>CM035848.1:157624794-159054794 GCA_020510985.1 Pholidichthys leucotaenia
AGTTACTTTGTGGGGAGCAAGGTGTTGGACTTCTCCACCCAGAGATCAATGGACCAAGAGAGGTGATGTTGGCGGCGGGTCCAGATGGACCAGTAAAGGCTAGGCAACCCCCAGGGAGAGGAGCAGATACCGGGCCACCAGGAGAGGAGTGAAGTGTGGCACCTGTGTAATATCATGTTAATGCGCCGCTCAGGCATTGTGCTGAACTGAATGTGAGGTCGGAGCCTCAGGCCACCATGCATGTAATTAAAGGTATAAAAGAGATGCACAGTGGCCTGGGAGCTCTTTTTGTGATCCTGTTCTGTTAGAGGGAGAATAAAGTCTGTGATGATCAGCTCCTTGCCTTGCCTGCATCATTTCCTCTACAACTTATAAGTTATGGAAATATTCTCTATTAGTTACTAATACATTATGTATATGTCCAGGTTGTTATGGATACGGAATGCATATGGCCAAAAGTGAAAATTTCAGTGTATGCCAGCATTTTAGAGCAATTTTTATACGTTTGGCGAACGCTGCCTAAATGATCATGGTGTGACAGTAGACAGCTCAAGTTTGCAAACCTTGTCTGGCTCCAAGTATCTACCCTGTCACGAGCTGAGTACTGGAGATTCCACCAGGCTCAGTCTTGTGGCTTTTTCTCTGTATTTATATATTTATTGTATTTTGTGATTTTTGAGTTTCTGTATTTTCGTATTGTTTTCTGTTTTTCTGTTTATGTTTCAGTTTTGTTACGCTCATGTTTTGTATCAATTTGTAATTATTTATCTGTCTGCATTTATTGATATTTTATTCCTTGTATTTTGGACTGTTGTGTTCTTTCTTTGGGTTGACAGCTGTCAAGTGGCATTTCCGGACTGCATGTGGGCGTCGCCCCTCAGCTGTCAGCTCTCTTCGCTCTCCTCTCATTATTTCCAGCTGATCCCAATCATTCACCATTATTACCTTTTTGCCCGCTCATGTGATCCCACACCTGTCTTCACTTATGTTATTGGCTCTGAACCTATTAAAGGACTGTTTTTTTCATTTCATTGTTGCAGCAGTCTTGATGATGATGATTCTTTCTCCTCGCCACCAGAACCCCATCCTTGTTCTGGTGTGTTTTTCTACTACTGGATCTGTAAGTTTACCTTGTACCTGTTTGGGATTTTGTGTTTGTGCACTTTTGGAACTTTGTGTTTTTGTTATTAAATTCCACAAACTGCAGTTGTAGTGTGGGTCTGTCTTTCTCTGCCCTGAGAGAAAAATCGTGACAGTTGACTGCCACAAGTAAAAAGACCCAACCGCTGCAGTCTGTGGAATTTTGCCTTTTTTTTTCTCACTCACCTGTCCTGTGGAGCAATTATGTCTCCGGCAGGCAAATCTGTCAGGAGGAGGAAAAAGTGGAGTTGGGTCGAGCTGGACTTTATGGCCATGATTGAGGACATGGCAGCCGGCGCTCGGAGCTGCTCATCGAATGGGGACGAGATGCTATGCTGGGGTGGAGTTGCTAATCTGCTGGAGGCCAGACCTCGTGTGCGCTTCCACCCCGGGTGCTGAATCTCTCCCTTCCTCCACTACCACCACTGCCATCAGCCTCCTCCTTGCTGGAGTCAGACTCCAGTCAGTTTCCAGTGGAGCAGGAAGAGCTCTGCGCCAACAAGCTGGAATTCAGGGGCTGCGGGTGGAAAGATGGTGCTGGGAAACGTCATTCCACTCAGTGCCACGGACCATCACCTGCTCTTGCTCTGCCGGCTCCATCTGCTCCACGGCGCTGTAATCCAGCTTCAGATTGCCGAAGGGTTACTCCCGCCTCTCAGCCAGCCACTCCCCCTTCACCGAGGCAGAAGACTCCAGCAGTAGTGCATCCTCCATGTTTTTCTTCTTCAGCTGTTCCGCCAGCTCCTTGTTTTCCCGCAGCTGCTGTTCTTTGTTTCTGAGGGGCCGCCTGCTTCCTTTTCGGCTCTGCTCATCACTGTGGCCACAGAGGCGGCTCCAGCACGTTCCCTTGGGAGGTTCTTTAGAAACTGAAGGCACAGGGAGGGTTGGCCCTACACAGTCTCCAGCAGGAAACATCAAATTTGAGGAAAACGGGCATCTTTTCATTCTCCCTCATCTTATGATAGTGTGCCTCGCCTGATTCCTGGTAGTGAGGCTCAGGGTTTGCAGTCCCCTGAGCCCTCACCACCTGCTACAACTATTAATTTCTTACCTGCTCTCTCCATGTCTCCTCCTTTACCCCATGAGTGTTTGCCAGCCTCAGGTTTGGGCCGCCAGATGCTGGAGGAGCCTGCGGCCCTGGAAAACCTGGTTCAAGCCCCACAGCCACACTCTTGATGGAGGGAGAGCGTTGAAACTGAGCTGATGCCTGTGCCGACTAAGAAGAGTTCCCGGGATTCAACTGAGCAGGAAGTAGCACCAGCAGGGAGCCAATCTCCTGTTGCCACATAGGGCGAGCCACCTGCGTGAGCCACCTCACTGGAGGGTCTCAGGACTGCACTTACCACTATGCCCCTGCAGCAGAGCTGGAGCTGGATCTCCAGAGGGCCGGGCCTGAGGCACCATCGCTTGGATTGATGGAGTCCTGGACAGTGGTAGAGATCGAGATCAGGCAAGTGCTCTTCTTTGTTTTTGTTATGTCTGTTTTGGAGAAATCTTGTCTGGCTGTTGGTGAGGAGAGTCGGGTGCAGCCGTGAGCTGCACCTCAGCTCACCTTGCTGGGCTCCACCACTGCTGGTGACCCTGACCCTGTTTCTCTACCTGTGGTGTCCAAGCTTTCCCCCAGGGTCACTGAGGACATTCCAGCTTAACCAGATGTCTCCGTGGTTCCAGCCTCACCACCCGAGGTCATCATGGGTCCAGCTCCCCCCGCTGAGGTCGGTGAGGGTGCTCTGTCCCAGCCCGGGACCTCCAAGGGTGCTGTTCCTCCTCTGTCCAGATCTCCGTGGGTGCTGTGTCCCAGTCGGGGACCATTGTGAGTGCTGTGCCCCAGCCTAAAACCAACTTGGGTGCTGCGCTCCAGTGTGGGCCCGCCATGGGTATTACACTCTAGCCCAGGGGCCACCTGGGGTGCAGCTATGTCCCAGTCCAGAGCCACCGTGGGTGCAGCTCCGCTGCAGTCTGGAGCCACCGTGCGTGCTGCTTTGCTCCAGTCCGGAGCCTCCACGGGTGCAACCTTGTCCCAATCTGGGACCACCAAGGCTGCTGCTGGCTAGTTCAAGGGCATCATGGTTTCCTCTCCTTCGCCACACACCATTGTGGTCCCCCCTCCTCTGCCAGACGCCGTCGTGGTTCCCCCTCCTGTGCCAGACACCGTCGTGGTTCCCCCTCCTGTGCCAGACGCCGTTGTGGTTCCCCCTCCTGTGCCAGACGCTGTTGTGGTTCCCCTCCTGTGCCAGACGTCATTGTGGTTCCCCCTCCTCTGCCAGACACCATCGTGGGTTCTCCTCCACTATCTGGCACCGTCATGGTTCCCCCTTCCCTGCCCGATGTCGTCATGGTTTTCCCAACTCAGTCTGTCATTCTTCTCTGTCATTCAGAACTACTCATACATATATGCATGCGATGATTCTTTCACATCTGTCATACTGTATCACATCTTGGTCACAAACATCTCAAATTACACTAAAACCCATAACTGCAATATATAAACAGGCTATAAAAATCTTGGACCGCAAACCAATGCGGTGGCATCACTGTGGTATTTTAGTCAAGCACAATCTTTTTACTTTTGAAAATTTTATTATCTTCTGTAATATCAGACTGGTTTTTAAATGTCTATACAATCTGGTTGCACCTCCTTTTTCTGGTTTGGTGGTTAGATGCTCGAGCTCTAGCAGAGCAAGCACACGAGCTTCCATCAACGGTGACTGCATTGTCACCATGTCTAGAACTTCATTTGGTCAGTCTGCTTTCTCCATAAAAGGGGCAAACTTATGGAACTCTCTGCCAACTCACTTAAAATTGGAGACAAATGCCAACCTCTTCAACAAAGGCGTTAAAGATTGGCTAAAATCCCACCAGCAATGTGTACATATCTAGTCTGAATTATTATGTTTGTTGTGATCATGGATCTCTTGCTCTATTTATAATTTGTAATGTATTTGTAATTTTAATTAGCTTATAAATTTTGTATGCATAGGCTAACTTATGACCTATATAAGCCACCTATGGACTGGTATTGAGAATTAGCACTTGTGCTATATACACCTATGCAAAACATCTTGTCTCTCCTTGTGGTTGTACTAATGTAATTTGTTATGTCCATATTAAATAAAGAGTAAAAAAAACCAAAAAAAACCTCCTCTATCCTCCCGGCCATCAACTCTTCCTGCTGGGCAGCCATCCCCTGGACCACCCTTACTGTTCAGGTGGCTGAAAAACTCTGGTCGACCGCCTGACAGACTGAGCCATTAGGTTGGGTGGCCCATATTCTCTGGTAGGCCACCCAACTCGTACCACCTCGTCATGTGCCAGGCCTGGGACTTTGGTCGCCCACTTGAACTTTCTAGCTCTTTGGTCCGGGGGGGCCTAAATCATTGATTTTGACTGGTGTGGGTCCTGAGCAGGGTTGTTTCGTTCCCTCCTAGCCTGTTCCCCCCACCACCCACCCTAGCTGGGTTATTGCTGTGCCCCTGTTGGTGGTGGTGGTGGTGGGTTTCTTTTTCTTTTGGTGTCACCCTGGGGTGTCTGGGTTCAACCCCTTGAGAGGGGGGCTCTGTCACGAGCTGAGTACTGGAGATTCCGCCAGGCTCAGTCTCGTGGCTTTTTCTCTGTTTTTATATATTTGTTGTATTTTGTGCTGTTTGAGTTTCGGTATTCTCGTACTGTTTTCTGTTTTTCTGTTTATGTTTCAGTTTTGTTACGCTCATGTTTTGTATCAATTTGTAGCTATTTATCTGTCTGCATTTATTGATATTTTATTCCTTGTATTTTGGACTGTTGTGTTCTTTCTTTGGGTTGACAGCTGTCAAGTGGCCTTTCCGGATTGCACCCCATGTGGGCATCGCCCTGTCAGCTATCAACTCTCTTCGCTCTCCTCTCATATTTCCAGCTGATCCCAATCATTCACCATTATTACCTTTTTGCCTGCTCATGTGATCCCACCCCTGTCTTCACTTATGTGATTGGGCTCTGAACCTATTTAAGGACTATTTTTTCATTTCATTGTTGCGGCAATGTTGCGGCAATCATCATCATGATGATGATGATTCTTTCTCCTCGCCACCAGAACCCCATCCCTGTTCTGGTGTGTTTTTCTACTACTGGATCTGTAAGAGTACCTTGTACCTGTTTGGGATTTTGTGTTTGTGCACTTTTGGAACTTTGTGGTTTTGTTATTAAATTCCACAAACTGCAGTTAGTGCGTGGGTCTGTCTTTCTCTGCCCTGAGAGGCAAATCATGACATACCCCATCAGTTGCAAACAACAGGCATTCCCAGCAAGATAATTTGCAGCACTCCTTGGAGCCTGTAATCCAAGGATACCGCTCGTTGCTAATATGGAAGTGACCGACAAATCCTTTCCCCGGCTGAGATGAGCCTGCTAGTGTCAGGGTTTGTTGACCTCTCTTCACAATGACCAGCTTTTCTTGAAAAGTCCATCTGGATTTTTTTTTTTTTTAAATATCAGCAACCAAATCATTTCCCTCTCCCCTGTCAGCCATTCTGGGTGGAAAAACAGCTATTATATTTAGTCAGATAAAGTATATTGTAGCTGCTTAAGCAACTCCTTGCACTGGCGTTTTGCTAACTAGGATTCTCTGCATTGTGGATGGAGGAGTCTAACCATCCAATCAAAAGACGTGAAAATGCCGACGTTCTCGGATGCCTTCTATGCGTACCCCTGGATGTACAGAAGACATCTGACTGATTAAAGCAACAGGATCAGTTTAACGGTTAATTTAACCAACAGAGCCCACTGTTAATTCCTGAAGGCCCAAGGCAGATTTGCTTGACCCTGGCAACCAGTGTTGGGAGTAACATGTTACTGTAACGCAACTACTTTTGCAGTAACGTGCTATGTAACAAAATTACTGTTTAAAAATTCAGTAATACATTACAGTTACTGAAATTTGATCAGTTGCGTTAGTTGCGTTACTCGTTTTATTAATATGGATAGATATTTTTAGCGCAAATAAACTGACTCAACCATAGCTGCCACAGCCGTCAGTCTCTTCCACGGGTCAGTTTGCTGTCCTATCCTAGTTCACACCGCAACCCGGTGGCGACTTCTCATATCGAGCCCTGATCACCTGTTGTTTGAGCGGTGAGTAGCCCCTGACAGCTCCTACCTCTGTGGTTAAACATGAGTATTTTTTGAGAAAGAAGCTCACATATAATGTCCGCATTAAATGCATTTAAAGTTTTCTTACGCACAGAGAAAAAGTGACTGTGATTTGTTGCACTAAAGAACAGCTTCTTCTAAGTGGTGAACTTTCATTTATCTGTGCTTTCTGTTTTATTTTATCTTATTCATTTACATGCTGTTGTGATATGCAACTATTTCATGGTAGTAAATCCTCTAAATATGCGTTTTTAATGGGCTGGTCCAGGGGTGTCAAACATATAGCTTGTGGGCCAAAAACAGCCCACCAGGGGGTCCAAAGTTTTCTCTGTGAATTTACAGCTTTATTTCTAGTAAATTTCTGACTTTCTACTGATTACAATAGTTTATGTAAATCTGAGATATTTTTTCTCTATAAAGATGAGACTTTTTTTCTCATCAGTTTTCTTTTTCTTCTTTTTTCTGAGAACAAGGGACCCTTAATCTTGCTATGTGTGCAAGATGATTTAAGTATGCAGTTAATAGTAACGTGAAAGCTACTTTTCCAAGTAACTAGTTACTTCAATCATGCGGTAACACAAAAGTAACTGTTACTTTTGAAAAGAAGTAACTAGTAACTGTAACTAGTTACTATTTTTTAGTAACTTGCCCAACACTGCTGGCAACACAGATGGCTGAAATATGATTGGACAAAAAAACTCTAACATGCATTACACTGCTGCAAGGATTGCAACCAAGAGAAAAGCTACAAAATGAAGAGAATAGACTATTGGGAATAATTAAATACATCCTCATGGAACAAATATAAGAATGTAGGTTGTAAATGTAATTCTGATACTGTTTAGGCCAGCAGAGGCTTTGCTGGCCCTGAGGGTCCACCATTGGCTAAAATATCCACCCTCGTTTCATCTTCAGCATCTTGGCAGATGGCAACAGGTTCTTATCAAGGATGTCTCTGTACATTTGTCCATTCATCTTTCCTTCAGTTATATGAAGACTGTCTGTACCATGTGCTGAAAAACACCCCCACACCATGATGCTCCCACCTCCAAACTTCACTGTTGGCATGGTGTTTTTGGGCTGGTGTGCAGTGCCATTTCTCCTCCAAACACGCTGTATCTTGTGGCATCCATTCATCTTCTTCCGCTTAATCCTTTTCGGGTCGCGTGGGGGCTGGAGCCTATTCCAGCATCTTTGGGCGAGAGGCAGGGTACACCCTGGACAGATCGCCAGTCCATCGCAGGGCCAACACAAAGAGACAGACAACCATTCACTCTCACAGTCATACCTAAGCACAATTTAGAATTCCCAGTCTGATGCTAATTAACCTAACTTGCATGTTTTTTGCACGTGGGAGGAAACCGGAGAAATCCCGGAGTAAACCCACGCAGACACGGGGAGAACATGCCAACTCCACACAGATCACTGTTGGTTGGGGGCTGGGATTGAACCCAGGATCCCCCGGGCAAGGGTGAGTTGCTGTGCATCCAAAAAGTTCAATTTTGGTTTCATCTAACCAAAATATATTCTCCCAGTATTTTACTGATTTGCCCAAATGTTGTGCAGCAAACTTTAAACGAGCTTCAACATGCTTTTTCTTCAGTAATGGAGTCTTGCAAGGTGAGCGGGCATAGAGCCCATGTCAGCTGAGTGCATTAAATGGCATTCACTTATAGTATAGTGCCTTTTCTCATCACTAGATGACCAAAGCTCTTTAAAGATCCTGTTATCTACCATTCACACACACACTGATGGTGGCAGAGCCGCCATACACAGGCGTGGGCCTGACCCACCAGGAGCAACTGAGGGTTCAGTTTCTTGCTCAAGGACGCTTCGATGTGCAGACTATGGACAGAGTGGGAATCGAACCCCTGACCCTCCAATCAGTAGTCGACCACAGCCACGGCTCCACAGCCGCCCATTACTTATTGTTTTTTTTTTTTTGAAACAGCAGTACCTGCTAACTCCAGGTCTTTCTGGAGCAATCCACGAGTGGTCTTTGGCTCTTGGATAACTCTTCTGATAATTCTTTTTGATTCCTCTGTCAGAAATCTTTCAAGGAGTTCCTGGTTGTGGCTGGTTTACGATACACTGGCAGCTGTATAGCTGCACAGGATGGACATCCCTCAGCACTATCTGTGATGATAGACAAAATCTGTTATAATACATACTGTACCAGCTGCAACTGCAATTACACATCCAGAGTAACATGACATGTGAAAGATAAAATACAAGTAAAAGCTAATAATTAACTCATTTATCTGATTTAAGACTGTCACTGAATTAATACAACATGACTCAATCTAGTTTCTGTAAATCCCATCACTTGAATTTGTTTTTGGCCACACTGGTATAAATTTGAGAGCATTATATGAACAATTAAGATAAGATAAGATAAGACTTTATTAGTCCAACAATGGGGAATTTCCAGGATTTGCAGCAGCAAAGGGATGGCAGCACTCAGAGCAATAGTAAATAAGATGATAAGATTAGAACTGGTTATCCAAAGCAGTAAATAAATATACACATGTACACAGTTATATACGCAGTGCAGGAACATTGCAGCTAGATGGTATCAATAGCATAATGGTTAGTTAAATTACCCGACAGAATATAAATATGTACCCAGAAAGTATATTTCACATTTGAATCAACAGTGTCGTTGCCACCATTGATAATAATTGAAATTGTCTTAGTTGTGTATTGGAGGGGATGATCTCTGTTGTGCAAAGTTGTGACATTTAGCACATTTCATAAGACCTCTAAGACCAGCACTGGTTAGATTATAAAGTCTGACAGCCGTAGGTAGAAAGGACCTACAGAACTTCTCCCTCGAGCACTTAGGATGGTATAGCCTACCGCTAAATGAGCTTCTCAGTGTGTTCAGCATGTCTCGCATGAGGTGGGACTCAGACTCCAGCAGAGATGACAGTGTAGCCCCTTGCACTCCAAAAGACCTGAGTCTCCTCAGGAGGTGCAGCCTGCACTCCCCTTTCTTGTAGAGCGTGGTGGTGTTGTGTGACCAGTCCAGTTTATTGTTCAGGTGAACACCCAGGTACTTGTAAGATGTTGCTATCTCAGTGTCTGTTCCCTGGATGTCTGTTCCCTCACATTGATCTGGAGGCTGTTCCACAAGCACCAGTCCACAAAGTCCTGGATAAGTCCTCTGTACTCCACATCATCCCCATCAGAGATGAGGCCGATGATCGCAGAGTCATCAGAGAACTTCTGTAGATGGAAGTGTGGTGTATTGTGTGAAAAGTCAGCAGTGTAGAGGGTGAACAGGAGGGAGCCAGAAATGTTCCCTGGGGGGCCCCCGTACTGCAGATGATGGTATCAGACACACAGTTCTGGGTTCTCACAAACTGTGGTCGGTCTGTGAGGTATTCTAGGATCCACGATGACAGGTGCTGGTCCACCCCTGCACACAGCAGCTTGTACCTCAGGATCACTGGTTGTATAGTGCTGAAAGGACTGGAGAAATCAAAGAACATGATCCTCACAGTGCTCTCAGGTGTCTCTAGGTGGAACAGGGAACAATGTAGGAGGAAGATCACTGCATCCACCACGATGCCATGCTGGTAGGCAAACTGAAGTGGGTCCATCGCTGGTCCCACCAGGAGGTGGAGATGGACGAGGACCATCCTCTCCAAGGTCTTCATTAGGTGTGATGTGAGAGCCACTGGTCTGTAACTGTTCAGGTCCTTGGGGTGCGGAGTCTTCTTTATGGGTACCACACAGGATGTTTTCCACAGCTGTGGTGTCCTCCCCAGCTTCAGTCTCAGACTGAAGATGTGCTCCACGATCCCGCACAGCTGGTTTGCACAGGACTTGAGGAGCCTTGAGCTGATGCCATCCAGACATGCAGCCTTTCTTGCCTTGATCTTCTTCAGCTCAGCTCTCACTTGGGTCTTAAGGTTGAGTTATGCTCCCACGTCGACACTATGCAGCTGTGACGGCGTTGATGCAGCAGCGATGTGCGTTCCTATTGCGTAGCCCGACATGCACCTCTCTGGAGAAGGAGAGGTGCAGGTCGGCGACACAGGCCGAAAGAGCTGTGATTGGTCCACTTTGTCTTGTCCTTCACATTTCCTGGTTCTCACCACTGCTTGCCTCTGCGTGTTCACGGTGCCACAACATCCGAGGCGAGTTGGTTAAACAGCAGTCCAAATTCAAAAGAATATTGAGCTAGTAAGCAAACACATACAGAACATTTTGTGGCTCGTCATAACCCCAGTAATTACACAGATTGTCAAAACGGCAGCAGTGGTGGTCACATGCACTGTTTTCACCAACATAGCGAGGATAGCTTGGACGACGATACTACAGAAGCCAATGCTGCCAGCCAGAGGTCTGCTCCGGCAAAACCCCTTTGCAAGGGTTGTGGGTCCGTGAAACACCAAAACAAGACTAAGGACTGCCCGCCTAGAGGGAAGCATTCTAGCAGATGTGAATGCTTGAACCATTATGCTAGAGTGTGCCGTGTATCTGAACCGGAGGGCCCACGGAAGAAATCACTCCGGCCGCCCCAGACAACTATCCATATGGTGTCTCCCAGTACCAACTAGTACACTTTCTGCGCGGTGGAACTGGACGGCATGGAGATACCGTTGCTGCTCAACAATGGGGCGGAGGGGTTGTTGCTGAATTGGGCCACGGTGTGGAAGTTTTTTCCCCCACTGCAGAGTAAAAGGTAATCCGGCACCGCTTTATGGTTATGGAGGTGGCAGGCTGTGCACAGTTGGAACGTTGGAGCTAACAGTTCAGTACAAGTCCGCAACAAGGACTGACTTCACATTCCACGTGACGGCCCGAGGTGACATCACGGGCTGTGACTTGTTCTATGGACTGGGTTTTGCCATTAAAGATGACGCTGGGGAAGAATGGTTGGGTTGTGGCCATTGGAACCCTCCGGTTCCAGAGGTCGATGATGACTTTGTGTGGAACAAAGGACTAACGCACACCAAGGCAGTCAAGCAGGACAAGCCTCATTCAGGTTCGGCGCAGGAGGGTCTCAGTGCCGGTGCTTGGGAAATGGTAGAGAGGGGTACCGAGCATGACGGCGAGGTGCCTGCGCTGGTGAGTGATGCCGATGTGCTAGCCCCAAATTCCTCCGGAGCTTGGCTGCAGGGGGATGGAAGATCTGTAGCTACGATGGCGACTGCTACTATGACGGCTTCAAAAGAGGACGGGGCCAGACCGACTAGCACGGGAAAACCACGTGCTAAGCAGCACCATGTCAGGCCGAGCCGAGCCCCTCTTAGGGTTATGGACTTCGTCCGGCTTTAAGGAGAGGAACGTCCATGGCAAAGATGGGCCAGACAACATAGTGGCTAAAGTGGGCGCAGCATACTTCCAGCTGTCTGACGGCTCGGCGAGGCACACCAATCAGCTTCGTCGTGTCCGGGAAGAGGGTTCTGGTGATGGGGCTGGACGAGAGTGGGATCGATGGTGAAGAGGAGAGGCGCTTTCGTCCAGAAGATCAGCCATTGTCCAGGGGGCCTGATGCTTCCAGGGGCTCGTCTGCTGAGGGGCTGCCCTGGGCCCCCCCATGCCAGTTCTGCTCCTCCTGCCCAAGGGACAGTGCTGTAAAATGTGTGTATATTAGTTCTGATGTTTATATAGTTATGTATTTTGTAAAATGGCATTGTTTTGTATAGTTTATTAGTTTTGGAACACAGCAATAATTTTAGCTTACTAATGGACTTTTCTTTAATTTAGCAGGTGGCAGAATAATCCACCATGCCTTGTGGGCTGGACGGTAGTCCACCTGTCCGCTCTATTTTAGGTCCTGTTGTGTGAATGAGCTAGGCCTTTTAGAGACATCAGTTTTTGTTTTGTGAGTGTGTGATTTGGGTCCCAAATTAGGGAGGGTTTTAATTGAATGAGGGGTTTTGGACTTTTCTAAGGAAGGGGGGGGGGGGGGGTTGGGGTTTGACACCTTTATTGTGAAGTGTGGTGTAGTGGCGGACGCTTCCTGTTCCACCACTGCACCGCCCTATAAATAGCAGAGGGCATCCATTACACGGTCTCTTCGACCGGTGCCCTTTGCCCGATGTCTACTGTGTGTCTGTTCTTTTAACATCGTTCAATAAAGCTGAGTTTGTCCAATCACCTGGCTCATCCTTTCAGAGGAATTTTACATACATAACAGGTATGTATGATGTCACCAAACAGAACTCATGGCAGGTATAAAAAACTTAGTGGCAAAAATGAGTGTCGGCATTAGGGTGTGTGCAGTAAAACACAAAAAATACACATAGTAGTCAGTCACAGCAGTACACAGAGTACCTGTTTGCATTGTAGAGAGCTAATCTTATCATTCTATCTTGTATTAATTGACAAAGAATAGATAAATAAATATTTAAATGCTCAGAACAAGTTCTTCACTTGTGTGCTCCCACCCACACATCATTACAGTCAAGAAAACAGTGTGATATTAACATCTAAAAAGCTTAAGTTTAAAAAAGAAACTCTGTCCTACTGTGACTAAATATTTTGTGTGATTTTATGCATTGCTGCATACAAACTACACCCATGACTGCAGGCCTATGTATGGATTCAATTCCATCATAAAGTTTGCAGATGACACCACGGTAATTGGACTCATCAGGGACAACGACGAGTCAGATTACAGGGCAGAGGTTGAGCACTTGGCTACTTGGTGTGCTGACAATAACCTGCTCCTTAACACCAGCAAAACCAAGGAGCTCATAGTGGACTACAGGAAAGAGAGGGAAGAGACACATGACCCCATCCATATCAATGGCATAACTGTTGAACGTGTCCCCAGCTTCAAATTCCTGGGGACCCACATCTCGGAGGACCTGTCCTGGTCAGTTAACACCACCAGCCTGATCAAGAAGGCCCATCAGCGCCTCTTCTTCTTGAGGACACTGAAGAAGAACCATCTGTCAACTGACATCCTGGGCAACTTCTACCGCTGCGTGATAGAGAGCACCCTGACCAACTGTATCACAGTCTGGTATGGGAGCTGCTCTGTCGCTGACCGCAAGGCGCTGCAGCGGGTGGTGAAAACCGCCCAACGCATCACAGGGACTCCACTTCCAGTTATAGAGGACGTCTACAGGAAAAGATGTCTGCGCTGGGCACGCAGCATTCTTAGGGACTCCAACCATCCTGCTCATGGACTGTTCCAGCTTCTCCCCTCCAGAAGACGTTTCAGAAGCCTTCGGACTAGAACCAGCAGGTTTAGGAACAGTTTCTTTCCAACAGCTGTCACGTTATTGAACTTAGTTCCCTGCTGACTCTCTTACCATCATCTCTTACCATCCTCACCTGTACATAACTGCATAACTACATAAAACTTATTGCACATTATTTGCACATAACAGTACTCTTAACTTTCTGCACTGCTGCATATATTTGCATATATTTGCTTAAATGGCTGCACGGTGGCGCAGTGGTTTAGCACTGTGGCAGCACAGTTTTACCCTTGGCCGGGGGATCGCGGGGATCATGAGATCGTGGGTTCGATTCCAGCCCCCGACCAACAGTGAGCTGTGTGGAGTTTGCATGTTCTCCCCGTGTTGCGTGGGTTTACTCCGGGATTTCTCCGGTTTCCTCCCGCATACCAAAAACATGTAGGTTTAGGGCGCTCGCGCACGCAGCGACCAGCAGCCGGTGGCTTGTCACCAGACTGCAAACCAAGTCTACCTACGGGTACAAATAAGTAACAAAAAAAAAAATTAAATAAATAAATAAATAAATTGCACATACTGTTAATTACCGTAGATACTGCACTGCTGTCCTTTGCACTTCTGATTGGATGCTAAACTGTGTTTCGTTACCTTGTATTCATACATGTGTAATGACAATAAAGTTGAATCTAATCTAAAAAAAAAAAAAATAAAACTGCCACATGTGTTTGCTGGGCAACTATGGTAATTGCCCTGCAACTGCCAAGAATTCTGTTCCAATGCATCCCCTCTAGCCACACTGTGTACCACTGTCAGTGACATACAGTACCTGGAAACGGTCACATCAGATTGCTGGGTAGGGGAAAGGCAGCATCGCCAACGATTACATGGGGAACTGTGACTGTTGTCTCAGGAAGATTGGCAAATGGGGGTAGATTCAGTTTGTTTTCCAACAGCATTGATCCCAATTGGCTCTCTGTGAAGATGCCCCCATTTCTTTATCTGCGTCTCAGTGGTTGGATTAGCATGGGAAATTCACCCTGTGTCCGTTTCTGTCAGTTCAGCGGTCACACAAACCATCCCCTCCGCCTTCTCTGCTTTCTGCGTTGTATTGCTTGTAGTGCAACGAGCTGTTGTTCAATGTTTATAAGGGCCATCTGCATCAGAATTTGTTTTTGTGTGGTCACCATCGCTTGCGCTGACAAAAATAGGAAATACGCGAGGAGAACACAAGAAGCACTCTACACATCCGTTGAGACCCCACAATCGCCTACCGTTTGAGTGGTGAATTGCAGACCAATGCTGATAAACCAGCGCGGAAGTAAATTTTGCACAGGACTGTGTAGGCATCATCCGCCGGCAATGGCGTCGACGTGATGTGGGTGCATAAACTAGGCTTTAGTAAGAGTTAGGCTGGGGCAGGGGGCTGTGTGCTGGGAGGGGGGGATGTTGGGTCTGTGAGGGGAAAACCAGCAGGGAATATAAGGGGGGTGGATGGAGGGAGGGCAGTGGACAGTGGGACTGCATGAAGGGGAAGTCAGCAGTGGTTGGTGGGCAGGCGGAGAAGAGGGAGGTTGGTCAAACCTGTTAACACCAGAAGTCCCAGAGAGGGGCCATTTGGCCTTTTTACCTAGAAAACCCATAAGGGGACCAACAAGAGGCCACAAAAGGTCCAACTTCTGGGACTTCTAGTGGGACAGGTTCAGGTTGTTCACCCACTCCCTACTTCCCACGGCCTGGGGGGAGGTATTCTGGTGCCTAGAGATGGTTTTGGGGCCTCTCCAGACACCGCTGATGTCACTCTGCTGCAGCTTGTCCTCCATCTTCTTCCTGTAGCTGTCCTCCTCCTCTCTGATCTTCCTCCTTAGCTCCCTCTGCATGGACTTCAGCTCCTCCTTGTTTCCCGACCTGAGGATCCTTTTGTTTTATGTTCCTCCAGACTCTAACATTAGCTTAGCACTCAATCACCTTCAGCACTTTGTTAGCAGGCAGCAAGGAGATCACCCCGACGCAGTCCACATTATTGCAGGGGATTTAAACAAGGCATGCTTAAAGACTGTACTCCCCAAATTCCACCAACATGTTAAGTGTCCCACAAGAGGGGACAGAACACTGGATCATGTTTACAGCAAAATTAAGCATGCCTACAGAGCCACTCCCGTCCCCACCTTGGACAATCAGACCATCTCTCTCTGCTTCTAATACCTGCCTACACCACCCTTAGGAAGAGTTCCCCCCCAACCAAACAAACAATTAAAACCTGGCCTGAAAACGCTCTCCTCCAGTTACAAGACTATTTTGCCTGCATTGATTGGAGCATCTTTGAACAGCAGGACCTGGACTCCTACACTGAGTCTGTCCTTTTCTACATCAAATGCTGTGTAGAAAATGTGACAGCCACCAAACACATCCGGGTATTTCCAAACCACAAACCCTGGATGACCAGTGAAGTCCAGGCACTGATCAGAGCCCGCAACTCAACCTTCAAACAGAGGGACAGCTCTCTGTACAGCACCGCCAGAGCTAACCTGAGGAGAGGTATAAAACTCGCTGAGAACACCTATAGGAGGAAGGTGGAGGGCTTCCTCACAGACAACCACCTCCAACAGATGTGGAGAGGCATCCAGGTCCTCACCAACTACAAGGGCCAGGGCCCCCCAACATCAGACAGCAGCCTCACTCTGGCAGAGGAGCTTAACAGCTTCTTTGCTCGGTTTGAGAACACCTCCCCCCCAAACTCATCCCCCACCTCCTCCCCTGTCTCCCCCTCCTCCCTCCTCCCCTCCCCCCTCTCTCTACAGATGCACGAGGTGAGGAGGCAGCTGAGAGCAGTGAACCCCTGCAGAGCTGCTGGTCCAGACAGCATCCCAGGAGCGGTGGTCAAAGCATGTGCAGACCAGCTGGCAGAGATCTTCACCAAGTTGTTCAACCTCTCCCTGACACAAGCCACCATCCCCTCCTGTCTCAAGGCCTCCACCATCATCCCCATCCCCAAAAAGTCTGCAATTGACAGCCTGAATAACTACAGACCCATAGCACTCATGTCTGTAGTCATGAAGTGCTTTGTGGGACTGGTGTCCCAGCATATTAGGGACTGTCTTCCTCCCTCCTTTGACCCCCACCAGTTCACCTACAGGGAGAACCGATCTACGGAAGATGTAATCGCCACCACTTTCCACAGAGTGCTGAGCCACCTGGAGAACCCAAGTGTGGTGATCTGAGAGCTGATCCCATCCACGCTCGAGTTACTCAGTATTTCCCCTTTTCTACCAAATTATTTCGAGGTTTGTTATTAAGACCTCTCGAGGGCTCTAATTGTGGCAGCGTCATAGCCGTACTTCCGGCTGTCAAAGCCGAGCTGGCATCGTGACAGCTGTTTGTCATTTTTGTTAATCACATTCCCCATTTCCTGGTTGGTTTATGTCCGGTATTTAAGGGAGCAGCTGAGACTCACTCCTCGCTGCGACCTACACACAAAAACACCTCCGTGTTGATGGACTGGAGTTCCTATATCCGATTCCAGTCTTCCTCCTGTGTTTGGATTCATCGCTGTTCGTCATTTGTAAGTGTTTTTGCACAGCGTAGGTTCTGTCCTCGCTGCACCTCCTCATTCGTCATCAGTGTTTATTATTTTGTGCTTTAGTGTATGTACGTGTTTTACCCCACGTGGCTGTTTATTTTATCCTTTTGTCCTTTTGTAAATAAACTAGCAAACTTACTTCTGGCTCCTGGCGTCTCACTAATGCCCTGCAAGGGGCATTCATGACATCAAGGAGCTATGTGAGGATGTTCTTTGTGGACTACAGCTCAGCTTTCAACACCATCATCCTGATCAACATGTCATGATTTCCTGCCTTTCTCACTTTGATGTTGTATTCTGGTCATAATAATGCTGCCACACTGCACCTTACAGTGTAACTGGTACCTCACATTTCACTCTGCTCCTGATATTCCTTCTTTGTGCAACGGGATGATTCATGTGTTTATATGGGTCATCATATGTTAAGCTATGATGTATATAGGTTTTATAGTTGTGCTAGTTTTACTTTCCATGGGTAATCCCTTTGTCTGTCGTGTGTGTTTCTGTGTTTGGTTGTCTACTATCATGCTGCTGTTACACTGTAATTTCCCAGTTTGGGATCAATAAAGTACATCTATCTATCCATCTATCTATCTATCTATCTATCTATCTATCTATCTATCTATCTATCTTTCTGAGGCAGGAAAGACTGAAACCCAAACACAGGAGGGTGTTGTGTGTATTTATTGAACAAAAACGTGATGAAACAGTCCAAACAAACAAACAGACGAATAGTGCAAGACAACAGGGATGATTCTAGGAAGCTCTACAGCTCGCAGGTTAATACAAATGGAGATAAGGACCCAACGCGCTACTGACACAACAGATAGTGGGGGGGAGCAAAGAGAAGACCCAGTGCACTCCAGATGTAACTGGAAGCGGGGGGAAACAAGACAGTACTAACAGGGCTGGAGCGGTTCGAGTCAATCCAAGTAAACAGTAGAGGCAAAGCTGAGGACAATACAGGTGACTGTTCAGATGACAATGCAATAATCTGGCAAACACAAATGGGAAGACAGAGCTTAAATAACATGACATAATGACCCAAGTGATTGCTGGTGTGAGTGAGTGTGTGAGTGCGAGTAGGAATGTGTGGGCGAGTGTTGAGCTGAGTGAATGCAGGTGTGAATGAGAGTGTGCATGTGTGTGCGTGAGTGTGGGTGTGTGGACCTGAGCAGGGAGAGGGGCAGACAATGACAGATTGGAATCACCTGTCAGTAGTAGACAGGAGAGGGAGGCGTGGCTGTAAGACACAAAATAAATAAACACAAAACCAAATGCAGACTAAGGAATAATACAAATGACTCAGAAGATAATCAAATGACCAAGAGAAAATAATAAGCACCAAAAATGCAACAGAACATGGCTAAACAACGAAAACACAATATGGAACTCAAAGGTAACATAAAGCACAGAAAACTGAGGAGCAGAAAACAGCCATGAAGCTCGGGAAAATCCCCAGCTCAGTTCATGACAAAGCCCCCCTCTCAAGTGGTGGATTCCAGACACCCAGAGTACCATCAAAAAAACAAGAAAGGAACACCCTGCCACCCCACCCCCCCCAAGCAGGAACTGCAACAAACTACCTCAGGCGGGAGGTGGGGGGAACAGGCTAGGAGGGAACAAAAAAACAACCCATACTCAGGACCCATCACAAACAGAACACAAAATCACCCCCCTTCTCCTCCCCAAGTTCAGGAGCAAGAGGCTCGGGGGGCTGCCCAAAGTCCCAGGCCCCACGGTTCAAACGAAGAGGCCAATCAGGTGGCCTACCTGCATCCCAGGCCAGCTGAACAATCAAGAGGAACGAGTCGGATGGCCTGCCAGGGAAATTTGGCCACCCAACCCAACGGCACAGTACATAGGGCGACCGGCCTGGGTTCTTCAACCACCAACTCGGACAAGGCGGACTAAGCGTCAGCTCCCCCACAGGGATACCCAAAACTGAAGAGGGGAGCCGAGGAGAGGGAGCCCCAGGGTCGGATAGCGACGGGGAGGAAACCACTATGTCGACAGTGGTAAGGAACGGGGGGTAGAGCACCCATGATGGCCCCGGTCCAGGACATGGCAGCACCCACAATGGTCCCAGTCTGGGACATAGCTGCTCCCCCAGTGGTCCCAGCTTGGGACAGGGCTGCACCCGCAGTGGTCCCAGCTTGGGACAGGGCTGCACCCATGGTGGTCCCAGCATGGGACAGGGCTGCATCCACAGTGGTCCCAGCTTGGGACTTAGCAGCATCAGCACCGACCCCGGACTGGAGCTCGGCCTCACCCGTGGTGGACCCCGGCTGGGCCAGCGCAGCACCCACAGTGGACCCTGACCGGGCCCGCGTTTCACCCACAGAGGACCCCGACTGGGCCAGCGTTGCAGGAACAGGTGAAGGAGACACGAACAGGTGAATTTTTAACAGTTGCAGCAGTGGGAGAGCGCTCAGGTGACTGCCTAACCTGAGACTCTCTCCCAGGAGACAGACAAGGTTCATCATTGTGAGAGGGAGTAGAATGAAAAAACACTTGCCTGACCTCCCGGGCCTGGATGTTGGCTGCTGCAGGTGACGAACTGTCATCCTCCTCCACGTCCACGGCTGTTCTGGGCCCCTCAGAGGACAGTGGAGGAACTGGCTCAGATCGCACGGGAGTGGGCGTGTCAGGGGCTACCCTGGATGACCTCTCGGCAGCAGGAGAGGACATCTTGGTGACGAAGGTTGCGGCTGAAGCAGAGAGGGCGCAGACTGGCGAGACAGCTGGTGCTGAGATAGGCTTTGTCACGGAAGTAGTCAGGCATGACGTCCGGGGATCGGCTGCCGATGAGAAGAAGAGCGTCTTCTGACATTGTGATGCAGGATGACTCGTATGCCGTGTGGTTGGTTCCTCCAAGACCTCTGGCTCCTCCTGCGTCTGGTGACTTCCTCTCGGGACTGGTCGAGAATTAGGGGAGACAGAGGAAAAAGATTGAGGAGCGGGAACAGCAGCTGATAGGGGATCCCCAGAGGATTGTAAAGTCTGGAGCTCCTCCTCAGGAATCAGGCAAACCACTTCAGGAGAGAGAGCAAGAGAATGGAGAAGGACTTGCCTGAATTCCTGACAGGTGATGACGTCAGCTTCTGTCTCGGTGTCATGCTCCATCTCCTCGGGACTAGGATGAGACGTCTGGCAGGGAGATGAGGACACCGGCTTGGGAGGTGGATTGCGGACTCTAGGCCTCTGGGAGCGCTTCTTAGGATGTCAAGGTTGCGCTGCGGAGGACCCTCTCACCACTTCCTCAAAACGCTGCCGTGACTCGCATATTTGGATGAGCAGTGGCATCAGCCCTGGGTATCTCCACAGGCTGGGATACGACTGGATCACCCTGACAGCGATGCCCAATAAACAAAAATTAATCTGCTGCTGTGGTGCTAAGCAAACAACCTGAAACTGAATGTCCAAAAAAACCAAAGAACTCATACTGGACTTTAGAAAGAACAGACAGGATCACACCCCCCCCCCCCAATAAATGGTGACCATGTGGAAAACGTCCCTGCGTTCCTGGGCACCCACATCTCCTCTGACCTCTCCTGGACTGTCAACACCAAGGCCCTGGTGAAGAAAACCCAGCAGCGACTGTACTTCCTCTGTGTCCTGATGAAGCGCAACCTGGACCAGAAGCTGCTGCTGGCCTTCTACCACTGCTCAGTGGAGAGCGTGCTCACCTACTGTCTGGGTGTGTGGTACGCCGGCTCCACGGCCAAGAACAGGAAGGCTGTGCAGAGGGTCATCAACACCGCCCAAAAAATTATCAGTAGCCCTCTGCCCTCCCTGGAAGACCTCTCCAGATCCTCCTGTCTCAGAAAGATCAAGACCATCACAGGAGACCCCTCACATACCACCCACCACCTGCTTCCCTCTGGACGATGGTTCAGATCAATCAGGTCCCACACCTCCAGACGGACAAACAGTTTCTTCCCCCAGGCCATCCGAACTGCAAACAGTCAGAGGTCCCACCCTCCTCCCTCTGAATGCTCACATGCAGAGAACTGAGGGCCTTTTAATTATCACAATAGCTCACCTGTCTTTGCACTCCGCACTTTCATGTAGACTGACCCATCTGTGAAATCACTACTGTACATATTTTCCATAATCCCTTTTTTTTTTACTTAATTGTGTGTTCTACACTCTGCACTCTTTTGTACATAGTTCCATTTCTGAAGTCACTACTGCACCTGTGTATATAATTATGGGCTATTTTTATTTATATTTTTATTTAAGTCGTATGTTTAATCGCATGTTCTGTAACTGTATTTTATTCAAATTCTTCTCTCTTACTTTATTGCGCAGCAGCCTGGTGGGGCACCACCAATTTTGTTGCGCTGTACAACTGTACAATGACAATAAAGCCTATTCTATTCTGTTCTATTCTATTCTATTCTCCTTCAGCAGTGTCTTTATCTCAGGGTTGATCCAGGGTTTGTTGTTTGAGAAACACCATATGGTCTTGGAGGGGACGGTGTTCTCCATACAGAAGTTGATGTAGTCTGTGATGGTGTGTGTGAGGCTGTCAGTGTCCTCACCATGTGGAACCCAGAGCTGCTCCCATGCAGTGGATTCAAAACAGTCCTTCAGAGCATCCTCCACCTCCTCAGACCATGTCTTCACTGTACGGGTAACAGGAGGTTGTCTGTGTACCAGGGGTTTGCACACAGGCAGGAGGTGAACCAGGTTGTGATCAGCTCTTCCAAGGGTGAGGGGGGGGGGGGGTTGATGAGGTGTAAGCCTCCTTGGCATAAAATAAGTCCAGTGTTTTATTAACAATAAAGGCCTTCAGCTGTATGCAATTAATTTTATCACTATTATTCACAGAAGCATAAACTGATGAACAGGAACCTTACATGAACAAGCCTGCTCTGAACCTGCAGAATAACGTTCCCTTAAACTCAAACTGTGAGGCTTTTGGCTTTTCTTCATTGATCTGTAGCGCTCAGCCCTAACAGTTAACAACCCTGTTCAGGTTCAGGTTCAGGTTACTTTATTTGTATTTGTTTTACAGTCAGGTGACATCCATATTTACAAGCCACAATAACATTCAACATAAACACAAACACAGGCACACATGAAGCTGACTATAAACATGATAAAAGTACTCTAGGCTCCACCAATCAGGACATAAGACAAAGAGATAAGAGAAAAAACAAAGAGATAAGAGAGAAGGGTCATATTAAAGACTAGTCATAGAGGTTAAAAACTCAAAAGTCTAAACCCCAATAAAAGATTTAGAACCCAAATAAAAAACCTACAAAAAAATAAGTAAATATAAAATGAAATTAATAAATAGGTAACTAAATTATGTGCAATATATTGTTACAACTTGTTCAACTCTTTGACAGCAGCAGGAACAAAGCTGTTTTTGTAGCGCTGGGCTTTACTTTTTGAGACAGCAAACCTCCGTCTGGAGGGAAGAAGCTGAAAGTGGCAGTGCAAAGGGTGGGAGTCATCATTTAAAATGGAGGTAGCAATCCTCCGTACCTGTCTGGTGTACAGGGATGTCAGGCTCAGCTGTGACTCACCAAGCAAACGACTGGACCATCTAACAACCTGAACCAAGGATATCCTCTGTTTCAGTTTTATCTGATCAAACCATGACACTAAAGAAAAGGATAAAACAGATTCAATAAAAGCCCGATAAAACATTATCATTGTGGTTCGGTCAATTTGGAAGCGTGCAAGTTTCCTTAAACAATGCAAATGTTGCTGATCCTTTTTGCACACCCTTTCACTGTTCTCTTCAAAGTTTAAATTACAATCAATAATCGTCCCAAGATATTTGTAGGATTGTACACATTCAGTGGTCTGGCCTTTTAGTACAGTGACTTAGTGCCTGGGAGTTTTCCTCCTAAAGTCAATAATCATATCTTTAGTTTTTGTCGTATTCAGCTGCAGGTAGGAATCCTCACACCAGTGAACAAAATCATCAGCTACTGGGCCGTGGCCACTTTCACCATCCTGGAGGAGACTGACAACAACTGAATCATCAACATACTTTATAATATGTCTGTTGTCATGTCTGCTCCGACACATGTTTGTGTACAGGATGAAGAGTAGTGGTGACAACACACACCCCTGAGGAGAGCCAGTAGAAGAGCACTTTTGGTCAGACAATGTACCATTGACCCTTACTCTTTGTGTCCTGTTGGTTAAAAAATCCAGAATCCAACCCACCAGATTATTACTCAAATCAAATTGTTGCAGGAGCCTTTCAACTAAAATATGAGGTTGGATTGTATTAAAGGTGGAAGAAAAGTCCACAAATAAAAGCCTGGCGTGTGTCCCATTAAAATCCAGATGTTTAAAAAGCATGTTAAGCAGAGTGACAGTGGCATCCTCTACTCCTCTGTGAGGCCTATAGGCAAACTGCAGAGGATCCAGTGCATGCTCAGTCTAATTTAGGACCTCAAATCTGACCAGTTTTTCAAAAATTTTCATTAAAATTGAAGTCAAAGCAACTGGTCTAAAGTCGTTTACCATTTTAGGACAGCTGAATTTTGGAACGGGGACAACCACGGCATCTTTCCAGATCTTAGGCACATGTTGTGTCTGTAAGGACTTATTGAAAATGTAGTGAAATACAGGACTCAATTCATGTGCACAGGACTTTACCATTCGCCCACATATATTATCAGGGCCCCGACTTTTGTTCACTTTTACAGCACAGAACGCCCTTTTAATATCCTGCACCTCAGTATTAAAGTGCTGATTGTCTTTGAGTTTCTGTTTCAAATCTTGGGTTTCTGTGCTAAAATCAAAGGAATCAAAACGACCATAAAAACAATTAAGAGCATTAGCCAGCTCTGTGTCTGAATTAAAATAATCTAAAAACACACGATTACTGCGCACTGTGCTCTGAAGGCCTGCAATAGTTTTCATACTGGCCCAGGCTGAACCAAGTTTCTTTGTTGCCATCTTGCTTTCCAATTCTGATTTATGATTCTGTTTTGCTCTTAAAATTTTGGATTTCAGCTCTTTTGTGGCAACCTGTAGCTCAGAAACAGACCTCTGTTTAAAGGCAAGTGCTTTCCTCTGTAAGCAGGATTTAACTGATTTTGTAACTCATGGCTTGTTGTTGGGATATATTTTGACACGTTTACGTGGAACGATCATATCTCTGCAGAAAGCCATGTATGAGCATGTGACGTCCACCAAAGAGTCCAAATCATCCCCGCAGGACAGTGTGAACACCTCCCAGTCCATACAGTTACAGCATTCCTGGAGGCAGTGCACTGAATCCTCTGTCCACACGTTTATGTCGCTGGTCTTCGCCTTGCCTCTTCTGAGAGCAGTTTTATATGTGGGCAGCAAATGTATACAGTTGTGATCTGAGGATCCTAAAGGAGGAAGGGGAAGTGATTTATAGGCCATCTCTATGGAGCCATAGCACAGGTCCAATGTCTTTTTTCGCCTGGTTGGGCAGGAGACATACTGATAAAAGTTTTTAAGTGTCTTCTTTAAAGAAACATGGTTAAAATCCCCAAGAATAAAATTTGGAGCCTCTGGGGAAATCGACTGCAACCGCTGTACCACATCAAAGACGGTGCTGGAGGCAGAGTCAGCATCTGCCCTCGGGTGAATGTACACAGTCGTTATCAAAAGTTGGGGGAACTCGCGGGGCAGATAAAAGGGGCGTAGTGATACGGACAGAAGCTCCACATTGGGTGTACAGATGCGCTCTCTGACCATGACAGATGTACAGTACTGTATATTAATATATAAGCATATGCCACCCCCCTGACGTTTCCCCGTTACCTCTTCCTGCCGATCCGAGCGAAGTGGGGCTCCAAAGCCATCAATACTCAGGTCCGCATCCCAGTCATGTGCCGTAAGCCACCTCTCCGTGTAAGCCATGACACAGCAGTTCTTGAAGTCCTTCTGATATTGTACATTCCCTTGAATTTCATCCACTTTATTTCTCAGGGATTGTACATTCCCCATAATAATGGAAGGAAGAGGAATGCGGTTAAGCTGACGCCTCCTCAGGCTTAATCTTACGCCTCCACCCTTTCTGTGTTTCCTCTTCTTGTCTCTCTTTTCATTGCTGTGTACATGAAAATCTCTTAAAATAAAGTCCGGCAGTTGCGGCACAAACTCAAACACAGATGCTGCATTATCCATGTTTAAATGCAGTAACATGTCTCTGGAATACTGTATTCTTCCCGGCATGATCACGATTGCGCTTACCTCCAAGACAAAGAGCCGGTAGGAAAGAAACGACAGTGCAAACACAAGAAGGAAATCCATACTGATGGAACCAGGGAGCTCTTCGTTATATAGTCCACAAACATTCAAGGACAAAAACGGCACAGAGAATTACGTTAAAACACATTAAAGTGCATAAAAACAGAGACACAGACATCGAACTTTTTTCACCCGCTGCCGGTCGCTGCGTGCGTATGCGCCCATAACTCTGTTGTCAAATCCTCGTTTGAAATTGAGATTGACAATGGCATTAAGACAACTGAGACAGACGTAAACAAAGTATAGTACAGCAGTATCATTGCAGTAGTACTGGCTAACATGCTAATGGCTAACACTATATGTAAAATGTTTACCTTCATAATTGTGGATGTAGCTTGAAACATAAAGTCTAAAGCCTTTCTCTTTTTTCATCACTGACGTCTGACATAATTCTTGAATCATGCAACTGACATTGTTAACTGTGAGTCTGGGTAAGTCCTGCAGTGACCGAGTGAAAAACGCCATCAACTGACACAGAGCTGAACCAGAAGCAGTTGACCAGGCTGAATCGGAATACAGAAAAGAGTGTGCATATAGCCCAATGTCTATAGGATATGACTGGCAGATGATGCCTTTGAATCATATTGAGTATGGACCTTTGAAATCATTTAATGTGGGCTTGTAAGGGTTCCAGGACTGCACACCTTTGTCTGTACTTCTCTCCACTAATTGGCTTCATCCCTACAGCCATGCGCTCCACCTGTAGGCAATCAGGGAGGGCCTTTAAAAAAGACTCCCTCCTGCTGCTCTGTGTGGGCACGTTGTGCCAGCTCCTTCCAAACCTGCTTGGTCTACGTCTCATGTGCAGCCTAGACTTTATCTTACATCTGCTTGTACATAGTTGGATTGGTTTCACCCTGTGTTGTGTGCTCTCCCTCAGGAATTCCTACCAGTGTGGCAGACCGGATTTCCTGGCGGACAATTTACTATCACCTACTGTAAGTTAACTTACCTACGTCACTGTGCACTGTGTCTCACCCCTTTCCCCTTCACTGTTCAGACCTGGCCAGCCTGCAACATACTGCCACTGCCCCTTCCTTGGAGCCATTGCAGCCGAGACGTCTAGGAGGATCACAAACAGGTTCTTCTGCTGTTTCCATCTGCAAACTGGGGTATGTGCCATCTTCTCCAGCCTGTACTGTAAGAAATATATTTGTAATATTATCAACCATATCACCGCTGAATGTGCTCACCCTCTCCCTCTGCTCCTCTCTCCTAGGGCTGCCAGACTCTCCTCCATCGCCTGCTAAATTAAGTCATTTTGTAAAAAAAATTATTGTTAAACCACCAATCTCTTTCTCAATCTGTGTCTGCTTTTGGGTCGGGAACTCTAACCTTGTCAGGACTATCATAGCATCCATCCATCCATCTTTTACCGCTTTTCCAGAGGTCCAGGTTGCAGAGGCAGCAGTTCAAGCAGAGAAGCCCAGACTTCCCTCTCCCCAGCCACCTGCTCCAGCTCTTCAGAGAGGACACAAAGGCATTCCCAGACCAGTTAGAAGACATAGTCTCTCCAGCGAGTCCTGGGTCTGCCCCGAGGTCCCCTCCCAGTGGGACGTTCCCAAAACACCTCAAGTGGGAGGCGTCCAGGAAGCATCCTGATCAGATGCCCATACCACCTCAATTGGCTCCTTTCAATGTGGAGGAGCAGCGGTTCTACTCTGAGCCTCTCCCGGATGACTGAGCTCCTCACCCTACTCTGAGGGACTCTCATGATGAATGCTAGAACAAGGACAGTCATTTGCTTGGTGAGTCACAGCTGAGCCTGACATCCCTGTACACCAGACAAGTACAGAGGATGGCTACCTCCATTTTAAATGATGACTCCCACCCTTTGCACTGCAACTTTCAGCTTCTTCCCTCAAGACGGAGGTTTGCTGTCCCAAAAAGTAAAACCCAGCGCTACAAAAACAGCTTTGTTCCTGCTGCTGTCAAAGAGTTGAACAAGTTGTAACAATATATTGCACATAATTTAGGTACCTATTTATTAACTACATTTTATATTTACTTATTTTTGTAGGATGTTATTTTGGTTCTAAATATTTTATTGGGGTTTAGACCTTTGAGTTTTTAACCTCTTTGACTAGTTTTTAACTGTTTAATATGACCCTTCTCTCTTACCTCTGGTTTTTCTCTCATCTCTTTGTCTTTATACCCTGATTGATGGAGCCTTGAGTATTTTTATCATGTTTATAGTCAGCTTTATGTGTGCCTGTGTTTGTGTCTATGTTGAATGTAATTGTGGCTTGTAATTATGGATGTCACCAGACTGCAAAACAAATCAACCTACGGGTACAAATAAAGTAACCTGAACCTGAACCTGAACCTGAACCTGAGGATTCAGTGTACCCCGCCCGGTATGGGGTTACCGGGACCCCACCCTGGAGCCAGGCCTAGGGAAGGGGCTCAATAGCTAGCATCTAGTGGCCGGGTTTCCGCCCATGGGACCTGGCCGGGCTCAGCCCGACGGAGTTACATGGTCTGCCCTCCAGTGGGCTCAACACCTGCATGAGGGACCATGGGGGTCCGGTGCTATGTGGATCAGGTGGCAGTCAAAGGCAGAGACCTTGGTGGTCTGATCCCAAGCTTCCTAAACTGGCTTTTGGGATGTAGAATGTCAACTCTCTGGTGGGGAAGGAGCCTGAGCTGGTGCATGTGTCATGGGCCGTGCGCTGACTCTGTCCACCCTCGGGTTGTCCAGGGGTTCCCGTTCTCTTCTCAGGCGTACCATATGGCCGTCAGGGCTTTTATTCTGACAGTGGTCAGTGTTTCTCCTTATTACATTCTCCATTCATTGGAATGGCATGGGTATTTAAGGAAGCAGCTGAGGCCTACTCTTTGCTGCGACCTCGTCGAACATTCCTCCATCTAATCTCCATCGTAGGAGATTCTCAGTAAGTGTTCCCTCATAGTCTGCTTTCCTGTGATTTAGGAACTGAGTGTGTGTTCGTGCTTTTGCCCCACGTGGCTCTTTATTTTGTATTATTGTCTTCCGTTAATAAACTGTGCAAACTCATCGGCTGACTTTCGGCATCTCATTGATGGCTTGTGAGAGCCATCGATGACAGTAGGTCGCAGCCAGAAGGAGATGCCGGTCACCGTGAGTTTGTGTTGGGGTTGTTGTTTTTCCCCGTTTTTCTGTGTACCAGCGTGTTGGAGATGGCGGCGTCAGGAGAGGGCTACTCTTTTGACTTGGGTTACAGACTGATCGTATTCCTAATTGATCTAGATGGCCTACTCTCCAACGCTCGCCGCGGCATCACTCCCAACGACACACGCTGGTACTTGGACCTCGCAGAGGTGGCTATTTCCCGCAATCCTCACAACGCCAACCACGCCGAGGTAAGGAGGAGGATGGTGGAGATTACGGCTCTCCGGGAGAGGACCCGTGGACCGGAGGGGAACTCCAGCAGGAAACCGAGGGTGAAGCATACCTGTTCCTCGCCTCGGGATCCAGTTCCTGTCGCCCATCCAGCCCAGGAGTTCACATCACCCAAGGGTCGTCCCCAGCGGAGAATGACGTCAGCCGGGATTCCCTCAGAGGAGACGCAGTGGTCAGCTGTGATCCTCCAGGACCGTGTCGCTGTGGCTCGCTGTGCTTCCCATCCATCGGAGATCATAAAGCATGTGACGGCGGCAGTTAGGCTGGTGGAGCTCACCCCGGAGCTCCATAATCATCCTGAATACACCGAATTGCTGGCTTCTGTCTCCGCGCAGCAGCAGCGGTTCCCTGACCTGACCTTCGTCTCGCCCTTTGCCGGTAGACGTCATCACAATGCCCGGATCAAGCCTCAGTGGGAACCCCATCCGGATCCAGCACTGGTTCACCGGAAGGACTCCCAGCCAGCTGATACTCCTGTGTCACGACGGAAGGGAATAACTGCAGCCATCGCCTCCGGGGCGTCTGTTCCTGCTGTCCCGTCAGCTCTTCGTCTCCGGTCTGCCTGGGCTGCTCCTCCCCCTCCTCGACGCTCTCCCCAGCTGCGGTGAGCTCCGCGAGCCCTGCTCCGGCTGTGCTCATGGTCGATCCTGTGCAGGCGGCTCCTCCTCATCTTCCTGGGGGGTCCTTCGTCACCATCCTGAGGGGAAAGGGAAGAACAAAGCCCGCTACAGCAGGCACCATCGGCCCTCTGGAGGAAAGGCAAGTGCAATTTCATTCTTCTCCTCACCATTATGATTTGCCTTGTCTGGCTCCTGGGGGTGGAGTTCGGGGTTTGCAGTCTCCCAAGCTTCCTCCACCTGCTGTAGCCTCTAACTATGAACCTGCTGCCTCTGTGTCTCCTTTCCCCGAGCGTTCTCTGCGGTCAGGCTCACACCACCGGACGAGGAAGGAGCCTGCAACCCTGGAGAGTTTGGGTCCAGCCCTGGAGCCACATCACGGGCAGAGGAGGAGGGCGGATTGTTTCTTGGAGCCTGCGCTGATGGCTAAGCGCCCCCGGGTCTCCAAGGAGGAGCGGTTTGACCCAGCAGGTCAACGATCTCCTGCCACCATGCCATGCGGGTCTTCGGCATGGATGTCAGCGTTGGGGGGGGGGCCCTCAGACTGTGGAAGCCATGATGCCGGCTGCGGGGCCCGCCGTAGCTGAGTGGGAGCTGGAGGATGTCCTTCTTCCTTCTGAAACCGGATCGTAAAAGTCCTGGACGGCGACAGAACTTGAGATCAGGCAAGTGCTCTATTTTGTCTTTCTCCTATCAGTTCTGGAGCATTTTTGCCTGTCTCTCGGGGAGACAACCAAAGACCATATAAAAATGGTACTTTCTGCCTTCTAGCATGGTGCTCCGCATAATGGAACGGGGAAAGTAAAGTTACGCACAGAGCTACCAGAGGACTGACCCCCCACTGTAGCTTTCACTACTTACAGTAGCTGCGTGGCCTAGGGTCAGAGAAACGGAGATAGGCGCCGCCCCATACACCAACATGGTGTGAAGGGAATTAACTAACTAACTATCTCGGGGAGACGAGCCGGGTGCAGCCGTCCGCTGCATCCGAGCTTGTCTCACTGGGCTCTGTCGCTGCCGGTGATCCTGATCCCGGTTCTCCTTCTTCTCCCAAGCCTTCTCCCAGGGTCACCGGTGTGGAGTCGATTCCGGTTGCCATTCTCGAGGTTCCGGGTTCGGGTTGGGAGGTCATCTCTGGTGCTGCCCCGGTCCAGTCGAGGTCCGTCGTGGGTGCAGCCGCAACCCAGTCGGGGTCTGTTGTGGCTGCAGCCACGACCCAATCGGGGTCCGTTGTGGGTGCAGCCATGATCCAATCTGGGTCCGTCAAGGGTGCAGCGCGGTCTTGTTTGGGATCCAACTGGAGGGCAGTGCCAGTTCTAGTGGAGTTTGGAGGAAGTGCTGCAGAGCTTTCGCTGATCAACGCCGGACTGGCCCTTCATCCTTTCCCCATTCTTTTTCCCTTCCATCGGGGGCCGCTGGGATTCCCCGTTATCGGCTCAGCTCTCCCTCGCTATCCCTCTCAACAGGGAAGCCATCTCCGAGTTCTCCACTGTGGTCCTGGTGGCTGAGTGACGTGGGTCGGCCGCCTGGAAGACTGTTTCGTCCATTTGGCGTTCTGGGTCGGCCACCCGACCAACTTGACTCTCTGTTCGGCAGTCTGGTCCAGCCGCCAGAGGTACTGTTTTTCCTGGCCTGGGACTGGGGTAGGCCACCCGAACTTTCCCTTTTTTCCCTGCCAGCGAGCTGGACGCTGGACACAGGAAGACCCCCTGAACTATTGGGTTTTGTGTTATTGTGCTCTGCCTGCTGTCATCCCTGTTTTTTTTTTCTACCTGCTCTTCAGTAATAGTAGGGATGCGCTGGTGTGTTGTAATTGAACTGTATTTGTCGCCGTTCTGTAGCATGAGCTTTTTTTTTCCCCTCTCCCTGGTATTATGGGGTCCGCTGTTTTTTTTTTTTTGTTTTTTTTTTTTTTTTTCCTGTACTTGAGTTCTTGTGTTCCCCTGTGGGTTGTGCAGATGTTTTTTTCTTTTTTGCCTGTGATCTTATTGGGTTAATCGGGGTGTTCTGTTTGTAGCCTGTTTTTTCTTCTCTTTCTGTTATTCTGCTGGTTGGTTCTCGCCCTCCGATCCTGTTTTCCCCCACCCCCCTCCCTAGACGGTCCTGTTGATCTGCTGGGTGGGGGGTGGGGGGGCTTGATGTTACACGGCGCCTGGAATCCGCCTCGTGAACAGGGTCAACTGTCATGGTCCGTGCGCTGACTCTGTCCGCCCTTGGGTTGTCCGGGGGTTCCCGTTCTCTTCTCAGGCATACCATATGGCCATCAGGGCTTTTATTCTGACAGTGTCACGGCAGGCTTCCGGCTGTCAAAGCCGAGTCACGTTGTGACAGCTGGTCAGCGTTTCTCCTGATTACATTCTCCATTCATTGGAATGACATGGGTATTTAAGGAAGCAGCTGAGGCCTACTCTTCGCTGCAACCTCGTTTAACATTCCTCCATCTAACCTCCATCGTAGGAGATTCTCAGTAAGTGTTCCCTCATAGTCTGCTTTCCTGTGATTTAGGAACTGAGTGTGTGTTCGTGCTTTTGCCCCACCTGGCTCTTTATTTTGTATTATTGTCTTTCGGTAATAAACTATGCAAACTCATCGGCTGACTTTCAGCGTCTCATTGATGGCTCATGAGAGCCATCATTGACAGCAAGAGGATGAGCGATAGTCAACCTCATGCTAGATATAGTCGGCCTCACCTCAACACACAGTTTCAGTTCCGGAACCAGTCTCCTGGAGAGGGGCTGGAGCTTGGCCTACTCTGGAGTTGCCCCGGGCAAGAGGCAATGAGCAGGGGTGGGTATTCTTGTTTACCCCCACCTTGCTGCCTCTAATTCTTAGTTTGTGTACTACATGAACAATGGCAATAAACCTGATTCTGATTCTGATTCTGATTCTGATTCTGATTCTATATTGGAGTTTTCCCCAGTGGACGAAAGGGTTGTTTCCCTGCACCTTCGGGTTGGAAAATGGGTCCTGACCATCATTTCTGCCTTTGCACCAAATGATGTTTCAGAGCACCCACCCTTTTTGGAGTCTCTGACTGGGGTGCTGGAGGGTGCTCCTCTTGGAGATGCCATTGTCCTACTGGGGGACCTCAATGCGCATGTGGGCAACGAAAGTGAAACCTGGAGGGGGGTGATTGGGAGGAACAGCCTGCCCTATCTGAACCCGAGTGGTGTTCAGTTATTGGACTTCTGTGCTAACCACAGTTTGTCCATAACAAACACCATGTTCAAGCTTAAGGGTGTCCATATGTGTACCTGGCACCAGGATACCCTAGGTCGGAGGTCAATGATCGATTTTGTTATTGTGTCATCAGACCTGCGACCATATATTTTGGACACTTGGGTAAAGAGAGGTGCAGAGCTGTCAGCTGATCACCACCTGGTGGTGAGTTGGATCCGATGGCAGGGGAGGATGCCATTCAGACCTGGTAGACCCAAACATATAGTGAGGGTGTGCTGGGAATGTCTGGCTGAGGCCCCTGTCTGGTAGGTCTTTAACTCCCACCTCCGGAAGAACTTCAACCATATTCCGAGGGAGTCTGGAGACATGGAGTCTGAATGGGCCATGTTCTCCACCTCCATTGTTGAAGCGGCTGCCCAGAGCTGTGGCCGCAAGGTTGTCGGGGCATCTCGTGGTGGCAACCCCCAAACCAAGTGGTGGACACAAGTGGTGAGGGGGGCCATTAAGCTGAAGATGGAGTCCTATCAAGTTTGGCTGGCTTGTGGGACTCCCGAAGCAGCTGAGGTGTACTGGCAGGCCAAGCGGAGTGTGGCTCGGGTGGTTGCTGAAGCAAAAACTCAAGTATGGGAGGAGTTCGGTGAGGCCATGGAGCAAGACTTTTGGTTGGCCTCGAAGAGATTCCGGCAAACTGTCCAGCAGCTCAGGAGGAGGAAACAGCTTCCTGTCCACACTGTGTATGGTGCGGATGGGGCACTGCTGACTTCGACTGGGGATATTGTCGGGCGGTGGAAGGAATACTTCGAGGATCTCCTCAATCCCACTGACACGCCTTCCACAGAGGAAGCAGAGCTTGTGGACGAGGGGGACAACTCGCCTATCACAGGGGCTGAGGTTGCCAAGGTGGTTAAAAATCTCTTTGGTGGCCGGGCCCCGGGGGTGGACAAGATTTGCCCTGAGTACCTCAAGGTCCTGGATGTTGTAGTGCTGTCATGGTGGACACGCCTCTGCAACATTGCGTGGAGGTCCGGGGCAGTGCCTTTGGCATGGCAAATGGGGGTGGTGGTTCCTCTCTTCAAAAAAGGGGACCGGAGGGTGTGCTTCAACTTTAGAGGGATGACACTCCTCGGCCTCCCTGGGAAGGTCTATGCCAAGGTACTAGAGAGGAGAGTCAGGCCGTTGGTTGAACCTCGGTTTCAGGAAGAGCAATGTGGTTTCCGTCCAGGCTGTGGCACATCAGACCAGCTCTTTACCCTCTCGAGAATCTTCGAGGGTTCGTGGGAGTTTGCCTAACCAGTTTACATGTGTTTTGTGGACTTGGAGAAGGCTTTTGACCATGTCCCTCATTGTTTTTTGTGGGGGGTGCTTCAGGAGTATGGGGTATCGGGCTTGTTGTTCCGAGCTATTCGGTCTCTGTACGACCGCTGTGAGAGTTTGGTCTGTATGGCCAACACTCGGTCGGACTCATTCCCAGTGAGAGTTGGACTCCGCCAGGGCTGCCCTTTGTCACCGATCCTATTCATCATTTTTATGGACAGGATTTCTAGGCACAGCCAGGGAATGGAGAGTGTCATGCTTGGAGACCACAGGATCTCATCTCTGTTGTTTGCAGATGATATTGTCTTGCTGGCTTCATCCAGCAATGACCTACAGGTCTTAGTGGGACAGTTTGCCACTGAGTGTGAAGCGGCTGGGATGAGAATCAGTACCTCCAAGTCCGAGTCCATGGTCCTCAGCCAGAAAAAGGTGGATTGTCCTCTCCGGGTTGGGGACACGCGCCTGCCCCAAGTGGAGGAGTTTAACCTCTTGCACTCCGGTGTACCGCGGGTGGGCACGTCTCTGCGTCCCAGTGCGCCCTCGTGCGTCCTAGAACACACTGTGCGTCTCAGTGCGCACTCAGACGCACAGTGCCTGTGCGTCTGAGTGCACACGGGAAAAAAAAGCTGCATTGTTCAGCTTTCTTTTCACACAGCCGTGAACAGAAAGCCAAAGGAGTGTATGATTGGTTTAGATTTGATTGACCTCTAATAACAGCCTTGAATTGGGTTTCTGAAACCTTTTTTTTTTTTTTTTTTTTTTTTTTTTTTTGCTACTTATTTGTACCCGTAGGTAGACTTGGTTTGCAGTCTGGTGACAAGCCACCGGCTGCTGGTCGCTGCGTGCGCGAGCGCCCTAAACCTACATGTTTTTGGTTGAAGAACCAATGACTGAAAACCTAGCAAGAAGGACCTGCCTACCAACGGCTGCGAATACAAGCCAATTGAAGCACAGAAGTTTGACAGCTGACATGCATCTCCCTGCATAAAATCTCTTTTGTCTAAGCCGCTGGGTGACTGACATTGAGACCTGTGCGGAACGGTAGCATCAGCCAGTCTTTTTTGGATTATTTGTTTGGAAAAATGGTTCGCTAAAACCGCAAGCGTGGAAGCGGAGATGTTTTGACCGGGTCGGGTGACCAGAAGCACGAGTCCGTTACAACCGGGCCAGCTTCATGTTCGTCTGAGAATGAGGAACTTACTGCTGTTGTGGACAGGTAAGTGTTATAAGCTAAATTATTCTTTATCGATGAAAATAGTAATAAAAATCACTTTTGAAAGATCAGTAATTGCAACGGTGCGTCATGGCCACAAGTGTTTTGGTGTGCAGAGTTCCTCTGTAGCGGGGCGGTGGGGGGGGGGTGTTATCCTCTGCATTGCAGATAGATATTTTAGCATAATTTTTATTGCACTGTAGGCTATTTTTTCTTGTAAAAAAGGCCACACATTTTTTACGTGGCATGTTTTTGTGTGTGTGTGTGTGGGGGGGGGGGTTGTTTGTTATCCATCCATCCATCCATCTTCTACCGCTTTTCCAGAGGTCCGGGTCACGGAGGCAGCAGTTCAAGCAGAGAAGCCCAGACTTCCCTCTCCCCAGCCACCTGCTCCAGCTCTCCAGAGAGGATACCAAGGCGTTCCCAGACCAGCTGGGAGACATAGTCTCTCCACCGAGTCCTGGGTCTGCCCCGGGGTCTCCTCCCAGTGGGTTGTTTGTTACCCTCTAGAAATGTAATAATGTTTTAGTATAATTTTTATTGCACTGTAGGCTATTTTTTCTTGTAAAAAAGGCCACACATTTTTTACGTGGCATGTTTTTGTGTGTGTGTGGGGGGGGAGGTTGTTTGTTATCCATCCATCCATCCATCCATCTTCTACCGCTTTTCCAGAGGTCCGAGTCGTGGAGGCAGCAGTTCAAGCAGAGAAGCCCAGACTTCCCTCTCCCCAGCCACCTGCTCCAGCTCTCCAGAGAGGATACCAAGGCGTTCCCAGACCAGCTGGGAGACATAGTCTCTCCACCGAGTCCTCGGTCTGCCCCGGGGTCTCCTCCCAGTGGGTTGTTTGTTACCCTCTAGAAATGTAATAATGTTTTAGTATAATTTTTTATTGCACTTTAGGCTATTTTTCTTGTAAAAAAAAACAAAAAAAAAAAACCAGGAACTGTGCTGTGCATGTGAACTCTGGGAAAATAGGAGAATAGTGAAAAATAAAAATTGACTTTGTAAATGACTTTATTTTCACATAATAGACAAACTTCAGATGAAGACTCTGGTGAGGAGTGGGTGCCAGACGAGCACTCTGCCAGCAAGCGCAGAAGAAGGGAGCTGCAGGCGAGCTCGTCAGAAGAGGAAACCCCTACCCCAAAAAGAGGGACACCATTGGGGAGAGGAAGAGGAAGGAGAGGAAGAGTGAGAGGAAGAGGAGGTAGCAGGAGAGGAAGAGGAGGCGAGAGTGGTGATGGCAGCCCTCAGCCTGGGGCATCGGCCAGCCCTTCATCAGCTGAGGAGAGGTGGCATGATTCCGACACCCCGGACATCATTCCACCACAGCCCATTTTTCGTCCCAAAAATCCACCTGGACCTCAGCTAATTACAACAGCTTCATACACCCCCGTTCAGTTGTTTGAGTTATTTTTCACTCCATCTGTGCTAGACCACATTGTTGAGAACACCAACCTACATGGCTCTGCACACTACAACACACCCACCAGCCCCTGGATTGACCTCACACGCTCCGACCTGCTCTCATTTTTTGGCCTGATTATTTACATGGGTATAGTCAAGTGCAAATCCTTCAGTGATTACTGGCGAGGGGGACACCTGTACAGCCTTCCTTTCCCCAAGAGTGTAATGACCAGGACAAAGTTTCTCCTGATCAGCTGGGCCCTTCACCTCAGCAGCCCAGCAGCAGAAGAAGCCAATGAGCAGAAAAGAGACACGGATATGCATGACCGCCTCAGCAAAATCTTGACACATTTTCTAGGAATCAGTATGATGATGAGTAGGATTAGAAAATTATATTTGATTGAGAGGGTATTGCTGTCAACTTGTAAAATATCCTGTCGCCAAGTGCTTGCTCACAGGGGATCGCCTGATTGCTGGGGTCTTTCTGCAACTGTGGGGGTTCCCCCTACAGTTGATAGTGCTATGAGATGACTGTTGTTGTGAAATGGCGCTATATAAATAAAGTTGAATTGAATTGAATTTGTTGTTTGTAAATAGTATGTTTTGTATATTGACATTTTTGTTCAGTAAAGCGTGTTTAGAATTGAAACTTCATTTTCTCTGCATCATTACTACTGACAGTGTTTCTGGATAGCTAACAAGATAGCCCTGAGTGTCACCTTTCATTAGCGCCCAAGATGAAGCTTCTATGTTGAAGCATTCAAAGGTTCTAGACGTTTTTCCAAACTGTGCCAAACTGTGCCATTTGGCACAGTTTGGCACAGTTTGGGTTATCTAAGTGTTTTCATTAGAGCCCAAGATGAAGCTTCTATGTTGAAGCATTCAAAAGTTATAGACATTTTTCCAAACTGTGCCATTTGGCACAGTTTGGCACAGTTCAAAAACGCCTGGGAACAACCTGAGAAAAAAGCTGTGTAATATATTCATTTTTTGTGGTATTGTTACCAAATTTGGACCTCAGCTTAATAACACTTGGTTCTACATTTCTGTTGCATTTTCCAGCCGGACCTGACAGCTGTGTGTTATTTGCAAGCATTTGTATCCAAAAAAACACCCAGGCGAAATTTATTTTCTTCAAGTTCAATATGTTTAGATGACTGTTACTCAGTGGCAGGAGCACTTAGAGAGATTATGACTGTTTTGCCAAAAAATTCAAAGTGTTTTCTTTTAAATGAGACCAACCCCATGAAGATGCTGCAAAGGGTTGAAGAACAGCTTTTGATTTACTTTGGGTATGTTATTTTTTGGCGTTTTTAGGGAAATTGACCAGAGTGCAAGGGGTTAAGTATCTTGGGGTCTTATTCACGAGTGAGGGGAGAATGGAGTGAAAGATTGAAAGATGGATTGGAGCAGCATCTGCAGTGATGCAAATGTTGTACCAGTCTGTTGTGGTGAAGAGGGAGCTAAGCTCTAAGGCAAAGCTGTCGATTTACCATTCAATCTACGTTCCTACCCTCGCCTATGGTCATGAGCTTTGGGTAATGATCAAGAGATCACGGATACAAACGGCTGAAATGAGCTTTCTTTGTAGGATTGCTGGACTCACTATGAGAGCAATAATGAAATATTTGCCCAGTTTTTGCATACTGCTGAGTCAAAAGACATTTTCTCTACTAACTGAGTCAAAATCAATGGGACAGAATATAGGCAAGGACTGATCATTTTCACTGAGATCAAAGATGAAATGTCTGTGTTTTCCAGAATACTAAAGATACTTTTAATTTAGTTGAAAGTGATATCCATCTCCTTGTGGAGAAGCTTGTGGTTGACCAATTCAGTGAGCATTTTCATGCCTACAAAGTATTTGAAAGTGATGAGATAGATTTTGTCAAAGTAGACAGTCTTTCTTTTTACAAACCCTTTGACTTGCAAAGTGCTTATGGTGAAGACAAGAGCCTACATATGCAAGCCTATGAGGTAACTGTGACGCAGGTGTAGTCTGGCCAACTACTGATCGGCGGGTCAGGGGTTCTGATAGGATATTTTCAGGTTTCATTGATTATTCTATATGATTTTAATGCTGTATTATCCTATTTTAAATTATAATTGTATCTGGTGTATATAATGAGCCAATGTCTAATTCTCTGTGCTTTTTCCATTGTCTCAGAGCTTGAAAAGAATGTCTGTTTCTCAGTGTAAGATTAGGCTGAGCAAGATTGTAAATAATGATGAAGGCTTTATTGTTTTATCATACCAAGCTCTTCTGTTCTGTATGCCTGAAGTTAGGGTGACTTAGCTTGACCAGGTCATATAAAGATCAAAGCAGAATGTTCAGTGCTGTACATAGATTAGAGCAGTATCGGGAGGAGATGGCTCCAGCTGTCTTTAGGTTTAGATAAGGTCTGGGTCTGTATGCCCAGGGTATAAGAAGCAACATCCTTGAACACATGTTAGGGAGTTGGTGTAGGCAGGCTCTGAGACATGTTATGCTGTGACCGATTGCCTCCTTTTTCTGATCAGAAAGAGAATAAATGGCTCAGAACTTGTAAACCGCCTACTGATTATTGATTCAATCTTAATTAATTCATTTTTGATCTAACAAGTTCGATTCCTGCGCTCTCTGCAGTTTGCATGTCAAAGTGCCCTTGAGCAAGACACTGAACCCCCAGTTGCTCCTGGTGGGTCAGGCCAGCGCCTGTGTATGGCAGCTCTGCCGCCATCAGTGTGTGAATGGGTGGACAGCAGGATCTGTAAAGTGCTTTGGCTATGAGAAAAGGCACTGTATAAGTGAACGCCATAGTATACATTTGTGTTCTTTGTAAAAATATGAAGTTGTTCACACTGGTGCTTGGATGATTTTTTTCTGAATAAAGAGTTTCAGTGATGGTTTGTTTTAGTGATTTATTATACTTAAGTATGGGGGGGTTCAACACATTTAAATGTAAGATGGTAAAGAAAAGTGGAGCATGATAATTCATTTTCTTAATTGGAGAAAAAATGCATTTATGAACATGGTGGTAATTTCTGAGATATGAAACATAGATGTGTTGAAACAAGTAAAAATGAAGATGACTAACAGTATAATGTTAAAAACGCACCTTTAGATGTCACAAAATGACACAAAATGTGTTGTAATGCTACTAGTGACAGGGCCCAACAGAATTTGTTTACATGATTTAGTTTTAAATTAACACTGCTTACTGTTAAATCAACACTGCTTAGTGTTAAATTGACACTACTAGTGTTGTGAATCAACACTGCACAGTGTTAAATTGACGCTATTAGTGACAAGAACTAACACAATCTAGTGTTACAGTAACACCAAGAGTGACAGGCATTTACAATTTAGATGTCTGAAATTAACCCTATTAGTGACAAAGATTAACACGGGTTAGTGTTAAAATACACTGCTTTGTGTCATAAAACAACACTATGAGTGTCAGAAATTTAACACTAATAAAATGTTAAAATGTTAACACTATCAAAAGTGCAACTTTAACACTGAGCTGCTGAGGATTATATAAACACTGGCATAGTGTTAGTTTTAACACTGTGTGAGTTAAATTACCACTGGCTATTTTGCTGTGTAGCTTCCACAGCTTCTTACAACAACAACAACAACAACAACAACAACTCATTGTTAAGAATTTTTAGAACCCAACACAACAAAAAACACTCTACTATGCTCATTGGTGCTGGCATAATAAAAATAGAAGATCAAATGTGAGGCAAAACAGGTTTATTTGAGACATCCTGTAGTTGTGAGTAATTTTCAAAACCATTTATTAGAATCTTTCCAAACGTTGTTTAAATTCAAGAACATTTATGAGAACGCTTGCTTCAGACATTTTAAGCTACCAACAGTCTGAGATCAAATGATGTCTTTAATCCAATTCCGTAACAACAGTCTCACAAACAACAAGCAGCATGGATCATATGTCATATAATTTTCTGAACCCCCGACATGGGCAGAGGTTTAGTTCCACCAGGACAGCAGTTGGGAATTAGGCAAAGAAAACAAATGCACAGAACTGGGATGATTTTAGTATGGAGAGTACTTCCACTGTGAGCTTAATAACGTGAAGGACTTGTTAACATTTGCTCAAAACAGAAATGAACAGACAACAACTCAGCAAGAAGTCAGTTACTGTATCTTAGCAGCATTTATCTTGGTTGGTAATGTGGCATAAAGTCTTTTTTAAACTTGCGTGTGATTTTTAGAAAACAATGAGGACTTTACAATGCATCTTTATCAGCAAGCATACAGCTGTCTTTTGTTCCCACATAAAATGTGTAAATAAGGCACTGTAAGGTACTGTCATCTTTGCTCTGTATAGCTTTCACATACGGAGTCTAGAATCATGATGTCAATAAGCAACAGATAAAAATTAATACTTGAAAGTTTTTTCTAGCTACTCTGACAATATAGTAATGGTATTCTATAAATATGCATTTATAATTTGCAAAGAAATACTAGCAGGATTCACTGCTAGTAGAAACAAAAGCCTAGAAATGAAGAAAATGTATTTTTAGCAGATTTAACTCTATGAAAATATACAAGTGGCACTGACTTCTCAGCTTCATTAAAACCATCCTAACAATGGAAAACCTAAACAACACTACACTCCTCGATAAAGATGCAACCAATAAAAAATAAGTTTACTTGACCCTCACTCTGCAACATGTGTTGCATAACTCAGTATAATGGTTGATGATGTTGGGAGTACGACAATGAAAATATGACAAAGTGGTACAGAATGCACACACAAAGACTTAATAAAAACTCTGTAGAGTGATTCTGTTATTAGGCAGACTATGTATGCTTCTCTCAGCAGGTTTATTTTTAAAATCCATCTTTATGCAACCGAGCCACCTTGTGGGTGTGTGGTCATAGCTATGAAGATGAACCTAACTGACCTTATCAAAGGGAGCCCTCACTTTAGTCGGGCAAACAATATCACTTGCTGCTTCTTCCCGCTATGCAATCCCCCACCCCCACCCCGTACAGAAGTGACAAACTGTATATGCAAAAAGGGAAAAAAAATGCAACTTGGGTGTATTCATCCTCTATATACTCCCAACATCCCTGCATCTGACCTTCAGCATTATTAAGGAGCCTTCTTTATTCCTGACACTCTCACAACTCTTCCCTGAAGAAAGGAATTCATCCATTTTCCAATAACTTACCACCCTAGGCAATTATGTCTGTTTTTTCTGCCACCTTTCTGCTTCTCAATAAAGTACTCATAAAAGGGGAGGGCAAAGATGGGAATCAAGGAAGTGATTTTGAAAAGATTGCTGGGTGTGTGAGGAAATGAGATAGTGAGAGTGTGTGAGTGAGAGAGATGGTTCCATTTAGAAATGTGTGAAGACAGCAAAAGCAAAGTGATATTAAAAAGCAGAAGTTAAAAGGAGAGAGTCACTGAAAGGTTTGGGTGGAAGAAGTTGTGAATTTGTCTGAAGCACGTGGCGTTTGTGTTAAGCTGGGATGACTTAGATGTTGCTTTGGCAAAGCATGCAATCACAGGAAAGGTGGAAAAATATTTAAAAAAAAACATTGAATTGCTCACTTGGTAGACATATTGGTTTATTAATTAAACTAATAATAAGAATAGCTTTTTGTGTAATAAAGATGTTGTGGCACATATGTTGGGCTCATATTTTCCACAAAGGTATGACTGCATGTTTATTGGAGGCTTCACGTCTCCAAGGACAAAAGGCCCGGATCTGCAGAGGATGACGAGGAGGTGTGAGATTTGGCCTTTGTCTCGGAGAAGATGCCCCAGAGAGATTTCCGGTTCATCAATGAATAAGAGACAATGGTGAAAGTTCAAAGGGTTGCATTGTGGCTGGGATTAAGTACCATGTGACTGTATGTTTGCTAAAGCACCATGTGACTTGAGTTCCGATGCTGGAAGGGTATAAAAAGGTGATGTGATGTAGTTCTTTCTCTTCTTCCTGCTTTGAGAATGCTAGAGTATGTGTTCTGTCAATAAAGCTGAACCTGAGAAATAAAACTCAGCCTCATCATTGAACGCATCCTCTACACTGGTGACCCTACGACAAAGAATGAACAGACAGAATTCTCCCGAGCGAGGCTCGGCGGAAGCCAAACTGATGGCCGCCTCAACACTCCAGCTGCCCGACTCCTGGCAGCATAGTCCGCGCTCCTGGTTTAGCGCAGTCGAAGCACAGTTCAACCTCCGGAGAATCTCAAAGGACGACACAAAATTGTGGTCCATGTGGTAGCGAAGCTGGACAGCCACACGGTCCAGAGGGTGGAAGATCTGGTCAATCATCTACCGGACAGCGACAAGTACAGTGCATTGAAGGACGCGCTGATCAGCCATTTCACCCCTTCGGTGCAACAGCGAGCAGAGGGGCTCCTATCGTTGACGGAGTCGGAGAACGACAGACCTGCGGACCTGATGGTGAAGATGCTGAGGCTGAAAGACTCCGAGGATGGCGAATTTATTTTCGCCCACCTTTTCCTCCGAACCCTGCTGCCAGCAGTGAGAGTAGCCCTGGCAGAGTCGCCCCGATTGGCCAGGCGAGACTACCATGGGCTGAGCAAGGAGGCGCAGCGGCTTGTCGACGCCCACAAGCAGAGCGCGGTTTCGGCCGCGGCAGCTAGTCCAGGAACAACGTCCGGAGACGGCTTGGAGCCAGTGGTTGCGGCGCCAGACGCACCGACGACGGCGGCGACGGGTACCAGGCGGCGCGGAGCGGATGACGGCCTGTGCTTCTACCATCGCCGTTTTGCAGAGAGGGCACACAAGTGCGTCCCACCGTGCCACTTCAAGCGTCCGGGAAACGCCAAGACCGAGGGTCGGTAGCAGCTACGACCCTCGGGGAGGAGAACAAGCTGCTTTACCTGACGGATGCACACTCGGGGAAACAATTCCTCGTGGACACGGGCTCCCAGCTGAGTTTCGTCACACCTACCTACGCGGAATGGCTGATGCCGTCTAAAGCTCCCTGGGTGTCGGTGTCAGCAGCGAACGGCTCAGAGATTAAGACTTTCGGTGAGAGGACTATGCTTCTGTCTTTACAGGGCCGTTCATCTGAGTGGACTTTTATTGTAGCAGCAGTCAGTTTCAACATGTTAGGGGCTGATTTTTTTGTGCTCACATGGTTTATTGGTTGACCTTGCTAATAGACGTTTGGTTAATGCACTGTCTTTCCATTCTATTCCCTGCACAGCTCGGGTGGCCCCGCCGACTGCACATGCCAGCGTCACAGCTGCGGGTGGTAAGTTTCACGCACTGCTCACTCAGTTCCCAGCACTCACAGTCCCCACATTTTCGGCGACAGTCGCTAAACACGGGGTGGAGCATTCTATCACCACCACCGGGCCGCCCGTTTTTGCAAAAGCTCGGCACTTGGACTCAGCTAAACTAGCCATAGCGCGCGAGGAGTTCTTCAACCTGGAAAAACTGGGCATTATTAGACGCTCTAAAAGCCCGTGGGCTTCGCCGCTACACATGGTCCCAAAAGCTGATGGCTCGTGGCGACCTTGTGGTGATTTCCGCAGGTTGAACAACGTTTCAGCACACGACCGCTACCCGATCCCACACATTCAGAATTTTTCAGTTCATTTGGCGGGGGCGCGCATTTTTTCTAAAATAGATTTGGTGTGCGGTTACCATCAAGTCCCAATGCACGCTTAGGATATACCCAAAACAGCGGTTATAACTCCTTTCGGGCTTTTTGAGTTTTTGTGCATGCCGTTCGGGCTCAAGGGTGCCGCGCAGACTTTCCAACGCATGATGGATGCAGTTTTACGCAACCTCCCTTTCGTGTTCGTCTACTTGGATGACATTTTAGTAGCCAGCACGTCCGAAGGCGAACACGAAAGTCACCTCACAGCAGTTTTTCGGAGGCTGACAGAGCACGGGTTAATTATTAACCCAGCGAAGTGCCAGTTTGGGGTAGCGCAAATTGATTTTTTGAGGCATCGCGTTTCGCCAGAAGGAGCAGTCCCTGTGCCCGATAAAGTACGCGCAATAACAGATTTTCCGCAACCTCAAACGGTCAAGGCGCTGCAGGAGTTTTTGGGAATGGTTAATTTTTACAACCAGTTCCTCCCAAGCGCAGCGTGGCTCATGCAACCATTATACACTGCGTTAAAAAAACAAAAGCCCACAAATAAGGTTGAATGGTCTCCGGAGCGGGAGCGCGCTTTCGCCCAGGTCAAATCAGCCCTGGCAAATGCAGTTTTGTTAGCACACCCAGTTCCAACGGCCTGCATGGCGCTCACCACTGATGCTTCCGATTTAGCGGTGGGGGCGGTCGTTGAACAGTTTGTGGCAGGGACCTGGCAACCCCTCGCGTTTTACAGCAAAACCTTGCGCGATAGCGAGCATAAATACAGCGCGTTCGACAGGGAGCTTTTGGCCCTACACTTGGCCATCCGCCATTTCCAGTTCTGGCTGGAAGGGCGCCGTTTCACCGCGTTTGTGGATCACAAACCGCTAACGTTTGCGATGGCCAAGATTTCAGAACCCTGGTCAGACCGGCAGCAAAGGCAGCTAGCCGGGATATCGGAGTTCACCACCGATATCCAGCATGTCGCAGGTAAACATAATGTAGTGGCAGACTGTCTCTCGCGTGCAGTAGCAACGCCAGGCCCCGTGGGGGAAGACTCTGTAGCCGTGGCCGCGGGCCAGGACAGCGACGCGGAAGCGCGCGCAGCCCCGGTCCGTGTAGGTTTAGATTATGCAGCCATGGCCGCTGAGCAGGTTAATGATGCGGACATACGCGCGCTCCAGTCTGGACCAACAGGGTTAAGGCTGGAGCACAGGGTGCAGCAAATTGGTATGCCCCCCCCTAATCTGCGATGTCTCCACGGGACGGCCTTGCCCCGTGGTTCCAGCTGCGTGGCATCGCCACGTTTTTGACTCGGTCCATTCTCTGGCACACCCGGGGGTGCGCGCATTGATTAAGATGGTGGGGGAGAAATTTGTTTGGCCCAGGTTGCGCAAACAGGTCAAGGAATGGGCAGCAGCCTGCATAGCGTGTCAGCGAGCCAAAATACACAAGCACACTAGAGCTCTGTTGGATCCTTTTCACATCCCGGCTAAGCGTTTTGATCACGTGCATGTTGACTTGGTGGGCCCCCTTCCATCATCACAAGGGCACACACACCTTTTGACGATGGTGGATCGCACCACGCCTTGGCCAGAAGCGGTTCCTCTGGCATCAACCACAGCGGAAGAAGTTGCGCGAGCATTTTTAACAGCGTGGGTTGCGCGTTTTGGAGTCCCGTTGGACATAACGTCCGACAGGGGTCCCCAATTTATTTCCGAACTATGGTCGTCGATGGCCCGCAGCTTAGGGGTGAAGATTCACCGCACTACCGCGTATAACCCCCAGGCTAATGGTTTATGCAAACGCTTTCACAGGTCGTTGAAAGCAGCCCTCAGAGCGTCACTTACGGATACAAATTGGGTGGATAAACTTCCATGGGTTTTATTGGGGTTGCGTTCTGCACCTAAGGAAGATTTGCAGGCTTCCCCGGCTGAGATAGTTTTTGCACAACCTTTCCGTTTGCCGGGGGAATTTCTTCCCGACAATCCCGCAACAAATTGCCCCCCCCGCTCAGCCGTTGCAGAGCGACACAGGATCAAACACACTCCCGGGCCAGTTCATCACAGTTTCCCATGCGTTTTTGTGCCGAAGGCTTTAAAAAATGGGGAGTTTGTTTTTGTTAGACATGATGCTCAGCGCCCAAGTTTGCGGCCGTTTTATGACGGACCTTTCAGAGTGCGGGGGGAAGCATTTTCTGCTAGATTTAGGGGGCAGAAAGGAGTTGATTTGCATCAACTGACTCAAACCCGCTTTTGTTCTGGCTGATGACCACGTGCAGCTGGCGAGGCCCTCCCCCCCGCCGTGGCAGGCCCCCGAGAAGGCATTCTCCAGAACCCCCACAGAGACGTGCTAACAGCTCTAATCCACAGAGGCAGAAAGACGCTGCAGAAGTAGCAAAGCCGGTTTACAACAGATTCGGCAGAACGTTGAGACCTAGGCATCTGGTGGATTGATTTGTAATATGTGGAGTGTTTTTATGCCATGCATGTTTTGTCCTTTAATAGACGTTTGGGGGGGGCGGGGGGTTATGTGGCACATATGTTGGGCTCATATTTTCCACAAAGGTATGACTGCATGTTTATTGGAGGCTTCACGTCTCGAAGGACAAAAGGCCCGGATCTGCAGAGGATGACGAGGAGGTGTGAGATTTGGCCTTTGTCTCGGAGAAGATGCCCCAGAGAGATTTCCGGTTCATCAGTGAATAAGAGACAATGGTGAAAGTTCAAAGGGTTGCACTGTGGCTGGGATTAAGTACCATGTGACTGTATGTTTGCTAAAGCACCATGTGACTTGAGTTCCGATGCTGGAAGGGTATAAAAAGGTGATGTGATATAGTTCTTTCTCTTCTTCCTGCTTTGAGAATGCTAGAGTATGTGTTCTGTCAATAAAGCTGAACCTGAGAAATAAAACTCAGCCTCATCATTGAACGCATCCTCTACAATGTTAATATTCTGCACAATGTGCTTTTGGTGTCATGATGTTGCATGATTTAGTTGTACTTCCGGCGCCACACAAATAGGCTGCCTTTTTGCAACAGCGGATCAATTTCTTCCTATTTCTATTTACTATCTGGCTTCTCTTGCTAATCTTTCTGATCCAGCAACACGTTATACATCAGACGTCACACGGATCACCCAAATGTCTCCTGAGCCAGCAGACGGAGTCACTGTTTTTAGCAGGATATGTTACAGCAGAGACCAGCTGTTAGCACTTAACCGGACCAAGATGCTAGCGCAAGTCCTCGACATACCGGGTGAAATAAGACAGAAATTACGTGGATGCCATGCTGGAGCAAGACGGTGGGCAAGAAATATAAGGTACAGACCCGTCCTTCCATCCGTTATTATGGGGAATGTATGATCGCTACTCAAAAAGACTGACGAGCTAGCGGCTATCTCCCTCTACGAGAGCGTCTTCAGAGAGATTAGCTTGATGTTGATTACTGAGACGTGGCTAACAGAACTAGCAACATATGCTAACATCGAACTGGAGGGTTTCCACGCAATACAGGCAGACCGGACACCAGACAGTGGGAAGGCAAGGGGCGGAGGAGTGATAATGTATGTCAATAACAGCTGGCGCAGACCAGGACATATCACGGTTAAACAACATCACCACAGCAAAGACACTGAGTTGCTAGCTGTTAGCATGCGGCCTACAGGGAGATGCTGAAGTCCGTACAGAGGGAGCTGAGGAGGAAGATCAGAGAAGGCAAGGACAGCTTCAGGAAGAAGATGGAGGACAAGCTGCAGCAGAGCGACATCAGCGGGGTCTGGAGAAACCTTAAAACCATCTCTGGGCTCCAGAATACCTCCTCCCAGGCCACGGGGGGCAGGGAGTGGGCGAACAATCTGAACCTGTTTTTTAACAGGTTTGATCAACCGTCACCCCCCCCCCCCCCCCCCCCCCGACTGCACACCAACCACTGCTGCCTCTACAGTCATCGAGACCTGCTGCCCACACCCCACTCCACCAACACCCCCCCCACTCCCAACACACAGCCCCCCAACCTGACCCTCACTAAGACCCAGGTGAGGACGGAGCTGAGGAAGATCAAGGTGAGGAAGGCCTCGGGACCGGACGGCATCAACGCAAAGCTCCTCAAGTCCTGTGCAGACCAGCTGTGTGGGATTGTGGAGCACATCTTCAACCTGAGCCTGAAGCTGGGGAGGGTACCACAGTTGTGGAAAACCTCTTGTGTGGTACCAAAGACTTCCCACCCCTAAGACCTGAACAGCTACAGTCCAGTGGCCCTGACGTCTCACATGAAGAAGACCCTGGAGAGACTGCTCCTTGCTCACCTCTGCCCCCTGTGGGTCCAGCGATGGATCCACTCCAGTTCGCCTACCAGCATGGCATTGGGGTGGAGGAGGAGGAGGTGCAGTGAACTTCCTCCTTCACCATTCTTTGTCCCACCTGAAGAAGCCCAGGAATGCAGTGAGGATCATGTTCTTTGACTTCTCCAGTGCTTTCAACACCATCCAACCGATGATCCTGAAGGACAAGCTGCTGTGCGCAGGGGTGGACCAGCACCTGTCATCATGGATGCTGGACTACCTCATTAACCGGCCACAGTTTGCGAGAACCTGGGATTGTGTGTCCGACACGATCATCGGCGGCACGGGGGCCCCCCAGGGAACGGTTTTGGTTCCCTTCCTGTTCACCCTTTATACTGCGGACTTCTCACACAACACAACACACTGCCATCTACAGAAGTTCTCTGACGGCTCTGCAATCGTCGGCCTCATCTCCAATGGAGATGAAGCTGAGTACAGAGGACTTATCCAGGATTTCGTGGACTGGTGCCATCGGAACTGCCTCCAGATCAACATGAGGAAAACTAAGGAGCTGGTGGTGGACTGCCGCAGGCAAGGACAACCCCTCACAGCACCAGTAAACATCCAGGGAACAGACATTGAGATGGTGAGATTCTACAAGTACCTGGGTGTTCATCTGAACAATAAACTAGACTGGTCACACAATACCGACTCACTCTACAAGAAGGGACAGCACAGGCTGTTCCTACTGAGGAGGCTCAGCTCTTTTGGTGTACAAGGGGTGCTCTTGAAGACATTCTACAACACGGTGGTGGCATCAGCCATCACTTTTGGAGTGGTCTGCTGGGGCAACAGCATTACAGCAGCTGATAGGAAGAGACTGAACAAACTAATCAAGAAAGCTAGCTCTGTCCTGGGGCAACGCCTTGACCCAGTGGAGGAGATAGGAGAGAGAAGGATGGTGGCTAAACTGTCATCTCAGAATCAGAATCAGAATCAGAATCAGATTTATTGCCATTGTTCATGTAGTACACAAACTAGGAATTTGTCTCGGTGCAATGCTGCAACATTAAACATGATAAAATAAAAGAACTAAACTATACATGCAGTAAAGTGTAGAATAAGAATGAGTAATACTAGTCAGCAGTTTAAATATATTAGCGAGCAGCAGATAATGTGGAGAACCATATAGTGCAGTCGGTAATGCAAGAAGAAAACAGTGATGATTGACATGAGTCTGGTTGAGCTGCTGTACATAGTGCACGAGAGTCAATAAGTCACTTTGTGTTCAGCAGTCTGATGGCAGAGGGGAAGAAGCTGTTCATGTGACGGGAGGTTTTAGTCTGAATGGACCGAAGTCTTCTACCTGAGGGGAGAGGGGCAAACAGTACGTGACCAGGGTGTGAAGGATCGGCTATGATCCGGCCAGCACACCTCCGGGTCCTGGAGATGTAAAGATCCTGAAGAGATGGGAGCTTGCAGCCGATCACCTTCTCAGCAGTGCGCACGATGCACTGCAGCCTTAGTCTGTCCCTGGCAGTGGCTCCTGCGTACCACACAGTTATGGAGGTGGTGAGGATGGACTCGATGGTGGCTGTGTAGAACTGCACTAACATCTTGGTGGGTAGCTTGAGCTTCCTCAGCTGCCGCAGGAAGAACATCCTCTGCTGGGCCTTTTTGATGAGGGAGCTGATGGTCGGCTCACACTTGAGGTCCCTGGTGATGGTGGTGCCTAGGAAGCGGAAGGAATCAGCAGTGGTGATGGGAGAGCCTGTGAGGGTGAGGGGGGGCAGAAGGGTTGTGACTTTCCTGAAATCCACAATCATCTCCACTGTCTTCAGAGCGTTCAGCTGCAGGTTGTTGTTGTTGTACCAGGACGCCAGCTGGGCCACTTCTCTCCTGTAGGCGGACTCGTCGCCGTTGGAGATGAGCTTGATGAGGGTGGTGTCGTCCGCAAACTTGATCAGCTTGACAGACTGGTGGCTGGAGGTGCAGGAGTTGGTATAAAGGGAGAAGAGTAGGGGGGAAAGTACACAGCCCTGGGGTGATCCGGTGCTGATGCTAACAGAGTCTGAGACAGTCTTTCCCAGCCGCACATGCTGCCTCCGGTCCATCAGGAAGTCGGTGATCCACCTGCAGAGGGAGTCAGGCACGTTCAGCAGGGACAGCTTGTCCCAGAGCAGAGCGGGGCGGATGGTGTTGAATGCGGAGCTGAAGTCCACAAACAGGATCCTGGCGTAGGTTCCCGGGGAGTCCAGGTGCTGCAGGATGGAGTGGAGGGCCAGGTTGACTGCGTCGTCTACAGACCTGTTGGCTCGGTAGGCAAACTGCAGCGGGTCCAGGAGGGGAGTGGTGATGGACTTGAGGTGGGGCAGGACCAGGCGCTCAAAGGACTTCATGACTACAGAGGTGAGCGCTACAGGTCTGTAGTCGTTAAGTCCAGTGATCCGTGGCTTCTTGGGGACAGGGATGATGGTGGAGGATTTGAGGCAGGTCGGCACGTGGCATAGCTTAAGGGAGGTGTTAAAAATGTCTGTGAAGACAGGAGCCAGCTCTTTCGCACAGTGTCTCAGGGTGGAGGGAGACACGCTGTCCAGACCGGGGGCCTTGCGCGGGTTCAGTCTGGAGAACTGTCTGTGCACGTCCTGCTCACTGATGACAAGGGCAGGGGGGGAGGAGGAGGAGGGGGGGACCGCTTTTGATGAAGTAGGGACCGTGGAGGCTGTGGAGCTGGAGGGAGGGGGGGAGTTGGACACAGCTGACGAGGTGTCAAAACGGGCATAGTGTTGGGACAGTCTTTGACAAAGGGCTTTGTCATCCTGACCTTTAGGAGCCTGAGGCCAATAATTGGTGATTTGCCTCAGTCCTCTCCACACAGAAGCCGAGTCGTTAGCAGTGAACTGCTGCTGGAGTCTCTCAGAGTACACAGATTTAGCTCTCCTCAGCTCTCTGTTAAACCGATATTTAACCTCCCTGTAGCAGTCCCTGTCTCCACTTTTCAGCGCTGCTTCCTTCTCCTTCGTGATCTGTCTGAGCTTAGCAGTGAACCAGGGCTTGTCATTTGAGTACCTCACCCTGGTGCGCAATGGAAGAATGCTCTCCTCACAAAAGTGGATATATGAGTTCACAGTGTCCGTGTACTCATCCAAATCATGCGTGGCTCCTTTAAACATGTCCCAGTCAGTTATTTCCATGCACGTTTCCAGCTTCTCCTCAGCTTCACTGGTCCATTTCTTCGTAGTGCTCACAACAGGTTTAGTGAGCTTCAGTCTCTGTCTGTAAATGGGAATGAGGTGGACCATCACGTGATCAGATAGTCCGAGCGCAGCGCGGGGAACAGCGCGATACACGTCCTTCACTGTGGTGTAACAGTGATCCAGCGTGTTTTTTCCTCTGGTGGGGCATTTAATAAACTGTTTGTAGCGGGGGAGATCGTGGCTCAGATTGCTCTGGTTAAAGTCGCCAACCACAATAACTAGAGAGTCCGGGAAAGTCCGCTCCGTATGTTGGATGTGATCCGCGAGCGCGCGCTGAGCTTCGCACGCGTCCGCGTCGGGAGGGACGTACACAGCGGCGAGGATGAATGAAGCGAACTCCCGCGGGGAATAAAATGGCTTGCAGTTAATAAAAAGAAATTCCAGGGCGGGAGAACAGTGTTTGGAAATTACCGTTACATCAGAGCACCAGCTGCTGTTGATGTAAAAGCAGACTCCACCTCCTGAGGATTTACCGGAGAGCTCTGTGTCACGATCAGCACGAAACAGCTGAAATCCCTCGAGGCGCAACGCGCTGTCCGGTGTATTTTCCCTGAGCCAGGTCTCAGTAAAACAGAGGGCAGCCGAGGTAGAAAGGTCCTTAAAAGATAAGATAAGATAAGATAAGCCTTTATTAGTCCCACAACGGGGAAATTCCAGGATTGCAACAGCACAGGGATAGCAACACTCAGAGCAACAATCAGAAGGCAAGAAAAAAAAACAAGCAAGCAAGAGCAGCTAATATACATATGTACATATTACTATAAAATATATATATACACACACACACACACAGACACACAGTGCAGAGCATTGTAGCTGGATGGAATAAATATATGAATATATGAACACACAGTGCAGAGCATTGTAGCTAGATGGAATAAATATGTAAATATATAAACACCCACAGTACGGAGCATTGCAGCTAGGTGGAATAAATATGCAAGTATATAAACACACACAGTGCGGAGCAATGTAGCTAGATGGAATAATATGTAGATATATAAAAACACAGTGCGGAGCATTGTAGCTAGATGGAATAAATATGTAAATATATAAACACACACAGTGCAGAGCATTGTTGCTAGGTGGGATGAAACAGCATAACCGTCTACTTAGTTATCCTACATGGTATGATTATGTGCCCATACATATTCTCACCCTCCATAGCGACCGGTATGTTCCTAGTTGTATGCCAGAGAGGACCATTGTGTAAGTCTATTGCATCTTTTGCATTCAAAAAAAAAAAAAACTATTAGTTTGTTACGTCTTTTTGCTATCTCTGCGAGCAGCCCTGCTTAGGTTGTACAGTCTGACAGCTGTTGGTAGGAAGGACCTACGAAACCTCTCGGTTGTGCACCTGGGATGATGTAGTCTGCTGCTAAATGAGCTCCTCAGTGCATCCAGTATGTCCTGCATAGGGTGGAACTCGGACTCCAGCAGAGATGACAGTTTAGCCACCGTCCTTCTCTCTCCTATCTCCTCCATCGGATCAAGGCGCTGCCCCAGGACAGAGCTAGCTTTCTTAATCAGTTTGTTCAGTCTCTTCCTATCGGCTGCAGTAATGCCACTGCCCCAGCAGACCACTCCAAAAGTGATGGCTGATGCCACCACCGTGTCATAGAATGACTTCAGCAGCGCCCCTTGTACACCAAAAGACCTGAGTCTCCTCAGCAGGAACAGCCTGCGCTGTCCCTTCTTGTAGAGTGCGTCAGTATTGTGTGACCAGTCTAGTTTATTGTTCAGATGAATACCCAGGTACTTATAGGATGTCACCATCTCAATGTCTGTTCCCTGTATATTTACTGGTGCTGTGAGGGGCTGCCCATGCCTGCGGCAGTCCACCACCAGCTCCTTAGTTTCCCTCGCGTTGATCTGGAGGCAGTTCCGATGGCACCAGTCCACAAAGTCCTGGATAAGCCCTCTGTACTCAGCTTCATCTCCGTTGGAGATGAGACCAACGATCGCAGAGTCATCAGAGAACTTCTGTAGATGGCAATGTGTTGTGTTGTGTGAGAAGTCCGCAGTATAAAGAGTGAACAGGAAGGGAGCCAGCACCGTTCCCTGGGGGGCCCCCGTGTTACTGATGATCGTGTCGGAAACACAGTCCCGGGTTCTCACAAACTGAGGCCGGTTCGTGAGGTAGTCCAGGATCCATGATGACAGGTGCTGGTCCACCCCTGCGCGCAGCAGCTTGTCCTTCAGGATCATCGGTTGGATGGTGTTGAAAGCACTGGAGAAGTCAAAGAACATGATCCTCACCATATTCCCGGGCTTCTCCAGGTGGGACAGAGAACGGTGAAGGAGGAAGATCACCGCATCCTCCACCCCAATGCCATGCTGGTAGGCGAACTGGAGTGGATCCATCGCTGGTTCCACCAGGGGGCGGAGATGAGCAAGGAGCAGTCTCTCCAGGGTCTTCATCAAGTGGGACGTCAAGGCCACCGGTCTGTAGCTGTTCAGGTCTTTGGGGTGGGAAGTTTTTGGTACAGGTACCACACAAGATGTTTTCCACAGCTGTGGTACCCTCCCCAGTTTCAGGCTCATGTTGAAGATATACGTCACAATCCCACACAGCTGGTCTGCACAGGACTTGAGGAGCTTTGCGCTGATGCCGTCCGGTCCCGACGCCTTCCTCGCCTTGATCTTCCTCAGCTCCGTCCTCACCTGGGTCTTGGTCAGGGTCAGGATGGGGGGCTGTGTGTTGGGAGTGGGGGGGTGTCGGTGGAGTGGGGAGTGGGCAGCAGGACTTGATTTCTTAGAGGCAGCAGTGGTTGTTGTGCAGACAGGGGGGTGGGCGGTTGGTCAAATCTATTGAAAAACAGATTCAGGTTGTTCGCCCACTCCCTGCCCCCCGTGGCCTGGGGGGAGGTATTCTGGAGCCCTGAGATGGTTTTGAGGTTTCTCCAGACCCCGCTGATGTCACTCTGTTGCAGCTTGTCCTCCATCTTCTTCCTGAAGCTGTCCTTGCCTTCTCTGATCTTTCTCCTCAGCTCCCTCTGTACGGACTTCAGCATCTCCCTGTTCCCCGACCTGAAGATCCTCTTCTTCTCTCTCAGAAGTGTTTTTATCTCAGGGTTGATCCAGGGTTTGTTGTTTGAGTGACGCCGTATGGTCTTGGTGGGAACGGATTTGTCCACACAGAAGCTGAGGTAGCCCGTGAAGGTGTGAATGAGGCCATCGATGTCCTCACCATGTGGATCGCAGAGCTGCTTCCAGGCAGTGGCTTCAAAACAGTCCTTTAGAGTGTCCATTGTCTCCTCAGACCATAACTCCACAGTGTGCATGGCCGGAGGTTGTCTGTGCACTAGGGGTTTGTACACCGGCCGGAGATGAACCAAGTTGTGATCCGATCTCCCAAGTGGGGGGAGTTGTGATGAGGTGTACGCCTCCTTAGTGTTTGCGTAGAATAAATCCAGTGTTTTATTGTCTCTAGTGTGGCATGTGACATACTGGGTGAAAGTGGGCAGAATGGGAGACAGTGAAACGTGGTTGAAATCGCCTGAGATGAGGAGAAGAGCATCTGGGTGTTCTGTCTGCAGCCTGCTGGTTACTGAATGGATGACGTCATGCGCTGTCCCAGCGTTCGCCGTCGGATTTGCATAAACAACAATGCAGATCACGTGTGAGTGTTCTCTCGGGAGATATGTAGGCCTCATGCTAACAGCTAGCAACTCAATGTCTTTGCTGCAGTGTCGTTGTTTAACAGTGATATGTCCCGGTCTGCACCAGTTGTTGTTAACATACATTATCACTCCACCGCCCATTGCTTTGCCACTCTCTGGTGTTCGGTCAGCTCGTATCATGTGAAAACCCTCCAGCTCAATGTTAGCATCTGCTGCTAGTTCAGTTAGCCACGTCTCAGTAAACAAAAGGAGAGAGCACTCCCGGTAAGTGCTATCATAACGGGAGATAGCCGCTAGCTCATCTAACTTTCCCAGTATCGACCGTACATTTCCCATGACAACAGATGGAAGGGAGGGTCTGTACCTTATATTTTTTGTCCTCCGCTTTACTCCAGCCCAGCAGCCGCGACGCTTTCGCCTCAATTCTCTCGGTATGTCAAGTTTTTCCAGTGGGACCGGATGGCGGTTAAATGCTAGCAGCTCTTCCCTGTTGTATCGTATCCTGCTATAAACAGTGGCTCCGTCCACCGGCTCAGGAGACATTTGGGACGATCTGTGTGTCCGTGATATAAGTGGGGTGAAAAAAAAAAAAAAAAAGTGATCAAAAAGAGAGGAAGGGAAAAAAACTCGGAATCGAGCCGCTGTTGCAAAAGGCAGCCTACTGGTGTGGCGCCGAGTACTATAAACGCATACAAAACGCATCAGCAGTCTTAGTTCATCTACCTTGTTAGAGACAGAATTGGCACTGGACAGAAATATGCCAGACAAAGCCGTGCGCGTGCCTCTCCTGCGGAGCCGAACGAGAGCGCCCGCTCGTCTTCCTCTCTTTCGCCGTCTCACTTTTCGAGCCAAGCAATGAACCAGATCGGCGGCAGGAGCTAAAAAAACTGGGAGTAGGTCCGTGGGAGTGAAAGTCCTGATATTTAGAAGCTCTTCACGGGTATAAGAGCAGGCAGACACACAATTGACAAACAAAAAGAAACAAAGGGCGCAACAAAGCACCATGGCGACCACTGTGGGCGCCATCTTGCGCATCTCTGCTGGAGTCCGAGTCCCACCCTATGCAGGACATACTGGACGCACTGAGGAGCTCATTTAGCAGTAGACTACATCATCCTAGATGCGTGACCGAGAGGTTTCGCAGGTCCTTCCTACCTACGGCTGTCAGACTGTATAATCCAAGCAGGGCTGCTCGCAGAGATAGCAAAAAAAACGTGACGACCTAATAGTATTGAATGCAAAAGACGCAACAGACTTACACAAATGGTCCCCTCCAGTATACAACTAGGACAATGTCAGTCGCTACGGAGGGTGACAATATGTATGGGTACATATTCATACCATGAAGGGTCACTAAATAGACAGTTATGCTCTTTAGTCCATCTAGCTACAATGCTCTTCACTGTATATATATATATATATATATATATATATATGTGTGTGTGTGTGTGTGTGTGTGTGTGTGTGTGTGTGTGTGTGTGTGTGTGTGTGTACGTATATTTACTGCTCTTATTTTCTTATCTTCTAAATTATTGCTCTGAGCGTTGCTATCCCTGTGCTGTTGCAATCCTGGAATTTCCCATTGTGGGACTAATAAAGGCTTATCTTATCTTATCTTATCTTATCTTATCTTATTCACTTTCTTTCATATGTTTCTTAACGTTCATCACAGTAGTCACACAAGAGATTTTTCTCAAATGTTCTGTTTTTGACTGATTTATTTTCTTTGTAATGCCTCCCTTGCCTTCATTATTTTTGCTCATCCATCCATCCATCCATCCATCCATCCATCCATCCATCTACCACTTATCCAGGGGTCAGGGCCTCAGGGGCCAGGGGCAGCAGTCCAAGCAGAGGACCCAAACTACCGCCGAGTTCACAAAGTACCATGACCCCCATGATCCCTCCTGCAGATGGTGAGCCCACTGGAGGGTGGACCCACATGGCTACTCTGGGTACACTGGGTCCTTGTTATAACTTTTTTGTTTGTTTGTTTTTTCACAGAGATCCACTGGCTTGCTCTTTGGTCCTACTCTTCATCCAGGACCAATTTGTCTTGGGAGACACTACCAGGGGCAAGCTGGCCCTAGCAACATACACGACTCACAAAAAGTTAGGGATTTTCGGCTTTTGGATGAAGTTTCAGGATGCCCAAAAAATGCACTATAACCTTTACAAGTTAACTTAATTTGACATTTTCTAACCTTTTGAATGTACATTTCCAAATGTTCAATGTTTCAGTACTTTTTGCATGACTTGCTGTTCTCTAACAAGGTGCTTAAGGGCAAAATTCACAACAGGTGTTTGGTCCATGAGTCAACTAATACATTTTCTGGTTCAATTAGAACTGGTATTTAAACAGTCATCTTCATCATGCTGTTCACATTTTGACATCATGAGACCAAGACGACACCTAACAATTGATCAACAGTACCTCGCCATCAAGAGGCTTCAAACAGGAAGTTCTCAGAAGGAAGTAGCCACTGAGCTTAGAGTGTCACAGAGTGTCATCAGCAGGTTGCAACAGAGATACAGAGAGACTGGAAGAGTCACAGAAAAGCATAGAAGTGGACAACGTCCTCTGGCCACATCCCATGCTGAAGTCTGACTGCTTCATTGTGAACAGTGCCCTCTGGAACCAGATGATGAATGCCACTCAACTCCAGGCCCATTTAAGGGAGGTGAGAAGCACCCAAGTGTCATGTCAGACCATTCAAAACTGTTTACACAGTGGTGGACCCTCAGGGCCAGCAAAGCCTTCTATGCTGGCCTAAACACTATCAAAGTTACATTTACAACCTTTATAACATATTTGTTCCATGAGGATGTATTAAATTATTCCCAATAGTCTATTCTCTTCATTTTGTAGCTTTTCTCTTGGTTGCACTCCTTCCAGTAGTGTGATGCATGTTAGTTTTTTTGTCCAATCATATTTCAGCCATCTGTGTTGCCAGGGTCAAGCAAATCTGCCTTGGGCCTTCAGGAATTAACAGTGTTGTAGGTTAAATTAACTGTTAAACTTATCCTGTTGGTATAACCAATCAGATGTCTTCTGTACGTCCAGGGGTAGGCATAGAAGGCATCCGAGAATGTCAGCATTTTCACATCTTTTGATTGGATGGTTAGACTCCTCCACCCACAATGCAGAGGATCCTAGCTAGCAAAACACAAGTGCAAGGACTTGCTTAAACAGCTACAATATACTGTATCTGTTTAAATATAATAGCTGTTTTTCCACCCACAATGACTGACAGGGGAGAGGGAAATGATTTGGTTGCTGATATTTTAAAAAAATCAATTTTCCAGAAAGACTTTTCAAGAAAAAATGGTCATTGTGAAGAGAGGTCGGCCAACCTTGAAGCTAGCAGGCTTGTCTCAGCCGGGGAAAGGATTTATCCGTCACTTCCATATTAGCAACGAGCGGTATCCGTGGATTACAGGCTACAAGGAGTGCTGCAAATTATCTTCCTGCGAATGCCTGTTGTTTGCAACTGATCGAGTTGATACTTGGAGCCAGACAGGGTTTGCAAACTTGAGCTGTCTACTGTCACACCATGACGATTTAGGCAGCGTTCGCCAGATGCATAAAAATTGGTCTAAAACGCTGGGACACACCAAAATTTTCACTTTTGGCTGTATGCATTGCATATCCATAATGACTTGGACATATAATTAAGTAACAGTAACTTAAACCAGCTAATGCTTAGCATGTTGCCAACATTCACAACTTATGGGCAACAGAAGTATAACTTCTGCATAGCGCAGTCATGCCAAACTGCCTTTGCCTCACGATACATGAATCCTACGCGTGCAGAGATCATCTCTATTCAACCAAGATGATTCTCCCCACCAAACACCACGGCGGGGGGGGCATGACCAACCTGGCTGAGCTGTCAAATTTGTCAGGTCAGTCATGCCTAACAACAGCTGATGTGACACCAGGAACATCAGAAAACAATTGTCACAACCTGGTTCAAAGGCACACGAACTGATGGTGATAAAAAAGTCTATTTTCAATAAAGTGAAAAAAATAAAACCAAGATAATACATGGCGTGTGCTTTTGCTGGGAGGCGCAGCCAACAGCAAAGTAAACAGCTGTGCTCTGCGCTTCAAGCGATCAGCTGTTTGGATCCTCCTCCTCCGGTATTCTGACATTTTGACATATCTATCAGAACAACGCTGGACAGCTGATCATATAGACCAGTTAAATGTAAAACCCCCCAAACAGGTCCCATCTTAAAGTATGTGTTTAGCTCTGTGTGTGTGTGTGTTCGTGTGCGCGCACGCACTGCAAGCAGAGAGCTCTGTATGGGTTTTTCCTGTGAACCAATGCTGCAAATATGCCAGTGGCACCGCAAATGTGGGACATATCAGCCATACCCTAGATATGTCAGAAAATTTTCAGCATGCTGAAAATATAATTTTCACAGGAGCTTGGCGAACAACATACCATACCAGCATGCTTCAGCGTGCTCTTAACTTAACCTTTTAACTGGCCACATTTCATGAACAGGTCGCGTGTCCCCAGTGGCACAGTGTAGCAACTGCGCCTGTCAACTCACTCTGACATCCCTTTAACTCCCCAGCTGTACTGACAATTTGTACTGATCTGCCACTTCAGAAGGTGGCAGGCACACGTTGGAGGAATCATGGCTGACATGGAATACACCAAAGAAGAAGAAATCCTTGTTCTTCTTCCTTTTTCCTTCTCTGAGCTCACAAGACCAATATGGCCACCATGCATCGTCATGCATCGTCACATAAATGGCTTCGTACACGAAAAATTTCCACGGGATACAAGCGAAATTGATGTGGGATAATCATAAGACTTTGTAGATGTGGGAGAGAGTGCAAATGACCGACAGAATGCAAAATAACGACCACGATGGATAAAAACACAGCCACCATGCCAGCGGGTGAGCCCCCCTTCTCCAGCAACGAGTGATGAATTTCTTTGTTTCTTTACATTGTACTGGTTTTCTGGTTCATATACTTTGAAGATAACAACATACCCCTGTAGAGAAAACGGTGTCAAAAAACAGAACCATTCTTTGTGTAAATATGTCCAAAGTCTACTTTTGACTGAGTTATGTAATTCGATATACCAGCCACACCATTATGCAAATTTGATGTGTAAATTTATTCCTATCTCAAACTTTGAATCATATTCTACATCTTTCTAATTGACAGTAAGTCATTATCTCTTGCAACTTTCAAGTTATAGCCTTGGAAATCTGAACTTTTTTATCGACAAAAAATCTTTACCACTCTTGACCACAAGGGGCTATGTCGCCAAATGGCACCTGGGCCAGTTATGATTAGTTTAAGGGATAATTTTATTTTAATTTACCCTTTTCCTTTTTGGAAGTTTTGGTGTAGTTCACTGATTGGTGTTGAGAGATGCAACCGAGTGTACCAAAGGCTAATAGTTAGCTAATAGTTATTTCTCAGATGCAGGCCTGATTTTAATCTTGTTTATGGACTTACTGTGACAGTGTTGTACCCGACAAGTCCAACGGGGTTTTGGTAAAGCTGACTCTGATTGTGATGGGCCCATTTGAAAATGGGGTCCTGGATTTGGTACTTAAGTGGAAAAGTTTGTTGTTGACAACGTGTGGATTTATCGACCCGGACAGGAATTTAGGAGCGATTTTCCCTGCTTGTAGATTGATTTGTTGTGTTTGCGGTACAAATGCGTAGTGAAAGACCTTGTCCCCCCTTGAGGTTTGCGATGGGGGGCTTTTTGGTCATTGTACGCTTTGCGTCATTTGGCAGATTGGTCCCAGTGTTTTTGAAATGTGGCCTTGGGAGCATTGTGCATCGTTTTGACGCCTCTGTGTTCTGCAGCTGGAAGGTCATCGGCGTTAGTAGTCATCACCCCCCTCTGGTTTCAAGGAACTATGAGCGGTGGTGATGATTGTTCATCAGAAGCAGGAATATGAGTGCCATTGCATAGCTGCAGAGAAGGCTACATTGCAGGATGTGTTTTTGATTTCATCATATTAGAGAAATTTGACATGGAGAGCGCGTGTACAGTCACGGCCGACTGGTGTATGGCGGTTTTATGGACCACAGGGTCACGGGCTGGTGTAAATGCGTGCCTAGTGTTGACCAAAGTTGGGTCCACCGATGCATAACCTTGAGGTTGCGGAGTTTCTGGGTAGCCGGTTGATTTGGCTCCAGTGACCACGCAGGCCGCAAGGGTGGGTGGGTGGGATTCAGAAGGTAACACCAATGTTGAGTTTAAGGTACAAAGGGGGCCAAGTGGAGCTTTCTGTTCAGCCAGTGAGTTCCCAGGGTCATTCACTTCCTTGTCTTGACCTTGTGTTTGAAGGTGACCTTTGACTTCTTGAGGACAGCGTTCACCTTGGTCTTTGCGATCGCCTTCAATCGGTTTCAGTTGTTTCAACAGTGCTAGTTGTGTGAGACTTGGCATGTCCAAAGTGTCAAGAACCAAGCACTGTGATTCAGTTGTCCTTGTTGGGTCGAATGGGTGAGGTTGTTGAGTTTGAGCCCATAGTTTGAGATTCTTAAAATCAATCAGTGGCTCAAAGCGGTTCAGTAGATTTTTGCCGATGAGCAATGGAATGAAGTTGAGTTTGGACACATAGACCGGATGAGTCAAGGTCATGGTGCCAATGTAGACTTTTAACATTGACACGCCTGACAGGGTCGTTTTAGTGAGCCCATATGGTTGAAAGGCTAACGAACAGGGTTCCAGTTTTAAATCCTTGTGAACGCGGTTAGCAGCTACACGTAGTTTGTCAAAAAGGTTGTGTGACATGAGTGACATCAGCGGCAGCGTCTAAAACAGCATCCTGACACATCCCGTCTTCAAAGGTCAGTGGAAGATAGAATTTTCGCACCACCCTCTTCTTGTTTAAATCACACAGAAATTGTGGAACTGGTGGTTTGACATGGATTTGTGAAATGTCTTTAGAGGAGTGGTCTTTGACTTGTGGTTGGGCTGCCATAACAGCACTGGACTGCATTGGGTCCTCTGGTTCTTCTCCAGTTGTAAGAGGGATTTTCTTTTTGCCTTTTCTTCATGGTTTAGAGCGTTTGTTCTGAGTTGGCATAGCTGCGATAGCTAGGATGTCAGCAGTTTCATTTTCTTTGTTGTTTTGAATCTCCACTAGGAGGTGTTTGACAACTTCTATATCTTCTCTACTGAGAGTAGGAATTTCTTCCTTCCCCCAAGGTTTGAGATTGGTCTCTGCTTCTGAGCTTATGTGACGAGGTGGAGGAGACCATTTGCCATGGTTACGCGTGTCTTCAAATCAGTGTCTGTCATCTTGAGAGTCCATACCGTGTTCTCGCAACCTATCTGGTGGATATGGCCTATGATGGTAGTTGGGTTTTCGCAAAGTTGGTCCTGAGTGAGATCCAGAGGACCTAGTTTGGTTTTGACCTTGATGAGGTCGGTTGGAGAAATGTCTCAGTTTTTTATGTAATCACGGTGTAGGAGATGGAGTAGAGTGAGGGGCTCCTTCCAACTCCAGGGTGTCAGACACAGCACTGATAGCTAGCACGGTGGCAGGCTCAGCTTGCTTGTTGCGACTTTGTTGCTGTTTTTGGAATACATAATATGCAAACTCTCTCAAATGACTTATTGAGCTTGACCTTGGGTCAGCTGTAACTCCAAGGTGGTGACTCTCAGTGGGATGGAGGTTCTGGACAAAGAGGGTCTTGAAATTGTTGTCTTCTTCCATCCCTGGTGTATTTTAAGAGCCGAAATATGCAAGAAGGAGTCACTGGTCGTAGGCCTGTAGAGGCTCTGAGCGACCCTGTTTCACAGCCAGGGCTGCCGATAGCCCTGATCGTAGGCAGTCGTCTGAGAATTCCTTTTCGATGGCTTCACAGAGTAGCATGTAGTCAGTCCTGATATCTGTCAGCTGTCTGTCTATGAATTTTGATACTGACCTGTTAGATGTTAGTTTAATCAAATAGATGTGATCGTCAACCATAGCATCAGGGTACTTCTGCAGGCAGTAGTCATTGTCTTGTAAATAGGCTTTGGTGTCAGGTGAACCTGTAGGACCTGGATCAAATTTTGTAAGATTTTGTGCGATCTTGTCAAGGCCGGGGTCTGAAGGGGCACACACATGCTGTCCATGCGGTCATCCATACTCGAAACAGGTACAGCAATATGTGATTAATAATTATGATCAGGTATAAAAATTATTTAATTTGTATTAATGTATCAGGACCTGAGATGAACTCTGGGTCTATACACACAGAAAAAGTTAATAAATACTCGTGAGGCACCAACTCCTCTTTAGTGAGCACTTTAATCCTTAATTTCACTTTATTCCTGTTTAATCACTCAATAAATTAATTAATAATCAGTCTCAAAATTTTAGTGAATTTGATACTGGGGGCTTTGAAACTAGACTCAGAATGAAATAAATTCCCAACAACTTCTCTCATTTTCACATATTTATTAAATGAAGTGATGATTAAAGGATACTGCAGTGATTTCAATAAACATTAAATTAAACTTGTAAATGACAGAGTAACAATGTGAACATTTGCAGAACCAGGGTGAAAATGTAAGCTGAATTTAGATCAGTTTGAAGTTAACAGATTATGGAAAACAGAATGCAAATTTATGGGGAAAATTAAACTAATTATATGGAAAATTCTGGATTACTCTTAAGAAAATGAAAATGGAATTTTAATGAAAAGAAGAGCTATATTAATTGCTCTTTAATTTTGCATCTGATTAGATACTGAATTATTCTCAAATCTCAGAAGTTTTATTCAGCAGATGGATGAAGAATGCAGCTCACGTGACCAGGTTGAAGATCCTTCTGTGTCGTTGTCTCCTTTTAGTTTTAATGTAGATAGCGCCAAAAGCCGGAATATTTGGCCAGTAAATATTCTTTGATATAAGATGAGATTTTGATGTGTTGATCACCTGGGCTGAGATCCAGCCCAAGCGTTTCCTTTTTTGTGGAGTGTTGATTTCTTCAGCTGCGTGGTGGCGAGCTGCGTCGTCGGGATCAGTGGCTTCTGACGAGGGAATTCGAGAATAATTACAAAATCTGATCCAATAGCAAAAGTAAAAGATTTCTGCGACTTAGTGGAGGTGAAATTAGCTTCTAGTGTGTAAGTGGTCAATAACAATTTTAAACATAAAGTCAAAATTACAAACGGTGAGTTTAAAGAAAGTTTAACAGGAAAAAGTTATGAAAATAAACGTCTATAAATGGAGTTTGACTCCAAATTTAGGATTTGAGCTCAGGAAAGAAAAAGATTAGTTCCTAGACATTTAAAGAGAAACAAAAAACAAAAAAACACATGGGAGAAATGTCCTATGTTCTCCCGTGGTGATCTGAAGTGCTGTGCAGTCATCTGGTGTGAAGACAAGACAAAGGGACAAAGAGCAGAGTCGAAAGAGGACGAGAAGAGAGTGATTCTTCTCTTTATCCACGGATAACTTTTGCGGGCTTGCGGAATTGACAAGAGCCTCCAGCCAATAGTCTTCCTTCGTGGGCAGGTTTTATGAACTTTAGTCCAATAATCAAACAGGCTTTTGTCTGTAGCAACCAATAACCTTGAGAGAGCTGTTGTCAAGCAGATATTGGCCGCGATCGGTCACATGATTTGAGAGACTTTTTTTGGCAACCTGATAAAGTCTTAAAAATGAACATTAATTTATACACTTATGTATAAAATCTATCCTTATTCAGTGGTTCACACCAACTTTATAACTAGTGCACTTAAATGAACATGCAAGAATAAACATTCATTTAAACATTTTAGCATGCACATATTTAAAATCAAGGATTAATATATTTCAAACCCATTATTGATTGTTCACATCAAACATCAAGAGTCCATTTGCTTTTCCATGGTATCCTGAAAAACAGAATGTTGAAAATTGAGTCTTATAACAAGAATTGTAGTCAAATAGTTCACTGGTTAAATCCAGCATGTCCCAGAGTTGCCAGAAGAGAGCAATGTTGAGCTGTGGATATTTTATAGTGACTATATGGCATTCCACAAAGGTCTGTCTTTTGTCCATGTTTATTGAGCCCTAAAAGGTCCAGGAGGAATTCCTGAGACTGGTTTAACAAAGGAATGTTAGTTCAGCTGTGGTCTTGGGATAAAAGAGCAGTTCTTGACTGTCCTTTTCCTGGGTGAAACAATGTCTTTAAAATGAAGAATAATTTTATTGATGAGCCAAAGTGAGATGATGCTACACAGGAATCGGGTGAGGGAGTGCGACGGAAGTCCCAGTTTTTATCTGCTTCCTGTCGGAGCAGTTGCCATTCCTTGTAGTCACACTTCACATTTTCAAGTTGACCTTCAACTGTTCTGAGTTCCTTTTTCGTGTCCAAAGCCCCGCAATGAAGGATTAAGTACTGAATCTACAGAAGAAATAAAAAGCCTTCTCTGTGATCAGTCCGATTTGGCTCAATTTCCCCATGAAAATTCCTCCTGGCTGTCTGCAGTCTGTGTTTTCAAAATCATCGAGCATAAGGCCTTGGACAGCCATCTGGACAGCCTGCCAAGATAAGGACTCGGCGGCAGCCAGACAAAACATCTCCTGCCAAGTGTCCTTGTTGTCTCTCTTATTATCATCAACACTGCTCAACACCGCACACACATTGATCCATGAACTGAATAAAGATACACACACTGCTCTCTTGTGTCTTGTGAATCCTGTGTAGCGAATGTGCATCGAGAGCTTTTTTTTTCCTTGAAATCTTAATATTGATTAATTATGTAACCAGTATTTTGAATCAATGATTTTTTTGCTCCTTCCTATTGTTCCTCGTATTATTCTTATTCTTATGCTTGTACCCACTATCCTGTTGGCAGGCGCGTCTCTGATGCAGCCGCGTCACTGGAAATGCAGGTTCATTTTCTGTGTCAAGTCAAATTCTCTCGTATGTTATCAGTGATCTGTTAATGTACTTGGCAATAAATCTTTTCTGATTCTGATTCTGATTCTGATTCTGATTCCTGAAGGGCATCTTTAAGTTCACCGTCCTCTTGGCGAAGCAAGTCATTGTCATGCGTCAACCGTCGCTTTCCTGACTCTGCCTGGTCCAAACCTTATAACACGTCATCAAGTGAACTTGAGTATTGTTGTTTTTATCGGGATTGGTCCAGTTTTTCCTTTAGTGATTTTTTTTCTCTTCCTGGAGAGAGAGGATTGTTGATTGTTGATTTTCTAGCTCGTTCTCAGCTACTTTTAATTTCACGACTAATGCTAGTGCAAATTTACCTAAGACGCTGAGAAGATCCTTACCTTCTGGTGGCTTTTCAGCATAGTCATCCACAAGGTCTTCAGTGAGTTGCTTCAGATTTTTGGGCTGTGTTTCCTTGGCCCTTGTTGTGAAACTAGATATAAAATCAGAAGTCCATCCTTCCAATGTTGCTTGAAGGTTATCTAGTTTGGTAAATCGATCAGTTTTCTGTTGACCCACCATGTTTCACCGTTTGTTGTTAGTTAGCTTAAAAATCAATTTGTTGATTATAGCTAAAGTTGTTAGTCAAGGGTTAACTTTGAGTGTTATCTTATAGTAGTGGTAGTTATAAGCTCTTTTTAGAACTTGTTCCAACTTACAGGCTTGTAAGAAGGGAGGTAGACTTTTGTAATTGTTTAGAAATGGGGAGATGTTTCAATTTGTTTGTTTGTTGAAACTGTCTTTTGAGCTGTATTTCACAAAAAAAAAAGTGGATTGACTTCTTTACTTAAATTTTCAAAGCCTAGTATTGGAATTGTCATCAATAACTAGCTTTGGAATTTTTGTTGAACGTCACTTTAAAGTAATGATTTTATTTACAAAAGGGAACAACAAAAATAGAAAAGGTTAAATGCTTTAGAGATTTAAGGTTATAAGTTTTCATTTCCTTTTCAAGTTAAGGCTGACTGTCTTTATTGCTAAAGCAAATTCTCATTTAAAGCTTTTTAAATGTTTAATATTTACAGATTAGGAAACACAAGTGAACTGTTTTTGTGTATTTTGCCACCAAGGATTTCTTTTAAAGCTAGTGGTGATTTGTTTGATTGTTATCTATAAAGTTTTTTAGTTTTTCACCTTTTGACTTTTCTCTTTTAAATCCTGGTGAAAGGTAGTGAGTTGGTTGCTGTTTTCCTTTTCTTGTGGAGAAAAACATGAACCAAGAATAGCACAATGACTTTAAATAACACCTGGAGCTTTTCAGTGTTAGTTGATTAATGTGGTTTCCTAATTTTGAAAAATTTTGATAAATAGTCAATGAATCACTAAATCATTTACCAGCATGCACAGGGTTAACACTACTTTAAGGTCACTTTTGAATAAACATTAGCCTTTATTAAAATCCTTAAGCGAAAATGGGCTTCCTGTGGAAGAAATCACACAATGTAGCATTTTTTTAAAATAAAACACACATATTCACAGTTTGCAATTGTTGCATAAAATGTGTAAATATACAGTGCATCCGGAAAGTATTTGCAGCGCTTCACTTTTTCCCCATTTTGTTATGTTACAGCCTTATTCCAAAATGGATTAAATTCATTTTTTCCTCAAAATTCTACACCAAATACCCCATGATGACAACATGAAAAAACTTTTTTTGAGATTTTTGAAAATTTATTAAAAATAAAAAACTAAGAAATCACATGTACATACAGTAAGTATTTGCAGCCTTGGCTCAATACTTTGTTGATGCACCTTTGGCAGCAATTACAGCCTCAAGTCTTTTTGAATATGATGCCATAAGCTTGGCACACCTATCTTTGGGCACTTTCACCCATTACTCTTTGCAGCACCTCTCAAGCTCCATCAGGATGGATGGGAAGCGCCAGTGCACAATAATTTTCAGATCTCTCCAGAGATGTTTAATTGGATTCAAGTCTGGGCTCTGGCAGGGCCACTTAAGGATATTCATGGAATTGCCCTGAAGCCACTCCCGGTTTAGCTTGGCTGTGTGTCTAGGGTTGTTGTCCTGCTGAAAGATGAACCGCTGCCCCAGTCTGAGGTCAGGAGCACTCTGGTGCAGGTTTTCATCCAGGATGTCTCTGTGCATTGCTGCATTCATCTTTCCCTCTATCCTGACTAGTCTCTCAGTTCTTGCTGCTGAAAAACATCCCCAGAGCATGATGCTGCCACCCCCATGCTTCACTGTAGGGATTGTATTGGCCTGGTTTTGAGCGGTGCCTGGTGATCAGAGGAAACAGGATGCACTTGAGCTCAATTTTGAGATTCATGGCAAAGGCTGTGAATACTTATGTACATGTAATTTCTTAGTTTTTTATTTTTAATAAATTTGCAGAAATCTAAAAAAAACTTTTTTCACATTTTAATTATGCAGTATTGTGTGTATAATTTTGAGGAAAAAATAATAATTGAATCCATTTTGGAATAAGGCTGTAACATAAAATGTGGGAAAAGTGAAGTGCTGTGAATACTTTCTGGATACACTGTATGTGCGTTCAACTTTAAAGATTAAAATGTGTCGTTAATATAAGTCATTAAATAAAAAGTATATGCTTTTATGCCCTTCTACTGTGTGTATATGCAGTAGAAGTTATTCCACCCATGAGAACAACCTCAAAAGCCAACAAGCTTCTCGTTTCCTTCTGTTTTTGGCATAGAACCTTTAAACTGGTTTTAAATTTAGGCTATTCTGAATAATATGGATTGCTATGAAGTTAATTTGGAATCTCGATTTGGTTATAAATCAGCCCAATAGGATTCGTGCTTTGCTTTAATCTGGTTGTAACTTCATGAAAGGAATGCAATTCTTATAGTTGACAAGATGGAGGCAGTTCTTTCTGCACTCTAGGAGGAGGAGACACAGTGACGTCGCTCGGAGGTGGTTTCTGTCTCAACTCTAAAATGGTGTCTAGGGTGACTCACCCTGGAGGCTTTCAAAATGGCGTCTGCACTGCTTAATCTGTGCATGCGCAGTTCTCGTGCACATAGCCGTTTTGGTCACACGTGAATGTGAGCGCGCCCGTGCCCCGCGAATTCGGACGCGGTCTCCTGACCACTAACCACGCCTTGTTTTTCTCAAAACTAGAGAATTAATCTCCTTAATTTGGTTTTATTTATGCAAGAATAATCTTACAACTTTAACTTCATGCACAATTCAGCACTGTTACCTCAATTTCCTCTAAGTAAGTTTTTATCAGGCTGCGTGTCCAGTGTGATTTAACTTGGGATTTATGGTTACACACATGAGGAGAGGAAAAAAACGTTTAGTTTATCCCATCAGTATTTTTCGCCGAACGAGCTAAATTAACAAAAGAAACGGATCGGATTTCATTGTGGTTCCATCTTTTCAGGCCTTATTTTAATTAATTCAGCATATGGTAATGCTTTTCTGAAGCATGCTTTGAACAAAGACAGAAATGACTGGGAAGTCGGGGGGAAGCGGGCCAAATTCCCTCCTCGCCCTCATGATCAGCAAGACATAGAGACACTGACTGCAGACCCCTGTAGCGCAGGAGCCACACACACACACACACACACACACACACACACACACACACACACACACACACACACACACACACACACACAAAACTCCACTTTTTTTTTTTTTAAAGGGGATCAGGTTTGACCAAAGCACACATACACAGCTTATGGCTTAATATTCTTTATTGTGTCTGATTCAGAGTGCACCCGGACTCACACGGGAGCACCATAAATATATGTAGTAACATTTAATTGGTTATAAGGTACAAAGATTATTTAATTTAGATTTAGAGGGGTATGTGGAAACGGAGGTTTACTTCGTTACCACCAACACTCACAAACAAGAGGAAAACACTCATAAGGGGCACTAGTCCAAAAACTTGGACAATTTATTAACCCTCTAATTGCCATAGGCACCGTGTGGCACCTGGGGAAACACAAGGTAACTCAAATCCCCCCCAGTGGACAAGAGTGGTAAAAAAAAATTGTCAATAAAATAGTTCAGGTTTCCAAGGCTATAACTTTAAAGTTACAAGAGATAATGGCTTACTGTCAATTAGAAAGATGTAAGATAAGATAAGATAAGCCTTTATTAGTCCCACAATGGGGAAATTCCAGGAGTATTCCAGGAGAAATTCCAGGAAATTCCAATTCATGTAGAATATGATCCAAAGTTTCCGATAGGAATAAATTTATGCATCTAATTTGCATAATGTCACGGCAGCTATAAATTACATAACTCAGTCAAAACTGGACTTTGGACACATTTATACAAAGAGTGGTCTGGTTTGGTTTTTTTTTTTTGGGGGGGGGGTTATGCCGATTTGTCTAAGGGGTATGCTTTTATCTAATCTTCAAAGTATATGAACCAGAAAATCAAAAAAATGTCCAAAAAAAGCATGTATTTCTCTTACCTGTTACTGGGTGGGAGGGCTCGCTCACCCATGTGACCGGTCCATTTTTGTCCATTGTGGCCGATGTTTTGCATTTACTTAGTAATTTACACCCGCTTACGCATCTACAAACCTTTATGATTATCCCACATGAATTTCATTTGTATTACACAGCTATTTTTTCTGTTTGGTGCATTTTTCCTGTGGGAATCTAGCCGTTCGTGGGCGCCGCCATCTTGGTAATGGGAGCTCAGTTTTTCATCCATTGTGGCCAAAGTTTCGCATTTACTTAGTAATTTACACCCGTTTCCACATCTACAAACTCTTATGATTATCCCACATGAATTTCATTTGTATTATGCAGCTATTTTCCCCGTTTCATGGAGTTTCAGTCATCATCGCTGCCACGATGGCCAAACATGGGGGCATCCACATTGGTGTGTGAGCTTAAAGCAGAAAAAGGAAGAAGAATAATGAGGATTTCTTCTACTTTGCTATATTCCATGTCAGCCATGATTCCTTCGGTGCGTGTCTGCCACCTTCTAAACTGTCAGATTGTTACACCTCGCTCTCGCCAGTCATCAGCGCCAGCGGCGCGCACACCTGCGCCTCATCAGCATCGGCCTGTATAAACCCCTCTGCCCTCTGCTTTGGCCTGGAGTCGTCTGCTTGACAACGCTCCCAAAACCTCCAGCGCCCATCCGGTTCGTTACTGACCAGCGCATCTCTCTCCAAGCACATAAGCTGCACTTTTCGTCTTACCTTCTCTCCAGCTTCTCCCCTGTGCACAGGTGGATCTCCAGGGTGGCGGAATTCCTCCTCCTCGCCTCTCCTCAGCCACACTCTCACCAGCACGTCGAGAGCGCGCAGCCGCGCTGTCCTCCAGGCTACAGCTGGATCGCCAACGCCAGCCACCTTCTCGCCTGCACGTAAGCAGTACATTGTGGTTATTTTCCCACGGGGCGTGTGACTGTAGCTAACTCCTTGCTCTGCTCTGTCCTCAGGGTTACCTGGCTGCACGGCGAGCTGTTCCACCCTTGACGCACGCTGTTCACCCACACCACATCCACACTTCCATTCACGCACTCAAACACCACCAGTTGTTTGAATAAAAGTCTTAAATCTTCCCGAGCCTGTGTGTGTGTGTTCCCTGAGCCCATCATTATGTCACAGATCAATACAGATTAGTACAAACTCTCAGTATAGCTGGGGGACATCAATAAGTTGACACATGCAGTTGCTGCGCTGTGCCACTGGGGACGCGTGACCCGTCCATAAAATGTGGACAGTTAAAGGGTTAATAACTAATTTTTATACCTTCAATCAATCAGTCTCAAATATTCGTGAATTCTCCTGGGTGACTTTAAAAACAAACACAGGAAAAGAAATCAACAGAAACTTCCATATACCATTTACAGTTTTAATGATCAGTGTCATAACCCGAGTGTCGGTTCTGGCCACACTCGGGTCTCATATCTTTTTGTTCCCTGGCTTTGGCAGCTGAGGGTTCCTTCCAGCTCCTCGGGCTCTTATTGTGAAGGCGACCGGGGGAGCTCCCTGCTGTCAAAGTCAGCTGCTGCTCTGCTGTCATTAGCAGCAGCTGTGCCGCGTTGGGGTCATTAGCCGCCAGAGATATAAGCGGGTGCTAAATGTCCTCCAGCGCGGCAGTCTCTGTTATATTCTGTTATATCCTGTTATGTTCTCCTGTTACGATCTCCTGTTATATCCTGCTACGTTTTGATGGTGCTCCTTTATGCTCAGGTATGTTCCTGTTTGCCTAGCTCATCATCAACGTTGTCGTCTGGCGCATCGGGTGTTCCCCGGCTCAGACTTCACTCAGCCGCTGTATGTGTTCTGTGTGTGTTCTTCCTTACTCTACAATAAATTACCACTGCAAACTCACTGGTGACTGAGGCGTCTTGTGACGGTCCGTGAGGGCCGTTGCGACAATCAGACTCAGATTAAATGACATTACATTCAATGGATTCGCTGGTAAAATGAAATGATCACGTATTAAGCATCACATTCAACTTGTAACTGATTATTGAGCAACAGAGTGTAATCACATTTGTGGAACCAAGGAAACCTTATTGTGGATTTATAACTGATGAAAATGGAGACTGAAATAACTAGCAAAAATATGAAGAAAACATACAGAAGGCTATTTTAGATCAAATCCTGGACATTGACAGACAATATGCTCAATCTCCATCACCCGCTCTGTACAAGGAACGTATGACATTACAAACTAAACTTAATTTACTTTCTACTCGACAAATTGAAGGTTGTTTAATAAGGAACAAGAGTGAATTTTATGAACATGGCGAAAAAACCAGTAAACTTCTAGCTAATCAACTACGTGGTATTAGAGCTAAGCAAATTATTACTGGAGTTAGGACAGATAAAGGAGAGGTGACATCTGACCAACAAGCGATTAATGATATTTTCAGGTCATTTTATTCCAAATTATATACCTCAGAATATACAACAAACTTAAAGGATTTGGAAATTTTTTTTGATTCTATTGATATTCCTTCGATTTCTTCAGAATCTCGGCAAATTTTAGAAGCTCCCATCACAAAAGAAGAAATTCAGCTGGCAATATCATCCATGCAATCAGGAAAATCTCCAGGACCTGATGGGTTTTCCGCTGATTTTTTCAAAAAATTCTCTGATGACCTCGCCCCTTTCCTTTGTCAAGTTTTTACAGAGTCGCTTGACTCTGGTACACTTCCTCCTTCATGCTATCAGGCCTGTATCACTGTGTTGCTTAAAAAGGATAAGGATCCTGTTGATTGTGCTTCTTACAGGCCTATTTCCTTGTTAAATACCGATGTTAAAATTTTGTCAAAGTTGTTAGCTTCAAGGTTGGAAAAGATTCTTCCTTTTATAATTTCACAGGACCAAACCGGTTTCATTAAAAATCGCCATTCTTTTTTTAACTTGCGGCGGTTGTTTAATATTATTTATACTCCTCACCACAACATACCTGAATGTCTTATTAGTTTGGACGCTGAAAAGGCATTCGATAGGGTTGAGTGGGAGTATTTGTTTTTTACTTTGGAGAGGTTCGGTTTTGGTCCTTCCTTCTGTTCCTGGATTAAACTTCTCTATGCTAGTCCTTTAGCTTCAGTGTTAACTAATTGTCGCTATTCTGACTATTTTAGACTTTACCGTGGTACGAGGCAAGGCTGTCCTTTGAGCCCGTTGTTCTTTGCCTTGGCAGTTGAGCCGTTAGCTATTGCAATCCGTGGGAGCCGGGACTTTCTAGGCATTCGTAGGGGTGGCATTGAGCATAGGGTTTCACTCTATGCTGATGATCTTTTATTATTTCTCTCCAACCCACATACTTCATTACCCGCTATACTTAATATTTTGGATAGTTTTAGTAGGTTTTCTGGTTATAAAATTAATCTTAATAAGAGTGAACTGTTTCTGATTAATGAAAAGATTCAAGTTCAGGATTTTGAAAATTTTCCTTTCAAGGTTGTTATTGATCATTTTAATTATCTTGGGATATGTGTCACTAAACAATTTAATTACTTGTTTAAAAATAATTTTCTCCCCTTACTTGACCAGTGCAAGTTAATACTTTCCAAATGGTCCCCATTATCCTTGTCTTTAATTGGCAGAATCAATTCTGTAAAAATGATGTTACTTCCAAAGTTTTTATATTTGTTTCAATGTCTCCCCATTTTTATTCCTAAATCCTTTTTTAAGTCTTTGGACTCTCTGATTACCTCATTTATTTGGAATGGTAAACATCCGAGATTGAGGAAAGTTTTTCTTCAAAGACCCAAATCAGTAGGTGGCATGGCTCTGCCTAACTTTCAATATTACTACTGGGCTGCAAATATCAGGTGCATGTTATATTGGAAACATTTTTATCTGGAACCCAAATCACCTATTTGGATCCTTATGGAGTCACATGTGGACAATCAAACTTCCCTACCGGCAATTTTAGGTTCACCACTTCCCCTTGCTTTGTCTACACTGGGTAATAATAAAGTAGTTCGTCAGTCTCTTAGAATTTGGTCTCAATTCAGGAAAAATTTCGGTCTTCAGTTTTTTTCCATTAGAAGTCCAATTGCCGCAAATCATTTATTTACCCCATCAACTATTGATAGTGCATTTCATATATGGCATAGAAAAGGTTTAAAATCTTTTGCGGATTTATATTTTGATGGTCAATTTGCAAGTTTTTCTCAACTTTCCACCAAATTCGACATCACTTCTACACATTTTTTCCGCTTCCTCCAGGTCAGACATTATGTGCAAACCATGACAAAACAATTCCCTCAAAAACCTTCTGATAATCCTCTAGATGATTTTTTATTAGTTAAACCAACTTCTAAGGGGGTAATGTCAGTTTTATATAATTTAATTTCAAATTTACAATCTTCTTCTCTGGCCGCTATCAAATTGAACTGGGAACAAGATCTTAATTTTACTTTTACTGATGAACTGTGGGACTCTATTCTTGGCCAGGTTCACACTGTATCAATGTGTGCTCGTCACGCTCTTATTCAATTTAAGATTGTACACCGGATGCACCTGTCCAAGGTTAAGTTAGCACGTATTTACTCGGATATAGACCCAACTTGTGAAAAGTGTGGTAGCGCTCCTGGCACTTTGCTTCACATGTATTGGTCCTGCCCTGCATTGATGAATTTTTGGCATTCTGTTTTTATCACTATGTCTGAAGTCCTGCAATATCAAATTAAACCTGATCCATTATGCGCCATTTTTGGTGTGGCTCCAGAACTTGTCTTGCCAAGTTCCAAATTAAAAGTATTCAAATTTTCATTATTATTGGCCAGACGTGCTGTATTACTGAAGTGGAAAGACTCTTCACCCCCTTCACATTTACAGTGGATAAAAGATATAATGTCCTGTTTGGATTTAGAAAAAATCAGATATACAGTCTGTGGCTCTGAAAACAAATTCTATAAATTATGGCGCTCGTTTCTTGATTTCTTTGAAAGACCCACGATTATAGTTTCTGAGTAGCTCATATCCCCTTTACCCCACCCCCACTTCACACACACAATTTTTCTTTGTATTTTTTTTTTGTTTGTTTGTTTATTTAAAGGTTTTTGTGCTTTGAAGCATTTACATTTGTTGGCTTTAAGTTCTAGTTTTTTACTGTTTGGTTGAAACAAAAATGAAAATTTCTAATACTTTGTATTGAATTGATACTTCAATTAATAATAATAAAAAGACCTTTGAAAGAAGAAAATATGAAGAAAATTGGATGCAAATTTTATGAAGAAAATTATAAAAGCTGATTATACGAAAAAAGGAAATTCTGGGTTACTCTAGAAAGTAAAAACAGAATTTAACAAAAAGAGGAATATTATTTCTCTTTAATTCTATAGCTCCGATCAGCGTTATGAACTAGTTTTAAACCTGAGACAAATTATGACATACTTAAGGCGATGGACATCGCATTATTCAGCAGATAAAACAAAGGAATCTTGCTTAGATGACCTTTGTGTTGGAGTTTTCTTCAGCTGGATCCAGGAGCTGAGATTTTCTTTGATGATACTGGAAAATATTTGCCACCAGATATTTCTTCCCAGGGACAAACAGTCAGGAGCTGAGATCAGGTGACGATGAGGCTGCTGGCCACGGAGCATGCCATGTGGGACAACACGAGAATTTTTCAGCGGCGTTCTCGGGTCCAAATCAATTGGAGATAGTTCAAAGTCTGATCAAAGTCACAGAATTGGAGAGACAAGATTATTAAAAAAATTCAAGCCATGAAATCCAAGTCCTTCAGATGTCGTGGGGGTTGGTGAAAACAGCTTCCACTGTGAGGAAAAATGATCAGTCCACTTTAAAACACACGTTGAGTTAATAGAAAAAGTTTAACAGAATAAAATAGAAAAACGTCTGTGAACACGGAGTTTCACTCCATATAAAAGAGGGGTTTGAGCTCAAAAAAGAAGAAAAGGTATTTTCCCCAGACGTTTAAAGGAAAGACAATTAAAGCAGGACAGACAGACTTAGAAAATTTTTCACAAAGACTCTCTCTCCACTGAACTAGGGTTTCCTCATTTAAAACTGATTAAGTTTCCAGTGGAAGAGCTTGACTGACATGAAAGGGAACCAATTGTTTCCCATTGCAGGAGAATCAAATGAACTCTGGTCCAATAAGAAAAGAGTCTTTTGTCTGTAACTGACCAATAGAATGAAAGGGGACCTTGTCCAACAGAGACTGGCTGGTGATTGGCTGAGCCAGTCAGATGACTTGAGTTAGCATTTCCTATAGGATAAACACATCTTGATGAATATAAAAATTCACTTTATATACTTATGTATAGAGTCTAAGCTAACTTCAGTCATTCATGACTAACTTTCAGTGAGCATACACTTTTATAAACTTGCCCTTCTATAATTAACATGCATTAGAATAAGGTTCATTTAAGCATTTTCAAACATGCAACACATTTACAATCAAAGATTAATGAAACATTTCAAACCCATCATTGTCCAACGCAGAGTTGGTCATCTCTTCAAATAGTGTCCTGAGAATTATCCTGAGGAATTGAAAACTTGAAGAGAGAGTTAACTCTTTAGATGCCCTAGGCGCCGTGTGGCGCCTGGGGAAAGGCAAGGCAACTCAAGGCCCCCCTAGTGGTCAAGAGTGGTAAAACATTTTGTCAATAAAATAATTCAGATTTCCAAGGCTATAACTGTAAAGTTACAAGAGATAATGGCTTACCGTCAATTAGAAAGATGTAGAATATGATCCAAAGTTCCAGATAGGACTAAATTTATGCATTTAATTTGCATAATGTCACGGCAGCCATATAAATTACATAACTCTGTTTAAAGTGGACTTTGGACACATTTACATGAAGAATGGTCTGGTTTTTTTGACGCCGATTTGTCTACAGGGGTATGCTTTTATCTAATCTTCAAAGTATATGAACCAGAAAATCAATAAAATGTCAAAAAAACATATTTCTCTTACCTGTTGCTGGGTGGGGGGGCTCGCTCACCCACGTGACCAGTCTGTTTTCGTCCATCGTTGCCGATGTTTCGTGTTTACTTAGTAATTTACACCCGCTTACACATCTACAAACCCTTATGATTATCCCACGTGAATTTCGTTTGTATTACGCGGCTATTTTTTCTGCTTGGTGCATTTTTCCTGTGGTAATCCAGCCGCTCGCGGGCGCTGCCATCTTGGTAATGGGAGCTCAGTTTTTCATCCATCGTGGTCAATGTATTGCATTTACATAGTAATTTACACCCACTTCCACATCTACAAACTCTTATGATTATCCCACATGAATTTCGTTTGTATTCCGCGGCTATTTTCCCCGTTTCGTGCTGCCGCGATGACCGATTGTAAAGGCATCCACATTGGTGCTGTGAGCTCAAAGTGGAAAAGGAAAAATAATAATAAGGATTTCTTCTTCTTTGCTGTATTCCATGTCAGCCATGATTCCTTCGGCGCGTGTCTGCCACCTTCTAAACGGTCAGATCAATACAGATTAGAACAAATTCTCAGTATAGCTGGGAGACGTCAATAAGTTGACCCGTGCAGTTGCTGCACTGTGCCACTGGGTGCACGTGACCCGTCCATTTAATCTGGGCAGTTAAAGGGTTAATGTTCAGTCAAAAAAAAAAAGAAAAGAAAAACAGTCCAGCAGTTGATAGAAGTAATGCAAACATATTCTGTAGTTGTCCACCAGGGGGTAATGTTGAGCTGTGGATGATTTCTAGTGCCCTGTGGAATTCATTCAAGGGATCTGGAAGACTTCAAACAGTACTTAAAGCATAAAACTGTCTGGTTGGGAGGAAGTTCAGGGATTTATGATTGCAGACTAAATCCACTTCTGGCACGAAATGGGATCCTTATCGTCCTTTTTACCATGGAATGTGTTTTCAAACTGTGGTCCTTAGGTGAAGGAAACAATTCTTGACCAAACTTTTGGGTGAAACAATTTCTTTAAGGTGAAGAGTGATTTTATAGATTGGAGCTAAGGGGACTGATGATACACCGCATTTGTTACGGACACTTCACCCACTGTCTCTGTCGTTGTTATCATAGATTGAAGCCCGTCGTGGGTACGGAAGGTGTCCCGTGTCTCCCCGGTGTCGCTCACTGAGGCGGACTCTTCACCCGTTGGCTCGGTCGTAACCTCCGTAGCTTGTTGTTGTTGAGCGTGGGTACAGAAGCAGTCCTGTTCCTCCTCTCTCCTGTCTGATGTGCTCCGTTGTGCTGCATTGTGAGCACCGTCTGTGCCCGGTTGTTGTTGCTGTGCATCGGGTTTTCTGCGTGCTCAGGCTCCCTCTCCTGTAGCTCCAGTTCTGGCTGAGCAAGGAACAGAGGTGAGTCCGGCCACTGCGCCCCTCCCAGGCAGCTCTCATCCTGACTACACGGGTTGGATGGTGTGTTGTCAGTGCTGTTCTGAATTACATCCTCGGTGTTGGTCTTGATAGACCCGGGCCTCCCTCTCCTCCAGCTCCGGTGAGGAACAGAGGCAAGTCCAGTCGCTGTACCTTCTCCATGACGTTTTCCCCGTCTGTTCCGTACCCACTATCTGCGTTACATTCACCGTCCGAGCTGTGCTTTTCAGCTGCACCCACATCCACGAAGCCTGGGTAAACTGGGCCTGGACCATTGACCGTCTGCCCGCCGATTGTAAAAGTAAAACCCAGCTTGCAGAATAAATCCTACCCCATAACATTTTCACCCTGGCGTGTCATCTGGAACCGGAACACTGGAATAACCTTTTCACCATACTGCACTGTGGATGTGATGTTCCTGCCGGTACTGGAGCTTTCATCATCCGGTAGTTCCACCGCATCAGGTCACCGGGGGTTGAGCCTCCAAAACGTGGCCTCGTTTACTATGGACTGAGTGGCGGCGGTGGCCACCAGCATGGGCACACTCACACCGTCTAACTTCACTACACACTGCAGTCCTGACCAACCTTCGGGACCCACAATGTTTATGCCTTCTCCGTAGGGCAGTCCTTCTCAAATAGTGGGGCCGGGGGGGGGCGCGTGTGACCCCGGGGAACAGGCTTTGCTTTTGCCGTGTAAAGTGTAATTGCACATCCACAGCAGCAGGTGGTGCAGTGGCGCTCTCATTGTCAAAGTCTGTGCGGGAGTTTAAAACTTTTTAAATTGCTGTCAACAAACCCCTCGAGAGACACCATGGAGAAATATTTAACAGTAACGAAAAGAAAGGCGAAGAGAGACACAGGTAAAGAGACAAATGAAAGTCTCCCAAAAGCTAAGACGAGGAAATATGACGAAGCTTATCTAGCGCTTGGCTTCACTCTGACTACGGTGGGAGACAAGGAAAGACCGGTGTGTTTACTGTGTCTGAAAGTGTTGGCAGCGGACAGCATGAAGCCAAATAAATTAAGACGTCACCTACAGACATTACATCCTCAACACGGTGATAAGCCGCTTGATTTTTTTCAGCGAAAACGTGCGGAGTACGGCCAACAATCATCCCACTTTGTGAACGCTACATCAGTTAACCAGCGAGCACTTTCAGCATCATTTAAAGTGGCGCACCAAATTGCGCAGTGCAAAAACCCCACACAATTGCAGAGGAGTTGATACTGCCTTTTTCTACCTTTTTCTTCAGACTAAAATTTTAAATATATTGGTACTCCTGTGTTAATGTTCCAGATCAATTTACATTTAATATTATTTATTGATTGAATTATTTTTCTCAGCATCAAATGGTTCAGTTGGTCAAAAATGTTTCTAGTTTAAATAAGGATTGACATATTTTTTATTTCAGGCACTTTGATGCACTTTAAGTTTTTTTTTTCTGTTTTAGACTATAACAGGGTTTCTGTGTGGCAAAATAAAGTTAATATTTGTTGAAAGTTGATTTATATTGCTTTTTTCTTTTGTTAATGTTAAAAAGGATACAATTTTAGGTATACTTGTACAATTTTTATAGATAATGATCTTATTTATAGTCACTGCGGTGAGTTGGGGGGGGCGCAAAATATTTTCTCTTTCCTAGGGGGGGCTTTGCAAAAAATAATTGAGAAGCACTGCCGTAGGGTGTGGGGTTAGCTAGATTAGCTTCTTGTCGACAGCGGTGGGACTTCGCGCTCCACGCCACGTCGTTGAGTTTAGCAAAGTAACTAGTTAGCATCTGAACAGTGTCCTCATAATAGTCCGTGGAACCAACCATGTGAAAAATTCTCTGACCTTCTGCACCCAGGTGATGGACAAGAAGTATCCGCATTTTGATTTCATCCAGTTCCTCCAAGTCCAATGCTGTAATGAAGATCTTGAACGTGCACAGCCATCGTGGTCACAGAATAGTTGATTCACCAGGGTACTCAAGCAAAGGCTTTAGTCTGAAGCACACGTCCATAGTTCGAAATTCTCGTTGCCAAATGCTATGTCCACAAACCTGGAATGAAGACGGACAAGGATGTTGCAGTCAAACTGAACTTTATTACAGGCTGAATAGTGAACACATGTACAAGCACCATTCAATACTCTCCTAACTCTCACACTCAGTTCTCATCTGACTCTCACTCTCCAGTGAGATGGCGGACCACCCAATATATATTGGAGGTGACGTCAGCCGCAGGCCACGTCCCATTCCGAATGCTCCACTATTTCCATATACTACAGTATCCTGAGGTAAACTGCATTTGTTGAAAAAAATATATTTTTATGTGAATTGTGTGCATGCACACTCAATCCACCCCTACCCCTAGTCTCCCCCGTGCACAATTCCCACTAAATCTCACTCCAACTTCTGAAACAACTTCTGAAAAGTTGGCGACTCTGCTGTAATTTTGTGTTTTTAAGATGAAATTGCTTCATGTTGTGATTGCGTTATGTGTAGGTGTTTTTAGTTGTTTTAACTTCATTGTCGAAGCTCTCCCCATTCTGTGGATGACTATGTTGATGCAGACAGGCGCAGACTGGCCGGTGGGAAGGGTGGGACAATTCTTGGTGGATTGGCCACCAGTGTTGCTAGATGGGAAATGCTGACGTATCGTACCAGCGGCTTAAAATTATCGTATTTTGAGAAAGCTATCATACACACCCAGTTTTCATTCTGACGTGGCTCAGGATCATCTGCTTCAGTATCACATTATCACAGATCATGCATATTACAGCATATAACACAGGTTTACATTTAAATAATCTAACAGATCGGTTGAAAGAAAAAAGGTGCCTCTACCTGTGTGGAGTACAAGATGAGCCCCTGGCCTGCACTAAACAGCCCAGAATATCAATCATACTTAACTATCTTCTATATGGCTTCTATTGAATCATCATATATAAAGGTCTTGCCTCATGAATATTTTGAGAAGTACCCTGTTTATACATTAGGAATAAACATCAATCAATTGGCCTAAACTACTACTAAAATGACTCTGATAATTGAAATAGAAACCTGTTTCAGTTTTATTGAGAACCACAATCCAGTAACATTTTTGCACAAACATTTGCACGTTGCAGCAGCAACAGAAAGCTTTAGTGCTAATGCCAACAACAGGTTTGAGCCACCCAGTACAACTGGGGTCTGTTTTCCCCCCATTCGCTTCTCAACCTACTGGCAATATTGCTTACTTGTTGAGTCTGTCATGCCTGCATTAGTGCTTTAATGTACACAAACAATTTAATCAAGTGTACTAGTTTTTAATGGGTGAACGTACTGTACTGACTCACTCACCGGAACTGTACTGGGAGCCAGGGATCACCAGCTGAATCACCCGCCTGAGCAGCAAACAAGCCCTGCCCGCTTGGTTCAGCCGACTGTCAGTTCAGTGAGTGGTAGACAGTTGGCACTCCAGTCCAGCACTGAGTGATTCGGTGTACAACTATTTCTAATGGATCTTTTTAGCTTGACTCAATACATTTCAGTGAACTGTGGATCCCATCACTAACCTCCATCTGAGACCGTCTGTCTACCGCGACGTGAGTCTTACGTCTTCTTTTCCACACAGCTCGCACATGTGAGACAATGTGTAAAAACAAGCGTAATATGTATGCCCAAGATCCATATCCTGGTTGTGTTTGCTAATGTAGTAGTAATAATACTAATACTAATACTACTACTACTACTACTAATAATAATAATAATAATAATAATAATAATAATAACTAGCCATCTAATGAAGGGATCAAATTATCGTACATTATGGGATTTTTGGAATTATTGACTGTACATTGTGCAGAGGGCAAAACTTGTCATGATCCAGGATGTCTCTGCTCTTTCTCCCATCTGCGGTCTTCTCCTCAAATTAGGTGTAGCTGCCCCTCGTTGCACCTGCAGCTCATCTAGAGGCTGTCTATTTAAGAGCTGGAGAGACAACCCTGGGTGTGGGATTGTCAGACAACTTCATGTTGTCATTGCCACTGCCTACACTTTTCCTGCCTAGCGCCTGTTGGTTTTGCTCCAGTTTGCCTCCCAGCCTTGCTCCAGCCTGCCTTGCTCCTGTTTTGCTTCTCAGCCTACTCCCTGCTAAACCCTGGACCCAAGTAAGGAAACAAATACACATTGCTCACTTCTCCTTTCCTACCTGTGCACAGGTCCTCGCTGTTGGACTCCTCGTGGCGGATTTGGACTCCTTCTCTGGCGGATTTTCCCTGGAATAAAAGTACAGACATTTACAAGTAAACCCTCATTACCCATCAGCTAACCCATCTCCTCAGTCTGGTTTAGGTTGAAGATTTCCCTGCCAATCACGCTTAACCTACCTGCTCCAGTCATCCTGTGTTGGTGTGCAGTGGCCTCCTCACCCTCCCCACCATCTACCTACACTGTTACCTAAGTAAAATTATTCCAGGCTAGTATTCTCAATCAGCATTAAGAACCATTACTGATTGTCTTCTCTTTGTTCTCTCCTCTGGACTGCCAGCATACCAACATCTTCATTCATTCACTCTTATTTGTTTAATAAATATCCTTAAATGTGTTTCTGTTTCTGTGGTGGTTCTGTGTTTATGTCTGAGGCTGCATTCAGATCAGGATAGTCCGGAGGTCTCGGTTTGACTGGGCAGGGAATGCCAAGAATTTTCACACCTTCGTTTGGTTTGGTTTGCATTCACACTGCAGTGGACAAAATTGCCTGGACAACATCACACAGTTACGACAACTGCTTGTTTGGGGCACTGTAGCTGAAACCATCACTGACCAGGAAGAAAAAATCTCGGCGAAGAAGAAAAATCAGGCTCATCGATTGGCCAGGACTGAAAACGGAAATCCATTCCCTTCAGCCGGGTTGTTTGTCTGCCACAAACGAGACATTTTTTTAACTTTTCTCCTCGGCTGTCACCGGTAAAAGGATTTCTCGGATTTGCGCGGTTGTCTTTATTGTTATTTTCTACCCAAAATGTACTACAGTAAATGCCACTTCCTCTTCTCAGACTACGTGTGTCATGATCCGAGCGCCGATCTCATCCATACTCGGGTCATACATCATCTTTTTCTGGCTTTGACGGTGTGTCCCTTCTGGCTCCCCAGGCTCTTACTGTGACAGCGCCCGGTGGAGCTTCCTGCTGTCAAAGCCGAACAGCTGTGCTGCATTTGGGGTCATTAGTGTCCGGCGTTAAAAGCAGGCACTGAATGCACCCCGATGCAGCAGTCTCTGTTAAACCTCCGTGAAAACTCTTCATTGTCTGACGCATTGGGCATCCCCCGGCTCAGACGCTGTCTACTCGTCGTTACGATTGTAAGTTTACCCTGTTGTTATCCCGTTCCCATTATAGTGTGTTTTAGCCCACCGTGGCTCTTTACTTTGTACTTCATGTTACCTTCTATTATCCTCTGTTTCTTACCCTGAATAAACACCATTGCAAACTCACCGGTGACTTGTTGGCGTCTTATGGTGGCTCGCGAAGGCCACCATGACAACGTGTTGCAATGGTTGCATAAATGCCAAGTGGCACTTCCACCCTTTGGTCCGCTGTGTTACATATGGAAAACAGTGGTAAGATGGCGGCCTGGGAATGACCGGGGAATAGAGGCGGTTGGCGACCCACCTTTCCGGTGGTGACGCCAGCCAGGGTATAAAGGCCACGGTCGGAAGGGGCACGTCCTCTTTCGACGTTGACGCCTGGACCAGGAGCGCTGTAGTCCACTGCTGTTGTGTTTGTGAGTTATTTAATAAACACTGTAAACTGCCTTCCGCCCTGCTTCTTATTTTACCAATTATGGACACAACATTTGGCGACGAGGAGAACATGGTTATGGACCGTGCTGCAACCAGTTTTCGTCCGTTCCTGGAGGCCCCTGGTGAGCCTCCCGTGCCTTGGCCTAGGTGGTATGCTGCATTTAGCAACTACTTGGTGGCCCTCAACCTCAGCGAGTTTAAGAAGCTGCAGGCTAGAGCAATATTAGTGCATAATTTGGGCACGGAAGGGCAGAGAATCCTGGAAACATTGTGGGGAGCCGAGAGCTTTGAGGAGGTAGTAGAGTTAATGGCATGATACTTTTGCGTGCCGGACAACGTCATTGTTCGGTGTATCCAGTTTCGACAGGGCCACCAGAGGATGGGAGAGTCAATGAAGAGGTTTGTGGCAGACCTACGCCAACTGGCGACGGAGTGCAGATTTGGGCTCTACAGGATGAAATGGTCCGGGATCAGCTGACAGAGCACATTTGCTGCCCTGCTGCCCGGTCACGGCTCCTGATCTACTTGGGTGAGTTGACCCTTGCTGCCGCTATTGAGATTGTTCAGCAGTTTGAGGCGGCTGAAGTATTAGTGAGGGACCTCGGTAGAGTCCTCCTCTTCAGCACTGAATGAGCCTCGACTAAAGGCGCTGACAGCGGTCCCTGAAGAGGAAGACAACATTGAGGATGAAGAATATGCCTCCGTTGTCAAAATAAAGTCTACCCCGGGAACACCGAGATGTTACGGCTGTGGGTCCGCTAGACATAGGTACAAGTCCAGAGAGTGTCCGGCGAAAGGAAAGCGCTGTGGGAAATGTGGCCTGCTGCACCATTTCGCATGGTCCTGTAGAAACTTTGAGCGTGGAGAATGTGAACAGGGAGGGGGCTCCTCCACGAAGACCTCCACTGTTGTGCATACGGTTGCACCAGAGTCGGGTGGCTGTATCTACTGCACGGTATCTATTCAATTCAATTCAACTTTATTTACAGTATGTAGTACCATTTCACAACAACAGTCATCTCATAGCACTTTCAACTGTAGGGGGATATCTCTGGATGGATATCTCTCATCGATATCTCTGGACGGAGTCGGGGTATAGATGCTGGTGGATACGGGAGTGGTGGCTTCAATTCTTAATCTGCAAACAGTGAAGAGTCTGTTTCCCCAGTACCGCATCCAGAAGACAGCGGCCCCATTTTACAGCTATGGTAGGAGTAGGTAGGATTGCTGTATTGGGGTTCATTGAAGTAATGGCACAGTACAAGTCACGGAGCATGACGGATGTCCAGGTGGTGGTGACTGCTACAGGATCCAACATTATGGGATGTGACATGTTCTACGGCTTGGGCTTCTCCATCACCAGTGACACAGAAGAGGAGTGGTCGGGTGGCGGTTTGTGGAACCGACCCTTGCCGGATGTGGACGATGATGCGGTATGGGACACCAATTGGTCCAGATTGGGAGAAGACAGCAAGGAGGACCGTCATGGGGCACCTCCTCAGGATGGACCCAATGCCAGACCGCAAGCTACCCTGGGTGTGGGAGCTGGGCGGCACAACAGGGCCCCCGGGTCGGTAGGCGGGACCGGGACATCAGCGCTGAACAGCACCAGGGCTAGACCGACAGGTGCACGTTTAAAACACACCAGAAGATGGCCTTCGAAAAGGGCTTCAGGCTGGACTGGTAAACAGACCAGATCCAAATGGGAAGCCCCCCCATGAGAGGAGGATCCGAGAAGACCTATTAGAGCTCCCCTGCGTTTCAGTGATAGGGTTCGTCCTAGGCTTGAAGCTTGGTCGAAGGGGATCCACAGGCGTCGTGGACAGTTTGATGACCAGGGGCAGCTACAGGTGAGATGAAAGCGACCCGGAGTGACAGCTATCTTCACCTGTCAGACGAGATGTGGAGGCACCCCAACGAGCTGCATCGGGTGGTGGAGAAAAGGAGACGGTGCAGCTCGTAACCAGAAACATGGAAACGGAGATATTCTGGCTGGGAACCACGGGATGGCAATCCTGGGGGAGCTTTCCACGGGGTGTGTAAAATGACTGTGGGTATGGTTGTTGATGTGATTTAAGTTCTAGACCAGGGGTCGGCAACCCGCGGCTCCAGAGCCGCATGCGGCTCTTTCATCCCTCTGCTGTGGCTCCCTGTGGCTTTGGAAAATAAATAATGAGTATTTAATTAAAATGTATCTTATTTTAGTTCACTAGTTTTTAACATGTAATTCTAAATTTGAAGATTATGGTGATCTTGTGAAATCTAAATAAAACGTGTTAAAGTTTAATCACCGTCAGTTCCGTTTGTTTCTGGACGAGCTGGAAAGCACATATTCTGATCTCCTGCTGCACAACAAAGTCCGGTGGCTGTCCAGAGGGGAGGTGCTGAAACGCTTTGCTGCGTGTCTGGAAGAAGTGAAAACTTTCCTGGGCAGCAACGGGCTCACCTTTCCTGAGCTGGAACATCCAGAGTGGCTGGAAAAGCTACACTTCATGGTAGACATGACAGCGCACCTGAACACGCTGAACACAACTCTTCAGGGGAAAGGACGCACACCCTGCACATGTTGGAGGAGGTGTTGGCATTCGAGCGCAAGTTGACGGTGCTTGCCATAGATTTACAGAAAGGTACAGTGTCTCACTTCCCCAGTTTGAGAGAGTTCAAACAAGCTCACAACATGATAAATTTGGAGTATTTACATTCTGCAATCATCGCAATGCAAACATCGTTTGGGAAACGATTCTGTGAGTTCAGAGTTCAGTTTGACAGCTGACTGCATGCACCAGTAAAAGAACGGCACACAGAAGAGGACGGCATTTTTGGTTTGCTGCCGGTGGATAATTTAAGTATGGCGTTTTTTTCATAAATGCAAGAAAGACTCAAATAGATACTGAGTATTTTACTTGAAAGTAACCTTCAACCCAACGTCTTTCTTTTTTTTTTTTTCGGAGTTCAAAATGTTTTTGTTGCATGCACAAATGTAATTTCATTCTCAGCAGGAGTTCACTGATTTCATAAACGCAACACATTATAGTTTGTTTATACATAGCATAAAGGGAAAAAAAAAAGTGTTACAGTTAGGCCCAGAAATATTTGGACAGTGACACAATCTTCATGATTTGGGCTCTGCATGCCACCACATTGGATTTGAAATGAAACAACTACAACGGAATTGAAGTGCAGACTTTAATGTTTAATTCGAGGGGTTGAACAAAAATACATGATTAAACATGTAGGAAATGTAGCTATTTTTATACGAACGCTCCTCATTTCAGGGGCTCAAAAGTAATTGGACAAATAAACATAAGCCTAAGTAAAATGTTACTTTTCAATATTTTGTTGAGAATCCTTTGCAGGCAATGACTGCCTGAAGTCTGGAACCCATGGACATCACCAAACGCTGGGTTTCCTCCTTTGTGATGCTTTGCCAGGCCTTTACTGCAGCTGTTTTCAGTTGTTGCTTGTTTGTGGGTCTTTCTGTCTTAAGTTTTGTCTTGAGCAAGTGAAATGCATGCTCGATTGGGTTGAGATCTGGTGATTGACTCGGCCATTGCAGAATATTCCACTTCGTTGCTTTAAAAAACTCCTGGGTTGCTTTTGCAGTATGTTTTGGATCATTGGTGAAGCACCGTCCAATCAACTTTGCTGCATTTGGCTGAATCTGAGCAGAAAGTAGATCCCTATACACTTCAGAATTCATCCGGCTGCTTCTGTCTTTTGTCACATCATCAATTAACACAAGTGACCCAGTGCCATTGGAAGCCATGCATGCCCATGCCATCACACTGCCTCCACCATGTTTTACAGAAGATGTAGTGCTTTGGATCATGAGCTGTTCCAATTCTTCTCCAAACGTTCTTCTTCCCATCATTCTGGTACAGGTTGATCTTAGTCTCATCTGTCCAAAGAATGCTGTTCCAGATCTGGGCTGGCTTCTTGGTGTTTTTTGGCAAAGTCAATTCTGGCCTTTCTATTTTTGAGGCTGATTCATGGTTTGCACCTTGTGGTGAATCCTTTGTATTTACTCTCATGAAGTCTTCTCTTTATGGTAGACTTAGATACTAATACACCTACTTCCTGGAGAGTGTTCTTCACTTGAGTGGATGTTGTGAAGGGGTTGTTCTTCACAATGGAAAGGATTCTGTGATCATCCACCACTGATGCCTTCCATGGACATCCAGGCCTTTTTGAGTTCCCAAGCTCACCAGTGCACTCTTTTTTTTCTCAGAATGTACCAAACTGTTGATTTGGCCACTCCTAACATTTCTGCTATCTCTCTGATGGATTTCTTCTTTTTTTTTTTCAGCCTCAGGATGGTCTGTTTCACCTCCATTGAGAGCTCCTTTGACCGCATGTTGTGTGTTCACAGCAACAGCTTCCAAATGCAAACGCCACACCTGGAATCAACTCCAGACCTTTTAACTGCTTAATTGATGACAGGTTAATGAGGGAAGAGCCCATGCAGCCTTGTTATTTTTTTTTTATTTATTTTTTTTTTTTTTGCAGCCTTCTGAGTCAATTGTCCAATTACTTTTGGTCCCTTGAAAAAGAGGCAGCTACGTATTAAAGAGCTGTAATTCCTAAACCCTTGCTCCAATTTGGATGTGAATACTCTCAAATTACAGCTGAGAGTCTGCACTTTAAGCCCATATGGATTATGTAATTGTATCCTGAATATGTTTTCGTAAACAGCTAAAATAACAAAACTTGTGTCACTGTCCAAATATTTTTGGGCCTAACTGTATGTGCAGTGTTATTTCATTTTGAGTGTCAAAAGGGTTTTGTGGCTCCCAGTGTTTTCTTTTCTGTGGGAAACAGGTCCAAATGGCTCTTTAGGCACTTTTGCATTAGCCCAGCACACCTCGTAACATCTCGATTCACTTCAACATGGTTCGGTACGCTTTTGTCTGCATTACAACCGTGTTGAGCTGGGGTGGGTAGGATTTCTATAACAGCAGGCAGCGCCACACTCCCGTGATGTAGAACACGCGACCCAACCAAAACATAACACATACAGCTGTACAAGGCGACTCCTCGGTCTGTGGCTTTTTTCACCATAAACGCCAAAAAGGACCGCAAGACAAGGGTACAGGCAGCGAGATGAAACACTCTGGAAATAGTTCTGCAGCTTCTGGGAGAGCCAAAGGCGTGAGGATACAAACTAGGTCATATATGACGGTAAGCTAATTTTGCTAATGCTAGTTTGCTACAAGTACGTCGTACTACACTTTAATGTCTGCAATTTATCGCTGTTAGGTACTAAAATATGTACGCTGTGTGTGTTTCAGATGGCTCTGTTGTGGGGGAATTACTGCTTCATTCGCTCTGGGCGTTCTGCACAGCCTGTCACGGATTTCATCAGCCTGTCACTGATGTCAGCACAGCTTCACAAACGATCAGTGGTTATAGAGCTTAAGAATGTCTGTAGAAACGTTTATTTCCTGTGCAACAAATTTGCAACAAATTGCTCTGATCTGCTTGAAAATCATGGAGAGACTGTTGAGAGACAGTTTGAGACATCATGCAGGTACCTGCTTCTGCAGCACTGAGTCTGAGATGGTGTCATAGAAAAAAATGATCAGCTGACACAACTTGAGCGCCATGTTAATAACTATATTAGCCACAAAATATATATTCAAAAAGTAAACTTTACTGAGTTAGGTATAATAAGATATATTTGACAGTTATCATGCATTTTATGCCAAAACAAACTTGATCTAGGATTAAAAGCAATTAAAATAATGGAGTCACAAGGTTACATGGAAAATACTTGATTTACTAGATACATGTACTGTAGAAATATACACTCGTATAATAATATACTCGTATAATCTCTGCATCAACAATGTACTATACATGCATTCATGTAGTATTGCACTGGGAATTGCACTGACAATTTCTTTCTTTTTGCATTACCGACTGCACTATGTGGTACTCCACAATATCTGCTGCTCGCTAATATATGTAAAAACTGCTTTGACTAGTATTACTCATTCTTATTCTACACTTTATTGCATGTATAGTTTTTTTTTATTTCTTTATTTTATCATGTTTAATGTTGCAGCATTGCACCGAGACAAATTCCTAGTTTGTGTACTACATGAACAATGGCAATAAATCTGATTCTGATTCTGATTCTGACAATAAACCTCTGAAGTTGTTGCAGATGTCTCTTTTTTTATATGTGAAGGTTACCACCATGTGGCATAAATTAAATACTGAAAGATTGGAAAAGCTAAGAATAATCCAGCAGTTTGAGAAATCATTTTGGTTTGTTGTAAGTCTGTCAACAGAATTATGAACCATAAAGCAGTTTGTGTTAAAATGTTAAATCCCATTAAACCTAATCCGGGGGCTTCCAATCATGTGTCATGAGGGGCCAAGACCCTGCAGGTTCTCTCTTCTACCCAGTCTCTTCAGCAGGTGTTGTCACTGATCAGTCAGTGGAAGAAGTTCAGTGGAATCTGCTGTTGAAGACACTGGTTGGAGGTAAAGCCTGTAGGGTCTTGGCCCTCCATGGCACATGATTAGACACCCCTGCCCAAACCCATTATGATGAAGAGCAGATGCTAATATGACCCAGAATTCCTCCATATACTGGTACTGTCACTAAAGTATGCAGGGTCTTCTGTACAGTTTTCTAACAATATAGTCTTCAGTTAATATAATAATTGTTTTGGTTACTTTTTCTTAAAAATGAGCCATTATTTTCAAGGTCACGATTAATCCTTTGTACAGTTGACTCTTTTCCCACCGGTGTCTTAACAGACAAAATAGAAAATAAAGATAGAAAATCATGATGCAAACACATAAGTCACTAAATTGTTTATTACAATCAGCAGCAAATTCCAGATTATTCAGAATGTGCAAAATTCAAACTGAAAAAAAAAAACTGGAATGGTCACACGCTGCCTCACTGAGAAGCAACTGGATCGGTCCGTACTGGTCCTGGTTCGACAGATCTACAGCCTGCATCTTTGTAAATAGTGAGGCAAGGTCCAGTTGGGGTGATAGTTTCCCTCTTGCCTAGACAAAAGACAAATGGGTGGTGGTTAATTAAAGCAAGTTTAAAACTTATTTGGGAAATACACTTGTTGCTAAAAGCCAGTGGTGGAATGTGAATTAATGAATGAATCTTTATTTCAGATTGATTAAAAGTAAAGATTAAAAGAAAATAGAATAATATAACAAAGGGGAAAAAATCTAACAAGGTCAAATTAAACAATAACTCCTCTAACCACAATTTTCATGTAGCAGCACTTCAGTAGATTTTACAAGGGCTGAGTTACATTTAAAATCATCTCTTTTTACTGTGGCCTCAGCAATCAGAATGAATTAATACATTCACTTGAATGGAATCTAGTACTTTAACTGAAGTTGTGCATCACCGAATATGGAGTCGGTCAGTCAAAATATGAAGTTTTTATCAATAAAAGTTTGTCTTGTCTGTAAAAGTGTCTCTTCTTGCCCTGGCTTCATGTGTGGGCGGTGTTTTGTACTAGCATTGCTAAAATATAAAAGGAAGCACTACAATGGGTCTCAAATATTTGTAATGCGTCCTTTTACTGCATGATTTTATTGATGATAGACTATAAACTACACATATGAAGCAAATTATATTGATAACTGAACATGTCTCATTTGCCAGAACACACAGTTATGAACATAACTCACAAAGGATCACAAAAGAGATCTGACAAAAAAATAAATACATTAACAAGTGGTTTATTTTACAGTTGATGCGCCATATTCACACAATCAAATAAATCTCAGTTCAGTCCCTTTTATATTAAGTGGAAATTGTGCTTTTGACACTTTACCTATAAAAGCAAAGGATTTCAGTACGTTCCACAGTGGCGAGGTAGGTTGTGGGGCGGCTGATTTCGTCTTGCCTAGACGAACGACAGAAATGGATGGTGGTTAGTTTCAATCAATTTCAATACATATACAGGCACATCTCAAAAATTTGAATACCATGAAAAAATTCAATATTTTTGTCACTAATTTCAGAAAGTGAAACCCATATATAGATTCATTACAGGAACAGTGATATATTGAAAGTGTTTATTTTAATATTGATGATTATGGCTACAGCCCATATTAACCAACACCTCAACGGCCAACATTTATATTTAAAAAATATTTTTTTAAAGTTAATTTTATGTAATATTCCAATTTTTTGCAAAATAGAATTTGGGGTTTTCAGGGGCTGTAAGCCGTAATCAGCAAAATTAAAATAAATAAACGCTTCAAATATATCACTGTCTGTGTAATGAATCTATACAATATACGGATTTCTCTTTCTGAAATGAGTGACAAGCACTGCAGGATCCACAGAATAGGTGTGTGGGTCTATTCTGACGCTTTAGAAAATTATATGAATGACTTTATAAATCACTGGTTTGAAAAAGCAATTTTAATATGACGAGATTTCGTCTCCTGTGGTCCATTTCACCAGTATCCACAATATAAACAGGGAGGCTAACCCTGGCATGTGGAAACACATTCTAGCATTAAATTGCACACAATTTAATGCGCAGGACCAAAGTGCAATACAAAACACAAACCAGGACTTTAACCAGGATTAACATATTTTATCGTTTTGCTCTCCCAAGCGAATACTTAGGAGAAAACAAGCGCGATTCAGCAGTTGGTACTAGCTAGCACTAGCGCTAGCTACTAGCAAAAAAAACATTAGCTAAAAAAACGTTAGCCAGCACAGAACAGCACTGTATAAAGGCTCAAAAAAAGTGAGCTTACCACCAACAGGATAAATAAGCAAACAGATGCACATTATTACAAATCACTCACCATCGATGGTTCTCTCACGTTCGTCTTCAGCTTGTCTATAGTCCAGTTGTATGCTGGCCAGCCATCGGGTCACTCCTCACTGTGTAACTGCCACCAAGCAGAGAAAACTCCGCACCTCTTCGTTGGACCACGGTGTAGAGTTCCGCAAAACCTACAACGCTGTCTGTATTAATATCGTATTTACTCCATGACCGAGTTAGTCTGTGATTGCAAATGGCGGCCGTAAAGATTTCAACGAAGACGGGCGCTTTCGTGAAGTTAAGACCTGACCAATCCGCGGCGACCAGTCTTTTAACATCACAACACGGTACAGCTCAGCACGGCTGGACCCTGCCCTTGAGCGAGGCTGAGAATCGCTGCTGTTAAACCGTGTTGAGGCTAGTGGAAAGACTTACGAAGCATGATGAGCTGTACCATGACGTGCTAAGCCGTGCTAGTGCAAAAGTGCCTTTTGAGTGAACCCCTGTTCTAGGGTCTAGAACAGGGGTTGCTGACCCCTGTTCTAGACCCTATGTCATTATGTGTATAGTTATGACTCTACTGGGTTTGTGCCCCGGGTGTATTTATTATGGAAGGAAAATTGGTGAAGATTGTTTGAATTTAGTATATTATATATATGGGATAAACCAAATTGTTTAAAGTGAATCTGCTAAGTGGAATATATTTTGGGAAATGGAAAAAATGTACGAGCTAAAAAAAAAAGAAAAAAAGAAAAGAAAAACACTGAGTTGTTTATGTGAAAAGAAGAGCATTTTGGAATTTGGTATATTATTAGTAGTGACATAATTGGCTGACCCAGGGAACAGACACAAGTTCAAGAGTAGGTTCAATGATCTTTATTGTAATAGTGTTTGTGTGTGGGTGTGTGTGTGTAGTGAAAGTGGATGTGAGTGCGTGGATCCGTAGATTCGTAATAGCTGGGAGTGAGCAGAGCCCTGTACAATCTGGCAACCCTATGAACAGAGCAGAGGCACAGTGTTAGCACAGTTCCACACTCGAGTATATAGGTGAAGTAACTGAGGTTTACTGTTAGCTGCGGTGGAGAACAAAGGTTGGCCCCAAGGCAATCCAGGAAGACAGCGTCTGCCACACAACGCTGCTGACAAAGGTCGGTGCAAGGGAGAGAGGTAGTCGATGACCACCGCCTGAAGGAAAAGATTCCACTGCCTGGGTGTTCCGCCTGTGCACAGGGGATAATGCAGAACAGGTGAGTAGAATGGTGAGCTTACTTGAAGGTGAGGAGAATCCTTCCAGGCTGAGGCTGCAGCGGCAGGGATGACAAGGGCTGAATGTTTGACTGGAATGAAGAGTGCAGAGCTTCACGTAGCCAGGGAGACAGACGGCTCTGTGCCGGTCTACAGGCAGAGCAGGTTATATAGCCCGTGAGTGATGGGGAGCAGGTGTGCGTGCAGCTGTAGAAGATAATGGCAGAGCGCGAGTCATCACAAGTAGGTGTTGCAATTAATGGTATTTATTTGAAGTGCCCAATGCTTTATATTGTGTGCCCGAGTGTGGGGTGGGTGTGTTGGGGTGGGGGCTGCCAGTAGGGGATGTTTAGGCTGTGAATTTTAAGTGTTTGTTGTTTATTATTTATTGTATGTATAAAGGGTTCTGGGATTTTTTTTTTTTTTTAAGACACATGCCTACATTTTGGTGTGGACTGTTAGGGACAAGGTGGCAGAATAATCCACTTGGCTGTGTAGGGGGCGCTGATAGTCTACCCGGCCCCCCAGCCTTGGTTGTATGAATGGATAGGTTATTTATTTGTTTTGTAAATACTGTTTTCCCTTGTTAGGGTGTGAGTCGGGTGTGAAATTTGGGTGGGTCAATTGGTGTGCCTGCATTTTTTTAAGGGGGGGGGGTGTTACATATGGAAAACAGCGGTAAGATGGCAGGGCCTGGTAATGACCGGGGAATAGAGGGGGTTGGTGGCCCACCTTTCCGGTGGTGACGCCAGCCAGGGTATAAAGGCCAAGGTCGGAAGGGGCACGTCCTCTTTTGCCGTTGACGCCTGGACCGAGAGCATTGTAGTCCACTGCTGTTATGGACGAGGGGAAGAAATGAGAAATTTGTGTTCAAAAACATCAGAAAAGCAATGGAGAAAGTGAAAAAGTGGTCATATGACTGGGGATTTAAATTTTCAAACAATAAAACCTGCTATATGACTTTCACAGAAAAACGCAGTACTGGTACAGAACCATTAACATTATATAATCAACCAATAGAGAAAGTCAGTGAGTTCAAATATCTAGGATTGTGGTTTGATAGTGCATACACATGGAGAGTTCATGTTGAAAATTTGGAGACAAAATGCAAAAAAGTCATTAATCTCATAAAAGCTGTAGCTGGACATGAATGGGGTGCAGATAAACAGGCATTAATTGATATTTACAGAGCACTAATGTGATCGACAATAGACTACAGATGCATGATTTATGGAGCAGCGGCAAAGACGACTCTGGAAAAAATAGACAGAATGCAGCATAGAGTGCTTCACCTGTGCATTGGAGCCATTAAAGCAACACCAAACAATGCAGTTTTAATAGAAGCAGGAGAAATGCCAATGGATTTGAGAAGAGATAAACTCGCATTATCATACTGGGTCAAGCTGAAAGGAAGTGACGAAGCAAATATTTCAAAAACAACACGACAAGACTGCTGGGAATACTCTAATTTCCAGGGACATGGGTTTGGGTGAACAACTGAAAGAAGGATCACAATGTATGGGCTGCACACTATTGATATAGCTAACACCAGTCCAGTGAGTAATGTTCCCCCTTGGCTGTTTCCGGGAAAAGAAGTAGACGCTAGTCTGCTAATGAGGAAAAGGGAAACAAGCATTTACCTCAGGAACAATTACTATAACTTCTTACAGCTCTATACTGACGGTTCAAAGAATGGAGAGGGCTCTGTTGGAGTTGGAGCATACATCCCAGAGTTTAAAGTGACCATCACAAAAAGACTCTCCAACAATACATCCGTGTTTACAGCAGAGATGGTGGCAATAATTATTGCTTTGCAGTGGGTGGAGGAGGTCAGACCGGACTGGGTGGTGGTGGGCACGGACTCGCAGCGCTGAAAACCATACAGACACTAAAATCTACATGGAAAGACTTGGTGATTGAGCTATATCACAGTTTATTTAGGGTACACAGGGGTGGTGGAGAAGTTCAGTTTTGTTGGGTTCCTGCACATGAAGAGTTGAAAGGGAATGACTGTGCAGACAAATTAGCAAAAAGTGCTCTTGGAAAAGAGATAACTATACCATTGTCTCTTGAAAAAGGTGAAGGGAATGCAGTAATCAAGAAAAAGGAACTGAGCTATGGCAAAAAAGATGGGATGAAGATCATTAAGGTAGATCGTATTACAAAATACAAAACTCTATTGTAATAAAGAATTTCATAACAACCAAAAGGAGGGAAGACATCATTATGGCAAGACTCAGACTGGATCACACAGGTTTAAACGGTACATTATTCACCATGGGGAAAAGCGAAAGTGACAAATGTAAAGAATGTGGAGTAAAAGAAAATGTTGAGCATGTGGCTTATATTAATCATATATTCCATACCTACATATGTATAGACATATTAGAATGTTTAGTGATTACATATGTGGAATGACCTCACGCCTCAGAACAGGACAAGAGGTCTCAACCACCGACGAGGATCAAAGAACAGACTGAGTCGCAGCGGTGGAGACCGGATCGAACTTCCTGACCACCCAGGGTCAGGTGGAGGAGATGGCGGACAATGGAGGGGGATTATGTTAATGCGGGATGTCAGCTTTGATATGCAATGTCTTTTGTTGAGTGTGGGTATAAGTATGAAGGTCTGACTGCGCTCGACCTCTTGATTCTGCTTCTGCATCGAGATGAGACATGTTTGGGAGGTGAAGCTGATAATAAATCTTGATTTATAAAATCACATCGCTTCTTCATTTCAAGCTCCCTACACTGGTGACCAGACGTGAGGATGGAACAGAGACGTTCTCCCGCGACAAACTCATTGGAGGCAACCCAGGCAAGCGCTGTCGCCCATGCAGACAGGGGAACGGATGGAAAATGTTCCCCCACGGCAGAATCCACAGAGAGGGCTCAACTGAGCACCATCCCCAGCTAAGCCGTGAGGACAGAAGAAAGGCGTCCTCACCCGGCGGACACATCAGAGACGGCCCACACAAGCGCCATCATCGTCAAGCTGCCAGAGTTCTGGCAAAACGACCCAAGCTCGTGGTTCCAGCAAGCTGAGGCTCAGTTTGCACTGGCGGGCATAACAGCGGACGAGACGAAATTTTACCACATCGTCGCCAAACTCGACGCTGTCACGTCAAGATGCGCGCGGAGCATAATTCAACAACTGCCCACCCACGACAAATACAGAGAATTAAAGGTGACCATCATAGAGAACTTCGTCCCCTCAGCCGAGGAGAGAGCGGAGAAGATTCTGGCGATCTACGGCCACAGAGGATGCAGACCAAAGGCCCTCATGGAGGACATGCTGCAGCTTAAGGAAGCAGACAACGACAACTTCCTTTTCCAGCATATCTTCCTCAGCACTCTGCCGCCACACATGAGAGGGACACTGGCCAACATGCGGTGCAACACCCAGCAGGACTTCCGCGCGCTGGCCCGAGAAGCGCAGCGGCTCATCAATGCCTGCGGCAAACAGATGGCCACAGCAGCATCTGCAGATCTCAGCGCGGAAGCCCAGAGCAGCGGAGAACCGCAGACAACGGAGCAGAGCCCGCCCACCATGGCAGCGACATGACCAAGGTGCAGCAGGCGGAACGACCTCTGCTACTATCATCAGCGTTTCGCCGAGAGGGCGTACAAATGCGTGCCCCCCTGCAATTTCAAAAACTCGGGTAACGCAAAAGCCAGGAAAACGTTAGCAGCTACGGCTCTCGGCGAGACGAATAAGCTGCTTTATGTGACTGACAGACACACCGGGAGACAGTTCCTTATCGACACCGGAGCTCAGGTGAGCTTCATCACCCTTTCCAACGCAGACCGGGCCATGGGACCCCGGGGAAACGGAGCGATGGCAGCCAATGGCTTGACCATCGACACTTTCGGTGAAAGGAACCTGCATCTTTGCATTCACGGCCGCAACTATAGATGGACGTTTATTATAGCGGCGGTGAGTTTTAACTTGTTGGGTGCTGATTTTTTGTGTGCACATGGGTTGTTAGTTGATCTTGCAAATAGACGCATGGTTAATGCACTGTCATTTTCTTCTATCCCCTGCTCAGCTCGTGTTTCTCCACCACCCGTGCAGGCCAGCGTCACCACAGCAGGAGGTAAGTTTGACCAACTCCTCACCCAATTTCCAGCACTCACAGTTCCCAAATTTTCAGCAACAGTAGCGAAACACGGGGTTGAACACTTCATCCCCACAACAGGCCCACCCGTGTTTGCCAAAGCTCGGCGCTTAGACGCGACCAAGCTCGCCATAGCACGTGACGAGTTTGCCAGCCTAGAAAAATTAGGCATTATTAGGCGCTCAAAAAGCTCCTGGGCATCGCCACTCCACATGGTCCCGAAAACCGACGGTTCTTGGAGACCTTGCGGCGATTACCGCAGATTAAACAATGCGACAGCGCATGACCGCTACCCAATTCCTCACATCCAAGATTTTTCACTACATCTGGCGGGTGCGCGCATTTTTTCTAAAATAGACCTGGTCCGCGGCTATCACCAAGTCCCCGTTCGAGCGGAAGACATTCCTAAAACGGCTGTAATGACCCCTTTTGGTCTTTTGAAATTTTGCGAATGCCGTTTGGCCTCAAAGGCGCTGCTCAAACTTTTCAGCATATGATGGATGCGGTATTACGCGACCTCCCCTTCGTGTTCGTCTACCTCGACGATATGCTGGTAGCCAGCCCATCAGAGGAAGAACACGAACAACACCTCACTACAGTTTTTCAGAGACTAGAAGAGCACGGGTTAATAATCAACCCAGCCAAATGCCGATTCGACGTGTCACAAATTGATTTTTTGGGACACAGAGTTTCACCAAAGGGGGCAGTCCCATTGCCAGACAAAATCCGCGCGGTAAAAAATTTTCCACGACCACAAACGGTCAGATCGCTGCAAGAATTTTTGGGAATGGTGAATTTTTACAACCGTTTCCTCCCCCGCGCAGCTCAACTCATGCAACCCCTGTATGCCGCACTCAGAAAACAAAAACCTTCCAACGTGGTTGAATGGACCCCGGAGCGCGAAAGCGCCTTCGCGGAAGTAAAGAGTGCTCTAGCGAATGCCACATTGTTGGTTCACCCTGATCCCTCGGCCCGCATAGCGCTAACCACAGACGCTTCAGATCTGGCCATAGGGGCAGTTGTGGAACAACACGTTGGCGGAACCTGGCAACCTTTAGCATTTTTTAGCAAATCTTTAAACCAAACCGAGCGCAAATACAGCACTTTTGACAGGGAGCTGCTAGCGCTTCATTTATCCATCCGCCACTTCCAGTTCTGCCTGGAAGGGCGGCGTTTCACAGCGTTTGTAGACCATAAACCACTCACTTTTGCGATGGCTAAAATTTCAGAACCATGGTCAGGCAGGCAACAAAGACAGCTAGCTGCAATTTCAGAGTTCACCACAGACATTCGACATGTGGCAGGCAAACTTAACATAGTAGCAGACTGCCTCTCTCGCGCTGTGACATCGCCAGAGCACGAGGAGACAGATTATACTACCTCAGCCGCAGAACTCTTCACCAACGCGGACGCGCACGCGGCCCCAATTCACGTAGGGATAGATTACGCAGCCATGGCAGAGGAACAAAGCAGTGACACGGACGTGCGCGTGCTCCAGTCTGGACCAACAGGGTTAAGACTGGAGGAAAGGGGTTTACATGACGGTGTACCCCCCCTAATCTGCGATGTGTCAACCGGCCGACCTCGCCCGGTAGTTCCAGCTGCATGGCGCCGCCGCATTTTTGACTCGGTTCACTCCCTCGCGCACCCAGGGGTGCGCGCCTCGGTTAAAATGGTCGCAGAAAAGTTTGTTTGGCCGGGCCTGCACAAAAATGTAAAGGAATGGGCAAAGACTTGCATGTCTTGCCAACGCGCCAAAATACACAAACACACAAAAGCTCCTCTAGAGCCTTTTCGAATCCCAGCCAGGAGGTTTGACCATGTTCATGTCGACCTCGTGGGACCACTACCTTCGTCTCAAGGTTTCACACACCTGTTAACAATGATAGACCGTACTACGCGCTGGCTGGAGGCCGTCCCTTTGGCGTCAACCACAGCCACGGAAGTCGCTCACGTTTTTTTAACAAACTGGGTGGCACGTTTCGGCGTCCCATCGGATATCACGTCCGATAGGGGGCCTCAATTCGTCTCAGAACTGTGGTCAGCCATGGCCAGCAGCTTAGGAGCGACAATTCACCGCACCACCTCGTATCACCCTCAGGCTAATGGGTTATGCGAGTGTTTTCACAGATCTTTAAAGGCCGCCCTCAGGGCCTCACTAACGGATACAGATTGGGTGAATAAACTTCCCTGGGTTTTATTAGGGTTGCGTTCTGCGCCTAAAGAGGATCTAGATGCCTCCCCAGCAGAATTAGTTTTTGCACAACCTCTCAGACTCCCAGGTGAGTTCTTACCAGAGCATCCAGAGCCTGGGCATCTTCCAGCCCTGGGGCCCTTAAGTAGCACCGGACCGGACACGCTCCCCGGACTGGCACATCACTCTTTTCCATGGGTTTTTGTCCCCCAAGCTTTAAAAAACGCCGAGTTCGTTTTTGTTAGACACGAACCTTTAAAATCAACCCTCCGTCCACCATACGACGGACCATTCAGAGTGCTGGAACCTGGTGATAAGCATTTTGTGCTTGATTTAGGGGACAGAAAAGAAACAGTCAGCACTGACAGACTTAAACCTGCCTTCTTGTTGAGCGACGAGCCTGCACGGGTGGCGAGAGCACCTCGGCGGGGTAGACCCCCCAAGAAAAAAAACTCAGCCCCCCTGCAGGGAACAAATAACCACTCTCCTCCCCAAGCTGCAGATTCCTTACAGGATGGTCCCACCAGGACGCCAAAGCGGACCTACAGCAGATTCGGGAGAAGATTAAAACCCAGACGGCACAGGGACTGATGCAAAATTGACAAAGAGTTGTTAACTATGTTATCAGATTGTGCCGTGACAGTTTTAAGGCTGATTTGTGACAGTACTATACTGTTGTTGTTACCACTGAATCTTCTACAGGATCATGACTGCTGGAAAGATTTTTTCCTTGTTTTCCCTGTCAAGATGTTTAACAGTATAATATGTCATAGAGATTATCTTAAACTGTAAGCTTAATTTGATTGTCCTTTTCTTAGTCATTTGGGGGGGGGGCTGTGGCTTATATTAATCATATATTCCATACCTACATATGTATAGACATATTAGAATGTTTAGTGATTACATATGTGGAATGACCTCACGCCTCAGAACAGGACAAGTGGTCTCAACCACCGGCAAGGATCAAAGAACAGACTGAGTCGCAGCGGTGGAGACCGGATCGAACTTCCTGACCACCCAGAGTCAGGTGGAGGAGATGGAGGACAATGGAGGGGGATTATGTTAATGCGGGATGTCAGCTTTGATATGCAATGTCTTTTGTTGAGTGTGGGTATAAGTATGAAGGTCTGACTGCGCTCGACCTCTTGATTCTGCTTCTGCATCGAGATGAGACATGTTTGGGAGGTGAAGCTGATAATAAATCTTGATTTATAAAATCACATCGCTTCTTCATTTCAAGCTCCCTACAGAGCACATCTTATTACACTGTCACAAATACGGAAATGAAAGACAGATAATGGAAAATGAAGTTTGAGAGGCCAGTAGGGAATGGGAGTTAACTGGGATTCTGGGAACAGATGGAGATGGAGAGGTAATAAGAATCACGAGAAAGGCTCTTTTCTCTTTTTTAAATAACACAGGATTAAGTCATAGAATTTAGGGGTCAGGCTCAGATGACATAACGTTACACCCTCTTGTACAATAGGTGGCGGTATGCACCTTTCTGTTGTTTGCTATCAGCCAGTAACCAAGAGAAGAAGAAGAAGAAGAAGAGGAAGAAGAACTCCATGGCGTTAGAAGTGCTATCAGAGAGTGAAAAAGAACTCAAAAGTAGGGCACCACTCTCCACTGAAAGCTGCAGACGTCTTTTCAGTGAGTACTTGCTATAACAGTAGTTTAGCAAAGAGAGAAAAAGTGCAGAAAACGAGTTGCATGCTAACAGAGGCTGAGAAAGACGGAGACTGCAGGGGACAGGACCAGCCAGCCACACAGACACTCACGGAGCAGATGAAAGAGAACGGAGCAGCAAAAACTTTTTTTTTTTTTTTTCCTGAAGAAATAGAGGGGGGAAAGACACAATGGCATCAGCAACAGTACAGATATCACCCCCAGAGCAATTTCATTTTTCAGAACCAGCAGATTGGCCAAGCTGGATCAGACGTTTTAAGAGATTCCGAGTTGCATCAGGCTTAACAGAAAAAGCTGAGGAATATCAGGTGAATTTACTCTTATATGCATTGGGAGATGCTGCAGATGATATTTTGGGAGTTCTACCATTAACTGATGAAAATAAAAAGAAATATGATGCAGTTAAAACTACATTTGAACAGTACTGTGTAGGAAAACACAATGTAATTTTTGAACGAGCACAATTCAATATGAGATGTCAGCAAGATGGAGAAAGTGCAGAAGTATTTATCACAGCTGTGCATAAACTAGCAGAGCGCTGCAGTTTCAGTGTGCTGAAAGACAAACTCATAAGAGACCAAACTGTGGTTGAAATCAAAGACAGGAGGCTGTCTCAACATCTACAAATGGACTCTGAATTAACACTGGCAAAGGTGAGACCAAGTGAGACTGTTTAAAGACAGCAGACAGTCCTACACAGCAGCACAGTGGGAGGACACTCCAAAATAAATGTGGACGCCATTAAAACGAATATGAAAAAGGAGAAAAGTTTCAACACACAGTACAAAAGACAAGCAAAAGCACAAAATCAGACACTCAAAATGATAAAGAGTGCAGCCGATGTAAAAAAGGACACAAACATGCATGGAAAGATTGTCCAGCCAAAGATGTACACTACTGTTCAAAAGTTTGGGGTCACCCAGACAATTATTTTGTGTTTTCCATGAAAAGTCACACTTATTTACCACCATGAGTTGTAAAATGAATAGAAAATATAGTCAAGACATTGGCAAGGTTAGAAATAACGATTTGTATTTGAAATAATAATTTTTTCCTTCAAACTTTGCTTTTGTCAAAGAATCCTCCATTTGCAGCAATTACAGCATTGCAGACCTAACATGATTGCACAAGGGTTTTCTAATCATCCATTAGCCTTCTGATGCAGTGAGCAAACACATTGTACTATTAGAACACTGGAGTGATAGTTGCTGGAAATGGGCCTCTATACACCTATCTAGATATTGCACCAAAAACCAGACATTTGCAGCTAGAATAGTCATTTAGCAATGTATAGAGTGTATTTCTGATTAGTTTAAAGTTATCTTCATTGAAAAAAAAGTGCTTTTCTTTCAAAAATAAGGAAATTTCTAAGTGACCCCAAACTTTTGAACGGTAGTGTATGTCGAAAGTGCCACAAAAAAGGACATTATGCAGTACCCTGTCACAGTGCACAAGCCATACACACAGTTGCACAAGGCCCATCAGACAGCGATAACCAGGGCTATGCATTCTTAGGGGAAATAGACTTAAGCAAAACAAAGCCATGGCTGGAAGAAGTTAAATGGTGAGAACATCTCTTTTAAAATACGCACCGGAGCAGATGTTACATCCATACCAACAAGTGTCTATAAACCAAAGCAAGATGGTAAACTGAAAACACCACCCAAGAGACTGTTTGGCCCAAGGCGTAACCCACTACATGTAAAAGGCTGTTTTCAAGGAAAAATGTCAGTAAAAGGACATTCTACTGAGCAATACGTGTATGTTGTAGCAGACCTAACATAGCCACTACTAGGTCTACCAGCAATAGAAGCTATGGGACTTGTACACACAGTGCATTAAGTGTCAATGCCCCACTCAAACACCAACTTCAAAGCAGCCTATCCTGCTGTGTTCCAAGGGCTGGGTAAGCTATAGGAGCCTTACCACATAGAGCTAGAACAGGGGACTACACCCTATGCCCTCTCATCACCCAGGCGAGTTCCCCTACCTCTGAGGGAAAAAGTACGGAAAGAACTGGACAGAATGGAACAAATGTTTTTGGGGTTTTTTTGTTTTTGTTTTTTTCCGGTTCCGCCGGACCGGCGGCGCCACACAAGTTGGCTGCCCGTTGCAACAGCCTTTTTTTTTATCTTCCTTCTTCTTTCTACACCTTTCACTCTATATATATATCACGGACACACAGATCGCCCCAAAGGTCTCCCGAGTCGGCGGACGGAGCCACTGTTTACAGCAGGAGATGTTACAGCAGGAAGAGCTAGTGCTAGCTAGCACTCAACTGCCACCCGGTGCTAACGGAGGAACTCGACATCCCGGGAACTGTAGCGGAAACGACGCGGGTGCCGGGCTGGAGTTTAGGCAGCGTGCAAGAAATATAAGACAGAATAATAAGGAGCGATGGCAAGAACCAAGAAGACCGCCCGTAAAATCTACTGGAGGAAAAAGCCCCCCAGGAAGCAGCTAGCCACTAAGGCTGCTCGGAAAAGCGCTCCGGCCACCGGCGGAGTGAAGAAGCCTCACCGTTACAGGCCCGTGGCTCTGAGAGAGATCCGTCGCTACCAGAAATCCACGGAGCTGCTCATCCGTAAGCTGCCCATCCAGCGCCTGGTGAGGGAGATCGCTCAGGACTTCAAGACCGACCTGCGCTTCCTGAGCTTTGCCATCATGGCTCTGCAGGAGGCCAGCGACGCCTACCTGGTGGGTCTCTTCTTCGCTAAGAGGGTCACCATCATGCCCAAAGACTTCCAGCTGGCCCACCGCATCCGCGCTGAGAGAGCTTAGACTTTCTGCTGCACATTCACCAACCATAATGCTCCGCACTGTGTGTCTATATATATATACAGTGGGGCAAAAAAATATTTAGTCAGCCACCAATTGTGCAAGTTCTCCCACTTAAAAGATGAGAGAGGTCTCCAATTTTCATCATAGGTATACCTCAACTATGAGAGACAAAATGAGAAAAAAAAAAATCCAGAAAAATCACAATAAAGGATTTTTAATGAATTAATTGGTAAATTCCTCGGTAAAATAAGTATTTGGTCAATAACAAAAGTTCATCTCAATACTTTGTTATATACCCTTTGTTGGCAATGCCAGAGGTCAAACATTTTCTGTAAGTCTTCACAAGGTTTTCACACACTGTTGCTGGTATTTTGGCCCATTCCTCCATGCAGATCTCCTCTAGAGCAGTGATGTTTTGGGGCTATCGCTGGGCAACACGGACTTTCAACTCCCTCCAAAGATTTTCTATGGGGTTGAGATCTGGAGACTGGCTAGGCCCCTCCAGGACCTTGAAATGCTTCTTACGAAGCCACTCCTTCATTGCCCGGGCGGTGTGTTTGGGATCATTGTCATGCTGAAAGACCCAGCCACGTTTCATCTTCAATGCCCTTGCTGATGGAAGGAGGTTTTCACTCAAAATCTCACGATACATGGCCCCATTCATTCTTTCCTTTACATGGATCAGTCGTCCTGGTCCCTTTGCAGAAAAACAGCCCCAAAGCATGATGTTTCCGCCCCCACGCTTCACAGTAGGTGTGGTGTTCCTTCTCCTCCAAACACGACAAGTTGAGTTTTTACCAAAAAGTTCTATTTTGGTTTCATCTGACCATATGACATTCTCCCAATCCTCTTCTGGATCATCCAAATGCTCTCTAGCAAACTTCAGATGGGCCTAGACGTGTACTGGCTTAAGCAGGGGGACACGTCTGGCACTGCAGGATTTGAGTCCCTGGCAGCGTAGTGTGTTACTGATGGTAGCCTTTGTTACTTTGGTCCCAGCTCTCAGCAGGTCATTCACTAGGTTCCCCCCGTGTGGTTCTGGGATTTTTGCTCACCGTTCTCATGATCATTTTGACCCTACAGGGTGAGATCTTGCGTGGAGCCCCAGATCGAGGGAGATTATCAGTGGTCTTGTATGTCTTCCATTTTCTAATAATTGCTCCCAGAGTTGATTTCTTCACACCAAGCTGCTTACCTACTGCAGATTCAGTCTTCTCAGCCTGGTGCAGGTCTACAATTTAGTTTCTGGTGTCCTTTGACAGCTCTTTGGTCTTGGCCATAGTGGAGTTTGGAGTCTGACTGTTTGAGGTTGTGGACAGGTGTCTTTTATACTGATAATGAGTTCAAACAGGTGCCATTAATACAGGTAACGAGTGGAGGACAGAGGAGCCTCTTAAAGAAGAAGTTACATGTCTGTGAGAGCCAGAAATCATGCTTGTTTGTAGGTGACCAAATACTTATTTTACTGAGGAATTTACCAATTAATTCATTAAAAATCCTTCAATGTGATTTTCTGGATTTTTTTTTCTCATTTTGTCTGTCACAGTTGAGGTATACCTATGATGAAAATTGGAGGCCTCTCTCATCTTTTAAGTGGGAGAACTTGCACAATTGGTGGCTGACTAAATACTTTTTTGCCCCACTGTATATATATTTATAGTAATATGTACATATGTTTACTAGCTGTTCTTGTTTTTTCTTGCCTTCTGATTGTTGCTCTGAGTGTTGCTATCCCTGTGCTGTTGCAATCCTGGAATTTCCCCATTGTGGGACTAATAAAGGCTTATCTTATCTTAAATGGGTGTCATATCAAAGGTGACTGAACCAACAGCCTGGTGTTCAAGGATGGTTGTTGTTCCAAAGCTGCAGAAAGACAAAATAAGCATCTGTGTAGACCTCACACCATTGAATGCTGTTGTCAAAAGAGAATGTCACATTCTACCAGCCGTAGATCAAACTCTTGCAATGATGGCAGATGCAAAAGCTTTCACGAAACTGGACGGCCAATCAGGATTTTGGCAAATCCCACTAACACCAGAATCACGACCCCTAACCGCATTCACCTCTCCTTTCAGGAGATACTTTTTCAGCTGCCTCCCTTTTGGCATTGCATCTGACATAATGGCTGACCCAGGGAACAGACATGGACTCAGAAATGGATTCAGTTATCTTTATTGACCCAGTGTATAGTGTGTGTGGATGGGTGAATGTGTTATGTTGTGTATGTGAGTGCAGGCTGGAGACTTCGAGCAGCTGGGAGGGAGCAGAGCGTCGTGCAGCCTGGCAACCCTATGGACGGAGCAAGACACACAGTTAGCAAGGAGCTAGCTGGGCTCACGTTCAGGTGTAACTGTGGCTTACTTGTTCCAGGCAGATGGTGAACACCTGTTGGCCAGGTAGACAGCGCCCACTGTCCCAGCGTCATTGCAGTCGTGCAGATGGTGGAGAGGAGAGAGCAGAAACCACTGCCGAGGGAGACGATTCCGCCGCCGGGAGATTCCGCCTGTGTACAGGGGAGTAGCGGAGAACAGGTGAATTAAAGGGTTGGCTTACTTGGGTTTGAGAGGAGATCCTCCGAGAGTTAATGCCGAGGTGGCGAGGTAGAAGGTCGTGATGATGATGGCTTGGAAGTCGGGAGATGCGCTTAATAGAGCCAGGGAGACAGACGGCTCCGTGCAGGCCAGCGGGCTGAGTGAGGTTAAATAGTCCTGTCCTGACGAGGAGCTGGTGTGTGCGCAGCTGTGGATGATAATGGCCCAGAGCGAGTCATCAAAGTACTCACCCCCCCAAGGCCGATCCAGCCTACCTGGGTGCATCCAATGGAAGTCCCTGATGAGTTGCTTGTCCAACACGAAGGATGGACACACCCAAGGAGCGCCACTCAGGGCCATACCCCTCCCAGTCCACCAGGTACTGCATGCCACGACCCCAGCAGCGGACGTCCAAGATGGAGGTGACCTTCCACGCTGAGTCGCCGTCGATCACGACCGGTGGAGGTGGAGACCTGGGAGGAGGACAGAGAGGACTGGAAAAGAAAGGCTTGATCAGGGACACATGGAAAGTGGGACAGATGTGGAGGGGGGGGGGGGGGGAGAGACAGGCGCACAGCTACAGGATTAATAATCCAAGTGATGGGAAATGGGCCAATGAATCGCTGCGATAATTTCAATTCAATTCAATTCAACTTTATTTATATAGTGCCATTTCACAACAACAGTCATCTCATAGCACTATCAACTGTAGGGGGAACCCCCACAGTTGCAGAAAGACCCCAGCAATCAGGCGATCCCCTGTGAGCAAGCACTTGGCGACGGTGGAGAGGAAAAACTCCCTTTTAACAGGAAGAAACCTCCAGCAGAACCAGGCTCAGGGAGGGGCAGTCATCTGCTGTGACTGACTGGGGGGTGAGGGGACAGAGAAGATGAAAAGAACAGACATGTAGAGAGCAAACAGCACGATGGGGACTCAATCTATGGGAGAGAACAAACGGATGTTAATGACCAGCAAAAAAAAATATTTCATTGAGAGTGAAGAAAGGAGTGAGACCCAGTGCATTATTGGAGGTCCCCCGGCTGACTAAACCTATTAGCAGCATAACTAAGGGAGGGTTCAGAAACACATGATCCCTCCCTAATTGTAGGCTATATCAAAAAGGTAGGTTTTAGCCCTATTCTTAAAAACAGAGATCGATTCTGACTCCTGAATCCAGATTGGCAGCTGGTTCCACAGGAGAGGAGCTTGATAACTGAAGGCTCTGCCTCCCATTGTACTTTTGGAGATTCTAGGTATTACAAGTAATCCTGCATTTTGGGAGTGTAGTGCTCTGTTAGGATAATACGGTAGTATCAGATCTTTTAAATAAAAAGGAGCCTGATTGTTTAGAGCTTTGTAAGTAAGAAGAAGGATTTTAACTAAACTCTATGAGAAGCCAATGAAGGGAGGCCAGAACCGGAGAGATATGATCTCTCTTTCTAGTACCTGTTAAAACTCTTGCTGCAGCATTTTGGATCAGCTGAAGACTTTTTAAAGATGTTTTAGGACAGCCTGATAATAAAGAATTACAATAATCTAATCTCGAGCTAACAAAAGTGTGGATCAGTTTCTCAGCATCACTCTGAGACAAGATGCTCCTAATCTTGGCAATATTACGCAAATGATAGAAGGCAGTCTTAGAAACAAATTTAATATGTGAATTGAAGGACAGATCTTGATCAAAAATAATTCCAAGGTTCCTCCAAGAGCTATTAAGAGAAAGAGTAACCGCATCCAAACTGAAAGTTTGATTTGGAAAGGTATTTCTAAGGTTTTTTGGACCAACAAGAATGACTTCAGTCTTATCTGAATTTAATAGCAGGAAATTACAAGTCATCCAAGCTTTGATTTCCTTAAGACAGGCTTCTAACTTGGCTAATTGATTACTATCTATTACTATCTAGCGTTGGCTTTTTGAGTAAGGGTTTAATTACAGCCGTTTTAAAAGCCTGTGGTACATGGCCTAAAGTTAATGAAGAATTGATTATATGAAGAATAAAGCTACCAATAAGTGGGAAGACTTCTTTAAATAACCTGGTATGAATAGGGTCTAAAAGACAAGTTGAAGATTTGGATGAGGAAACTATTTTGTCTAACTCACAAAGGTCGATTGGAGTAAACTCATCAAGACAGACATCAATTGAAGGAGTTGTAGTAGATACAGTATTTAAGTTAACTGTGGGAAGAATCTGATTGATTTTATCTCTAATGGATGAAATTTTATTATTGAAAAAGTTCATAAAGTCCTGACTAGTAAGCTCTAAGGGAATGCTAGGATTGACAAGAGTCCTGACTCTTTGTCAACCTGGCTACAGTGCTGAAAAGAAACCTGGGATTATTCTTGTTCTCTTCTATTAATGCAGAATAATAACTCATTCTAGCTTTTCTAAGAGATTTTTTATAGATTAAAAGATGATTTCTCCAAGCTAAATAGATTTCATCTAAATTAGTGGAGCGCCATTTTCTTTCTAATTGACGAGTCTTCTGTTTTAAGCTACGAGTTTCTGTGTTGAACCAAGGAGTTAGAAATCTCTGATTAGACTTTTTCTTTTTTAAGGGGGTCACCAAGTCTAGAGTCTGATGCAGAGAAGCTGTAACACTATCCACCATGTTATCAATTACAGAAGGAGCAAGCTGTTTATAGCTTATTTCCGTTGTGTTGACACATGGCATAGAGGCAACAATCTGCATAAATTCGGTAACAGCATCATCTGAGAGGCATCTACTGTAATAATATTTTTCTTTAAGAGCCAAATAGTCAGAAATAGTAAAGTCAAAGGTTAACAGACAATGGTCTGACAGTACAGGGTTATGAGGAGACACTACAAGATTTTCTATTTCTATGCCATATGTCAGAACAAGGTCCAATGTATGGTGGAGGTAATGAGTAGAATTTCCTACTTTCTGAGAAAACCCAATCGAGTCTAATATTGAATTAAATGCCACTTTAAGGCAGTCACTATCTACATCCACATGTATATTAAAGTCCCCTACTATAATTATTCTATCAGATTTCAGCACTAAATCAGCTAAGAAATCAGCAAATTTGGATTAAAAATTCTGAGTAGGTTGATGGGGGACGATAAACTATGGCAAATAAAATTGGGTTTAACCTAAAATTGCTAAAGTGCCCAATACTGAGGACCAGGCCCTCAAAGGAATTATAACATGTTTTTTGCTTTACATTAACTAGTAATTTGGAATGGTAAATTGTTGCTACTACTCCTCCACGATCAGAACTTCTGGGATTTTGACAGTTTAAATAACCAGAGGGAGTTGATTCATTTAAACCAACATAATTCTCTTGCCCTAACCAAGTCTCTGTAAGGGATATTAAATCAATCTGATGATCAATTAACAGATCATGGACTAGCAGAGACTTGGGAGTTAGAGACCTAATATTTAATAAACCACATTTAATTTTTAAATTATGAGGAGGAACAGAGGCCAAATCATTCAATTTAGAGGCTTTATGTTTAATTTGAGTTTTACCAATATTTTGCTTAATCACTTTGGGATGCTTATATATTTTTATTTACTTTGGAGGGAGCAGACAGTGATTCTCTGATGGGGAAGATAGGGGCTAAGTTGAGGGGTGGCGGATGAAGAGGAGCTGCAGAGAGGCGTGTAAGACTGCGACTCTGCTTCCTGGTCCCAACTCTGAGTAGTCAAGATTTTGGAAATTTGGATAAAAAAGATGCCAGATTGTTAGATAAATGAGAAGCACCATCCAAAGTGGGATGAATGCTGTCTCGTCTCATAAGACCAGGTTTTCCCCAAATTGAGCTCCAATTGTCAATGTAGCCCACGTCATTTGCAGGACACCACACAGACAGCCAGCGGTTCAAGGATGACGAGCGGCTAAACATGTCATCACTGGTCAGATTGGGAAGGGGCCCAGAGAATACTACAGTGGCAGACATCATTTTTGCAAAGTCACACACCGATTCTACATTAAGTTTCGTGACTTCCGACTGCCGGAGACGGATGTCATTAATGCCAGCGTGAATAACAATTGTGGAGTATTTACAGTTACTTTTAGCCAGCGTTTTCAAATTTGACTCGATGTCGCCTGCTCTGGCCCCAGGAATGCATTTGACTATGGCCGCTGGAGTCTCTAGGTTCACGTTTCTGACTACAGAGTCGCCAATGATCAGAGTTTTTTCCTCAGTGGGTGTGTCGCTGAGCGGGGAAAAACGATTAGAAACGTGAACAGGTTGGAGGTGTACCGGGGCTTTGCGACTAGGCTTCCTTCTCACCGTCACCCACCCAGTCTCCTCGCTGCTGAGGAGAGCCGGAGGACCGCTAAGGGGGTCAGCTGTGCTAGCTAGCTCCGCTGCAGCTAAGGGGCGTTCGTCAAGAGTAACTGGCGCAGATGGTGTTTCAATGCAGCGGAGCCGGGATTCCAAATCAGACAACCTCGCCTCAAGCGCCTCAAAAAGACAACATTTATTACATTTACCGTTATCACTAAAAGAGGCAGAGGTGTAGCTAAACATCTGACAGAGAGAGCACACCAGAGGAGGAGAGGAAGGAGAGCTAGTAGCCATCGCTAGTGGCTAACCCAAAAGCTCAGGAGAGTGAGGAGAGCAAACCACACAGACAGACAGCAAAACAGGAAGTGACGATACGTTACCACAAGGAAGTGACGATCAATCCAATCCTCCTCTCATCCTTCAGGTTAATGTGTTGTGTCGAGAGCCAAACCTGCTGACCCACCTGGTAGGCTGGAGCTGGCCTCCTGCAGCGATTAGCAACCCTGGAGTTACGTTCCACCATGCGTTGGAGCGCCGTCCGGACCAACCTCCAAACCCGCTGACAGTGTCTCAGATGAGCCTGGACAGAAGGCACGGCAATGTCTCCCTCCTCTTCGGGAAAGAGCGGGGGGTTGTATCCCAGGGAGGCCTCAAACGGGGACATGCCGATCGCTGACGACACCGTGGAGTTGTGGGCATACTCGACCCATGGGAGCTGGGCAGTCCACGAGGCTGGGTGAGACAAGGCCACACACTGCAGCGCACCCTCCAGCTCCTGGTTAGCTCTCTCGCATTGACTATTACTCTGGGGGTGGTAGCTGGAGGACAGGCTCACTGTAGCCCCCAGAGCATTACAGAATGACTTCCAAACCTGAGACACGAACTGCGGCCCTCGATCAGAGATGATATCCAGCGGTATGCCATGAAGCCTGACGATGTGCCGCACCAGCAGATCTGCCGTCTCCTTCGCCGTGGGCAGTCCCAGTAGGGGGATGAAGTGGGCGGCCTTAGAGAAGCGATCCAAGTGTCTAAGCGATAGTGAGCACGATGGTGTGTTGATCTGATGGGGGGAGGCCGGTAATGAAATCCAAGGCGATGTGTGACCAAGGTCTGCCAGGAACAGGAAGAGGGTGAAGCAGCCCCGCCGGAGGAAAGGAAGGCGTCTTGCCGGTGACGCACTTAGAACCGGCGCGGATGTAATCGGCGATGTCCCCCCGGAGCGATGGCCACCAAAACAACCTCTGGAGGATCTTGACCATGTGGGAACCCCCCGGATGGCATGCCAGCCTGGAGGAGTGGGCCCAGTGGATGACCTCGCCCCGAACTGAAGATGGAACAAACCATTTGCCTGCTGGCCCCCCGCCTGGGTCCGGTTCCACCTCCTGCGCCTTCAGGACCCTCTCCTTGATCTCCCATGAGAGGGCGCCCATGATACAAGTAGGGGGGAGGATGGGGAGAACGGGCGCCTCCGCTGTGTCAGGGGAGAACTGCCTGGACAGCACATCAGGCTTAGTATTCTTAGACCCGGGGCGGTAGGTGATGGTAAAATTGAAACGTCCGAAGAATAAGGACCAGCGGGCCTGGCGGGCGTTCAGACGCTTGGCCATCCTTAAGTACTCCAGGTTCTTATGATCTGTCCATACAGTGAAGGGTTGGGCGGCCCCCCTCCAACCAGTGACGCCACTCCTCCAGCGCGAGCTTAACCGCCAGGAGCTCCCTATCCCCGATGTTGTAATTCTTCTCTGCTGGGGACAGACGGCGGGAGAAAAACGCACAGGGCCAGACCTCCCCGTCCACTGGAGAATGCTGGGACAACACGGCCCCCACCCCGGAGTCCGAGGAATCCACCTCCACCAAGCACTGTAGCGCAGGATCCACCTGAGTCAAGATGGGGGAGGACGAAAACCGGGTCTTGAGCTTGGCGAACGCGGCTGCAGCCTCCTCCGTCCACTGGAAAGGCGTCTTCAGAGAGGTGAGGCGGGTGAGGGGAAGAGCGATGATACTATAGTTGTTGATAAAGCACCAGTAAAAGTTGGCAAAACCCAGGAATTGCTGCAGCTGCTTCCTAGAGGAGGGGGGAGGCCAGTCCATAACGGCTTTCACCTTGTCGGGGTCCGTGATGATCTGATTATGGGCGATGGTGAAGCCGAGAAATGAGGTTTTGGAGGTGTGAAACGCACACTTATCAGCCTTAACATACAGCTCATTCTCCAGGAGGCGCTGCAAGACCCATCTCACGTGAACGCGGTGCTCATCCAGGGATCGGGAGAAGCTCAAGATGTTGTCGAGGTAGACGAAGACGAAAGAACCCAGAAAGTCACGGAGGACATCGTTGATCAATCTCTGGAAGACGGCCGGAGCATTGGTTAGCCCAAACAGCATCACCAGGTACTCAAAGTGGCCACTTGGGGTCCAGAAACCAGTCTTCCACTCATCCCCCTCCTTGATGCGCACCAGATGGTAGGCGTTCCAGAGGTCCAGCTTGGTAAAGATCGAGGCCCCTTGGAGAGAATCGAAAGCCGTGTCCATCAGGGGCAGCGTGTACTTGTCCTTGATGGTGATCTTGTTGAGGGCACGGAAGTCTATGCACGGCCTAAGGGAGCCATCCTTCTTCCCAACAAAAAAGAAACCGGCCCCCACCGGGGAGCCGATGGACAGATAATGCCCGAGCTGAGTGAGTCCTTAATATAGGCCTCCATAGCCTCCCGCTCCAGCGCCGACAGGCTGTAGAGGCGGCTCGAAGGCAGCGGGGACCCAGCCTGGAGGTTAATGGCACAGTCGTAGGGCCGGGGGGAGGGGCGACAACGCCTTGGCCTTGCTGAAAACTGCCCCTAGATTGTGGTACTCAGGGGGCACCCTGGACAGATCGGGAGGAGGGGAGATGGGGGAGACCAATAGCGAGAGGAGGGAGCACATGCGGCGGACTGAAGGCAAGCGCTGAGGCAGAAGGAGCTCCAGGACACCATGCTTCCTGCACGCCATTCAAACAAAGGGTTGTGGAGCCAGAGCCAGGGATAACCCAAGATGATCGGGGAGGAGGCAACCGGCAGGACGAACAGGCTGAGATCCTCTCGATGATTACCGGAGATGATAACTGAGACAGGGGCCGTTTGTTTAGTCACTATCGCCAATGGCGCCCTGGACAGAGCGATGAGCCAAAGGGGGGCCTTCAAAGGACGGCAGGGGAGCCCCAATCGGGTTGCCAGTTCCCCCCAGATGAAGCTTTGCTCTGCTCCCGAGTCAACCAGGGCGTATGTGCAAAATTCAGTCCTGTTGTGTATGAATCTAATGGGTAATGTGCATTTGGAGAGGGGATTTGGCCGAGGTTGGTCCGTGAGTCCCCCTACTGCGACGCATGGACCCCCTCTTTTGGCCGCACGGGGCAGGCTTCTAGCTCGTGGTCCTCACTTCCACAGTACATCCATCATCCTAGCTCCCTACGACACTGTTTCTCTGCTTGGGAAAGCTTGGTTCGCCCCATAATCATAGACTCCTGTGTGTCAGCTGACTCAAGGGAAGGCAGGGCCAGTAACGGGGCCTGGGGGGGCGCAAGGTCTGGACACCTGAGCGACCGGACATTCTCCACTCGGCTGCCCGCTCCCTCAGCCTATTATCTAAATTGATGGCAAGGGAAATTAGCGCCGTAAGCTTCTCTGGCTTATCTAAGCGGGCCAACTCATCCCACAGGCTAGGGTTCAAGCTCCTGATGAAAATACTACACTACGAGGCATCCTCTCACCCCACCTCCGCTGCTACCACCCGGAAATCAGCGGCATAGTCAGCCACGGACCTGCCCCCCGTCGAAGATTTAACAACCGGATGGTGAGCACATTGTCCCGGTCAGAGTGGTCGAATACCTCGTTGAACTCGCTAACGAACTGGCTATAGGTTAAGCTAGCATAGCTTGCCCTAGCCATCACAGCGTATGCCCAAGCTAGCGCTCGCCCTTCCAAGAGGTTGGTAACATAACCTATCCGGCTATGCTCTGTTGGGAAGTCCCCTGGTACCCGCTGGAAAACTATCTCACACTGGAGGAGAAACCCACGAGCCTCCCCTAGCTTACCACTAAAGTGGGAGGGCGTGGAGACAGGAGTGAGTTGGGTCGGGGTAGCTTGGCTAGGCTGGCTAGCGGAGGAGCTAGCAGGAGCTGTAGCACCGATGGGCGCTGGTGGAAACGCCTGCTGCCCTGCCAAACGATCCAACCAGCTGTTAAGTTGGGTCAGTTGGTTCAAGATAACCTGCTGCTGGTAAGCAATTTGATCCACATGAGCCTCTAAGTTGTTAAATCGTTGTGCTAACACACTGTTCGCTGGGTCATTCGGATGGAGCCGTACTGACATAATGGCTGACCCAGGGAACAAACACGGACTCAGAAATGGATTCAATTATCTTTATTGACCCAGTATATAGTGTGTGTGGATGCGTGAATGTGTTATGTTGTGTATGTGAGTGCGGGCTGGAGACTTCGAGCAGCTGGGAGGGAGCAGAGCGCCGTGCAGCCTGGCAACCCTATGGACGGAGCAAGACACACGATTAGCAAGGAGCTAGCTGGGCTCACATTCAGGTGTAACTGTGGCTTACTTGTTCCAGGCAGATGGTGAACACCTGTTGGCCAGGTAGGCAGCGCCCACTGTCCCAGCGTTGTTGCAGTCGTGCAGATGGTGGAAAGGAGAGAGCAGAAACCACCACCGAGGGAGACGATTCCGCCGCTGGGAGATTCCGCCTGTGCACAGGGGAGTAGCAGAGAACAGGTGAATTAAAGGGTTGGCTTACTTGGGTTTGAGAGGAGATCCTCTGGGAGTTAATGCCGAGGTGGCGAGGTAGAAGGTCGTGATGATGATGGCTCGGAAGTTGGGAGATGCGCTTCATAGAGCCAGGGAGACAGACGGCTCCGTGCAGGCCAGCAGGCTGAGTGAGGTTAAATAGTCCTGTTCTGACGAGGAGCCGATGTGCACGCAGCTGTGGATGATAATGGCCCAGAGCGAGTCATCACAGCATCAGTACCCAAACATTTTCAGAGGAGGATGTCGCAGATGTTTGAGAGCTTTGAGGGTGTGGTTTGTCATACAGATGATGTGTTAGTGTACAGCCGGAACAGACAAGAACGTGACCAAAGGATACGTTGTGTGCTTCAGAAAATGCAGGAGGAAGGCCTCACACTCCATTAAAAGTGCAAGTTTGCAAAGGAGCATATTATCTTTGTGGGTCACAAAGTATCAGCAAAAGGCATTGAGTCAGATCCAAACAAGGTCAAGGCTATTCTACAGATGTCAGAGCCAACATGCGTGGCAGACGTTCGATGCCTTATGGATATGGCAAATTATCTGGCCAAGTTTGTGCCACAAATGACCAGTGTCACAATGCCACTAAAAGACCTACTGAAAGAGAAACACGAATGGGTCTGGGAAGAAGCCCAAAAGTCTGCATTTCAAAAGCTAAAAGAAGATCTGAGCTCACCACAAACACATGGCAGAGATAAAGGTAGCAGCAGATGCTTCAGCATATGGCATTGGTGCGGTTCTCACTCAAAAACAGAGTCAGGAGTCATGGCAACCTATGACATACATCTCCAGAGGACTGACTGATGCAGAGAAGCGCTACACGCAAATTGAAAAAGAAGCGCTAGCAGTGACATGGGCATGCGAAAGATTAACTTCCTACCTACAGGGTTGACACTTTACCCTACTAACTGATCATAAGCCACTGGTTACTGTCATTGTCTGTGTGCTGATATTGTCCACGCTCGGATAATGCAGTATTTTCCTCCTATTTCTGTGTTAGTTTCCTTATGGCCTTCCGGGCTCTTATTTTGACAGCGTCTCTGCGGGGCTTCCGGCTGTCAGAGTCGAGCTGCGCAGTGACAGCTGGATTGCATTCCACTGATTAGTGCTCATTATCTGTTTAATCCTCTAAGCCCTATTTAAGGGAGCAGCCGAGGTTACTCAGGGCTGCGACCTCACACGCGTAACGTTGGTCTCCCTGACGTTTGGCTGGAGTCCCTATGCCCAGCTCCAGTCACTCTCTTGATCTTCACATTCTCAGTAAGTTTATTCCTCAGTCAGAGTATTTCTTCATTGTGCCTAAGCCGAAGTTCTTGTTTGTGTTTTTGCCCCACATGGCTCATTATTTTGTAATCATCATCAGTCTCTAATAAATATGCAAACTCATTAGCTGCCTGTAGCGTCTCATTAATGGCCTGCGAGGGCCATCCCATGACAGTAGGTCACAGCCAAAATGAGACGCCGGTCGCCGTGAGTTTGTGTTTTTTGGGCTTGAGTTTTTCCCCTTCTCTGGGTGCCAGTATTTTTTGATAACAATGTCAGCATTCAAGCGTGAGTTTTGCCCCGAGTGGTTGTGGGAGGTTGATGGTTACCTGGCCAACGCCCATCTCCTTATGCCCACCTACACTGCATATGAGTACCTGGATCTCGCACAGAGGATGTTATTAAAATATCGTCTGATCTCCTTTCTGGAAGGAAAGGAGAGAGTGGCTTTGATAGTGGCGCTATGGGGACAAATAGAGAAGGTGGCCAAGGAGGCTCCGCCTTCCCTCCAGGACACAGTCGTCCCAACGAGGGAGAAGATCTGCGGACTGGAGGGAATCTTCGGCAGGAAGCCGACGGTGAGGCATCCCCATTCCTCGCCTTAGGATCCAGTTCCTGTCACCCATCCAGTCCAGCAGTTTGCATCACCCAAGTGCCTTTCCCAGCGGAGGAGGACGTCAGCCGGGATTCCCTCGGTGGAGACTCAGCGGGCAGCTGTGATCATCCAAGACCGTGTGGCTGCGACTCGTTCTGCCTCTCATCCTACCGAAATTATTAAGCATGTGACGGCGGCAGTCAGACTGGTAGAAAGGAATCCCGAACTCTATGATTACCCCGAGTACGCTGACCTGCTCACTGCTGTTTATGCGCAGGATCAGCATTTCCCTGACCTCACCTTTGCCTCGCCCTCTGCCAGTAAATGTTGTCACTATGCTTGAAGCAAGCCTCAGCGAGATCCCCTTCCAGGTCCAGTTCCGGGTAGCCGCATGAACTCTGTCTCCCAGCCAGCTGCTGTGAGCTCCACGAGTCCGACTCCAGCTATCCCTGTTCCTGATCCTGTGGGAGCGGCTCTTCTTCATCCTCCCGGGGGGCCCTCCAACACCATCCAATGAGGAGAGGAGAAAACCAAGCCCACCGCAGCAGCTTCCATCGGTCCTCAGCAGATCAGACAAGTGTCTTTTCATTCTTTTCCTTCACTGGGTGAATTGCCTTGTTTGATCCCTGGGGGTGGAGTTCGGGCTTCACAGTCCCCCAAGCTCCCTCCACCTGCTGCAATTATTAATTGTGAACCTGCTACCTCTGTGTCTCCTTCCCCTGAGCATTCCCCAGTGCCAGGACTACACCACCGGACGAGGAAGGAGCCTGCGGCCCTGGAGAGCCTGGTTCCAGCCCTGCAGCCACGTTACGGGCAGAGGAGGAGGGCGGACTGCCGATTGGAGCCTGCGCCGACGACTAAGTGTCCCCGGGTCTTCACAGAGGAACGGTCGGACCCAGCAGGCCATGGATCCCCTGCCACCACACCGTGCCGGTTTTCAGCGTGGACGTCAGCGCCAGGGAATCCCCAGACTGTGGAGACCATCATGCCGGCTGCGGAGCCCGCTGCAGTTGAGTAGGAACCAGAAGTGGACCTTCAGCTCATTGAACCTGGAGCATCAAAGTCCTGGGCGGCGGTAGAACCCGAGATCAGGCAAGTGCTCTATTTTGTCTTCCTCCTTTCTATTCTGGAGCATTATTGCCTGTCTCTCGGGGAGACGAGCCGGGTGCAGCCTTCCGCTGCATCCGAGCTTGTCTCGCCGGGCTCTGCCACTGCCGGTGATTCTAATCATGGTTTCTTTTCTTTGTCTGAGTCCTCTCCCAGGGTCACCGGTGACGAGCCCATTCCAGTCGTCGCCTTGGAGGTTCCGAGTTCATTTCTGGAGGTTGTTCCTGGTGCTGCGCCAGCCCAGTCGGGGTCCGTCATGGGTATTGTTCCAGCCCAGTCAGGGTCCGTCGTGGGTGCGACTTTGATCCAATCGGGGTCCACCGTGGATGCTGTTCCAGGCCAGTCGGGGTCCGTCGTGGGTGCAGCACAGTCCTGCTTGGGTTCTAGCAAGAGCGCAATGCCAGTTCATGTGGAGTTCGGAGAAGGAGCTGCAGATCCTCTGCCGATCGACGCTGGACTGGTCCCTCATCTTTTCCCCATTCCCTTTTTCCCTCTACCAGGTGCCACGGGGATCCCCCGTATTCGGCTCAGCTTTCCCCTGCTTTCTCTCGCTGTAGGGAGGCCGCCTCCGAGTTCTCCCCTGCGGTCCTGGTGGCCTGATGATGCGGGTCGGCTGCCTGGGAAACTGCTTCACCGGTTCGGCGTTCTGGGTCGGCCGCCCAACAGACTGGACTCTTTGTTCGGCGACCTGGTACAGCCACCAGAGGTACTGTTTCTCCGGGCCTGGGACTGGGGTAGACCACCCGAACTTGTTCTTTTCCCCCTGAAAGCGATCTGGACGCTGGATGCAGGTAGACCTCCCGAACTGTTATTGTTTCATTGTGCTCTGCCTGCCGTCATCCCTGTGTTTTGTTTTGTTTTTTTGCTCTCCTCTGTAATTTTAGGGATGCTCTTGTGTTTTGTCTGTGGTCTCTATTGAACTATTTGTATATCACTGCTCTTTAGCGTGTTTTTTTTTTTTTGTTCCCGTTTCTCTGGTATTTTTAGGGTACGTTGTATGGTGCCTGTATTTCTATTTGTTGAGAGATGATTTTTTTTTCCTCCTCTACTGTTTGAGAGAATCTCTTTTGTTGCCCTGCCTGTAATTCATGGTCAATATGTATTGTATCGCTGCGTTGTAGCATCCTTTGTTCTGTTTGTATTTGAGTTTTCCTTCTTCCTCTGTGGGTTGTGAGATGTTTTTTTTACCTGTGATGGAACTGTATTTTTAGTGTGCTGCGCTGTTTGTAGCGGTCTGTTTTTTGTTTTGTTTTTTTCCTCCTGGTGTTTGGTAACTGTAATTTCGTTTCTTTGTTCCTTTTGTATTCCATCCATGTGCAGATTGTGGTACCATGTCCTTATTTATTTTTCTGTGTGAGCCTGGTCATTTCTAGCTCCTTGTTCCCCTCCTTGGTGTGTTTTTTTTCTCTTTTCTTTCTTTCTGTGGTTCTCACCCTCCTGGCCTGTTCCCCCTCCACCCACCCTGGGTGGGCCTGAGTAGCCTTCTGGGTGGGGGGGAGGCTTGGATGTTATGTTGCGCCAGGAATGTGCCTTTTTTGGGGGGGGAGTACTGTCATGGTCTGTGCACTGATGTTGTCCGCGCTTGGATCATACAGTATTTTCCTCCTATTTCTGTGTTAGTTTCCTTACGGCCTTCTGGGCTCTTATTTTGGCAGTGTCTCTGTGGGGCTTCCAGCTGTCAGAGCCGAGCTGCGCAGTGACAGCTGGATTACATTCCACTGATTAGTGTTCATTATCTGTTTAATCCTCTAAGCCCTATTTAAGGGAGCAGCCGAGGTTACTCAGGGCTGCGACCTCACACGCATAACGTTGGTCTCCCCAACGTTCAGCTGGAGTCCCTATGCCCAGCTCCAGTCACCCTCTTGATCTTCACGTTCTCAGTAAGTTTATTCCTCAGTCAGAGTATTTCTTCATTGTGCCTAAGCCGAAGTTCTTGTTTGTGTTTTTGCCCCACGTGGCTCATTATTTTGTAATCATCATCTGTCTCTAATAAATGTGCAAACTCATTGGCTGCCTACAGCGTGTCATTAATGGCCCGCGAGGGCCATCCCATGACAGTTCCATTGCTCAGCACCAGAGGGTTAGATGATCTGCCTCCGAGAGTTTTGAGATTTCGCTTGAGACTCTTAAGACAACATCATGCATGTCCCAGGTACAAATCTCATCACTGCCGATACCCTGTCAAGAGCTCCACTCAGAGATAGCCCATCCTCATACGATTTACAACTGTAAAAAGAGGTCCAAGTGTTTGTGGATGCTGTTGTAACCTCACTTCTTGCAACAGATGCACGGTTGTAAGAAATTAAAAAGGCACAACAGACAGACGAAGTGTGCAGAACAATCACTCACTGTTGCCTAACAAAATGGCCAGAGAAACATGGACTGACACCTGAGGTGACGCCCTATTGGCAGGTCAGAGCAGAGCTTTATCTTGCAGGAGACCTTGTAATGAAAGAGGGGAGGATCGTGATACCTCAGGCACTCAGAGAAGAGATTCTGAATAAAATACACGAGGGTCACCAATGGATCTCCAAGTGCCATGCCAGAGCCCAGGATTCAGTATAGTGGCCAGGTGTCCTCACACAGATCAAAGAGTTGGTGCACAAATGTGAAATATGCCAAAGGCATCGAACACAATACAGAGAACCACAGATTCAAACCAAAGTCCCGGAACGACCATGGCAAAAGGTGGGGATGGACTTATTCAAGTGGTCAAAAAAGACTTATCTGCTCATCGTGGACTACTTTTCAAGCTACGTTGAGGTATCAGAGCTCAGAGTCACATCAGCTGAGGCTGCTGTTTGAGCATTAAAAGAGGTTTTTGCTCGTCATGGTTATCCAGAGACTGTAGTATCCAACAACGGACCGCAGTTCTCATCAGAGACATACAGAGCATTTATAAATGAGCGCAACTGCACACATGTCACAAGCAGCCCTCGCTACCTAAAGGCAAATGGCGAGGCAGAATATGCAGTGCAGACGATTAAGAATCTATGGAAAAAAGACAAAGACCAAGTTAGAGCATGACTGGCCTACAGAGCTACACCATTGAAACACGGGTTTTCAACAGCACAGCTACTGATGGGTAGACATCTACGCACTTCGCTGCCCCAACATCCAACTAAACTGAAACCAAAATGGCCATCCTTTTTGAAAAAACGGATGAGGAAGGGAGGAGAAAGCAGGCGGCAAACTACAACCTTCACCATCATTCCAGAGCATTGCCAGAGCTCATCTCTGGGCAGAAAGTGTGGCTCACTACAGAGGAAGCTCCAGGAACTGTTCTGAGAGAGGCCAACACACCAAGGTCATAGTTGGTAGAGACTGGTAAGGGAATTCTAAGGAGAAACAGAATCCACCTTAGAGCTACAAGAAATCCTCCAGATCAGCAAATAGTTACTAGATCTGGAAGAGTTTCAAAGGCTCCAGATAGACTTGATTTATAAGTAATAAAGAACGTTACGTTTGGGTTTAGAGGAAAGAAAGAAAAAGTAAATGTAAGTCCATCCATCCAGCCATCCATCTACTACCGCTTTTCCGGAGGTCCGGGTCACGGAGGCAGCAGTTCAAGCAGAGAAGCTCAGACTTCCCTCTCCCCAGCCACCTGCTCCAGTTCTTCAGAGAGGATACCAAGGCATTCCCAGACCAGCTGGGAGACATATGGCCCTTTTCCACTAGTACCCAGTCGGCCTTACTGTACACTACTCGGCTCTACTCGGTTCAGCTCGGTTGTGTTTCCATTGCAGCTGGGTACAGCTGGGTACGCCTGGGGTGGGCGGGATTTTTTTACAGCAAGGCGGCGCCACACTCCCGTGATGTAAAACACGTGACCCAAGCAAAACATAACGTTGCGGCTGTACAAGGCGACTCCTCGGTCTGTGGCTTTTTGTCACCGTAAAGGCAAAAAAGGACCACCAGACAAGGGTACAGGCAGTGAGACGAAACACTCTGGAAATTTACTGGAGCGTCTGGGAAGCCATAGAGCCGAAGACGTGAGGATATGAAGTAGATCATATATGACAGTAAGCTAATGATTGCTCGTGCTAGTTTGCTTTAAGTACGTCGTACTACACTGTAATGTCTGCAAGTTATCGCTATTAGGTACTAAAATATGTATGCTGTGTGTGTGTGTTTCAGATGGCTCTGTTGTGGGAAAATTTTTGCTTCAAACAGTCGGTCTGATGTTCAACACAGCCTCTCACTGATGTCACCCCAGCTTCACAAATGATCAGTGGTTATAGAGCCTAAGCATGTCTGTAGAAACGTTTAGCTTCCTGTACAACAAATTGCTCTGATCTGTGTGAAAATCATGGAGAGACTGCTGAGACATCATGGGACTACCTGCTCCAGCAGCACTGAGTCTGTGGTGGTGTCATGGCAAAAAGTGATCAGCTGACACAACTTGATCACCAGGTTGTAGTTATATTAGCCACAAAATATATATTCAAAAGTTAAACAGTAGGTATAATAAGATATATTTGACAATTATGATGCATTTTAGGCCAAAACAAACTTGATCTAGGATTAAAAGCAATTAAAATGATGCAGTCACAAGGTTATGTGGAAAATACTTGATTTACTAGATACATGTACTGTAGAAATATATATTCTCTGCATCAACAATGTACTATACATGCATTCTTGTAGTATTGCACTGGGAATTGCACTGACAATAAACCTTTGAAGTTTTTGCAGATGTCTCTTTTTTTATATGTGAAGGTTACCACCAAGTGACATACATTAAATACTGAAAGACTGGAAAAGCTGTCTAAGAACAATCCAGTGGTTTGAGAAATCACTTTTGGTTTGGTGTAAGTCTGTCAACAGAATTATGAACCATAAAGCAATTTATGTTAAAATGTTAAATCCCATTAAACCCTAACCCAGGGGTCTCCAATCATGTGTCATAGAGGGCCAAGACCCTGCAGGTTCTCTCTTCTACCCAGTCTCTTCAGCAGGTGTTGTCACTGATCAGGGACATAATGTCGGACCCAGGGAACACACACACAGACTCAAGTGCAATACAATTATCTTTATTGGTTTACCAGCAGGTGTGTGGGTGCGTGTATGCGGTATGTGAGTGTATTGTGGGTGAATGAGCTGCAGCTGGGGGCGAGACAGAGTGCCGTACAGCCTGGCAACCCTAGAAACAGAGCCAAACACAGATATTAGATTCAAAGGGAAAGGGGAAAGGGATCCGCCTGTGCACAGGGGAGAGCCTGGGAGAAAAGATAAGTTGGAATGTTGAGCTTACTTGCCAACGGAGAGTCCAAACGATGATGCGCAGGGCTGAGAGGAATCAGGTGTGCGCAGGACAAAGATCATAGCAAAGCAGACGGCTCCATGCCGAAGCTCCAGGCAGAGCGGGCTATATAGCCCGGGGCTGATTACCCACAGGTGTGCGCGCAGCTGAAGCAGGTGATGGCCCAGAGTGAGTCATAACAGTACTCCCCCCCCCCCCCCCCGAGCAGTGCCTCCTGGCGCTGGCTTACCTGGGTGCGCTTGGTGGAAGTCCTCAATGAGGCGTTTGTCCAGCACAAACGACTGGCGCACCCAGGACCTCCACTCGGGGCCATACCCATCCCAGTTCACCAGGCACTGCAGGCCACGACCCCGGCGGCGAACATCCAAGATGGAGTTGACCCTCCACGCCGGGTCGCCGTCGATCAAAACTGGTGGAGGTGGAGCCCTAGGAGGGGGGCAGAGCGGGTTGGAGACCACGGGCTTGACCTGGGAGACATGAAATGTGGGACAAACACGGAGAGGGGGGGGGGGAAAGCCAGACGCACAGCCACAGGATTCACCACTTTAACAATCGGGAAGGGCCCAATAAAGCACTTGGCCAGCTTCCTCTTCTCAGCCTTCAGGTTAATATGCTGCGTGGATAGCCATACCTGCTGACCCACCTGATACTGAGGAGCAGGTCTCCTGTGCCGGTTCACTGTCCTGGTGTTGCGCTCCACTGTGCATAAAAGGGCCTGGCGTGTAGCAGCCCAAAGCCAACGACAGTGCCTCAGGTGCGCGTGAACTGAAGGCACGGCCACCTCCCCCTCCTCTTCGGGGAACAGCGGGGGATCGTAGCCCAGCGACGCCCTGAAAGGTGACATACCAGTTGCAGAAGAGAGAGTCAGGTTATGAGCATACTCAATCCACGGCAGATGGCTGCTCCACGATGACGGGCTGGAAGCGATGACACAGCGCAGAGCGGCCTCCAGCTCCTGATTTGCCCGCTCACACTGCCCATTGCTCTGGGGGTGATGGCCAGAGGACAGGCTTACCGTAGCCCCCAAAGCGTTGCAAAAGCTCCTCCACACATTGGACACAAACTGCGGACCTCGGTCAGAGGCAATGTCCGTGGGAATCCCATGCAGATGCACGACGTGCTGCACCAAAAGGTCCGCCGTCTCTCGTGCCGTTGGAAGCCCACGTAGAGGAATGAAGTGGGCAGCCTTAGAGAAGCGGTCCACAACGGTCAGCACGGTGTCAAAGCTGATGGATACCGGAAGACCAGCTACAAAGTCCAGGGCCACGTGGGACCATGGCCTCCCAGGGACCGGCAAGGGGTGGAGAAGACCTGCCGGCGGGGATGAAGATGTCTTCCCGGTGGCGCACTGGGAACAGGCACAAACATAGCCGATGACGTCATTCCGAAGACCTGGCCACCAGAACGATCTCTGGAGCAGTTCCACCAGACGGGAGATCCCAGGGTGGCAGGCGAGTTTAGATGAATGGGCCCAATGGATTACGTCACCCCGAACGGATGATGGCACGAACAGTCTTCCAGTAGGACCTCCGCCCGGATCTGGTTCAGTCTCTTGAGTCTTCAGGACCTTGTCCCTGATAGCTCAGGAGAGGGCGCCCACGACACACGAGGCCGGGAGGATGGTGTGCTCCTGCTTCTCCGAGACCTCCGAGGTGAACTGCCTGGACAGGGCATCTGGTTTCGCGTTCTTTGACACCGGGCAGTAGGTGATGGTTAACCGGAAGCGCCCGAAGAACAGGGACCAACGCGCCTGGTGAGCATTCAGGCGCTTAGCCATCCTCAGGTACTCCAGGTTTTTGTGATCCGTCCCTACCACAAAGGGTAGCGTGGCCTCCAGTCAGTGCCGCCACTCCTCCAGCGCGAGCTTGACCGCCAGAAGTTCTCTGTCACCGATGTCATAGTTCCCTTCAGCGGGTGACAGCCGCCAAGAGAAGAAGGCGCAGGGGCGGATCACCCCGTCCACCGGGGAGCACTGTGATAGTACTGCCCCCACCCCCAAAGTCAGAGGCATCCACCTCGACCAGGCACTGCAGAGTGGGGTCCACCTGCATCAGGACCCGGGAGGAAGAGAATTCTGTCTTCAGGGCGTCAAAGGCCGACGCAGCCTCCTCCGTCCACCGAAACGCCACCTTGGGAGAGGTGAGGCAGGTTAGGGGGAGAGCGATAGAGCTATACTTGGGCACGAACCGCTGGTAGAAATTGGCAAACCCCAGAAATTGTTGCAGCTGTTTCCTTGATGACAGGGGGAGCCAATCCACCACCGCCCTCACCTTCTCTGGGTCCGGGATGACCTGGTTGTGTGAGATGATGAAACCCAAGAAGGAGGTCTTCTCGGTGTAGAACTCACACTTTTCGGCCTTCACGAAAAGTTTATTCTCCAGCAGTTGTTGAAGGACCTGCCTCACGTGGACCTGATGCTCCTCCCGGGACTGAGAGAACATCAGGATGTCGTCCAGGTAGACGAAAACTAAGGACCCAAGGAAATCCCGGAGGACGTCGTTGATGAAACGCTGGAAGATGGCCGGAGCGTTGGTGAGCCCAAAAGCATGACGAGGTACTCAAAGTGGCCACTGGGGGTCCGGAATCCCGTCTTCCACTCGTCACCCTCCCGGATCTGCACGAGGTGGTAAGCGCTGCGGAGATCCAGTTTCGTGAACCACGAGGCCCCCTGGAGGGAGTCAAAGGCAGAGTCTATCAGAGGTAGAGTATACTTGTCCTCGATAGTAATATCGTTCAGGGCCTGGAAGTCGATGCAAGGATGAAGGGACCCGTCCTTCTTCCCGACGAAAGAGAAGCCTGCCCCCACTGGTGATGACGACAGCCGGATGATGCCCGAGCTGAGCGATTCCTTAATATACGCTTCCATAGACTCCCGTTCCGGAGCCGATAGGTTGTAAAGGCGGCTCGACAGCAGGGGAGCGCCAGGGCGGAGGTTAATGGCACAGTTGTACGGGCGGTGGGGGTGAAGGGACAGCACCTGGGACTTGCTGAACACTGCTCCAAGGCCGTGAAACTCTGGAGGCACCCTGGACAAGTCGGGGGGCAGGGGGGCGGGGGAGGAGAGGGGGACCGATGGAGAACAAGCTGCTGACTGGAGGCTCGCACTTAGGCAGAACGGACTGCAGGCGAGAGCACTCCCGGTTCGCCAGTCAAAGGTGGGGTTGTGCAAATGCAGCCAGAGGTAACCCAGGATGACAGGGGCAGCCGAGGTGGAGAGCACAAACAGCCGGAGGTCCTCACAATGGTTCCCAGAAATGATGGCAGAGACCGGGGCAGTCTGGTGTGTCACCTTTTCTAAAGGAGCCTTTGACAGGGTGACGAGGTTAAGGAGAGTCGGCAGAGCTTGGCAAGGAAGCCCCAATCGGGTTGCCAGTTTCTCAGAGAAAAAGCTCTGCTCGGCCCCCAAGTCCACCAGTGCGTGTATGAGGAACTCTGTGCAGTTGTGACAAAACCTAATCGGCAGGAGACATTTGGATAGGGGATTTGGCCAGGATGAGTCCGCGAGACCCCCTACAGCGACTCGCGGACCCCCCGTTTTTGGCTGAACTGGGCAGGACTCGATTTCGTGCTGGTCATCCCCACAGTACATGCAGAGACCTAGGTCCCTGCGGCGCTGTCTCTCTGCCTGCAAGATTTTAGTCCATCCCATTACCATAGCCTCAGGTTCATCTGGGCCCTCTAGCGCGGGCAACGCCAATACTGAAGGCTGAGAGGAGCGTTGTGACTGTCTGCTCGAGCGACTGGAGGACCTCCGCTCGGCAGCCTGCTCTCTCAGCCTGTTATCAAGACTAATAGTTAATGAAATTAGTTCAGTGAGTCGTTCTGGTTTATCTAAGCGGGCCAGCTCGTCCCGCAAGCTAGGGCTCAGGCTACTGATGAAGATGCTGCAAAGCGAGGCATCTTCCTACCCAACTTCCGCTGCTACCACCCGGAAGTCAACAGTGTAGTCGGCCGCTGACCAACCACCCTGGCGAAGATTTAGCAGCCGGGTGGTTAGCGCACTATCATGATCCAAATAATCAAAAATTTTGTGGAAATCGTGAACAAACTGGGCGTAGGTTAGGGTGGCGTAGCTGGGCTTCGCCATGATGGCGTAAGCCCATGCTAACGCTCGCCCTTCCAATAGATTAACCACGTAGCCAATTCGGCTGTGATCGGAGGGGAAGTCCCCGGGAGCCCGCTGAAACACCATCTCACACTGGAGAATGAAACCCCATGCCTCCCCGAGCTTCCCACTGAAGCGCGTGGGCATGGGGATTGGCATGAGACGCGTGAGCAAGCCCGGGCTAGCCTGGCTAGGTGGAGAGCTAACGGAAGCTGGCCTGCTGCTCTGAGCTGGAGGGAACGTCCGCTGTCCTTCCAGGCGATCCAACCAGCTGTTTATCTGAACTAATTGGTTCAGTATGAATTGCTGCTGGTGAGTAATTTGATCAACTTGAGCCGCTAAGATGTTTAACTGGTGTGCGAGCCCTCTGTTCGCTGGGTCACTCTGACGGAGCCGTACTGATACAATGTCGGACCCAGGGAACACACACACACAGGCTCAAGTGCAATACAATTATCTTTATTGGTTTACCAGCAGGTGTGTGGGTGTGTGTATGTGGTATGTGAGTGTATTGTGGGTGAACGAGCTGCAGCTGGGGGCGAGACAGAGCGCCGTACAGCCTGGCAACCCTAGAGACAGAGCCAAACACAGATATTAGATTCAGCCGTGTTATTATGAATGGGAAACTAACAGGGCTTACTTGCAGATGTTCTGGTGATGGCGTTGGCTTAGGCTTTGGGCCTCCTGCCAGGGAGACAGCGTCTGCGGAGCGCACCCGGTGAAGCGCTGTGATGCGTGGCGTGGTGAGGGGAGTGATTCCACCGCTGCGAGGGAGAGAACCGCCGCCAAAGGGATCCACCTGTGCACAGGGGAGAGCCTGGGAGAAAAGGTAAGTTTTAATGTTGAGCTTACTTGCCAACAGAGAGTCTAAACGATGATGCGCAGGGCTGAGAGGAATCAGGCGTGCGCGGGACGAAGATTGTAGCAAAGCAGATGGCTCCGTGCCGAAGCTCTAGGCAGAACAGGCTATATAGCCCGGGGCTGATTACCCACAGGTGTGCGCGCAGCTGAAGCAGGTGATGGCCCAGAGTGAGTCATAACAATCAGCAGTCAGTAGAAGAAATTCAGTGGAATCTGCTGTTGAAGACACTGTTTGGAGGTAAAGCCTGCAGGGTCTTGGCCCTCCATGGCACATGATTGGGCACCCCCACCCAAACTCATAATGATAAAGTACAGATGCTAATATGGCCCAGAATTCCTCCATATACTGGTACTGTCACTAAAGTGTCAGGGCCCTGATAATATACGTATGTGGGCGCTTGGTAAAGTCCTGTGCACATGAACTGAGTCCTATATTTCATTACATTTTCAATAAGTCCTTACAGACACAACATGTGCCTAAGATCTGGAAAGAAGCCGTGGTTGTTCCCGTTGCAAAATCCAGCTGTACTAAAACGGTAAACGACTCCTTTCCAGTTGCTTTGACTTCAATTTTAATGAAAATTTTTGAAAAGCTGGGTAGATGTGAGGTCCTAAAGCAGACTGAGCATGCATTGGATCCTCTGCAGTTTGCCTATAGACCTCACAGAGGAGTGGAGGATGCCACTGTCACTCTGTTTAACTTGCTTTTTAAACATCTGGATTTTAATGGGACACATGCCAGGCTTTTATTTGTGGACTTTTCCTCCGCCTTTAATACAATCCAACCTCATATTTTAGTTGAAAGGCTCCTGCAACAATTTGATTTGAGCAATAATCTGGTGGGTTGGATTCTGGATTTCTTAACCAACAGGACGCAGAGAGTAAGGGTCAATGGTACATTGTCTGACCTAAAGTGCTCTTCTACTGGCTCTCCTCAGGGGTGTGTGTTGTCACCACTACTCTTCATCCTGTACACAAACATGTGTCGGAGCAGACATGACAACAGACACATTATAAAGTATGCTGATGACTCAGTTATTGTCAGTCTCCTCCAGGATGGTAAGAGTGGCCACGGCCCAGTAGTTGATGAGTTTGTTCACTGGTGTGAGGATTCCTGCCTGCAGCTGAATACGACAAAAACTAAAGACATGATTATTGACTTTAGGAGGAAAACTCCCAGGCACAAAGTCACCGTACTAAAAGGCCAGACCACCGAATGTGTACAATCCTACAAATATCTTGGGACGATTATTGATCGTAATTTAAACTTTGAAGAGAACTGTGAAAGGGTGTGCAAAAAGGGTCAGCAACATTTGCATTGCTTGAGAAAACTTGCACGCTTCCAAATTGACCGAACCATAATGACAATGTTTTATCGGGCTTTTATTGAATCTGTTTTATCCTTTTCTTTAGTGTCATGGTTTGGTCAGATAAAACTGAAACAGAGGAAATCCTTGGATCAGCTAGTTAGATGGTCCAGTCGTTTGCTTGGTGAGTCACAGCTGAGCCTGACATCCCTGTACACCAGACAAGTACAGAGGATGGCTGCCTCCATTTTAAATGATGACTCCCACCCTTTGCACTACAACTTTCAGCTTCTTCCCTCAAGACAGAGGTTTGCTGTCCCAAAAAGTAAAACCCAGCGCTACAAAAACAGTTGTACATTGGGGCAAAAAAGTATTTAGTCAGCCACCAATTGTGCAAGTTCTCCCACTTAAAAGATGAGGGAGGTCTCCAATTTTCATCATAGGTATACCTCAACTATGAGAGACAAAATGAGAAAAAAAAATCCAGAAAATCACATTGAAGGATTTTTATTGAATTAATTGGTAAATTCCTCAGTACAATAAGTATTTGGTCACCTACAAACAAGCAAGATTTCTGGCTCTCACAGACCTGTAACAACTTCTTTAAGAGGCTCCTCTGTTCTCCACTCGTTACCTGTATTAATGGCACCTGTTTGAACTCGTTATCAGTATAAAAGACACCTGTCCACAATCTCAAACAGTCAGACTCCAAACTCCACTATGGCCAAGACCAAAGAGCTGTCAAAGGACAATAAAAACAAAATTGTAGACCTGCACCAGGATGGGAAGACTGAATCTGCAATAGGTAAGCAGCCTGGTGTGAAGAAATCAACTGTGGGAGCAATTATTAGAAAATGGAAGACATACAAGACCACTGATAAGCTCCCTTGATCTGGGGCTCCACTCAAGATCTCACCCCGTGGGGTCAAAATTATCACGAGAACGGTGAGCAAAAATCCCAGAACCACATGGGGGGACCTAGCGAATGACCTGCAGAGAGCTGGGACCAAAGTAACAAAGGCTACCATCAGTAACACACTACGCCGCCAGGGACTCAAATCCTGCAGTGCCAGACGTTTCCCCCTGCTTAAGCCAGTACATGTCCAGGCCCGTCTGAAGTTTGCTAGAGAGCATTTGGATGATCCAGAAGAGGATTGGGAGAATGTCATATGGTCAGATGAAACCAAAATAGAACTTTTTGGTAAAAACTCAACTTGTCATGTTTGGAGGAGAAAGAACACCATACCTACTGTGAAGCATGGGGTGGAAACATCATACTTTGGGGCTGTTTTTCTGCAAAGGGACCAGGACGACTGATCTGTGTAAAGGAAAGAATGAATGGGGCCATGTATCGTGAAATTTTGAGTGAAAACCTCCTTCCATCAGCAAGGGCATTGAAGATGAAACGTGGCTGGGTCTTTCAGCATGACAATGATCCCAAATACACCGCCCGGGCAACGAAGGAGTGGCTTCGTAAGAAGCATTTCAAGGTCCTGGAGGGGCCTAGCCAGTCTCCAGATCTCAACCCCATAGAAAATCTTTGGAGGGAGTTGAAAGTCTGTGTTGCCCAGCGACAGTCCCAAAGCATCATTGCTCTAGAAGAGATCTGCATGGAGGAATGGGCCAAAATACCAGCAACAGTGTGTGAAAACCTTGTGAAGACTTACAGAAAATGTTTGACCTCTGTCATTGCCAACAAAGTGTATATAACAAAGTATTGAGATGAACTTTTGTTATTGACCAAATACTTATTTTACCGAGGAATTTACCAATTAATTCATTAAAAATCCTTCAATATGATTTTCTGGATTTTTTTTTTCTTATTTTGTCTCTCATAGTTGAGGTATACCTATGATGAAAATTGGAGACCTCTGTCATCTTTTAAGTGGGAGAACTTGCACATTTGGTTGCTGACTAAATACTTTTTTACCACACTGTACCTGCTGCTGTCAAAGAGTTGAACAAGTTGTAACAATACATTGCACATAATTTAGGTACCTATTTATTAACTCCATTGTATATTTACTCATTTTTGTAGGATGTTACTTGGGTTCTAAACATTTTATTGGGTTTTAGACCTTTGAGTTTTTAACGTCTTTGACTAGTCTTTAACTTTTTAATATGACCCTTCTCTCTTACCTCTGGTTTTTCTCTCATCTCTTTGTCTTTATACCCTGATTGATGGAGCTTTGAGTATTTTTATCATGTTTATAGTCAGCTTCATGTGTGCCTGTGTTTGTGTCTATGTTGAATGTAATTGTGGCTTGTAAATATGGATGTCACCAGACTGCAAAACAAATCTACCTACGGGTACAAATAAAGGAACCTGAACCTGAACCTGAACCTAAATTATATTGATGACTGAACAACTCCCATTCCCCAAAGTGCAACATACAGTTATGAACATAACTCACAAAGGATCACATAAGTGATCTGACAAAAAAAATAAATACATTAACAAGCGGTTTATTTTACAGTTGATGTAAGATAAGATAAGATAAGATAAGCCTTTATTAGTCCCACAACGGGGAAATTCCAGGATTGCAACAGCACAGGGATAGCAACACTCAGAGCAACAATCAGAAGGCAAGAAAAAAACAAGCAAGCAAGAGCAGCTAATATACATATGTACATATTACTATAAAATATATATATACACACACACACACACACACAGACACACAGTGCAGAGCATTGTAGCTGGATGGAATAAATATATGAATATATGAACACACAGTGCAGAGCATTGTAGCTAGATGGAATAAATATGTAAATATATAAACACCCACAGTATGGAGCATTGCAGCTAGGTGGAATAAATATGCAAGTATATAAACACACACAGTGCGGAGCAATGTAGCTAGATGGAATAATATGTAGATATATAAAAACACAGTGCGGAGCATTGTAGCTAGATGGAATAAATATATAGATATATAAATATAAACACACCCAGTGCAGAGCATTGTAGCTAGATGGAATAAATATGTAAATATATAAACACACACAGTGCAGAGCATTGTTGCTAGGTGGGATGAAACAGCATAACCGTCTATTTAGTTATCCTACATGGTATGATTATGTGCCCATACATATTCTCACCCTCCATAGCGACCGGTATGTTCCTAGTTGTATGCCGGAGAGGACCATTGTGTAAGACTATTGCATCTTTTGCATTCAAAAAAAAAAAAAAAAAAAAAAACTATTAGTTTGTTACGTCTTTTTGCTATCTCTGCGAGCAGCCCTGCTTAGGTTGTACAGTCTGACAGCCGTTGGTAGGAAGGACCTACGAAACCTCTCGGTTGTGCACCTGGGATGATGTAGTCTGCTGCTAAATGAGCTCCTCAGTGCATCCAGTATGTCCTGCATAGGGTGGAACTCGGACTCCAGCAGAGATGACAGTTTAGCCACCGTCCTTCTCTCTCCTATCTCCTCCATCGGATCAAGGCGTTGCCCCAGGACAGAGCTAGCTTTCTTAATCAGTTTGTTCAGTCTCTTCCTATCGGCTGCAGTAATGCCACTGCCCCAGCAGACCACTCCAAAAGTGATGGCTGATGCCACCACCGTGTCATAGAATGACTTCAGCAGCGCCCCTTGTACACCAAAAGACCTGAGTCTCCTCAGCAGGAACAGCCTGCGCTGTCCCTTCTTGTAGAGTGCGTCAGTATTGTGTGACCAGTCTAGTTTATTGTTCAGATGAATACCCAGGTACTTGTAGGATGTCACCATCTCGATGTCTGTTCCCTGTATATTTACTGGTGCTGTGAGGGGCTGTCCATGCCTGCGGCAGTCCACCACCAGCTCCTTAGTTTTCCTCGCGTTGATCTGGAGGCAGTTCCGATGGCACCAGTCCACAAAGTCCTGGATAAGCCCTCTGTACTCAGCTTCATCTCCGCTGGAGATGAGACCAACGATCGCAGAGTCATCAGAGAACTTCTGTAGATGGCAATGTGTTGTGTTGTGTGAGAAGTCCGCAGTATAAAGAGTGAACAAGAAGGGAGCCAGCACCGTTCCCTGGGGGGCCCTCGTGCTACTGATGATCGTGTCGGAAACACAGTCCCGGGTTCTCACAAACTGAGGCCGGTTCGTGAGGTAGTCCAGGATCCATGATGACAGGTGCTGGTCCACCCCTGCGCGCAGCAGCTTGTCCTTCAGGATCATCGGTTGGATGGTGTTGAAAGCACTGGAGAAGTCAAAGAACATGATCCTCACCATATTCCCGGGCTTCTCCAGGTGGGACAGAGAACGGTGAAGGAGGAAGATCACCGCATCCTCCACCCCAATGCCATGCTGGTAGGCGAACTGGAGTGGATCCATCGCTGGTTCCACCAGGGGGCGGAGATGAGCAAGGAGCAGTCTCTCCAGGGTCTTCATCAAGTGGGACGTCAAGGCCACCGGTCTGAAGCTGTTCAGGTCTTTGGGGTGGGAAGTTTTTGGTACAGGTACCACACAAGATGTTTTCCACAGCTGTGGTACCCTCCCCAGTTTCAGGCTCATGTTGAAGATATACGTCACAATCCCACACAGCTGGTCTGCACAGGACTTGAGGAGCTTTGCGCTGATGCCGTCCGGTCCCGACGCCTTCCTCGCCTTGATCTTCCTCAGCTCCGTCCTCACCTGGGTCTTGGTCAGGGTCAGGATGGGGGGCTGTGTGTTGGGAGTGGGGGGGTGTCGGTGGAGTGGGGAGTGGGTAACAGGACTTGATTTCTTAGAGGCAGCAGTGGTTGTTGTGCAGACAGGGGGGAGGGCGGTTGGTCAAATCTATTGAAAAACAGATTCAGGTTGTTCGCCCACTCCCTGCCCCCCGTGGCCTGGGGGGAGGTATTCTGGAGCCCCGAGATGGTTTTGAGGTTTCTCCAGACCCCGCTGATGTCGCTCTGTTGCAGCTTGTCCTCCATCTTCTTCCTGAAGCTGTCCTTGCCTTCTCTGATCTTTCTCCTCAGCTCCCTCTGTACGGACTTCAGCATCTCCCTGTTCCCCGACCTGAAGATCCTCTTCTTCTCTCTCAGAAGTGTTTTTATCTCAGGGTTGATCCAGGGTTTGTTGTTTGAGTGACGCCGTATGGTCTTGGTGGGAACGGATTTGTCCACACAGAAGCTGAGGTAGCCCGTGAAGGTGTGAATGAGGCCATCGATGTCCTCACCATGTGGATCGCAGAGCTGCTTCCAGGCAGTGGCTTCAAAACAGTCCTTTAGAGTGTCCATTGTCTCCTCAGACCATAACTCCACAGTGTGCATGGCCGGAGGTTGTCTGTGCACTAGGGGTTTGTACACCGGTCGGAGATGAACCAAGTTGTGATCCGATCTCCCAAGTGGGGGGAGTTGTGATGAGGTGTACGCCTCCTTAGTGTTTGCGTAGAACAAATCCAGTGTTTTATTGTCTCTTGTGTGGCATGTGACATACTGGGTGAAAGTGGGCAGAATGGGAGACAGTGAAACGTGGTTGAAATCGCCTGAGATGAGGAGAAGAGCATCTGGGTGTTCTGTCTGCAGCCTGCTGGTTACTGAATGGATGACGTCACGCGCTGTCCCAGCGTTCGCCGTCGGATTTGCATAAACAACAATGCAGATCACGTGTGAGTGTTCTCTCGGGAGATATGTAGGCCTCATGCTAACAGCTAGCAACTCAATGTCTTTGCTGCAGTGTCGTTGTTTAACAGTGATATGTCCCGGTCTGCACCAGTTGTTGTTAACATACATGATCACTCCACCGCCCCTAGTTTTGCCACTCTCTGGTGTTCGGTCAGCTCGTATCGTGTGAAAACCCTCCAGCTCAATGTTAGCATCTGCTGCTAGTTCAGTTAGCCACGTCTCAGTAAACAAAAGGAGAGAGCACTCCCGGTAAGTGCTATCATAACGGGAGATAGCCGCTAGCTCATCTAACTTTCCCAGTATCGACCGTACATTTCCCATGACAACAGATGGAAGGGAGGGTCTGTACCTTATATTTTTTGTCCTCCGCCTTACTCCAGCCCGGCAGCCGCGGCGTTTTCGCCTCAGTTCTCTCGGTATGTCGAGTTTTTCCAGTGGGACCGGGTGGCGGTTAAATGCTAGCAGCTCTTCCCTGTTATATCGTATCCTGCTATAAACAGTGGCTCCGTCCACCGGCTCAGGAGACATTTGGGATGATCTGTGTGTCCGTGATATAAGTGGGGTGAAAAAAAAAAAAAAAGTGATCAAAAGAGAGAGGAAGGGAAAAAAAAAAAAAAAACTCGGAATCGAGCCGCTGTTGCAAAAGGCAGCCGACTGGTGTGGCGCCGAGAGGGTTATAGTTATAGGGTTATAGGGTTATAGGGTTATAGGGTTATGTGCCAGTCATTTTCAATTATTCTGTAATTAATATTCACACAATCAAATAAATCTCAGTTCATTCCCTTTTATATTAAGTGGAAATTGTGCTACTTTGGTTTTGGCACTTTACCTATAAAAGCAAAGGATTTCAGTACTTTCCACAGTGGCAAGGTCCGTTGCGGGGTGGCTGCTTTTCCTTTCCTCTTGCCTAGACCAAAGACAGAAATGGAATGGTGGTTAGTTAAAGCATGTTCAAAACATATACAGGCACATTGTTTTTTTTTTTTTCCAAGATGGCGACCGGGATGGCCACACTTTCTCAGTGCTGAGACTAAGCCTCTGCTTTTTGCCATTAAAATAACCAACCTACAGCGATCGGCGCTCGTGACGGACACCCACGAGCTGAATTTCCACCTCCGTCAGAATCCCGTTGGAATGCCCCTTTAATCAGGTAGAACTGCTGCGCTCTGCCCGAAGCGATTGCCAAGCTAACGGTAGTTAGCTTAACGCTGGCCCCAGGGCGCCGACCAAACTCCGACACGAAGCGGCTCAGTCCCCGGTGAGGGCTCACCGGAGGAACCAACTGAACCAACCGAGGCGGTGGCTGGGAGCTCGGGCGCGACGTTGGTGAGAGACGGGGGCCACCTGGACCCAGCAGGACAGTGGCCTGAGTCGGAACCCAGTTGCGAGGCCCAGCTGAGGAACTACCAGACTGACGGCGCTCGGAGACGGGGCCTAGCGGAGGTGCCACCCAGCCAGACGGCGGTGACCGGCGGCGGTGATCGGTGGAGTTCGGCTGCGCCGGCGGTGTGCGGCATAACCGGCCAGGCAGACGGCGGCAGGCGGCGGCAGGCGGCGACGATCGGCGGCGGTGATCTGCGGAGCTGTGTAGCGTTACTTGGCGGAGGAGCTTGCAGGAGCTCGGTGCGGCGAGTCCAGCAACGGCCGGGCTAGTTGAGGCCTAGACGGATTCTCTGTTTATCTCTATCCACAGGTCAGTAAGATGCCACCAAAGAAAGAGGAAATGGAAGAAATCAAAAAATTTCTGAACTTTATGTCAGATGAATTGGCCAAATTGACTAGCCAGCAGGACAAAATAATAGGCCTAATAGAACAGGTACAAACCCTACATTTAATAATCCAAGAAAAAGACAAAAAAATTATGGACCTGGAGCAACACGGGCGTCTTTTGGAGCAACGCGTCGAGGATCTTGAACAAGGTTCTCGTATTGATGACCTAGTTATAAGTGGACTAGACATCAGATATCAGTCATACGCCAATGCTGCAACAGGACTGAATGGTGAAGATGCACCCATGAGTGAGTCATTGTCCTTAGAAAATCAAGTGCTTCAGTTCCTTAATAATAAAGACATTAAGGTAGAAGCCAATGCAATCTCAGCCTGTTATGCTCTACCGAAGAAAGATAACAAAACAAAGAAATCAATTGTGATGCGCTTTGTGAACAGAAGGGTAAAGAATAACATACTGAGGCAGGCCAAAAAGCTAAAGGAAACTCAAGTTTACCTAAATGAACACCTGACAAAAAAAAAACGCTGAATTAGCACGACAGGCACGGATGCTAAAAAAACAAAATAAGATACAAGCAACCTGGACAAGAAATTGTAGAATTTGGATTAAACTAAATGGATCACCTGAGCAAGCAAAGAGTATAATGATCAGAGATGCTACTGACTTAAATAAATACAGATGAACACTGATTAAGAAAATTATGAGCCAATGATAACCCATATTCATACACACGATAAGAATAGTTCTTTTGACACACCATGCCAAAGTACTTTAAAAAAAATAAGCAAAATAAACAAAAACTTATGACCGACTCGAGTAGACATCAATTATCCCCAGTTGGAGGAAGTCATTTGACACAGAATGAGGAAACTCAAACTCTGAAAATATACCATTATGCTGAACATAAACCACAAGAGATGGAGAATGATATTGATCCTGATAACCACTTTTTCAATAATATTCATAACCACTGTGAATATTACACTGAAAAACAATTCAAAAGTCAAGTGCAATTAGATGGTAAACTGTCAATAATACACTTCAATAGCAGAAGTCTTAACAAAAACTTTCCACAGATTCAGAACTATTTAAAACAGCTAGACAGAAAATTCACAGTTATTGCAGTCTCTGAAACCTGGCTTAATGAAGAACTGGCTCCCCTGATGGCAATAGAGGGATATCAGATGTTTTATATTAACAGATCTCAAAAAAAGGGTGGTGGTGTTGCACTATATATTGATGACCTGTACAGGTGTAAGCTTGTAAATGAAATGTCCTCAGCACTACCAGGGATTTTGGAATGTGTTACTGTTGATATTGACCTAGACAAAACAAAAAATCTAATCATAAGCTGCATATATAGAACGCCGGGAACTTGCATTGAGACATTCAGAGATAAATTAGTCGAGCTGTACAATAATATTACTAGTAAGAAAATGGTAGCAGTTTGTGGAGATTTCAATATTGATTTACTGAATCCACATCAACAAAATGTAATTACAGAGTTCATGAACTCTATGTACAGCATGAGTCTGTATCCCACAATAACACATCCCAGTAGAATCACAGTTCACTCTGCTACACTTATTGACAACCTGTTTGTCAATGTTTTCGATAAGAAAATAGAAAGTGGATTATTGATAAATGATATAAGTGACCACTTGCCAACCTTTGCACTTATCCATGGCCACACGGGGCCCAACGCAGAAATAATTTCAAAATCGTTCAGACACAAATCACCAAATGCAATCAGTTCTCTTAAAGAGGACTTACTGAAGCAAGACTGGACAGAAGTCTATGTATCAGATGTAAATGAAGCCTATGACACATTTATAAACATTGTAACCACTCTTTATGAAAAAAACTGCCCATTAGTAAAAAAAAAGCTTAAACACAAATTTGCTGATAAGCCATGGTTAACCAAAGGACTACAAAAGGCGTGTAAAAAGAAAAAATTATTATATAACGCTTTCCTAAAGAAAAGAACAAAAGAAGCAGAGCAGCGGTATAAAATATACAAAAATAAGTTAACATATATAATAAGATGTAGTAAAAGAGACTATTACAGTAAAGAACTGGCGAAAAACAAAGACAATATTAAAAATACATGGACAATACTCAACAGTATCCTTGGAAATAAAAGCAGAAATACAAGCTACCCAACTAATATTCCAAAAAATAATAAAACGACTCAGAGTCTCAATATAGCTTCACCTGCAGATGAATTTAATAATTTTTTTGTTAACATTGGACCTAAACTGGCCCGAGAAATACCCACTACGGTGCCTACAGGTAATACAATATGCAATAACACTGCTGTAAAAGACTCCATCTTCATAAAGAACACAGACGAAAGAGAGGTCATTGAAATTGTTAAATCGTTCAAAAGTAAAACATCTACTGACTGTGATGGTATTGACATGCTACTAGTCAAAACTGTTATCGAATGCATAGTAAAACCACTGACGTATATCTGTAACCTGTCTCTCCAATCAGGTATATTTCCCAATGCAATGAAAATAGCTAAAGTAATTCCGATATACAAGACGGGCGACAGAGGGGAATTCTCAAACTATAGACCAATTTCACTATTACCGCAATTTTCCAAGATACTTGAAAAAATATTCTATGAGAGAATTGACAACTTCATACTGAAGAATGATTTATTATGTGAGCAGCAATATGGGTTCAGACACAAGAGGACAACTGCATATGCCCTAATGGAATTTACAGAAAAAATATCAACAGCCATTGAAAATAAAGAGTATTCAGTTGGAGTATTCCTAGATCTTAAAAAAGCATTTGATACAGTAGATCATAATTTATTATTAAAGAAACTACAAAATTATGGTATTAGAGGGGTAGCACTATCCTGGTTAAGTAGTTACTTAAAGAATAGATATCAGTATGTATGTGTTAGCAACAAAAACTCAGAGTTGCTGAAGGTCACCTGTGGAGTCCCACAGGGTTCAGTTTTGGGACCATTATTATTCAATATGTATATAAACGATACATGTAAAGTTTCAGAAAAAATGGACTTAATATTGTTTGCCGATGACACTAATCTGCTATGCAGTGGAAACAATTTGGAACAACTTCTGGATACACTCGGAAAGGAATTAGGAAAGCTTAAACTGTGGTTTGATTCAAACAAATTAACGCTCAATTTAAGTAAGACAAAATTTATAGTCTTTAACAACCATCACAACCCAGTACCCAAACTCAATGTAAATGGTGTAGAGATTGAAAGGGTATCTGAAACTAAATTCCTTGGAGTAATAATTGATAACAAACTGTGTTGGAAGTCACATATTAATTATATTAAAGGTAAAGTATCCAAATCAATTGCAATATTACACAGAGTGAAATATTTGCTGAATCAACCCACACTATACACCTTGTATCATTCATTAATACTCCCATACATGACATATTGTAATGAAGTATGGGGAAATACATATAAAACAAACATATATCCACTCTTTATGCTTCAAAAGAGAGCTATTAGAATAATAAACAAAGCAGCTTACAGGGAACCAACAAACCCACTTTTTCTCAAACAAAAAACTCTCAAGTTGAAAGATGTGGTTGACTTTAAAACCGCAATAATAATGTTCAAAGTGAAGAATTTATCACTGCCCACAAATATCCAAAAGTTGTTCCAAACAAGGGAGAAACGATATCACTTCAGAGGAACATGTATATTTCAAAAGCCTACAGTGAGAACAACCACCAAGCAACACTGTATTTCAGTGCAAGGAGTCAGATTATGGAACGATTTTGGACCTGAATTAAAATCATGTACAACGCTTGGACAATTTAAACAAAAACTAAAGGAAGAAATACTCCAAACATATTTACAAGACGACATGTAAACTCACATAAGGATTGACATTTCCAGCCTGTATTGTGTTGTAGCTTAGTTTTTTTTTTTTTTCTTTTTTTCTCTGTGACATTTTGTCTTAGATTTGTTTTGAATAGTAACCGCTTAACTTAGCTTAGTTTTCTTTTTTTTTTTCTCTCAGTCACATTTTGTCTTAGCTTTGTTTTAAATTGTAATCACTCTTGTCTTGTTTTCTCTTTTTTCTCTTTTGAATTCTTGGATGGAATATGGGTGGGCAATATAAGCTGCGGCTTCAGCCATCACCCATTTCGGATAACTCACGTGGAATTGTATAGAAGAAGGAGTCTTTGTCTAATTTGACCTTGTTGTTATATTATACAGTTTCTTTTAACCTGTACTGTACTGTCCGAAATAAAATTCATTCATTCATTTATTCATTCATCTCAAAAAATTAGAATATCATGAAAAAGTTCAATATTTTTTGTCACTCTTTTCAGAAAGTGAAATCCGTATATAGATTCATTACACGGACAGTGATATATTGCACGTGTTTATTTTAATTTTGAAGATTATGGCTACAGCCCATGCCAACCAACATTTCAGTGGCCAACATTTCTATTTAAAAACTATTTTTTAAAATTAAGTTTATGTAATATTCTAATTTTTTGCCAAACTGAATTTGGGGTTTTCAGGGGCTATAAGCCATAATCATCCAAATTAAAATAAATAAACACTTGAAATATATCACTGTCTGTGTAATGAAAGAATGAATCCATATACGTAATGGATGGATTTCACTTTCTGAAATGAGTGACAAAAAATATTGAACTTTCTCATGACATTCTAATTTTTGGAGATGTACCTGTGTTAGGGAAATACACTTATGAAAGTCAGTGGTGGGATGTGACAAAAATACTTTGTTTGCCTGACCAGTGAGCACCCCAGGATACAGTCTGTACATGTACAAGTACATTATCAATCCAGGGATTTATGGTGGAACAGCACAACAACACTGTTCCAACACCTTTTATGAAAAATCCACAGAATAGGTGTGTGGGTCTATTCTGATGCTTTTGAAAATGATATGAATCACTTTATAAATCACTGGTTTGAAAATGTACTTGTATATGTTGAGATTTTGGATCCTGCGGTCCTCTTAACCTGTATCCACAATATAAACACAACATGCTGAGGGCGGCTAACCCCTGGCATGTGGAAACAGATTCTAGAAAGAAATTACACACAACTTAATGCACAGCACCAAAGTGCAACACATACACAAACCAGGACTTTAACCAGGATTAACATATTTCATCGTTTTGCTGTCACAAGCGAATACTTCAGAGAAAGCAAGAGCGAATCAGCAGTTGGCTACTAGCTAGCTAGCTACTAGCTAGCACTCGTTAGGCAGCACAGGACAGCGTTGTATTGCTCAAAAAAAGTGAGCTTACCACCAACAGGATAAATAAGCGAAAAGATGCACAATATCACAAATCACTCACCATCAATGGTTCTCTCACGTTCATCTTCAGCTTTGTCCGTAGTCCGGTTCTATGCTGGGCTGCCATCTGTATCGGTGCAGGTCGCTCCTCTCACTATGGATCTGCCAGCAAGTACAGAAAACTCCACACCTCTTCGTTGGACCACGGTGTAGATTTCCGCGAAACCTACAACGCCATCTCTATTAATATCGTGTTTACTCAGTGACTGAGTTTAGTTCGTGAACTATTGCAAATGGCAGGCATGTCGATTCCACAGAAGACGGACGCTTTCATGACATTACGCCCTGACCAATCAGTGGCCTGCAGTCTGTTGACGTCACATTTTCGGCTCGACTCAGCGCGGTTGTATCCTGGCCTCGAATAGGTACTAAAATAGTACCTGGTAACAGGTACTAGGTACTAATGGAAAAGGCTACAAACCAGGCCGAGTAGAGCCGAGTAGGGCCGACTGGGTACTAGTGGAAAAGGGCCAATAGTCTCTCCAGCAAGTCCTGGGTCTGCTCCGGGGTCTCCTCCCAGTGGGACGTGCCTGAAACACCTCAAATGAGAGGCGTCCAGGAGGCATCCTAATCAGATGCCCATACCACCTCAACTTACTCCTTTCAATGTGGAGGAGCAGCGGTTCTACTCTGAGCCTCTCCCGGATGACTGAGCTCCTCACCCTATCTCTGAGGGTGTAAGTGTAAGTAAATGTAAGTGTTCCTACTAATGTTTTGATACGTTAATAATGTTGCCAGGTCTTTGAAGAAAACAAAAGAGGCTGTATAAAGTTAAGCTAAGGTTATAGCCTTTTAGAAGTTGCTAAGCTAAAACGAGGAGGTATAGTGGGTAGGACTACAGTACCCATAATGCTTTGTAAGAGGAACCCAAAACGGGAGAATAAATGATGGTTCATGCTGCAACTCCATGGCGTCCCATCTCCTCATTAAACAGTAAGATGTGTGCCACGGCCAACAGTGGCTACTATCTGGGCCTATTAAAGTTCCAAGGTAAATATCTGCCTCCTCTCCTGCCATGCTCATTTTACACAGGCGGACCACTGTGCTACACTATGTAATGGAAGACTATGAACACAACTGCCTGGTGATGTCAGTGAATATCTAGGTTCAGCACTTGCTTCAAACCTCCTCAGCTGCTGGTTAAAAAAAAGTATTCCTATCAGTATTGAAAATGGTGGCAAGTGTCCTGTCAGCAGCAGAATGGAAGGTCGTGGTGGTGGTCAAAAGAAAAAGGGAGGAGCAGAGAAAAAAAAAGGAAAAAAGCTGATAACCACAGATGCAGCAAAATACTGTGTTCCGTTTTCCATCCATCCATCCATCCATCCATCCATCTTCTTCCGCTTAATCCTTTTATGTTATTGGTGTAATTTTTTTTTCTTTTTTGTCTCTGTATGGCTCATTGCAGAAGTCCTAAGACTGGCTCTTTGCATTCAATAATTACCCAAATAATTTTGACAAAATAAATCCACAAACCATGACTAGACATTATACAAAATATATATTTTTTTCCATACAGGTTAAAGTCACACTGCAGATTATGCTCTGTCAACCCATTTTTATATAGTGTTTTCAAGTCCATGCAAAATTTTATAATTTAGGTATATTCCTATACCTATATATGTGTTCCTCCTTTCTGCTCTAATGTGTACATTTTCAGTGCCGAGATTTTTTTAAAGGTGCTTAATAAACCTTTAAATTGTTTTAACTAGAAATGTAGCAAACTATTGTTGAGATGGTGGCTCACGTATGGCAATGCATGCAATCATCATAATCATATACAGTATGATTATAATAGCCCCTGGCTCTGCTAGAGACTGTGCACTGAATAAACAGTTAAAGGAGCCACATTTTCATATTTAAGTCCTTATATGTTTATTTCAGAGCATTTTTTTAATAATAGCTTTTTTTTCAGCACAATTATGTGATACTTGCATTTTACAATACAATGTTTCGTGTACCTAAACAAGTGCATACACAATTTTCTGTTGGAACACTTTGGACCAGAAAGCCAGAATTTACAGTAACATTTCATTTATTAGACTGTATCTTATTTTGGACGTTAATGTAGGAGGGGGGGCTGAAAAGTTCATAGTGGTCAGATTTGACCAAATGTCCAAGTGCTGCAGCACCGATGGAAGAAGTGTATGGACCGAAGGGGAGACTATGTTGAAAAATAAACCACATTTGGTCAAATTTGACCACTATGAACTTTTCATTCCACCCCCCCCCCCCCATAGCCTATGAAACAATATTATGATTTTTTTTTCTCTAGAATATATATTTAGCCATTGGATAAATGCAAACAGCGGTCAGCTAAACTGGAGGTATGGCTTTTGTTTATCTGAAAAGGTGGAGAAGGAAGCAGCAGCAGCAGTGCTGCTTGTCCAGAAGCTGAGATGGTTCAGTCAGACACGGATCAGGAACCTTCAGGTACAACTTAGACCCACAGTCCTAAATATGTATGTATGCTGTTAGATGGAATGCAATCAGGGTGCATAGAATTACTGACTGCTCAAGAAGTACAGGTCTGGAATTTCCCCACTGTGGGACTAATAAAGGCTTATCTTAAGTTTGTTATTTACGTTTTTTATCTCATTTTGCAGAGCAACAAAATGTGCGGAGATGGAGAGAAAGGTCCAGAGCCCAGTACAAAATGAGAAAATGATTAATTAATTGACTAAACAGAAACTATTGCTGCTATGGTTGTACTCCACCATATACTGTATACATACCAGGTGTCAAACTAGTTATAACTGTGGTTGCAACCTTTAGGTGGGAGAGGCTGTGGCACTGGTGTAGTGTGGCCGACTACTAATTGGAGGGTGAGGGGTTTGATTTCCACTCTGTCTGTGGTCTGCATGTCAAAGTGTCCTTGAGCGAGACACTGAACCCCCAGTTGTTCTTGATGGGTCAGGCCAGCACTTGTGTATGGCAGCTCTGCTGCCATCAGTGAGTGAATGTGTGTGTGAATGGGTGAATAGCATGATCTGTAAAGTGCTTTGGTCATCCGGAGATGAGTAAAATGCACTATATAAGTGAACACCATTTACCATTATTTAAAAAAATTCCAAAAATGGATATTTAGCCTCAAACCTAAAGGTTGTAACCATATTTATAACTAGACTGACACCTGGAATGCATATATAGTGGTGTACAAACATTGCAGCAATGGTTTCTAGTTCATAGTGAAAGCACCAAGGTGCCTTGGTGCAACCTCTACTGGCCTGGCCTAGTTATTACAGTACTTTTTCGAAGCTCCATTAACGGTATAATGGTGAGTTAAATTTGTGTTTATTTTGAAAACAAAGGCTCATCTCGAAATTCTGGCAAATTAAAAGTCGAGAAAATATGACGATATAATGATATAAACCTTTAGTTCCACTTGGTTTGACCGGGTGAACTGAAAAGCTGGTAACAGACAGACATATACGCACACACAACCACACACAGACACACTGAGTGATTACCGTATGCCTCCATTGCATCGAGGCATAACAATGGGGTGGCCTTTGATGTAGTCAAATTCCCAAGCTGAATTTTTATCCCAGTCTGCATCTGGATGCAGGGTAGCATGTCTTAATGTTAAAATAATTTTTATCTTTTATTTATTCAAAGTCAAATAATCAGGCGGAAAGTTGAATTTGTGTACATTTATTACAAAAATATAAGGAGTCACCCCATTGGCCACCTTGGGGGAGAGGTTACAAGGCATGACATTCAGACACACCTAGAATCTCTAAAGGATCCATTCTTCTAAGTCTGATATATATATATAGGTAGGAGAAAGGAGAGGGAGGATGAGGATAAGGAAAGGGACAGAACGGGACAGTCCTGATAACTGGGCCCGATGATCTGTCTCCAACACAAAATGACGCCCCAGTAAATAGTATTTGAGAGACCCTATTGCCCATTTCATGGCAAGACATTCCTTTTCTACCGTAGAGTATCTCGTCTCCCGGTCCAACAACTTACGGCTCAAGAACAGTACTGGGTGTTTCTCTCCCCTCTCCTCCTGGAGAAGTACTGCTCCAATGCCAACTCCTGAAGCATCTGTCTGTAAAATGAACGGGGGAGCAATGTCTGGACTGAAGAGAACCTTCTCATCAAAGATAGCACTCTTCAGATCCTCAAAAGCTCTGTCACATTCCTCTGTCCATTTTACCCTATTAGGTGCTGAAGCCTTAGTGAGGTCAGTCAAAACTGCTGCTCTTTCAGCAAAGTGGGGAATAAACTTACTGTACCATCCTACCATTCCCATGAATGATCGTACCTTCTTCTTAGTAGTGGGCACAGGATAGGTCCGGATGGCATCCACTTTACCTACTCGTGGTCTAATAACCCCCTGACCAACCACATGTCCCAGGTACTCCACCTGCTGCTGTCCAAACGCACATTTGCGTGGATTAATCGTCAGTCCTGCCCTCTCAATCAACTGAAGGACCTGCCCAAGGTGTACCAAATGTTCTTCCCAGGTCTGACTATAGATGACCACGTCATCCAGATAGGCAGCTGCAAAATTCGATACCTTTCTTAATACTTGGTCCATGAGCCGCTGAAAAGTTGCAGGTGCCCCCTGAAGACCAAATGGCATAACCCTGAATTGGAAACTGCCATAAGGTGTTTTAAAGGCTGTAAGTTCTTTTGTTTCCAGTGCCAATGCCACCTGCCAATACCCCTTGCATAGGTCCAATGCAGAAATAAACCTAGCCCTGCCCACTTTCTCTAACAGTTCATCAATCCGGGGCATGGGGTATGACTCAAACTTAGACACTGAATTGAGATATCTGAAGTCAATACAGAATCTCAAAGAGCCATCTCTTTTTGGGTACCAGCACAATTGGGCTACACCACTCACTGACTGACTCCTCGATCACTCCCAGCTGCAACATCAAATCAATCTCCTGCTTCATCTTTGGAACCAATCGCTCCGGGATCCTATAAGATTTCCTACGTGGAACAGCCTCTTCTTTCAAATAAACTTTATGACACATCAGCGTGGTGAAACCAGGTCTCTCCTGAAACAATTCTGGATCTAACAGTGCCCCTAATTCTCTCTGCTGATCCACCTGCAAATGAGACACTTGAAACAAGCAAGGCTCTGACACATTTGTGGGAAAAGACTGATCTCTCTCTTCATCCACTTCCGTCGCACAAATGAAGAGCTGATATGTCTCCTGAAGAACAGGCTGCTGCTGATGATGACCAGGCTGCTGAAACTCTTTCAACAAGTTAATATGGAAGGTCTGATGTTTTACCTTCCTGTCAGGCATATATAGTTCATATGTCACTGCACTTAGTTTTTTAGAGATTTCATACGGCCCCTGCCATTGAGCCAACAGCTTACTGTCACACGAGGGCAGCAATAACAAAACCTGCTGACCTGGGTGAAAAACCCTTTTTCTGGCCTTCTTGTCATACCAAGTTTTTTGTTTGGCCTGCGCCATCCTCATGTGCTCCTGAGCCAAAGCAGTCATTCGATCCAGTTTCTCTCTCATCTTAATAACATATGAGACCACATTGTCCTGATCACTCGGTGGACTCTCCCAGTGCTCCTTTAATAAGTCCAGTGGGCCCCTCACTTGACGATCATACAGCAGTTCAAAAGGTGAGAACCCTGTTGAAGCCTGGGGAACCTCCCGATAAGCAAATAATAAATATGGTACCCATTGGTCCTAATCCAAGCCCGTTTCAGAAACAAATTTCCGCAGCATGTTTTTCAGAGTCTGATTGAATCACTCCACTAGTCCATCAGTCTGAGGGTGATATGGGGTGGTCTTAATACCCTTAATACCCAACAGCTTATATACTTGCTGCAACAGTTTTGATAAGAAATTTGTTCCACAGTCTGTTAAAATTTCTCTGGGTATGCCTACCCTTGAAAATAACTGGATAAGGCAGTTGGCAACCTGCCTAGCCTTGATAAATTTCAGGGGGAAGGCTTCTGGGTACCGAGTAGCATAATCACAAATCACCAGAATGTATTTATTACCAGAGGAGCTTCTCTCTAGGGGGCCAACTATATCCATCCCTATTCTGTCGAATGGTGTTCCAATAATTGATAATGGATGTAGTTGGGCACGGGCTACTCCCCTAGGTGATGTAATCTGACATATTGGGCACGATGTGCAGAACTCCTTTATCTGGGTATACATTCCCTGCCACACAAACCTTCTAGCAATTCTCTGCAGAGTTTTTTGAAATGCTAGATGACCTGCCCAAGGGATAACATGTCCCAGTTCCATAATCTGTGGTGTGAAGTCCCGTGGCAAAGCTATGGCCATAACGTCACCTTGTTGCTGGTACAAAATGCCCTTTTTAATGACATACATGGCCTCAGCCAAACAATCCGTTCTACCCTGTTTCACACCCTCAATCTCCGAGACTTTTTCAAACCATGGTCCAAGTGCTGGGTCAGCTTTCTGCAATGCAGCTATGTCAGGAGGGATGTCAAACTCTACTGACTGACTTAGCTGTGGTGTTTCTTCACCCAAGTTCTTTACTGAAGCTAACACCTTATCCCTTCTCCTCTGAGCCTTGGATTTAGGTTGTTTAATAGGGCCTGCCTCTATCTCAGAATCATAAAAAGGCAGCTCCTGAAAAACATTGGCAGCCCTGGTTGTCACCATATTACAGATTTTTCCAACAGGTGCATCAAGCCTCTGCTCAATAGCGCCACCTGCCTGTCCCCCAGTTTGTTCATCTCTAACCTGTTGTATAATGTCCAACAACGTTGGAACATCATTGCCAAGAATAACTGGATAAGGCAAATCAGGCACAAGAGCTACAGGAAGGAGATAAGATTGACCCCCCACTGTTAAATAAACCTCAGCGGTCGGGTACAACTTCTTATCCCCATGAACACAACTAATATTTACTGTAGACTCACTCCATGAATCTCTAGGGACTAAGCTGGGCAAAACAACAGTCTGGAAATAACCGGAGTCTAACAAAGCCTCTTCACACACTGACCATTAAGCAAAACATTAGTTTTATATATTTCACCATGAATTGGTGCTGACAGAGTAGGTCTTGGAACTGAGCATAATAATGAAGGTTTATCATTCTTTATGGCAGGACAAGAATACTGGGTGTGACCGATTTTATTACATTGATAACAGCATATATCTTTATTCAAAACAACACGTGACTTTTTACTACTATTATTTACTACTGCAGCTTTTACTGCAGGTTTGAAAAGAACCTACAGCTCTCACCTCCCACCCACACAAAAGGATTATCTGCAGCCCCAGGAACTCCATCCCTCCTCCACTCTGACCTCCCACCAGCACTAATGATCTGTGAAGAGGAGGTGCGCCGGGTCTTTCAGAGACAAAAGATCAAGAAGGCTGCAGGACCTGATGGTGTGTCTCCGTCCTGCCTGAGAGTCTGCTCCAACGAGTTGGCCCCCATCTTCACCCGGATCTTTAACAGATCACTGGAGCTGCGTGAAGTGCCTTCCTGCTTCAAACGCTCCATCATCATTCCAGTTCCCAAGAAACCCTCTATTACAGGATTAAACGACTACAGACCTGTTGCCCTGACCTCTGTGGTCATGAAATCCTTGGAGAGATTGGTGCTGAGCCACCTGAAGGTCATCACAGGCCCCCTGATGGACCCACTGCAGTTTGCCTACCGGTCAAACAGGTCAGTGGATGATGCAGTGAATATGGGACTATATTACATCCTGCAACACCTCGACTCCCCAGGGACGTACGCCAGGATCCTGTTTGTCGACTTCAGCTCAGCGTTCAACACCATCATCCCAGGCATTCTTCATCAGAAACTCCTCCAGCTCAAGGTGCCCCCCTCCACCTGCCAGTGGATCTCCAGCTTTCTGACTGACAGGTGGCAACAGGTGAAGCTAGGGAGATTTACATCCAGCTCCCGAAAAATTAGTACTGGCGCCCCCCAAGGATGTGTCCTTTCCCCACTGCTCTTCTCCCTCTACTCCAACGACTGCACCTCAGAGGACCCTTCGGTGAAGCTCCTGAAGTTTGCGGACGACACCACAGTCATCGGTTTGATCCGGGATGATGATGAGTCTGCATACAGGCGGGAGGTGGAGCAGCTGATCCTCTGGTGCAGCCAGAACCATCTTGAACTTAACCCAGCCAAAACGGTGGAGATGACTGTGGATTTCAGGCGACACCCCCCTTCATTCCCCCCACTCACCATCCTCAGCAGCACAGTGTCCACTGTGGACTCCTTCAAGTTTCTGGGTACCACAATCTCCCGGAACCTGAAGTGGTCCTCCCATATTGACACTGTCCGGAAAAAGGCCCAGCAGAGGTTGTTTTTTCTGCGTCAGCTCAAGAAGTTTGATTTGCCTCAGGAGCTGCTGGTTGTCTTCTACACCGCCATCATCCAATCTGTCCTCTGCTTTTCCATCACTGTCTGGTTTGGATCTGCCACTAAACAGGACAAGACCAGACTGCAGCGGATCATTAAGTCTGCGGAGAGGATCATTGGTACCGACCTACCCTCCATTGAGAACTTATATCGGTCCATAACCAGGAAACGGGCGGGAAACATCTGTGCTGACCCATCACACCCCGGCCACAAACTGTTTGAACTTCTATCTTCTGGTCGTCGTTACAGATCACTGAAGGTCAAAACCACCCGTCACAGGAACAGTTTCTTTCCTCAAGCCATCACTCTGATGAACTAACATTCACCTAGTCCTACCTGTTGCTGTAGTCATGACTTTTCATCCATTATTACATTGCACATAACTCTCACACTGCTTTTTACTTCATTCACATTATATCACTGAATCTGAGTCCACATTGAAATACTGTGTGATTGTATATTTTTTCATATATTTCTGCAAAGTGTGGCTAGTCCGAGTAAATAACTGCATATATTCCTGTATATATTTGCATCCGTTTATAGAAACGTGGACAGACTGTAATTTACTGTACATACTCTGGTTGTCATTGAATCCTTATTTAAATCCTTCACCTGAACAACGAGAGCAAGTTTTTAGCCAAAGTCAAATTCCTTGTATGTGTTGTGCATACTTGGCCAATAAAGCTGATTCTGATTCTGATTCTGATTCTGATTCTGATTATATCTGCCATTTGTGATCTGACTGGCACTGGAATACAGCCTATTTTGAGCTGGACCACCCCTTTCACCCTCATTAAACTTACTCCGTGCAGTGAAAGAGCTGTCACGGCCGAGAGTAGTTCTCCTGCTCCCAGCCCTGGCCGACAGAAAAACCTCCGCCAGACGAGCAGCGCCCTCTGCAGTCTTCGGGTCCCGCTCTTGTATCCAGATTCCCAGTTCCGGGTTCACCATCCGCAGAAACTGTTCCAAAATTATAAGTTCCATAATGTCTTTCACCGTTGAGGTCTCTGGTTTAATCCACTTATTGCACAGGTCTTTTAAACGAACATATACCTGTAGTTCACGGGGGGTTTCGTCCTGATGAATGTCCAGAGCACGAAACCTTCTCCTATACGTGTCGGGTGTTATTTCATACTTGTTTAAAATTGCTTCCTTCACTTTTCCATAATCATTCGTGTCTGCAATGTCCATCAGAACATACGCGCTCCACCCTTTACCTGTAAGCAGAGGAGCCAACTGAATAGCCCACTCTTCTTCACGCCAGCCGCAGACCATAGCGATCCTCTCGAATGTCGACAGATAATGTTCAATGTCGTCCTCGGGGGAGAGTGGATTCAGCCTGGGCTCATGGTGCGTTCGCGCCATCCTCAATGGCACCTGCAGCAGTAAATCATCCTCCTGCTGGCTGACCCGACTGGCCATCACCCTGGGGTCTTCCCCCGAAGTGCCGTCATCACCGCTGCGTTCAGCCCGGCTTCCACACTCCTCTCTCAGTTCCGCAACTTGCGACTGCATCTGCCGAATTTTGCTATCCATGGTCTGCCACCTTTGTTCCTGAAGAGCTGCTTCTTCCATCCTCTGACGGTCTCCAACAGTCAGTGAACGAACCAAAGACTTTACCAAGCACGTCAGTTCTTCCAGCTCGTTCAGTCCACTGGCTCCCTGCTCCTCAGATGCCATACCTGCGTCACCGTCAAACCGTTCCTCTTGCCTCACCATTCTTCCTCCGGGCATCCCTCGTCCCTTGTCATCAACCACTTCCACCAAATGTTACCTCATCAGGGGGCGGACCACCGCTTTCGCCGCAAAATATAACGTTGTCCTGGGAACGGACCACCGCTGCCACCAAATGTAACGTTGTGGGTGGAAGTCTCATATGCAAGGAGGCTTTGAGGCAAGTTAGCAATCAACAGTTTTCCATTTTTATTCCAAAACTTACAGGTAATAACTCCAAAACATCCGACACGATTTACCACGGCTTAAATTTGTCCATCAACCATCATCATCATCATTGATTCTCTCGACCACAACTACTAACCAAAAACAGCTGTTATATACTATTTGAGATAATTAACGTCAATTAGAACATACCATATGTCCCAGGTAAAACAATAACATTTTTCCATTTTCCACATATACCCAATAACATCTAAAAGACCATAAATAATTCCCCACCTATATACAGAATAAATATAATTAACACAAAATAAATAACACCATAAATAATTCAATAAATAATTTAAACCCCTATTTACAAATTTTAAATCACCCCTCTAACTCACCATCACATGCTTCCTTCCTGCTGGTGTCCCTCAAAAAGACCTTCAACCCCTAACAGAGTCTTTTGCCCGGACACCCTCAGGAAGCATGTTGGCAAAGGTATGTGGATTAAATAATTACCAATTGTTTACCCAAATAATTAACCATAGCAATTATCTCACAAAGGCATTCCAATTAGACAAAGACAGATCCTAGAAATAATGTGTGTACTTTTAACAAACAATCATAATAACATTTACAATATTACAAATATAACATAATCACACAATAAATCATAACAGTGGCGACACTCCGTCGTCACACCCTCTCACTATCCTCATCATCATATTAAGGACTCACACAAGAAAAATCTGACGTTATAAAAATCATTACCAAGTTTATGATGAGACTTCTCCATTAAGAGAAACGCTAACTTCTATGAGTATCTGAGGTATTAATATGACCATTTGCATCATTTTCATGGATAGAAGTACTACAGTAATCTCCTATAATAGGGCCTACATCCTTACGGGTGGTAATTAGTCAATCAAGGACCATTTTATCCTCTGTTATAATTTTGTAAATAATTGTAGTCTACAATTAAGTGTTTTCATCCCTAAGGTATTTTGTTTCTACTCTCACTCAAAGAAACAATGAACAAGACCTCACTCCTGTACTTTTCATCTGGAATTGCATTCATGCTTCATGAATGGCATCATGTGGTAGAAAAGCATCTCTCTTCACCCTGCCCACCTGCCCTGCCGACATGATGAGGGTACGGTCAGTTGCCAAAACGGGGTACACAGATCTGCCCAGTGTCCAGCCAGATGTGAATACACCCAATGACTCAATGACCTTTGACAATGTAGATTCTTGGTGTAACACTTGCTCGCTTCATTGGTCAAGCAGGGTAGCAGTACAGGGGAGAGCCGCACTGTAAGCCGTTGCATACTCAGAGTGTTAAATGCACTCTCGGCGCCACACCAGTCGGCTGCCTTTTGCAACAGCGGCTCGATTCCGAGTTTTTTTTCCCTTCCTCTCTCTTTTGATCACTTTTTTTTTTTTCACCCCACTTATATCACGGACACACAGATCGTCCCAAATGTCTCCTGAGCCGGTGGACGGAGCCACTGTTTATAGCAGGATTCGATACAACAGGGAAGAGCTGCTAGCATTTAACCGCCACCCGGTCCCACTGGAAAAACTCGACATACCGAGAGAACTGAGGCGAAAACGCCGCGGCTGCCGGGCTGGAGTAAGGCGGAGGACAAAAAATATAAGGTACAGACCCTCCCTTCCATCTGTTGTCATGGGAAATGTACGGTCGATACTGGGAAAGTTAGATGAGCTAGCGGCTATCTCCCGTTATGATAGCACTTACCGGGAGTGCTCTCTCCTTTTGTTTACTGAGACGTGGCTAACTGAACTAGCAGCAGATGCTAACATTGAGCTGGAGGGTTTTCACATGATACGAGCTGACCGAACACCAGAGAGTGGCAAAACTAGGGGCGGTGGAGTGATAATGTATGTTAACAACAACTGGTGTAGACCGGGACATATCACTATTAAACAACGACACTGCAGCAAAGACATTGAGTTGCTAGCTGTTAGCATGAGGCCTACATATCTCCCGAGAGAACACTCACACGTGATCTGCATTGTTGTTTATGCAAATCCGACGGCGAACGCTGGGACAGCGCGTGACGTCATCCATTCAGTAACCAGCAGGCTGCAGACAGAACACCCAGATGCGCTTCTCCTCATCTCAGGCGATTTCAACCACGTTTCACTGTCTCCCATTCTGCCCACTTTCACCCAGTATGTCACATGCCACACTAGAGACAATAAAACACTGGATTTGTTCTACGCAAACACTAAGGAGGCGTACACCTCATCACAACTCCCCCCACTTGGGAGATCGGATCACAACTTGGTTCATCTCCGACCGGTGTACAAACCCCTAGTGCACAGACAACCTCCGGCCATGCACACTGTGGAGTTATGGTCTGAGGAGACAATGGACACTCTAAAGGACTGTTTTGAAGCCACTGCCTGGAAGCAGCTCTGCGATCCACATGGTGAGGACATCGATGGCCTCATTCACACCTTCACGAGCTACCTCAGCTTCTGTGTGGACAAATCCGTTCCCACCAAGACCATACGGCGTCACTCAAACAACAAACCCTGGATCAACCCTGAGATAAAAACACTTCTGAGAGAGAAGAAGAGGATCTTCAGGTCGGGGAACAGGGAGATGCTGAAGTCCGTACAGAGGGAGCTGAGGAGAAAGATCAGAGAAGGCAAGGACAGCTTCAGGAAGAAGATGGAGGACAAGCTGCAACAGAGCGACATCAGCGGGGTCTGGAGAAACCTCAAAACCATCTCGGGGCTCCAGAATACCTCCCCCCAGGCCACGGGGGGCAGGGAGTGGGCGAACAACCTGAATCTGTTTTTCAATAGATTTGACCAACCGCCCTCCCCCCTGTCTGCACAACAACCACTGCTGCCCCTAAGAAATCAAGTCCTGCTACCCACTCCCCACTCCACCGACACCCCCCCCACTCCCAACACACAGCCCCCCATCCTGACCCTGACCAAGACCCAGGTGAGGACGGAGCTGAGGAAGATCAAGGCGAGGAAGGCGTCGGGACCGGACGGCATCAGCGCAAAGCTCCTCAAGTCCTGTGCAGACCAGCTGTGTGGGATTGTGACATATATCTTCAACATGAGCCTGAAACTGGGGAGGGTACCACAGCTGTGGAAAACATCTTGTGTGGTACCTGTACCAAAAACTTCCCACCCCAAAGACCTGAACAGCTTCAGACCGGTGGCCTTGACGTCCCACTTGATGAAGACCCTGGAGAGACTGCTCCTTGCTCATCTCCGCCCCCTGGTGGAACCAGCGATGGATCCACTCCAGTTCGCCTACCAGCATGGCAGTGGGGTGGAGGATGCGGTGATCTTCCTCCTTCACCGTTCTCTGTCCCACCTGGAGAAGCCCGGGAATATGGTGAGGATCATGTTCTTTGACTTCTCCAGTGCTTTCAACACCATCCAACCGATGATCCTGAAGGACAAGCTGCTGCGCGCAGGGGTGGACCAGCACCTGTCATCATGGATCCTGGACTACCTCACGAACCGGCCTCAGTTTGTGAGAACCCGGGACTGTGTTTCCGACACGATCATCAGTAGCACGGGGGCCCCCCAGGGAACGGTGCTGGCTCCCTTCCTGTTCACTCTTTATACTGCGGACTTCTCACACAACACAACACATTGCCATCTACAGAAGTTCTCTGATGACTCTGCGATCGTTGGTCTCATCTCCAGCGGAGATGAAGCTGAGTACAGAGGGCTTATCCAGAACTTTGTGGACTGGTGCCATCGGAACTGCCTCCAGATCAACGCGAGGAAAACTAAGGAGCTGGTGGTGGACTGCCGCAGGCATGGGCAGCCCCTCACAGCACCAGTAAATATACAGGGAACAGACATCGAGATGGTGACATCCTACAAGTACCTGGGTATTCATCTGAACAATAAACTAGACTGGTCACACAATACTGACGCACTCTACAAGAAGGGACAGCGCAGGCTGTTCCTGCTGAGGAGACTCAGGTCTTTTGGTGTACAAGGGGCGCTGCTGAAGTCATTCTATGACACGGTGGTGGCATCAGCCATCACTTTTGGAGTGGTCTGCTGGGGCAGTGGCATTACTGCAGCCGATAGGAAGAGACTGAACAAACTGATTAAGAAAGCTAGCTCTGTCCTGGGGCAACGCCTTGATCCGATGGAGGAGATAGGAGAGAGAAGGACGGTGGCTAAACTGTCATCTCTGCTGGAGTCCGAGTTCCACCCTATGCAGGACATACTGGATGCACTGAGGAGCTCATTTAGCAGCAGACTACATCATCCCAGGTGCACAACCGAGAGGTTTCGTAGGTCCTTCCTACCAACGGCTGTCAGACTGTACAACCTAAGCAGGGCTGCTCGCAGAGATAGCAAAAAGACGTAACAAACTAATAGTTTTTTTTTGAATGCAAAAGATGCAATAGACTTACACAATGGTCCTCTCCGGCATACAACTAGGAACATACCGGTCGCTATGGAGGGTGAGAATATGTATGGGCACATAATCATACCATGTAGGATAACTAAATAGACGGTTATGCTGTTTCATCCCACCTAGCAACAATGCTCTGCACTGTGTGTGTTTATATATTTACATATTTATTCCATCTAGCTACAATGCTCTGCACTGGGTGTGTTTATATTTATATATCTATATATTTATTCCATCTAGCTACAATGCTCAGCACTGGGTGTGTTTATATTTATATATCTATATATTTATTCCATCTAGCTACAATGCTCCGCACTGTGTTTTTATATATCTACATATTATTCCATCTAGCTACATTGCTCCGCACTGTGTGTTTATATACTTGCATATTTATTCCACCTAGCTGCAATGCTCCGTACTGTGGGTGTTTATATATTTACATATTTATTCCATCTAGCTACAATGCTCTGCACTGTGTGTTCATATATTCATATATTTATTCCATCCAGCTACAATGCTCTGCACTGTGTGTCTGTGTGTGTGTGTGTGTATATACGTATATATTTTATAGTAATATGTACATATGTATATTAGCTGCTCTTGCTTGCTTGTTTTTTTTTTTTTCTTGCCTTCTGATTGTTGCTCTGAGTGTTGCTATCCCTGTGCTGTTGCAATCCTGGAATTTCCCCGTTGTGGGACTAATAAAGGCTTATCTTATCTTATCTTATCTTAAACTGTTGAAAAAGGGACATCCCCACTTCAAAAAGAGGAGTTCCCTGATGAAATTAACCTTGCATTCACAGAGTAAGGAGTGTCATCATGTTTCTAATCAGTAGAGTGATGTGTTGTGCCAGGTGTGATTCAAAATGAAGTTTGCTATGTTATTTCTGTATATACCCTCTTTAAAAAAAAAAAAAAACAGCCTGTAGTAGCTGCATTATTTTAGCAATAAAGATATTTTGCCTAACTGTTAATGTTATTAAGGAGCAAACATAACACTTCTCTACAGTGTATAAGCATTGGAACAACTTAATAACCAATATTAAGTATTACTAGAGGATGATGAGGATGGTAAGATAACAACACTAACCACACCTTTCCTTCCCTTGTATTTTTTCCCTTGTCATGATAAACAAACAGCCTTGTTCTCTATTAGCAGAGGTCGTTACTGGATGCCAAATCATCAGCTGACACTTGCATAGAGAAACAGTTAAAGTCATTTGTTTTTTCCTTTTTTTTTCAAATAAGTATACCATATACAGTGGGGCAAAAAAGTATTTAGTCAGCCACCAATTGTGCAAGTTCTCCCACTTAAAAGATGAGAGAGGTCTCCAATTTTCATCATAGGTATACCTCAACTATGAGAGACAAAATGAGAAAAAAAAATCCAGAAAATCACACTGAAGGATTTTTAATGAATTAATTGGTAAATTCCTCAGTAAAATAAGTATTTGGTCACCTACAAACAAGCAAGATTTCTGGCTCTCACAGACCTGTAACTTCTTCTTTAAGAGGCCCCTCTGTCCTCCACTCGTTACTTGTATTAATGGCACCTGTTTGAACTCGTTATCAGTATAAAAGACACCTGTCCACAACCTCAAACAGTCAGACTCCAAACTCCACTATGGCCAAGACCAAAGAGCTGTCAAAGGACACCAGAAACAAAATTGTAGACCCGCACCAGGCTGGGAAGACTGAATCTGCAATAGGTAAGCAGCTTGGTGTGAAGAAATCAACTGTGGGAGCAATTATTAGAAAATGGAAGACATACAAGACCACTGATAATCTCCCTCGATCTGGGGCTCCCCGCAAGATCTCACCCCGTGGGGTCAAAATGATCACGAGAACGGTGAGCAAAAATCCCAGAACCTCACGGGGGGACCTAGTGAATGACCTGCAGAGAGCTGGGACCAAAGTAACAAAGGCTACCATCAGTAACACACTCCGCTGCCAGGGACTCAAATCCTGCAGTGCCTGACGTGTCCCCCTGCTTAAGCCAGTACATGTCCAGGCCCTTCTGAAGTTTGCTAGAGAGCATTTGGATGATCCAGAAGAGGATTGGGAGAATGTCCTATGGTCAGATGAAACCAAAATAAAACTTTTTGGTAAAAACTCAACTTGTCGTGTTTGGAGGAAAAAGAACACCATACCTACTGTGAAACATGGGGGTGGAAACATCATACTTTGGGGCTGTTTTTCTGCAAAGGGACCAGGACGACTGATCCGTGTAAAGGAAAGAATGAATGGGGCCATGTATCATGAGATTTTGAGTGAAAACCTCCTTCCACCAGCAAGGGCATTGAAGATGAAACGTGGCTGGGTCTTTCAGCATGACAATGATCCCAAACACACCACCCGGGAAACGAAGGAGTGGCTTCATAAGAAGCATTTCAAGGTCCTGGAGTGGCCTAGCCAGACTCCAGATCTCAACCCCATAGAAAATCTTTGGAGGGAGTTGAAAGTCTGTGTTGCCCAGCGACAGCCCCAAAACATCACTGCTCTAGAGGAGATCTGCATGGAGGAATGGGCCAAAATACCAGCAACAGTGTGTGAAAACCTTGTGAAAACTTACAGAAAACGTTTGACCTCTGTCATTGCCAACAAAGGGTATATAACAAAGTATTGAGATGAACTTTTGTTACTGACCAAATACTTATTATACCAAGGAATTTACCAATTAATTCATTAAAAATCCTTCAATGTTATTTTCTGGATTTTTTTTTTCTTATTTTGTCTCTCATAGTTGAGGTATACCTATGATGAAAATTGGAGACCTCTCTCATCTTTTAAGTGGGAAAACTTGCACAATTGGTGACTGACTAAATACTTTTTTACCCCACTGTATATATATATATATATATATATATATCTGGCTCTGGCATCCGTCAGTCTCGGGAGACTATGGAGTTGCACTCTGGGTGGTTTTGATGCAGCGTCGGTGTCGGGTGTGACTGAAAAGTCCAATGCGGGAGTGGCAATCCTTGCTGCACTGGACACAGGTGAAGTCCATTGCTGGTCGGTCTGCCTGGCCTCGGGGCTTTCTCCTCTGTCGCTTCACCTCAGCTTGCTGTATAAGTGACTGTTCAAAGCTGGACAGGCCTTTCTGCACAATCTACCTCCAGGCCGTCCGGTCTGAGGCTACAACTTCCCACGTGGTGAGGTCGACATCCATGGCCATCAAGTCCCTTTTGCAGACATCCTTGTAACGCAGTTGGGGTCTGCCTGACGGACGTTTGCCTTGAGCTAGGACATCGTAGAGAAGATCCTTGGGGATCCTGCCATCGTCCATGCGTATCACATGCCCCAGCCAGCGCATGCGTCTCTGCTTCAGCAGCGTGTACATGCTGGGGATTCCAGCTCTCTCCAGGATGCTGTTGTTTGTGACTTTGTCCTGCCAGGTGATGTGTAGGATGCAACAGAGACAGCGCATGTGAAATGCGTTGAGCTTCTTTTCCTGTCGGGCTCGCAGGGTCCAGGACTCGCTGCCATACAGGAGGGTGCTGAGGATGCAAGCTCTGTAGACCTGGATTTTGGTATGCTCTGTCAGCTTGTCATTGGTCCACACTCTCTTTGTCAGTCTGGACATGGTCGTAGCTGCTTTGCCGATGCGCTTATTGAGCTCCGTGTCGAGAGAGAGGGAGTCATCGATAGTGGATCCCAGGTAGACGAAGTCATGGACAACATCTAGTTCATGATCGAAGATACTGATGCTGGGTGGAGAATCCACGCCTTGTCCCATGACCTGTGTTTTCTTCAGGCTGAGCGTGAGTCCAAAGTCGCGACAAGCCTCGCTAAAATGAGTCATGAGCTGCTGAAGGTCCTCGGCTGAGTGGGCAGTGATTGCTGCATCATCTGCGAAGAGGAAGTCACGCAGACATTTTAGGTAGACCTTGGACAGAAGACTCGTCTTGAACAGAAGACTCGTCAATTAGAAAGAAAATGGCGCTCCACTAATTTAGATGAAATCTATTTAGCTTGGAGAAATCATCTTTTAATTTATAAAAAAATCTCTTAGAAAAGCTAGAATGAGTTATTACTCTGCATTAATAGAAGAGAACAAGAATAATCCCAGGTTTCTTTTCAGCACTGTAGCCAGGTTGACAAAGAGTCAGGACTCTGTCAATCCTAGCATTCCCTTAGAGCTTACTAGTCAGGACTTTATGAACTTTTTCAATAATAAAATTTCATCCATCAGAGATAAAATCAATCAGATTCTTCCCACAGTTAACTTAAATACTGTAACTACTACAACTCCTTCAATTGATGTCTGTCTTGATGAGTTTACTCCAATCGACCTTTGTGAGTTAGACAAAATAGTTTCCTCATCCAAACCTTCAACTTGTCTTTTAGACCCTATTCCTACCAGGTTATTTAAAGAAGTCTTCCCACTTATTGGTAGCTTTATTCTTCATATAATCAATTCTTCATTAACTTTAGGCCATGTACCGCAGGCTTTTAAAATGGCTGTAATTAAACTCTTACTCAAAAAGCCAACGCTAGATCCAGGAGCTTTAGCTAACTATAGACCAATCTCTAATCTCCCTTTCATTTCAAAAATCTTAGAAAGAGTTGTTGCTACGCAATTATTTGACCACCTGCAGGGAAATGGTTTACTTGAAGAGTTTCAATCTGGGTTTAGAATCCATCATAGTACTGAAACAGCCTTAGCGAAGGTCACTAACGACCTCCTCATCGCATCTGATAATGGACTTGTTTCTGTACTTGTCCTTTTAGACCTTAGTGCTGCTTTTGATACTATCGATCATAATATTCTACTTGATAGATTAGAACACTATGTTGGACTTAATGGAACTTCGTTGCAGTGGTTTAGATCTTATTTATCTGATAGGTTCCAGTTTGTTCATGTCAATAATGAGTTTTCTTTCAACTCAAAGCTTAGTCATGGAGTTCCACAGGGATCTGTGCTAGGCCCTACTCTTTTTAGTTTATATATGCTTCCGTTAGGCAACATTATTAGAAAGCACTGTATACATTTTCATTGTTATGCAGATGACACACAATTATACCTGTCAATGAAGCCAGATGATAGTAATCAATTAGCCAAGTTAGAAGCCTGTCTTAAGGAAATCAAAGCTTGGATGACTTGTAATTTCCTGCTATTAAATTCAGATAAGACTGAAGTCATTCTTGTTGGTCCAGAAAACCTTAGAAATACCTTTCCAAATCAAACTTTCAGTTTGGATACGGTTACTCTTTCTCTTAATAGCTCTGTGAGGAACCTTGGAATTATTTTTGATCAAGATCTGTCCTTCAATTCACATATTAAATTTGTTTCTAAGACTGCCTTCTATCATTTGCGTAATATTGCTAAGATTAGGAGCATCTTGTCTCAGAGTGATGCTGAGAAACTGATCCACACTTTTGTTAGCTCTAGATTAGATTATTGTAATTCTTTATTATCAGGCTGTCCTAAAACATCTTTAAAAAGTCTTCAGCTGATCCAAAATGCTGCAGCAAGAGTTTTAACAGGTACTAGAAAGAGAGATCATATCTCTCCGGTTCTGGCCTCCCTTCATTGGCTTCCCATAGAGTTTAGAATTAAGTTTAAAATCCTTCTTCTTACTTACAAAGCGCTAAACAATCAGGCTCCTTTTTATTTAAAAGATCTGATACTACCGTATTATCCTAACAGAGCACTACACTCCCAAAATGCAGGATTACTTGTAATACCTAGAATCTCCAAAAGTACAATGGGAGGCAGAGCCTTCAGTTATCAAGCTCCTCTCCTGTGGAACCAGCTGCCAATCTGGATTCGGGAGTCAGACTCGATCTCTGTTTTTAAGAATAGGGCTAAAACCTACCTTTTTGATATAGCCTACAATTAGGGAGGGATCATGTGTTTCTGAACCCTCCATTAGTTATACTGCTAATAGGTTTAGTCAGCCGGGGGACCTCCAGTAATACACTGGGCCTCACTCCTTTCCTCACTCTCAATGAAATATTTTTTTTGCTGGTCATTAACATTTGTTTGTTCTCTCCCATAGATTGAGTCCCCATCGTGCTGTTTGCTCTCTACATGTCTGTTCTTTTCATCTTCTCTATCCCCTCACCCCCCAGCCAGTCGCAGCAGATGACTGCCCCTCCCTGAGCCTGGTTCTGCTGGAGGTTTCTTCCTGTTAAAAGGGAGTTTTTCCTCTCCACCGTCGCCAACTGCTTGCTCACAGGGGATCGCCTGATTGCTGGGGTCTTTCTGCAACTGTGGGGGTTCCCCCTACAGTTGATAGTGCTATGAGATGACTGATGTTGTGAAATGGCACTATATAAATAAAGTTGAATTGAATTGAATTGGACTTTGCTCTTAGTCTGGAGAGGTTGAAGAGCTTTCCATCCGATCTGATTCTAAGGTAGATGCCCTCTTTGGCAGAACCAAAGGCATGTTTCAGCATGACGGCAAAGAAGATTCCGAACAGAGTCGGTGCGAGAACGCATCCCTGTTTCACTCCGCTTCTAATATCGAAGGCAGATGAAGTTGAGCCGTCAAAGACGACTATGCCCTTCATGTCATCATGAAATGATCGGATGATGCTGAGCAGCTTGGGTGGACATCCGATCTTGGAGAGGATTTTGAAGAGGCCATCCCTACTAACAAGGTCGAAAGCCTTCGTCAGGTCAATGAAGGCGACGAAGAGTGGCTGCCTCTGTTCCCTGCATTTCTCCTGCAGCTGTCTGAGAGAGAACACCATGTCTATTGTAGACCTGTTGGCTCAGAACCCGCACTGCGATTCGGGGTAGACTTTCTCTACCAGAACTTGAAGCCTCTTGAGGATAATACGAGCGAACAGCTTCCCAACGATGCTGAGGAGAGAGATGCCACGGTATTTATTGCAGTCGCTCCTGTCACTTTTGTTCTTATATAGTGTGACGATGTTGGCGTCCCTCATGTCCTGCGGCACTTCGCCTTCTCTCCAGCACAGACAGAGGATATCATGCAGCTCCGTAATCAGTGACCCTTTGCAGCACTTCAGAACCTCGGCAGGGATGCCATCCTTCCCGGGGGCTTTGCCGGTGGCAAGGGAGTCAAGGGCCTCGCTCAGTTCATCGATGGTCGGTTCTCCATCAAACTCTCCCAGTACAGGCATACACTTGATGGCATTCAGGGCATCGTCAGTGACTATGTTCTCCCTGGCATACAGCTCAGAGTAGTGCTCTACCCAGCGCTCCATCTGTTGTGCCCGATCCTGGATTACCTCCCCTGTGGCAGACTTTAAGGGAGCGATTTTCTTCTGTATAGGGCCCAAGGCCAGCTTGATTCCATTGTGCAACCCCTTGATGTTGCCCGTGTCTGCAGCCAGCTGTATCTGGGAGTAGAGCTGAAGCCAGTAGTCATTGGCGCATCGCCTGGCACACTGCTGGACTTTGCTATGGGCGGCCCGGAGGACTTGCAGGTTGCGTTCTCTGGGGCAGGCTTTATAAGCTACCAAGGCGTTCCGCTTCTCCACGATTACTGGGATCATTTCATCGAAGTGACCCTCGAACCAGTCTGCTGACCTGCTGGTTTTCTTGCCAAAGGTGGTCATGGCAGCCTTGTGCACAGCATCTCTGAAGTGCTGCCACCTTTCTTGGGCACTAGCGCCGGAACGGCCTGGGAGAGATTCCTCAAGCATGCGTGCAAATTCCTCCACTTTCTCTTGGTCGTGCATCTTACTTGTATCAATGCAAGGCCTGCCTTCCTTTATCGTGCGGTGCACTTTCTTGGTTCGCAGTTTGACCTTGCTACATACTAGGGAGTGATCTGTATTACAGTCAGCACTCTGGTAGCTTCGTGTGATCTGGACGCTGGGTAGACAGCTGCGTCTGGTGAGAATCAAATCAAGCTGATGCCAGTGCTTGGATCTTGGATGTCTCCAGGAGACTCTGTGTTGGGGCTTCGTGTTAAAGAATGTATTTGTGATGCAGAGACCATGATGGCAACAGAGTTCCAGTAGGCGTTGTCCATTTTCGTTCATCCTTCCTATGCCAAACTGGCCCAAACAAGTAGGCCAAGAGTTGTAGTCGGCACCAACTCTAGCGTTAAAGTCGCCGAGGATGAACAATGGCTCCTGTGTTGGGATTTTCTCTATGGCGGTACTGAGGGCATCATAGAATTTGTCTTTAGCTTCCGCCGTAGACGTCAGTGTTGGTGCATAGGCACTGATTAAACTGACTGTCCCCTCTGAGGAGTAAAGCTGAAGGGACAGAATGCGTTCGCTTCCCTCTGTGGGTGGAATAGTGGATCCCAGAAGGGTGTTCCTAACCGCAAATCCAACTCCATGTTCCCTGGTCTCGTCAGGTGGTTTCCCCTGCCAGAAAAAGGAGAAGTCCCTCTCTCTCACAGACCCTGACCCTGCGAGCCTGGTCTCTTGGAGAGCGATGATGTCCATCTGCAGTCTGCTCAGTTCCATGTCGATGACTGCTGTCTTGCGAGCATCGCTGATTTCCTGAAGATCGTCAGAGAAACCTGGTGTCATTGTTCTGACGTTCCATGTGCCTATCTTTAGAGAAGGTGTTTTCTTCTTTCTGTTCTTGTTGCTTGGTGCAAGGTTATCAAACCACTTGTCGGTTTTCACCCTAGACCCCCCGCACCCAGTGAAGTTAACAGTCCGTGGTGAGGCAGCACCTTATTGACTGGGGGCTGCCCAGCTTAAGGCGGGCGGTAGCTGCCCAGTGGAGCACGATGGCCCCTCCCACCGTCGGAAGCAGCCCCTGGCGTCGAGCTCTACGCCAATCGAGCAAAGACTTATAACCAGTAGACTGCTGTTTCCTGTGTTGTATCGACGCTGCATAGTGAAGCTGGAGTGTCCTCTCCATTGCGCAAAGCCTGGGTAAGTTGATATGGAGGAGAAGCTGTTACCCATGCAGCAGGTCCCCCCTCTCCACGTCACTGAAATGATCCAATGGGAAGGCAAAAGCCAGTATACATGGTTCCAGCGCTGTCGCAGGAGCTGCCAGAGCGATGTTGTAGACAACGACGAACTGCCTTAGGGGCTCCAACTCTGGATTTTTTCTCAGGGTTGACTCCCGAAGCCTTTCCCGTGAGCAGGTACACCGCAAGGCAGCGGAGGTTTGAAATCAGGGTTTTCTTTCCCCTAGGTGAGCTGCCTTCCCAGCTATCGAGCCCCACCTACCCGAAGCAATCTGGTTTTAAGGCGCCAGAAACCCGCCTTCACCCCTTCTCCTGTCAGTAGAAGCAGTCCCGCGACAAGCACACCAGGAGCTGGACTTAGTTGTCAGAGGCTGTAAGAGACACACGCCATATGGGAGCACTTTATAATGGGAGCTTATCCCCACTTCCACCCCCGTCTATGACAACCTTGGGACCTATACATGCACACATATATATATATATATGTGTGTGTGTGTGTTAAACAGTCTCTTGCTGAGGGTTTCAGGTGGGGTAAGACGTTAGATGCACCCAAGTGCCACGTCCTTTGCTTTCCGCGGCTGTTTTGGTCAGCAGGATAACCTTTGTGCTCTCCTTGCCAGGGAGTTTTGGTCCAGTTTCCTTTGATGACCAGATCCCCTGGTTTGCTCAAGAGATGGGTGCACTTCCCACGGTTCCTTCATCACGTGGTCCCTCCTGGGAAGGGCAGTATGGATGACATCGCTGTCAGTTGTCATTCTTTGCATGTAATCACCCAGAAACCCTTCCTCATCACCTCAGTTAAATGGCTTCAATAATAGGGTTTGTCATTCACAATTTCCCTATTTTTCTTATTTGAATATTATACTAATCTTGTAAATTGTTGATGGTAAGTTAAGTGGTTTCCTAGGTAAATGTTTGGTACTAATAATTTAGGAACTGCACTTAAATGTGACATGATTTGATTTACAAAGTGTATTCCATTTCCATTAAGTAAATCATTTCAGCTATTTTAAATCTTGATATTGTTTTAGTTAAAACAATATAAACAAGTAGCAATATTTAAATTAGTATAGGGTAAAGCCTTTGTATATTCAATAAGTGTGTAAATAATTTCTAAACATTTTTACCTTCACTCTTATTTAGTTCAATGAGATCCATGCAAAGGTTTTGAAAAAGTTTATGCAGAGAAGATCAAATTATTTTGCTTTGAGCTCCCTAAGGCATTGTTCCCTTAATTGAGTAAGAATCTGCATTATCTTTGTAGTAGATTCTAAATCAAGTCCCACAGTAAACATAAATTCAGCACAAGTTGGACTTTCATTAGACATTTGGAAATTTTCTCATATATTTGCATGGTTTTCTTCCTTATCAGTTTACCTTGTTCCTTATAAACATGATATTTCCTTAACAATAATCTACAGATATTTTCTTAAATATCTGGAAATTTATTGATGTAACTTTTAACTTCTCCTATTGAATGTTGTGATTCCATTACCAAGTGGTTTCATTTATATTTTTCTCTTCATTATTGATCATCTATTGATAATTTTTATGTATTATCTATTTTTCTGAGGATCACTAATTATTTTTTGCTAATTAATTTCTTTGGTACCCCCCTTTTGATGCATGGAGATTCACATGCAGCAAAGTTACAGGGTATTTGCTTGATGGGTAGTGTCTTTTACTAGAAGGAAGCATGTTACCACTTTTATGTGTTACACACAGTTAATTTAGAAAAAAAATCTGTGAGTAGTACAGCTCCTTCAAAATGAGGTTTCAATAATCATGGTTTCTTTTGTGACGTCTCTTGAGCTAAATTACAAATTCCATTTAGGAAAAACAATATAGCTGTCTGTGCAGATTTGATATGATTTAGCATTGATAACTAAGATCAGTTTGTCCAGGTGAACACAGACAGGTTGAATTTGTGTAAGTGAATCCTTGTGAAAGGTTGTGTCACACTCCTTCAGTCAATGGAAAGGTGGACATTTTGCCTAATTAGAATTTGGCTTAATTTTGTACAAGGAATGCCTCATTTTATACATTCCTTGGTAAATTATGGGGTGGACTGTAGTCCCGAGGCCCAGCTGGGCCATGGCTGAGAATCAGGAAAACATGTTCCTTATTACTGTCACATTTCTGAAATGTGATATTGTCACACCATTATGTGGTGAGTGGCATCAGATGTATCCTGCAGTGTGAAGTCATATGAACACTACATTTTTAAAGTCAGAGTCATTTAAATTGTTGTGCTTTTAGGCCGTGAGCAGCTGCCACTTTTCGTTCAGTTTCGTGGCACCCAACAGGGAACTAAAATTTTAGTGTTTCTAAATTAAGATTACATTATTGTAAGACAAAATATCGATGTTCCCACTTCCAAAGGTGTGGATAGCTGTATGAAAAATGTGATTGAAGTCAGTCAGTAATAATTGTCTGGCTACCTTAAACATGGCCCAGTCCGGGACATTTTAACCAATCAGCGTCGTCCCTTTGGTCATGTGACAACAAAATGGCAGTGCCCACAGGGATAGCATGCGCTGAAAGCCTCTCCTGTGTTATTCACATTTCTGATAAGTTTTCGGGCAGTATGACTCGTTTTACTGAAGCATCGTGGGCAAAAGTACATGAGTGTGCCCCTAAAATGGTTTGTACTTGACGGACCCCAACAGAAAGTAGCAGAACAACGTCACGACTTGTTCGAGAAAGGTGAGTGGCAGCCATTGTTTATGGTTGTACTGCGTGTGCCCTGGAGTCGTTTGGCTCCGATCATTTGTAACTCTAAATATGAACTAAAATGGAACCATAGATGTCTAAAACCTTTGTCAACCGCTCACAGGGTGACCTAGTCCTGGTCTAAGACTCCAAGTAGGCCGATCTGGGGGTGTGGAGGCTAATAACCAAGGGACTCTGGGTGCCAGGTAACATAGTCCTAGTATAGATCTAGATGATGCAGATCGACTCACTCTGATGATGCATCTATCCCCAGAACCCACCCTGGGCCTGAATTATAGTCAAAATATACCACTACCACAAAGTAGCTCAAATGGGAAAAGGGTTGCAATCCCAATGAGCTTAACTCTTGGGAGAGACTTTGATGTGGCTTCTTCTCTTAAGTCTTCACTCGAAAAGTTTGTATGTGATCTGTACGGTCAAAATACAAATGATGTGAATGAGGCTTGCTACCATCTGTTCTGCATCAATGCCTCCTGCAATGGTGCATTACCACCCAACCAGGATGCTCTTCGAAAACATGTGGAGAGGTCAAATTATCAAGCAGCCATTCATCGCCGTGCCGTTCAGCAAACAATATCTGCCCCCAGTCAAGTGGGCCATGGCTGGATTTTGTTGCAGGAAGAACTGGCTGTAGACTGGATGGCAACTGGTCCGGCGCCTGAAGAGATCTTGAACTACGTGCACTGTTCATGCAAGCGGAGTAGGTGCGAGGCCAGCAGATGTACATGCAAGGCATCGGATCTCAGCTGCACTGATCTATGTGCCTGCATCGATTGCGTGAATCGTGTTCTTACAGAATCTGAAAGATCTGTGGAAGCAGAGGAGGAAGAAAATGAGGGAGATGATTCTGGTGATGAATAAGTTGGAGGTTGAATACAGGTTGTATCAGGATATGACAGCTATACATGTTGGATTTATGTAAATTAGCAGAGTTCTTTGACACTCAATCACATAACTGACCAGGAATCGATTTCTCGGGTCAACGTTATTTGGAAAAGATGTATCAAACGTGATTCTAGGTAGAGTGGTTAAGAAGTTAGGCTATCCATGCCTATGACAGCCATCTTGGATTTATTTAAATGAGTGGAGTTCTTTGACCCTCAATCACACAAGTGACCTCAGAAATCGATTCCTGGGCATAACATTATCCGAAAATGATGTCTGAAACGTGATTCTAGGTGGACTGATTAAAAAAGTTCATCCATCCATGATGGCCATTTTTGATTTATGCAAATAAGCGGAGTTCTTTGACCCTCAATCACATATTTGACCTCAGAAATCGATTCCTCGGGTCAACATTATGCAGAAAAGACGTCTCAAACGTGATTCTAGGTAGAATGGTTAAGAAGTTGGACTATCCATGCCTGTGGCGGCCATCTTGGATTTATGCAAATGAGTGGAGTTCTTTGAGCCTCAATCACAAAAGTGACCTCAGAAATCGATTCCTGGGCATAACATTATCAGAAAATGATGTCTCAAACGTGATTCTAGTTGTACTGATAAAAAAGTTAGGCCATTCATGGCAGCCATCTTGGATTTATGAAAATTAGTGGAGCCCTCAATCACATATCTGACCTCAGAAATCGATTCCTCGGGTCAACATTATCCGAAAAAGATGTCTCAAACGTGATTATAGGTAGAGTGGTTCAAAATATAGTCCATCCACACCCATGGTGGCCATCTTGGATTTATGCAAATTAGCGGGGTTCTTTGACCCTCAGTCACACTAATGACCTCGGAAATCGATTCCTCGGGTTAACATTAGCCGAAAAGGACATCTCCAACGTGATTCTAGGTAGAATGGCTAAAAAGTTAGTCCATCCATGGCAGCCATCTTGGATTTATGCAAATTAGCGTGGTTCTTTGACCCTCAATCACACAGTCGACCTCAGAAATCGATTCCTCGGCTCAACATTATCCGAAAAAGAGGCCTCAAACGTGTTTCTAGGTAGACTGGTTGAAATGTTAGGCCATTCATTCCCTTGGCTAGTCGTGGCAGCCATCTTGGATTTATGCAAATTTGACATAGCTATCCACACCTTTGACAGTGGGAACATCGATTTTCGGATTCAGCAGGTATTTTTGCATAGAAATCATCAAAGATCCCGTAGTTCCCAGTTGGGTGCCACGAAAATCATTTTCTAGCCACATTTTGAGGGAGCTGCTATGATGCTAGGGGCCTATTTATGTCATTTGCAATGTCATTTGTTCTACTTAGCTTCAAAAAATGCTTGTCAACTGAGAGGTCCTTTCCCATATGGCCACCTTCGCCCCCTCCAGCACTCATACATCGTCCGGCCTCCTCACATCTCCCACAAAGATCAAATGTCGGTGCCATCCTGCAAAGAAAAATTTGGGGAAAGGCTTATGGCTTCCCCATCTGCACCTTCAGTATTTACATCAACAGGAGTGCAAATTTTATCACCTCATAAATTGATTTTACTAATGTCCAGTGATCATCATTATTTTTGTGTCCCTTAAACGTTTATCCCACTGTTTATTATCATGTAATGTTAAGAAACACAAGTGAATTATTGTTTTTTATTATTTTATTACATATTGCATATGTCACCAAGGATTTATTCAATTGAAAGGTAATGGTGATGTTATGATTCCTTGTTAATTTGGCAAATCTAATTCCTGGTGAAAGCTAAAAAAATTGTGAATGCTTTCCCTTTCCTGTTGAAAAATGAAGAATGAAGAATAGCAGAAAAACCTTTAAATTGCACCTAAAGCTTCCACAATTTGAATGTGTTTTTGCTATTCACAGCAAGTATTCGCTAAATACTCTGTGAATCAGTAAATGTTTTACCAATTGACATGGGTAATCACTAGTTTTGGATTATGTTTAAACAACTCAGATCCTGCTCTTGCATCCCCCCCTTTTTTTTACATGGACAGGCCCAGGGTCAAAATGTAAATAAGATTGCATATGTCATTTATTAAAAAGTGAGTATAGTATTATTTAAGCAAAGCAACAATATGACATACAATTACCAAGACCTCTGTTTGATAATCAGTAGTCTCTGGCAAATCGTATGCACAAACACATTAATTATCAATCTCTTTTGAACCTCTATGCTTTGAATCATGTAATATAGGGTATACATAAAGCCTTCAGTGATTAGGCATTATTAAGTGACAGCATGATATTGTAATGTTCAGTTAATTTCAACATTAATGTTCAACATTAATTGTAATGTTCAACGTTAATTTCACAACTGAAATGAAAAAGTTAACGCAGTGGTTCAACAAAAATAAATTATCTCTAAATCTAAAAAAAACAAAGATTATGTTGTTTGGAAATTATAAAATAAATCATGAAATAATGGTAACGATAGATGATACCAGAATAGAAACAGTACAGGAAAATAAGTTTCTGGGGGTGATGCTAGACAATAAAATCTGCTGGAAACCTCACATCAGTCACATCCGGGCCAAGTTGGCAAAATGTATAGGCATACTGGGGAAGACAAGATACATCTTGGACTATAAATCATTGGTCTTAATGTACAATTCACTGTTTCTACTTTATCTTAACTACTGTGTAGAAGTCTGGGGAAACACCTACAAGATCAACCTACAGTCAATATGCACATTACAAAAAAGAGCTATAAGGATAATAAATAATGTAGGATATAGAGACCATACCAATTCGTTGTTTTTAAAGTCACATGTCATAAAGTTCATCGATTTAGTTAAATTTAAGACAGCACAAGTCATGTACAGGGCAATTAATAATCAACTCCCAACTAATATACAAAAAATATTTAAAAAAAGAGACAATGATCATAATTTGAGAGGAGACTTAAACTTTACAAAACCCAAGATACGAACAACCAAGAAAAGTATGTGCATATCTGTCTGTGGGGTGTATTTGTGGAACAGTCTGGAGCCGAAACTGAAACTATGTACAAACAGAAATCAATTCAAAAAGAGGTACAAACATTATTTGCTGAAAGGATATATGTTAGAAGGGTAGTATTTATATGTACGATTCACTATGCTCACTCTGGGACACTATGGGATACTATGGAATGGTGAGTGGGACAGCACTGTGTATATCTGTGTTGTTTGAGGCTGGTTTTGATGTATGGACATCAATGTATGCTAGGATGGATGGGTGTTAATGTTGATATGTACAAAATACAGTTAATTGTTTACTTGGGGTCTTAAATGTGGTAATTTGTATATAATTCACATGGGTGTATTTATGGAAAAGAGGAGATGGAATTAATAAGTGTTCATGTCTTCCTTCTCCCTTTCGAACACTGTATACTGTTACTTTATTGCATTTGTCATTTGTTTTGTTTTTGTTATACTTTTTTGTTCGAAATAAAGTATCTATCTATCTATCTATCTATCTACATTGTCATGCTGGTAGCATTGATTAAGATGCAAGCATTTGTACTTAACTTAGATGTTCAGCCACCTCTTTGATGTCAATGGGAAGATAGCACGGACGGTGATGAGACTGGGTCTCAGAGGCTGGTTTTGTTTTTGCAGGGGGAAGGAGAACGTCAGTCCTGCGTCCTTTTTCCCTGTAAAGTGCACTGTTATGCTTCAGTCAAAGAAAAAAAAAGAAAAGTCTGATATGTCAAAAAATTGAATAAAAATAGCTCAATGTTTTTCATTTCCCAAAGGAAAAAAAAACTGGAGGGAATGAAAATATTGGCTTTAAAAATATGTAAATAGTTCATCACGTACGCAACATTAGAGTGAAAACCCATGAAGTTAGACTGAAAGAAAAAGTAAAACCCCAAAACTTTGCAAAAATACCCATATATAGACTGTTTTTTTCTCTTCCCTTTTACTACGTTTTTACACACAAATCAGTAGCTACACAGCCTATTCTATTTTTTCCCCAAGTTCTCTCTCTCTCTGTTTTTTTTTTCTTTTTTTTTTCTCTCAAGGACACACATACACACACAGACAGACAGACAAACAGAGCCCACAGAAATGTTCTCTTTTGCGTTATCTCCACAAGGTCATACAATAAAGACTTTTAGGTTCATGCCAAAACCCAAAACAGCATGAGAATTACTTCAATTAATCTCCAGAACTGGCAACTTTTAGCGGAAAAAATTGCAGATATGGCAACCCCCACACCGCCACTTGCAGTGTGAACCTCCCCTTCTTTTTGTTTTTTTTTACACTGCCGTAAAAACACAACACCAGTCCACTGTTTTTGCTCAAAGCTACTATTTTCAAATACCTATAATTTTAAACACTTCTCAAAAGGATAACAATTAACTAATCCATCCTTTTATGCTCCACCAATATCAGAAAAAAAAAATCGCAAACAACAGTTTTACAACTTGCTCCTTCCGCCTCTGCGGAGAACTCTCACTTTTTTTTCCACACCGGAGCAGATTACACAGAGACAAAACAAACCAGACTGCAGTAACTTTTATCTAAAACTCACAAAATAAAATATTTCAACAGTCACGTTAGCCACTCCGCTGTGTGCCGAAAGCCCAAAGTAAGACCTCCTCCCCTGGCATCTTGCAATAGCTTACCATAGTGGGGGAAGTCCCATGGGCGATAAGCGGACCCGGTAAGGGCACAAATCTTCCGTGAAAAAACCTTTTCCCTTCGGGGTTCACGTAACCTCCCCACGAATGCTGAAGGTCCAAACCCAGGACCATAAGCAGAAGTGGTCAAAAAGGCACAAATCTGTCCCCGAAAATTTACTTCTCTGGGATCACGGGATTTTTTTCCATAGGACATCAAACTTCTGTGGATAAAAGACTACGAATCTTTCCCTTTTTTCTTTGCATGCAAACTTCCGGCACCTCCACTGCACTTACTTGGGCATAGACAGCGGTGGATTTCTAAGAATCTCCCCGGGTCTTGCGATAACGGTCACTGTTTGCAGAGGAAAAACCTCGTTCCTCCCAAGGGATTATTCCGATATCGCTCACCGTGGGTAGAAATAACCCAGCACTCAGGCCGCTAGTTTCACCCCTTCAGCTTTTTGCAGTGTACGATCGGTCCGGTGAATCTCACTATCTTTTATCCATAAACAACAACAAATGTACTTACATTCAAGCCGCCTGTAGGATTCCCAGTCAGTTCCAGTGCCCCGGTCTGAAATGCCTTCACTGCAGTAACACTGAGCCTTTTTTTTTTTTTTCACTCAGCCTGGGAAGATCGTTTTTATCAGCTGTGCACTTGCTGAAATCAAGCAGAGGCGCCGGAAAGATGGCGATATGTGGATCCGCTGGTCGGAGCACCAAAATGTTGAATAATTTAGTTAGTTAGTTATTCAAAGTCAAATAATCAGGCGGAAAGTTGAATTTATGTACATTTATTACAACAATATAAGGAGTTACCCCACTGGTCACCTTGGGGGAGAGGTTACATGGCATGACATTCAGACACACCTAGAATCTCTAAAGGATCCATTCTTCTAAGTCTGATATACTGTATGTAGGTAGGAGAAAGGAGTGGGAGGATGAGGACAAGGGCAGGGACAGAACCGGACAGTCCTGATAACTGAGCTTATCCAGGTGGACGTCAGACACTCTGGAGACATGGGTCATGAAGACATGAGATCCGTAAAACTAACAGAATGTCCATCCACCACTGATCTGTACATTCTGAGGAGTTCCTGTGCATTCCTGTGACCCAAAACAGGTTATGTCAAAGAGATTATAATAAATGGCTTAGATCATTCCTTACCCCTGTACTGATCCTCAGTCTGAACTCTCTGAAATTGCTCACAGAAACAGGCCAAGAATATATAAACTTATCCTATATCGAATGCACATATTGTAGGACCTTGGGGAAGTCAGATTATTTAGCATCTCAGAGGGAGACAGTGAATAAGCATGGGAGAACATTGCCCAGGGGGTTCCTGGCGAGATAGCAGGAAGGAGTCAGGGACATAGGGGGGTTGAATGCAGTGTAATGTAAATGTTTTGCTGTGTGATAGGAAATACCATGAAACGTGTGAAGAGAGAGTTGAGTTAACTGAGGAGAGCCTGTTGAAATGATTCAGTCTGTTCTGTGCTTGTGAGATGTGAAGTGTGTAATAAACCGTCTGTCCATGAATCTGTCTCTTATTTCACACACTCCATACTGGTGACCCCAGACGAATTATGGAACACGAGGCAAGAACCCTGGAGCCGGCCCGGTCGGGAAACCCCAGCGACGCAGCAGCCATCCCACAGACAGCCCGGTCTGGAGCCCCCAGCAACGCGTGTGCGGTTTCAGTCAATCTACTGGACTTCTGGCAGCACAACCCGTGCTCTTGAGCCTCTTTTCCACTAGCCCAGCACACCTCGGTACGGCTCGATTCACTTCAGTACGGCTCGGAATGCTTCTGTCTCCATTAGCACGGTGTTGGGCATGGGTGTTGTGCTAGGGTGGGTGGGTTTATAACAGCGAGGCAGCTCCACACTCCCATGACGTAACGCACGCAACCCAAGCAAAACATTTTTTTTTCCAAAACTTTATTGAGAAGACCGAAGCAAAACATAACACATAGCTGTACAAGGCCACTCCTCGGTCTGTGGCTTTTTTCACCGTAAACGCCAAAAAGGACCGCCAGACAAGGGTACAGGCAGCGAGATGAAAACACTCTGGAATATTTCTGCAGCTTCTGGGAGAGCCAAAGGCGTGAGGATACAAACTAGGTCGTATATGACAGTAAGCTAATGGTTGCTAATGCTAGTTTGCTATAAGTACGTCATGCTACACTTTAATGTCTGCAAGTTATCGCTGTTAGGTACTAAAATATGTACGCTGTGTGTGTTTCAGATGGCTCTGTTGTGGGGAAATTACTGCTTCATTCGCTCTGGGCGTGCCTGTCACGGATGTGATCAGCCTGTCACTGATGTCAACACAGCTTCACAAACGATCAGTGGTTATAGAGCTTAAGAATGTCTGTAGAAACGTTTTATTTCCTGTACAACAAATTGCTCTGCTCTGCTTGAAAATCATGGAGAGACTGTTGAGACATCATGGACTTACCTGCTTCTGCAGCAGATTCTGAGATGGTATCATAGAAAAAAACGATCAGCTGACACAACTTGATCGCCAGGTTAATATTAGCCACAAAATATATATTCAAAAAGTAAATTTTACTGAGTTATGTATAATAAGATATATTTGACAGTTATCATGCATTTTAGGCCAAAACAAACTTGATCTAGGATTAAAAGCAATTAAAATAATGCAGTCACAAGTTTACATGGAAACATGTACTGTAGAAATATACTGTATATTCTCTGCATCAACAATGTACTAGATATGCATTCATGTTGTATTGCACTGGGATTTGCACTGACAATAAACCTATGAAGTTTTTGCAGATGTCTCTTTTTTTATATGTGAAGGTTACCACCATGTGGCATAAATTAAATACTGAAAGATTGGAAAAGCTAAGAATAATCCAGCAGTTTGAGAAATCACTTTTGGTTTGGTGTAAGTCTGTCAACAGAAATATGAACCATAAAGCAGTTTGTGTTAAAATGTTAAATCCAATTAAACCTAATCCGGGGGCTTCCAATCATGTGTCATGGGGGTCAAGACCCTGCAGGTTCTCTCTTCTACCCAGTCTCTTCAGCAGGTGTTGTCACTGATCAGTCAGTGGAAGAAGTTCAGTGGAATCTGCTGTTGAAGACACTGGTTGGAGGTAAAGCCTGCAGGGTCTTGGCCCTCCATGGCACATGATTAGACACCCCCCCCCCGCCCAAACCCATTATGATGAAGAGCAGATGCTAATATGACCCAGAATTCCTCCATATACTGTTACTGTCACTATTGAGAAACGTGTTATATGTCAATTTAATCCTATCCAACTTTTACTTTCAAAAAGCACACATTATTAGAAATATGTTATATTTCAATTTAATACTATCCCACTTGTACTTACAAAAAAGTGTGAATATTCATAAAAAGCACACACATGAAAAAGGTAGCACCACAAGCAGTGGTTCATAACGGTTTTGGGCAACAGCAACACAATTGTGTATCCTTTGCCAATCTGTCTGCTGTTATTTAATGTTTAACAGTTAAGGGACGAATGATTATATGCTCCAAAACCTGAGAAACTCTCTGATAAAAAAGCTGCAACAACAAAAGTCACTTTTGGTTTGAATTAACTGCCAAATGACCTAGAAATAATGAGCTGAAACTTGTTTTTATTCATATTAAATAATGAGACAGTGGCACACTGGCCAACACCAAATTGTATTATTTTTTACATCCTAGGGCATTTTGGATGTACTGAATAAAAAAAATTCATGTTTTTCACCTTCAGGTCAACGTTTGGAACAACAGTATTAGTATTTTCCGTTTTGATGATGCTACACTCCTTCTAAAGTATTGTAATTCTCTGAATTTGGAATGCCGATAGAACATTCAATTTACATATACTTACTTTTTTACCTACTTTGACTTGTAAGCTTGATCAGTCTCTCCTGCTGCATTTTAAAGTCCAACTGTGCAACTTCTTATAAGTTAACATAAAAAATGTACCCAAAGTTTAGAACTGGATCATGTGGGGCTAATTTTTTATGATATTTCAATAAAAAGAACAGAAAGCTTACAAAAACATTTTTTTTGTCACATGAGTGAAGTGCTGTGTATGCATACACACACACATCACACACATCTTAGTTTATTTCGGATAGTACATTACAGGTTAAAAGAAACTGTATAATATAACAACAAGGTCAAATTAGACAAAGACTCCTTCTACTATACAATTCCACGTGAGTTATCCGAAATGGGTGATGGCTGAAGCCGCAGCTTATATTGCCCACCCATATTCCATCCAAGAATTCAAAGGAGAAAAAAGAGAAAACAAGACAAGAGCGATTACAATTTAAAACAAGGCTAAGACAAAATGTGACTGAGAGAAAAAGAAAAAACTGAGCTAGTCTAAGTTAAGCGGTTACTATTCAAAAACAAATCTAAGACATAGTGTCACAAAGAAAAAAAGAAAAAACTAAGCTACAACACAACACAGGCTGGAAATGTCAATCCTTATGTGAGTTTACATGTCGTCTTGTAAATATGTTTGGAGTATTTCTTCCTTTAGTTTTTGTTTAAATTGTCCAAGCGTTGTACATGATTTTAATTCAGGTCCAAAATCGTTCCATAATCTGACTCCTTGCACTGAAATACAGTGTTGCTTAGTGGTTGTTCTCACTGTAGGCTTTTGAAATATACATGTTCCTCTGGAGTGATATCGTTTCTCCCTTGTTTGGAACAACTTTTGGATATTTGCGGGCAGTGATAGATTCTTCACTTTGAACATTATTATTGCGGTTTTAAAGTCAATCAGATCTTTCAACTTGAGAGTTTTTGTTTAAGAAAAAGTGGGTTTGTTGGTTCCCTGTAAGCTGCTTTGTTGATTATTCTAATAGCTCTCTTTTGAAGCATAAAGAGTGGATATATGTTTGTTTTATATGTATTTCCCCATACTTCATTACAATATGTTATGTATGGGAGTATTAATGAATGATACAAGGTGTATAGTGTGGGTTGATTCAGCAAATTTTTCACTCTGTGTAATATTGCAATTGATTTGGATACTTTACCTTTTATATAATTAATATGTGGCTTCCAACACAGTTTGTTATCAATTATTACTCCAAGGAATTTAGTTTCGGATACCCTTTCAATCTCTACACCATTTACACTGAGTTTGGGTACTGGGTAGTTGTGATGGTTGTTAAAGACTATAAATTTTGTCTTGCTTAAATTGAGCGTTAATTTGTTTGAATCAAACCACAGTTTCAGCTTTCCTAATTCCTTTCCGAGTGTATCCAGAAGTTGTTCCAAATTGTTTCCACTGCATAGCAGATTAGTGTCATCAGCAAACAATATTAAGTCCATTTTTTCTGAAACTTTACATATATCATTTATATACATATTGAATAATAATGGTCCCAAAACTGAACCCTGTGGGACTCCACAGGTGACCTTCAGTAACTCTGAGTTTTTGCTGTTAACACATGCAAACTGATATCTATTCTTTAAGTAACTATTTAACCAGGACAGTGCTACCCCTCTAATACCACAATTTTGTAGTTTCTTTAATAATAGATTGTGATCTACTGTATCAAATGCTTTTTTAAGATCCAGGAATACTCCAACTGAATACTCTTTATTTTCAATGGCTGTTGATATTTTTTCTGTAAATTCCATTAAGGCATATGCTGTTGTCCTTTTGTGTCTGAACCCATATTGCTGCTCACACAATAAATCATTCTTCAGTATGAAGTTGTCAATTCTCTCATAGAATATTTTTTCAAGTATCTCGGAAAATTGCGGTAATAGTGAAATTGGTCTGTAGTTGGAGAGTTCCCCTCTGTCGCCTGTCTTGTAAATCGGAATTACTTTAGCTATTTTCATTGCATTGGGAAATATACTTGATTGGAGAGACAGGTTACAGATATACGTCAGTGGTTTCACTATGCATTCGATAACAGTTTTGACTAGTAGCATGTCAATACCATCGCAGTCAGTAGATGTTTTACTTTTGAACGATTTAACAATTTCCATGACCTCTCTTTCGTCTGTGTTCTTTATGAAGATGGTGTCTTTTACAGCAGTGTTATTGCATATTGTATCACCTGTAGGCGCCGTAGTGGGTATTTCTCGGGCCAGTTTAGGTCCAATGTTAACAAAAAAATTATTAAATTCATCTGCAGGTGAAGCTATATTCACTTTCGGAGTCGATTTATTATTTTTTGGAATATTAGTTGGGTAGCTAGTATTTCTGCTTTTATTTCCAAGAATACTGTTGATTATTGTCCATGTATTTTTAATATTGTCTTTGTTTTTTTCCAGTTCTTTACTGTAATAGTCTCTTTTACTGCATCTTATTATATATGTTAACTTATTTTTGTATGTTTTATACCGTTGCTCTGCTTCTTTTGTCCTTTTCTTTATGAAAGCTTTATATAATAAATTTTTCTTTTTACACACCTTTTGTAGTCCTTTGGTTAACCATGGTTTGTCAGCAAATTTGTGTTTAAGCTTTTTTTTAACTAATGGGCAGTTTTTTTCATAAAGAGTGGTTACAATGTTTATAAATGTGTCATAGGCTTCATTTACATCTGTTACATAGACTTCTGTCCAGTCTTGCTTCAGCAAGTCCTCTTTAAAAGAACTGATTGCGTTTGGTGATTTGTGTCTGAACGATTTTGAGATATTTTTTTTTTGGTCTAGTTAAAAATTACATTACCTTTACAATGGCTGACCCCTGACAGGATGATCAGCATCATTTTGATCAGACTAGGCAATGGAATTTCTATGTAATTATACTGTTTTATAATTCAGTGTTATAACAGACAAACCACACTTTCCAAAACAATTCCATTTTATTATATACAAAATATTAAAATAAAAAAAAAATTTGCAACACAACATGAAGGTTAATCGACATTTTATACACGCCGACCACTGAGTGCTTCTACCAGCTTCCCAAACTGGGTCAGGAAGGCTCGGTTGAATGAAGCCGTCTCTGCCAGCTCCTGGGTCAGGAAGGCTCGGTTGAATGAAGCCGTCTCTGCCAGCTCCTGCCTGCTCCTGGGATACCCTCGCGTTTTCTGCAACCTCATTTAAATGTTGCAAATATTTATCATTGAATAGATTTTGCGCCTGGTGGCGGGACAGATTCACATTAATCCGGGCGTGCTGGCGCAGCGGACGCGTGGGATGATTCTACAAGGAAAATGCACACAATAAAATACAGCACGAAAGTGCAAGATATACAGAAAAGACAATAGTTTTTAACAAGATTACATAAGCTTATTTCAGCGTATTGTTCACATGAATAATTAAAAGAAAAGCGTGACTCCACAGTGTGCTGCAATAAAGCAGAGCGATCATCATCCACAAATGAACAGCTTTTTATTGCATAAATAAACTGAGCGTCTTAACGAATATATTTGCGAAAAAACGCACAATAAAAAAAAGTTAAAACTCACCGTTAAAGGACTCCGATGTCGAGACCTCCCAGTATATTTTTTCATTCCGGGTGGCTCCGTCTAACTCGCGCTGGATACGTTCGTCTGACAATGCAGTGAGCAGACACTGCAGCTCCTTATTGGTCCATGGAACACCCTTATTACGCAAAGCCATTTTTGATAGAGAATAAATGAAAATAGCACAGCAATACACTGAAAATAAACTGCCAACAGTGGTTGCGCGCTGAGTAATGGCGGTCGTGAAGATTCTTATTTTTTTTTCAAAAACTTTATTGAGAAGGTCGTGAAGATTCGGCAGAAGATGAGGAGGAGAGGGGCGGTTACAACCTGACCAATCAGCGCCGGTTACGACCTGACCAATCAGCGGCGACCAGTCTGTTAACATCACAACACGGCCCAGCTCAGCACTGCTGTACCCTGCCCTTGAGCGGGGCTGAGAATCGCGGCTGTTAAACCATGTTGGGGCTAGTTGAAAAGCGTACAAAGCGTGCTGAGCCGTCCCATGTCGCGCTAAAGCGTGCTAGTGGAAAAGGGCCTTTGGTTCCACCACACCGAGGCCCAGTTCGCCCTCCGGGGAGTAACGGCAGACGACACCAAGTTCTACCATGTGGTAGCAGCGCTGAATGCTCGCACAGCCCAGCAGGTAGCGAGCCTGCTCAATCAGCCTCCAGCCCACAGCAAATACAAGGCGCTCAAGGCTGCGCTGACCCGGCGCTACATGCTCTCGGAATGTGAGAGAGTGGAGAGGCTCCTGGGGCGGACCGAGTTAGGAGATGGTTCAGCCGTCGACCTGATGGAGACGATGCTGGCGTTAATGGGCACGGACGACGGGCACTTTCTGTTTGCCCACCTCTTCCTCCGGAACCTTCCAACGGAGGCGAGAGCGGTTCTGGCCAATTCGCCGTTGCTGGCCACACGTGACTACCATGCGCTAGCCCAGGAGGCAGACCGGATCATCCTCACCACCCGGGTGATCACTGTCAACGCTGCGACAGCGGAGCCCAGCGAGACAACCAGAGGAGACGAGGAGCCACCGACGGTAGCGGCAGCAGGGGCCAAGGAGCACCAGAGAGACACGCTCTGCTTCTACCACCGCCGCTTCGGAGAGAACGCGCGCAGATGCTCGCCACCGTACCAGTTCAAGCGCTCGGGAAACGCCAAGGCCGGCAGTCGGTAGCAGCTGCGACCGCCGGTGAAGAGAACAAGCTGCTCTACGTGATGGACTCGCGCTCGGGGAGACGCTTCCTCATCGACACCAGAGCCCAGAAGAGCGTCATCCTGCCGTCCTACGCTGACCGGCTGGCAGGACCTAGCGGCCCCGGACTTGTGGCAGTAAACGGCTCAGAGATTAAGACATTCGGTGAGAGAACACTGGCCTTATCTCTACATGGCCACTCGTATGAGTGGACTTTTATCATAGCAGCACTGTGTTGCCCGATCCTGGGCGCTGATTTTCTGTGTGCGCATGGTTTACTTGTGGATGTTGCTAACAGACGCCTGGTTAATGCACTGTCCTTTGAATCTCTCCCCTGTATAGCTCGAGGGACCCGGCCAACAGCACAAGCCAACGTCACAGCACCAGGCGGTAATTTCCACCCACTGCTCACTCAGTTCCCAGCACTCACGGTCCCGACGTTTTCGGCGGCCATAGCTAAGCACAGGGTGGAGCACTTTATCACCACCACCGGGCCGCCCGTTTTTGCACAACTTTGGCGCTTGGATGCAGCTAAACTGGCCATAGCGCATGAGGAGTTCGCCAACCTGGAAAGGTTGGGCATCATCAGGCGTTCGAACAGCCCATGGGCATCCCCGCTACACATGGTCCCTAAGGCTGAGGGCTCGTGGCAACCGTGCGGTGATTTCCGCAGGCTGAACAACGCCACAGCACACGACCGCTACCCGATTCCCCACATACAGGATTTTTCCATTCACCTCGCCGGAGCAAGCATTTTTTCCAAAATAGACCTGGTCTGCGGTTATCACCAGGTCCCAGTGCGCGCAGAGGACGTACCCAAAACAGCGGTAATAACTCCATTTGGTTTATTTGAGTTCCTGCGCATGCCATTTGGGTTAAAAGGCACGGCACAGACGCTCCAGCGCATGATGGATGCAGTGCTGCACGATCTCCCGTTCGTGTTTGTCTACCTGGACGATATCCTGGTAGCCAGTGCGTCCGAAGACGAATACGAAACCCACCTCAGGACGGTTTTCCGGAGGTTGGAGGAGCATGCGTTAATAATCAACCCGGCGAAATGCCAGTTCGGCATGACGGAGATTGATTTTTTTGGGGTACCGCGTCTCTCCGGAAGGAGCAATCCCATTGCCTGACAAAGTGCGCGCCATAGCGGATTTTCCCTGGCCTCAGACGGTCAGGGCGCTGCAAGAATTTTTGGGGATGGTGAACTTTTATAATCGTTTCCTTCCCCGCGCGGCGCAGCTCATGCAACCATTGTACGCCGCGCTCAAGAGACAGAAACCCGCGGATGGGGTCGAATGGACCCCGGAGCGGGAGCGGGCATTCTCGGAGGTTAAAGCAGCCCTGGCAAACGCCGCACTGCTGGCGCATCCGGACCTGGCAGCCTGGACAGCGCTCACCACCGACGCTTCAGACGTGGCTATAGGGGTCGTCGTGGAGCAGCGTGTCGCCGGGGCTTGGCAGCCGCTCGCCTTTTTCAGCAGAACTTTGCACGACAGTGAACGTAAATACAGCGCATTCAACAGGGAGTTGCTGGCCCTCCACCTGGCCATACGGCACTTCCAGTTCTGGCTGAACGGGCGCAGTTTCACCACGTTCGTGGACCACAAGCCACTAACGTTCTTGATGGCCAAGGTTTCAGAACCGTGGCCGGGCCAGCAGCAGAGACAGCTGGCCGCGATCTCAGAATTTACTACCGATATTCAGCATGTGTCGGGTAAACTGAATGTGGTGGCGGACTGCCTCTCACGCGCCGTGGCGGCCCCAGTCTACGTGGGGATAGATTATGCAGCCATGGCCGCTGAGCAGATTAGCGATGCAGACGTGCGCGCGCTCCAGTCTTGACCAACAGGGTTAAGGCTGGAGAGCAGGGTACTGCAAGATGGCATGCCCCTCCCTAATCTGCGATGTCTCCACGGGACGCCCGCATCCGGTGGTCCCGGTTGTGTGGCGCCACCGTGTGTTTGAGTCGGTTCACAATCTAGCGCACCCAGGAGTGCACACGTTGGTCAAAATGGTGGGAGAGAAGTTTGTGTGGCCGAGCCTACGCAAGCAAGTAAAAGAGTGGGCTGCGGCCTGCGTGGCGTGCCAACGAGCCAAGATACACAGAGACACGAAGGCTCCCTTGGAGCCGTTTCGGGTACCGGCTAAGAGGTTTGATCATGTTCACGTGGACCTCGTGGGCCCCCTCCCGCCACCACAGGGGTGCACGCACCTCCTGACAGTGGTGGACCGCACGACGCACTGGCCAGAAGCAGTCCTGCTGGCGGCAACCACCTCCGCGGACGTGGCACGCGCTTTTTTAACAGCATGGGTGGCACGTTTTGGAGTCCCGTCGGACATTACGTCCAACAGGGGCCCTCAATTTGTTTCCGACCTCTGGTCCACGATGGCCCACAGCCTGGGTGTTGCAGTTCATCGCACAACCGCGTACAACCCACAGGCCAATGGGTTATGCAAACGTTTTCATAGATCACTGAAAGCAGCACTCAGGGCTTCACTGACGGATGCAAATTGGGTGGACAGGTTGCCGTGGGTTTTATTGGGGTTGCGCTCCACGCCAAAAGAGGATTTGGAAGCTTCCCCGGCAGAGCTGGTTTTTGCGCAGCCCCTACGGCTGCCCATGGAATTTCTGCCAGACAGCTCCCGGACAGCTCCGGACAGCTCTGCCGGACAGCTCCCCGTCTCAGCTTTTGCAGCGGAGCGCAAACACAGGCACGCTGCCGGGCCCAGCCCACCACTGTTTTCCGCGTGCTTTCGTGCCTAAAACTTTGAAGAACACGGAGTTCGTGTTCGTCAGACACGACGTCCACCGCCCACCATTGCGCCCACCCTATGATGGACCGTTCAGAGTGTTGGAAACAGGGGATAAGCATTTTTTGCTAGACTTGGGAGGTCGGCGGGAGAAAATTGGCATAGACAGACTCAAACCTGCCTTTGTAGCAGCAGACGAGCAAGTGCGGTTGGCTAGGGCCCCTCGGCGTGGAAGACCCCCACGGAGAGCTCCCCAGGGAAGCGATCCACCAGAGCAGCCACACGGACAGAGCGAAGTCCCCCCCCCCCCCGCCACGGCCCACCCACAGTCAGACACACTCCCAGCAGCCCCCCACCGGCACAGCAGCGCCACGGAGGCGGTAAACCCCAGTTACAGCAGATATGGGAGGAGACTGAAGCCAAGAAAGCGTGTGGACTGATGTTCTATCTAAGATGCTGGGGGGGGGCGGTGTAGGACCTTGGGGAAGTCAGATTATTTAGCATCTCAGAGGGAGACAGTGAATAAGCATGGGAGAACATTGCCCAGGGGGTTCCTGGCGAGACAGCAGGAAGGAGTCAGGGACATAGGGGGTTGAATGCAGTGTAATGTAAATGTCATGCTGTGTGATAGGAAATGCCATGAAACGTGTGAAGAGAGAGTTGAGTTAACTGAGGAGAACCTGTTGAAATGATTCAGTCTGTTCTGTGCTTGTGAGATGTGAAGTGTGTAATAAACCGTCTGTCCATGAATCTGTCTCTTATTTCACACACTCCACAATATAAACATTAAACATGGCATATGAAAGGTATGATACTTCTCAAATATAATAATACATTATTAATATCAATAATAATATAGATAATATGGAATTTTTCTATCACTTAATATGAGATATATGAGATTTTTTATTATGAGCAGTAGCATGAGTTCCCTTTTATCTGAAAATTCACAGCCCGAGATGCCCTGTGTGTGTGACCAGCCCTGCTAATAACTAATTAGTTACTAATTTTCAGCAACTTCCCCAACACACTGATTGTCACATATTCAAATATTTGTAGCTCTGTATTAAATCTACATATTAAATAACATTTTGGGGTTTACAAAAAAGAAAAAAATGACACACTGTGTGATATTGTGTATCAATACTGTATGTGATACTGTGTATCAACACTGATACACAGTATTGCCCCTTCAATGAGACTTTTAACATTACTGTGGTTGTTTTCTGTTGACATGTTTAACATTAAGCCTAAAAGGAAGTGAACACAGTAAAAACCTACTAAGAAAAAAAAAACTATGAAAAACAAGCTGGAAGTGATAAAAGAATGTTGATGGTTAATAGATGATCAAGTAGTCAGTATTGCAGTATCGTCTAAAAGACCCACAGCTGCATGTGCTTGACCCAACAACTTCACTAAAGAGGGATAAAGGAGCGTGGGAGGAGGAAGAATGCTGGACAGAGGCGATCATCATCTCATAATGACTCGCAAATCTCACCCAAAATGGAACAGAGCTAGATCCTCTCTTTACCGCCTCCAACATCAACTTTATGATGAGTGTCTTCATTATGCAACAGCTCTATATTCCATCACTCCAAGAACCCCATGGGTTTTAGCCATCGCTCTGCCCATGCTGTAGTTAATAATTACACTGCACATCAATAACTTAATGTTCACCTCAATCAATATTTTAACCCTGCAACTGAATACATTGTAAAGATGAGAAGTTACTTTTTCTGCAGGAAGTTAAACTAAGCAAGCCTTGTTCTTAATTCTGAAGAGGCCATTCATAGCAGAAAACACACAGATTCTCTAATTATCACCCAGCTCAGTTTTCCACCTGTTTCTTTCACCACCTCATTTTTTAGCATCCTTAACGTAATTGTTAAGATTTCCACTCCATAAGTTCTGATTAACCTTCTTTCCAGCAAGCGCTTGTCTTTTCAGAAAAAGAAAAAAAGTGTGATAAAAGCATTGATGCTGCAACTATCACTAAAGAAAAATGGCATACAGTAGTTTCCTAGAAAATCAGTGAATGCAATTATAAAGGATGGGCAATAAAAAACATGACACTTAGTTTTCACACAAAAACAAAGGTTATGATAATGTAACCCTTGCCTTATGTTAATTAGGTAAGGGAAATTATTAAGTGTAGACCAGTCACTAGGTTCGTAAGGGTTACAATAGGGAATTAAAATGAGTGTGGAATGAAATAGCTGGAGGCAAGAAATGAGCAATAATGGTTGTTATTTGTAGAGATAAAGAGAACAATATATACAAACAATTTACAACTATACAAATATAACAACGGCCGGCATGAAATAAAACCCCAAAATTGTCCTACTGAGCTCAGTGTTTGTTTGTCTTTTTCGTTTAGTCGTTTGACCAGTCAAGATATCTTGTATCTCCAGACTCAGGTTTCTTTTCCTCTTTTAAAGTGGCGGCTTGAGTTGTTACCACTTCGAATTTTGTGCACTGGAGAGAGGAAGGATGTTCTTCAATCGAGATCTTGGTCAGATCTCAGTTCAGTCTTGATTCAGTCTCGGTTCAGGTCTCGGGTCAGGCTCGCCATCTCCATTCGGAGAGAATCCAGGATCATAGATTGAGTCCCCATCGTGCTGTTTGCTCTCTACATGTCTGTTCTTTTCTTCTTCTCTATCCCCTCACCCCCCAGCCAGTCGCAGCAGATGACTGCCCCTCCCTGAGCCTGGTTCTGCTGGAGGTTTCTTCCTGTTAAAAGGGAGTTTTTCCTCTCCACCGTCGCCAAGTGCTTGCTCACAGGGGATCGCCTGATTGCTGGGGTCTTTCTGCAACTGTGGGGGTTCCCCCCTACAGTTGATAGTGCTATGAGATGACTGTTGTTGTGAAATGGCACTATATAAATAAAGTTGAATTGAATTGAATTGAATTGATCCAGAAGGTTCTTAATCGGCAACCAAAAAAACCTAGCCTGCACAGCAATAATGGTTGAATAATAATGGTAAACCAGAGACTGGACAGTGCACCATCAAAATCAGCTGCGTGAACCAGCAGGTCATCAAGATAAACAATGCAGCAGCTCCAGGTGACGTGAGCCAGCACTAGCTCCATCAGACGTTCAGAGGTGGCCGGGGCATTGCAAAGTCCAAACAGCATCACCTTGAACTGCCACATCTCTCAATAATTCCACTCCTGACACCAGTGTGATGTTTCAAGAGTTCACACAATAATGAGAGAGGAGTTGTGACTTATAGGCATTTATTCTTCACTGACTCATTACACGGAACAGAGGGGAGGTCATTCACACAGACACTCACCTCACTCAGGGTGACGCAAACACATAATCCATCACACACAGGGAAAACAACACTGTCACAACCGGGCTTATAACACAGTTATAATCGTACAACAATAACTCTCAGAATACAAGAATAATTACAGTCTTTGAATCCCCCAAAGCGAAAAGCATGCTGGGAGAATCCTTGCTCCTTATCACAGCCCCGACGTTACAATATACTGCAGTCTTTGAAGACTCTTGCCAGGCATCCCAATGAGGAGCGCATTACAGTAATCCAGTCTGGAGGAGACAAAGGCGTGGACCAGCTTTTCAGCATCGGAGAGGGTTAAAGAGGGGCAGAGTTTTGCAATGTTACAGAGGTGATAGAAAGAGATCTTACAGAGGTGATTTACAGGTATATGGAATATAGTAAATAAAGTAATTAGAAATGGAGATAGACAAGATAATTATCCTCAGTATTTTAGAGATCAGGGGTCACCAACTAAAAATGCAAGAGGTTCGATAAGTCAGTCCTCCCCAGCTGAGATCTGAATTAGGGCTGAAGATCTTTAGGCACCTCATGATACAACTATGATTCAGGGTCTCTGTTAAGTCAAACTACTGTACCTTTAATATTATTTTTATTATTATGTATTAATTTACTATAGTATTCCTTTTTACTTCTTCTCTTAATATTAGTTCACTTATTTTTATAATTTTTATATCTATTTTCTACCTCCTTAGTTTTATGTTTTGTGAATTCTCTATACAACATATTTTTTTGCAGGCATTTTTTAATCCCTTGGTGATCCATGGACTATCTCAATATTTTTGCTTCTTACTGATTTTTTTAATTGGACAATTTGTCATATACTGTAATAATTTAAATATTGTTAAAAATATTTCATATGCTTTGTCCATGTCTTCTTCATTACATATTTCTTCCCAGTTCTGTTTTGCTAGATAATTTTTAGAGCATTCATTAATTCTTCAGTCCTCGCTCATCTGTATATAAATGCTGTTTTTTGCTTTTCTTTCCTATAATTGTCAAAAACAGTGAATATTGGCAGGTGGCCACTGATGTCATTGATTAATAATCTACTTTTTGTGTTATTATCCATATTATTTGAAAAGATGTTATCAATGAGTGTAGCACAATGAGATGTAATTCTGCTGGGTCTGGTGATCTTAGGATAAAGACCTAAACTTTTCATTGTATTAATAAATTCTTCATTGGGTTTATGGTTATCTTGATTTAACAGATCTATATTAAAATCACCACATGTACGTAAACATGATCTTTTGATGTGAAACAGTGAATGTTTCTTCTATCCAGTCTTTAAAAGTCTCTATTTTTGACCCGGGTGTTCTATATCAGGCCTAGGGGTAGAGCATCCGCCCCACAACTAGGAGGTCGGGGTTCAATTCCCAGATGGGTCATGCCAAAGACCATGTAAAAGTGGAACTGCTGAAGTCATTCTATGACACGGTGGTGGCATCAGCCATCACTTTTGGAGTGGTCTGCTGGGGCAGTGGCATTACTGCAGCCGATAGGAAGAGACTGAACAAACTGATTAAGAAAGCTAGCTCTGTCCTGGGGCAACGCCTTGATCCGATGGAGGAGATAGGAGAGAGAAGGACGGTGGCTAAACTGTCATCTCTGCTGGAGTCCGAGTTCCACCCTATGCAGGACATACTGGATGCACTGAGGAGCTCATTTAGCAGCAGACTACATCATCCCAGGTGCACAACCGAGAGGTTTCGTAGGTCCTTCCTACCAACGGCTGTCAGACTGTACAACCTAAGCAGGGCTGCTCGCAGAGATAGCAAAAAGACGTAACAAACTAATAGTTTTTTTTTTTTTTTTTGAATGCAAAAGATGCAATAGACTTACACAATGGTCCTCTCCGGCATACAACTAGGAACATACCGGTCGCTATGGAGGGTGAGAATATGTATGGGCACATAATCATACCATGTAGGATAACTAAATAGACGGTTATGCTGTTTCATCCCACCTAGCAACAATGCTCTGCACTGTGTGTGTTTATATATTTACATATTTATTCCATCTAGCTACAATGCTCTGCACTGGGTGTGTTTATATTTATATATCTATATATTTATTCCATCTAGCTACAATGCTCCGCACTGTGTTTTTATATATCTACATATTATTCCATCTAGCTACATTGCTCCGCACTGTGTGTGTTTATATACTTGCATATTTATTCCACCTAGCTGCAATGCTCCATACTGTGGGTGTTTATATATTTACATATTTATTCCATCTAGCTACAATGCTCTGCACTGTGTGTTCATATATTCATATATTTATTCCATCCAGCTACAATGCTCTGCACTGTGTGTCTGTGTGTGTGTGTGTGTGTATATATATATTTTATAGTAATATGTACATATGTATATTAGCTGCTCTTGCTTGCTTGTTTTTTCTTGCCTTCTGATTGTTGCTCTGAGTGTTGCTATCCTTGTGCTGTTGCAATCCTGGAATTTCCCCGTTGTGGGACTAATAAAGGCTTATCTTATCTTATCTTAACATTCTGCTGATCAGCTTGGAGCTTAGCAAAAATGGAGCGGAGGAGGGAAAATGTGGGTGGCAGTGGCTCAGGAAGTAGAGCGAGTTATCCTTTAACCAGAGCGTTGGCAGCTCGAATCCCGCTCTCCCCAGCCATCCTGCCGTTGTGTTCCTGGGCAAGACACTTTACCCACCTTGCCTCCAGTGTCCATGACACTCGGGATGAATGTATATAAATGTTCGGTAGTGGTTGGAGAGGCCGTTGGCGTGGCTGCCTCCGTCAGTCTGCTGCAGGGTAGCTGTGGCTACAGTAGTAGCTTACCACAACCATTGTCTCTCTGTGGAGTGAATGGATAATGGTTTTTCATTGAAAAGCACTTTGGGTTTCTTGAAAGGCGCTCTATCTGTTTAGTCCATCTATCTGTTTAGTCCATCTAGCTACAATGCTCCGCACTGTGTATATACAGTATATATTTATATATTTATGTGTACATGTGTATATTCACTGCTCTTATTTTCTTATTTTCTTATCTTCTAAATCATTGCTCTGAGTGTTGCTATCCCTGTGCTGTTGCAATCCTGGAATTTCCCCATTGTGGGACTAATAAAGGCTTATCTTATAAATACAAATCATTATATATGCAGCTAACCAACACATTTTTTTTCCCTACAAATTTCAGTAGTCAAACATTCTAATAAACCTCCAGTTGAAGTTGTCTTGATCTCTACCACTCTGAAATGAAGATTTATATCAACGTACAAGGCCACACCTCCTCTGCATTTGTTCTCTCTGTTCTTATAGTACAATTCATATCCATTCAGTTCAAAGTCCACACCCTTCTTAGGATTGATCCAGGTTTCTGTTAGGGTGACTATGTTAAATGGATGAGAAAACTGTTAAATATTCCTTGATTTTATCAAAATTTGCATACACACTTCTACTGTTAAAGTGAATAATGGATAATCTATGTTCTGTCTTGATGTCCTTGTTGAATTGTTCGTCTGAATAATAGCAGCAATTGTCATTCAAATTGGAGAAAAAGTTATTTTCAGGGTCAATATCACATTCCATGTCCTTTCAGTTAGGTTCAGTGTATTCAAATGTTTTCAGTTCTAGGTTATCAGAATCAATAATCCTCTGTGTTGATCAAATTATCCATCAGAAAAAAGAAAAAAAAACTAAAAACACAAATTATCATCATAAACAAATACAATAAATTAACTGATAAATGTCATGTTGGTCATTACATAAAGAAGAAAAGCAGTAGCTAATCATAGCCCTTTACATAGTAAGTCATTTGTATTTATCCAATTCTTTTGTGTTTCTTATTTGTATAGCGTTTGACCCTCTCTTTTCTTTTACCCAAATTTTGCACTTCCATACCCATGTAACATATTTTTAAGCTTCCTTAGTTGTCTCTTCCCTGCAATATAGGCATTTTCTTTTTTTTTTTTGGAGGGGGGGGTTAAATGATCATTTATGTAGACATTTGTTCCTTTCAGCTGTTTTGCTTTTCTTAACAACTCTTTCTTTGTGCTTTTGACTGGATAATCTCAGTATAATCAGTGGTTTGGCTTTTCTATTCTGTGTGATGGTGTGACAAGTAGGAATTGAGTCATTGTGTATATTGATACCTTTGCTTTGTAAAAAAAAAAAAACAGCACGTGTTCTTCAAGCGACTGGAGTTCCTCAAAAGGGGCGTCCTCTCCAAAATTGTCACTAGTCGCAGAGACAACTCGAGCATAGGAGCGGTGTTTTACATCCAAGCTTGAAATTATAATGTCATCTTTCCTAGAATATTGCTCTAGTTCATCCACTCTCTGTTCAAGATCCATAATACGTTTGTCTTTTTCTTTAATCAGACCTTTACGTTCTTTTATTTCTTCCACGAGTACAGGCAGCTTGGAAAAAATAGACAGAATGCAGCATAGAGCACTTCGCCTGTGCATTGGAGCCGTCAAAACAACACCAAACAATACTGTTTTAATAGAAGCAGGAGAAATGCCAATGGATTTGAGAAGAGATAAATTCACATTATCATACTGGTTCAAGCTGAAAGGAAGTGAGGAAGCGAATATTTCAAAAATAACGCTACAAGACTGCTGGGAATATTCTAACTTCCAGAGACACGGGTTTGGGTGGACAATTGAAAGAAAAGCCAGAATGTATGGACTAGACACTTATTGATATAGCTAACACCAGTCCAGTGAGTAATGTTCCCCCTTGGCTGTTTCCAGGAAAAGAAGTAGACATTAGTCTGTTAATGAGGAAAAAGGATTGGCATATGAGTGAAGTTGGTGTTAAAACAAGCATTTACCTCAGGAATAATTACTATAACTTCTTACAGCTGTATACTGACGGTTCAAAGAATAAAGAGGGCTCTGTTGGAATTGGAGTATACATCCCAGAGTTCAAAGTGACCATCGCAAAAAGACTCTCCAATACATTCGTGTTTACAGCAGAGATGGTGGCAATAATTATTGCTTTGTAGTGGGTGGAGGAGGTCAGACCGGACCGGGTGGTGGTGTGCACAGATTCACTTGCAGCTTTAAAAACCATACAGACACTAAAATCTACAAAGGAAGACTTGGTGATTGAGCTGTATCACAGTTTATTTAGAGTACACAGGGGTGGTGGACAAGTTCAGTTTTGTTGGGTTCCTGCACATGAGGGGTTGAAAGGGAATGACTGTGCAGAAAATTAGCAAAAAGTGCTCTTGGAAAAGAGGTAACTATACCATTGTCTCTTGGAAAAGGTGAAGGGAAAGCAGTAATCAAGAAAAAAAGGAACTGAGCTACGTATGGCAAAAAAGATGGGATGAAGATCATAAAGGTACATAGATCGTATTACAAAATACAAAAATCTATTGCAATAAAGAATTTCATAACAACCAAAAGGAGAGAGGACATCATTATGGCAAGACTCAGACTGGATCACACACATTTAAATGGCACTTTATTCACCATGGGGAAAAGCGAAAGTGACAAATGTAGATAATGTGGAGTAAAAGAAAATGTCGAGCACATCTTATTACACTGTCACAAATACGGAAATGAAAGACAGATAATGGAAAATGGAGTTCGAGAGGCCGGTAGGGAATGGGATTTAACTGGGATTCTGGGATCAGATGGAGATGGAGAGGCAGTAAGTCACGAGAAGGGCTCTTTTCTCTTTTTTAAATAATACAGGATTAAGTCATAGAATTTAGGGGTCGGGCTCAGATGACATAATGTTACACACTCTTGTACAGTAGGTGGCGGTATGCACCTTTCAGTTGCTTGCTATCCGCCAGTAACTGACAGAAGAAGAAGAAGAACAGTTCACGTCATAATAGCCAGCCAGTCGTGAGGGCTGGCTAGCTGGCCGGCCGGCTACAACTATTGATGCCGCCAAGGACACAGTCCAAGAACGGATATTTTTTTCACACATAAGGAGTTGTTCCGAACTCCTTATAAGAACTCCTTATACAAAAATATAGAGCTATGCTGGTCAAGTCAGTGGCAGTAATGCACCTGTAAGCTGGTTGCCAACCACCAATCAAATCTAAAAGAAGAAGAAGAAGAACAGTCGACAGCATTCCAGGTTTTGTTGTGGTCACCCGCGTCACTGTTTATCTCACTCTTCTTCTTCTAGATCTGATTGCTGGCTGGCAACCAGCCCACAGGTGCACCATCGCCACCCACCAGATTGGAGTGTGGACAAGAGAATGGCAAGAAAAAAAAAACTAAATTCTTTTAATTAATCCAGTTGCACTTAAATATCTAAATAGAGTTACAGACGTGGACAAAATTGTTGGTACCCCTCTATTAATGAAAGAAAAACCCACAATGGTCACAGAAATAACTTGAATCTGACAAAAGTGGTAATAAATAGCAATTCTATGAAAATTAACCAATGAAAATCAGACAATGTTTTTGAATTGTGGTTCAACAGAATTATTTTAAAAAACAAACTCATGAAACAGGCCTGGACAAAAATGATGGTACCCCTAGAAAAGATTGAAAACAATGTGACCATAGGGACATGTTCAACCAAGATGTGTCCTCTAATTAACATCACAGGTGCCTACAAACTTGTAATCAGTCAGTCAGCCTATTTAAAGAGTGACAAGTACTCACTGTGCTGTTTGTTGACATGGTGTGTACCACACTGAACGTGGACCAGAGGAAGCAAAGAAGAGAGTTGTCTCAGGAGATTAGAAAGAAAATTATAGACAAGCATGTTAAAGGAAAAGGCTATAAGACCATCTCCAAGCAGCTTGATGTTCCTGTGACTACAGTTGCACAGATTATTCAGAAATTTAAGATCCACGGGACTGGAGCCAACCTCCCTGGACGTGGCCACAGGAGGAGATGGATAATACAAATGGTAACAAAAGAACTCCAAGGTCAAGGTACATCAGTGTCAGATCACACCATCCGTCGTTGTTTGAGCCAAAGTGGACTTCATGGGAGACAACCAAGGAGGACACCACTGTTGAAAACAAATGATAAAAAAGCCAGACTGGAATTTGCCAAACTGCATGTTGACAAGCCACAAAACTTCTGGGAGAACTGTGGTTCTGATCATGTTATGCTGAGATCTAGATTAAGGATTTGGAGATGAAAACAGCACTGCAGGACGGGTGCGAAGCCATCATGGAAGCTAAACACTAGTGCACTGAAAGACCAAAAGAAGAACATACACAGGAATTGGATGAAAACTTGAAAGACTGGGACAGCAACAACTCAGAGAATGACATAGAAGAGAAATGGGCAACACTGAAGGATACAGTGTATCAGACTGCGAGTGATGTATTAGGCCACCCTGAGAGGAAACATCAAGATTGGTTTTATAAGCATGATGAACACCTGAAGAAATTACTAGAAGCGAGGAATACAGCTAGGCAGGAAAACCTACAGTGTAACACAAGATCGAAGAAGAAGAAATACTAAAAGGCTCAGAGTGAGCTACAGAAGTACACCAGAGAGATGAAGTCCAACTGGTGGGATGAAAAAGTGGAGGAACTTCAAACTGCAGCAGACAGGAAGGACATGAAAACATTCTTCACAGGTTTGAGAGAAATCTATGGCCCTAAACCAAGAGGATTGATCCAGCTAAAGGCTATGGATGGTGAAACGGTTTTGCAGGAGAAAGACAAGATCCTGGACAGATTTGCAGACCACTTTGACCAACTACTAAACAACCCTGGAGATCTCACTGAAGAGGCTAAAGAAGCTCTCGTGCAGCGACCAGCTGTATCAAGTCTGGATGAACCACCAAATTTTGATGAACTAATGGCAGCTATCAGGACAACACAGGATGGTAAAGCTCCAGGAAGGGATGGAATTCCAGCAGAAGTGTGGAAATTTGGTGGTGTTCAGCTGACCAACTGCCTGCATAAGCTCATCCAAGAGATATGGGATGCCCAGAAAGTACCTCAAGACTGGAAGGATGCAAGTATTGTGCCTTTGTTCAAGAAAGGTGACAGGAAAGATTGTGGAAATTACTGAGGTATATCTCTGTTAGCCATTGTTGGTAAGATTCTCTCACGTGTACTACTGAACAGACTCAATGAACATATCTCTCAGAATGTACTACCGGAAACCCAGTGTGGCTTTAGAAGTGGAAGAAGCCCAATGGACATGATTTTCTGCTTGAGACAGGTTCAAGAAAAGTGTATCGAACAGAACATGCCGCTTTATTTAGTCTTCATAGACTTCAGTAAAGCCTTCAATACTGTTTTGCGACAAGGACTTTGGCAGGAACTCAAGAAATATGGCTGTACAGGGAAGTTTGTCAGCCTGATCGAGGCACTCCATACAGGTATGCAAGCAAACATGGCAATGAGTGGTTCAGTGTCTAAAGCCTTTCCAGTAAGCAACGGGGTAAAACAAGGGTGTGTGCTGGCGCCTACACTCTTCTCACTATATCTGGCAGCCATGCTTGAGGTGGCCTTCAAAGACACTTCAGGAGTATACATTCAAACAAGGAAAGAAGCAGACTTGTTCAATGTGGCACAGCTTAAAGCCAAGAGTAAGACATCGATAAAGGTAGTAAGAGAAATGCTCTTTGCCGACAACAGTGCTCTAGTTGCACACAGTGTGGAAGATATGCAATCTTCAGTGGAGAAATTTGCAAGAGCAGCTAGCCAATTCAGCCTCAAAATCAACATCAAGAAGACAGAGTGCCTTTATCAACCACCAAAGTTCCAATTATCAGCATCACTACCAGAAGAGATCAGCATTGGTACAGAGCCACTAGTCAAGTGCAAGACTTTCAAGTATCTAGGGAGTACTGTTTTAGAGAATGCTAGGCTGGAGGATGAACTATCTCTCAGAATGGGAAGAGCAAGCACTGTGTTTGGAAACTTGAGGGAGAGACTGTGGAACAATCGACATGCATCTATCTGAGTGAAATGCAAAGTGTACAGAGCGACAGTACTGGCTACTCTATTGTACGGTGCTGAAACTTGGACTATCTACAGAGTGCAGGTGAAGAAACTCCACACGTACATGATGAGACACCTTTGAGCCATAATGAGCATCTCATGGAAAGACAAGTTAACCAACATAGAAGTGTTGAAACGAGCTGGTCTACCATCAATGGAGGACATGCTAATACAGATGAACCTGAGATGGCTCAGACATGTTGAGAGGATGGACCACCAGCATCTCCCTCAACAGTTACTCTACTCACAGATATGCAAGGGCAAACGCAATCAGGGTAGACCAATGCTCAGATTTAAAGACACTGTAAAAAGAAACCTGAAGAAGTTGGATATAGACAGGAGTTCCTGGCAGCGGAAGGCTAAGGACAGAGCTGTGTGGAGGAATCTGATCAGACCTAAATGAAACAGTCATTGTCGCCCACGACAGACTGCTGTGATGATGATGACATATGAGAGTCTGTAAACTAACACCTTCTCCATCCGTTTCCCTGAATGTGATGTTAATGCTATTGGCCTGTAGTTGCCTGGATGAGCTGGATCTTTCCCTGACTTATTAAATGGTAAAATTACAGCCTTTTTCCACCCACTTGGGATAACCCCCTCCTTCCATATCTATGTTAACCTCTTGCACTCCGGGATACCGCGGGTGGTCACGTCTCTGCGTCCTAGTGCGTCCTCGTGCGTCCTGAGACGCACAGTGTGCACTGAAAAAAAAAAGAAGCTGCATTTCCGTTCTTCCACTACAGACACAGCCGCGAACAGAAAGCCGAAGGAGTGCTTTGATTGGTTTAGATTTGATTGACCTCTCATTTGACTAATAAGAACCTTGAATTGGGTTTCTGAAAAGTTGAAGAACCAATGACTGAAAACCTAGCAAGAAGGACCCACCTACCAACGACTGCGAATACAACCAGCCAATTGAAGCAGAGAAGTTCGACAACTGAAAGCGTGCGTCCTGTGCATAAAATCTGTTTTGTGTAAGCCGCTGTGTGTAACGGTAGCGTTCACCAGTCTTTTTTTATTAATACTGTTCTTATTTGTTTTGAAAAATCGTTCGCCAAAACCGCAATCATGGAAGCGCAAAACCGCAATAATGGAATCATGGTTTGACCGGGTCGCGTGACCAGAACCAAGTAACAACCATCGTAACAAGCGGACCAGCTTCATGTTCATCTGACAATGAGGAAGAGATGTTCGCCAGCGACACTGCTGTTGTGGACAGGTAAGTGTTATAAGCTAAATTATTCTTTATCACTGAAAATAGTAATAAAATGACTTTTGACCGATCGGTAAATTACAACTGTGCATCATCGCCACATGACGGACCAGTCCGTGCGCCGCGCTCCTCTGTAGTGGTGGGGGGGGAGGAGTTGTTATCCTCTACATTGCAGATATTTTAGTATAATTTTAATTGCACTGTAGGTTATTTTTTCTTGTAAAAAAAAAAAAGCCACACATTTTTTACGTGGCATGCTTCTTTGTGTGTGGGGGGCTTGTTTGTTCATTCATTCATTCATTCATGAATAAACAACCCCCCCCACACACACACACACACAGCCCTGAGTGTCACCTTTCATTAGAGCCCAAGATCAAGCTTCTATATTGAATCATTCAAAAGTTATAGACTTTTTTCCAAACTGTGCCATTTGGCACAATTTGGCACAGTTCAAAAACGCCTGGGAACAACCTGAGAAAAAAGCTGTGTAATATATTCATTTTTGTGGTATTGTTACAAAATTTTGACCTCAGCTGGATAACACTTGGTTCTACATTTCTGTTGCATTTTCCAGCCTGTATCTGACAGCTGTGTGTTATTTGCAAGCATTTGTATCTAAAAAAAACCACCCAGGCGAACTTTCTTTTCTTCAAGTTCAGTATGTTTAGATGACTGTTACTCAGTGGCAGGAGCACTTAGAGAGATTATGACTGTTTTGCCAAAAAATTCAAAGTGTTTTCTTTTAAATGAGACCAACCCCATGAAGATAGTGCAAAGGGTTGAAGAACAGCTTTTGATTTACTTTGTGTACGTTATTTTTAGGCGTTTTTAGGGAAATTGACCAGAGTGCAAGGGGTTAAATAATTTCAGCACCAGTTGCATTGATTGCATAGGCAACTGCCGGAACATAGCATAGCTTAACTGATCATATCCTGGAGCTGTGTATCCACTATCTCGCAAAGCTCTCTTAAGCTCTGACATTGTGAGCTCGAGGTCTAACACAGTCATGTCCTCTTTTAATTCAGTTTTTAAGTTTGCATTTTCTCTGAGTTTATGCTGCCTTTCCTGTCTATGACTCTCACCAAGATAGTCTCCTCTATGCACTGCTGCAAATGCTCTGCTTAGGACTTCTGCCTTTTCTTTGTCTGATACAGCCATCTTGTCTCCATCCAACTGCCTGATGGAAAATCTACAAGGGAAGACTTGGTGATTGAGCTATATCACAGTTTATTTAGGGTACACAGGGGTGGTGGAGAAGTTCAGTTTTGTTGGGTTCCTGCACAAGAAGGGTGGAAAGGGAATGACAGTGCAGACAAATTAGCAAAAAGTGCTCTTGGAAAAGACATAACTATACCATTGTCTCTTGGAGAAGGTGAAGGGAAAGCAGTAATCAAGAAAAAAGGAACTGAGCTATGGCAAAAAAAAAAAGATGGGATGAAGATTTATTACAAAATACAAAAATCTATTGCAATAAAGAATTTCATAACAACCAGTAGGAGGGAAGACATCATTATGGCAAGCCTCAGACTGGATCACACAGGTTTAAACGGCACATTATTCACTATGGGGAAAAGCGAAAGTGACAAATGTAGAGAATGTGGAGTAAAAGAAAATGTCAAGCACATCTTATTACACTGTCACAAATACGGAAATGAAAGACAGATAATGGAAAATGAAGTTCGAGAGGCTGGTAGGGACTGGAATTTAACTGGGATTCTGGGAACAGATGAAGATGGAGAGGCAATAAGAATCACGAGAAGGGTTCTTTTCTCTTTTTTTAAATAACACAGGATTAAGTCATAGAATTTAGGGGTTGGGCTCAGATGACGTAATGTTACACACTCTTGTACAGTAGGTGGCAGTATGCACCTTTCAGTTGTTTGCTATCCACCAGTAACTGAGAGAAGAAGAAGAAGAAGAAGAAGAAGAAGAAGAAGAAGAAGAAGAAGAAGAAGAAGAAATTTAAATATTAGACAAAGATAACACAAGTAAACACAAACTGCAGTTTTTAAATGAAGGTGTTTATTATTAAGGGGGAAAAAATCCAAACCTACATGGCTCTGTCTGAAAAACTGATTGCCCTCGAAACCTAATAACTGGTTGGGCCACCCTCAACAGCAGCAACTGCAATCAAGCGTTTGCAATGAGTCTTCTACAGCGCTGTGGAGGAATTTTGTTCCACTCATCTTTGCAGAATTGTTGTAATCCAGCCACATTGAAGGGTTTTCAAGCATGAACCACCTTTTTAAGGTCATGCCACAGCATCTCAATCAGATTCAGGTTAAAACTTTGACTAGGCCACTCCAAAGTCTTCATTTTGTTTTTCTTAAGCCATTCAGGGGTGAACTTGCTGGTCTGTTTTGGATCATTGTCCTGCTGCAGAACCTAAGCGCGCTTCAGCTTGAAGTCATGAACAGATGGCCGGACATTCTCTTTCAGGATTTTTTGGTAGACAGCAGAATTCAAGGTTCCATTTACCACAGCAAGTCTTCCAGGTCCTGAAGCAGCAAAGCAGCCCCAGACCATCACACTAACACCACCATATTTTACTGTTGGTATGATGTCCCTTTTCTCAAATGCTGTGTTACTTTTACGCCAGATGTAATGGGATACACACTTTCCAAAAAGTTCAGCTTTTGTCTCATCAGTCCACAGAGTATCTTCCCAAAAGTCGTGGGGATCATCAAGATGTTTTCTGGCAAAACTGAGACGCGCCTTTATGGTCTTTTTGCTCAGCAGTGATTTTTGTCTTGGAACTCTGCCATGCAGGCCATTTTTGCCCAGTCTCTTTCTTATGATGGAGTCATGAACACTGACCTTAACTGAGGCAAGTGAGGCCTGCATTTCTTTGGATGTTGTTGTGGGGTCTTTTTTGACCTCTTGGATGCATCATTGCTTCGCTCTTGGGATAATTTTGGCTGGCCGGCCACTCCTGGGAAGGTTCACCACTGTTCCATGTTTTCGCCATTTGTGGATAGTGGCTCTCACTGTGGTTTGCTGGAGTCCCAAAGCTTTAGAAATTGCTTTATAACCTTTTCCAGATTGACAGATCTCAATTACTTTGTTTCTCCTTTGTTACTGAATTTCTGTGGATCGCAGCATGATGTCTAGCTTTTGAGGATCTTTTGGTCTACTTCACTTTGTCAGGCAGGTCATATTTAAGTGATTTCTTGATTGAGAACAGGTGTGGCAGTAATCAAGCCTGGGTGTGGCTAGAGAAATTGAACTCAGCTTTCCAAAGATGTGATAAACCACAGTTAATTTATGTTTTAACCGGGGGGGGGGGGGGGGATCACTTTATCACACAGGGCCATGTAGGTTTGGATTTTTTTTTACCCTTAATAATAAACACCTTCATTTAAAAACTGCATTTTGTGTTTACTTGTTTTATCTGTGTCTAATATTTAAATTTGTTTGGTGCTGGCAATGGAGTAGGTGTGTGCGTTGCTGGCTCCTGCTATATTTTTTTTTCTTTACTTTTTAAACCCTATTTTGCTGTAAGCTGTTAATGTTTTGGACATTTAATACGTGCAGAATCTGTTTTGAAATATGTCCAAAACAAGAAAGCAGACTGAAAAGGAGGCAGCAGGGAACAATATTAACACCAGCTTAGCTGAGGATGCTAGTATCAGCCTTAACCCTGCACTTGTTGCCTTGCTAGAGCAACACAGAATGTCCATAGCTGCTGACTTCAAAGCTTCATTTGAACTTATTAATGGTAAGCTGGACAAAATTCAAGCAGATGTGGCGAACCAGGAGCAACGCATTGGCGACCTTGAAAACAACGCGGAGGACGTCAGCCAGCGCCTAGCGGCGCTTGAAGTTACATGCGAGTCAATACAGGAGGAGAACAAACTTTTGAAAAACAAACTTTCTGACCTGGAGGGAAGAAGCAGGAGGCTGAATATTCGTCTGGTGGGTCTGCCGGAGTCCTTTGATGTGGGTCCACGGCCATCTGAATTTTTTTCTCGGCTGTTGGTGGACGTCTTTGGCGCACAAACTTTGCCGTCTCCCCCAGAGCTGGATAGAGCCCACCGCAGCCTCATGTCCAAGCCGAGTCCGAATGGGAAGCCGCGCGCTGTCATTATTTGTTTCCACCGGTTTCGGACCAAAGACTTGGTGATGAGAGAAGCGCGGAGACGCCGTGGGACTTTGGAATATCGTGGGCATAAACTTCAGTTCTACGAGGATTATAACGCCAACGTTCAGAAGCAACGAGCCGAATATAAGGAGGTTATGTCCGAGTTGTACAAGAGAGGTTTTCGTCCTTCTCTTCTTTTCCCCGCCAGGCTCCGGATAACTCTTCCAGACGGCAAAAACCAGTGGCTGGCGTCCGTCTCAGAGGCCACCCGCTTCATGCAAACTATGGAGAGAAACCAGCAATTTTCGCCTTGAACTGGACATTTCTGGGTTGACCAGCTGCCGCGCTGGGCTGCTTGTTACTTCATTGAAGCTGCACTGACTGGACATTGATGCATTTTCAGATGTTTAAAAACAAGGTAAAATTGGCTCCCTATACGTTGTTGTTTACTTAATTCTTTTTTTTAATTTTATCTTATTTATTTTTTTTTTTTTAGGGTAAAACGTTCATATTATGCAGGATTGAAGCCAGTTGTATGGGAGCATTCTGTTAGGATGAAAATAGAGCTGGAGATGGAGCGGTTGCTTTTTTTTTGCAACCGGCTGGAGTGTTGTTATAGGTTTGGTTGTTGGATTTTTTATTTTTTTTTTAATTTTTATTTTTTTATTTATTTTTTTTTGTTTTGTTTTTTTGTTATGGTTTTATTTACACCCCCCTTACCCCTTCCTTTTTTTTTTTTTACCCGTACCTCACTTTATTCTTCTTTGGGCTACACAACATAATATATAAATTTTACTCTTTGAATGAATAGTAATCTTACTTTGGTAAGCTGGAATGTGAAGGGGTTGAACCATCCAATTAAACGAAAGAGAGTCATGTCACGTCTAAAGCAATTTAAGCCTGGGGTATTGTTTTTGCAGGAAACCCATTTGCAGGATTCCGACCACTTGCGTTTGTCAAAATGTTGGTCAGGACAATTTTTTCATTCAAATTTTAAAGCTAAGGCCAGGGGCGCTGCTATTCTTATTGATCGAAATATCCCATTTATTCCCTCTAATGTTGTATCAGATAAAAATGGACGATTTGTAATAGTATCAGGTAAACTTGGCGATAAACATGTCACTTTGGCTAATCTGTATGCACCGAATTTTGATGATGTGCACTTTTTTCGCAACCTTTTTTCGCAACTTCTAGATTTAAATACTCATTCTCTAATTCTTGGGGGTGACTTTAATTTGTATATGGATCCGATCTTAGATCGCTCATCTTCAAAACCTGCTAGTCTTAATAAATCTGCAACTTATGTTAAGTCTTTTCTTGAGGAATATAGCCTTACAGATCCTTGGCGTTTTTTACATCCTAACGGCAGGGACTATTCTTTTTTCTCTCACGTACACCATACTTATACCAGAATAGATTATTTTTTTGTTGACAATTTATTAATTAATAACCTTTGCTCTTGCAGTTATGATAGCATCTCGGTTTCTGATCATGCCCCTCTTGTACTTAAAATGATCCTCCATGGATGTGACTCCATGAGAAAGCATTGGAGATTGGATCCATTATTACTTACAGATGAAAAATTGGCTGCGAATATTTCTTCTAAAATTATTTTTTTTTTGAAAGAAAATAAAACTCCTGGTATGTCAAATAAAACGATATGGGAGGCCATGAAGGCATTTCTTAGGGGGGAATTTATTTCATTGGCAGCATTTAAAAGACGATCCTTAATACAGGAACAGAAGGTTATTTTAGATCAAATCCTGGACATTGACAGACAATATGCTCAATCTCCATCACCCGCTCTGTACAAGGAACGTATGACATTACAAACTAAATTTAATTTACTTTCTACTCGACAAATTGAAGGTTGTTTAATAAGGAACAAGAGTGAATTTTATGAACATGGCGAAAAAACCAGTAAACTTCTAGCTTATCAACTACGTGGTATTAGAGCTAAGCAAATTATTACTGGAGTTAGGACAGATAAAGGAGAGGTGACATCTGACCAACAAGCGATTAATGATATTTTCAGGTCATTTTATTCCAAATTATATACCTCAGAATATACAACAAACTTAAAGGATTTGGAAATTTTTTTTGATTCTATTGATATTCCTTCGATTTCTTCAGAATCTCGGCAAATTTTAGAAGCTCCCATCATAAAAGAAGAAATTCAGCTGGCAATATCATCCATGCAATCAGGAAAATCTCCAGGACCTGATGGGTTTTCCGCTGATTTTTTCAAAAAATTCTCTGATGACCTCGCCCCTTTCCTTTGTCAAGTTTTTACAGAGTCGCTTGACTCTGGTACACTTCCTCCTTCATGCTATCAGGCCTGTATCACTGTGTTGCTTAAAAAGGATAAGGATCCTGTTGATTGTGCTTCTTACAGGCCTATTTCCTTGTTAAATACCGATGTTAAAATTTTGTCAAAGTTGTTAGCTTCAAGGTTGGAAAAGATTCTTCCTTTTATAATTTCACAGGACCAAACCGGTTTCATTAAAAATCGCCATTCTTTTTTTAACTTGCGGCGGTTGTTTAATATTATTTATACTCCTCACCACAACATACCTGAATGTCTTATTAGTTTGGACGCTGAAAAGGCATTCGATAGGGTTGAGTGGGAGTATTTGTTTTTTACTTTGGAGAGGTTCGGTTTTGGTCCTTCCTTCTGTTCCTGGATTAAACTTCTCTATGCTAGTCCTTTAGCTTCAGTGTTAACCAATTGTCGCTATTCTGACTATTTTAGACTTTACCGTGGTACGAGGCAAGGCTGTCCTTTGAGCCCGTTGCTCTTTGCCTTGGCAGTTGAGCCGTTAGCTATTGCAATCCGTGGGAGCCGGGACTTTCTAGGCATTCGTAGGGGTGGCATTGAGCATAGGGTTTCACTCTATGCTGATGATCTTTTATTATTTCTCTCCAACCCACTTACTTCATTACCCGCTATACTTAATATTTTGGATAGTTTTAGTAGGTTTTCTGGTTATAAAATTAATCTTAATAAGAGTGAACTGTTTCTGATTAATGAAAAGATTCAAGTTCAGGATTTTGAAAATTTTCCTTTCAAGGTTGTTATTGATCATTTTAATTATCTTGGGATATGTGTCACTAAACAATTTAATTACTTGTTTAAAAATAATTTTCTCCCCTTACTTGACCAGTGCAAGTTAATACTTTCCAAATGGTCCCCATTATCCTTGTCTTTAATTGGCAGAATCAATTCTGTAAAAATGATGTTACTTCCAAAGTTTTTATATTTGTTTCAATGTCTCCCCATTTTTATTCCTAAATCCTTTTTTAAGTCTTTGGACTCTCTGATTACCTCATTTATTTGGAATGGTAAACATCCGAGATTGAGGAAAGTTTTTTTTCAAAGACCCAAATTAGTAGGTGGCATGGCTCTGCCTAACTTTCAATATTACTACTGGGCAGCAAATATCAGGTGCATGTTATATTGGAAACATTTTTATCTGGAACCCAAATCACCTATTTGGATCCTTATGGAGTCACATGTGGACAATCAAACTTCCCTACCGGCAATTTTAGGTTCACCACTTCCCCTTGCTTTGTCTACACTGGGTAATAATAAAGTAGTTCGTCAGTCTCTTAGAATTTGGTCTCAATTCAGGAAAAATTTCGGTCTTCAGTTTTTTTCCATTAGAAGTCCAATTGCCGCAAATCATTTATTTACCCCATCAACTATTGATAGTGCATTTCATATATGGCACAGAAAAGGTTTAAAATCTTTTGCGGATTTATATTTTGATGGTCAATTTGCAAGTTTTTCTCAACTTTCCACCAAATTCGACATCACTTCTACACACTTTTTCCGCTTCCTCCAGGTCAGACATTATGTGCAAACCATGACAAAACAATTCCCTCAAAAACCTTCTGATAATCCTCTAGATGATTTTTTATTAGTTAAACCAACTTCTAAGGGGGTAATGTCAGTTTTATATAATTTAATTTCAAATTTACAATCTTCTTCTCTGGCCGCTATCAAATTGAACTGGGAACAAGATCTTAATTTTACTTTTACTGATGAACTGTGGGACTCTATTCTTGGCCAGGTTCACACTGTATCAATGTGTGCTCGTCACGCTCTTATTCAATTTAAGATTGTACACCGGATGCACCTGTCCAAGGTTAAGTTAGCACGTATTTACTCGGATATAGCCCCAACTTGTGAAAAGTGTGGTAGCGCTCCTGGCACTTTGCTTCACATGTATTGGTCCTGCCCTGCATTGATGAATTTTTGGCATTCTGTTTTTATCACTATGTCTGAAGTCCTGCAATATCAAATTAAACCTGATCCATTATGCGCCATTTTTGGTGTGGCTCCAGAACTTGTCTTGCCAAGTTCCAAATTAAAAGTATTCAAATTTTCATTATTATTGGCCAGACGTGCTGTATTACTGAAGTGGAAAGACTCTTCGCCCCCTTCACATTTACAGTGGATAAACGATATAATGTCCTTTTTGGATTTAGAAAAAATCAGATATACAGTCTATGGCTCTGAAAACAAATTCTATAAATTATGGCGCCCGTTTCTTGATTTCTTTGAAAGACCCACGATTATAGTTTCTGAGTAGCTCATATCCCCTTTACCCCACCCCCACTTCACACACATAATTTTTCTTTGTATTTTGTTTTTTTTTTTGTTTTTTGTTTTTTTATTGTTTATTTAAAGGTTTTTGTGCTTTGAAGCATTTACATTTGTTGGCTTTAAGTTCTAGTTTTTTACTGTTTGGTTGAAACAAAAATGAAAATTTCTAATACTTTGTATTGTATTGATACTTCAATTAATAATAATAAAAAGACCTTTGAAAGAAAGAAAGAAAATTTGTTTGATGATCTGAAACATTGAAGTTGTGGTGACCCACCACACTCTGCAAGGACATTTCTCACACTCAGCAGGTCTGGAGGAAGCAGAGGACAATTTACATACAGAGGACAATTCACATACGGACAGAGAACCCCTGGGGGCAACCAGAACAATGGACTGTTGTTTATACATCCCCGGATGAGGGAGAGGACATCTGGGCGCCAGTTGGTCATGCTAATCATGGGTATTGACTGATATGCTAATTTGCCATGCATTCTCTCTGTCTGTATCACTGTATAAAAGAGCTTGTGTCACATGTCTCAGCAGCACAGTAGCGCACAGAGCTACAAAATGCGTCTCATTATGTTGGAGGAAATAAAACCCTGCAACCTTCCAGCTCGTCGCATCTCACCTGATCTTTTACTTCCACACTGGTGACCCTAGACGTGTCATGGTGACGCCGGCATCTTCTTCATCCACACTGGAGCGCGCTCTCCGGAGCGGGCAGCGATGGGACCGACACGCATCATGAACGGCGACATGAGCGAACCAAAGGAAGCAGCCTGAACGGGGAAAGTCATCGGCACCGTCTGCATTGATTTCCACCAAGCTCCCCAACCCTGACTCACTCCGGACAGCGGACCTCCCGTGCACAGAAGCCCCGCATGCACACCGCAGGATTACGAGGACAGCGCAACTTCCAGCTATGTGGTCACTGCGCCAAGCACACGCCACACACAGGGACAAACTGGCTCCACAGACTGATACATCGTCTTCCGCCGCTGCACATGCCCGAGAAATACAGCCGACCGCCATCCTCAGAACCTTCAGGGCTGTCACGCATCTGAAGCAGACATGCAGCCCGCACACAGGACTTTGTACGGGTTTCTCGGCCACGGCGCACAATGGGAATTTAGCTGATTGCTGTCCCCAATGGCTTTAGGGCTGCTTCCGCACCTAAAAGCCAAACTGCCAAGTCCCTCACACAGCTGCAGTTGTTTCACAGCCGCTACGCATCCTCAGGGAACTTGGCCGTTCGCCTTCCCCACATCCTCGCAGGACCGAGCCGTGACAGGAGTCAGAGACTTAATTTTTTCATAGCCGCTGCAGATCACTGCCAGGTTGAATGGGAAAGTCCCTCACCATCGTGGATCCACACGCAATTTTTGCACGGCCCAGACACATTTGACGTCCTGGGCCAGCACTCACTTACTCCCACCCCCCTCCCCCTCCTCCTCCACAGCGCTTTTCCCGCACCTCACTCCCTAAAGCCAGCTGATTGCCAGTTAGTTCCATTACGCACGACGCGCACCGGCCCCATGCACCCACAATCCACAGCCGTTCAACGTGCTGGAACCCAGAGCGGAGCACACTGTCTTTTCCACCGCTCCCCCGTCCCCCCCCCCCCCCCCCCACGGACTGACATGCCCTCCGACACTCCTCTACAGCAGGACAGTTCTACTGGAGCTGGAGCCCAAACAACCAGGGGGGGTAGGGGGTCACAGCCCCTTCTGAGTGTTCTAGGGGGAGCCCTGTGGTGACCCACCACTCTGCAAGGACATTTCTCACACTCAGCAGGTCTGGAGGAAGCAGAGGACAATTTACATACAGAGGACAATTCACATACGAACAGAGAACCCCTGGGTGCAACCAGAACAATGGACTGTTGTTTATATGTACATCCCCGGATGAGGGAGAGGACATCTGGGTGCCAGTTGGTCATGCTAATCATGGGTATTGACTGATATGCTAATGTCCCATGCATTCTCTCTGTCTGTATCACTGTATAAAAGAGCTTGTGCCACATGTCTCAGCAGCACAGTAGCGCACAGAGCTACAAAGTGCGTCTCATTATGTTGGAGGAAATAAAACCCTGCAACCTTCTATCTCGTCGCATCTCGCCTGATCTTTTACCTCCACAAAGTGTGACAATCCTACAAAAAAATGAGACACCAGGAAGGGGCAAACACTTTTTCACACCACTGTAATTGGTGGAGCCTGTTCTTAGCCTCGTGGCTCTGCTGCTAACGGTGGAGACTGGAATCGGCATAGTGATTAGGCAGGTGACTAATGTGGATGGTGGAGCCTCAGCTCAGTCTAATGGCTGTTGAGCTGCTACTGGTGTTGGGCTTGGTCTACAGCCTAGTGGCTAGTCCTGATGGTTGGTGAGTAGCCTGGGCTGGGCCTGGTGAGTGGTGGTGGAGCCTGAGCTGGTATAAAAACAAATCACTTAGCAAAAGAAATGAATCGACAACCCAAATAATGTGAAAATCAACAAAGGTTTGCTGCTGAACTTGAGCCATGGCCAGCTGCACAGAAAAAGCACCCTTAATATCACCATCTATTCAAAACTCACCTTGTTATGCTTGGTGCCATCATTCGCATTTTAGTTGGAGAACTTCTTGGCATTGATACACCAATCCCAGCAATACTATCAAGAGTGGTTCACAGAAAACCCGTTGACAAGTTGGGGAGGTGGTGTACAAATGTTAATTTATAATTGAAGCCATGCTAATTTGCATCTAGTACTGACACTTTTTTCTTTTTTCCTCCACTCAGTTTCCTCTGCTACATTTAAGAATTAAAGTCTTCTCTATTAGATTACATGAAATGACTTCATTTAGGTTAAACATTTCCTTTAAGAAACGTGATCCATGCTTGTTGTTTAGTGGCCGGAGTGGTGGCCTAGCGGTAGAGCATCCGCCCTACAACCGAGAAATCTACCAGGCCATCAGTGAGACACAGATGGCACCTCCAGATGGATTCCTCATCACAGCAGGGGACTTCAGTCATGCAGATTTAAAGGCCCTCCTACCAAATCTACACCAACATGTAGACTTTCCAACAGCAGGAGACAATTTGCTAGACCTGGGGTACACAACTCACAAGAAAGCATACAGAGCCTTCCCCCTTCTTCACCTGTGTCTCTCTGATCACATCACCGTCTTGTTAAGGCCGGCATACAGACCCAGAGTGAAAACCATCACACCAACAAAAATGCAGGTACGTGTGTGGCCAGAGGGAGACTCTGATACTCTGAAAGAGTGCTTCAGTACTACAGACTGGGACACTTTCAAGTATGCAACCACTCACTATGGACACACAAACCTACACTGAGGTAGTTACAGCATACATAGCTAAATGCATTGATGATGTCACTCACTGCAAAACCATCACTGTCCATGCCAATGAAAAGCCATGGATGACAGTAGAAGTCCACAGGCTTCTGGGCTCGGGACACAGCTTTCAGGGCCGGTGCCACTGCAGAACAACAGTTAGGGCCAACCTGTCCTGTGGCATCAAGGAGGCAAAACGATAGTACATCAAGAGAATATCCGGCCACTTCAGCAACACCAGAGATGCACATTCCCTCTGGCGTGGCATACAGACCCTCACCAACTACAAACCTCCACCTCAGACCTGTGCGAGTGACATCACATTGCTTAACGACCTAAATTACTTCTTCAGCCGCTTTGAAGCACAAAACAGCACAGAAGACCACTCCTCTTCCAGTCGAGCAGGCCATGAGTCTGGATCCGGCTAGTGTGAAGAGGACCCTCTGCAGGATCAACCCAAGCAAGGCAGCTGGTCCAGACAACATACTGGGTTGCGTTCCGAAGGACTGTGCAGAGGAGCTCAAGAATATCCTTGCCGACATCTTCAACATCTCCCTGACTTAAGTTGTTGTCCCCACATGTTTCAAAACTGCCACCATAATATCAATCCCAAAGAAGCCTGTCCCATCCAGCTACAATGATTACCGGCCCGTAGCACTGACCTCCATCAAAAGGAAGTGCTTTGAGCGGCTGGTCGTGCAGAACATCAAGTCCATCCTCCCTCCCTCCCACAACCTGTCTCAGTTTGCATGCAGGTCAAACAGATCCACAGAGGATGCCATCTCTGCTGCTCTCCATCCAGCACTCACCCAGCTGGACTCAAAGAACTCCTACGTACAAATGCTGTTCTTGGATTTCAATTCAACATTCAACACAATCATCCCCCAGCACCTAATACAAAAACTCAGACACTTGGGACTCAGAATCTCTCTCTGTAACTGGGTGCTGGACTTTCTCACAAGGAAGCCACAGAATGTGCAGGTTGGCAGCAACACCTCCAAGACCATCACACTAAGCACAGGGGCCCCACAAGGGTGCATGCTCATCCCGCTGCTCTTCACCCTGCTGATGCATGACTGTGTACCAGCCTACAACACCAACCACATCACCAAGTTTGTGGATGACACAACAGTGGTGGGCCTCATCACCAGCAACGAGGAGGCCAACTACAGAAATGAGGTGAGACAACTGCTCCAGTGGTATAAAGATTGTAACCGCTTCCTGAACGTGGGAAAAACCAAGGCGATTGTGGTCGACTTCAGGAGAGGACACACACAGCACACCCCTCTGATCATCGATGGAGCAGCTGTGGAGAGGGTGAGCAGCACCAAGTTCCTGGGGGTGCACATCTCTGAGGACCTCACCTGGTCCAACAACACCACATCACTGGTCAAGAAGGCTCAAACTCGCCTCCATTTCCTTCGCAAACTGAGGACAGCACGAGTCCCACCCCCCATCATGTGTTTATTCTACCGGGACACCGTTGAGAGCATCCTCACCAGCTGCATCACGGTGTGGTACAGAAGCTGCACCGCCTCCTGCCAGAAGATCCTACAACGTACAGTGAAAGCAGCTAGCAAGATCATCAGTGCCCCTCTGCCCCCCCCCCGACATCTACCTCACCTGCCTCACCCGCAGAGCCATCAACATTGCAGGCAACACCTTCCACCCCTCACACTCCCTCTTCAGCCCCCTGCCCTGGGGGAAAAGATACTGGAGCCACCGGGCCCGCCCCACAAGACTGTTAAAAAGCTTTGTTCATCAGGCCATCAGGACCCTGCCCCCACCCCCCTTCCCCCGGACTGTAACGCACTCACCCGCACAATAACTACCTCAGCTGTTGGCACAGAAAGACTGGCACACCAACAGTAGTACATTTGCTGCTGTATGTCTCTGCACTTTACTGCAACCATTTGCACAAATGCCATATCTACTGCTGTCATTACAATATTGATCATGTGCAGTCCTATCTGTCACTGTCTGCACCTACACCACCACATTGAACTTGGTACTACAAGTATTACTGCTCTACTTTTCTGTATATAAGATTGCTGGGTCTCATCTTTTATCATTTATCTTTATTTGCACTATGGGAGGTCTGGGTCCATCTTTTGTTGCCATTTGCACCACGGGTAGCATTACTGTATATAAACTGCTGTTGTTGTTATTCCAGCCTTATTTATTTTCTTTTTATATTGTGCACACCACTGAACAGAGAGAGAAACGTAGTATTGACAAATAAAATCTTTGAATCTGTTAGCTGTAATATAAGGCTCATTTTCTTCTGTCAGTAAGATAGGTACCCAATACACCATTAAATATGACTCAAACAGATACTGTGCAGGGTAGAATTTGGATCCATCTTGTGCAGTTCTCAAGAGAGATTGACTTTTTTTTTACATTATATTTAGCCTTAATATCAAATCTAAACAGCTTGTTAGGATATCCCATTTGCCTTATTAGTGAGGATAATCAGAGTGAAAATATGTGATGCATTGCATCAGATTCTACTCCTTCATCAACTGGTTTTCCGTTTTAATCTGGGAAACACTTATGAAAATGGGAGAGGATTATGAGAGGGGCTGGGAATGTAATGTGTGCCAGCTGATATCAAGGGAATTCCTGAATAAATTAAGCATACAACCACACACACACACACACGTCTGCACGCGCGCACACACACACGCACACACACAGCTGTAGACACATGCAACCACACATACAAATTGCAGGGCTGACCCTAGTTGTTCCCACAACATTTGCTTCAGCAGAAATCAGTTGCTTGTGTAGAAGAGCCTCAATGATACACCCTAGAACAAGAGATTTATTCACAAAAATATGGTACCTATGTGGCTCACAATAGAAATAGATGAGTGGCCACAAGAGGCTTTAGTGCTACTGTGCAGTTTTTGTCATCTTATTAACAGGTGATTGGCAGTACTTTTAGTGCAGTAATACCATGAATGGCTCAACTATTGTAAGCTTTTAAAATGCATTTGTCTTTCATTTTCCTTTCACTCTGAGTGATGCTGTGGACAGGGGCCACAGAGCTACAGTGGGAATAGAAAAGAACTCCCCCCCCCCCCAAATATTCTCATTTTGTTGCTTTGCAGCCTGAAATGAAGATGGACATAATTTTTGCTTTATCCAGCTGTATTTATTCAGGCAACTTATAACATACAACTAAAAGATATAACAGCAACAGGTCAGTTAAAAAATTAAAATAAAGAACAGAATCACTGAGATGGATAAAGGATCACCCCCCTCCTAAAAATGAAGTGTAATCTCAATCAGGTGTAGGTAATCACCATTTCAACATCACACCAAGCTATTTCATCTCCAACTGTGGTCATTTTGATTAGCTCAGCATAAAAACGCCATTCCTGGTATATTTCAGTTCTTGGTAGTGCACCGAAGAAAACAATCAACTATGGGTCTCCAGGATAAAGTTGTGGACAGGCACAAGTCAGGAAACAGATACAAAAAAACAAACAAAAAAAAAAAAACAAAGGTCGTATCAATGCCTAGAAGCACAGTGAAATCTATTACTAAGTGGAAGGTCTTTGGTACAACTGAGACCCTAACTTGATCAGGATGTCCCTACAAAAGAGCAAAGAGGAAACTGGTCATAGAGGCTAACAAGAGGCTGAGAGTTATTTTATGCATCACGCTGTCTCTCAAAGGCAAAAAAATATCATTAGATCTAATACACCCAGGACACTGTGTGTTTGAACTGTTGCCCTCGGGCAGGAGATACAGGACAATCAGAGTGAAGACAGTTTTTATCCCAAAGCAATAGTTTCAGTTAATGCTGAATAAAACACTGTAAGCTGTTTTTATTAGGAAGGGATGCAGATGAATAAATGTGTTGTAGCATGAACTCCCTTTGACTCTAATCTATAAAATCACTCTTCATCTTAAAGAAAATGTTTCACCCAAGAAGTCTGGTCAAGAATTGTTTCCTTCATCTAAGAACCACAGTTGGAAAACACATTCCATGGTAAAAGGTACGATAAGGACCCCATTTTGTGCCAGGAACGGATTTAGTTTGCCATTGTAAATAACCAAAACTTCCTCCCAACAAGGCAGTTTTATGCTTTAACAACTGTTTGAGACATCCCAGATCCCTTGAGTGCATTCCACGGTCACTAGGAATTATACACAGCTCAACATTACCCCCTTAGTGGACGACTCTGGAATATGTTTGCTTTTGCCTCTACAAGCTGAACTGAGGTTAATGATTGAAATGACTTCTTTTTTTATAAAAACTCTCAATTCTCAGATTATTTTCTTTTTCAGGACACTCTGGAAAATCAAGCAGGACTCTGACATACCATTCTGGTTTGAACTGTTTCATTAATCATTGATTTTAAATGTGTTGCATGCTTGAAAATGCTTCAATGAACCTTATTCTAATGCATGTTAATTATAGAAGGACAAGTTTATAAAAGTGCGTGCTCACTGAAAGTTAGTCATGTATCACTGAAGTTAGCTTAGACTTTATACATAAGTATATTAAGTGAATTTTCATTGTTATTAAGATGTGTGTCATCCTGTATGGAAAGCATACTCAAGTCATCTGACTGGCTCAGCCAATCACCAGCCAGTCTCGGTTGGACAGCACCCCTTTCATTCTGTTGGTCAGTTACAGACAAAGGACGGTTTTCTTATTGGATCAGAGTTCATTCAAACCTCCCGCGATGGGAGACAATTGGTTCCCTTTCATGTCAGTCACGCTTTTCCCCTGGAAACTTACTCAGTTTTAAGGGAGCGAGAGAGAGTTGTTCTGTGTGAAAGTCTGTGTGTCCTGCCTTAATATTTTTTCCTTAAATGTCTGAGAAAATTACTTTTTCTTTTTTTGAGCTAAAACTTCTCTTTTATATGGAGTGAAATTCCGTGTTTACAGACGTTTTTCTATTTTATTCTGTTAAACTTTTTCTATTAACTCACCATGTTTTAAAGTGAACTGATCATTTTTCTCACACTGGAAGCTGTTCTCACCAACTGCCACGACACCTGCAGAACTTGGATTTCGTGGCTTGAATTTTTTTTTAGTAATCTTGTCTCTCTAATCCTGTGACTTTGATCAGACTGTGAACTATATCCAATTTAGTTGGACCCAAGGAAGCTGCTGAAAAATTCTCGTGTTGTCCGCATGGCATACTACAACCTCATTATCGCTGCCAGATCTCAGCTTCTGACTGTTTGTCCCAGGGAAGAAATATCTGCTGGCAGATATTTTCTGGTATAATCTTCAAATAAAGCTTCAGCTCCTGGATCCAGCTAAAAGCCAACGCACCAATCTCATGTGAGCAAGACTCCTTTGTTTCATCTGCTGAATAATGCTATGTCTATCGCCTTAAGTATGTCGTAATTTGTCTCAGGTTTAAAACTAGTTCATAACTCTGATCGGAGCTATAGAATTAATGAGAAAAATATTCCTCTTTTCATTAAATTCCATTTTTATTTTTAGAGTAATTCAGAATTTCTTTTCTATGTAATTAGCTTTTATAATTTTCTTCGTAAAATTTGCACCCAATTTTCTTCATATTTTTGTTCATTATTTCAAGTCTCCATTTTCATCACAGTTTCAAATTCATACTAAGGATTCTTTGGTTCCACAAATGTGATTACACTCTTGCTCAATAATCAGTTATAAGTTGAATGTGATGCTTAATACATGATCATTTCACTTTACCAATAAATCCGTTGAATGTAATGTCATTTAATCTGAGTCTGATCATTAAAACTGTTAATGGTATATGGAAATTTCTGTTGATTTCTTTTTCTGTTTGTTTCTAAAGTCACCCAGTAGAATTCACAAATATTTGAGACTGATTGATTGAAGATATAAAGATTAGGTATTAATAAATTGTCCAAGCTTGTGGACTGGTGCCCCAAAAACAAGTTTTTCCGGTGTGTGCGTGGACTCAAAGTAAACCTCTGTTTCCACATACACCTCTAGGTATAAATTAAATAATCTTTGCACCTTCTAATTAAATGTTGCTACAGTGTGGATCTGTTCTTATGCTTTATTATTTATTAATGTATTATTTCTTTATTGCAAATTTGTGTTTTTTAAGTTTGTTATAGTTTTTTCTTTCACACTGAAGAGGGTGCACTTCAGTTTCATTATCTATCTATCTATCTATCTATCTATTGATGGCAAAGAGTGGTCATTCTGTGTATGTGACAACACGATAAAAAAAAAAACTCTCCACAAATGTGACTTGTATAGGAGGGTTGTAAGAAAAAAAGCACTCCTTAAGAAAGGCCACATGCAGCTTTGCCAAACACACACAGTGAAGATTCTCTGGCCAAGTGGGAAAAGGTGTTTTGGTCAGATGAGACTAAAATCGAACTGTTTGTCTCAGTGCCAAACGATATGTCTGATGGAAAGCCAAAACAAACACCATCCCAAACTACAACATTCCTACAGTAAAGCATGGAGGTGATAATATCCTGTTGTGGGGTGTTTCTCTGCAGCAGGGACTGGAGCACTTGTTAGGATAGAAGGAAAAAAGGATTGGGCAAAACATGCTGAAAACCTGCTGCCCTGAAAATTGGCAATGGGAACATGACAGTGACTCAAAGCACACAGTAAAACTGATCACATAGGAATTGAAGGAGGAAAAAGGTGAATGCACTTGTATTCTTAAAACAATACTGATAATCTGTGGAATGACTTGAAGACTGCAGCCCATGAATGGTCACCATTAAATTCAACCTAACTTGAGCACTTTTGCAAAGAAATGGAAAATATTTCAAAATCTAAGATGTGCAAAGTTGTTAGAGGCATATCCCAACAGACTAAATGTGGTTTAGCAAAATATTGAATCAGGAGGTGATCGATGGCAATTCTGTTTTTATTTTTTCTGATTTGCACACAGAAAAATAAAGGTATCATTTCTGTACCTTACAGGGTACTTTTCAGAAAAGTACCCTGTAAGGTACAGAAATGGTCCTTAAGCGGGATTTATGCACCCGTATCATGTTGACGTCATTACTGACTTCCGTTGCAGACGCAGTGATCGGCAAGTTTTTCTTGTGTGTTGGGTGAAATGCATTGTTCCGTTGCCAAAATGGGTTCAGCCGATGTGTGTCGTGATCTGTGTTTGTTGTGTGTTTTTGTTTATGAAATAGTGGTGGACAAGAGCAGATTGTGATGGAGTCAGAGCTAAAAAATGTTAAGAAAAAGCAGCTTTTAATATGATTGTTGCACAGAGATAAAGAGAAGTCAGAGAAAACGGTGCGCGCGACCACCGCCACTGCGGTTATTTGACAATCTATGTAATTACTGGGGTTATGATGAGCCACAAAATGCTCTGTCTGTGCTAACTTCTTCAATATTCTTTTGAATTTGGTCCATTGTTTAACCAGGAGAACCAGGAAATGTGAAGGAGGAGACAAAGCTTACGAATCACAGCTCTTACAGCCTGCGTTGCTGATGTGCACCTCTCCTTCTTTGGAGAGATGCATGTCGGGCAACACAATAGGAACTCGCGTTGCTACTGCGCCAACACCGTCACCGCTGTGTTGGGTCGACGCGGGTGCATAACTTGCACTTTAAAGTGGCAACTATGGGCCTTTGGATTTGAAAGTATATTTTGTCACTGGGGCTACAGATATGTTCTTCAAGGTACAGGTCTTGTACCTTTTACGGCACTGCTGGAGCAACAAGGGTTTGTACCTTTTTAGGTCCATTTCTGTACTTTGATTTCTTAGTGTGTGTTATATCATTCAGTAAGATGTTTTAAATGCTTTGTCCTGTGATACAGAAATGTCCTGACACCACAGCAACATATTATGCAACTGGTCCAGGCTGGACCCAGTGCAGGTCCTACAGAGACAAGCTGTCAATAAATTAATACATTTACTGTAAATGTACTCAGTGTGGCTGTATTGACAGGTGAGGCTTCTTTGTAAAATAATGCAGCAGAAAGAGGAAATGTGGCTGTTAGAGCTTGCTGACGGACTGCTGCTGGCTGATGGCAGCAACAAAGTGAGCATGGCACAGCAGACAGTGAGCTGGCAGGTGAAGGGAGCAGTGGACAACCAATGGAGCTGAAACCTATCTGGGCTGGTAGGCAACATTCTGGAGTAATCCAAGCCCAGAAGAATACAGTTAGTTTCCCTGACCATCACAAAAGCCTAGCACTTCCACCGAGGCAGATGGAATAATGTGGCATAGTGATTGGCCAGCCAAAGTTCATACGTTTCTGATGAATTGATGAACCACAGGTACGGACTAGGGAAGAAAGGACAGCCACACGTACAATGGACACAGACAAGAAAACAGAAAAAAAAAAAAAAACAGCCAAAAAGACAATAAAGGGAGGAAACACAAGTAGAAGTGCAACCAGGGCCATGGCGAAACCAAAATTTCCTTCTTTTAGTGTCATGGTACTATTATCTGACTGTTCCAACAAGCTGGAATGGCAAAACAAAGACTGACATTACTGAATGGAATTCATAAAACACCATTTTATACCCTTTCCTGAAATGAAAATGAAATGACATTTTAATTGATTCTTTTCACCTTAGTGACATTGTTGACATTAGGTAATTAGAAAATATCACTGTGGTTTAACTGTGAGAAAGTATAAGAAATAAAAATGTCTTAATGTTTTTAGTCTGTATTTTGCAACTGTAATAGCTATAAGCTTCCATAAGAATGAATGGTCATAACTACTAAGGGTATCATTTTACAATAAAATTGCCTTAGTCGTCGTCTTCTTCTTTCGGCTGCTCCCTTTAGGGGTCACCAGAGTGGATCATCTGCCTCCAGCTCACCCTATCCCTTACATCTTCCTCTGTAACACCAACCCTGTCCATGTCCTCCTTGAATCTTTGCTGTGGTCTTTCTCTTTTCTTCCTGGCAGCTCCATCTTCAACGTCCTTTGTCCAATATATCCACTATCCCTCCTCTGCACATGTCCAAAACATCTCAGCCTTGCTTCTCTTACTTTGTTTCCAAACTGCTCAACCTGTAAGCTTGGGATCACTCCGCCAAGGTCTCCGCCTTTGACTGTCACCTAATCCACATAGCACCGGACCCCCATGATCCCTCCTGCAGGTAGTGAGCCCACTGGAGGGCGGACCCATGTAACTCCTTCGGGCTGAGCCCGACCAGGTCCCATGGGTGGAAACCCAGCCACCAGACACTAGCCATCGAGCCCCTCCCCCAGGCCTGGCTCCAGGGTGGGGCCCCGGTAACCCCATACCAGGCGGGGTACACTGAATCCTTGATCTAGAATTTATCATGAGAGTCTGTTGTATCGTTCTTAGTCTGGCCCTTCACCCAGGACCAGTTTGTCTTGGGTGACCCTATCAGAGGCAAATTGCCCCGGACAACATAGCTCCTGGGATCACTGGGGCACGCAAACCCCCCCACCACGATAAGGTGACGTAGGGTGAGGAGCTCAGTCATCCGGGAGGGGCTCAGAGTAGAACCGCTGCTCCTCCACATTGAAAGGAGTCAGTTGAGGTGGTATGGGCATCTGATTAGGATGCCTCCTGGACGCCTCCCACTTGAGGTGTTTCAGGCATGTCCCACTGGGAAGAGACCCCGGGGTAGACCCAGGACTCAGTGGAGAGACTATGTCTCCCAGCTGGTCTGGGAATGCCTTGGTATCCTCTCTGAAGAGCTGGAGCAGGTGGTTGGGGAGAGGGAAGTCTGGGCTTCTCTGCTTGAACTGCTGCCTCCACGACCCGGACCTCCAGAAAAGCGATAGAAGGTGGATGGATGGATGGATGGATGCTCAACCTGAGCTGTCCCTCTGATATATTCATTTCTGATCCTTTCTCACATACTCACTCCCAATGAGAATCTTAGCATCTCATAAAATTACCTTAATAAAGGATTTAGTTATTAAATAGGTTAGGTTATGAAAGTCTTATCAATCACAAAATTGTCAGTATAAATAGGTTATAAGCATTATTTCATACACTGAGGCAGGCTCACTCTTTGCTGAGGTCATGAGATCTTTTGACTAGAAATGTTTATTGCCTAAAAGGTACAAAGTTTTTGCCAACTATCTGATTAGGTGGTGGGCCAAGTACGTTTTTCGTGTCATTGATCAATCCACATCAGCAGAGTACGCCATTTCTTAAATATAGTCTTCTCTATTTTTGGTAAATCTGAGAAAATTTGTTGGCAGCCTCGGTTTTCCCCCATTTTTTTAATAAACTTGCATTTTTATCGCCAGTCCTCGCTGGCATCTCTCAGAACAGCTTTAGCTGACGAACCAATCAGGTTGTGGTAGGTGACCGCATACACCAATCACGTTCGACTTAAGCAGGGAACCCCCCCCCCCGCCTCCTCCAGGGTAAAAAAAAAAAAAAAAAAAAAAATCAAAATGCAGCGGGTCTGACTTGAATATTCATTTTCAAGAATTTAACTAGCTTACAACCAGATAAGTGCAAAATTATAGAGCATAATACATTTATAAGCCTTGATTCATTACCTCAGATTATCACATACATTTTCAGGTTTATTCTGTGAGCAAAATATATACGATTAAGAACAATGTATCACAACATTCATTCATCTTCTTCCGCTTAATCCTTTTTGGGTCGTGGGGGGGCTGGAGCCTATCCCAGCATCTTTGGGCGAGAGGCAGGGTACACCCTGGACAGATCGCCAGTCCATCGCAGGGCCAACACAGAGAGACAGACAACCATTCACTCTCACAGTCATACCTAAGGACAATTTAGAATCCCCAGTTTGATGCCAATTAACCTAACCTGCATGTTTTTGGCATGAGGGAGGAAACCGGAGAAATCCCGGAGTAAATCCACGCAAACATGAGGAGAACATGCAAACTTCACACAGATCACTGCTGGTCGGGGGCTGGGATCGAACCCAGGATCCCCCGGCCAAGGGTGAGTTGCTGTGCTGCCACAGTGCTAACCACTCCGCCACCGCGCTGCCCTAATGTATCACAACATCCTTAGAAAACTTGATATTTATTCATAATGTACTATTGCATCAGCATCACTTATATTTAGATCTGATCAGAATGTTAAACTAGTTTTGTCCAACCCTTATGTCTGCTGCTCAATTTCTCGCTTTGTTATGGGCCTAGCTTTATTTATAACATGTCAAGTATGTCAAGTCAGACACATGCTTTCATTAGCTAGCATGAATATCAGGAACAGGTATGGAGTGTTGCATGTATGTTACAAGCGCTTTAGAAAATATAATTCAATTTTCAGACGGGAGATAGAAAAAAATTGTGCAGTGTTCAACAGAGTGAGTAAATCTTGATACAAAGGAAAGCAAAATAGCTGAAAAAGCAATAGAAAATATAATTTGCATAATAGCCACCCTTCAGATGTGCCAGTTAACCCCTTGCACTCTGGTCAATTTCCCTAAAAACGCCAAAAAATAACGTACCCAAAGTAAATCAAAAGCTGCTCTTCAACCCTTTGCAGCATCTTCATGGGGTTGGTCTCATTTAAAAGAAAACACTTTGAATTTTTTGGCAAAAAAGTCATAATCTCTCTAAGTGCTCCTGCCACTGAGTAACAGTCATCTAAACATACTGAACTTGAAGAAAATAAAGTTCGCCTGGGTGTTTTTTTGGATACAACTGCTTGCAAATAACACACAGCTGTCAGATCCGGGCTGGAAAATGCAACAGAAATGTAGAACCAAGTGTTATCCAACTGAGGTCAAAATTTTGTAACAATACCACAAAAAATGAATATATTACACAGCTTTTTTCTCAGGTTGTTCCCAGGCGTTTTTGAACTGTGCCAAATTGTGCCAAATGGCACAGTTTGGAAAAACGTCTATATCTTTTGAATGATTCAATATAGAAGCTTGATCTTGGGCTCTAATGAAAGGTGACACTCAGGGCTGTCTGTGAGTGTGTGTGTGGGGTTATTCATTCATGAATGAATGAATGAACAAACAAGCCCCCCACACACAAAGAAGCATGCCACATAAAAAATGTGTGGCTTTTTTTACAAGAAAAAATAACCTACAGTGCAATAAGCACCGTGCAGCCCGTGCAGGGCTGCACGGTGGCGCAGTGGTTAGCACCGCGGCAGCACAGTTTTACCCTCGGCCAGGGGATCGCGGGGATCATGAGATCGTGGGTTCGATCCCTGCCCCCGGCCAACAGTGATCTGTGCATGTTCTCCCCGTGTTTGCGTGGGTTTACTCCGGGATTTCTCCGGTTTCCTCCCACATGCCAAAACATGCAGGTTAGGGAGTTAAGGGGCGCTTGCGCACGCAGCGACCGGCAGCGACCGGCAGCTGGTGGCTTGTCACCGGACTGCAGAACAAATCTACCTACGGGTACAAAATAAGTCCAAAAAAATAAATAAAATAAAAATAAAAATTATACTAAAATATCTGCAATGTAGAGGATAACAGCTCCCCCACCCCCCGCTACAGAGGAGCGCGGCGCACGGACCAGTCCGTCATGTGGTGATGACGCACAGTTGTAATTTACCGATCGGTCAAAAGTCATTTTTATTACTATTTTCAGTGATAAAGAATAATTTAGCTTATAACACTTACCTGTCCACAACAGCAGTGTTGCTGGCAAACATCTCTTCCTCATTGTCAGACGAACATGAAGCTTGTCCGCTTGTTACGGACTCGTGGTTCTGGTCATGCGACCCGGTCAAACCATGATTCCATTATTGTGGTTTTGCGCTTCCATGATTGCGGTTTTGGCGAACGATTTTTCAAAACAAATAAGAACAGTGGTAATAAAAAAAGACTGGCGAACGCTACCGTTACACACAGCGGCTTAGACAAAACAGATTTTACGCACGGGACGCACGCTTTCAATCGTTGAACTTCTCTGCTTCAATTGGCTCGCTGTATTCGCAGCCATTGGTAGGCGGGTCCTTCTTGCTAGGTTTTCAGTCATTGGTTCTTCAAGGTTTCAGAAACTCAATTCAAGGCTCTTATTAGTCGAATGAGAGGTCAATCAAATCTAAACCAATCAAAGCACTCCTTTGGCTTTCTGTTCGCGGCTGTGTCTGTAGTGGAAGAACGGAAATGCAGCTTTTTTTTTTTCAGTGCGCTCTGAGACGCACAGTGCGCACTAGGACGCACGAGGACGCAGAGACGTGACCGCCCGCAGTATCCCGGAGTGCAAGAGGTTAATATAGGCAATCATAGACAATGCTACATGCAGTAAGCTAATACAAGAAATATTGAAAGAGCCCAAAAAAGGACACAAAAATCGGTACACGCAAGTGATGGTGAGTATTCATTTTTATTCTGATGAACTCCTGCTGAACTGATCATGTGCATTAATGAATGTAAACATTAATAGTCAATTTAAGACAAGACAGAAGGATCCAGACAGGTCCAGGAGTGTGTCATGAATGTCTGAGCAGCTGGAGTTACCTGTAGAACAGAACAGACAATGCTAACACATTGTAGTAACTTTTAGAATAAGCACTTGTGCAGTAAATTTACAGTTGTCCCAAATTAAGCATCCCACCCAATTTTGTCTCCTTTACAATATTTTAGATGAAGAACCACATACTTCTGCTACAAATCCCCAACCAAACCGGGTTCTCCAGTCAACTAAAACAGAGGTTCCAGTTCATCTAAGAAGAGCACCACATCTGCTCCCAAGGCAATGCATCATATGCAGAAGGGAAAAGTATACAACTCAAAAATATAATCAAAAGAGGCTAAGAGAGAAACTTAAGCAATGAAAATACTCCTGTCCAACAAAAAACATTGTGTGTCATTAAAGGCACTGGGAAAAGCTTTTCAACTACTCCCAGAACAGTATGCCATTGAAAAATTAACTTGTGTTCTGTATGGCCTCAAAGGCTGCAAGGATGTGAATTACACAAGATGCCAACTGTTTAAGAGTGGCAAGTGCACAGACAGAAGTCTTCCACCAAACAGAGACTCGTTATATAAACACATTCAGTGAACAAACTACCAGGCAGACATCTATAGAAGATGCCTGCAGAGTCAGCCAGACATACCTCCGTCAATGGCCCATGGTTGGAAGATTGAGGGAGACTCATTTGAGATCGACTGGATGCTCACAGGGGATCGTCTGATTGCTGGGGTCTTTCTGCAATTGTGGGGTTTTCCCTACATTTGAAAGTGCTATTGTAACCCAGCTGAGAAAATGACCCTTTTTTTCTCAGTTGTCAATTGTATTAATACAATTGTGTGATTTTATTTCGAAAACCGACTATCTTGGGGAAGAGGAAGTGCGATCCTCATCATCCAACTTTTAAATTTCCGTTTCATGGTCACGTTGGGTGATCTGGGTCTTTCCATTCGTTAAGAGCGATATTAGCCCCGCCTTCCGAGTAGAGGCAGCCAGCGCACACTCGGAATTCAGTCTTTCACGATACGAGCGCGGACGAGGGAGGTTGTGAAGCGGTCTGATTCACACAGATACCTCTTCTTGGTGAGTTTCATTCAGAAAGATGCTATAAATGGATCTAAACACTCTCCAAATGCTAATTTGCAACCTTTATTATCCTAAGTTGACGGGAGCACGAGCGTGAGGGGCACTGTGGCTGTGTCCTTTGCTGTATTCACACTGAAACCTCATCTTGGTGAGTCAGATACATGCTAATGTTATGCTAATGTTAGCGCTATGCTAATGCTAGTCGCGAGTGGATTTTTTTCTGTTTAAAAGCAATGAAAAAGGCTGTCTTTGTGTCTGTATGGTTTTCCTAAATGTGATTTCAGTTCCCAACAGTATGCTGAAGTACTTTTAGTTCATATGCACTATTTCTGTCGAATGCAATGTGTAGTTGATGCTAAAAGCACATGGTGTTGGTCTACTATGTAAATCCATAGGTTATGCTAAACCCAGTAGCTCAGACAGGGTTTTACTGATTTTAAAAGGGAATATTGGAAGTAATAGGACGGTATATTCCCTGGTTATTTGATAGTATTTCATTTCATGATTTACAAAGACTAGGTTGAAAGGGATTAATCATAATTTCATGGTTAAGTGATGTAGAGATAAACAGAGGAATTTATTTAATTGGTTACATGAAAAAAGGGTATTTCATGTGCTACCAGAGAGATTGTGAGAAAAAGAACACATGCATGTAAAATGTAAGATATTACTATATTGCTGGATTGTGATAATAGTAATATGAGAGAAGAATTTAAACACTAAGCTATGGTGTTATATAAGAAGGGATTGGAAGACGAATTACTCTAGCTGTAAACAATAATACCATTATTGTCGTGCAGGCTAGGGTTTTTTTGGTTGCCGATCAAGAACCTTCTGGATCCTGGATTCTCTCCGAATGGAGATGGCGAGCCTGACCCGAGACTGAACCGAGATTGATCTGAGATCTAACCAAGATCTCGATTGAAGAGCACCCTTCCTCTCTCCAGTGCCCAGGATTTAAAGTGGTAACAACCCAAGTTGCCGTTTTAAGAGAGGAAAAGCAACCTGAGTCTGGGAATACAAGATATCTTGACTGGTCAAACGACTAACCCGAAAGGACAAACAAACACTGAGCTCAGTAGGACATCTTTGGGGTTTTATTTCATACCGGCCGTTGTATATTTGTATAGTGGTAAATTGTCTGTATATATTGCTCACTTTTTTCCCTATAAATAACAACCATTATTGCTCATTTCTTGCCTCCAGCTATTTCATTCCACACTCACTTTAATTCCCTATTGTAACCCTTACGAACCTAGCAACTGGTCTACACTTAATTATTCCCCTTACCTAATTAACATAAGGCAAGGGTTACACTATGAAATGACTGTTGTTGTGACATGGCGCTATATAAATAAAGCTGAATTGAATTGAATGACTCTACCTCCTGCACCTCTCAGCATTTTGGAGCTTGTATACTGCTCCTGTAAAAAAACACAACACTGTGAAAGGAAGATGCACGTGCAGACAGAACAAGCTTCCGTGCACAGACGTGTTATTGCTTGGACTGTGAGAACATTTCTGACTAGGCCACATAGACACACACACTGTGTGTTCTGCATATATTTTTGGGTGTGGTATGTTGCAATAAGTTTTTTGTTGTAATTCAATTGTTCTTTGTTTGTTGGTGATTATAACACCAATAAAAATATTCAGTCTAATTTATAAAAATGAGCTACTCCTGTTTGAAATGTTGAATATTTAACCTTTAACCTATTAAAATTCCGGTGTCCCACCCATGGAACATTTCACATTGGCTGGAAACTCGCTGGAATGCTTTAAAGCCTTTTAGTGCTATAATTATAATAGTTTGCCTGGTGCTGTTATTTTTTTTCAATAAATATGTCATAAAATGTCCTTTGTGTAAAATATTTTGCCCTGTTTTTCAGGAGAAGTGTACATTTCAAAATCTGGCAAGTATGTGTCAATATTATATGTTTTAAATGCTTAACCAACACCAACACCAAGATGGCGCCCACAGTGGTCGACATGGTGCTTCGCTGCGCCCTTTGTTTGTTTTTGTTTGTCAATTGTGTGTCTGCTTGCACTTATACCCGTGAAGAACTTCTAAATATCAGGACTTTCACTCCCACGGACCTTCTCCCAGTTTTTTTAGCTCCTGCCGCCGATCTGGTTCATTGCTTGGCTCGAAAAGGGAGACGGCGAAAGAGAGGAAGACGAGCGGGCGCTCTCGTGCGGCTTCGCAGGAGAGGCATGCGAACGGCGCTGCCTGGCATATTTCTGTCCAATACCAACTCTCTCTCTAACAAGGTAGATGAACTGAGACTGCTGATGCGTTTTAGGGACCTCTCCTCCTCGGCTGCCCTCTGTTTTACTGAGACCTGGCTCCGGGAAAATATACCGGACAGCGCGCTGCGCCTCGAGGGCTTCCAGCTGTTTCGTGCTGATCGTGACACAGAGATTTCCGGCAAGACCACAGGAGGTGGAGTCTGCTTCTACATCAACAGCAGCTGGTGCTCTGATGTAACGGTAATTTCCAAACACTGTTCTCCCGCCCTGGAATTTCTTGTTATTAACTGCAAGCCTTTTTATTCCCCGCGGGAGTTTGCTTCTTTCATCCTCATCGCTGTGTACGTCCTTCCCGACGCGGACACGCGTGAAGCTCAGCGCGTGCTTGCGGATCACATTCAACACACAGAGCGGATTTTCCCAGACTCTCTGGTTATTGTGGCTGGCGACTTTAATCAGAGCAATCTGAGCCACGATCTCCCCCGCTACAAACAGTTTATTAAATGCCCCACCAGAGGATTAAACACACTGGATCACTGTTACACCACAGTGAAAGACGCATATCGCGCTGTTCCCCGCGCTGCGCTGGGATTATCTGATCACGTGATGGTTCACCTCATTCCCACATACAGACAGAGATTGAAGCTCACTAAACCTGTCGTGAGCACTACGAAGAAACGGACCAGTGAAGCTGTGGAGAAGCTGGAAACGTGCATGGAAATATCTGACTGGGGCATGTTTAAACGAGCCACGCATGATCTGGATGAATATACGGACACTGTGAACTCATATATCCACTTTTGTGAAGAGGACATTCTTCCATCACGCACCGGGGTGAGTTACTCTAATGACAAACCCTGGTTCACAGCTAGGCTCAGACAGATCAGGAAGGAGAAGGAAGCAGCGCTGAAAAGTGGAGACAGGGACTGCTACAGGGAGGTTAAATATCGGTTTAACAGAGAGCTGAGGAGAGCTAAATCCGGGTATTCTGAGAGACTCCAGCAGCAGTTCACTGCTAATGATTCGGCTTCCGTGTGGAGAGGACTGAGGCAGATCACCAACTATCGGCCTCAGGCTCCTAAAGGTCAGGATGACAAAGCCCTTTGTCAAAGACTGTCCCAACACTATGCCCGTTTTGACACCTCGTCATCTGTGTCCAACTCCCCCCTCCCTCCAGCTCCACAGCCTCCACAATCCCTACTTCATTAAAGGCACCCCCCCTCCTCCCCCCCGCCCTTATCATCAGTGAGCAGGACGTGCTCAAACAGTTCTCCAGACTGAACCCGCGCAAGGCCCCCGGTCCGGACGGCGTGTCTCCCTCCACCCTGAGACACTGTGCGAAACAGCTGGCTCCTGTCTTCACAGACATTTTTAACACCTCCCTTAAGTTACGCCACGTGCCGACCTGCCTCAAATCCTCCACCATCATCCCTGTCCCCAAGAAGCCACGGATCACTGGACTTAATGACTACAGACCTGTAGCGCTCACCTCTGTAGTCATGAAGTCCTTTGAGCGCCTGGTCCTGCCCCACCTCAAGTCCATCACCACCCCTCTCCTGGACCCGCTGCAGTTTGCCTACCGAGCCAACAGGTCTGTAGACGACGCAGTCAACCTGGCCCTCCACTCCATCCTGCAGCACCTGGACTCCCCGGGAACCTACGCCAGGATCCTGTTTGTGGACTTCAGCTCCGCATTCAACACCATCCGCCCCGCTCTGCTCCGGGACAAGCTGTCCCTGCTCAACGTGCCTGACTCCCTCTGCAGGTGGATCACCGACTTCCTGACGGACCAGAGGCAGCATGTGCGGCTGGGAAAGACTGTCTCAGACTCTACTAGCATCAGCACCGGATCACCCCAGGGCTGTGTACTTTCCCCCCTACTCTTCTCCCTTTACACCAACTCCTGCACCTCCAGCCACCAGTCTGTCAAGTTGATCAAGTTTGCGGACGACACCACCCTCATCGGGCTCATCTCCAACGGCGACGAGTCCGCCTACAGGAGAGAGGTGGCCCAGCTGGCGTCCTGGTGCAACAATAACAACCTGCAGCTGAACGCTCTGAAGACAGTGGAGATGATTGTAGACTTCAGGAAAGTCACAACCCCTCTGCCCCCCCTCACCCTCACAGGCTCTCCCATCACCACTGCTGATTCCTTCCGCTTTCTAGGCACTACCATCACCAGGGACCTCAAATGGGAGCCGACCATCAGCTCACTCATCAAAAAAGCCCAGCAGAGGATGTTCTTCCTGCAGCAGCTGAGGAAGCTCAAGCTACCCACCAAGATGTTAGTGCAGTTCTACACAGCCATCATCGAGTCCATCCTCACCACCTCCATAACCGTGTGGTACGCAGGAGCCACTGCCAGGGACAGACTAAGGCTGCAGCGCGTCGTGCGCACTGCTGAGAAGGTGATCGGCTGCAAGCTCCCATCTCTCCAGGATCTGTACATCTCCAGGACCCGGAGGCGTGCTGGCCGGATCATAGCCAATCCCTCACACCCTGGTCACGTACTGTTTGCCCCCCTCCCCTCAGGTAGAAGACTTCGGTCCATCCAGACTAAAACCTCCCATCACATGAACAGCTTCTTCCCCTCTGCCATCAGACTGCTGAACACTAAGTGACTTATTGACTCTCGTGCACTATGTACAGCAGCTCAACCAGACTCATGTCAATCATCACTGTTTTCTTCCTGCATTACCGACTGCACTATATAGTTCTCCACAGTATCTGCTGCTCGCTAATATATTTTAACTGCTGACCAGTATCACTTACTCTTATTCTACACTTTATTGCATGTATAGTTTATTTCTTTTATTTTATCATGTTTAATGTTGCAGCATTGCACCGAGACAAATTCCTAGTTTGTGTACTACATGAACAATGGCAATAAACTTGATTCTGATTCTGATTCTGATTCTAAAACAGTGTGTAATAACAATTAAAAAAAAACATCTGAATTTTCACTGGTTTTCTCATTATAAATATTTCAAATGTACATGAACAAAGGTTTTGCGATAGCAAAAATTAAATTGAACCCCTTATACAATGTCTCAAATATTTGTGTTTGTCCAGAACTTACAGTGTCCAGTTTACAGGCGGTTTTGTGTCCATGTCTAGGCATTTTCTTAGCTCTGTGGTAGTCCAGGAATCAGTTCCTCTCCAGCTGTTCTTGTTCCGCTGCTGGTCCTGGTATATGGCTCTTCATCTGAACAATCTCTAAAAATATAAATATATAACATAAGATTAGATAAGATTTATCCAAAAAAAAACCTTGTGTTTCAAGAACGAATGTTCAACAGTATATAAGATAAGATAAGATAAGATAAGCCTTTATTAGTCCCACAATGGGGAAATTCCAGGATTGCAACAGCACAGGGACAGCAACACTCAGAGCAATAATTAAGAGGATAAGAAAATAAGAGCAGTGAATATACATATGTACACATAAATATATAAACATATATACACAGTGCGGAGCATTGTAGCTAGATGGAATAAACAACATAACCGTCTATTTAGTTGCCCTACATGGTATGAATATGTACCCTGTAGCATCATCTCACTTTGGCTCAGCAACAATTATTCTTCTACTTAAAGACATTTTGTTTCATCCAGGAGTAACACAAAGAAATGGATTTTCTCCCCCCAGGCCACAGCTGAAATCCCCTTTCTTTTGTTAAAACCAGCCTAAGGAATTTCCCCAATGTCCGGCTTTGCTTTTATTGCCCCCATAAAACATGCAACAGACCTGGCCAAACATGGATCCACAGCTCAATAAAAATTTCCTTAAACTCTGGGACAGGCTGGATTTAACCAGTGAATTTTAAAGTACATTATTACAAACTCAATTCTAAACCTCCTTCTTTTCAGAACTATGAAAGGCAAATGGACTCTGATGTCTTTAATGTGGAAAATCAATAATATGTGTGAAATGCATTAATCTGTGATTTTATATATATGCATGTTAAAAATGTTTATATGAATGTTCATTCCTGCATGTTAATTTAGAAGCACTGCTTATAAGATACACTAAGGTTAGTTTAGTTATACATAGGTGTGAAAAGATATATTCCAATGTATTTAAAATTGTGTGTATTCGGGTGGGCCGATATCACATGTGACTCCAGCAGCCAATCTCTGTATGACAACAATTCTTCATCCCATTGGTCCCTTGTAGACTGTTTGTTATTGGACTAAAAGTTCATCGAGCCCGCCCACGAAGGACGCTCATTGGCTGAGATCCGGAAGCCCGCGAAGCTGAACAGAACTTATAAAAGGCGAAAGACTCTTTGCTCTGCCTCTTTTCTTTTTTTCGCTTTTCTCTTTTGGCTGTCTTTTGCTCTCTTTCCGGATCGTCTTTTTTTTTTAACTCTATTGTCTACACACAGCAAGGAAGAGCAAGGAAGAACAAAGACTCCTACCACGTGTCGCTTTTCTGAACACAGAGCAGATAACTCGTAATTTGTTTATGTACCGGTAACTGTATTTTAATGTTTTTTTCTTTTTCTCTTAAATGCCTAGGAATTCCTATTTCTTTGAGCTCAATTCTTAATCGGAGTTAAACTCCAATTTTTACTTATCTCTTTTCTTTGTTAAACTTTCTGTAAAACCACCGTTTGTTTAATCTTAATGTAAACTTTAATCTTGACTTTATTTTTATATTTTTCTTGACCAAGCACCCACCAGAAGCTATAATTTTTATCTAAAGTCCGAAAGTTTTTTTCTTCTAATTTGAAATCTGATCAGATATCTTTAATTAATTATTCCCGAAGACCTGCAGCCGCTTGTCTACCAGGAAGAAAAGACGCAGCTCCCACATCACGCGCAGCTGAGGAATCAGCGCGCTTCTGCAGCATTTCAACCATTGAGATCCAACTTACGATCTCATGAATATCATTCATCTTCAAGAGAATATTTGCGGGACAAATATTCTGGGTTTTGCCCCTGAACAACACTTCAAAACTTCATGAGGACGACGACAGAACCATCATCGAACGAGGATCACGTGAGCTGCAAACTTTTAATTCATATGCTGAATTAAACGTCTGAGGTTCGGTAATAATTTGTGTATCTAATCAGATGCAAATTAAGAAGCCCTTAACATAACTCTTCTTTTCATTAAAATTCCGTTTTTATTTTCTTAAGATTAATCCAGGACTTTTCATATAATTAGTAAACTTTCTCCATAAATTTGCGTTGTTTCCATAATCTGTTAACACAAACTGATAGAAATTGGTTTCTCAGTTTAACCCTGGTTCCGAAAATATTGACATTGTTAATCTATCATTTACAAGATTGATTTTATGATTAATGAAATTACTGCAATGTCTGTTAATCATTTCGTTTAATAAATATTTAAAAATGAGAGAAGTTGTTGAGAATTTATTTCATTCTGAGTCTGTTCAAGCTCAGGTATCGAATTCATGGAAAATTTTTGAGACTGATTATTGATTAATTTATTGAGTGATTAAACAAGTATAAAGTGAAATTAAAGATTAAATTGCTTCTTAAAGATAGAAGCTGGGGCCCCTTACGAGTGTTATTAACTTTTCTGGTGTATATGAAATGAGATTTGATCTCAGATTCCAATACATCAATATAAATTAAATAATTCATACCTGATCATATTGGTTATTTATTAATATTCCATATATTTCCTCCTACAACCCATACATATTGTCACCCTCCATAGCGACTGATATTGTCCTAGTTGTATGCTGGAGGGGACCATTTGTGTAAGTCTGTTGCATCTTTTGCATTCAATACTATTAGGTTGTCACGTTTTTTTTGCTATCTCTGCGAGCAGCCCTGCTTAGGTTATACAGTCTGACAGCCGTAGGTAGGAAGGACCTGCAAAACCTATCGGTCGCGCACCTAGGATGATGTAGTCTACTGCTAAATGAGCTCCTCAGTGCATTCAGTATGTCCTGCATAGGGTGGGACTCGGACTCCAGCAGAGATGACAGTTTAGCCACCATCCTTCTCTCTCCTATCTCCTCCACTGGGTCAAGGCGTTGCCCCACGACAGAGCTAGATTTCTTGATTAGTTTGTTCAGTCTCTTCCTATCAGCTGCTGTAATGCCACTGCCCCAACAGACCACTCCAAAAGTGATGGCTGATGCCACCACCGTGTCGTAGAATGTCTTCGGCAGAGCCCCTTGTACACCAAAAGACCTGAGCGTCCTCAGTAGGAACAGCCTGCGCTGTCCCTTCTTGTAGAGTGCGTCCGTATTGTGTGACCTGTCTAGTTTATTGTTCAGATGAACACCCAGGTACTTGTAGGATGTCACCATCTCAATGTCTGTTCCCTGGATGTTTACTGGTGCTGTGAGGGGTTGTCCTTGCCTGCGGCAGTCCACCACCAGCTCCTTAGTTTTCCTCGCATTGATCTGGAGGTAGTTCCGATGGCACCAGTCCACAAAGTCCTGGATAAGTCCTCTGTACTCAGCTTCATCTCCGTTGGAGATGAGGCCGACGATCACAGAGTCGTCAGAGAACTTCTGTAGATGGCAGTGTGTTGTGTTGTGTGAGAAGTCCGCAGTATAAAGGGTGAACAGGAAGGGAGCCAAAACCGTTCCCTGGGGGGCCCCCGTGCTACCAATGATCGTGTCGGACACACGATCCCGGGTTCTCACAAACTGTGGCCGGTCAGTGAGGTAGTCCAGGATCCATGATGACAGGTGCTGGTCCACCCCTGCGCACAGCAGCTTGTCCTTCAGGATCATTGGTTGGATGGTGTTGAGAGAAGTCAAAGAACATGATCCTCACCGCATTCCCGGGCTTTTCCAGGTGGGACAGGGAACGGTGAAGGAGGAAGATCACTGTATCCTCCACCCCAATGCCATGCTGGTAGGCGAACTGGATTGGATCATCGCTGGTCCCACCAGGGGGCGGAGGTGAGCAAGGGGCAGTCTCTCCAGAGTCTTCATCATGTGAGACGTCAGGGCCACTGGTCTGTAGCTGTTCAGGTCTTTGGGGTGGGAAGTCTTTGGTACAAGTACCACACAAGATGTTTTTCACAACTGTGGTACCCTCCCCAGCTTCAGGCTCAGGTTGAAGATGTGATATGAATAAGTAATAAATATAACAATGACAAAGCAATTTGAAACAAAGCTAATAAGAAAAAAATACACTAGATATTGGAAAAAAATAGAAAAAATGTAAATAAATAAATAGATATTGAAAAAAATTATTGTAACAAAGCTGGGAATAAATATCCAGTGATATAAACTGTATCACTGTGGTTGAGATTGGAACACTTCTCCTGAGATTTCTTCCTCTTCCACAGAGCTTTCTTCTTTCTAGTTGATCTCCTCAACATTTTTTGCTCAACTATTCTCAAATTATTACTTAAAAAAATCTATAAAAACAAGAAATAAAGCGGAAAAAGACGAAAATATGAAAAAAAAAGACGCTGCTCTGAAAACATGACTAAAAACACAACAAAACATGTAACAAAAACAATAAACACTCAAAAACTGTCACAAACAATGCTAAAACTATTTACAATACTAAACTATTATTTATTGGTGCTGGTCTGTTGCTAGGATGTATGCCTTTTTTTCAGCAGGGTTTCTTTACCATCTGCAGGACAATGTGAAGGATGTGTAATTACTTTATTTAGCGATATGCAACACAAGACGAGGGATAATGGGGAGCATGCATTCCGTTGTAATATTAACTATGGAGATGTGTAACACGAAAAGAAAATACAGGGACATACAGTATTATGCTTACCTAGCTGATGAAATTGCAGCCTTGTCAACCCATATTTCTTTTATGGTTACTTCCGGCAATGACGCAGCTCATTGGTCGAACTGAAGTCATGTGATCATGGAGCATTGTTATGACTGGTTAAGCACATATACAGTGGGGCAAAAAAGTATTTAGTCAGCCACCAATTGTGCAAGTTCTCCCACTTAAAAGATGAGAGAGGTCTCCAATTTTCATCATAGGTATACCTCAACTATGAGAGACAAAATGAGAAAAAAAAATCCAGAAAATCACATTGAAGGATTTTTAATGAATTAACTGATAAATTCTTCGGTAAAATAAGTATTTGGTCAATAACAAAAGTTCATCTCAGTACTTTGTTATATACCCTTTGTTGGCAATGACAGAGGTCAAACATTTTCTGTAAGTCTTCACAAGGTTTACACACACTGTTGCTGGTATTTTGGCCCATTCCTCCATGCAGATCTCCTCTAGAGCAGTGATGTTTTGGGGCTGTCACTGGGCAACACGGACTTTCAACTCCCTCCAAAGATTTTCTATGGGGTTGAGATCTGGAGACTGGCTAGGCCACTCCAGGACCTTGAAATGCTTCTTACGAAGCCACTCCTTCGTTGCCCGCGCGGTGTGTTTGGGATCATTGTCATGCTGAAAGACCCAGCCACGTTTCATCTTCAATGCCCTTGCTGATGGAAGGAGGTTTTCACTCAAAATCTCACGATACATGGCCCCATTCACTCTTTCCTTTACACGGATCAGTCGTCCTGGTCCCTTTGCAGAAAAACAGCCCCAAAGCATGATGTTTCCACCCCCATGCTTCACAGTAGGTATGGTGTTCTTTCTTCTCCAAACATGACAAGTTGAGTTTTTACAATAAAGTTCCATTTTGGTTTCATTTGACCATATGACATTCTCCCAGTCCTCTTCTGGATCATCCAAATGCTCTCTAGCAAACTTCAGATGGGCCTGGACATGTACTGGCTTAAGCAGGGGGACACGTCTGGCACTGCAGGATTTGAGTCCCTGGTGGCATAGTGTGTTACTGATGGTAGCCTTTGTTACTTCGGTCCCAGCTCTCTGCAGGTCATTCACTAGGTCCCCCCATGTGGTTCTGGGATTTTTGCTCACCGTTCTCATGATCATTTTGACCCCACGGGGTGAGATCTTGCGTGGAGCCCCAGATCGAGGGAGATTATCAGTGGACTTGTATGTCTTCCATTTTCTAATAATTGCTCCCACAGTTGATTTCTTCACACCAAGCTGCTCACCTATTGCAGATTCAGTCTTCCCAGCCTGATGCAGGTCTACAATTTTGTTTCTGGTGTCCTTTGACAGCTTTTTGGTCTTGGCCATAGTGGAGTTTGGACTCTGACTGTTTGAGGTTGTGGACAGGTATCTTTTATACTGATAACGAGTTCAAACAGGTGCCATTAATACAGGTAACGAGTGGAGGACAGAGGAGCCTCTTAAAGAAGAAGTTACAGGTCTGTGAGAGCCAGAAATCTTGCTTGTTTGTAGGTGACCAAATACTTATTTTACCGAGGAATTTACCAATTAATTCATTAAAAATCCTTCAATGTGATTTTTTGGATTTTTTTTCTCATTTTGTCTCTCATAGTTGAGGTATACCTATGAGGAAAATTGGAGACCACTCTCATCTTTTAAATGGGAGAACTTGCACAATTGGTGGCTGACTAAATACTTTTTTTCCCCCACTGTAGGTCCTGAATGATCGGCTCAGAGCCGCCTTATCAGGTTTTGTAACTAAAGTTTAATTTTCATTAAAAAAATATGCACATACTTAACCTGCCAACAAACAGATTCATGTTTTGAAAAATATGAGTTAGCATATCTGTGAAAATCAGCTACTCTCTAGATGGGGATCAGTCATCTCAAAAACTAAAGCAGATAGAGCCACTTGGCCAACCACCTAGATGGAGAAAATCTAGGTTTGAAAAAACAGATGAGTAGGTTCACTGTTTGTCAGTAAACAAGTCCCTTTTTATCTCATGTGTTGTAACTATTTATTAATGATTTATAAAGTGTTTACAACCTAAATAATAATCTAACTAACCTAAATATTAACTATTATAAATTAGTGATTAATCCTTTATTAAGATAGTCTATCTATTTATTGAGCTTTTATAAGCCACCGCTCAATTGGCGTGGAGCGCGGCACCAGGGGTTGTTCCCGACGGTGGGAGGGATCATCAGATCTCACTGGACAGCTACCGCCCGCATCAAGCTGGGCAGCCCCCAGCCAGTAAGGTGTTGTCCCGCCACAGCTTGCTTTCCTCATTGGGTGCATGGAGATGAGGAGAAGTCCAAACGGCAGGCTGAGAAGCTTCACACCAGGCAAGTCAAAAAAACAAAAGAGACCAACTCTAAAACTGGGAACTTGGAACGTCCCCACTATGATGACAGGACTCGCTGCTAACCTCAAGGACATCAACGACACCAGGAAGACTGCCATCATCAATAATGAGCTGAAGAGACTGGAAGTGGATATCGCCACTCTCCAGGAAACACGGTTGGCTGACGCAGGCACACTGAGAGAGAAGGACTACACGTTCTACTGGCAGGGAAAGGGCAGTGACGAACACAGGGAACACGGAGTGGGCTTCGCAGTGAAGAACACTTTGCTGAAGATGGCGGAACCGGGCAGCAATGGCTCTGCACGACTCCTCACCCTCCGCCTCAACACCACTCAAGGCCCAGTCACCCTCGTCAGTGTGTATGCCCCAACACTGACAGCCATACCAGAGGCAAAAGACGAGTTCTACGAGAATCTTGCAACAACTGTCAGGATCATCCCCAACTCTGAACAACTCATTCTCCTTGGAGACTTCAATGCCAGAGTGGGTGCTGACCATGACTCCTGGCCCTCCTGTCTTGGACCATTTGGCGTGGGCAGAATGAACAACAACGGACAGCAGCTGCTCGAGTTCTGCACATATCACGATCTGTGCATCACAAACTCGTTCTTCAAGACCAAGCCCCAACACAAGGTTTCCTGGTGACATCCGCGCTCAAAGCACTGGCACCAGCTGGACTTGATCCTGACCAGGCACACCTCACTGAAGAACGTGCTAATCACCCGTTCGTTCCAGAGTGCAGATTGCGACACAGACCATTCATTGGTGTGTTTTGTTTTTTTTTGTTTTTGTTTTTTTGTTACTTATTTGTACCCGTAGGTAGACTTGGTTTACAGTCTGGTGACAAGCCACCGGCTGCTGGTCGCTGCGTGCGTGAGCGCCCTAAACCTACATGTTTTTGGTATGCGGGAGGAAACCGGAGAAATCCCGGAGTAAACCCGCGCAACACGGGGAGAACATGCAAACTTCACACAGCTCACTGTTGGTCGGGGGCTGGGATCGAACCCACGATCTCATGATCCCCGCGGTCCCCCGGCCGAGGGTAAAACTGTGCTGCCACAGTGCTAAACCACTGCGCCACCGTGCAGCCCGTGTTGCAAGGTCAAGCTGCAGCTGAAGAAATTCCATCGTGCTAGACAGCCTGGAAAGGCACGGATTGGCACCAGCAAGATGGCCCAACCAGAACTTGTTGAGCAGTTTGCCTCCACCTTTGAGAAGGAACTTGGTGTACCACAAGAAGGAGAATCTGCAAAGCAGAAGTGGGAAGTGCTGTGAAACACCATCCACTGCACAGCCTTGGCTACCTTTGGGAGGAAGACCTTGAAGTCACAGGACTGGTTTGATGCCAAGTTGACCGAGATGACCCCCGTTATTGAAGCCAAGCGCTCAGCACTTGCTGAGTACAAGAAGTACCCAAACGAGAAGAATCTCCAGATTCTCAGGGTGGCGAGAAGCAAAGTTCAGCAGCCTAATCGGCTCTGTGCCAACGAGTACTGGACTCAGCTCAGCCAAGACATTCAAACCGCTGCCATAACAGGGAACATCCGTGGTATGTACGATGGCATCAAGAAAGCACTTGGTCCGGCTCAGAGCAAGACGGCCCCCCTCAAATCCTCCACTGGGGAGATGATCACAGAAAAGAACAAGCAGATGGAGAGATGGGTGGAACACTACTCCAACCTCTACTCCAGACAGAACACCGTGACACCGTCAGCCCTTGATGCCATCGACTGCCTGCCATCCATGGACGAACTTGACGCCGAGCCAACCATCGACGAACTCAGCAAGGCCATTGATAGCTTGGCCGCTGGCAAGGCACCCGGCAACGACGGCATACCCCCCGACCTGATCAAGCACTGCAAAACCGCCCTACTGCTGCCATTGCATGACGTCCTCTGCCAGTGCTGGAAGGAAGGTGCCGTATGACAGAACATGAGGGACGCCAAGATCATCACCCTCTACAAAAACAAAGGGGAGAGAAGCGACTGCAACAGCTACAGCGGCATTTCCCTCCTCAGCGTTGTTGGCAAAGTCCACGCACGAGTTGTTCTCGTTCGTCTACAGAAGCTTGCCGAATGTGTCTACCCCGAGTCTCAGTGTGGCTTCCGCGCTGAGCGATCAACGGTAGACATGATATTCTCCATCCGCCAACTCCAGGAGAAATGCAGAGAACAGAACATGCCCCTGTACGTCACCTTCATTGACCTCACCAAAGCATTCAATCTGGTCAGCAGAGAGGGCCTTTTCAAGATCCTGCCAAAGATAGGATGCCCACCAAAGTTGCAAAGCCTCATCAAATCATTTCACACCAACATGCAGGGGATAGTGCAGCACGACGGCAATGTCTCAGAGCCATTCAACATACACAGCGGAGTGAAACAGGGCTGTGTACTTGCGCCAACCCTCTTTGGGATTTTCTTTGCTATGCTCCTGAGGCATGCCTTCAGCACAGCAACAGAGGGAATCTACCTGCACACAAGATCTGACGGCAGGCTTTTCAACCTCGCCCGCCTGAAAGCCAGAACCAAAGTACGCGAGGCTCTAATCAGAGACATGCTGCTCGCAGACGACGCTGCAGTCGCAACCCACACACAGCAGGAGCTTCAGACCCTGATGGATCGCTTCTCCCAGGCATGCAAGGACTTCGGGCTTACCATCAGCCTGAAGAAGACTAACGTCTTGGCGCAAGGCACGGAAGCACCACCAACCATCACCATCGACGACTACGAGGTGGAGGTCGTGAACCAGTTCACGTACCTGGGGTCCACGATCAGCAACAACCTCTCCCTTGATACAGAGATCCACAAGAGGATTGGAAAATCAGCCTTCACACTCACTCGCCTCACCACACGAGTGTGGGAGAATCCCAAACTCTCTGTCAGGACGAAGATGGCAGTGTACAATGCCTGCGTCATCAGCACACTGCTCTATGGGAGTAAAACGTGGACAACATACGCCCGGCAGGAAAAGAGACTGAACTCCTTCCACTTGCGCTGCATTCGCCACATCCTGGACATATCCTGGCAGGACAAAGTGCCCAACACAGAAGTTCTGTCCCGCGCCGGCCTTCCCTCCATGTTCACTCTACTCAGGCAGCGCAGGCTCCGCTGGCTAGGCCACGTTCACCGTATGGAGGATGGCAGAATCCCCAAAGACGTCCTCTACGGAGAACTGGCGACTGGCAGGAGAGACGTTGGCCGCCCACAGCTGCGCTTTAGAGACGTCTGCAAGAGAGACATGAAGGCCCTGGAGATCAACACAGAGCGCTGGGAGGACCTCGCAACGGACCGCTCCAAATGGAGAGGCACCCTGACCAGACAGCTCAAGGCGGGTGAAGAGAGACTGACTGCTGCATCAGATGAAAATAGGACCCGCAGGAAGAACCGCCACAGACCCAGCAGCACGGAGACCACCCACAAGTGCGACCTGTGTGACAGGGACTGCCATTCACGCATTGGCCTGTTCAGCCACAGGCAGTGCTGTTCCAGCAGAGTAGACGTTTAGGATTCTCTTCCATGGTCATCATAGACCGACAGAGGCCGACGACAACCTAAATAATAATCTAACTAACCTAAATATTAACTATTATAAATTTGTGATTAATCCTTTATTAAGATAGTCTTATTTTAAAATGTTACCGATTTCCTACACACTATATAGGAATAGGAATGACCATACCATAGGAAATGTCTCCAGCCAGCCAGGATTTAGACCTTGGCCTCCCAGGTGTTCAACAGGGACTGAACTCACAACCTCCTGCCCTGGAATCCAACGTACTACCCTCGTTAGCCAAAAATCTAGACCTGCTTGGCAAGCAAAGTAGAAATGCCTTTAATGACATGGTCACATAAACACTGTGGTTTCTCTAATACAAATGTGGCAGATGCCTGTGGTGCGAGTTTTGTTGTTGTAATGATGACAGCATTTGCAGTGTGTGCAAAACCATCATTTTAAGTTCAGCCCATAGTAAAGCCACTCATCATGCTGTGATTGTCACAGAAACAGCTTTATAAACTGCACTTTGCTTTATTTGTGCAATCTTTCCCTGCCACCACCACCACTACCAGTCCCAGCTCCCCGCAGTTTGACTGTAAAAGCTAGAGGCACCCTAAAACTTTGCATAGGTTTTTATTATGTTAAAAAAATACATATATTTCTTGTTGATGCTTTTTTTGTGGCATGACATTTGACTTGAAACATTTTAGTATTCTGGAAAAAAAGTGAAAGCCTCTTTTTATATAGCTTCTCTAGTATTATACCTGTAATTCTCTGCAGCTTAATGGGTATTTGTAACATTAACTCTCTCTCTCTCTCTCTCTCTCTCTCTCTCTCTCTCAGATAGAAACTATAACCAACAGGGAAACAAATGAAAAGAGAAAAAGCAAGAACAGCAGAGAATGAAGACTGTTTGAAGACTGTTTGCTCCCTTTATTTGCTGTATGTTTTGTGTACTCCCATCTGGCAACACTGATGCACGTCTAAAAAGTCCAAGGCAAATATTAGCATCATAAAGCAACTCTTTCTGCATACTTTCCCCTTTTCTTCATACACAATAATGGTCACCAATTCTCTCTATCTATTAACTCTTCTAGTTGATTTTCTATGCCATAATAAACAGAGAAGGCCACTTGAGGACAGACTGGCAGGCCCGGATACACCACCACTCATTTTTGGTTTTCACCCACATTAGTCACAAGGGTAAAAAGCAAATTTAAGCTAAGACATGCTTGTAGATTGTTGGTTAATTTGACTAATTATTTCCCAGCAGGATCTCTTCTGCTTCTCACAACCTTGAAAATTTGCTCAATAAAACACAGTACTATTAGAAAAACTCAATGTACTAAATAAAGGAGCAGTTGACAACCAAAGGGAATATTTATTTTGACTTTTGTGCAACTTTAGGAGCTAGTTATTATTTTAAACCAACACTTAACTATAAACTCCTTAGTAAATAAATGCAAAAAAGAATAATTTGAATTTTTATAGTATTTGGAGGCTGTTTGGAAGGCATTGTGCATGATAGTTATTAAAGATGTAATAAGAGAACAGACAATGTGACACAGAAGGAACAGTTGCAGACAAAAAGAAATGTACACATTTCTGTTTGTAGATGTGCACAAACCTCTGTGGAACAGATACGTTTGAAGGGCTTTATACTGGAGATTATCATGACACACATACAAACATGCACGCACATACACATGTGTGGGCACACATTATGGGCCCCCTCCTCAGGAGATGGCCCTTCTGTGACATTTAGAAAGGGCAAGAAGTGCATCACTCACACACACACACACACACGCACTGCTCTGACCTCCACACCATCAGGTGTCAGCATGCCCCCCAAACAGAAGCTCAATACTCAGATTAACATCAGGACTCAGGATTATCTGACCCCCGCCGGGTTTGGACAGCACACACTCGTTTCACCTAGCTGTCCTGTGGCTCTCGGGTGCCACCCACGTAGCCGCTGCCAAACTCATACATGAATCTGCCAGCTAAACACGGATTTATAGAATTTGAGCCTATGTCAATAAAATAAAAATTAACACTTCTCATTTCTATTAAAGGTGTACTTGATAGTAGTTTCATGAAAATAAATATTTTAAAAGAATATGTCAAAGTGTTTAGAAAGGTACAGAATTAACCTCTTTATATTCTTCAAAAAATAATATATTGATAAAAAATATTTTTAAGTTTTTTCAGGATCCAAAATAATCATAACATTTACATCTTAGCACTGGATGATGAGACTACAGTGGCCGATTAGGATGTCACAGCCAATAGCATGACTTGATGGCCTGTGTCTATCAACCAGCTGGGGGAAGAGTGGGTGCGACACTTACTGACCAAGAAGTCAGAATGTTGTCTCTATCACCTTTGAAGGTCAACATAAAAAAGAAGAATATGGTTGTTTGTTGTCCTTATTTGTAAAAATGTCAATTTGTGTTATTTTCAGGAAAAAAGAGTTTAAAGCCTTTATGATATTCATGAAAATTCCACTTTTGTCATTAATAAAACAGAATAATGGAATATTGCTGTTGTTTTTGACATTCTTCCACCTTTAAGACTCATTCAGTTCTTCTCTTAGCACAGGATGGTTGAAAAAGTGCCTCAGCAACAGAACTCTGCCCCATCCTTAAGTGTCTGAGGAGTGTTACATAACGATGCCTCACCATGCACCTCACAGCAAGTGAGCTTGTTCAAAATCGTTAAGAGGCCTCTCTTCCGCCATTTAAATTGTCAGATTTAGCAAAGGATTGCCTGGCTTGACCAGAGCCCTTCTCACTGGTGTCAGTCAAAATAAGATCATTGATTTTTTTGATGCAAGGTGTGAAGAAAGGGCAAAGCTGGAAAGTGTCTGAGCAAAACCACTGTGTGCTGGCCTCGTTTAGAACATGACAGTATGTCAGACCTCTACATTTCTTCTATTAGAGATGCTTTGTCCCATGATCTTTTCTATTTATATTTAACAAGTAAATCTAGATGCCTCTGCAGCTACCGTGTGTGTTCTATTCTGAAAGGTTAGCAGATGATATAGCTCTGAGACTGTCAGTACAGCAGGTTTGGCTGTTTTTCTTGCCTCTTGTCTGTCTGAGAAGCTGCAGCTCCTCTGCTTCGATGAGTCACTTGCTCCTTTGCAGCATGGAATAATGCTGTTCTACTGCCACCTTGTGGTCACAATAGTTGTAGCACTTGATTTCAAAATTGCTTCGTCAAAGAAATTTACACTGGCAAAAATATTGGGCCACACCACTTAACCATTGAAATCGTGTATTTCATTCAGTCCCACATCTTAGTACTTCGGTTTATCACAACATTTTGGACAATTCATGGTCCAGCTTTTTGGGAATAGTTTGGGAAAGGCCTCTTTCTGTTCCAGCAATGACCCAGTAAATAATGGCCCATAAAGGCATGGCTGGATGACCTTAACCCCATACCACCCCTTTGGTTTGAACTAAAACAGAGATTGTGAGCCAGGTCCTATGAGGTGTTCAGCATGCATGTCTGACCTCACGAATGCTCTTCTGGATAAACAGCCAAACATTCCATCAGAAAGACACACTCCAAAATCTTGCAGAAATCCTTTCCAGAAGAGTGGAAACTGTTATGACTGCAAAGATGGGATCAACTTGACATTAATGCCTATGGATTTACAATTTGGTGTCATAAAAGCAGCGTGTAGGTGGCTCACTCTGGTGGCTGTAAATCCCCTATAAAAACAAATCTACGTACATTGTCTAAAATGGTATCATGCCATTTTATCTACAAAAAAAAAAATTGTTCACTGTCTTACAGGTCCGTGACAAAATCTTTTCACCACCCTCCCCCTTCAAACGTCAGAATCAGTGACTAGACCCAACCCACATACCACAAGGCTAATAGTGGCTGTCACCATGGGTTGAGATGCCGTCTCGGCACTGAGCCCATGTTTTCCCTCATCCCTGCCTCCCATTGAGCAGCGTCTCAGCTGGCCCCCAGCTGGCAGCATTATGGACGGCTGGGGCCAATTAGCCTTCATCAGCTGGGGCGCTGCCAATGAGTATAAAGAGGAGCAGCTTCGATCCTTCGGGGCTGCGACATAAGCACTGCTAGGCTGAAGCCCCTTCGTCTGGTGTCAGCCTCAACTCCCCTTGCAGCATTCCTGTGTTTGTATCCCGCTGTGAGGATGTACGTCTTGCTACCCCCACGTCCGGTACGAGCTGCTTACCTCTGCGCTGTGCAACCTGTGAGTGTACCTCTGCATGAGTATCTGTGCTCTCCTCATCCCTTATCCCTTACCCAAAATAAACCATCTCGACTCACTGGCTTGTCCCTGGCTCTGATTGCCCGGCTCCCTAGAGCCGGATATGACAGTATGTCGCAGCCAGAAGAGTTGCCGGCGGCCGTGAGTCGCTGTGGAAATGTACCTTTCTGTCCGGGTGTCAGCGCTGCTAGCATGCCGTTTCCCAGGAGTCACTTCCGGCGCCAGGGCGACGAGCTAAGGTCCATCTCGGAGGCTGTCGACGGGACATTCTTCACCCTGCACGACGCCTCCAACGCGAGACGCTGGCATCCGGGCCGTGCTGAGGAACTCCTGGACTGTCACCCTCACTCTCTGTACCATCTGGAGGACAGTGCCAGGATAGACGTTGCAGGTACACAGCGAGAGAAGCTCCACGGGGTGGATGGAAATCCCGGCAGGGAGTCGAAGTGGGCGACGTCTTTCCCCGCTTCGGAGTCCCGTTCCTGCCGCCATTCCAGTCCGGGAGTTCGCGCCAACCAGAGGACTTCCCCCGACCTGCGCCACGTCACTCGGGATTCCCTTCTAGGAGCCGCAGCTGACAGCAGTTATGTCCGGGGTCGAGTGGCTGTCGCGAGCTCTACTGTGTTTCCTGTCACCACCTTCAGGCATGTGGCGGCGGCAGTGAGATTGATGGTGAGGACTTCAGGGCTACGAAGCTTTCCCGTGCTCGACGCCTTCCTCGTCTCGATCTCCGATCTGGAGCGGCGAATCCTGGGTTTCCCCCTCGCTTCGTCCCCTGGGAGTAGTCGTCATCACATCGCCGAGTCACCTCTGCACGAACCTCGTCCGGATCCAGTTCTGGGTCATCGTCAGGACCGTTCCTCCCACGCAGCTGTCATCCCTTCGCCTCATCAGTGTGGAGATTCTACAGCCTCGTCCCCTGAGCCTCGTTCCCCCGCTGTCATTCCTGGACATTCGGGCTGGCTCACCCCGGCTGTTTCCCCCTCCTCCTCGACGCGCTTCCTGACCGCTGTGTGTGCCTGGAATCCCGGCCTGGTGAGCTCTCTGCTGGAGACAACGCGAGCGATCCTCAGACGAATTCCCGGGGGGTCCTCCGTTATCGCCGGGCGGGGAGAGGAAGAAGCAGATTCCACTACAGCAGGCGATACTCAACCTCCAGGGGGCAGGCAAGTCATTGTTTTTTCACACCTGCTTAATGATTTGCTCTGTCACATCCCTGGAGGAGAAGTTCAGGGTTCGCAGCTCCCTGAACTCTCCCCACCTGCTGTAACCTGTATTCCTAATCCCGCATCCTCTGTGTCTCTCTCCGCCGAGCGGTCCCCGGCTCCGGGTCAACGTGGTGGGATATGGAGAGGGCCTGTGGTTCCGCAGCTACATTGCGGACGGAGGAGGGGGACTGACTGCTGCGTGGAGTCTACGCTGACGACTGAGCGTCCCTGGGTCTCCACGGAGGAGCGGTTCGGTCCAGCGGGACGAGATTCTTCTGGCTTCACGCCGAGTGGGTCGTCGGCGGGGTTACCTGAGCTGGAGGGATCTCAAGCTGCGCTGACCATCGTGCTGGCTGCGGGGCCCGACGCGGCTAGATGGGAGCCTGACAACGACCTCCTGACGACGGATCCTGGATCTTCGCAGTCCTGGACGGCGTCAGAACCCGAGATCAGGCGAGTGCTCTCCTTTCTTTTCTCTCTTTTTATCTTTGAGCACTTCAGCCTATCTCCAGGGGAGACGAGCAGGGTGCAGCCGCCCGCTGCGTCTGAGCTCGTCTCGCCGGGTTCTGGCGCTGCCGGTGATCCTGATCCCGGTTCTGTTTTCTCTTCTGAGCCTTCTTCCAGGGTCACCGGCGAGGAGTTGCTGTTCCTCGTGGTGCTGGAGGGTCCGGGTTCAACGTTGGAGGTCGGTTCTGGTGCAGTGTCCAACGTGGGTTCGCCCGAGACCCAATCGGGGTCCAACGTGGGTTCGCCTGAGGCCCGATCGGGGTCCGACGTGGGTGCTGCCCCAGTGTTGTCCAGGTCCGGTGAGGAGGTGGCCGTTTCCCTGAGGCCCGCCGCCCTCGTCATCGGCTCTCCCCTGAGCCTCTTCCACCGGGATCCGCTCTGACCCTTCGTCCGTCTCAACGGTCCTGGTGGTTGAGTGATGCGGGTCGACGACCCGACCCGCAAAACTTTCGGTTCGGCGATCTGGTTTCCCCCCACTGGTCTGTGTTTGCCTTTGGGCGGCCTGGTTCGGCAGCCGTTGGACTGGATTCCTGGGATCTGGGTCCAGAGTTCGCCGTCCGAACATTTCTCTTCCCCTGATTCGCCAGCTGGACAATGGGCGGGGAGATCTCCGGAGCCATCTCGGCTATTTTTGGACTCTGCCTGCCATACACCTCGGGTGTCACTTTTTCTTTTATCGTTATTAAGGTCACTTGGGTGTAATGTCTGTCCTGTTGGTGGATGTGTATTTATAGTGCTGTGCGTTTTCCTTCCCTCGTACCCAGCATTTTATTTTTTGTACCATGTTTTTAGTCTCGTTTTTGCATTGTAGAGTTATGTTTTGTTCCCTTTCAGACCATACTCTGCAGTTGCCCATTCATTCCAGTCACTTTCATTTCTTTAGGTGACTGTGGGTATTTATATATTCATGTGTGTGGGTTTTTCTTTGCCTGCACTCAGTATTTCTTTTTTATGCCCTGTTGGTTCATTATAGAGTCATGTGCCTTGTTTTCCGTAACACCATGCTCTGTAATTGTCCATTTGTTCCAGTCACCCTCACTTTTCTTGGTGACTGTGTGTATGTACTTATATTGGTGCTGTGTATTGTGTTTTCCCTTTATTTGACCATACTCAGCATTTTTTGCCCTGTACCTTTTTGGTGGTTCTTTTTTTTTTTTCTTGCTCTGGGTCACGCATGGTTGGTACTCTCTGGGTAGTATGTAACCGGCGTGCTGACCCAGTTCTTCTCCCCATCTGTACCTGGGTTAATTGTTCTGTTGTCAGTATTGTATTTGGGTTTTTCTTTCCCGCTACCCTACATTGCCCCATTGGTGTTGTCCTTCCCTTGGCTTCTTCCCCTCCGGTCCGCCTCCCTTCCTCCCACCCTAGGTGGGGGGGGGGGGGGCTGGGATGTTCCTGGTCGTTCAGGAGCCCGACCTTGAGGGAGGGGCTCTGTCACCATGGGTTGAGATGCCGTCTCGGCACTGAGCCCATGTTTTCCCTCATCCCTGCCTCCCATTGAGCAGCGTCTCAGCTGGCCCCCAGCTGGCAGCATTATGGACGGCTGGGGCCAATTAGCCTTCATCAGCTGGGGCGCTGCCAATGAGTATAAAGAGGAGCAGCTTCGATCCTTCGGGGCTGCGACATAAGCACTGCTAGGCTGAAGCCCCTTCGTCTGGTGTCAGCCTCAACTCCCCTTGCAGCATTCCTGTGTTTGTATCCCGCTGTGAGGATGTACGTCTTGCTACCCCCACGTCCGGTACGAGCTGCTTACCTCTGCGCTGTGCAACCTGTGAGTGTACCTCTGCATGAGTATCTGTGCTCTCCTCATCCCTTATCCCTTACCCAAAATAAACCATCTCGACTCACTGGCTTGTCCCTGGCTCTGATTGCCCGGCTCCCTAGAGCCGGATATGACAGTGGCTAGCACTACATTAAACAGCATAAGTCTTGTGATAAAAAGATTTACCAGTTGAAGGACATGCTCAGTTGTATGCACAGTGGCCCAGAATAATGACTGAAACTGCATCGGTCCTTAAAAGCAGTTTATTGGTAAAAACCCACCTTAATTTGGGACAGTTTTCAAAGCAGTTTGTTAAAAAATGTTAACTAGCCTGAAGGATAACTTCAGTTAGGCTAGAGAATCGTGATTGCCTCAATACTACCCATGTGGCAGCTTCATACATAGTTGCTTCACCAAAAACGCTCCGTCTCAACTTGTCTTTTGTCAGGGGGTGTGGCTTAAGTGAAACTTTACAGCAAAAAAAAGAGAGATGCGACATTTTAGTGATTTTGCGCCTGATATCTTGTAAGTTATGAAAAATATATGTTACAGGCATGTTAACAAGGACAAAAAAAAAAGATTTCTGGTGGAGGGTCACTTTGAAAAAAGAACTTTTGGTATGGAGCCAAAAGCAGCATGGGGGAAGAATCCAGCATGAAGATTTTGTCTTTGAACCTGGGTACTGGTTGCTTTCAGTATGGCGTTATAGTATGCTTCCCCCCATACTCCAACAGCATGCATGTTGGATTAGTTTGGGGATTTCAAACTGACTGAGTGATGGTGTGGTTTTGTCCATCTTTTTTTGTTGGTTGAATGGATAGATGCACAGATGGATAGACGGATGTATGATTTTCCATAATCAGTTCTATGCAGACCAACTTCTGTTCCAACCATATCAGTGTGGCATGTCCCTGTAAAAACTGCTACATGGTTATCGAGGCATTGAGGTAAAGAAGTTTGCAGCACCCAAGAACAAAGATAGTCAAGTCTTTTCTACCAAGACCTTTGCAACTAAACAGGAATAAATCTGTAAAAACTGTATTCAACATGAGGTTGGGATTTGAAGTTGAACAAAACATGGGAGTTTTTGAATGTGAACATTTTTCAAGTGTTCAAGCAAGCTTGTGGCCACGAGATAATTTCACTCTGTGATACCGGTCAAGTCTGTTATTGTTGAAAATGCTCTAAATGTGTGTGTATATCCCTTTAAGGCCAGAGTTAATCATTGTAGTATTTTGCATCTGATTGGTCCTTGTATAGCCATCCTGGCCAATCATGTTTCAGTTTGTATAGTAGTTAGAGTTCCAGTGTGCAACGTCTTTTTGCAATGAGCAGAAACATTATGTCTTATGTACTGGGGCTGAGAGTGTGTGAATGATATTGTGACGTTTGCGGGATTCACACAAAGAAAGAGGAGCAAGATGGTTGTGATGAACAGGCTTTATTTACACACCACCAACCCCAACCTAGTTCAGAGCACACAGAGGAGGGGAGGTCATTCTCCCAGACCTCTGTTTCAATCATGGTTACACACACATGATACATCTTGCCCTAATCCTGCTAAACAGTGCTGGGTCATTATAATGCAGTTATAATGACACAGCAGTATAGCTCAGTAATAACAGATTTCATACACACACAGTAACATTTTCAACTGGCAAAGCATGCTGGGAAATCCCTGCCCCCCTTAACATGGCCCCGATGTTACAATATGAAGTAAGTTTGTTTTATACTTTCTTTAAGCCTCATGTTTATCATTTATAATTTGTAGATATTTTCTGGATAAATGTTAAGAATTTACCATAAGTTTGTAGATTATTTCCCCTGTATAAAGCCTGGTGTGCTAGCTGTCACATGGTTAGTGTGTGTTATACTGTATATCTAGATACATCTACGTTATTCATATACACATAGACCATGTTTATATGATTAAGGATATTTTGTGATAAGTGGTTATGAGTTAATTATTGATTTAGCATGTAGGATTGCATTGGATTTAACTGCACTGGAATGCAGAGGAGTGAGTGGGGCCATTTGTGATTCTGGCGTGCCCTCTACTGGTGATAGCCATATAGCAGTAGGAACGTTATATTGAGCCCATATCTTTATTTGTTCATTCTTTTTCTTTGTGTGTTTGTTTCAGACCACACTTCAGCTCAGCTTTTAAAGATTTAAGAAAGAACCTTTAAGTTGTCATCCTTGACCGGATGCCTGTGGTGGCTGTAAACTTTGAACCTCTAAAGTCTTTACAACAGTTATTAAGGGTGCTTTCATACCTACAGGCTTTAGTTTGTTTCAGTTGAACTTGAGTTCATTTTCTCCATTAGTGTGGTTTGTTTTGTCTGGTGAGAACACGATGATTGCACTCAGATGTGCACCAGACCTATCGTACCGAGACCACCTGAAAGAGGTGGTCTTGATTCGAATCAAATGGCAAACTCTGGTGCGGTCCTGTAGGTGAGAAAGCACCCATACTAAAACAGGACCAGCCGCAAACGGTAAAATATTTTATGCCACTGTACATACCTGATAGAGCTTCGAAAATATCTGTGGCTGAGCGTGTCACGGTTCTGGAGGATTAATGAACATTAAACATGTTATTTTCCATCCATAGCTGCGCTTCATTTTCAAACTGTACGATTTGCTGAAAGTGGTATATGCACGTAATGTAATAAATGATAACGAGTGCGATGAAAAACCCCTGTAGCTTACACTACGATTTGTATTATTTTCTCCCCAGAAATGCATAAATGCACAGTAGTCATTCAGCTTCCTATACAGTGATCCCTCACTTATCACGGTTAATGGGTTCCAGAACCGACTGCGAAAAGTGAAAAACCGCGAAGTAGCATCACCCCTAATGACGTCACCCATAAATAATACGTACGTTCATTCTCTCACTCTCTCTCTCATATGATACGTGTGTGTGTGTGTGTGTGTGTAAGTATACATACATACATAGATGTAAATAAAGTGTACATAAATATGTTTTTAGAACTCTTTTATTCTTATAACAAGATACGTAACTCAAGATGAAGATGATTTACTGCACAGGTTAATGAGAGCTTTACTGCTCCTCAGGGGACGCCTCATCGTCAGGTGCTAGAGGCGCAGGATCGTCGAGGGCAGCTTCCGATAGAGCTGGAGAAGCTGCAGGAGGCGGCGTAGTGGCTCGACGGGAAGACTATTTTGCACAAAAAGGCACAAGAGAACAGCGAACAATGAATGCGGTCTTCCTTCGCTGGGTATGGGCGCTCGGCAGGGAGAGAAGCTGGGTAAAACGTCTCGGCCAATCAGCTTGCGAGATTCCCGAGCGGTGAAGAGGTGGGCGGAGAGGAGTGGAGCGGTGGTCAGAGAGGTGGCTTTTGAGTTGTGCGGGCTCTCCGTGTTGATACCTGATGTTCTAATGTAGTCTCCCTGCCTTCTGCTAGCGCCCACCCATTTTTTCTCAATTTTGAATTTTTGATGAATATTTTTGAAAAATCCGCGATGCACTGAGGGCGCGAAAGGTGAAGCGCGAAGTAGCGAGGGATCACTGTATTTACTTTTCCTGTTCTTGCGGCAAAAAAATCTGATCAATAAGAACAGAGAACGTTCTGACATAAGTCTCGCGAAATTTAACGTGACACAGTTTTGGCCGCTTGAATTTTTGCCTGTGTGAAAGGGAACCAAACCAAGAAGAAAATGATACAAAGTAACAAACCTATCAACTGATTCAGACCAAAGTAAGTGAATTTAGGTGTGAAAGCACCCTAAGTTTCCCCAGCTTGCTGACTCTTCTATTGCATTCTGAATCAGGCACAAGACTTGGGAATGAGTTTCAGCTAGAGAGCCTCCAGTAGGCTGCATAGTTACTGGACTTCTCCTCTTTCCTAAGTAATTTCATTTCCCATACTGTCCCTGTTAAACAAATCAGGCATAAACTTTTCTTGTCCATCTACAAAAAAAAAAAAAAACACACATCTATTTTACAGGATGGACTCTGAAGGTAATGGAAATTATGTACACCTCCATATATTTTACTGTATGAGTTCCAGTGTGCAACACTGGCCTTTCTTCTTTCTCTGGTGAGTCCAACAGCAGTTCAACCCAGACACTTGAGAGTGTAGCGCAGACAAAAGTGAGAAGTACACAGAGAGAAAAAAGAAAATCGGACAAGAGGGAGGCAGTGTGTGCCTGTGCCAGTGGGTTTTCTTGTGTACATGAGGTACTTTAGATCCAGGAGCTGTGACATCGAACTGTCAGTGAAGCCCAGAAGTGCTGACAGGTAGTACACACACACACACACAAACTTTTTCATACTGTTGTAATTGAAAGCTGTCACTTTGAGATTTTCTCCTCCTCAGGGATTTGCACTTGGCTGCAGCTCCAGGACTCCGCTCGCCCTCTCTCTCTCTCTTGCTCTCTAGTCTCTCTAATATGTTCTATGTAACTGTAATAAATAATTATAACTTATACACACACCTACACATAAATCAATCACTACATAAGCTGCTATTATAGTGATCCCTTAAAAATCTATGAAAAGACTGTGATAACTCATGAATAGGTATCCATTTTTGATTGTCCATTATGACTCCCAGGTGTCTGTGGCTGGAAAGTCTAACTGCAGTCAAAGTTGGTGCAGTTCTGAAGAAGAATGATTTATGTTTGCGACTGCACTATTCTCAGTTGTCTAAATTTTATCCCTTACTTTCCCATTCTCTCTCCACTATGACTACACGGTGTAACCCATTAATAATGGATTAGGGACTAAATTAGGTTAGCATGTCGTTAATCATTAATGTGGACTCACTTCTCTGACTTTCCCACTAAATCATTAAGTAGGAGTTTTGGGGATGATAATTTGTTCTATGATCTGCATTGACATCTGAAAGCTGGATGAGCTGATGTACCTGTGTTTAAACGCACATACACACACACACACACAAACAAAAGAGTTTTCATGCAGTGTTGTTAGTTTAGGATTGAGAGTTGTTTTTGGGGAAAAATACACTAAAAGCCAAGGACATCCAGTGAAACCCACACAGCACAAACACACCAGAGATCATACTGAGATTTCAAATCAACAGTCCTTTCAGCGTTATACAGGAACAGATGGAGGACAAGAGGAGTTTCATTTTTTTCATCTCTGTTGAGAACTAATACATCCTTGAGATTGTTGTGGCACACATTAAAAAACCTAGTACAAGAGAGATTTTAAAAAAAAAAGCATCATCCTGCAAATTAATCAGAGAGCTTGTTATAATAAATAGTGAAGATTAGTTAATTAGATATTACACAAAGTGCTTGCATACACATATCTTTTAGATCCACACATACACCCACACAGACACACAAGTCAAACCCACACATACACCATTCACACATATACATCAGTTACTTGCACATACACAGGCTCTGCACACATACACACATGTATACACACAAGCTTTACAGGGGAGTCTCTGTTCCTGCTTCCATATATGGGCATGGTGAGAGACAAGAACCAACAGGATAGAAGCCATAAAAGTGAGGAGACCCTGGGACCCATCTGGATGCCAAGAGGATAGTTTGGACAGTGGATATGTATTGTTGGAAAGTTACTAGGAAACACCCAATAACGTGACTATACTGTATGTAGCTGTGAATTCCTTTGTGTTGGGTCCTTTCCAGGAGGGGTAGCTGGAGGGGACCCGTGGCCGTATTCACTGACTCCCTGCATGGTTCAATGAAAGTTAAGCTGAGAAATAGTATTTCTTCTGTGATTATTGGCTGGTTAACTGAAAAGATTCTCCTAACTGTCCAAAATTAATTTTTACAGTTTTGGTGGAGGATGCGGGCAGTCAGCCAACTACTTAGACGATGGACATCGGGAGACAAAGCCTTTGTCTGCATGTCACGGGCAATCCAGAGCCCCTACTGATCAGAAGGTGAGAACCTCTTCTAAAAATCTCTATAGGATTGTCTGCATCATTCAGTCAAATTAAGTCTTTGGTCCTGCTGTGGGTGACCCCCACAACAGACTGGGACAAGCAGAGCGCTCAGCTGGAGCAATTGGCAGAACAATGAGATGTGTGTATTGATATCAATAGGCAGCCTCCCTTTGTCTAGCTTTTTCCTGCCAGTAATCTTCCTATTGTTATGGGTGACTCTCAAATGCAAATGTCTTCCTGTCAGTAATCCTCCTATTGATGTGGGTGACTCTCAAATGCAAATGTCCATGCCTACTGCTGTGAATGCATTGTCTGTAGTGGGGTATTTAAACTGCATCGCTCTGTAACTCTTTCTCTCTCTCTGACCACTGCGCTTCTGACACACGCATTCCGTGTCTCCTCACGAGAGCCTCTGGGCCCGCTCCGGTGTGCCTGCACGGCGCTGGAGTGGGTGTTGTGATGGCGGTATGATTAATAAACTCCCTTAAAAACTCTCAGTTCGCTGCCTTATTATTTCATGCCACCACACTGGTGACCCCGAGAAAGCACACGCTTTGTGCAACGCAACCTTCTGGTCTGGACAGCCACACTGGTGACCTGACCAAGAAAAGAACACGCTGGCAGCCCCCGGCGGTGACTCTCCGACGACAAGCGAACGCAGCAGCCTGACGCAAACGATCTGCCCTCCCTTCTGCTACAGGGAGACCTCGACGCAGAGCCACCACCAGGCGAACTCCCTCGGAGATCACCCACGACCGGGAAGGCTGCAAAATGCATCATGGTGCAACGCAATCTTCTGATCTGGACATCCATGCTGGGACCGGCCGCTCTCACAGCTCCTCCACACGACAGCGCACACACCTCGTCCTCTCTCCACGATGGCGACCTCGAGGGCCGACAGAGAACGCAGCACGTGGACCTGAACGCACCATGACCGAACTACAGCAACAACCTGAACTGGGATGACCATCGGCGCCGACTACACTGATCTCCATCAAGCTCCCTGACCCTGACTTGCCTCTCAACAGCAGACCACCCACGCACCGAACCCCCGCGCGTACACCGGGGGGTTACGAGGATGGCGCACCACACACAGGACAATAACGGCTCCACAGACCGCCATCGTCCTTTGCCGCTGCACACAGAACCTTCAGGGCTGCTCACACACCTGAAGCACGCACGCAGCTTGCTTACAGGATTTTGTATGGGTCTCAGCCACGGCGCACAAAGGGAATTCAGCCGTCAGCTGTCCCTGAGGGCTTTAGGGTTGCGCGCGCGCACCTAAAGCCAACACGCCAAGTCCCTCACACAGCTGCAGCTCCTTTTTTCTCACAGCCGCTACGCAGCCTTGCAGCTCCTGTTTTTCTTCATAGCCGCGAGAGGAGTCAGAGACAAGTTTTTCTTCTCACAGCTGCTGTGGACCTCCGCACGTTCAACGGGACAGCCCCTCATCATCGCGGAGCAGCAGGCAATTTTTGCGCGGCCCAAACAATTTCACCGTCCTGGGCCGGCACTTGCTATCCCCACCCCCCTCCCTCCACCTCCGCCTACACAGAGCTTTCCCTGCTCGCTACCAAAGCCGGACTATCGAGGCCTCAGCTTCCCGCTGAGCCCTCTGGGGGGGGAGTACTGTGGGTGACCCCCACAACAGACTGGGACAAGCAGAGCGCTCAGCTGGAGCAATTGGCAGAACAATGAGATGTGTGTATTGATATCAATAGGCAGCCTCCCTTTGTCTAGCTTTTTCCTGCCAGTAATCTTCCTATTGTTATGGGTGACTCTCAAATGCAAATGTCTTCCTGTCAGTAATCCTCCTATTGATGTGGGTGACTCTCAAATGCAAATGTCCATGCCTACTGCTGTGAATGCATTGTCTGTAGTGGGGTATTTAAACTGCATCGCTCTGTAACTCTTTCTCTCTCTCTGACCACTGCGCTTCTGACTCACGCATTCCGTGTCTCCTCACGAGAGCCTCCGGGCCCGCTCCGGCGCGCCTGCACAGCGCTGGAGTGGGTGTTGTGATGGCGGTATGATTAATAAACTCCCTCAAAAACTCTCAGTTCGCCGCTTATTATTTCATGCCACCACACTGCTTTTTTAAATTGTATTGGAAAACTTAATATAAAGAAGGATTAAGCGGAAGAAGATGGATGGATGGATGGATGTAAGAACATGCAGAGAGTCATAATTATGCATGCATTTACATGTTAGGGACAGATTAATGAGCCTCTTTTTAAAGATACATAGGGAGTTTTAATATAAAACTTTCATATGTTATAGATACATAGGAATTCTTAAGAGTTTTACATGTTACTAATGATACATAGAAAGTTTTTATGTAAATAAGACTTTCATATGTTACCAAAAGATACATAGGGAGTCTTGATGTAAAACAAGGCTTTCATATGTTAATGGAATAAGAGGTTACAGTAATTGTAACCGCCAGTTTGTGAAAATTAGTTGGACTAATCTCCATAATAAGCTATCACTTGTTCTGATTATGGATGTGGGGTCAGGGAAAATAGTCTGTATATGAAGTTAAGCTGGTCATGAAGCAACAGGGACATAAACACAATAACTCTCTATAAATATTGTGCATGTTGATGTTGTATGTGGGATATAGGTGATTTAACTAAAACGGTGCACTTTCCACTGTGCAGGAAACGGGGGCGAATCTGTGTCTTTGTTCACAAAGGGGAGGGGAAATTCACCCTCTCGCCTGAGTTGAACTGAGAAATTGTGTTTAAAGGCGACGGACAGACGAAAACTCAAAATCGCTAAATCATATCTCAAATTGTTGTCTGAGACGAGCTAATTGGAACCCCACATGTTTTGGTGTCAACGTATGTCGCATAAGGTGACAATGCGCTCTTGAAGTACGCTGTTGTGGAGAGCTGTCTGACCCAGCCAAGATCAGCAGCTAAAATGGCCACTGACTGTGTGACGTCATTTCGGTGTGGCACACAGTCGGCGGACATTGCTTTTTTTTATTTGATGTTTACGTTTTAAAATCGGCGATTACAGATATTTCTCGGAATACTTTTGGATTACAAATAGATTATTTATTAACATTAAGATTTCAGGAATCAAATTAATTATGGTTTGTCGTTGTGTTGTGTACGGGTGCGACGTTATACCAGAGGAGCATGCTGTGAGTGTTTTTGAATGTCCCGTCCCTGTGAAAATCAGAACGGCATGGGTGAAATTCGTTCAGAAAATGCAAAAAAAAATGGACTTATGTCGGTAAAACACCAAAAATGGGCAGTAGAGATTTCATTGACAGCGATTTCGAGAATAAGATGCAATTTGTGTCACGACTCGCCGCTCCTCAGCGGCTTCAGCTGCGCGCACACCTGCCCCTCGTCAGCACATCCCCATAAATCCATTCACACACACCTGCTTGTTGAATAAAGCTGTTAAATCTATCCTGAGCCTGCGTGCGTGTTTCCTGGGCCAGACATTATATCAATTTCAAATGAAATTTGCCAAAAGATTTCTGATAAAGAAAACGGCTATTCCAACTATATATGCCTTGATTGAAAGTGTGACTCTGAGAACGGGGTCAGTGACAGTGGCGATCAACTGTCAGAACATGAGAAGTAAACAGGGTAAGTTTTTTTATTTTTAATATTCACTGCAAATGTTTACTAAACATCTTAAATGAATTCCAAGCCATGGTTTGCATTGCCTTACCAACTTATCAAATATTAGCATATTAGGGTGTTCATACTCATCAAATATGAAATATTCAGTGCTGTATAGGGAGGTGGTTGTGCCTGTTTGATCAATTTATATTTCTATGTATGTAATCCAATTTGAGACCTCTTGGATAAAATTATGATCTACTTTTTTTGCAGATTTTATCAACTGTCACTCAATGTTGATGTTTCTGACCAAGCAGAGGAAGCTGATGAACAGGACTTTTATGTAAATCCAAATTTATACCATAAAATGGTAGAAAAATTATTGAAATGTATATGACATGCGACTTTGATGAATGCTGAGCTATGAGAACTATAACATTGACATGAACATTAAGAAACTCAATATATGATTTTACAAAACTTTATTTAAATAACATTGTTCACAAATCTAATCTTGGTAGGCAAAATCCCTTGTAGTGATGAGATGGGAATGTTTCTCTGATGAGGCTCACCGCACAGGCAGGCAACATAACCCTCACTTCTTCTCCAAAAAAATCCCCAACACTATGAATCTGTATCGCCTGAAAAATATGGGGTTGGCATTGATTATTCCGTTTGCATTGATTATTGAATGTATTGAATGGTTTCTTCATAATTCATCTGGGAAATTAAACCAAATGAATAAATATTGTTTATAAACTCACTCGTGTGGACGATGACGGCCGCTGGGCCGTCATCTGTCTCATCAGCTCCAGCTGCGCACAGACCAGCAGGTGCTAATCAGCGGCTGAGAAGATGATGATTAACAACATGTCATCAGGCAGCGAGTGACCAATGGGTAGTTTTATTTTTAAAATTAAGTGTGTGACCATGCATGTCGCCAAAGAAAAATATTTCTAAGCATCTTTTACCAAGAAATATCTTACAGCCGATCGTAAACGTGTTCTTTTCCCGTCCGTGTTGCGTCTTCCTCCTCTCCCTCTGCCTCGAACAAATAAGGCTGACAGGCCACACACCACCCAAAACGTCTTCATTGTCAATGTAATCATTTATATTGAGGTCGTCAAACTCTAGAAAATAATCGCTGTCCGAATCACTTTGCTCTCGTTCTGCAATTTTTTTTCATACCGAATTGACGTGAAGGCTGCACGCACCTATCGGGAGATGGCGGTACTGCAGCATCACTGAGTGAAAGATGGGCTATGACCAAATAATTTCATTTATGGAGGATGGTGACACATATTAAATCAGGGGAATGGGAAGAATGGAATATTTTCATACAATCAGTTGATTGGTTCAATAAAAAAATGTCAATGTCCGTCACCTTTAAAGCATGGTAAGTAGGAGAATATTTGAAGTAACAGTGCTGAATTGTACACGAAGTTAAAGTTGTAAGATTATTCTTGCATGAATAATACTGAATTTAAGGAGACGGCTCTCCAGTTTCTTTGAAAAAAAAAATGAGGTGTGGTTTGTGGTCAACACACTTTGCGGCCACGATATGCGTTCACATTTGCGCGTGACCGAAACGGCCATGTGGCATTCCCGTTGCATGAGAACTGCGCATGTGTAGATTAAGCAGTGAAAACACCATTTTGAAAGTCGCCAGGGTGAGTCAATCCTGGGCGCCATCGTGGAGCTGAGAAGTTGGACCACCTCCAGGCAACGTCGCTGTGTCTCCTCCTCCTTGAGTGTAGAAGGAACTGCCTCCATCTTGTGGTCAACTATAAGAATTGCATTCTTTCATAAATTTACCTCCAAATCAAGGTTCCAAGTTAACGCTTTGAGTGTGTCTGTCGCCGAATTGTGACATAACCCCTAGTGGTCAAGAGTGGTAAATATTTTTGTCAATAAAATAGTTCATATTTCCAAGGCTATAACTTGAAAGTGGTAAGAGATAATGGCTTACTGTCAATTAGAAAGATGTAAAATATGATCTAAAGTTTCAGATAGGAATAAATTTACGCATCTAATTTGCATAATGTCACAACAGCTCTTTAAAATCCATAACTCAGTCAAAACTGGACTTTGGGCGTATTTACACAAAGAATGGTTCAGTCTTTTGACACCGGTTTTTGTGCATCATCTTATCTTAAAGTATATGAACAAGAAATCAGTACAATATTAAAAAAAACACAGAAATTCCTCACTTACCTGTGGCTAAGGGGACTCGCTCGCTGCTGTGTTCATTATTTTGTGTTCCGTCGGTCATTTACACGCTCTACAACATCTACAAAGTTTTATGATTATTCCACATAAATTTTGCTTGTATCCCATGGCTATTTTACGCATACAAAGCCGACTAAGTGACAGTGCAGGATGATGGACGGCAGCCATATTAGCTTTCTGGACTAAAATGCTAAAAGCAGGAAAAGGAAATGAGGAGTTCATCTTCTTTGGTGTATTAGGTGTCATCCATTGAGTCCTCCAACGCGTGTCTGCCACCTTCTGAAACTGGCAGATCAGTACAAATCAGTACAACTCCTCAATGGAGCTGGTCATGTCAGATTGAGATGACAGGCACAGCGCTGCACTATGCCACTAGGGGCACGCAAAATCTCACACTCAAAAGGTTAACTTTAAAGGAATTTTTTCCAACAATTTTGGAGACCTTAGTATCTCTCTGGCTGAAAGGGAGCCGCCGCTCTAAAGACCATGCATGGCTGAACAGAAGTCCTCCCACACTGGTTCAATAGTGGGCTTGATGTAGTGAGGCAACAGAGAGGCTACCCCCAATCAGCTGGAGAGTGAAGAGGTTCAACTTTAATCTGGGCAGAGGAAAGAATAAGTAGATTTATTCCTAATTATAAAAGGGAATGTGTTATTGTGAAAATCCTAGGTGGAGAATATATAATAATAGGAGTAATTCAAACACTATTGAAGAAAAAAAGGAAAAAATAAGAAGAGAAATCAATGTTATGGAGATGTGTGTATGGTGAAGTAATGTTTGTGTGCTGAGAGTGGACATAAATGGAGAAGGAAGTTTGGTTTTAGAGGAAAATTGAAGAAAACTGAAATTCACTGATGAATGTGGAAGTTTTGTGCAGAATTTAAGGGACAAGTATGGACTGACCGAAGCGCAAGAATAATTGGAAAAAGAGAAGAAAAAACCTAAGAATGAGAGACTGACGCTGCAACGGTGAGATTAAAAAATAATAAACATGACAAAAATGAAAAAAGAAACTAGAAAAGCACTCATAGAGCACATACCTCCGCCAAGACTCCTTCCGTTTGTCATGGATCACCTCCAAAATGTAATAGGTTTGTGTGTAGGCCTATAGCCACTTGTGGTGAAAATTGCATCAAAGTCTGTCCATCAGTTTTGGAGTATTGTTGCTAACACACTGTGAGAAGATAAGAGCCTTGGCTGAGGTATGCATTCTCAGATCATCACCAAAATATAATGGGTTCCTCTCTAGCCCAAGAACCACCTCTGGTGAAAATTTCACCCAAATCCATCCAGTAGTTTTTGTGTAATCCTGCTGCACAAATACAAACAAAACCCTTGGTGGAGGTATGCACTCTCAGATCATCACCAAAATGTAATCATCTGTTTCCCATGCCATTACACACCTTTCCTGAAAATTTCATCAAAATCCATTCATAACTTTTTGAGTATTGTTGCTAACACACTGTGAGAAGATAAGAGCCTTGGCTGAGGTATGCATTCTCAGATCATCACCAAAATATAATGGATTCCTCTCTAGCCCAAGAACCATCTCTGGTGAAAATTTCATCCAAATCCATCCAGTAGTTTTTGTGTAATCCTGCTGCACAAATACAAACAAAGCCCTTGGTGGAGGTATGCACTCTCAGATCATCACCAAAATGTAGTCATCTGTCCCCCGTGCCATTACACACCTTTCCTGAAAATTTCATCAAAATCCGTTCATAACTTTTTGAGTATTGTTGCTAACACACTGTGAGAAGATAAGAGCCTTGGCTGAGGTATGCATTCTCAGATGACCACCAAAATCTAATCATCTGTTCCCCATGCCATTACACACCTTTCCTGAAAATTTCATCAAAATCCGTTTATAACTTTTTGAGTATTGTTGCTAACACACTGTGAGAAGATAAGAGCCTTGGCTGAGGTATGCATTCTCAGATCATCACCAAAATATAATGGGTTCCTCTCTAGCCCAAGAACCACCTCTGGTGAAAATTTCATCCAAATCCATCCAGTAGTTTTTGTGTAATCCTGCTGCACAAATACACACAAAGCCCTTGGTGGAGGTATGCAATCTCAGATCATCGCCCAAATCTAATCATCTGTTCCCCGTGCCATTACACACCTTTCCTGAAAATTTCATCAAAATCCGTTCATAACTTTTTGAGTTATGTTGGTAACAGACAGACAGACAAACCCCGGTAAAAACATTACCTCCTTGGCAGAGGTAAAAAAGATAATAATGGTTAATAATGGTTTGTCTGTTTCTCCATTAATCCGAGATGATGGTGGTGGCTGTGGCCCTGGGACGGATCCGCCTCCCTGCCCCAGCGACGGTGTCAGTTCCTCTTCAGACTGTCACACCGCGCCGCTCATCAGCGGCGCCACCTGCACGCACACCTGCACATCATCAGCGGCGAGGAATATAAGCCGCCTCGCTCTGAGCTTCGGCCTGAAGCCGTCAGACTTCTCTACTCATCATCGTGAGTCAACCTTTCCTTCAGCACGACGCCTTCGGTAAGAAGCCCTTACCTCCTTTGTTTCCAGTCTGCTCCCCTGTGCACAGGTGGATTCCTCGGCGGCGGACAACGCCTCTCCCTCGCCATTCCTCGCTGCTGCACTGAGTCCTGCAGGTGGCTGTCTCCCGGGTCCCGTCCTTGTAGTGCCAGTCATCTGTCCCTTGCAAGTAAGCTCCTCTCTCGCTTATTCTCCTCCTGTGTTGGTGTGTGCCCGTCCCCCTGTGTCTTTGTGCTCTTTCCCATAGGGTTGCCGGCTGTACGGTCTCCTGCCTCTGTGCCCGAAGCAGACGCCGCCACCAATACATTTACATCCCGCAGACACACATCCATTCACCCCTGTTGCTAATAAACTATTTGAACTTCTCTGAGCCTGTGTGTGTGCGTCTCCTGAGCCGTGCGTTATGTCAGTACGGCTTCAGCAGACCGGCTCGGCAGACGGCGGGCTCGCACACTGGTTTTCCACTCTCGAGGCTCGAGTGGATCAATTAGCCTATCAGCAACAGGTGATTTTCAATCAATTGTTAAATTTGACTAACCGGTTGGGCCGCTTGGACCCCCAACAGTCGTTCCCCCCGACTCGTCAGGGTGGCGCAGCTCCTGCTGCTCCAGTGGCCGTCCAGCAAGCTCCGAGTGCACCGGTTCGGCTCACACCCATTCCAACCCCCGCCCGCTTTAGCGGTAAGCTCGGCGGAGCGCGGGGGTTTATTATGCAGTGTGAGTCCGTTTTCCACCGTGTGCCCGGAGACTTTCCCTCAGATCATAGCCGAATTGGTTATATCGGGAATCTCCTGGAGGGGCGAGCTTTAACGTGGACCTATGCCGTAATGGCGAGGCCCAGTTATGCCGCCCTCACATATGACCAATTCGTGAGGCGCTTCCTGGAGGTCTTTGACCATACTCCAACCGAGACGGTCCAGGTCGATCGGCTTCTCGCCCTCCAGCAGGGAAGCCGGTTGGCAGAGGACTACGCGGTCGACTTCCGGGTAGCGGCAGAGGAAGTAGGCTGGGAGGAACGCTCCCTCTGCGGCCTTTTTCTCTGCAGCCTCAATGATGATCTGAGGGATGAACTGGCTGGGCGGGATATTCCTGAGACGCTAGCGGAGCTGACATCCTTAGCGATTAGTTTGGATAACAGGCTGTGCGAGCGCTCCTCAGGGCGGAAGTCGTCTTCTTCTCGCCCTCGTGGAGCCTCGCCGTGCCTGTTCCAAGCTCGCCCCCTGGCGGCGCCGCCACCATCGTGCCCCGAGGAGTCGGAGCCGATGGTGACGGGCTGGACAAAGCTTTCACCTGCGGAGAGACAACGCCGCCGTGAGTTGGATCTCTGCATGTATTGCGGAGATGACCAACACACGGTGAAGCTTTGCCCACGGAAAGCCAGTCGGCGGGGTCCACGAGTCACTGTAGGGGGCCTTGCGGATCTCGATCGGTTAAACTCACACACTCAATTAAAGCTGCCCATCCGTTTCTGCCACAACCCCATTGGGCACCTCACCCACGCACTGGTGGATTCGGGCGCAGAAGGCAGCTTCATTTCACAAAGCCTGGCAACCCGATTGGGCATCCGCTGCCAGGCACTCAAAGACCCCATCTCCCTGGTCAACCTCTCCCGTGCTTCCCTTGGGAGAGTCACGCACCAGACCGTCCCGGTCCCGGTGATCATCTCTGGTAACCACCGGGAGGAGATAACCTTTCTCATCCTGCCCAACTCTGTGTCGCCCGTCATCCTGGGGTATCCCTGGCTACGCCTCCACAACCCTGTCCTGGATTGGAAGTCAGCTGGGGTATCAGCATGGAGCACGTTCTGCATGGGCACCTGCCTTCAGTCCGCTGCCTGCTCTCCGTCCGCTTCTCCCCCCGCTACGGACGCTGCACCCCCGGACCTGTCCCTGGTGCCTCTGGAATTTCACGACCTGGGCATGGTATTCAGTAAGACCAAGGCCATGTCTCTCCCTGCTCATCGGCCCTATGACTGCGCCATCAACCTCCGCCAGGGGGCACCCTTACCTTCTGGTCGACTCTACAGTCTGTCGGCGCCGGAGAAGGAGACGATGAACGCCTACTTAAAAGAGTCACTGAGTGCTGGGATAATCCGCCCATCATCATCACCCGTGGGGGCAGGGTTCTTCTTCGTTGGGAAAAAGGACGGATCCCTCCGTCCTTGCATTGACTATCAGGCCCTAAATGACATCACGGAGAGGGATCGTTACACCCTGCCCCTCATGGACACCGCTTTCCACTCCCTCCAGGGGGCGACCTGGTTCACCAAGCTGGAGCTACGCAGCGCATACCACCTCGTCCGGATCCGGGAGGGAGATGAGTGGAAGACAGCCTTCCGTACCCCGAACGGCCACTTTGAATACCTGGTAATGTCGTTTGGAATGACCAACGCTCCTGCCGTCTTTCAGCGCCTCATCAACGACGTCCTCCGGGACTTCATCGGCCTCTTTATGTTCGTCTACCTGGATGATATACTCATCTTCTCCAAGTCCAGGGATGAGCACCAGGTCCATGTGAGGCGGGTCCTCCAAAGGCTGCTGGAGAACCAGCTATACGTGAAGGCTGAGAAGTGCGAATTTTTTGCTAGAACAACCTCCTTCCTGGGATTCGTCATCGCTCACGACCAGGTGCGTCCAGACCCAGAGAAGGTGAAGGCGGTGGTAGAGTGGCCTACACCTGCGTTGAGGAAACAGGTGCAACAGTTCATGGGATTCGCGAACTTCTACCGCCGCTTTGTTCCAAACTTCAGCACCATCGTTGGACCGCTGACCCGCCTCACGTCCCCTAAGGTCCCGTTCCGGTGGACCGAAGAGGCCGCAGCTGCTTTTCAGGCGCTGAAGGCGGAGTTCTCCTCCTCCCGGGTCCTTCGCCAGGTCGACCCCGCGCTGCAGTGCATCGTGGAGGTGGATGCTTCGGACACAGGAGTGGGGGCGGTGCTATCCCAGCGGTCGCCTGACGACGGCGCCAAAAGGCCCTGCGCCTTCTTCTCCCGGCGCTTGTCCCCAGCGGAGAGAAATTACGACGTGGGGGACAGAGAGCTCCTCGCCATCAAGCTCGCGCTGCAAGAGTGGCGTCGCTGGCTAGAGGGGGCGGACCTGCCGTTCGTGGTCCTTATGGACCACAAGAACTTGGAATATCTTCGATCTGTCAAGTGCCTGAACGCCCGCCAGGCGCGCTGGTCCTTGTTCTTCGCCAGGTTCCAGTTCTCCATCACCTTCAGGCCTGGCTCTAAGAACGGCCTGCCCGACGCCCTCTCTAGGCAATTCGCCCCCGAGGAGTCGGAGGACGCGCTCCACTCCATCCTGCCCAGGTCGTGCGTCGTAGGAGCCATCTCCTGGGACATAGAGAGCAAGATCCGGAAGGCGCAGGAGGTGGAACCTGACCCTGGCGGCGGACCAGAGGGAAGACTATTCGTGCCATCCACTGGCTACACACCTCCAGGCTCACCTGTCACCCTGGCTCCTCCCGGATGATAGATCTCCTCCAGCGGTCCTTTTGGTGGCCGGGCCTGCGGAGGGATGCGGCCCGCTACGCCTGGGCTTGTCCAATTTGTGCCACCAATAAGTCAGGAAACGCCCCTCCAGCGGGTCTGCTCCAGCCCCTGCCCGTCCCTGGCAGGCCCTGGTCGCACATCGCCCTGGACTTCGTCACCGGACTCCCAGTTTCCAACTCCTACGACACCATCCTGACCATCGTGGATCGCTTCTCCAAGGCGGTGCACTTCGTTCCCCTGCGAGGTCTCCCTACTACCCTGGAGACGGCGGACCTCCTCATCCAACACGTGGTCAGGCTGCACGGGATTCCGGTGGACGTGGTCTCGGACCGGGGGCCCCAATTTTCCTCTGAGGTTTGGAAGTCGTTTTGTAACGCCATCGGAGCCAAGGTGAGCCTCTCCTCCGGCCATCACCCCCAATCCAACGGGCAGTGTGAGCGGACCAACCAGGAGGTGGAGGCTGCGCTCCGCTGTGTGACTGCATCCAAACCTATGTCCTGGAGTAACCATCTTGCCTGGGTTGAATACGCCCACAACACCGCTCGCTCTTCTGCTACAGGGATGTCCCCCTTCAAGGCGTCCCTGGGTTACGACCCCCCGCTGTTCTCGGCACAGGAGAGTGAGGTAACTGTCCCGTCAGTTAGGGCGCATCTCAGGCAGTTCCGCTCCATCTGGGCATCTGCGCGTAATGCGCTTTTACGCACAGCGGAGCACAACAGAACTGTGGCGGACCGGCACAAAAGACCTGCCCCGGCGTACAGAGTTGGGCAACGAGTCTACGTGTCCACCCAGGACATAACATTGAAAGGCGAGAGGAGGAAGCTCGCACAGCGCTTTGTGGGACCCTACCCCATCACCCGGATCATCAACCCGGTAGCTGTGCGTGTGGCTATTCCCCCCTCCCTCCGCATCCATCCCACCTTCCACGTGTCTAAGGTGAAGCTGGCAGTCTCCGACCCCCTTTGCCCTCCTCCTGCTGCGCAACCCGCGCCCCGGATGGTTGGTGGCCATCCGGCCTGGGCCGTCTCTTCCATCCTGGACTCTCGACGCCGGGGTTATGGGTTGCAGTACTTGGTGGACTGGGAGGGCTACGGGCCTGAACATCGACAGTGGGTGCCCCGGTCGTTTGTGTTAGACCCCTCGCTCATCGCTGATTTCCACCGAGCGCACCCAGAGAAGCCATTGCCAGGAGGCGCTGCTAGAGGGGGGAGTACTGTCACGCCGCGCCGCTCATCAGCGGCGCCACCTGCACGCACATCTGCACATCATCAGCGGCGAGGAATATAAGCCGCCTCGCCCTGAGCTTCGGCCTGAAGCCGTCAGACTTCTCTTCTCATCATCGTGAGTCAACCTTTCCTTCAGCACGACGCCTTCGGTAAGAAGCCCTTACCTCCTTTGTTTCCAGTCTGCTCCCCTGTGCACAGGTGGATTCCTCGGCGGCGGACAACGCCTCTCCCTCGCCATTCCTCGCTGCTGCACCGAGTCCTGCAGGTGGCTGTCTCCCGGGTCCCGTCCTTGTAGTGCCAGTCATCTGTCCCTTGCAAGTAAGCTCCTCTCTCGCTTATTCTCCTCCTGTGTTGGTGTGTGCCCGTCACCCTGTGTCTTTGTGCTCTTTCCCATAGGGTTGCCGGCTGTACGGTCTCCTGCCTCTGTGCCCGAAGCAGACGCTGCCACCAATACATTTACATCCCGCAGACACATATCCATTCACCCCTGTTGCTAATAAACTATTTGAACTTCTCTGAGCCTGTGTGTGTGCGTCTCCTGAGCCGTGCGTTATGTCACAGACCCACTTGAATTGGCTGCAGCCACCCCCTCCGTGCCATTGCCTAACGACCCCCTCCTCCCTTCGTGACTACAGTAAAAGAATTTAAAAAAAGGAAGGGACATCGAGAAAAGGGGACAAAGATGATAAAACCGACCACACGTAAGTAAAAGACATTATATTGCTGTTTTCCATTTACTTTTCTGATAGCAGCTCAAATATTGGGTGTTTGCATCTGATATGATGTGGAAGTAGATGAAATGATAATGTTTTAATCATCCTTAATTATTTTTAATTATAACCTGAATAAAAGTATGAAATCTAGTTTATAGGGATTAAACTCTTAGACTTGATTCAGACAAAATATAGTTATTTAGTGGAAACTAAGCTTAGAATAACAGCAAACTATTTACACAAACTCTTACCTGGTCTGGATCACTTGTAAATTTTGCTCAACATCGTACTAAATTTCAAGGTATTAACAGATTGGTGTACTGTGAAGATTGGGAATCTAGGTATGAAAGGAAAATAACAATTTAAAGAAAAACCTGCACCTATTTACGTGATTGCTGACCCAGATCTTCTTTTTGTGACCAAGATCACAAAAAGAAAAGGCAGAACAAGAAACATTAAAATCAGCAATATCAGATCACTGCAAAAGAAATAATCACATCATGGACTGGGACAACGCAAAAATTATTGGATCAGAGAACAACGGACACAAACGCTAGATCAAGGAGGCTATAGAAATCAGGAAGCGGGGAAAAGATAGCATGAACCGGGATGAGGGGGCCTTTATGCTTTCCCACATCTGGGACCACATTCTCCAGAGACCATTGGATGACGGAAAGCAGGACCGGCTCAGTGGATCTGACAGGTCTGCTGGGCTGGCCCCACCTATGAAAGTCAGCTGATAAAATGACACCTTGCAGCAATCAGCTGACACTTCTGACGAAGGCTGCAGTGAACAGTCGAAACATGTGAAGAAGGTAAAAACATCTCCTTTCTATTTTTGTCTTTAATAAGAACAAAAGGTAAATAATTAAAAGAAAACAAAATGAACCTACTTGAGGTACTCCGATTAAATTTGTGTTTTTAATTTGGTACTCAAATTAAATTTGGCACAGGTGCATGTAGCAGTAATTTCAGGTAATGACATTCAGGGCTTTTCAAAGTCAGAAGGAAAAGTAACAGTTAAAATCTGCAAATGGCAAACTAGCAGTAGAATATCAAAATCTGTGAAAGTAAAGGATCCTGTTACCGGTAACATTGTTGAAGGGTGGCTCATTTTGTCAGAGGCTACCCACATGTTGAGGACGTAAACATAGGTTATGAGACTTCCAAACTGAAATACTGATACTCACTCGACCTGGTCACAGTGGACCATGTTCAGTGACATCACAGCATTTTACATCCACAATTCCTACTGATTGGCAATCTCCAAATCAATATCATTGTATCATGTACTATAGGCAATTGAACGGATCTAATCCAAATTATAAACAAACATTTTTTGCAAAGCCATCCTCCAGATTGGTCATAAAAACTTGTACTGGTCACCAACGGGATATGTGAAGCATCCATTGTCTTATCTGATAAGAGACATTTTAAACAATGGAGTGTTCCACATATCTCACTTGTCAGACCCAAACACATGGATTGGAAAATGTTGGACATTTTGTCACCTCTGCTGAGGAATATAGTCATCCATGGGAAGCCAACATCTGACTGTAAGATAGAATTTTCTCCTAATTTAGAAACATATGCATTGTCACTTAACTTCAATTGAATTGAATTGAACTGAATTGAATTGGGTAACCACAGCACAAAAGGCTGTGCACGCTGACACCCAGAAATCTCCGACATGACCAATCATAACATTAAGAGAAGGGAGGATGAACAAATTTGTCATGATTGCCAATTATAGACAGCTCATGTGCACAATGTAGCAACAGGAGGACAATCAAAGACACAAGCACATGTTTGAGAAGTTTATTAAATATCAAAATAAAGCACAGCTTATGGAAAATGTCACTCGCCAGAGGAAACAGCCTGTGGAGAGAGAATGAGAGCTGTGAGTGGAGAAATGGAGACAAGGAAAATGGGCGAGCCAAATTGCCACTTACATGGGATAATAGGGAGAACCGGCAGAACCCCAAGCGAGGGAAGAGACGAACCAGCAGGGTGAAGGCAGTGGAGTTGGCGGTGCCTGACCGGGTGGAGAATGATTGCAGCTGAGCGGTGATGATGGGGCAGTGAGCACACGCAGTCCCCGGAAACACACCCGCACGGTGGCAGCAACCTGGAAAGGAGAAGAGAGACAGGTGAGTACGGAAACTACACCTCAGGGAAATAATACTTGCTTCTATAGTACTCTGCTACAGCAGTATACCCAGACGAGCCAGCGGCAGCACACTGAAGAGATGCTCCTTATAAACGCTGGCTGATGAAAGGCAGCAGGTGTGTCTCCTCACCCAGGTGTGTTGATGACCTGAGAAGGGAAACAATGGGAAGGAGGTGTCACGGTGGCCCTTGGGAGCCACCATAAGACGCCAACAAGTCACCGGTTGAGGTGAGTTTGCAATGGTGTTTATTCAGGGTAAGGAACAGAGGATAATAGAAGGTAACATGAAGTACAAAGTAAAGAGCCACGGTGAGCTAAAACACACTATAATGGGAACGGGATAACAACAGGGTAAACTTACTGTGACGATGGGATGTCACCACTGTATGTCTGGTTATATTGTGTGATTATGTGTATCTGTATTGTTGTAAATGTTTGTATGATTGTTTGTTAAGATGCACATAATAGTTTAGGATTTGTCTTGGTTAATTTGAATGCCCTGGGAGATAATTAGTATGATTAAGAATTTGGTAAAATAATTATTAAAGGATTTATTGCACATACCTTTGCCAACATGCTTCCTGTGCGTGTCCAGGCAAAAGACTCCATTAGGAGTTGAGGGTCTTATATAGGACACCTGCAGGGAGCAAATATGTCTGGTAAGTCAGGGGGTGGTTTAATATTTGTAAATAGGGGTTAAGGTTATTTATTGAACTATTTATATTACTATTTATTGTGTGTTATTTATATATTTATATTGTGTATGTCTGGGGAAACTATTTATGTATTTTTAGATGTTAGTGGGTATCTGTTTAGAATAAGGAATAATGAGTGTTTTACCTGGGATTATGGTAGGGGCTAATCACCTCTAATTATCTCTCCATTATATAACAGGTGTGAGATATAGAGTAAGATGATTATTGATGAAAACGGTTATTGAGGAATTTGCTATTGCTTGATATGCTTCTTGTTTTGAGGAAGTACATTTGTTGAAAGACTGTGTCAGAAGATTTTTCCTGAGAGACTGGAGATATTACTTGTGAGTTAAAAATAAATTGTCTAATTGCAAATTGAAATTCTGGCCTCGTTTCGCTGCGCACCAATCATTCACATTTGGTGGCAGCGGTGGTCCGTGCTGTGGATGCTGTGGCGTTCGGTGGACGGAGGACTCCATAGCCAGAAGAAAAGTGAGGCAGGAGGAGCGGTCTGACCTGGATACAGGCATGACGGAGGAGGAGCCGGGAGTCAGCGGACTGGGCGAGCTCGAAGAGCTAATGAACCTGGTGAAATCGGTGGTACGTTCGCTGATGGTCAGAGACCGGCAGATGGAAGAGGAAGCCGCTCTCCATGACCAAAGGTGGCAGGCTGTAAATGAACAAATTCGTCAGGTACAGTCGCAGGTTGCGGAGCTGAGAGAGGAGTACGGGAGCCGGGCGGAGCATGGCGGTGACGACGGCGCTCCGGGGGAGGACCCCAGGATGACGGCCAGTCGGGTCGGCCCGCAGGAGGAAGATTTGCCGCTGCAGGTGCAGCCAAGGAGGATATCAATGCACCATGAGCCCAGGCTGAATCCTCTCTCACCCGAGGACGATGTAGAACAGTACCTGGGGCAGCACGGTGGTGCAGTGGTTAGCACTGTTGCCTTACAGCTAGAAGGTTCCTGGTTCGAATCCCCAGGTTGGCAGGGGTAGGAACCTTTCTGTGTGGAGTTTGCATGTTCTCCCTGTGCTGTGTGGGTTTACTCCGGGGGCTCCGGTTTCCTCCCACAATCCAAAGACATGCATGTTAGGTTAATTGGCTGTTCTAAATTGTCCCTAGATATCTGTCTCCTATAGGCCCTTAGAATAGAGGGTTAGTATTAGTGAAAGCGCTTTTAGTGGTCTTTGTGACTAGAAAAGCGCTATATAAGTGCAGGTTAGTTAGTTAGTTAGTTAGTTAGTTACCTGATGACATTCGAGAGGATCGCTACAGTCTGCCGCTGGAGGGAAGAAGAGTGGGCTATCCATCTTGCTCCTTTACTCACAGGTAAAGCGCGGAGCGCGTATGTTTTGATGGATGTGGCTGACACAGACAATTATAGGAAAGTTAAAGAAGCTATCTTAAGTAAATTTGAAATAACTTCTGACACTTATAGGAGGAGGTTTCGTTCCTTGGACATTTTTCAGGACGAAACCCCTCGCGAACTGTATGTACGCCTGAAAGACCTGTTGTATAAATGGATTAAGCCAGAGACCCGATCGTTAAAAGACATTATGGAACAGTTTATTTTGGAACAGTTTTTGCGCATGGTGAACCCGGAGCTGGGAGTCTGGATACAAGAGCGGGACCCGAAGACTGCAAAGGACGCTGCTCGTCTGGCAGAAGTTTTTCTGTCAGCCAGGTCTGGGAGCAGAAGACCTACTCTCGGCCGTGACAGATTTTTCACTACTCGGAGTGAGTTTATGGAGGGTGGAAAGGGTGGCCTAGCTCGAAATAGGTTGTATTCCAGGCCCAGTCAGAACACAAATGGTAGATATGATAATAGTAAAAAGTCACGTGTGGTTACAAATAAAGATATACGTTGTTATCACTGTAATAAAATCGGCCACACCCAATACTCATGTCCTGCCATAAGAAATCAGAAACCGTCACTTTTATGTTCAGTTCCTAGACCCACTTGTTCAGCCTCAGTACATAGTGGAGTATACTGTATAAAACAAAAGTGTTGCTTAATGGTCAGTGTGAAGAAGCCCTGTTAGATTCAGGCTGTTTTCAAACAGTTGTGCTACCTAGTTTGATCCCTAGGGATTTATGGAATGATTCAGGAATAAACATCAGTTGTGTCCATGGGGATAAGAAACTGTACCCAACCGCTGAGGTTTATTTAACAGTAGGGGGTCAAACCTATCTCCTTCCTGTAGCTCTTGTGCCTGATTTGCCGTATCCTGTTATTCTTGGCAATGATGTTCCAACTTTGTTAGACATCATACAACAGGTTAGAGAGGAACAAACGGAGGAGAGACAGGCAGGTGGCGCTGTTGAACAGAGAGTAAATACACCTGTGGTGAAAAATTGTAATATGGTGACAACTAGGGCACAGAGGGCACAGAGGGTTGCCAATGCTCTTCAGGAATTACCTTTTTATGATTCGGAGATAGAGGTAGGCCCTATTAAAGGCCAAATGTCACGTAACAGGGTACTTTAAATATCTTGAAACTAGATATAAAAGGGAACCGATCCGTTCGGGTCTTGGTGCATATGCTTCAGTAACAACGGAATATTCGTTAATTTAAAACTGCCGCGCTTGGCCTGACACGGCCCCTGGAATCGCCTGGGGAAGAAGGCGGAAGTGACGAAATAGATTGTACCCTAGTTTGATGCTTGGGGTATTTCAATTGATTGTTTATATGGAGACTGGAAGGTTGAAGTGAGCAACAAGAAAGAAAAAATTGGATATTTCATCCATACCTTAAAACGGGACTATCAGGGACAGCTGGGTAATAAGGGACACTTCTCTGGGAAATGTTTTCATACCTGTCAAGTGAGACGTTTTCGCCGTACTTCAACACCGTAAAAAGCGGCTATAAGGGACGGCGGAGCAATAAGGGACACCTCTCTGGGAAATGCCCCAAATGCAACTCATGTTGTTATTGTCAAATATTTTAAGGATTCATGGATATTTGACAATAACAACACAGCTCAGCGTCCGGCGCAAAATAAAAAAAAAAAAAAGCAGAATTCTGTATTTGTAAGGCGATCTCTCTCTGTTCCGCAACCGCTGCACAGCTGAAAGTGTTAAACCTAATGACTTCTCATTGTAGTGAGAATAGCTTCCGCTGAGCGATCTGCCCGCCCCGACAATCAGACTAATGATTGAGTCCACACTTCGAACAGTAGTGATAATAGCTCCCGCTGAGCGATCTGCCCGCCGCGGCCATCAGACTGATTGAGTCCACACTTCTCATTGTAGTGATAATAGCTCCCGCTGAGCCATCTGCCAGCACCAGCTGTGGGGGATCACACACAGGACGTGCTCCTCAACACACTCAATTTTTTTTCCCGTATATTTTTCTTTTGGGCGTACAGAAATGGCAATACGCCCGTTTTTGCTAAAATTGCATTTTCCCCGTATTTTCCTTAAAATATTTGACAATAACAACACGAACTACATTTAAAACATTTCCCAGAAAAGTGTCCCCCACCACTCCGCCGTCCCCCACAGCCGCGCTTGGCACCAAAATACGGCGAAAACGTCTCACTTGACAGGTATGCGCCTCCATTTTCATATTGATCTGGTCAATTTCTTGACAACAGCGGCTCTCCTCCACTGTAATAATAATGGCTTCCGAAAAATCAATATTTATGGGGCGCCCTCGACAGACCCCCTTCAGCTTTGCAATTCTGGAGGCGATTAATGTCCAGTTCAATGACATTTTCCACTGGTTCTGCTCTCTGGTCATCGTTGGAACTGTTGTCATCAGACAAAGCATCTGATTCCGTCTCGGACAGCTCGAACCTGTAAGGTTCTATGCCTCTGTCACTGTCTGAACCACTGACAAAAAAAAGACAAAAAAAAAAGACAAAACTAAACTAATTTGTTCACAATCGCTGTCACTTTCCGTCATGATTGTCCAATGTTGATAAGTGTGAATGTGGATAGGCAGGGCAGCCAGGGTACAACTGGTGATGTCAAAAACATGGGCGTGGTCTGGACTGGCTGTCACAAGCCAGCAAGCAAGGTGGGGCCTTCACCTGGTGTATTTTGTGCAATTATGTAAATACAGGTGGGTGATATGGTCTCCGGTATGAATATTTGGTTTAAGCTATGTGTATTTTATCTAAATTCGTTGTCATTTAGAAAAAAAAATTACGTGACATTTGGCCTTTAAGCAACACAAATCCAAGGCTCAGAGGAGAAGAGATAAGGTGTTAGTGTCAGCAAAGAATTTGGGTGAAGAAACACCACAATTAAGCCAGTCAGTAGAGTTTGACATCCCTCCTGACATAGCTATATTGCAGAAAGCTGACCCAACACTTAAGCCCTGGTTTGATAAAGTCTCAGAGATTGAGGGTGTGAAACAGGGTACAACTGATTGTTTGGCTGAGGCCTTGTATGTCATTAAAAAGGGCATTCTGTATCAACAGCATGGTGGAGTTATGGCCATAGCTTTACCACAGGACCTCACACCAAAAATCATGGAACTAGGACATGTTATCCCTTGGGCAGGTCATCTAGCATTCCAAAAAACTCTACAGAGAATTGCTAGAAGGTTTGTGCGGCCGGGAATGTATACCCAGGTAAAGGACTTCTGCACGACATGCTCAGTATGTCAGATTACAGCATCTAGTGGAGTAGCACGTGCTCAACTGCAACCATTACCCATTATTGGAACACCATTCGACAGAATAGGGATGGATATAGTTGGCCCCCTAGAGCAGGGGTGTCCAACCATGTGCCATGGAGAGCCAAGACCCTGCAGGTTTTCTCTTCTACCCAGTCTCTTCAGCAGGTGTTTTCACTTATCAGCAATCAGTGGGAAGAAGTTCACAGAAATCTGCTGTTGAAGACACTGGTTGGAGGTAAAACCTGCAGGGTCTTGGCTCTCCATGGCACATGGTTGGACACCCCCGCCCTAGAGAGAAGCTCCTCGGGTAATAAATACATTCTTGTGATTTGTGACTATGCGACTCGGTAGCCTTTCCCCTGAAATCTATTAAGGCTAGGCACGTTGCCAACTGCCTGATCCAGTTGTTTTCAAGGGTGGGCATACCTAGAGAAGTTCTGACAGACTGTGGAACAAATTTCTTGTCTAAACTGTTGCAGCAAATGTATAAGCTGTTGGGGATTAAGGGCATTAAGACCACCCCTTATCACCCGCAGACTGATGGACTAGTGGAGCGTTTTAATCAGACTCTTAAAAATATGCTGCGGAAATTTGTTTCTGAAACGGGCTCAGATTGGGATCAATGGGTACTTTATTTACTGTTTGCTTATCGGGAGGTGCCCCAGGCTTCAACAGGGTTCTCACCTTTTGAACTGCTTTATGGCCGTCAGGTGAGGGGCCCATTGGATTTATTAAAGGAGCACTGGGAGAGACCACCGAGTGATCAGGACAATGTGGTCTCTTACGTCATTAAAATGAGAGAGAAACTGGATCGAATGACTGCTCTGGCTCAGGAGCACATGAGGACGGCGCAGGCCAAACAAAAAACCTGGTATGACAAGAAGGCCAGGAAAAGGGTTTTTCACCCAGGACAACTAGTTCTGTTATTGCTGCCCTCGTGTGACAGTAAGCTGTTGGCTCGATGGCAGGGGCCATATGAAATTTCTAAAAAACTAAGTTCAGTGACATATGAACTATATATGCCTGACAGGAAGGTAAAGTATCAGACCTTCCATATTAACTTATTGAAAGAGTTTCAGCAGCCTGGTCATCAGCAGCAGCAACCTGCTCTTCAGGAGACACAGCATCTCTTGATCTGTGCGACGGAAGTGGATGAGGAGAAGGAACAGTCCTTTCCCACAAATGTGTCAGAGCCTTATTCATTTCAAGTGTCTCATTTGCAGGTGGATCAGCGGAGAGAGTTAGAGACATTACTGGATCCAGATTTGTTTCAGGAGAGACCTGGTTTCACCACGTTGGTACATCATAAGATTTATTTGAAAGAAGAAACTGTTCCACGTAGAAAATCGTATAGGATCCCGGAACGATTGGTCCCCAAAATGAAAACAGAAATTGACTTGATGTTACAGCTGGGAGTGATTGAGGACTCGGTCAGTGAGTGGTGTAGCCCGATTGTGCTGGTTCCAAAAAAGGATGGCTCATTAAGATTTTGTATTGACTTTAGATACCTTAACTCAGTATCTAAATTTGAGTCATACCCCATGCCCCGGATCGATGAATTATTAGAGAAAGTGGTCAAGGCTAGATTTATTTCTACTTTGGACCTATGTAAGGGGTATGGGCAGGTGGCATTGGCACCAGAAATAAAGGAACTTACAGCCTTTAAAACACCGTATGGCAGTTTTCAATTTAGGGTCATGCCATTTGACCTTCAGGGGGCACCTGCAACATTTCAGCGGCTGATGGACCAAATTTTAAGGAGAGTATCGAACTTTCCGGCTGCCTATTTGGATGATGTGGTCATTTATAGTCAGACCTGGGAAGAACATCTGATACACCTTAGGCAGGTCCTTCAGCTAATTAAGAGGGCAGGACTGACAATTAACCCACGCAAATGTGCATTTGGACAACAGCAGGTGGAGTACCTGGGACATGTGGTTGGTCAGGGGGTCATTAGACCACGAATAGGTAAAGTGGATGCCATTCGGACATACCCTGTACCCACCACTAAGAAGAGAGTGCGATCATTCATGGGAATGATAGGATGGTACAGTGAGTTCATCCCCCACTTTGCTGAAAGAGCCGCAGTATTGACTGACCTCACTAAAGCTGCAGCACCCAATAAGGTAAAATGGACAGAGGAGTGTGACAGAGCGTTTGAGGATCTGAAGAGGGCTATTTCTGGGGAGAAGGTTCTCTTCAGTCCAGACTTTGCTCGCCCGTTCATTTTACAGACTGATGCTTCAGGGGTTGGCATTGGAGCAGTACTTCTCCAGGAGGAGAAGGGAGAGAGACACCCAGTACTGTTCTTGAGCCGTAAATTGTTGGACCGGGAGACAAGATACTCTACGGCTGAAAAAGAATGTCTTGCCATAAAATGGGCAATAGGGTCTTTAAAATATTATTTATTAGGGCGTCATTTTTTGTTAGAGACAGATCATCGGACTTTACAGTGGTTAGACAGAATGAAGGATGTGAACAGTCGTCTTACAGGGAAGTATGTGTCCCTCCAACCATATAATTTTACTGTTCGGTATGTGGCAGGGAAAACCAACCTTGTGGCTGATAGCCTCTCTAGAATACATGACTCATAGAGTACTGTATTCTCGGGAAAGGGGGGAGGAAATGTGACGATGGGATGTCACCACTGTATGTCTGGTTATATTGTGTGATTATGTGTATCTGTATTGTTGTAAATGTTTGTATGATTGTTTGTTAAGATGCACATAATAGTTTAGGATTTGTCTTGGTTAATTTGAATGCCCTGGGAGATAATTAGTATGATTAAGAATTTGGTAAAATAATTATTAAAGGATTTATTGCACATACCTTTGCCAACATGCTTCCTGTGCGTGTCCAGGCAAAAGACTCCGTTAGGAGTTGAGGGTCTTATATAGGACACCTGCAGGGAGCAAATATGTCTGGTAAGTCAGGGGGTGGTTTAATATTTGTAAATAGGGGTTAAGGTTATTTATTGAACTATTTATATTACTATTTAATGTGTGTTATTTATATATTTATATTGTGTATGTCTGGGGAAACTATTTATGTATTTTTAGATGTTAGTGGGTATGTGTTTAGAATAAGGAATGATGAGTGTTTTACCTGGGATTATGGTAGGGGCTAATCACCTCTAATTATCTCTCCATTATATAACAGGTGTGAGATATCGAGTAAGATGATTATTGATGAAAACGGTTATTGAGGAATTTGCTATTGCTTGATTATGCTTCTTGTTTTGAGGAAGTACATTTGTTGAAAGACTGTGTCAGAAGATTTTTCCTGAGAGACTGGAGATATTACTTGTGAGTTAAAAATAAATTGTCCAATTGCAAATTGAAATTCTGGCCTCATTTCACTGCGCACCAATCGTTCACACTTACAATCGTAATGATGAGTAGACAGCGTCTGAGCCGGGGGATGCCCGATGCGTCAGACGATGAAGAGTTTTCATGGAGGTTTAACAGAGACTGCTTCATCGGGGTGCATTCAGCGTCCGCTTTTAACGCCGGACACTAATGACCCCGAATGCAGCACAGCTGTTCGGCTTTGACAGCAGGAAGCTCCACCGGGGCCTGTCACAATAAGAGCCCAGGGAGCCAGAAGGGACGCACTGCTGTCAAAGCCTGAAAAAGATGCTGTATGACCCGAGCGTGGATGAGATCGGCGCTCGGATCATGACAATACCTCCCCCTCAAGGGCGGACTCAGAACGCCCAATAACACCCAAGCCCCCCCACCCCCCCCAGGGTGGGCGGAAGGGGGCACCGGCCAGGGAGGAGTGAACCAGAAAAGAGAAAAAAAAAAAACATGGCCACAGGAGCGCGTAGGCAGACAGAGGGAGAAAAAAAAGAAAAAACGACGCTCCCATGCGCAGATTGAAACTGAGGCAGAACAATCACAGGCAAAATGACAGCGAACAGGAGATTACAAAAACACACCACGAACGAGGCAGATTGAAAGAATAACACAACTACAGGGTATGACAACAGAGAAAACAATGTCCCAAAAGGCAACACATACACCAACTGTTTCAGGCAATAAATGGACATTAGACAGAGGGTGAAAAAAAAACAAACACAAGACACCGGCTAAGGAAAAAGTGAGAGATGCATAATTACAGACACAAGGCCCCCCGCACATCCCAAAAGTTTACAGACATAATAAAGATGGAAAAACCCGGGATGATGGCAGTCCAGGTTCTGAGGCATGGAGGCTGACAGTTCAGGGGGCCGCCCAGCATCAAACGGCCATAACGCAGGCAGGGGGAAAAGGACAGTTCGGGCGGCCTACCCCAGACCCATGCCCGGAAACAAAGAATTTCAGGCGGCCGGACCAGGTCACCAAACAGGTAGTCCAGTGGGTCGGGTGGCCGGCCCAGAGAGCCAAATGGGCGCGGCAGTCCTTCAGGCAGCCGACCCGCATCGCTTAGCCACCAGGACCGCAGGGGAGAGAGCGACAACGGCCTCCCTGCAGAGGGGAATAGCGAGGGCGAGCCGGGCTGAAAATGAAGGGTCAAAACGGCACCGGGTGGAGAAGGCTTGGGGGGGGGGGGGGGAATGAGGGTGATGCTGATAAGGGGGAAGATGAGCCAGTCCAGTGTCCGGCAGCAGGGGATCTGCAGCTCCCTCGCCGACCTTCGATTCTGCTGGTGCTGCACCTTCGTCGGACCCCGATTGGGTCACGGTTGCACCCGCGATGGACCCCGATTGGGTCATGGCTGCTCCCGCGTCGGACCCCGACTGGGTCGGTGCCACACCGGTACCGACCTCCAACCCCGAACCCAGAACCTCTGGCACAGCGGACAAAATCAGCTCCGCACCGGCGACCCTGGGAGAAGGCTCGGGAGAGAGAAAAGAACCGGGATCAGGATCAACAGCAGTGCCAGAACCCGGCGAGACATGCTCGGATGCAGCGGTCGGCTGCACCCGGCTCGCCTCCCCAAGAGACAGGCAAAAATGCTCTAAAATGGAAAAGAGAAAGACAACACAGAGCACTTGCCTGATCTCAGGTTCCGACGCCGTCCAGGACTCCAACGATCCGGGCTCAGACAGCAGAAGGTCGTCATCTGGCTCCCACTTAGCTACGTCGGGTTCCGCAGCTGGCATGATGGTGCCCGCAGCCTGAGGACCCTCCGGCACAGACGTCCAAGCCGACGATCTGCACGGCATGGTGGCAGGAGACCCTCGACCCACTGGACCGAACCGCTCGTCCGTGGAGACCCGGGGACGCTTCTTCGTCGGCGCAGGTTCCACGCTGCAGTCCGCTCTCCTCCTCCGCCCACGTCATGGCTGCAAGACCCGAACCAGGCTCTCCAGAACTGCAGGCCCCCTCCTCATCCGGCGACGTTGGCCTGGTGTCGAGGACCGCTCAGCGGAGGGAGACACAGAGGAAGAGGGATTAACAATTAAAGCTACAGCAGGTGGTGGGAGCTTGGGGGGCTGCGAACCCCGAACTCCACCTCCAGGAGTCAGACAAGGCAAATCACAATGAAGAGGATATGAGTGAACTTGGACTTGCCTGTCTCCCGGAGGCAGGATGGTGCCTGCTGTAGCGGACGTTGCTCCTCCCTTTCCCCGCTGGATGGTGACAGAGGTCCCCCTGGGAGGACGAGGGGGAGCCGCTCGCGAAGGTTCCGGGACGGGGCTCGCCAAAACAGGACTCCAGGCACACACAGCAGCCGGGAAGGGCGTCGAGCAGGAGGGGGCTACAGCCGAAATGAGCCGGGCACGGAGCGCTGACGGGACAGCGGGAGAAGATGGCCCGGGGGGAGAGGCTGCAGGGATTCCCTTCTGACGAGGCGCGGGAGTGACAGCTGTGTGGGAGGCAGAGCCTTTGCGGCGACCCGGAACTGGATCCGGATGGTGTTCATGCTGAGGTTGAAAGCAGATGTGACAACGGTTTCTAGCAGAGGGCGAGGCGAAGGTGAGGTCCGGGAATCGCCGCTCCTGTGCGGAGACAGAGGCGAGCAGGTCGGCGAACTCAGGGAAGTCACTTAACTCAGGGTTCCTCTCCACCAGTCTAACTGCCGCTGTCACATGCTTGATTATTTGTGTGGGGTGAACAGCGGAACGAGCTGCTGCCACTCGGTCCCAGATGGAAGCAGCTGCGAGTTGTAGCTTCTCCGGGGGATTCCCGAATGACAACACTCTCCGGCGGGGATCACTCCAAGGCAGTGCGAACTCCTGGACCGGAATGGCGACAGGAATGGGATCCGGATGTGAGGAGCGAGGATGCCTCCTCTTCGGCTTCCTGCCGGGATTTCCCTCCAGCCCACGGAGAATCTCGCGCTGCGCGGTGATGTCATCTCTCCTCACGTTGACTTCAGGGTGATTAGCGAAGCGGGGGAGACGATTAAGAATGTCCTCAGCTTGGTCCAGGTACTGGTGCACGTCGCTGTGGAAGTCAAGGAGGGAGGCGGCGATGAGGATTTCATCGATGCACTCCAGGGCATCCGCCAGCTCGTTGCTCTGACTCGGAGCGCGGACCCTCCGCGACGGCATGCTTCCAGCACGGTACCCAGACAGGAAGGAGCACAGTCCAACAGCAAAACTCACCGGGAACGGCGTCTCAGTGTGGCGCTTCTATTTAGACATCCTGGCAGCAGTCTACTGTCACGGTGGCCCTCGCAAGCCACCATAAGATGCCAAAAAGTCACCGGTGAGTTTGCAATGGTGTTTATTCAGGGTAAGGAACAGAGGATAATAGAAGGTAACATGAAGTACAAAGTAAAGAGCCACGGTGGGCTAAAACACACTATAATGGGAACGGGATAACAACACGGTAAACTTACAATCGTAACGACGAGTAGACAGCGTCTGAGCCGGGGGATGCCCGATGCGTCAGACGATGAAGAGTTTTCACGGAGGTTTAACAGAGACTGCTGCATCGGGGTGCATTCAGCATCCGCTTTTAACGCCGGACGCTAATGACCCCGAATGCAGCACAGCTGTTCGGCTTTGACAGCAGGAAGCTCCACCGGGGGCTGTCACAATAAGAGCCCGGGGAGCCAGAAGGGACACACTGCTGTCAAAGCCTGAAAAAGATGATGTATGACTCGAGCGCGGATGAGATCGGCACTCGGATCATGACAGGAGGGGGCGAGCGCTCACGGCCATGACAAAATTTGAAGTTCAAATTCCAAATTCATTATAATAAAAAGATAAAACAGATGTTGGTCTAATAAAAGGAAGCAAAATATGTCACTATAACATCAAAGTCACACTATAGTCAGAGTACTTTTTTCTCCGTTTTTGTTTGTTTTTATTGATTGTTTTTATCGATTTTATTGTTTTTTTTATCCCTGTTTGTTGTTATTAGTTTTTATTTACTGTTACTTCTGTATTGGCCTCGCCTAAAAGTCCGTTCTGATGCACGAGTAGCTGTTTTTTGCTAGCTGCGGGCTACCCATCTCAGCGTCTGGAACGCCATGGCTCCTCCTCCGTCATGTACCCGCTGTTCATCGCTCCTTGATAAGGTCTCTGAGCTGGAAACGAGGCGCTCCAATCTTTACAAGATTCGGGAGGCCGAAGACCACATTGACACCATCATTCTCGGGCGATCATCAGCTCCGGCTACTGCTTCACAGATGGCGGAAACTGCTACTTATTTGGGTGAGCTCGGCGTGTCCCCATCTACCTCCACACCTGCTCCAGCCTGCGCAGCCGACCATGGCCTCAGCAATAAACACTGGTTTCATCTCGGGGCTAAACCAAAAGCTTCGCTTGGTCCCTCTCATCTTCCATCTGCGCCCTGGACCTTGGTTCGACCAGCTAATGGCCATCGTCATTCGACCGGAATGGGCCGCACCTCTTCTCTTCCGCTGTCCTTGAGTAACAGATTTGATATCCTTTCCCTGGAGGATTTTCCCCACCTGGACGCTGGACGCCCGCCCGTGGATGCCCCTCATCCTCCCTCCTCTCCTTCAGCGGCGGCTCATGTCCGCAAACCCTGGATAAAGACCACCCAGGGTGTGTCAAATTACACACCTGCTCCAGATAGAAGAAAAGAGCGCATCTCCCTGCCTTCGCAACAACAACATCATCCTCTTCACAATTCCTCTCCACATCAGAATCCACCGACAACCTCCCCCCCCCCCCCCCCCAGACGACGCTGGTAATTGGTGACTCGATCATGAGGAACGTCAGAAGCAGGTACTGTGTGACTTGATTTTTTCCCGGGGCTAGAGTCTCAGACATTGAGGCTCTTATCCCTGACCTGCTGAATGAATTCCCGCATGTTCAAACTGTCGTTGTGCATGTGGGATGCAATAACATCCCAGATGAAGCGTCTGAGATTTTAAAGAGTGACTTCAGGAGCCTTCTGTCTACTCTTATGAACTGTGGCAGACGTGCGTTCATCTCTGGGCCTTTGGCACCTCTCAGGCGAGGCTGTAATCGTTTTAGCAGAACTCTCAGCCTTAATTCTTGGCTGTGTTTTACTTGTCCTATTTTTAACATTGGTTTTGTTGACAATTTTAACTTATTTTGGAACCGCCCATCACTCATGAGGCCTGATGGCATCCACCCAAATAGACCTGGTGCACGTGTTTTAAGAGACAATCTTTTCTATTTTATTCGGTGTTTTCTGGTACAGTGACTGAAATTTGGTGTGTTTACTCACTCTGAAGTTTCTGGGTGTGCCAAACCGCCCTTTTTTGGTCCTGTTCCCACGTATTGTATCGATCCCATTAACTCGGGTGGTCTTTACTGTTTGGATCAGCCTTTCATTTATAATCCTTCAGAGATTGAGTCTGTCTCCCGTTGCCCTAAATATTGTAACCCAGGACAAATACAATACAACCTGTAAAACACTCGCACTTCTGCAGCTCCTCCTCTTCCACCACCTTTCAACTTTGTCCCTGTCTCCTCCCTTAGAGAACCTTTTTCTGCTCCCTCTATAGTTAATAAAAAAGTTTAAAAAAAAATAGAATGCATAAACTTCCCAGATTGATTAAACAAAATGTTGGTAAAATTCTAATCCAGCCTTTGACCTCTGTTCCCCCCCAAAGTTTAAAAATTAAATGTGGCTTATTAAACATTAGGTCTCTATCTTCTAAGTCTCTTCTGGTCCATGATCTATTAATCGATCACCAGATCGATCTACTATCCCTCACAGAGACCTGGCTCGGGCTTGATGACTATGTTGGTTTGAATGAATCAACTCCCTCTGGGTATTTAAACTGTCATAACCCCAGAGGTTCTGGTCGTGGTGGTGGAGTGGCGGCAATTTTCCATTCTAAATTACTAGTTAATGTTAAGCAGAAATTATGTTTTAATTCCTTTGAAGGTTTGGTCCTCAGTGTGGGGCCTGTTGGCAATCTTGGCATGAACCCAATTCTCTTTCCCATAGTTTATCGTCCTCCCACAGCCTATTCAGAGTTTCTATCGGAATTTGCCGAATTTTTAGCTGATTTAGTGCTGAAAACCGATAGAATAATTATTGTAGGGGACTTTAATATACATGTTGATGTTGAGAGTGACTGTCTTAATAAGGCTTTCAATTCAATTTTAGACTCAATGGGGTTTTCCCAAAAAGTAAAAAATTCTACCCATTATTTCCATCATACATTGGACCTTGTTTTGACTTATGGTATAGATATCGAAAATCTGGTTGTGTCTACTCATAATCCTGTATTGTCTGACCATTGTCTGTTAATTTTTGATTTCATTATCTCTGATCACTTATTTCCTAAAGAAAAATACTACTACAGCAGATGTCTTTCTGATGACGTTGTTGCTAAATTTTTGCAGATTGTTTCCTCTATGCCATGGGTCAACACAACAGAAACACCTGAAATAAGTGATGGAGAGTCTGCTCCATTCGTGATTGATAGCATGGTTGATGGTGTTACTGGCTCTCTGCGTCGGACTCTAGATTTGGTAGCCCCTTTAAAAAAGAAAAAGTCTAACCAGAGATTTCTTACCCCTTGGTTTAACTCAGAAACTCGTGGCTTAAAACAGAAAACTCATCAGTTGGAAAGAAAATGGCGCTCAACTAATTCAGATGAATTCTACTTGGCGTGGAGAAATCATCTCTTAATCTATAAAAAATCTCTTAGAAAAGCTAGATCAAGCTATTATTCTGCATTAATAGAAGCAAACAGAAATAACCCCAGGTTTCTCTTCAACACTATAGCCAGGCTTACAAAGATCCATGACTCGGTCAATCCTCGCATCCCCTCTGAGCTTTCTAGTCAGAACTTTCTGAACTATTTCAATCTTAAAATTTTATCTATTAGAGATGAAATCAGTCAGATTCTTCCTACCGTAAACTCTAGTGCATTAACTACTGCAACTCCCTCAATTGATATCTGCTTAGATAAGTTTACTCCAATCGACCTCTTAGGGTTGGATAAAATAATTTCCTCTTCTAAGCCTTCATCTTGCCTTCTGGACCCTATTCCTTCCAGGTTATTTAAAATTATTTTCCCAATTATTGGTAGTCGTATTCTTCTTATCATTAATTCTTCTTTAACTCTGGGTTATGTTCCATTGGCTTTTAAAACTGCTGTAATCAAACCTTTACTTAAAAAACCGACACTCGATCCTGGAGTTTTGGCCAATTATTGACCAATCTCTAATTTGCCTTTCATTTCTAAAATCTTGGAAAGAGTTGTTGCTGTGCAATTATCTGACCATTTGCAGGGAGTTGGTTTGTTTGAGGTGTTTCAATCTGGCTTCAGAGCTCATCACAGCACTGAAACTGCCTTAGTGAAGGTCTCTAATGACCTCCTGACTGCATCTGATAATGGACTTGTCTCTGTTCTTGTTCTTTTAGATCTCAGTGCAGTCTTTGACACTATCGATCATGCCATTCTACTTGATAGATTGGAACACTTTGTTGGACTCAGTGGAACCCCGTTGCAGTGGTTTAGATCTTATTTGTCTGATAGATTTCAGTTTGTCCATGTCAATGATGGATTTTCTTCTAGCTCTAAGCTCAGTCACGGAGTTCCACAGGGATCTGTGTGGGGCCCTACTCTTTTTAGTCTATATATGCTCCCGTTGGGCAATATCATCAGAAAGCACTGTATTCATTTTCACTGTTACGCAGATGACACACAACTATACCTGTCAATGAAGCCTGATGATTGTGATAAGTTGGCCAAGTTAGATGCCTGTTTTAAGGACATGGGTGGGGGGTTTTTTTTGGGGGGGGGGGGCGTCCAGTGCACTATATCAGGGGTATCCGACTTTCAAGCGCTCTCTCTTTTTCTGTAATTTGCAGATGTCGGTTTCGTTTTTATAATATGCAAGGGAACATAAAAGAGTTTCAGACTTACATTGCAATTTTTAAAAAAAATCATTGATTTTGCCATTAGAATCGAAACTATTGGTCGTGTCCCCTCATTTTTCCCAGTTTTTGTGTGACATGAAAATTGCATCAATTTCAAAGTACTGTAAAGTGATCTCTGAGTAACTCTTTCTACTCATTTATGCAAGAGATAACAGAGTTGTAATGCAAATTCAAAATAAAACATTCCCCAATGTGATCGGATCTATGGTTTTTGTACGGCGACCCCTGCAAATTTACTCGTACGACGTAAATTTCCGTGTCCCCGAATTTACGCAGCAACATGCAAGTTATTTGGTAAAGTTACAAGAAAAAAGGAAGTGCTGATGCTTTTCACTTTGCACCTTTCAAATCCCAAACCATACACGTAAAAAGGAGATCAGTCTTTGTGAAGCTCAGATGTAGAATATTTCAATAAAATCTCAAACATTTATGACACATCGAATATGGTGTCCTTTAAAAAATTTACGTCTTCGGTCTTGGTCGGCCGCGTGCAGCCCCGTCTGGCGAGGTGACCGCCCTGGGAAAGCACTTTTATTTTCTCAACCCCGGATGTGCTCAACCCATGTGGAGAGGATTAACCGTGGTCACTTTATATTGAAGTTATCGAAGGTCCAAACTTCCGTGTCCCGCATTTACGCCTTTTGTGATTTTACGTCTTATCCAACAAACAGGGAGAATTTGAAGGTATGTATACACGTTATCACATCTTAATATGTCATGAAAATGTAGCTGTTGATGAGTTTTGATGCGTGAAAAATACTGGAAGTGTTGAAGTTGTTTCGTGTAAAACTTGTGCCATTGCAAAGTGCATTGGCACACGGGGAAACAAAAGCCCGAGTGTCCCGTTTACGTCTCCATTTACAAGTAGTTGAAGTGAGCGCTCATCCTCAAGAGTTCCTGAAAGCGAATGCCGTTACGAAAATAATTAATAGTTTCATAAACCTGACACAATTGGATAGTGATTAGTCAATTTCATGTGCAGATTTGATCAATTTTAAATTTTGCCACCAATGTCACACATTGGACCCCTAATAAATAAAAACACCCACATCAAAGCTTGGATGACTTGTAATTTTTTACTATTGAATTCTGATAAGACTGAAGTCATTGTTGTTGGCCCAAAACATCTTAGAAATTCCTTTTTCAGACTATGCCCTTAATTTAGATGCAGCCACTCGCACTCTGAACAGTTGTGTGAGGAACCTTGGAGTGATTTTTGACCAGGATTTGTCCTTTAATTCACATATTAAAACTGTTTCTAGGACCGCCTTATATCATATGCGCAATATTGCCAAGATCAGGAGCATCTTGTCTCTGGGTGATGCTGAGAAACTGATTCACGCCTTTGTCAGTTCGCGATTAGATGATTGTAATTCGCTACAATCTGGTTGTCCTAAAGTATCTTTGAAAAATCTTCAGTTGATTCAAGATGCTGCTGCTAGAGTTTTAACTGGTTCTAGAAAAAGAGATCAGATTTCCCCGGTTCTGTCCTCCCTCCATTGGCTTCCCATTGAATTCAGAATCAAGTTTAAAATCCTTCTTCTTACTTTCAAAGCTCTTAACAATCTGGCCCCCCAATATATAAAAGATCTGATATTACCTTACCATCCTAATAGAGCATTACGCTCCCAAAATGCTGGCTTACTTGTGGTACCCAGAATCTCCAAAAGTACGATGGGATGCAGAGCCTTCTGCTACCAAGCTCCTTCTCTCTGGAACCAGTTACCACTCTGGGTCCAGGAGTCAGACTCGGTCTCTGTTTTTAAGAACAGGGTAAAGTCCTTCCTTTTTAATATAGCTTTCGTTTAAGGAGGGTTTTTGTGTCTTTTAACCCCACTCTTGTTCTACTGTTATGTGATCCATACTGCTGGTTGACCTCCAATATTGTACTTGGCATCTTACTGCTATGTTCTTTATGTCTGTCCTTTCCATCCTCCCTATCCCTTCATCCCCAGCCAGTCGCAGCAGACGACTGCCCCTCCCTGAGCCTGGTTCTGCTAGAGGTTTCTTCCTTCCAAATTGGAGTTTTTCCTCTCCACTATCGCTTAGTGCTTGCTCATAGGGGATCGTCTGATTGCTGGGTCTTTCTGTGACTGTGTGGATTTTTTTCTGCACTGCGGCACCACGAGACGGCTTTTGTTGTGATGTGGCACATTATAAATAAAGCTGAATTGAATTGAATTGAATTGAATTATAGACCATATAGAAGACAATATCCTCTCCATCTAGAAGCTCATAAAGGTGTTAAACAGGTCATAAAAGAGCTAAAAGCAGCAGCCTCCCCATTCCTGTGGGAAACATCCTGATGATGCAGGACCTGCAGGAATTAACAAAGCTATAATTCTTTGTGCTGATTGTGTACCAGAATCACACACATTGTTGAATGAAGTAGAACCCCAAATGCAATTTTTCACTGTGGTAGTCATTAGCAATGCATTTTTAGCATACCAGTACACCCAGATCATCAATTCCGGTTTTCATTCATATCTGAGAACCAAAAGTACACATTCACCAGACTACCACATGGTTACTGTGAGTCTCCTACAATTTTTTCTTAGGCAATATCAGCAAATCTTGCACATTTTATACCTCCTAATAGGAGTCAATTGCTCCTATAACATATTGCTGGCATCTTCTGATGAAGAAATATGCAAACAAACATATCTCTGCAGGCTGGGGTCTATAGGCGATTAAATAAAGGTGCTGTTTTTAATCAAGGTTCCCAAATTTATACCTGACCAAAGGGTAAAGCCATCCTCCCACAAAAACTTTTTCACTATGTTGCTACTTGAACACATAGACTTTGTCATGTGTTCAAGGGAGGGATGGTGATATTGATTACTAGTTTTCACAGCCTATGGGTTTGAAAATTTTGCTACAAAATTTTGACAATAATGTCTAATATGTGCACAAATTAATGTCCAGGGCAATGTCAAGACCAGAGAAGGGTAGTTTTCTATCATCAACATACCCATTTCAGGACATTTGCATGGACTTCATTGAACTAAAAAAATGTCAAGGGAAGCGATATTGTTTAGTTTTCCTTGTAAAAATCTAGATGCAATTACAGCAGCTAAAAACTACTAGCAGACATTATTCCAAGGTATAGGATCTGAGAGAAAATTTATTCAGATAATGGCACTCATTTTGTAGCTAGATTATTTCACATTTAGGGAAAGTGTTGAATAGTGATTTGAAACACCATGCAGCATATCACCCACAGTCTGTGTCATATTGGCTGGACAAGCAACCTGAGTGCAGAGTGCAATCACCAAGAGAACACACAAAGAACGTTTGACCTTTTATTAGAATTTTCAAAACTGCAATCTTGAGGAAAACGCCAGTCACTCGCCAGATAAGCAGGAGCCCTGCAGAGGACGGATGAGACTGGTTAGGGAGGAATGGAGAAATAATGGGAATCAAATTATTCCACTCACGTGGGAGATGAGGAGAGACCGGCACAAAACCCAGCGAAGGAGAAGAACCAGCAGGTAAGAACTGCCGGTCAGGTATGATTGTAGAGGTCTGACCGGGTGGAGAGCAAGGGCTGACTAGAGGCGGAGCAACAGGCTGGGGAGCGCACTAAATCCCCGAAGACGCACCGCTTCGTTTGCAGCAACCCAAACGAGCCAGTGTTGAATCACTGAAGATCGCTTCCTTATAAACGCTGGCCCAGCAGGAATTAGCAGGTGCGTCTGATGAGGAAGCCGGTGAGCAGGAAGGAGGGAGCAAGCACTCGCCAGCACATGACAGTCTGCAGGATTTGTGGAACAACATAACCAGACCATTATAGAAAGATTAAGAAAGCAATGGCACAAACAGGACAGAATTGGATTTATTGTTTTCCTTTGATACTATTTTATATGAGAATAATTCCTACAAAAGAAGGCTGATCTCCATTTGAAGTTTACATGAAAGCTTTTAATTAGTATCCCCTCTTAAACCATTCAACCCAGAAGAAGAAGAGATTTGGTTTAGCAGATTACATGTTAAAAATGTTGACTCAAAAAGATTCTGTTCATTCTATTCTTCCTAGGAAGGAACACACGGGAGGAGTCATCTCTGTAAAACCAGGAGACCATCATCATCATCATCATCATAGCAGTCTGTCGGGGGCGACAATGACTGTTTCATTTAGGTCTGATCAGATTCCTCCACACAGCTCTGTCCTTTGCCCTCCGCTGTCAGAAACTCCTGACCTTGTTAACCCGGGCAATGTCCAAGCTGGTATGAGTTGCTTTCTGACTGACCATTTCATGAAACTACTTGCAAAGTATTTGGGCACCGCTAGTTTTTGCTGGACTAGCAGCACATTCTTGACAGATACAAACTGACTGCAGTATCTGTTGCAGTGACTGACCAGATGATAGGTATGTTTATCTCTGCTCTTTGTGTGGTGCATGTCACGATGCACCGACTGGGAAAAGTCCACCACAGACCTTGCGACAGATGTGCTTATCTGCCAGGATGTCCAGTCTCACCCCATGTAACTGGGATTGGTCCACCACAGACCTATTATCCACAATAAAAAAAAAACATCCACTGTTAATATAAGGGAGAAAACATGTTTCCTTAAAAAGAGAGAGAAAACAAACAAAAGATTTCCTTTAACTCTAGAAACCACTGGCCTTCAAGTCCTCATAAAGACTGTTAAAAGAAGACCTGGTCAGAAGCCCCCTGGCAGGGGCCATATAAGGTAATATTGTCAATTCCAACAGCTGTAAAAGTACAAAGTAGAGACACTTGGGTACACCTAGTACAGTATAGTTATCAAAACAAACCATAGATGCTATAGGGGAAAAGCCATAGAGAGTGTTGCGGTTGTGGAGGAAGTCTGGGGCTACAAAGGGAGTCAGGTATTTTAAAAAAGTCCAAAATTCACTATCAGTCCACTTTAATGGAGAGTTAAAGAAAATTAATAGAAGAAGTTCAGCAGAATAAACACGGGAAAAAGGCATTTTGGACTTACACTACAAGTAAGAAGGTTTGAGCTCAACAAGAAAGGATGATCTCTTCTCAGATGCCAGAAAAAAAAACAAAAAACAAAAAGACTAAAAGACTGGACTGAACGGAAACTAAAGCTTAACTGAACAAGGACAAAAACTGAACTGGACTGCTAGGGCATTTCCTCTATTTAACAGAGCGTGCTCCTTGGATCATAAAATATGACTACCAGCAGGAAGAACCAATTATAGGCCATTGTGGGAGATTCGAATGGGCTATGGTCCAATAAGAAAGCAGTCCTTCGTCTGTAACCGGCCAGTAGAACGAAAGGGGCGTCATCCAACAGAGACGGCCTGGGCACTGACTGGTATCAGTCAGATGACTGGCACAAGTTTCAGAAGGCATATACACATTTTAACTGTGAAATTCATGATATACTTAATATGAAATCTAAGCTAACTTCAGTGATTCATGACTAACTTTCAGTGAGCATGCACTTTTATAAACTTGTCCTTCTATAATTAACATGCATTAGAATAAGGTTCATTCAAGCATCTTCAAACATGCAACACATTTAAAATCAATGATTAATGAAACATTTCGAACCCGTCATTGTCCAACACAGAGGCGGTCATCTTCAACAGTGTTCTGAGCAGTATTTCCTGCAAAAATAAAGTCTTGAGGAGAAAGGATTATTTCAGCAGATCAAACAAAATTCCAATATTGATTAAATCCAACATGTCCCTGAGTTGACAGGAGGGGGCAGTGTTGAGCTGTGGATAATTCCTAGTGACTTGTGGAATGCAGTCCAAAGTTTCTGGGGTATCTCACAGAATGTCCTAAGCATAAAACTGCCTGGTTGGGGAGGAAGCTTTGGGATTTATGACTCGTAAAAGAATCTGTTCCTGGCATGAAATGTGATCCTTATCGGCCCTTTTACCATGGAATGTGTTTTCCAACTGTGGTTCTTAGATGAAGGAAACAATTCTTGACCAGACTTTTGGATGAAACAATTTCTTTAAGGTGAAGAGTGATTTTCTAGATTAGAGCCACATGAATTGATGCTACAATATAATTGTGACCACTCCATGCACTATGAATCTGAGTCTGTGATGTATGAAAAGAGTCATAAGTACATGTATACTCCTCTATGTAACTGGGTTGATGTGTTCAGTCACACAGAACCCAATGACTCTTAATACTCTAACACCCATCATAAATTAAGAAAGCACATATACATTATACAGTCACCCTAGCATGGGGCATGTACTGCAGACATGTGCTTCACATATGGCAGTAAGGAATGCACAATTTGTAACCCTATTAGAATAACTATAACGTCTCCAAAGTTGTCTGGCGCTGGACAATATTATGTTGGAGTAAATATACTTGGAAAAGACCCCTTAGAGAGCCTAGGCATGGTCTACTATTCATCCTAATCCTAATTTTGAAGCAATAACATTATATTCAAACACACACCAAGATATGTAGAACATTTGGAACATGACCGGTTACCTGATTCACGTCGCCACCGCCATGTATTCACAACTAACTATCGGTGGGGATATGCAGAGTGCCTTGCTAGTAGGACAAATAAAATAAATTTCTCCTGCTCAGGACTTAGGAACATTTCAAACAGTTTCTTCAAGCCATCCTCTGCAGTTGTAGTCCTTGCGTCAATGGCGCCAGGGCAGAACAACACCTTTGAACTAAATGGAGGATGGTGGTTCTGTGGGCATAGGGTCTACTCATACCTGCCCTCTAACTGGGAGGTGTCTATGCCCCTGAATGACTGACTGACCACACTATCATGATGTATCTGGATCAAGTTAGACAGGGCGTTGAAAGAGGGACTTGGAGTGCAAACTACATGATGCAGTCTGGGCAATGGCTATACCAGTTGAATTTCAAAATTGGAGCATTGGCCAAAAGGTCACACTCGCACTAGTTCCTTGAACAGGGGTTGGAAAGAATATTCTTAGGACTGAGTTTGGCCAAGATACTGGGTATGAACCCAGTGTCTTCACTGCCTGGCTATCATCCTTCTTTGGATGGTGGGCAGGAATGATAAAAACATAATATTATCCCTTATGATTAGAATTGCCATCTTTATGTGTGTAGGATTCACTACACACACCAGTAGCTCATATTAGCTCAGTGCACACCAGTGTCTCATATTAGCTCAGCAGGAGGAGAGCGACAAAGATTCAAGTGATGAGGACAGTCAAGTTTAAATCATGTCTACCAGTGTCTCTGCAAGAAGAAATGTTAGTATTGACAATATGCCTATAATGACTAAAGCATGACGTAACAGCTGAAAATTGTGTAAATACATTTACTGGAAGTTTTTTAAGTTTTTATTTTTGATATTGAAATTGTAATACTGAATGTTTGTAAATAACTCATTTTTATGGTTGTCAAAGGTAATAGGAATGAAGTGAGAATTTTTCCTGTATAAATACTCAAAGAATGAAGACTGAAAAGAAATTGCATTACAATGATTACTCAAGAAAGTATATACTGCTTATAGGTTTTTCACTCATCACACATGAAAATAATAGGTGTCTAATACCTGTTTATTATAATTATTGACTCCATGAAAATGGAGTCGAGAGGAAATTGCTATAATAAAAAAATAGTGAAGATTAGTTAGATATTACACAAAGTGCTTGCATACACATATCTTTTAGATCCACACATACACCCACACAGACACACAAGTCAAACCCATACATACACCATTCACGCATATATATCAGTTACTTGCATATACACAGGCTCTGCACACACACATATACACACACACAAGCTTTACAGGGAAGTCTCTGTTCCTGCTTCCATATATGGGCATGATGAGAGACAGGAACCAACATGATAGAAGCCATAAAAGTGAGGAGACCCTGGGAGCCATCTGGACGCCAAGAAAACAGTTTGGACAATGGACATGTATTGTTGGAAAGTTACTAGGAAACACCCAGTAACTTGCCTATATGTAGCTGTGAATTCCTTTGTGCTGGGTCCTTTCCAGGAGAGGGAGCTGGAGGGGACCTGCGCCCGTGTTCACTGACTCCCTGCATGATTCAATAAAAGTTAAGCTGAGAAATAGTATTTCTTCTGTGATTATTGGTTGGTTAACTGAAAAGATTCTGCTGACTGTCCAGAATTAATTTTTACAGCTGCTGAACCCTGTTTACACATTTGAAAAATAAAAATATAGCCACAGTCCAGGAGAAGGAAAGCAAACCTTGGCTGAGTACAGGGCACAGACAGGAAAAATACAGGACAATGAATATGACAGTGGGTCTGTGCTCAGAGTTCAAATTACCATACTTGTAAATTAGTAAATCTGTAACTACTTTGTACATGCCTAGCACAAATTATTCATAGTATGCACATTTATGGAATTTATGTTTCAAATACACCTTCGGCTCTCTGAATTATTTGGGGTTGTCAAATAATGTTCCAATGCTGCAAAGGTCATCATCAGCAATTTATTGCTTATTAAAGGGTACCTGTAGTGAATTTTAATCAAAACCTATTTCAAAGGATCAAATATGATGCTAGTGGTTCCATCAAAGCAAAAACAACATTTATTTTTCCAAACTGTTAATCAGGCACGAGTTCTTTGGGACACAAAGGCTAAACCAAAGGGGATCCTCAGCGGACATTTAAACATACGGAGCATAATCCCCAAAAGAGATGAGATTTCGGTGTTGCTGTTGGACTCAAATCTGGACTATCTTTGTCTTTCAGAAAGCTGGCTACACAGGAACATAGACACTAATATGATCAACATTGCGGGCTATCAGTGTTTTAGAAAAGACAGGCAGGTAGGGAGGGGAGGAGGTGTTTTAATTTACATCAAAGAGAAATATAAATGTCAATTGGTTGATTTGAATACTTCACTCGAATGTTTAGCTGTTAATGTATGTCTCTCTCCGGTAATGAATTTCAACATTGCAGTAGTGTACAACCCACCGTCACACAATTCTTCCTTTTATAATGAATTAAGTGATCTGGTTAAACAACTTGAGAAGAACAGAGAAACAATAATTCATGGTGACTTTAATATTAACTGGTCTGATAAAAAGGACAATGCATATATAAAAAGGATATATGCATTACAATATAATTGCATATATTGTCCTTTTTATATATATATAAAAAGGACAATATATGCAATTACCGCCCAATCTCTATTTTACCAGTCCTGTCTAAGGTTCTTGAAAAAGTTGTAGCTACACAGCTGATTGAATATTTACAAGACAGTCAACTTCTTCATCCACATCAATTTGGTTTTAGACCAGGATACTCAACAGAAACAGCAAATTGTTGCCTTATTGAAAACGTCAAACAGTCCTTGGACAGGGGTAATGTGGTAGGAGCTGTTTTTCTAGATCTCAAAAAGGCTTTCGATACTGTAAACCACAGTTTGCTTTTATCCAAAATGGTATCTTTTAACTTCTCCCCAGATACATTAGAATGGTTTGCATCTTATCTCCAGAATAGAGAACAGTGTGTAAAAGTTCACCAGGATAAATCCTCATTTTTAAACAACCGCATGGGTATCCCACAAGGGTCCATTCTTGGTCCTTTACTTTTCAGCATTTTTATTAATGACTTGCCGTTACACTGCTCAGCTGCAACATGCCAACTTTATGCAGATGATGCAGTTATTTACACAGCTGCCAAGACTCCAGCACAGGCTGCAGATGTACTGTCTACAAGTATGGTTGATGTCCAAGAGTGGCTCCTCCAGAACCATCTATTGCTGAACCTTCAGAAAACAGTCTCAATGTGCTTTTCAATCAAAAAAATGTAACCTGCAACATTTTAAAGTTAATATACATGATCATGACATCAGTTTAGCTACAGAATTCAAATACCTTGGCATTGTACTAGATCCTCAATTCAAATTTAATCTTCATATAAAGAAAATTTCAAAAACAGTAAAAAAAAATCTGAACTGCTTTAAATTAATTAGATATTACATACCTTACGAAGCAGCTGTACTGTATATGCATTCTATGGTTTTTTCTCATATATCATACTGTTTGACAGTCTGGGCTCAAGCAGCCCCTTCCACAATAAGACATATAGGTTCATTATATAATCAAACCCTAAAAATCTTGGACAAAAAGCCCATTAGGTGGCATCACTGTAATGTTTTAAAAAAATACAACCTATTGAGTTTTGAGAGTTTCATTGACCTCTGTTTTCTGAAATTAACGTTCAAATGTTTCCATAAATCAGCACCCGAGCCACTTGCTGGTTTCGTCCAAAGACAGGACAGCAGCAGAGCCACCAGGAATTCTGTTAACAATAACTGTAAAATATTCCACCGCAGAACCACATTTGGACAAACAGCTTTCTCTATAAAGGGCAGTCACATCTGGAACACAATGCCAAATGTAATTAAAATAATAACGGACTTTAAAACATTCACTAAAAAGGTTAAAAACTGGCTGAAAAATAAACAAGAATGTACTCATGTATGAATTAATTGTCTGCAAAGTGAGAGCGAATGAAGGGAAGGAATAAATGTGTTTGTTTATAGTGAGTGACGAAGGGAGAGAGGCCTGAAATAGGCAAATGTGAGTCAGGTTGTTATATTTGTGTATTTATAATATTTATAATATTTATAATTGTGTATTTATAATCTTTTTTGCATTGATGTATGTGGTTATTGTGTATTTTTTTTTCTTTACTTGATTCTCTTTTCTAAAGCCTATCCAGGGACAAGAGTTGCAAATTAGCTAATAGCTATACACTCTATGTGCAACACATCAGATTGATTGTCATTGATTAATTGTCTATGTTTATTGCACTGTCCCTGTCAAATAAACTACTCTATCTATCTATCTATCTATCTATCTATCTATCCAGTAATTTTGGTCATGATTCCTTCTCAAATACACTTGAGTTTCAAGTCACTGCTCTGTCAGTCAGTTATGGTCAGGGACATCTTGCCTCCTCCATGGCCAGTTTCAGCACAGTAGTGACGCACAGTCGTTGCTTTGTGCGATTGAGTGGGCTGCAGTACAGCAATCAACAAAGTTTTAACATCAGAATTTTATGTAATTTTTTACAACCATGTACAAGCAAGTCTACGCTCATATAATTTAATGAAATAAAATTCTAGTATATCAAGATTTTTTCAACGTGTTCTGAAGTTACTTGACTGGGAACTTGCCTGTTCGTCAGGTCCTCTTAAGCTGCCAGTCCCTGGAGGTACCTGCAGATCATGCTGTCAATGAAGGCCATTTCCATGGACGGTTTGTGCAGTATATATCTGTGCAGATTTTGTGCTGTTTTCAACTCGGATCTCGACCAACTGAGCATTTGCTGAACACATTTCCTCATCTGTGGTAAATCCAGAATCAACGAGTGTTCATCACTTCTGGCCAGCGATGGCTGCTCCCCATTGGTTTTGACCAAGCAGTTTTCATGGGATAATATTATTCAATATACTGACTCTAGGGGGTTATTTTTACTGAATAAACACATTTTTGGTTTATAAGTAATACCTAAAGCATGATTAATGTTGTTATAATGACCAGTACTGGTTTCCTTTAAGCAATATTACACAAGAGGGAATATGGTATCGATGATTATATAACTGCGGTGATTTGTTGTATGCTTGATTTGAAGTGGAGGGCCAAAGACATCACTTCAGTTATATAATCACATTATCACATGGCATACAACATTTCCACAAGCACAGTTTATTAAATGACAGCAATACAGGACAAAATATTAGGATTGTTGTTTGTTTAGTTGGTTATTTTGCTCCACCGAGAGACATAGTCCCTTCCGTATGTACTGTACCTAGTTAGCTGCTAATAATAATCAGCATAATATAGAAAAGAATAGGCCTATTGTCATTCACACATGTAACAAAATGAAATATTGTCCAGTGCAGAAGTCTGTTTTAAAGTATACGCATACTGTCCACCTGTGGAGTAGGTTTTGTGGGTCATGTTGACTCATGCTGATGAGTAGTTTGTTGCTAGCTTGCTCATGAGTTAGCTTCGGTGTCATGTCCGTTGCGTAATTGCGCAGCACACAAATAAATGCATACTTTCAGCTTTCCAAAGATGTGATAAACCACAGTTAATTTATGTTTTAATAGGGGGGTGCAATCACTTGTATGGCCATGTAGGTTTGGATTTTTTTTTACCCCTAATAATAAACACCTTCATTTAAAAACTGCATTTTGTGTTTACATGTGTTATCTTTGTCTAATATTTAAATTTGTTTGATGATCTGAAACGTTTAAATGTGACAAACTTATAAAAAAATGAGAAATCAGGAAGGGGGCAAACATTTTTTCACACCACTGTAAGTGTGTCTCAGTCTGTGTGGCGATCTTATCCTTTGTTGGCATCTCACCTATGCTTCTGTTCAGCCTGTGTCCCTGTTTCTGAAGCCTGTAATGGTTTTTTTTGTTTTTTGTTTTTTTAGCCCATGAGCTGTATTATTTTCTGTTTGTACAATAAATAGTGGTTTACCATATTCACCTCTCATCTGGGTCCTCCTCTCCTTCATTGCCCCAGAGGGGCAACCCTGACATTTCTTGATATTTTCAGATGAAATTAAGCGTCCATCACCACAAAGTTATTATGGTTGGCTATTCAAGACCATAAATGCAACTCTAGTTTGTCTATTTTGTTGTAAACAGACGTGATCTTGTTGGATATTTATAAGGGTGGGACATCTGGGTCACAGAGGTCTGGATTTTAGGACTGACTCTTTTCAAAAAGGGCCAGACTGTGGAAATTGAAGTATCCAACAAAGTGTTACAAGTCTTACATATTATAAGAAACCATTGATATTAACTTTAATCATATTATAATGCAAGGATTCTGTGTGTGTCTGTGTCTGTGGGTCACTCTCAGTGTTGGGCAAGTTTCTAAAAATAGTAACTAGTTAGAGTTACTAGTTACTTCTTTTCAAAAGTAACTGAGTTATTTACCAATTACTGCATGATTAAAGTAACTAGTTACTTGGAAAAGTAACTTTCACGTTACTTTTAAATGCATACTTAAATCATCTTGCACACAGATAATTTACAAGATAATTTAATTAATGGATGATATTATGGTCTTGTTAATGTCACCATTTACCATTTAATGTCAGTCTAAAAACACTGTTTCAGATAGAGCTTTTAGAACATGTTCAGTCTGCTTTATCCTGCCTTGAGAGCTCTTACTGTGGAAAAAAAATGAAAAAAATCAACACGAAATTGCCAGTAATTCCCTCATTTTGGAGTAAGAAATAGGGTTTGTGGAGTGAGAGGGAAAAAAGAGTGAGAATCACTCCAAAAGAGTGAGTTGGCAACACTGCATTAAGCTGTCAATTTCTTATCTTTAATATTATGGACTTAACCCGATGTGCAGTGATCCAAAGAAAATGTCCATTATCCACAGTCCAAATGTCTGCTGTGACAGAGACATGATCCAGTCCCATAAATTCCTTTTGAACATCAAAATCTATTTTTGAATAATCTTTATCCAGGTACCAAGTAAATGTGTTTTAACTTCAGTGGCTCACAGTCTCAGCTGTCTGATGGAAAATGACTTATCAGATCTTCATTCTGTAACGATGTATCTGGCAGTCAGTCGCTTTAATTCTTGCTGGGTCACAAACTGTCCAGATGCACACCTGTGCTTGAAATTCAATGTGGTTGTTCAGATAGCGTAAATCCACTAATAACACAGTGCTAGTATAGCATAACACTAGTTTTGATCATGTTGCTGTTCAGGCACTTCTGATGGTTACAGTCAGTCTCACACGGCCCGCCAACATGCTTTTGTCCTTAACTGTGACAAACAAAACAAAAACAAAGTAGTTTCACCTTCTCCCAGCAGAAGCAAGCTCCATTTGTGGCTGCTGGCTGCGGCAGTGAAGAGGCTCTTTGCAACACGTTGACTGATGGGTGCGTTAGCTACGTAGGGTCAGTTTGTATTTATTTGTGCTAAAAATATCTATCCATCACTCTATAAAAGCAAGAAATCTCTGTGCATGTGTCTGTGTGTGTGTCACGCTTCATAGGACATCATAGGACGGCCTATGATCTCTGCCTGAACATCATAGGACATCCTATGATCTCAGGCATCATAGGACGATAAATGTGTCTTCATGATGTCACATAGACCACAAAGATCATAGGACGATTTGTAGGCAGCAGTGGCTCAGGAGGTAGAGCAGGTCGTCCAATAACCGCATGGTTGGCAGTTCAAATCCCGCTCTCTCCGGATATCCTGCCGTTGTGTCCCTGGGCAAGACACTTCACTCCCAATTGCTCCTGGTGGGTCTGGAAGTGCCACGTTAGGTAGCATGCTGCCATCAGTGTGTCAATGTGTGACTGGGTGGATAGCAGGATCTGTAAAGCACTTTGGTCATCAAGAGATGAGAATAAAAGTGCTATATAAGTGAATGCCATTTACCATTTTTTATGATGTCACACAAAGATTTTATCTCCCCCTCTCAGGTGTTCCTCCTTTCATCACTGACGAGCAGTTGGAGATGGAGCTCCGCAGGTTTGGGAAGTTTGCGGGCCTGTTTAGAACTGTGGGTTTGGGATGCAGGGATACCAAATTGAAACATGTAAAATCACTCAGGCAACAGGTCTTCATGTTTTTGGACTCGCCCACTCAAACACTTGAAGTGTCCTTCCGGGTCAAACATGGGGACGGGTCCTACATGGTGTATGCGAACTCAGGACAGATGAAGTGTTTTGATTGTGGAGACGTGGGCCATAAACGCTTCGCTTGTCCGCACAAGCAGCGGGCGGGAGGCTCTGATGGCGCCGTAGCTGACGCCGGCGGTGCGGCCTCCGCTCACGCCGCTACTGCGGACGCCGTTGCGGGGCCTTCCGCCGGTCCTGCTCCGGAACCTGCTGCTGTTGCGGGGCCTTCCGCCGGTCCTGCTTCGGAACCTGCTGCTGTGTCTGTGGACAGCCCGGCTGTGGTGCCCACAGCCCAGCTTACGGTTGGCAGCGTCGCTGGCGATGACGCCCAAACAGTCACTGATGGTGCATCACAATCTAGCTGTGAGAAAGAGCTTGTGACATCAGCGGCTGTGGTTCTGGTGGCTGCTACCATTTCAGAGCAGCCACCGGAACAACGCCAGTCAGCTGTTGTTGGTGGCGTTCAGGAAAATGTAGCTCATGATGAATCAGCGCCCCAACATCTTTTTTCTTCAATCTGGAGAAGTCTGCTGCAAAAAAGAAGTTGATGACTTGCTTAAAACTCCCAGATGGTCAAATGACTACAAATCCATCTGAGATGCGATGTCATGCAGTGGATTTTTACAGGGTCCTGTTTGGTGCAGAACCATGTTGCATAGAATCTCAAAACCAACTCTTTGAAGGTCTTCCCATGCTCAGCCCAGAGGACAGGGCTGCTCTGGACTGTGAACTGACTTTGGATGAGTTAACTGTAGCAGTTAATCAAATGGCTCTGGGACGTGCACCGGAAATTGACGGTCTTTCTTCTGACTTTTTTAAGCATTTTTGGGATATTATTGGATCAGACTTTTATGACGTTCTAATTGCCTGTTACAGAAATGGAACTTTACCTGTCTCCTGCCGGCATGCAATACTATCTCTGCTGCCTAAGGAAGGGGACTTGGCCTTGCTTAAAAACTGGAGGCCTGTGGCTCTTCTTTGCACGGACTACAAGGTGCTTTCTAAAGCCCTGTCCAATAGACTGAAAAATGTATTGGGTTTCATCATAGATAGAGATCAAACATATTGTATTCCTGACCGAACCATTATGGACAATATTTTTCTCGTACGTGACGTTCTTCATCTCAGTAAATGTTATGATTTACAGTTCGGTATTATGTCTTTGGACCAAGAAAAGGCTTTTGATAGGGTTGACCATTCTTATTTGTTTTCCACACTGAAGGGGTTTGGGTTTGGCAATATGTTTTTGAGGTGGGTCAATCTGCTATATACTGGAGCTGAGTGTTTGGTAAAGATGGCCGCAGGGCTGAGTCGGCCAATCCCTGTACATCAGGGAATAAGGCAGGGTTGTCCCATCTCAGGTCAACTGTATAGCTTGGCTATTGAGCCTTTGCTGTGCAGGTTGCGCACTCAGCTGGGTGGTTTGATTCTGCCGAGGCCCTCCAGCAGTTGTCATCCAATCGTCTTGTCTGCTTATGCGGATGACATCAACGTTTTCATCACATCCCACAGGGATGTACAGCGTCTGGTGGACACTTTATCCATTTATGAGAAAGCATCTTCTGCACGGGTAAACTGGGCCAAGAGTGAGGGTCTATTGGTGGGCCAGTGGTCACATCAGGACATTCCTCAGCTTCCTGGAGGTCTTCTGTGGGGGAAAGCCGTGGTGCAGTGGTTAGCACTGCGGCAGCACAGTTTACCCTCAGCCGGGGGATCGCGGGGATCATGAGATCGTGGGTTCGATCCCTGCCCCCGGCTAACAGTGATCTGTGTGGAGTTTACATGTTCTCCCCGTGTTGCATGGGTTTACTCCGGGATTTCTCCGGTTTCCTCCCACATGCCAAAAACATGCAGGTTAGGGATATGGGGCGCTTGCGCACGCAGTGACCGGCAGCTGGTGGCTTGTCACCGGACTGCAGAACAAATCTACCTACGGGTACAAAATAAGTCCAAAAAAAAAAAAGTGTTGGGGGTATTTTTGGGCTCTGAGGACTTTGAACGCAAGAACTGGGAAGGAATTAAGGAGAAGGTGTGTGCTCACTTTTCTAAATGGAAATGGTTGCTACCACAGCTGTCATATAGGGGAAGGGTTCTGGTCGCCAATAATCTGGTCGCTTTGGCTCTTTGGCATAGGCTTATTGCTTTGACACCGCCCAGGAGCCTGGTTGAGGAGGTTCAGAAGATCATCATGGATTTCTTTTGGTCTGGTCGACATTGGGTCCGTGCGGCTGTTCTCTACCTGCCTGTTGCCGAGGGAGGACAGGGCCTGGTGGACATACAGTCCAAGACCGCCTGTTTTAGGCTTCAGACTGCACAACGGCTCCTTTACAGATGTGGCCCCTGCTGGATGGACACTGCAAAACTGCTCCTGAGGAGAGTTGGCCACTTGGGCTATGATAAGCAGCTTTTCCTCGTGAAGTCCAGGGAGGTGGACCTTACTGGACTTTCTGCTTTCTACACATCTGTCGTACATGCATGGCAAGTCTTCACCGTAGCCCGCATTCCTGAGGAGACACCAGGCATGTGGCTATTCGAGGAACCACTGTTTTTCAATCAATTCATGGACACTCAAGTGCTGCAATCTGTTAGTCTGCGAACTTGTTTAAGAGAGGCACGCTGTACCAAGCTTGGTCATCTTATGAAGATGTCAACCACGTCGATAGAAACGCTGCGGCGGAGTGCCAACATTACATCTGTCAGACTGGTGCATAGGGTGGTGAAGGAAGTGTGTGCTGCCCTGCCACGACCGCTTAGAGCATTTGCGGAAGACCGGACTCTTTCCACTCAATGGGATGAGGGCACTGTGTCCAACTTTCCTGCCCTTTCCATAAGTCCAGCTGTGGGAGAGTGGCAGCAGGGAGCGGATCACCTGCTGTCCTTCAGAAATCCTCGTCTGGGCAAGTTCCAGTTTGTGGGGATGAAGGCGATGTATCACATCTGTGTGAAAGTTCTGAATCTGTGCTCTCTGACGGACGTGAAAGAGTTGAAGTGGGCGGGGTTTTTGGGGCCGGTATTCTCCCCAAAAGGCAGCTGGCGGTCCATGTACAAGCTCCCCATTGAGAAACGGACGGCAGATCTCCAGTGGAGGATTGTTCATGGGGCAATAGCTACGAATAAATACAGAGCACACCTGGATCCGAATGTGGGGGAGGAATGTTTGTTTTGTTCCCAAGTTGAGACCCTGGAGCATTTGTTTGTTCAGTGTTTTCGTTTATCTGGCCTTTTTGATTTTCTAAAAGTGTGGTTTCATGATTTGGGTGAGTGTTTCTCTTTTGGTTTGTTTATTTACGGGCCAAAGTATAAAGTGGCAAAGAAGTCTGTGCACACTTTGATGAACTTCCTATCTGGTACTGCTAAACTTGCCATCTGGCTGACAAGCAAAAATCGGACTACTAACACTGGCAATGTGGATCCTGTGTTTGTTTTCAAGGCCTTGTTAAAAGTCAGACTCCAGGTGGAGTACTCTTACTATAAAATGGTGGACAATTTGGAGGTATTCACCAATAGATGGACTGTAGGGAATATTTTGTGTTCTGTGGGAGAGGGGGACTATACTAGCATCAGCACCGGATCACCCCAGGGCTGTGTACTTTCCCCCCTACTCTTCTCCCTTTACACCAACTCCTGCACCTCCAGCCACCAGTCTGTCAAGTTGATCAAGTTTGCGGACGACACCACCCTCATCGGGCTCATCTCCAACGGCGACGAGTCCGCCTACAGGAGAGAGGTGGCCCAGCTGGCGTCCTGGTGCAGCAATAACAACCTGCAGCTGAACGCTCTGAAGACAGTGGAGATGATTGTAGACTTCAGGAAAGTCACTACTCCTCTGCCCCCCCTCACCCTCTCAGGCTCTCCCATCACCACTGCTGATTCCTTCCGCTTCCTAGGCACTACCATCACCAGGGACCTCAAATGGGAGCTGACCATCAGCTCACTCATCAAAAAAGCCCAGCAGAGGATGTTCTTCCTGCGGCAGCTGAGGAAGCTCAAGCTACCCACCAAGATGTTAGTGCAGTTCTACACAGCCATCATCGAGTCCATCCTCACCACCTCCATAACCGTGTGGTACGCAGGAGCCACTGCCAGGGACAGACTAAGGCTGCAGCGCGTCGTGCGCACTGCTGAGAAGGTGATCGGCTGCAAGCTCCCATCTCTCCAGGATCTGTACATCTCCAGGACCCGGAGGCGTGCTGGCCGGATCATAGCCGATCCCTCACACCCTGGTCACGTACTGTTTGCCCCCCTCCCCTCTGGTAGAAGACTTCGGTCCATCCAGACTAAAACCTCCCGTCACATGAACAGCTTCTTCCCCTCTGCCATTAGACTGCTGAACACTAAGTGACTCTCGTGCACCATGTACAGCAGCTCAACCAGACTCATGTCAATCATCACTGTTTTCTTCCTGCATTACCGACTGCACTATATAGTTCTCCACAGTATCTGCTGCTGGCTAATATATATTTTAACTGTTGACCAGTATCACTTAATCTTATCCTACACTTTATTACATGTATAGTTTATTTCTCTTATCTTATCATGTTTAATGTTGCAGCATTGTACCGAGACAAATTCCTAGTTTGTGTACTACATGAACAATGGCAATAAACCTGATTCTGATTCTGATTCTGATTCTGATGAGTTATGTTTGCACTTTTGAAATGTGACACACTTGGTGGAATGATGTTGGCGATCTTATACTTCTGAATTGTGCAATAAAGGGATTTTTTAAAACTCAAACTCTCTCTGTTCTCCTTCTCCCTCTTTCCCTCTCTCTCTCCCTCTCCCTCTCTCCCTCTGTTTCCGGCGGCCGAAGGAGGAGGGCGGAAATAGGGAACTCAGTGGCTTGTTTGGACTTTTTTTCGGTTTTCTACTGCTGGCCGCTTTTCAAGTTTTGGTTTTTTTGGGTGGAGGATGGCGGCCTTGGGAAAGCCACCTCCATCTATCCACCAGGGGGTGAGGATCGTTCCCCCGGACAGCGAAGTTACTGTGGAGGAGGTCCTGGATGCTGTGTCCGAGCAGGTGGGCCCTGACGCAGTCTGCTTTGCTTCTTGAATGAATAGAGCTGTGGTTGTGTTTCTGGCGGCTGAAGACGATGTTCACACCCTGATTGTAAGCGGTGTGGTTATCGGGGAAACGTATGTACAGGTGTCCCTCTTATCTGTACCATCAACGAGAATCATCGTCTCAGGTGTTCCACCTTTCATCACTGACGAGCAGCTGGCGACGGAGCTCTGCAGATTTGGGAAGTTTGCGGGCCCGTTTACGACTCTGCCTTTGGGATGCAAGGCCGCCAAGTTCAAACATGTGAAATCGCTCAGGCGACAGGTGTTCATGTTTCTCGACTCGCACACTCAGACTCTGGAAGTGTCCTTCAGGGTCAAGCACGGGGACGGATCTTACATGGTGTATGCGAGCTCGGGACAGATGAAGTGTTTTGAATGTGGAGACGTGGGCCATAAACGGTTTGCTTGTCCACACAGGCAGCGGGCGGAGGGCCCTGATGGGGCCGCGGATGGTGCCGGCGGCGAGCCCTCCGCTCACGCCGCAGCTGCGGACGGCGGCGCGGCCTCCGCTCCCGCTCCTGTGTCTGTGGACGGCCCGGCTGCGCCGCCCGCGGCCCAGCTTGCGGTCGGGAGCGTGGATGGCGATGGCGCCAAAAATGTCACTGATGGTGCGTCACAATCATCTCGCTGTGTGACGTCAACAGCTGTGCCGCCGGCAGCTGCTACCGCTTCGGAGGAGGGGACGGAGCACCAACCTGATGGTGTGTCACAATCATCTCGCCGTGTGACGTCAGCGGCTGTGCCTCCGCCAGCTGCTGCCGCTTCGGAGGAGGGGATGGAGCACCGACCTGATGGTGCGTCAGAATCTCGCTGTGTGACATCAGCGGCTGTGCTTCCGGAGGCTACTACCATTACACAGCGGGGGATGGAACAGTGACAGTCAGCTGCTGAGGGTGGCGTCCAGGAAAATGTGGCCCATGATGAATCCACTGGCCCGGGAGAACCAAGCAGTCAGCTGAGTTGTGCTGACAAGGAAATGGAATCTGAGAACGACACTGTGTATAATGCTGAGTCTATTGAGGCAAAATGCAGTACAAACACGAGTTTGTATTCACTGGAAGAAATAAATGCATTTCTGGATGAAACCTATAACAAAGCCATTAGGGTCGCCGACTACTTCAATTACACTGATAAATTCATTAAGTCTGTGGATGTGCTAAGAAGGCAGGTTGGTCTTGACCTCCTGGATGAAAGGAAGCGTTATCGCCTCAAGAAACACCTGACAGTCCTGCGTAAAGCAGCAGGGGGAACGCCGGTCAAGCGCGCCCGACAGGAGGAATGAATGGCGGTCATTCCTCTGCCTGTTTTACACATTTTTGGGATATTGTTTGAACAGACTTGTATATGACATTTAATTGACTGTAATTGACTGTCACAGAACTGGATCTTTGAATAGGTGGACTGCAGGGACTGCTCTGTGTTGTGTGGGGGGGGGGGGAATATTTCAGTTTGCACTTTTTCCAATGTGACACACTTGGAGGAATGATGTTGGTGTGCTTACATTTTTTTGAAGTGTGCAATAAAAGCTTTTTTTAAAAGTCAAAAGTCTCCCTCTCTCCTCTCTCCCTCTCTCTCCTCTCTCCCTCTCTCTTTCCCTCTCCCTCTCCCTCTCTCTCCCTCTTCATTCAGCAGCACCCAAGGATTTTGACATGACAGGCTCCAGGCCCTCTGCTGGGCCCCCAATGCTGTGTGTGTCTGTTTGTGTTGTGTGTCTGTCACACGCTTCATAGGACATCATAGGACGGCCTATAATCTCTGCCTGAACATCATAGGACGTCCTATGAACTCAGGCATCATATGACGACAAATGTGTCTTTATGGTGTCACATAGACCACAGAGATCATAGGACAATTTGTCTTTATGATGTCATACATAGATTTGTCTATGTGTCGACAAATGTGTCTTTATGATGTCACATAGACCACAGAGATCATAGGACGATGTCTTTATGATGTCACACATATGTGTTTGTGTGCATAGGACACATAGACAAATGTGTCTTTATGATGTCACATAAACCACAGAGATCATAGGACGTCCTATGACAAATAGACAAATGTGTCTTGATGATGTCATATGATCTCTGCCTGAACATCATAGGACGTCCTATAGGACACATAGACAAATGTATCTTTATGATGTCATGATCCTGTCCATGAACTGAAATTACGACGCACCTATCCCTCAACCAGCGGTCTCAACAAAGAAGAAGGAAGATCCACCAGATGGAGAGCAATAGAATGACGAGAACTGCTGCATGTCAGAAAAGATGCCATGAAGATGAAACACCTGAGGTTCCAGCAGTACATCGCACCCGTCTGAGACAGGACACCCTTCACCAGCATAGGGTACGACAGACTTTAAAGCACGTTTCTAGGACATCATTGGACGGCCTATGATCTCTGCCTCATCATCATAGCGCGTCCTATGAACTCAGGCATCATAGGACAACTTGCCATGCCTACATGACGGAAAATGTGTAACATCATAGGACAACTCGCCATGCCTACATGATGGCAAAAGTGTAACCTTGACGAATGCAAGTCTACACTACAAATGTGTAAAATGCCAAGCAAAGCGCTGATTTTCTCTGGGTGCTCCGGTTTCTACACACATGCACGGCCCTTCCTGAACAGGGTTGAAAGCCACTTTTTCAGGATTGTGCCCATGAACTGGAATTACGACGCACCTACCCCTCAACCAGTGGTCTCAACGAAGAAGAAGAAGACCCACCAGATGGAGAGCAATAGAATGAGGAGAACTGCTGCACGTCAGAAAGGATGTCGTGAACATGAAACACCTCAGGTTCCACCAGAACGCCGCAGGCTATGACTGTGAACAACACAGCTGTCTGAGACAGAAGCAGACCCTTCAGTGGTCTGAACGAAGAAGAAGAAGACCCACCAGATGATGTCTATATGATGGCACATAGACAGAGCACATGACTCCCTACAAGACACATACTGTATATATACTGTATAGACACAGGTGTCGTGTGAATTGCCTATAAAAATATTTGTCATAAGGTACAGGAATTATTTATTTTACTTAATAGTAGGTGTGAAAGGGGCGGAGTTAAACCATCACTCTACACTCGCTAAATTAAATAAAAGCACTCGTAAAAGGGGCACCAGTCCTAACGGACAATAATATTAACTTTAATTTTATTTAATGTGTACCTTCAATTACTTAATGAATCAGTCTCAAAATTTCAGTGAGTTCTTGTCCTGCCGTGATTAGGAAACATGTATATGCAAAAGAAAAACGCTTCACCTTCTCTCATTCACCCTTTTATTAAACTCATTCAGGTTACATGGCATGGCGTTCAAATGATGAATAAACAGATTTAAATGATAACAGCGTAATATATCACATTAACTGATATTGGGTTCCTGAACATAACATCCAGCGTTACACCTCTGTAGACCCAAGGAGGAACCAGACTTATGTTTCAACGGTAAATGAGGCTGAAATGTTTTAACAAAACAACGCAATTTTATGGGGAAAATTCATAAGCTAATTATCTAAAAATGACTTCTGAATTAATCTACAAAAATTTAAGGGCAGTTACTTAAAAATGACTAAGAGTTTTCCTTCAGTTTATAGTTTTATCCTGTGGCTGAGAGACTAATTGAGCCCTGAAATATGGGCCATATTCAATTGTAATTTAATTGTTAGGACATCACGTTTTAACCCAGCAGATAAGAAAAGTAGGAGCTTCACTCACACAACAGCTGTAGGTCCACGTTTCCGCGGGTCGGTACCGCTGGGTTTTGAAGTTAGGACGTCGGAGGAAGCGGCTGCTGTCCTCACAGCTGTGGAGGCGATAACTCAGTTGGGGGACCTTCAAGGAGACAATGGCAGCCGTGGATGGTTTGTCTCAGGGCGGCGTGAAAAGTCCTTGGAAAAGAGTCCAAATTTGAGGTCTCTTGTAGCGGGATAGACCAAAAAAAACTGAAGGAAAATCTTCTCAGTCTCTGTTCACTTTAACTTAGGTAAATTAAAGGTCCACTTTAACGGTGTGAAAAGTCATTAAAAAAATGAGAAAAACATTTACTAGGATAAGAATGGCTTCTGAGGTGAAGGAAAAAAAAATTGAGAATTTGATTCTCTGAAAAAGCAAGCTCTAAAGAAAAATGGTTTCTCCTCAGTAACCAGAAAGACTTGACAAACTTCACAAAGAACAGAATAAAACTTCACAGGGCCTTGAAACGGTGGAATGAAATCTTCTTCTGAGATCTAGATTACTATTCTGCTTCTCTAATCTTAATTTAGTTCCTCATCTTTCTCAAAATCTCTTTCTTTCTTCTTTCTGTGTTTCTAATTCTTAATTCTATCACCGTTCTCTATCTTGCTGTTCTTGTCACATTGTTACTTTACTTCTTGCTAATCTTCCTGCCTTTTGTTTGATCTTACTCTTTTTGCTTAAACTCAAATCTAACTTCTCTCTTTTAAAGTTACCTCGCTGGGTCGTAAAATGATGATGTCAATCGCAAGACTGACCAATCGACTTTTCAGAAGCAGTTTGAAATGGCTGCTATCCAATGTGAGAACATCTCTTTGTTTGAGAGCAGCCAATCAAACGAAGACACCATCCCATGAAATTGCAGAGGAAAAATCAACACTCAGTCAGTTCTTATGAAATTAGGTGCTCAATATAAAATCTAACTAAATTAAATGACTTGGCTAATATTTGGTGATCATGCATTTATACCATTACTCCAATATTACATTTGTTTGAATAACACTCATGAATATAACATTTCTTATACATAATTATAATACATGCATTCACATTTACTAACTAACTAACTAACTAACCTGCACTTATATAGCGCTTTTCTAGTCACAAAGACCACTCAAAGCGCTTTCATTAATACTAACCCTCTATTCTAAGGGCCTATAGGAAACAGATATCTAGGGACAATTTAGAACAGCCAATTAACCTAACATGCATGTCTTTGGCATGTGGGAGGAAACCGGAGAAATCCCGGAGTAAACCCACGCAACACGGGGAGAACATGCAAACTCCACACAGATCACTGTTGGTCGGGGGCTGGGATCGAACCCACGATCCCACGATCCCCACAATCCCCCGGCCAAGGGTAAACTGTGCTGCCGCAGTGCTAACCACTGCGCCACCGTGCAGCCTAAACCTGGACTAAACCATGGTTCCACAGAGGTCTTACTCAGAGGGTGTTTGAGACCTTTGTTCTGGAGGACTGAGCGAACATGAAAAGTCATCATTGGTGATAAAAGAGGGATGATTTTCAGTGTCCTTAGGATCCAGAGAATAAGCTGAAAGAAACTTAATGTTTAGAACAAATTAAAAGTCATCTTGCATACTGAAAACACATTTCGTAGGTATCCACTAGGAGGTACTGTTGAGCTGTAGATGATTTCCTTAAGGTCCATAGTATCTGGGAGAAAACCTGGATAGTATCGTGGGCTATAAACCCGTCGGATTAAGCCGTTTACGACTCATTTAAGAAGATTGGTTTCCTGTGAAAAGATACGTTATCCAAATGCAGTGTTCGCATTGAGAGGTCTGGTCTCCTGAGTTTTATGTTCCTTTGAGCCTTTAAAAGCAAATTCTGATCCTTACAATCTCTGCAAGAGGCAACTGTTTACATTGGGGTCCTGGGAAAGCAAGCATCTTTGGTCAGGCCTGGAAGAGGCCTGCATGAGTCGACATAAAAGCCAGTGATATTCCTGTAACATGCAGAAAAGTGATATTCCTGTATAAGGAATAAAATGAAATTCCTGTAAACTGGAGAGAAGTGATCTTCTGTCTTGGTTTGAGGAGACGATGATGCTACAGTTCCCCCCTTTGTAGCAATGGTGAGCATCGGTCAGTGTTGGTACACACCCATGGCAGCTTCGTCTCCTTGGCAACACTTGACCTAAATACTGGGTTAAAAGGTTTTTGTGATGTCCATACACACTAGCATGCAAACAGTATCTATTACTAAGTGCAGATCTTTGACTTTGGTTTACTGGAAGGACTTCCATGAATTTCCAAAAATAATTTGAGTATGGACAAATGTAGATTATAAAATTGACTTGGAGTAGTAAGCTGAGGCATATGTCTTGAAATGACTCAAAAATTCTGTTTACAAAAATAAGGAGATACAAAGTGCATAGTCTTACATACCTCAGGTAGGAATTTTGGTTTACGATGAAATAGCTATCATAGTTGTTTAAAAATAGTTTGAATGGGTACAAAAATCAAAATGGAGTGCAAGAGCTATGTATAAAAATATAGGTTTATATATAAGCATGCATATAACTTCAGAAATTCCAAGAATAAAGTAAAATAAAAGTCAAAACAAAGAAAGCAAAACAAAAATTTATTGCTTATTTGAGGTAGATGTTTAGGTTAAGCAATATTGAGTTAATTCAAGGAGGTTCAAATTGAATTGATTTAGCTGGACTAAACCATGGTTCCACAGAGGTCTTACTCAGAGGGTGTTTGAGACCTTTGTTCTGGAGGACTGAGCGAACATGAAAAGTCATCATTGTTCTTTGAGTGGCAATGAGGAATAACTTTGTGACATCTGAAACAGGGGCAAGAAGCGGTGAAGGCAGACTCATTGTCAAAGTGTTAGCTGAAAGTCTAATATTTCTAGCTACCTTTCGAAGAAACACAGGCATTAGATGTGGGTGAGCATGGTCACCCTCTAACATGAAGAGTGACAAGTCCAAGACCTTGTTGAGTTTGAATGAGGCTTTGGAGCAAACATTCAAAACCAACACAGTATCTTGCAAAGTTTTGGTAACAGTTGGTGGTTCAACTATCTGGCATTTCAGTGTAGCGGTGTTGACTGATTTAACAGTAGACGTGCTAAGGCTAGCAAGGGGCTCTAATGATGAGGCTGTGGTTGAGAATCTACCTAAGGATTGTTGACTTCTTGTCTGGGTTCTGTCCAATTCTAACTGGGCGAAAGTAGGTGAGAGTGCTAGGTAGAGGGCTAAACTGAAAAACAGGAGGGCCATCATCCTGGCCAACGAATAGAAGTGAGTCATTTTAATCTTGAGCTTCTTGTCAGTTTTCCTTTTCTTGAGGTACCTGAGTGGTAGATGAAAGTTATTCTCAGTGGTGGAACAACTTTGTTAGAGACTGAGCTCTAAGCTATTAGTGTTTATCACCTTTAGAGGGTTTTGTGATTATTGACTTAAGCTAGTGATGTTGTTGATTTTGTGTGTACTACTTTGAAATAGTAACTTGATAATACTGAATGAAATTTTGCAGGGTCTTTTAAAGTTAGATTTTAAGGAAGTCAATTAGTTTGGGTTAACTTTCTCCTTTTGAAGGTTTAATGCAGTTACCTGATTGAGGAAAGAGAAATGCGACCGAGCGTGCCTGAGGCTGATAGTCAGCTAACAGTTATCTATCAGGCACAAACAAGATTTTAGGTTTGTTTACTGACTTAATGGAACAGTGTTGTCCCCGACGAGTCCCATGGGGTTTTTGTAAGCTTTGATTTGATTACGATGGACCCATTTGGAGATGGGGTCCTGGCGACCTTTGCTTATTTTGATTTGGTAAACGACCAGAGAGAGTTTATCTGTGATCGTGTGTGGACCTGTCCACCTGGGGAGGAACTTCCGAGCGAGTTTTCCTGCTCGTGCGTTGGTCTGTCCTGTCTGAGGAATGAAAGCATAATAGAAAACCTTGTCTCCCACTTGGAGTTCGTCATGTGAGGCTTTCTGATCGTAGTAGGCTTTGCATCCTTCAGCTGATCGGTCCAAATGTTTTTGGGCAAAGGTAAAAGTCTGTTGGAGATGTTTGGTCAGGTCAGTCATGTACTGGTGAGTAGTGTAAGCTGTAGCAACACTGGCTTCTCCAGGTTGGTAGAGTAAATGCAGGGGCAAAATTTGCCGGCCTGTCATCATTTCAAAAGGTGACACCCCCGTAGCTTCATGGGGTGTGGCTCGGATGGCCATTAAGACCAGCGGGAGTTTTACGTCCCAGTCTTTTTGGCGTGGTGAAACATACTTCTTCAGTATGTTGATCACAGTTCGGTGGGTTCTTTCAACCTGTCCAGAAGATTGTGGGTGGTGGCTAATATGGAAGTTAGCTTTAACTCCCAAGGTTTCCCACAGTTGTCGCATGACTTCGGCGGTGAAATGAGTGCCGCGGTCAGAGTTGATTCGGCTTGGCAGACCAAATCTAGAGAACACATGGTTCATCAACAAGTAGGCCGTGGTTTCTGCCATGTCATTAGGAGCAGGCAGGCACTCGACCCATTTGGTGAAAGCACATGTGACTGTGAGGAAGTATTTGTTTCCTCTGGCTGATCGTGGAAGGGGACCTACCCAGTCAATTTGGAGGTCAGACCATGGGAATGAAATGCCTCTTTTCTGTAGGGGTGCTCGATGAATCGGGTTGGTTGGTTGAAACTGGCAACATACGAGACATCCCTTGATGTAGTCCGCTACATCCTTTCGCATGTATGGCCAATATGCCACTTGTTTAAGCGCGTTGTACGTCGCTTTGACGCTTTTGTGTCCTGCAGTTGGGAGATCATGGGCATGAACAATCATCACCCCCCTCTGGTTACGAGGGACCACAAGCGCAGGCGCAGGGAGTTCATCGGAAACATGAACTAGGATGCCATTTCGCAGCTGCAAGGATGATCGTGCGGCAAAAAGTGGTTTCAAGTCTGGAGTGTCAGCGAGATCCGAGTCGGATGGTGCATTAAGTGCAGGATCCGAGAGGTATTGTATCATTTTATGAATCGCAGGGTCAAGGGTTTGAAGAGAGATAAGGTCAGCGTCAGTGAAAACAGGGTCAACCGCAAGGGGACCTGTGGTTTGTGTCGTGTCTTGGGCCCTGTTAGTCTGGGCCCTAGTGACTGCGCAGACTGTAGGGGTGGGTGGGTGGGACTGTAAAGTCGGCACCTGAGCAGAATCAAAGGACCAGGGTGTGCCTTGTATGGCTCCTTGTTTTGCAAGTGAGTCCCCAAGGTCATTCCATTCTTTGTCTTGACCTGGTGTGCGCGAGTGACCTCTGACCTTTTTCCAATACACCTGGAGGTTGTTGGAGGTGACCAGGTGATCACATGCCTTGAAAAGGTCTTGATGTTTAACTGGTTTGCAGTTAGAGGTTACAAAACCTTTGGCCTTCCAGAGTGCTAAATGACAAGTGAAGCTGAGGCGTGCGTAGTTGGAGTCAGTGCAGATGACCAATGTGTGAATGCCATGGTCTACGGCAAGTTGCAGTGTAATGAGCACGCCTGCGATTTCTGCATACTGAGATGATTGGGAACCCAGTTGATAGTTGTGGGGTTCACAAGGCTGATTGTTCAGCCATGCCACACCTACACCAGCACGAATGTGAGTTTCATGGTGAAAAGAACAACCATCGACATAGGCGGTGACCATATCTCGACAGATGTTCTGGTCAAAGTAGTGATGGTTTGGGTCTTCAGTGACTGTAGGTGGCTCTGCATGTATAGATGGTCCTGGAGTGTCCTCAGAGCACCGTTGGCAGGCAGCCAAGTCTGTGCCGAGAGGGCTTCTCAACTTTTGTGCATAGCGGACCTCCACGTCAAAGCTTTGTAGAGCCGTTAACCAGGAGGCTATTCTGGCATTTGTTACAACGCCTTCTCTGATGCGTTGACTGTTAAGGAAGACCACTGGTTGGTGGTGAGTCTCAACTGTGATTCTCTGGCCTCCTACATAGTTGGAGAAATGTTTGACTGCCCATACAGTGGCCAGAAGGGCTTTTTCGCAGTCCGAGTATTTCAGTTCCAGACCAGAGAGGGTTTTGCTGGCATAGGCCACGACACATTTGTTGTGGTCGTAGATTTGGTATAATCCAGCGCTTAAGCAGTTGGCAGAGAACCCCACTTGTAAGAAGAATGGCTGGTCGCAGTTGGGATAGGCCAAACATGGTGCTGTGCATAACTTTTGCTTCAATGCTAGCATAGCTTGTTCTTGAGCCTCAGACCAAATGAAAGGGGTGTCCTTTTGTAGGAGGTCTGTAAGGGGTTTTGCCAAGTCTGCATTATCCTCAATAAACTGACGTGAGTAAGTGCATACCCCTAGGAAGCTCCAGAGTTCGGAGATGTTGGTAGGGGCTTTGATGTTCAGCACACCTTGAACTCGTGCCGTTTGTGGTAGGACCCCTTTTGATCCTACCAAGAGACCAACAGAGTTGACTTTGGTTTTGCACCATTGGCACTTGGAGAGAGAAATTTTGGCTCCAGCTCACGTGAACTGGCCAAGGACATGGTCAATTTCAGTGAGATGGTTGTCCAGAGTTGGACTCCGAATGAGAATGTCGTCAACATAGATGAGGTTACCTCTGTCTCGGGCGTCTGGACATGCTTTGTTCAAGAAAATGTACTCTGCAGGAGGGTTAGCATAACCGAAAGGGCATCGGGTGAATGTGTATTGGCGATTCGCAAACATGAAGGCCAGTTTGTGTTGGTCTTCAGCTTGGACAGGAATAGTCCAAAAGCCAGAAGCAATGTCCAGTGTTGAGAAGTATTTGGCATCTTTGACTCTAGGGAGTTCTTGCTCCAGTTGAGTCATAGGCCACCTAGAGAGAGGAACTTGAGTGTTCAATTTCCTGTAATCAATGGTGAGTCTCCACTTACCATTGGGCTTTAGGACAGGCCATAAGGGGGCCGAGTAGGTACTGTTGCATGGCCTGATTATGCCACGGTCCAGTAAATCATCGATTATTTCTTGTACTGGGCCGTACGAGGCCAAGGGAATCTTGTACTGCCTGACGTAGGTTGGAGGAGCGTCAGGTGGTGTAGGAATGCGTACTGAGTGGATTGCGATTAGTCCACAGTCCAAGGAGTCTTTGGAGAAGGATTGTTCATACTTAAGAAGAACTTGGTGAAGTTTTCACGTTCTTCGTCAGAGGTTAGGGCATCAGCATCAGCTACCACCTGTGCGATCTCTTCAGCGATAGTGAGGACCGGTTTCGGTGGAGCATCGCTGGGATTGTCATTGGTTTACTGATCGGACTCCGATGGAAGGAGTTCAATGGCTTGGACAAGCATTTGTTCATTGTTGGTCAAGTCGATTCATCCGACTGACTCTTTGTCAGGGGTTGGCATTGACACAAGAGCGATGGCCTTAGAAGGCTTAGTGTAAATGACTGTAGGTTCAAGAGAGTCGGCCCAAAGAGAATCAGGGAGGCTGCCTAGCACAGGAACAGTCAGTTCAAAATCGTGGAAATCTGTGGTGATGAGCCAGCCAAGAGGCGTGGCCTTGGGCAGGACGATGGTCTCTGCCGTGGGATTGTTTACCGGTAATGTGGTGGTTCTGTAGCCTAGGCTTAGAAGGGGCATGGCCTCGAGAGTTAAGCCTAGATTGTCAAGCAAAGGAGCCGGTTGGAAAAATGCTTGTGGATGCATAAGTTTCTGTCCGGTCTGAATGCATAGTTGGACCGGGTAGCACATGACATTAGCAGGTATGAGACAATGTTGAGTGTTCAGTACCTGGCAGGCCTCAGGGATGGTCTGGCCTGACTTTAGAGTGTCAAGATCTGGTTTAGAGTGAGTGTCTCGAACTGGGGTGAGAGACCATAAGACATTGTTTATGGTATCAACCTGGGTTCCGAGTCTCACAAGAAGATCACTACCGATGTAGACTGCATGTGGCATGTTGGGAACGACCAAGAAGGGATGCGTTAGCAGTCTGTGGTTCCACTGAAGGTGGAGGGCGCAGATACTTGTGGCGACCAATGTTTTGTTTGATTTGGTCCCAGCAGGGAAATGAAAAGACTTGTTAGTGACCATAAGGTCAGGGTGTTTGTCGTGTAGAGAGTCAAAAAGTGTCTGGCTGATTGCGGATTTATCAGCCCAGAGAGCCAGTACCACGTCTTCTATGTGGGAGCTTTGGATAACTAGTCCTTTGACTACTTGGGGGCAGTACTCTTTGTCAGCTGCCCCTGGTTTTAGGGTGCAAAGAAATGAACTGTGTTCATGTAAGGTTGGGTTGTCAGATGTGGTGACATGGGAAGGGGTGCCTGTTTCAGCCTGGTCCCCAAGGTCACCTTCCGTCAAACTTTGTTGGGTCAGCAGTGCGAGTGGGTTGACTCCTGGAACATCCAAGGTGTCAAGAGTGTAGCACTGTGATCCGGTTGCTTCAGGTAGAGTGGTTGGAAGAGGTTGTCGAACTTGAGCCCATAGCTTGAGATTCTTGAAGTCTATCAGAGGCTCAAAGCGATTAAGTAGATCCTTGCCTATCAGCAATGGAATTGAGTTGAGATTGGACACATAGACCGGATGGATCAAGGTCATGGGCCCAGTGGAGATTTTTATCAATGACATGTGTGACACAGTCGTGTTTGAGGGTGCATAAGGTTGAATAGCTAAGGAGCACGGTCTTAGTTTCAGGTCTTTGTGCGCAAGGTTAGCAGTGACACGTAGGTGTTCATAACGGTCACGCGACATGAGTGTGAAGTCCGCTGCGGTATCCAGTAGGGCTTCGTGCGTCATCACATCTTACAGGGTCAATGACAGGAAAAATTTTCGTGCAACCCCCCTCTCGGTTAAATCACACAGAAATTCTTGGGCTGGTGGTTCAACGCAGATTAAAGAGTCGCCGGTTTCGGGCGAGTGGAGTTTCCCAGGTAGCTGGACTACTAAAATGGCACTGGATGGCGTTGCATTTTGGAGCTCCTCCTGAGTTTTGGGTGGAGGCTGCTCGGTTGTGTCTTCGGTATCCTTCCCCTTTGTAGTAGGAGATTCCTCAGGGTTGACTTGTGGCAAACCTAAAGGATTGTTTGGGATGGTCACAATATTTATGGCTAGGACATCTGGTTTGTTGTCCTCTTTTGCCTCCTTTTTCCTCTTCAGTTCGTCAAGTATGCATTGGAGAGTTTCCAGGTCTTCTTGGCTGGGAATGGGCTTTCCTTTCTTCTCCCAGGGTTTGGAGTTAAATTTTCCAGGGGGAGGTCTTGCTTCCCTGTTGAAGTTTTTTCGGCAGTACAAAGGAGGTGACCACCTCCCGTGGTTATGTGAGTCTCGAAATCGATATCTGTCATCCCGGGTGTCCGTACCGTATTCTCGTGACTTACCTGGTGGGCTTAGTCTCTGACAGTAGTCAGGTTTTGGTGATGTTGGCTTGGAACTTCGTCAAAAATTTTTCCGGGTCATGACTCGACTTATCTTGACTAGAGGACTGTCGTCGTTTTATTTGTGACCGAGATGCTGGAACAGGGGCTGGCCTTGGGGCGCCCTCTAGGTCCAGGGTGTCTGATGCGGTGTTGACAGCTAACACCGCGGTGGACTTGGTATGCTTCTGATTGCTTTGTCGCTGTTTCTGGAATGCATAATGTGCGAACTCTCTTAGTTGGTTTATCGAGTTTGTCTTTGGGTTAGCCATGACTCCAAGGTGGTGTCCAATGGTGGGATGGAGATTCTGAATGAACAGAGCCTTGAAGTTGTGGTCTTCTTCCATCTCAGGTGTGTTTTGAGATCCAAAATATGCGCGCAGGAGTCGCTGGTAGTATGCCTGTGGGGGCTCTAAGCGACCCTGTTTCACAGCTAGGGATGTCGCTAGCCCTGACTGTAAGCAGTCGTCGGAGAATTCCTTTTTGATGGCTTCATAGAGTTTCCGGTGGTTCATCTTGATGTCAAATGGTTGCCGATCTATAAATTTTGATACCGACCTGTTGGATGTCAACTTAATCAAATAAATGCGGTCATCAACAGTAGCATCAGGGTATTTACACAAGTAGTAGTCAATGTCTTGCAAATAAGCCCTGGTATCAGGTGACCCACTGGTTGAGGGGTCAAATTTCGTGATGTGACGAGCGATCTTATTGAGATCTCCATCGGATGGAATTTGCAAACGTCTTTCGCGTTGCTGTTCGGGTCTGAACGGGTCAGCTGAGTGTGAGCCGGGGGAGTCCCCATCCCATGAGGGGATGCCCCCCTTTGTTGAGGGAACCAGCCTGTTCATGGCTTCTGGTCTCAGATCCCTTCGTTTGCGGTGGTCTTCCAGCTCTTCTTTGACGTCCTGAAGACCTTGTTGTGCTTCTCGTAGGAGCAGTTTGCATTTCCCATAATCGGAGCTTGTTTCGTCCAATTGACCTTCAACTTCCTTGAGTTGATTCTCTTTGTGAAGCAGGGCGGTTCTCAATTCCTCGTTTTCTTGCTGAAGTGAGGTATTGTTGTCTTCTAGTCGTTGCTTTTCTTCCTCTGCTTGTTCCAGATTTAGCAACGTCTGATCGAGCGTAGCTTGGGTGTCTTCTTTCTCTATGCGAGCTTGTTCCTGCTTTTTCACAAGGAATTTGTTCTCTTCCTGAAGAGAAAGGATGGTTGTTTGTTATTTCACCAGTTCCTTTTCAGCGTAGAGTACTTGGGTTTCAGCTCGTTTTAGCCTTGCAACTAATGCTAGTGCAAACTTTCCTAACACACCGGGGATTTCCTTTGCTTTCGGTGGGTTAGTTTCGCATTCATCCAAAACTTTTTTCGTGATTTGCTTCAACTCTTTGGGTGGAGTATCCTGAACTTGTTTGGAGAAACCGGGTGTAAGGTCGGAAGCCAACTCTTCCAATGTTACTTGAAGGTCATTTAATTCGTCCAGTGGACTCGACATGTTTGACCGTTTGTGTAACGCTTAGCTTGAAATCAATTTGTTGATTATAGCTAAGGTTGTGAGTCAAGAGTTAACCTTGAGTGTTGTTTTACAGTGAGGGTAATTACAAGCTTCTTTTTGGAGTTTGTTTCAACTTCCAGGCTTGTAAGAAGGAAAGCAAATATTTTGGAAATTCTTTAGAAATGTGGAATATGTGTTAGTTTATTTGTTGACACTGTATTTTGATTTGTATTTCACAAGACAAAAGCAAAAAAAAAAATTGTGTCGATTGACTTCTTTCAGTTCAGTTATCAAAGTATAGTTTTGGAATAATAACCCCTGATTAATAATAACCCCTGATTGCTGGGGTCTTTCTGCAACTGTGGGGGTTCCCCCTACAGTTGATAGTGCTATGAGATGACTGTTGTTGTGAAATGGCGCTATATAAATAAAGTTGAATTGAATTGAATTGAATTGAATAGTCCTCAACTAGGATGTGAATTTTTGTTGAATCTCACTTGAAGTTAATGATTTTATTTACAAAAGAAAAAGAAAGCAACAAAAATAGAAAAGGTTAAATGCTTTAAGGCTTTAGAGTTACAGTATAAGTCTTCACTTTGTTTTAAAGTTAGAATTGGCTTTGTTCTATTTGTTAAAGGTTACCTTCATTTAAAGCTTTTCAATGTTTTAATATTTACAAGTTAGGAAACAAATGAATTGTCTTTGCATATTGTCACTAAGGCTTCCTTAGGATTAAAGTTAATAATTATTTAAAAAGAGGGAAAAAAATGTTTTACAGACTAGTCAAAGTTTCCACCTTTTGACTTATTTCAAATCCTGGTGAGAAATAGTGAGTTGGTTAAATGTTTTCCTTCTCCTGGGGAGGAAACATGAATCAAAAGCAACACACTGACTGTAAATAAGCTAAAGCTTTCAAGTGTTAATTGCTGAATGTGGTTTCCTAATTTTGGAGAAAAAATTTTTGGTTAAATATTTAGTAAATCACTAAATCCTTTACCAACATGCACAGGATTAACATTAACTTGAGTTTAAATGAACATTGTCATTTATTTGAATCCCTAAGTGGAATGGCTTCCTGTGAAATAAATCTCACAAAGTGATCTTTACAAACAAAACACATATATATAGCTTCAAAAGTTTGCAGACTTTTAGCGTAAGATGTGTGAATATATGCTTTTAACTAAAAAGATTAAAATATGTGGTTAACATACGTGAGTAAATACAAATTCTATCCTTCTATGTTCTTTCACTGTGTATATATGCAGTCAAAAGCTCTTCCACCAAAGAGAACAAACTTCAAACCCACAAGTTTCCTTTTCCTTTTGGTTCTTGGGATAAAACTTTGAATTGGGTTTAAATTTAGATTGTTCCGGATAATTCGGATTGATTTAAAGTTAATTTGGAAGCTCTGTTTGATTATAAATCAGCTTAATAGATTTGCTCTGCTTTAATCCGAGTGTGCATTCATGCAAGAAATGCAACTCCTATAGTTGACCACAAGATGGAGGCAGTTATCTCTGCCCTCCCAGGGGGAGGAGACACTGGTGACGTCGCTCTGGGCAGGTCTACCGGTCTCACTCAAAATGGTGGCTAGGGTGACTCCCTCTTAGCGTCTTCAAAATGGCGTCTGCACCCTTACTCTGCTCATGCGCAGTTTTTTGTGCACGCCTTTCGGTCACGCGCGCGACTGTGCATGTTCACATGACATGTGATGCGGGCGTGAGTCTTATCGACACGCCACGCCTTGCTTTTCAAAATGAGAGTTTAATCTCCAACTTTCACAAATAATGTTACCCCTTTAATTCCGGGTATAGTTTAGCACTACTTCCCCAGCGGTTTATTCAGTGACCAGATCAAACCGCGTCCAGCTTAATCTGATGTCACCACGCTTGGGTAATTACAGAAATGGCCAGTTTAATTACTCCTTTCGGGATAATCACCGGAAGGTTAAACTGGCGAGAGACAGGACGGTTTTCTACGCATTTCTGTCACTCTAGGCCTTTATTTTTCTTAATCCAGCATATAATAATACTGCTTAAACTTCTTTGCATGCATCAAAAACTGTTGACCTTAGTGGGTGAATCACTCACCCCCCTTTGCAGCTATCAGCCCCCAGACTCCTCAGCGGGAGGTTAGGTAAACAAACACAGCAGACACACAGGCAGGGGGAGATGCAGGCCTCAGCCTCTCAAACAAACACACAGACTCGCCGAATAGTGGATCAATATTTGCAGGAAAAAAAAAAAAACAGCTTATGATTTCAATGAATTTTCTTTCTGCATATACGTTTCCCAATTACAGAGGCCTCACAGCGGGGCACCAATAAACTGTCGCGTGAATTGCCTATAAAAATATTTGTCATAAGGTACAGCAATTATTTATTTTATTTAATAGCGGGTGTGAAAGGGGGCGGAGTTAAACCATCACTTCTACACCCGCTAAATTAAATAAAAGCACTCGTAAAAGGGGCACCAGTCCTAACGGACAATAATATTAACTTTAATTTTATTTAATTTGTACCTTCAATTACTTAATGAATCAGTCTCAAAATTTCAGTGAGTTCTTGTCCTGCCGTGATTAGGAAACATGTATATGCAAAAGAAAAACGCTTCACCTTCTCTCATTCACCCTTTTATTAAACTTATTCAGGTTACATGGCATGGCGTTCAAATGATGAATAAACAGATTTAAATGATAACAGCGTAATATATCACATTAACTGATATTGGGTTCCTGAACATAACATCCAGCATTACACCTCCGTAGAACCAAGGAGGAACCAGACTTATGTTTCAACGGTAAATGAGGCTGAAATGTTTTAACAAAACAACGCAATTTTATGGGGAAAATTCATAAGCTAATTATCTAAAAATGACTTCTGAATTAATCTACAAAAATTTAAGGGCAGTTACTTAAAAATGACTAAGAGTTTTCCTTCAGTTTATAGTTTTATCCTGTGGCTGAGAGACTAATTGAGCCCTGAAACACGGGCCATATTCAATTGTAATTTAATTGTTAGGACATCACGTTTTAACCCAGCAGATAAGAAAAGTAGGAGCTTCACTCACACAACAGCTGTAGGTCCACGTTTCCGCGGGTCAGTACCGCTGGGTTTTGAAGTTAGGACGTTGGAGGAAGCGGCTGCTGTCCTCACAGCTGTGGAGGTGATAACTCAGCTGGGGGCCCTTCAAGGAGACAATGGCAGCCGTGGAAGGTTTGTCTCAGGGCGGCGTGAAAAGTCCTTGGAAAAGAGTCCAAATTTGAGGTCTCTTGTAGCGGGATAGACCAAAAAAACTGAAGGAAAATCTTTTCAGTCTCTGTTCACTTTAACTTAGGTAAATTAAAGGTCCACTTTAACGGTGTGAAAAATCATTAAAAAAATGAGAAAAACATTTACTAGGATAAGAATGGCTTCTGAGGTGAAGGGAAAAAAATTTGAGAATTTGATTCTCTGAAAAAGCGAGCTCTAAAGAAAAATGGTTTCTCCTCAGTAACCAGAAAGACTTGACAAACTTCACAAAGAACAGAATAAAACTTCACAGGGCCTTGAAACGGTGGAATGAAATCTTCTTCTGAGATCTAGATTACTATTCTGCTTCTCTAATCTTAATTTAGTTCCTCATCTTTCTCAAAATCTCTTTCTTTCTTCTTTCTGTGTTTCTAATTCTTAATTCTATCACCGTTCTCTATCTTGCTGTTCTTGTCACATTGTTACTTTACTTCTTGCTAATCTTCCTGCCTTTTGTCTGATCCTACTCTTTTTGCTTAAACTCAAATCTAACTTCTCTCTTTTAAAGTTACCTCGCCGGGTCGTAAAATGATGATGTCAATCGCAAGACTGACCAATCGACTTTTTCAGAAGCAGTTTGAAATGGCTGCTATCCAATGTGAGAACATCTCTTTGTTTGAGAGCAGCCTCTCAAACGAAGACACCATCCCATGAAATTGCAGAGGAAAAATCAACACTCAGTCAGTTCTTATGAAATTAGGTGCTCAATATAAAATCTAACTAAATTAAATGACTTGGCTAATATTTGGTGATCATGCATTTATACCATTACTCTAATATTACATTTGTTTGAATAACACTCATGAATATAACATTTCTTATACATAATTATAATACATGCATTCACATTTAGATCAAAATGCAGCAAACCATGCAGCAAACCATGGTTGTGATAAAAGAGGGATGATTTTCAGTGTCCTTAGGATCCAGAGGATAAGCTGAAAGAAACTTAATGTTTAGAACAAATTAAAAGTCATCTTACATACTGAAAACACATTTCGTAGGTATCCACTAGGAGGTACTGTTGAGCTGTAGATGATTTCCTTTAGGTCCATAGTATCTGGGAGAAAACCTGGATAGTATCGTGGGCTATAAACCCATCGGATTAAGCCGTTTACAACTCATTTAAGAAGATTGGTTTCCGGTGAAAAGATACGTTATCCAAATGCAGTGTTCACGTTGAGAGGTCTGGTCTCCTGAGTTTTATGTTCCTTTGAGCCTTTAAAAGCAAATTCTGATCCTTACAATCTCTGCAAGAGGCAACTGTTTACATTGGGGTCCTGGGAAAGCAAGCATCTTTGGTCAGGCCTGGAAGAGGCCTGCATGAGTCGACATAAAAGCCAGTGATATTCCTGTAACATGCAGAAAAGTAATATTCCTGTATAAGGAATAAAATGAAATTCCTGTAAACTGGAGAGAAGTGATCTTCTGTCTTGGTTTGAGGAGACGATGATGCTACACAGGTAAGCAACATAACACAGAACAGTGACAGGCAGGAGAAGTAACAAGCAGGGGCAAACAGCCCCAGATGGCAGGGCATATTTTAGTATGTGATTTTTATGTTTTGCTGCATACAAAAGCCGCCACATGTGTTTGCCACTTAGTGCTATGTTGCTATACCAACTGTCCGGTAACTGGCAAGAATTCTGTTCCAATGCATCCCCTCTACGGGCATACACGGGTTTCGACGGGCATGCACAGGTATGCACTAGTATTAATAAAACGAGTAACACATCTGATCAAATTTCAGCAACTGTAATGCATTACTGAATTTTTAAACAGTAATTTCCCAACACTGGTCGTTCTGTGTGTTCCGTGCATATCTCTCAGACTGTCTCTGTCAGACTGACCTCAGATTTGATACGGGCTTTGTTGAGGTCACGAGAGTGTGCATCCCCAAATTTTAGCCTCCCTGGATACAGTATATGGAAGTTTAGGAGGGGAGCTCTTCAATGAATGTCCATAGGGGCGCTATTAAATAAACACAGAGGTGGAAAAGATATAACCACTGCTATTTGGGGGCTGAAAATTTGGATTTACAACTATAATATTAAGCCCAATAGCCCCTGTAAATTTCAGCCTCCCCAGATATGTGGAAGCTTAGGAGGGGAAATCTTTATTGAACATCCTTAGGGAAGTTATTAAATGAACACAGAGGTGGAAAAGATATAACCGCTGGGACTTGGGGGCTGAAATCCATAGGGCAGGCTCTGGAGGCCGGTGGGATAAAATATTAAAGATTTCTTATTATTATTATTATTATTATTATTATTATTATTATTATTATTATTTTGGTTACTGGCGGCTAGCAAACAACTGAAAGGTGCATACCACCACCTGCTGTACAAGAGTGTGTAACATTATGTCTTCTTCTTCTTCTCTCGGTTACTGGCAGATAGCAAACAACTGAAAGGTGAATACCGCCACCTACTGTACAAGAGTGTTGGGCCCGCTCTGAGCTTATAAGGAGGTTCAGAGCTCTTCTTCTTTTAGATGTGATTGGCGGTTGGCAACCTGCTTACAGGTACATTACCGCCACTGACTTGATCATCATCACTCTATATCGTTGTATAAGGAGTTCTGAACAACAGCTTATGTGTGAAAAAATTATCCATCCTTGGACTGTCCAAGGTGCAAGAGTTGTTCTTATATGGTCACATGACTGGAATTCTATGACTTCATATCAGAACATAGTGTGTCTGTGATATCATAGATAGATCAAAGAACTAAGTTTAAAGGTGTTGCTCAGTTCAGCAGCAACCTATGGGGTTCCTGCCGGACACTGCACTAGTTTAAAGATAATTAAAACACAGCTTAAGTGGAGTGATACATATTTGGTGAAACATCTGAGCGCGATTATTGGGGAATACCTATTGTCCAATTAGATTGCTTGGTCAGAACTAACTGTTGTATAAGTCACATCATTCTGTTTCGGTCTTGAAATGGATCAAAAAGCAGTCACACAAGAAAGAGCAAGTTTGTTTGGTTTTTTTTGTTTTTTTAAGTGCACAGTGACTATTTACAGCTGGTGGCTCTGAGGAGATGTGGGTTTGAGCAGGGTAAGGGATTATTTACATCATCATTATCATCGTAGCAGTCTGTCGGGGGTGACAATGACTGTTTCATTTAGGTCTGATCAGATTCCTCTAAGACAGGGGTGTCAAACTCATTCCATGGAGGGCCAAGACCCTGCAGGTTTTACCTCCACCCAGTGTCTTCAACAGGAGATTTCACTGAATTTCCCCTCCCTGATTGCTGATCAATGAAAACACCTGCTGAAGACACTGGGTGGAGGTAAAACCTGCAGGGTCTTGGCCCTCCATGGAATGAGTTTGACACCCCTGCTCTAAGATAATACAATTCTCTGTCTTTTCCTTTTCTTCAGCGAAGTCACAGTTCAATTGTTCCACTTCAGTATTAAGGTAAGGATATGAATGGCAGGAGACCTTGCAGGTGAGTGAGGTTTTATAACAACCCACTTCAGAGACAGCAGGACTCCACAGTTATCTCAAGAGGTTCTGTTTCTTGAGGAAAGAGAAGAGAAGTTGGGGTGCATTGCCCAATTTGGAAAAAATAGTATAACGAGTAGTTCAAATCCTTGGAACGTATGACCAAAAGTTCCCCATTGGTGCTGAGACCCTCCAACACTAGAGCAAGCATGAGCACTGGTTTAAGCACCACTATGTAAGTTTTTTACCTTAAAACTAGTACATGCCCGTGCATACCCATCCATGCCCGTAGAAACCAAATATAAGCAAATATTTCTGCATGCCCGTTGCTGAAGGGTCTCCTCCTGTGTGAGACGGCTGTGCATCACTGACAGATTTCTTGAATTTATAGAGTGTCTTCTGCCTTACTGAGTGAGATTTCTCGATGTCCTGGTTCGAATGGGTGTGGTTTAAAGTAGTGTGTCGTATTCGGTCTCAGCTTCTCTGTGCCTTGCCTGGCGTGCAGTGTTGGCGGCCAGCCAACTATTCCGCATCTCCTGGGTCTCTGCCTGTCTGTGCCTTGCGTTCCGTGCAGTGTTGCTCGCTTTGCAGGTTGCAGGCATTTCGGGCTTCAAGTGACTCAGCACGTGCATGGTGCACTGCCACATGTTTCCTGTCTGTCTGTGCATCCCTTGTCTGTTGTACCCTATGCTAGTGAAGGGTCTCCTCCTGTGGCAGGCATCATAGGACACTACATCATAGGTAGGCAGGCATCGTGAGTGATGGTCTATATGACATCATAAAGACATCCAGGCTGGCATCATAGGACACTACATCACAGGTAACCAGTCCTATTGCCTATATGACAGCATCGCCTATATGACATCATTGTGAGTCCTATGTACCCTAAGATCATAGGATCATCATAGGACATCCTGCAGACATCATAGGCCATCCTATGATGTCCTATGATCGTGACAGACACACAGACATTTCTTGAATTTATAGAGTGATGATAGAGTGATTTATAGAGTGATAATGTTTCCAAAATTATTTTGATGGTACACCAACCTTTAACCAGGTGAATGTCACTTCCTTCTTAGCCTGAGTGGGCCCACATTCCTTGCACCAGCTCTTTTCTTGGTTAAGAACGCTGAAAGGACTACAACTACGGTGACTATTAGGCCTTTTCCACTAGTATCGCCTTGGCCTTACTTACTTCTACTCTACTCACTTTCTCGCCCTTTCCACTGTACCCAGCACGGTTTAACCGACACTATTTTCATGCCTGTTAAGAGGCAGGGTATAAGCGTGCGAAAGTGAGCTGAGATGTGACGTCAATAGACTGCTAGCCACTGATTGGTCAGGGCGTAACATCACAAAAGCGCCCGTCTTTGTTGAAATCTTTACGACCGCCATTTGCAATCACGGACTAACTCGGTCACGGAGTAAATACGATATTAATACAGACAGCATTGTAGGTTTTGTGGAAATCTACACCGTGGTCCAACGAAGAGGTGCGGGGTTTTCTCTGCTTGGTGGCAGATACACAGTGAGAGGAGTGATCCGGACCCATACAGATGGCAGCCCAGAATAGAACCGTAGTTCTGACAAGCTGAAGACGAATGTGAGAGAACCATCGATGGTGAGTGATTTGTAATAATGTGCATCTGTTCGCTTATTTATCCTGTTGGTGGTAAGCTCACTTTTTTTGAGCAATACAGCACTGTTCTGTGCTGGCTAACGAGTGTTAGCTAGTAGCTAGCTAGTACCAACTGCTGATTCGTGCTTGTTTTCTCCTAAATATTCGCTTGTGAGAGCAAAACGATGAAATATGTTAATCCTGGTTAAAGTCCTGGTTTGTGTTTTGTATTGCACTTTGGTGCTGCGCATTAAATTGTGTGCAATTTAATGCTAGAATGTGTTTCCACATGCCAGGGGTTAGCCTCCCTGTTTATAGTGGATACTGGTGAGACCACAGGAGCCGAAATCTCAACAATATAAAAGTGCTTTTTCAAACCAGTGATTTATAAAGTCATTCATATAATTTTCTAAAGCGTCAGAATAGACCCACATGTGGGGAGCCTTGAATAACGAAACTGAATTGCATTTAATTCAAGTTTATTTCAAGCAATCATTCCCACAGTCTGCTCTCATTCTTGAGCAGCAAACAAAGAGGAGGAAACACACCAAAGTCCTCACCTTTAAACATTCTCACATAAAGGAATCTCCCTCGCAGGGGAGGTCACACATCTCCATCATAATCCCTTTATTCACATTCATAATCCCTTTATTTACATTACTCCCCCCTCTCTCCTCTCGAGCCTCAGAGGTCAGGGAGTCTTCTGTCCACACCTATGTCTTCTCTCGCTGTCCTCCACAGGGGGCTCAGACTCTGCGTCGCAGGGGTCTCAGACTCTGCGTCTCCTTCATCGTGAGGTTAAATCACATATGCATATGTCCAACATGTACATGCACAACTAGTTAAATCACATATGCATATGTCCAACATGTACATGCACAACTACACAGCCATATAACTCCCCCCCAAACGATGAAGAACGGACTATTCCCTAAAATTCAATAACATCTTACTGACTACTGTATAATCAACATCAACATTCAGTCTGTGCGCCGCCTGGGCTTCAACCGTCTGCCGAATCTGCTGTGAGTTGGCCCCGCCTTGCCTGCGGCGCCTTTCTGCTCCGGCTCTGTTGACTGAGGGAGAGATTGATTATTTGCCCCCTGCGGGGGCCTGCCTCGTCGAGGCGCCACTGCGACCGGTACAGACCCGTCCTTCATGACAAAAGCAGGTTTTAGTCTGTCAATACTGACTGTCTCTTTTCTGTCTCCAAAATCTAGCACAAATTGCTTATCACCTGCCTCCAGCACTCGAAATGGCCCTTCGTAAGGTGGTTTGAGTGTTGCTTTTAGGGCTTCGCGCCTGACAAAAACGAACTCGGCATTTTTCAAAGCCTTGGGGATGAAAACTGGTGGAAAAGCATGATGAACCGGACCCGGAAGCGTGTCTGCTCCCGTGCCAACTAACGGTCCCAGAGCCGGGAGAGGTGGGGGCTCCGGGTGCTCTGGTAAAAACTCGCCCGGCAGCCTAAGAGGTTGTGCGAATACCAGCTCCGCTGGGGAGGCGTCTTAAGTCCTCTTTGGGCGCAGAACGCAACCCTAATAAAACCCATGGTAGTTTATTTACCCAATCTGCATCCGTGAGCGACGCTCTGAGTGCTGCCTTCAAAGACCTATGAAAACGTTCACATAAACCATTAGCCTGAAGGTGGTAAGCCGTAGTGCGGTGAATTTTGGCTCCCAAGCCGTTGGCCATCGCTGACCACAGCTCAGAGACGAATTGAGGTCCTCTATCGGACGTGATGTCCGACGGAACCCCGAAGCGTGCCACCCAAGCCGTTAAAAAAACGCGAGCCACCTCCGCGGCCGTGGTCGTGGCAAGCGGGACCACTTCTGGCCAACGTGTGGTTCAGTCCACCATTGTCAAAAGATGCGTGAACCCCTGTGATGCTGGTAGGGGGCCCACGAGGTCGACGTGCACGTGGTCGAACCTTCTGGCTGGAATGCGAAACGGTTCTAACGGGGCTCTTGTGTGCTTGTGAATTTTGGCCCGTTGACAGGAAATGCAGGTTTTTGCCCATTCCTTCACGTGCTTGCGCAGGCACGGCCAAACAAACTTTTCTGCTTCCATTTTCACCGACGCGCGCACCCCCGGGTGCGCCAGTGAGTGGACCGAGTCAAAAACACGGCGGCGCCACGCGGCCGGAACCACCGGACGCGGGCGCCCCGTCGACACATCGCAGATCAGGGGGGGCATACCGGTTTGTAAACACTTGCTCTCCAGCCTTAACCCTGTTGGTCCAGACTGGAGCGCGCGCACGTCTGCGTCCGCCCCCTGGTCCGCTGCCATGGCTGCGTAATCTATACCCACGTGCACCGGGGCTGCGCGCACCACCGCGCCGCTCTCCTGCGGCGCGGTCACGGTGGCCCGTTCTGCCTCTGCGCGTGGTGGAGTCGTGACTGCGTGCGAGAGACAATCTGCTACTACATTGAATTTGCCCGCAACATGCCTAATGTCAGTGGTAAATTCCGAGATCGCGGCCAGCTGCCTCTGCTGCCTGCCTGACCACGGGTCTGAAATTTTGGCCATGGCGTATGTGAGCGGCTTGTGGTCCACATAAGCGGTGAAGCACCGTCCTTCCAGCCAGAACTGGAAATGACGAATAGCCAAATGCAGCGCCAACAGTTCTCTGTCGAACGTGCTGTATTTTCGCTCAGCCGTGCTTAAGGATTTGCTAAAGAAAGCCAACAGCTGCCAAACTCCGGTGACCTGTTGCTCAATAACGGCCCCTATGGCTAAATCTGAAGCGTCTGTCGTCAGCGCGATACGTGCTGCCGGGTCTGGGTGGGCCAGGAGCGCAGCGTCAGCCAAGGCTTTTTTTACCTCTGTGAACGCGCGCTCCCGCTCCGGGGACCATTCGACCACCTGGGTTGGTTTTTGCTTTTTGAGCGCGGCATATAACGGTTGCATGATTTGAGCTGCGTGGGGCAAGAATCGGTTATAAAAATTCTCCATCCCTAAGAATTCCTGCAGTGATTTGACCGTTTGTGGCCGGGGAAAATCCGCTACCGCGCGTACTTTATCTGGTAACGGAACCGCTCCCTCTGGGGAGACGCGGTGACCCAAAAAATCGATCTGCTCGATGCCGAACTGGCACTTGGTTGGGTTAATTATTAAGCCGTGCTCTCCCAGCCTCCTAAAAACTGCTGTGAGGTGCGTTTCGTGTTCGTCCTCTGAAGTACTCGCGACCAAAATGTCGTCGAGGTACACAAACACGAAAGGGAGATCGCGTAACACGGCATCCATCATCCGCTGAAACGTTTGCGCCGCCCCTTTGAGACCAAACGGCATGCGTAAAAATTCGAAAAGTCCGAACGGGGTTATTACCGCTGTTTTAGGAAGGTCCCCCGGTTGGACTGGGACTTGGTGATAGTCGCGAACCAGATCAATCTTTGAAAAAATGTGCGCCCCCGCCAGGTGCACCGAAAAGTCCTGAATGTGCGGGATGGGATAACGATCATGCGCCGTAGCATTGTTTAGCCTGCGGTAATCGCCACACGGTCTCCAGAAGCCATCGGCTTTCGGTACCATGTGCAGCAGCGAAGCCCACGGGCTTTTTGACCTACGAACGATGCCCAACCTCTCTAGGCTGGCGAACTCCTCGCGCGCAATGGCGAGCTTAACTGCATCCAAGCTCCGAGCTTTTGCAAACACGGGAGGACCAGATGTAGGGATAAAATGTTCCACCCCGTGTTTCGCGACTGTCGCTGAAAAAGTGGGCACAGTGAGCGCTGGAAATTGGGTGAGGAGTGTGTGAAACTTACCACCTGCTGTAGCGATGTGGGTCTGTACTGGTGGTGGGGACACTCGAGCTGCACAGGGGAGAGAGTAAAAAGAGAGTGCATTTACCAGCCGTCTATTAGCAAGATCAACTAACAGATTGTGTGAGCACAAAAAATCCGCGCCCAACATGTTGAAACTCACCGCCGCTATTACAAAAGTCCATTCATATGTGCGGCCATGTAAGCATAAAGGCAAGGTCCTTTTCCCGTAGGTGTTGATGCTCGAGCCATTTGCCGCCGTAGCTCCGCTACCGCGGGGTCCAGCCACCCGGTCCGCGTATGTTGGGATGATGAAGCTCACTTGGGCTCCGGTGTCTATGAGGAACTCTCGTCCGGAGCTCGTATCCGTGATGTAGAGCAGCTTGTTGCCTTCTCCGAGAGTCGAAGCTGCTAGCGACCCCCGGTCTTGCCGTTTCCCGAACTCCTGAAGTTGCAGGGCGGCACGCACCTGCGTGCCCTATCAGCAAACCTCCGATGGTAAAAGCAGAGATCCTCTCCTCCGCTGTGTCGGGGCCGCGCCTCTGCCACCGGACCATTGGCTCCACCTCGTCGCGGCCGTGCTGCCGCCGTCGTTGGCCAGCCTGGGTCTGCCGCCTCTGGCTCCCCGCTGTCTTGGGTCACCGCTGTGGTTGCCTGCCCGCCGCAGGCGTCCAGAATCCCATCTGCTTCCTGGGCCAGCTCCCGGAACTCCTCCAGGGTGTGACACTTCTTACCGGCCAGCGTGCTTCTCGCATGCGTCGGGAGGTTGGAGAGGAAGATGAACTGGAAGAGGAAATCATCGTTGTCCGACCCTCTCAGTTGTATCATATCCTCCATCAGGGCGCTCGGCCTGTGTCCTCCTTGGTCTAGCAAAGACAGGATCCTCCTCGCCCTCACTTCGGCCGAGGGGGTGAAAAACTTAATGAGGGTGGATTTCAGCTTGTCGTACCTGCCGGTCGCGGGTGGCTGCTCCACCAAGCTCTGCACGCATCGAGATGTGTGGTTATCCAGTTTAGCGATGCCATGGTGGAACTTGGTGTCATCCACCGTTACTCCTGCGAGCGCGAACTGCGACTCCGCTTGCAGGAACCACGACCGTGGGTTATCCTGCCAGAAATCAGGCAGCTTGACGGCCACTGCGCTCGCCAGAACTGAACTCTGTGAGTCTAGGACCCTGAGACCTTCTCCGGTCATTCTCAACGTCGTCGGTCACCAATTGTGGGGAGCCTTGAATAACGAAACTGAATTGCATTTAATTCAAGTTTATTTCAAGCAATCATTCCCACAGTCTGCTCTCATTCTTGAGCAGCGAACAAAGAGGAGGAAACACACCAAAGTCCTCACCTTTAAACATTCTCACATAAAGGAATCTCCCTCACAGGGGAGGTCACACATCTCCATCATAATCCCTTTATTCACATTCATAATCCCTTTATTTACATTACTCCCCCCTCTCTCCTCTCGAGCCTCAGAGGTCAGGGAGTCTTCTGTCCACACCTATGTCTTCTCTCGCTGTCCTCCGCAGGGGGCTCAGACTCTGCGTCGCAGGGGTCTCAGACTCTGCGTCTCCTTCATCGTGAGGTTAAATCACATATGCATATGTCCAACATGTACATGCACAACTAGTTAAATCACATATGCATATGTCCAACATGTACATGCACAACTACACAGCCATACCACACACCTATTCTGTGGATTTTGCATAAAAGGTGCTGGAACAGTATTGTGCTGTTCCACCACAAATCCCAGTGATATATTTCAAGCATTTATTTATTTTAATTTGGATGATTATGTCTTACAGCCCCTGAAAAACCCAAATTCAATTTGGCAAAAAATTAGAATATTACATAAACTTTAAACTAGAAAAGCACTCGGAGAGCGCAGACCTCCGCCAAGCGGCACAGTTCCCCCCATACAGTGTTTGTGTGTACGTTTTCAGATTCCCTGAGCATGAAAAAATATGACTAGCAATTGGATTCACAATGATTATTTGTTTATTTGACATGGACAGTGCAATAAACAGACAATTAATGAATGACAATCAATGTGATAGTGATAGGATTAGTGGTTCAGTAGTGTAAAACGGGGCTATAAGGGACGGCGGGTTGATAAGGGACACTTTTCTGGGAAATGTTTTAAATGTAATTCTGCTTTTTTTTATTTTGAGCAGGATGCTGAGTTGTGTTGTTATTGTGAAATATCCATGAATCCTTCATCAAATGTAGGCGGAAGCCAAATTAAAAAAGCAGAATTACATTTAGAAAAGTGTCCCATATTACCCCGCCGTCCCTTATAGCCCCGTTTTACGGTTGTAAAAGCATTGCCTCCTTGGCGGAGGTAATAAACTGAAGTGTTGGTGTGTCCATCTCCTCCACTGACGGATGCAGATTGGTTAGACAGGTTGCCGTGGGTTTTATATTATATTGTGGTTCAACAGAATTATTTAAAAAAAACAAACTCATGAAATTAGAAATTATAAATTATTGGGGTTGCGCTCCGCGGCAAAACAGAATTTCGAATTTTCCCCGGCAGAGAGGTCGTTTTTAAGCAGCGCCTATAGCTGGGCGGGGAATTTGTGGCAAATAATCGGGCAGCGGACAGGTGGCCGTGTCAGGTTTTGCAGCGTGGCGCAAAAACACGCACACTGGCGGGCCCAGGCCAGCAGTGTTTTCCGCGTGCTTTTGTGCCTAAAACGTTGAAGAACGCGGAGTTTGTGTTGGTCAGACACAACGACCAGCGCAATGTGCGCAGCGCCTATGGCTGGCGGGCCCAGGCCACCAGTGTTTTCCGCATGCTTTTGTGGCTAAAACGTTGAAGAAGGCGGAGTTTGTGTTGGTCAGACACGACGCCCAGCGCCGTCCATTGCGCCTGTGCACATGTTGAAAATGGCCATATGTCACAGTGTGGAAAAATGCTTTAAAAAATTCCTGTATGCAGACAGTGATGCGGATCATCCCCAAAATTTAATCAGTTCTTCCTTGTACCATTTCCAACAACGCCTGAAAGTTTCATGGAAATCCGTCCAAGACTTTTTGAGTTATCTTGCTAACCAACAGACAAACAGACAGACAGACAGACAGACAGACAAACACACAAACCCTGGCAAAAACATAACCTCCTCCTGGCCTTTTCGGCCTGGCGGAGGTAAAAATAGTTTTTAAATAGAAATGTTGGCCGCTGAGGTGTTGGTTAATATGGGCTGTAGCCGTAATCATCAATATTAAAAAAATAAACACTTTCAATATATCACTGTCCCTGTAATGAATCTATATATGGGTTTCACTTTCTGAAATGAGTGACAAAAATATTTAACTTTTTCATGATATTCTAATTTTTGAGATGTGCCTGTATAAGTGTTGAACTTGCTTGAAACTAACCATCATCCATTTCTGTCGTTCATCTCGGCAGGAGGGAATCAGCCGCTCAACAACGGACGTCGCCACTGTGGAAAGTACTGAAATCCTTTGCTTTTATAGGTAAAGTGTCAAAACCAAAGTAGCACAATTTCCACTTAATATAAAAGGGACTGAACTGAGATTTATTTGATTGTGTGAGTATTAATTACAGAATAATTGAAAAAGACTGGCGCATCAACTGTAAAATAAACCACTTGTTAATGTTTTTTTGTTTTTTTTGTCAGATCACTTGTGTGATCCTTTGTGAGTTCTGTTCATAACTGTATCTTTTGGGGAATGGCAGTTGTTCAGTCATCAATATAATTTAGTTTATATGTGTAGTTTATACTCTATCATCAATAAACTCATGCAGTAACAGGACACATTACAAATATTTGAGACCCATTGTAGTGCATCCTTTTATATTTTAGCAATAAAAGTACAAAACACCACCCACACTTGAAACCAGGGCAAGAAGAGACACTTTTACAGACAAGACAAACTTTTATTGATAAAAACTCCATATTTTGACTGAGCGACTCCATACTCAGTGATGCACACCCTCAGTTAAAGTACTAGATTCCATTCAAGTGAATGTATTAATTCATTCTGATTGCTGAGGCCACAGTAAAAATAGATGATTTTAAATGTAAGCCAGCCCTTGTAAAATCGACTTTACATCAGTGCAGCTACATGAAAATTGTGGTTAAATACAACAACGAAGTACTTTATTGTCACATTGGAATTGGAATCGCTCCTGTTTTGTTTTTCTTTTGAATTCTTGGATGAAATATGGTGGGCAATATAAGCTGCAGCTTCAGCCATCACCCATTTCAGATAACCTATGTTGAACTGTATAATCAGAGGAGTTATTGTTTAATTCGACCTTATTAGATTTTTTTCCCCCTTTGTTATATTATTCCATTTTCTTTTAATCTATCTGAAATAAAGATTCATTCATTCACATTCCACCACTGGCTTTTAGCAACAAGTGTATTTCCCAAATATGTTTTAAACTTCCTTTATTTAACCACCACCCATTTCTGTCTTTTGTCTAGGCAAGAGGTAAACGATTGATCCACCCCAAACTGGACCTTGCGTCACTATTTACAGAGATGCAGGCCTAAGATCTGCTGATCTGAGACCAGTGTGAGCTGCACATCCCAGCTGCTGAGTGACCCAGTCTTACAGTTTGAGTTTTGCACATTCTGAATAATTTGGAATTTGCTGCTGATTGTAATAAACAATTTAGTGACTTATGTGTTTGCATCATGATTTCTATTTTTGTCTGTTAATACACTGGTGGGAAAAGAGTCAATAGTACAAACCATTAATGGGTGACCTTGAAAATAATGGCTCATTTTTAAGAAATTTATGTCACATGGTGGTAACCTTCACATATAAAAAAGAGACATCTGCAAAAACTTCAGAGGTTTATTGTCAGTGCAATACTACATGAATGCATGTAATACATGCATGTATGCATGTATACATACATGTATGTATGCATACATGTATGTATACATGCATACATGCATGTAAAGCCAATTTTGGACAACCTCTAGTAAACCCTCAGAAAACAGTGTCGATTAGATGCTAATGGTTAATATAAATATTCCTAATAAATGTACCTAATAGACTGTAATTTAAATATTAATGGTAAATAGGAGCATTTATAGGGTATGTGACTAAAGGAATGAATATGAACTGTTTAGATGTAAACTGTCAGTGAAAGCAGTAGCGTTTCTACGCCAGAGGTGGCGCTCAGTAGTGATAAGACACTGTACAGTATTAGAGAACAAGAGAAGAAGAGTAGCGAATGTTCCAGAGAAAGAGTGAAAAGAAAATGGTGTATAGCGATGTGCTGTGTAATTGTGTGCCGTGCCATGTGTGCTGGAAAAGTCAATAAAAGCCGCTGCAAAGTCTGACAGCTTGGCTTCCTCATCCTTCCTCCCCCTTCGCCCTCCTGGGTGTAATAAAACTTGGTAGCAGAGGATGGTTCAGTCGTGTCTGAGACGGTGAGTGTGCAAATAAAAAAAAAAAGAAAGGCCGTATCGATGGAGCTGGAGCAGCTACAAGATAAGCTAAGCGAGGCCTTGGTGCCGTTACAGGCCGAACAGCTAAACGAGGTCTGTTTATTTGCAAAGATAAGCCCAGCCGAGCCGTCTAAGAAGTACACGCTGATACGACTGTTAATCGAGGAGGTGGAGAAAACCATTGAAAGCGAAGAGGAGGATGTAGCCCGCGAGCTTGTGCTAAAGCTAATAGCATGTGCTACCGAAGCTAAGCTAAGCGAACCGTTGACGCAGGCAGCGACAGCGGCCGGCACGAGCCGGGAGACAGAGGCACTAGCCAGTTTACAGAGCTAGTATGCCGCTCTGCATGAAAGTATCCTTGATTCAGCTAAAAGGGTTGAAGAGGAAATAGCAAGGCTGACCGATGATGAGGCCGCGCCGCCACCGGGCTGCCATTTTGTGACACAGCCCGAGGCCGCGCCGCCACAGAGCTGCCATTTTGTGACACAGCCCGAGGCCACGCTGCCACAGAGCCGCCATTTTGTGATACAGCCTGCAGTCCCCGCAGCGCCCCTACTGTCAGAAGTGATCATTAAACGGGAGTTTAAGATAAATGGGCAGATAGGGGAGAGGGGCCAAAAAGACAAGTTGTCTTATTCCAATCTCACTCACCAGATCGATATGGGCTTAAAGAAAAAGCACAGTGAGGCTGAGTTTATTGAGGCTGTTGTCAGAGCAGTGAGTCCTGGATTGAGTTTGCGCGCTATGCTGGAGATTAAGTCAGATCTCACCCTGCCACAGCTGCGCATCATCCTGCGAGGACATTATAAAGAAGATAGTTCCACTGACTTGTATCATCGTCTGATAAACCTCACACAAGACAGTAATAAGTCACCTCAGAACTTTCTGTTTTGTGCCATTGAGCTAAAGGAAAGACTTTTAGCAGCATCCAGAGAGCCTGGCACTGAAGAGCAGTTTAGTTCTGATCTTATTCAGAGGAAGTTTCTGAGGGCGGTGGAAACAGGACTGATCAGTGTTGATGTGAAATATCAACTGAAGCGTCATTTGGAGGATCCTGCCGTCACCGACGAGCTACTGATTTCAAAGATGAATGCAGCAGCCAGTCTTGAATGGGAACGGCACCAAAAATTTAAAAGGCACACAAAAGAACCAAAAGTTCGAGAATGCCGAGTGGAAAAACAAACAGGTCAGTATGCAACAGAGACAGAAGTGGATGGCCAAGAGCGCTCTCCACCATCGACAAAAGGTAAAATCCTTAAATCCCAAAGTACAGTGACCCGTATGGAATCTGAGCTCCTGGACATAGTCACGCAGCTGAAGAGTGACATGGAGGAGATCAAAAAGGCCATACGTGAGTCTCCTCGAGCACCTCATGCTCAAAGAGCCAGGAGGACATGTGGCTGCAAGAGATGTCAGTCCACTCGCAATGACGATCAGTGCGACCACTGCTTCAGATGTGGAATCAGCGGCCACATGTCAAGGGAATGTTGGATAGGGAGGAGACTTGGAAGAAGGACAGGGCAAGTAGACACGGCGGCCAATACTGTCGCAACCACAGCAGAACAAGCTAACACACAAGAACTGTATGAGCTCGTTACTGACAGTATTCGGAGGTTAGAAGCGAGGCTGGTAGCTAAGGCCGAGGCACCTCCTGAAGAAACGGTCCGTGTTAATCTACTGTCCCCTAATCGCCAATTGCAGTTACTCAATTTGGTTGGAAAAAAATATGTCATCACCTGCTTCCTCGATGACAAGGAGACGCAAGCATTGTGGGACACAGGGTCACAGGTCTGTTTAATGAATGACACCTGGAGACAGGAGCATCTGCCACACACCACCGTCAGAGACTTAGCCGAGTTGGTGGGTCCAAGTATCCTGAATGGGAGGGCAGTGAACCAGACACCGATTCCATTCTCAGGGTGGGTTGAAGTCACATTTAAGCTGCCGACAGTTAGTCGCCCACCGGTGGAACTCTTAGTTCCTGTGCTAGTGGTGAAGGAGGACGGAGTGGCAGAGCCGCCTATCATTGGGTTCAACGTTATTGACCATGTCCTGAAGATGGGCATTAAACCGCCTTGTGCCATCAGTGAAGCCGTCAGTGCAACCTTCTCATCTGACTGTAAAAAAACAGAGGTGTTTTTGAAAGTGATGCAAAGTGAGGAGGATAGGCTAGGAGAAGGAATGGTAAAAGTTGGCAGTGAGTTGGTTACCATCCCTGCTGGCCAAACCAAAGCAGTCAAAGGTTGTGTCAGAGCAGGCTCACTTCCAGACACACAAGACGTCTTATTTGAGCCGAGTCAGTACACCCAATTACCAGAGGGTTTGCAGATGCAAAGTGGGTTGGTGCAGTTATGGAGAGGGAAGAGATCTATGTTCAAAATACCTATAACAAACAGTACATCCCGTGATATCCAGCTGCCCGCTAAGACCATTTTGGGGGAAACACAGAGAGTTAAAACTGCTTACCCGGCGGACATTAGACCCCCTGCTGTAAACCAAGCGACCGTCGACCTGACGACGAGTGAAACAGGAAGAAACAAAGAGACCGAGATGAACTGTGCTGTCAAAGAGACTATGGACATGTGGGACCCCCCAGTTCCCCTTGATCATCTCTCGCCCATACAGCAAGAGCAAGTAAAACAGCTCTTACGGGAGGAACGGCAAGCGTTTTCCCGTGATGAGTATGATGTAGGGACAATTCCCTCTCTACAGTTGAAGATCCGACTCAAAGATCACGATCCTGTCAAAAGAACTTATGTTTTTGTTCCTAAACCACTTCATAAAGAAGTAAAGGAGTATTTAGAAGACCTGCTTAACAGGGGCTGGATCACCAAATCCAAGTCATCGTATTCCAGTCCAGTCGTCTGTGTGCGAAAGAAAGATGGAGGTCTGCGTTTGTGTTGTGACTTTAGAGAGCTGAACAAGAAGTCTATTCCGGACAGACACCCGATTCCCCGCATACAAGATATGCTAAACAGTCTAAATGGGAGTGTGTGGTTTTCAGTCCTCGACCAAGGGAAGGCGTATCATCAGGGTTTCCTGGAAGAGTCAAGTAGGCCCCTTACTGCATTTATCACTCCCTGGGGTTTGTTCGAGTGGGTAAGAATTCCATTTGGTTTGTCCTCAGCACCAGCAGCATTCCAAAGATCTATGGAGGAGTGCTTGTGGGGGTTGAGAGATGATATTTGTCTGCCTTACCTCGATGATAACCTTGTTCATTCACAGACTTTTGAAGATCACTTGCGAGACCTGAGAAGCGTCCTGCACTGCTATCAAAGCCATTGGGGTGAAGCTGACTCCCCGGAAATGTGAGTTATTCAAGCAGCAGGTACGTTTCCTTGGTAAAATGGTAACAGGACAGGGTTACACCATGGACCCTGCGGACATTGCCCCAGTGCAGACACTCAAACAGCAGCAACCTTCCACTGTTGGAGAGCTAAGGAAATTGCTAGGTTTCATTTCATATTACCCTAGCTATATCCCAAACTTCTCCCGTATAGCAAAGCCTCTTTACGACCTTCTTGCTAACGACCACACAGATAAAGCAAAGAAAAACTCAAAGAAACATGTCAAAAAGAACGATGGTGGCCACTTACCCTCATCTCATATGATCAGGTGGCGCCCAGAGCATCAAGCAGTAGTTTGTCAGCTTGTTGACTTTCTCACCCAACCCCCAGTGTTAGGTTACCCGAACTTTGAGGAACCCTTCATTTTGCACTGTGACGCTTCACAGGAGGGGCTTGGAGCGGTGTTACACCAGCGACAACAAGACAAACTGGTGGTGATAGCGTATGGCTCCAGGACACTGTCAAATCCAGAGAAGAACTACCACCTTCATTCAGGGAAGCTGGAGTTTCTTGCCATGAAGTGGGCCATCTGTGAGAGGTTTCGGGATTATCTGTATTATTCTCCGCCATTCACTGTCTATAAGGACAATAATCCCCTAACGTATGTGCTCACCACCGCAAAGTTAAATGCAACCACACAGAGGTGGGTAGCAGAACTAGCTGATTTCCAGTTTGTGATTAAGTATCGCCCTGGAAAAGCAAACAGAGATGCAGATGGACTTTCACGTATGCCCCTAGATATGGAGCAGTACACGAACAAATGCACACAAAATGTTGATCCTGATGTAATGAATTGTGTGGCGCAGGCAGTCAAGGTAAAGTCACAAGAAAATGAACCATGGCTTTGCCCAGTCACCATTTCTACTCTCATTAGTGAAGCAGATCAAGAAGCCAGCTGAAATATCAAAGACTGTTCTAAAAAGAGCTCAAGAAGAAGACTCCGTGATTGGAGAAGGGTTGCGCTATGTGTTGTCAAAACAATGGCCAAGAAGTGTAAAGCAGCAGAACAGTAAAATTGCAGCTTTAGTCAGGCAAAAACACAAGCTGTACCTGGAAGATGATGGACTGCTTTACAGGAGAACGGCATCACATGACCAGCTACTCCTACCCCAGAAGTTTCACAAGCTCGTGTTCAAAGAGCTCCATGAAAACATGGGCCATTTAGGGGTAGAGAGAGTGATGAACTTGATAAGAGAGCGTTTTTATTGGGCTCATATGCAAAGAGATGTGGAGCACTACATCACTAAAGTTTGCAGTTGTTTGAAGAACAAACGTCCCAATAAGATAACAAGGGCACCACTGACTAACATTGTCACCACGTACCCATTCGAATTAGTGTCAGTGGATTTCCTGCATTTGGAGAAGTGCAAAGGAGGATATGAGTATATCCTGGTTTTAATGGACCACTTCGCTCGTTTTGCCCAGGCATGTCGTAACAAAGCTGCTCACACCGCTGCTGAGAAGATTTTTGGAGATTTCGCCCTCAAGTTTGGCTTCCCCACACGACTCCATCACGATCAGGGAAGAGAGTTCCAAAATAAACTTTTTGCAAAACTCCAAGAGTACAGTGGTGTGCAGGGGTCCCGAACAATGCCCTACCATCTCCAAGGGAATGGGCAGGTAGAACGATTCAATCGTACACTGTTGGCAATGCTCAGAAATTTGCCCGAAGCAGCCAAAGAAGACTGGAAGTCCTCTCTGGCAAAAGTGGTTCATGCCTATAATTGTACACGTAGTGAGGCTACGGGGTATGCACCATATTTTCTGTTGTTTGGCCGTAGTCCAAAGTTGCCTATTGATTTAATGTTTGGCCTCACAACAAGAGAGCAGAGTGTTTCTCAGCAAGACTATGCTGAAAAGTGGAGAGCTACAATGACTGAAGCTTACAAACTCGCCTCGAAAACAGCAAACAAAGAAGGGATGAGAAGTAAAGCACTTTATGATAAAAAGGTTCACGGTGCTGAGTTGTTCCCTGGATCCAGAGTATTGGTCCGAAACTTGACCGAAAAAGGTGGGCCAGGAAAATTAAGATCATACTGGGAAGACAAGGTGTATGTCGTGACCCAAAAGAAGTACCCAGACAGTCCAGTATATGAAATCAGACCTAAAAATGGCAAGGGACGCACTCGGGTCATGCACAGAAACCTTTTGCTACCCTGTGACTTTCTGTCCATGGAAACAGTGGAGCATGCCTCTAAGAAAATAAGAGAAAGAGACTCTAAAAGACAAAGGCATGTGGACAGACAAAACAGCACGGATGATGAAGATGACGAAGGTTGGAGTGCCATAATTGGATTACGAGCTGGGAAGGATCAAAATCACCGTCCACTGAGAGCCGATGCACCAGAGTTCTACCCGCACAGTGACACTACTCCGGAGGATGAGAACCAGGACCCAGATGATGTCATGCAGGTGCAGCTGGCACCAGAGGTCAACAATCCGGTGGTCCCAGATCCAGCTGAGGCAGACCAGGACCAGTGTGATGAGGTGCCGGAATCCAGTTCCAGTGACCAGGAGGGACCTGACGAGATTCCTGCTAAAATGTATCCTTCAAGAATAAGAAAACAGCCATTGAGGTTTACTTATGATAAGTTAGGCCAACCTTGCACTTCATCTGTCTAGAACAAATGTGTAGAAGCTAAAGATAACCATTGTTCAGACATGAATGTTTTGAAAAGTAACTTGGTAGTTACTGTGATGGCTGATAAAAAAGAAAAAAAGGAAAAAAAAAATTTTAAAGAAAAAAAATATTTTCAGTGTGTTACTAAGGCACAGGCATTACACAAAGGTTTATTTGGTAGGCTATGACTAGATTGAGTACCCTTACTCTCAGGAAAGATGCAGATACCCACCATGATGGATGGAGCGGTTGATGGTTATGGTGCACAAAGACCTCTTCTGCAAACGTATTGCATGGAATAGGAGATACATGCTGTACTATGGACAATTACCAGTTTGCTACTTTATGGACTTTAATGAACTCTGACTCCTGTTTAGTAATACCCTACTTACATGAGATACATGATTACCAAAAGTGGACTGTGAAAGAGAAAAAACAGTAGTTTTGAGAAAGGTGTAATGTCGGGACGACATTAAATTTTTGAGGGGTGAGTGTAGGAAAAAGCCAATTTTGGACAACCTCTAGTAAACCCTCAGAAAACAGTGTCGATTAGATGCTAATGGTTAATATAAATATTCCTAATAAATGTACCTAATAGACTGTAATTTAAATATTAATGGTAAATAGGAGCATTTATAGGGAATGTGACTAAAGGAATGAATATGAACTGTTTAGATGTAAACTGTCAGTGAAAGCAGTACCGTAGCATTTCTACGCCAGAGGTGGCGCTCAGTAGTGATAAGACACTGTACAGTATTAGAGAACAAGAGAAGAAGAGTAGCGAATGTTCCAGAGAAAGAGTGAAAAGAAAATGGTGTATAGCGATGTGCTGTGTAATTGTGTGCCATGCCGTGTGTGCTGGAAAAGTCAATAAAAGCCGCTGCAAAGTCTGACAGCTTGGCTTCCTCATCCTTCCTCCCCCTTCACCCTCCTGGGTGTAACAAAACTTGGTAGCAGATACATGTATGCATGTATACATGCATCAATGCATGTATAGTACATTGTTGATGCAGAGAATATATATTTCTACAGTATATGTATCTAGTAAATCAAGCATTTTCCATGTAACCTTGTGACTGCATTATTTTAATTGCTTTTAATCCTAGATCAAGTTTGTTTTGGCCTAAAATACATCATAACTGTCAAATATATCTTATTATACCTAACTCAGTACTGTTTACTTTTTGAATATATATTTTGTGGCTAATATAGTTATTAACCTGGCGATCAAGTTGTGTCAGCTGATCATTTTTTGCTATGACACCATCTCAGACTCAGTGCAGCTGGAGAAGGTACGTCCATGATGTCTCAACAGTCTCTCCATGATTTTCACGCAGATCAGAGCAATTTTTTTTCCCACAATATTTTTATTGAACCTTTTTTTTTTTTACAAACAGCACACACAGTCAGACACTAACACAAAAGTAATTTAAAAACTAAAAAGAACAATAACAAAATAACAAAAAAAGGGTAATAAAAACAACAACTATTAACAAAAACAAGTCAACAACAATGCTCCTCTGTTTAGTCTAGGTAATCTATTACATAAGAATACATAATATACTGTACATTCACCAGCTTGGAATTTGCAAGGTCCACACATATCATTCACCTTCTTCTTCAGAAGTTATGTTTAATTTCTTTACATAATCAATGAAAGGTCTCCATATATTCTCAAACACATTTTCCTTTGATTTCAGTATGTATGTTATTCTTTTTAGTGGAAGGTTGGTAACATCTGTCTTAACCACTGAGTCACATCTGGGTTATGAGCTTTTCCACAGTAATGCAATACACTTTTTGGCATTAAGCAAACTGAGGTCTATGAATGTTCTTTCACTCTTATTAAAGTTATGTTTTTCTGGATACAGACCCAACAAAAACAGTTCAGGGTTCAATGTGATTTGTTTTGAAATTATTTTTTCAATTGTTACCCTCACCTCTTCCCAAAACATTCTGATTTTTCTATATTCCCATAAACAGTGAAATAGGGTTCCTTTACTTAGATCAGAGCAATTTTTTGCACAGGTAATAAACCAGACATTCTTAAGCTCTACAACCACTGATCGTTTGTGAAGCTGTGCTGACATCAGTGACAGGCTGTGCTGAACGCCAGACTGACCATTTGAAGCGGTAATTTTCCCACAACAGAGCCATCTGAAACACACACAGCGTACATATTTTAGTACCTAACAGCGATAACTTGCAGAGATTACAGTGTAGTACGACGTACTTATAGCAAACTAGCATTAGCAACATTAGCTTACCGTCATATATGACCTAGTTTGTATCCTCACGTCTTCAGCTCTCCCAGAAGCTGCAGAACTATTCCAGAGTGTTTCGTCTCACTGCCTGTACCCTTGTCTGGCGGTCCTTTTTGGCATTTACGGTGAAAAAAGCCACAGACCGAGGAGTCGCCTTGTAAAGCCGCCATGTTGTGTTTGGCTTGGGTTGTGTGTTTTACGTCACGGGAGTGTGGCGCCGCCTAGCTGTAAAAAAAAATCCCGCCCACCACAGCTTAACCCCGCTTTACCTGGCTGCTATGGAGACACAACCGCGGCCGAACCGAGTAGTAACAAAACGAAACGAGACGAGTCGAACTGGGCTAGTGGAAAAATGGCTTATGACCTCAGACCCAACAGCCAATCAGCCAACAACAAAGCACCTTATGATTGTCTGTTGGAACTGGTCATAATCACCATAGTTGTAGTCCTTTCAGTCTTCCTACCCAGAACAAGAACATTACTTTAAGTAAATACCTGTTGAGAAGATGAAGAGATGGTTCTCAGGTATGCCTCATCAGCAGCCACACCTCTGGGACTCCTGAAACACAAAACAGAAGGGAGGGACATAGACATGATCACACAACAGAGACTGAGAGAGAAAATATCAAGGGAAATACATGCTCATGAGTTTCTTTGTTATGGTCATTTTTTTTCTCTCAGACAGTAGTCTTGATGCATTCTGGGGCTTTTCATGATGAAATAAGCTAATCCCATCCATCCATCCATCTTCTACCGCTTAATCCTTTCGGGTCGCGGGGGGGGCTGGAGCCTATCCCAGCATCTTTGGGCGAGAGGCAGGGTACACCCTGGACAGATCGCCAGTCCATCGCAGGGCCAAGCTAATCCCATTGTATTATATACACTACCGTTCAAAAGTTTGGGGTCACTTAGAAATTTCCTTATTTTTGAAAGAAAAGCATTGTTTTTTTCAATGAAGATATCCATCCATCCATCCATCTTCTACCGCTTTTCCGGAGGTCCGGGTCGCGGAGGCAGCAGTTCAAGCAGAGAAGCCCAGACTTCCCTCTCCCCAGCCACCTGCTCCAGCTCTTCAGAGGGGATACCAAGGCGTTCCCAGACTAGCTGGGAGACATAGTCTCTCCACCGAGTCCTGGGTCTGCCCCGGGGTCTCCTCCCAGTGGGACGTGCCTGAAACACCTCAAGTGGGAGGCGTCCAGGAGGCATCCTAATCAGATGCCCATACCACCTCAACTGACTCCTTTCAATGTGGAGGAGCAGCGGTTCTACTCTGAGCCTCTCCCGGATGACTGAGCTCCTCACCCTATCTCTGAGGGTGAGTCCAGCAATCCTACGGAGAAAGCTCATTTCAGCCGCTTGTATCCGCGATCTCGTTCTTTCGGTCATTACCCAAAGCTCGTGACCATAGGTGAGAGTAGGAACGTAGATTGACTGGTAAATCGACAGCTTTGCCTTAGAACTAAGCTCCCTCTTCACCACAACAGACCGGTACAACGTCCGCATCACTGCAGATGCTGCTCCAATCCGTCTGTCGATCTCTCGCTCCATTTTCCCCTCACTCGTGAACAAGACCCCAAGATACTTAAACTCCTCCACTTGGGGCAGGAGCCTGTCCCCAACCCGGAGAGGACAATCCACCTTTTTCCGGCTGAGGACCATGGACTCGGACTTGGAGGTGCTGATTCTCATCCCAGCCGCTTCACACTCAGCGGCAAACCGTCCCAGCAAGAGCTGTAGGTCATTGCTGGATGAAGCCAACAGGACAACATCATCTGCAAACAACAGAGATGAGATCCTGTGGTCACCAAGCATGACACCCTCCATTCCCTGGCTGCGCCTAGAAATCCTGTCCATAAAAATTATGAACAGGACCGGTGACAAAGGGCAGCCCTGGCGGAGTCCAACTCTCACTGGGAATGACTCCGACCGAGTGTTGGCAATGCGAACTAAACTCTCACAACGGTCGTACAGAGACCGAATAGCTCGTAACAACAAGCCCGATACCCCATACTCCCGAAGCACCCCCCACAAAAATCCACGAGGGACGCGGTCAAATGCCTTGTTTCAAAGTTTCAATGAAGATAACTTTAAACTAATCAGAAATACACTCTAATATCTAATATACATTGCTAATGTGGTAAATGACTATTCTAGCTGCAAATGTCTGGTTTTGGTGCAATATCTACATAGGTGTATAGAGGCCCATTTCCAGAAACTATCACTCCAGTGTTCTAATGGTACAATGTGTTTGCTCATTGCGTCAGAAGGCTAATGGATGATTAGAAAACCCTTGTGCAATCATGTTAGCACAGCTGAAAACAGTTTAGCTGGTTACAGAAGCTATAAAACTGACCTTCCTTTGAGCAGGTTGAGTATCTGGAAAAAATTATTATTTCAAATACAAATCATTATTTCTAACCTTGTCAATGTCCAGACTATATTTTCTATTCATTTTACAACTCATGGTGGTAAATAAGTGTGACTTTTCATGGAAAACACAAAATAATTGTCTGGGTGACCCCAAACTTTTGAACGGTAGTGTACATCATCCCTCAGCTGGTCTACAATCGCTTTCCTCTTAGGCAATTGTCCAGATGATCACCAAACTCCCACAAAATGATCTGTTGTGTCCATACTTATTACAATAATGAGCAGTGCAGAGGTGCACTGAATGTAACTTTATTATAATAATAAATAATACATACAACAGGTGTATGGCACTCCGTAGTCCAGAGCTCGATGCCGCAAAGAGGACAAGACTCTTCCGCCCGTGCCCTTTATACCTCGGGTGGCGTCACTACCGAAAAAGGCAGTCCGCCACCCCTGTCTATTCCCCGGCCAACCCCGCCGTCATCTTACTACTGCTAATGCTAAAACTCATATGTAACACCCTCCCCCCCTCAAAAAAAATGCAAACACACGGGTTGGCCCACCCGAATTTATCACCCGACTCACACTCTAATCATAAAACAAATGTACAGAAATAAATAAATAACCTATCCATTCCCATAACCAAGGCTGGGGGATCAGGCAGACTGCCGGCACCCCCTACACGGCCAGGCAGATTATTCTGCTGCCTTGTCCCTCAAAGTTCAAAATAAAAAAATAAAATAAGCCATTTAATACCTCCCCTACTAGTGGCCCCCACCCCAACACACCCACATCAAAACATTCTCAGTGTTGGGTATTCAAGACCATAATTATCTCTTTAACAATATACTCACTCAGTCAGTCAGTATACTCAAATTTTCTACTTCTTTGTACAATTACACACCATTTATGTCATGATTAGCTGACAGCTCACGTGCACGATGCTAGCACAAGACTGAACCACACAAGGGGGGAACGTTCAATAGTTTATTAAATGTAGAAAACAGCGCTATGTTAGAGAAACAGTCACTCGCCAGAAGATTCAATCCACCTGTGGAGAGAAAAGCAAGAGCTGTCAGCGGAGAAGCAGAGAAGGGGAATATGGGCGAGCCAAATTGCCACTTACTCGGGACTCCAAGGGAGGACCAGCAGGACTCCAGTGGGTAATAGACGAACCAGTAGGGAAGGGGGAATAAGCTTGAAGTGCCTGACCGGGTGAAGATCTGTTGCTGGGAAGGAAGGTGATGAGGTGGCAGGAGAGCGCACGCAGTCCCGAGACACACCCGTATGATGGCAGCAACCTGTTACAATAGGAGAGAGAACAGTTAGACAACGTGTCTAAGCTAAGTTCATGTGACCTGCTTGCCTGAATCAAGCAGTATACCCAGACGAGCCAGTGTTGACTGCACGGAAGAGGCCTCCTTAAATATGCTGGCTGATGAGCGGGCGCAGGTGTGTCATCTGCCTCAGGTGCAGTGATGAATTGGTGAACATGCGGCAGGAGGGGAGGGGCGCGCCCTCGCTGCCCATGACAATTTACCCCTACTGTAACCAACTCAGTGATTATCACAGTCAGTGTACTTATAAAACACTTTAGTCCCCTTCTTTCAATTTACCAAAATTTCCATAATATAATCCACACTCTTCTAGAATTCCCAAATCTATAGCAATTACTTAGTAATATATTTCTGCTTTTCTTTTACAATACAGTTAGTTCAAACACTTTCACTAATTTATTTATTTATTTTTAAAGATTCTCTCGGGGCACAAACCCAATCGGGCCATAATTATTTACACTATGATATGAGGTTCGGAACTCAAAACATACATATCAAATACACCCCAACCACATCACAGACCTAGTGGAGCCCCCCCCCCCCCCCGCATTGCCATCTGGTGGGTCCCACCCAGAGCGCCTCCATCTTTTGGCCTCTGGAGAAGAACTGCGCCGTCTCCTCTTCTCCACCACGTGGTGCAGCTCGTTGGGGTGCTTCCACATCTCATCGGACAGTCCCAAATAGCTGTCACTCTGGGCCACCATCACCTGTAGCCGCCCTTGGTCATCATTCTTCTCATGACGTGCATGAGTCCCTCTCGGCCGAGCTTCAACCCTTGGGCGAATCACGTCACCAACACGCAGGGAAGCTCTGTTAGACCTCTTTGGACCACCATGTTGCGAGTGGGCCTCCCATTTTGGACTGGTTGACCTCTCAGTTCACCCTGAAGCCCTTTTCGAAGGCCATCTATTGGTGCGTTTTAAAACTGCACCTGTCGGTCTTGGTCCGGTGCTGTTCAGCTCCGCCAGGTTGGTCCCACCTACCAACCCGGGGGTCTCGTTGTGCCATCCAGTTCCCACACCAAAAGCAACTTGAACATTGGCACCAGGTCCATCCCGGGGAGGCGCCCCATGATGTTCATCCCTTCCATCTCCTGCAAGACCAGGCCAGTCATGGTCCCACACTTCACTGTCTTCCACCTCCGGAGCAGGTCGGTCCCACAAGCCACAACCTGACCACTCCTCTCTGGTGTCATTGGCAATGTAAAAGCCCAAGCCATAAAACATGTTGCACCCCATGATGTTGGATCCCGAAGCGGTCACCACAACATGCATGTCTGTCATGATCTGTGACTTGTACCTTGCCATTAATTCTACCGGCCCCAGCACATTGAGCTTATTCCAGTCGTAGCCGTAGAAGGGGGTGGACTCCTTGTGTATACGGTAGTGGGGAAACAGACTCTTCACTGTTGCCGAATTCAGCACCAAAGCCAGTACCGAATTCAGCACCAAGCCAGTATCCACCAGTAGCGACACTTCAATGCCATCCAGCTCCACAGTGCAGTGCACACGTCCGTACATCTCCAGGGAAACAGCATGGACCACTGTCAGAGTCTTTACGGAAGGGCTTTCCTCCTGTTTCCAGTCCCTCCACTCAAAATTCTTGCAGGCCCTGGCAAAATGGTGCAGCAGACCACATCTCCCACAGCGCTTACCCTTCACCGGACACTCTCTGGACTTGTACTTATGTCTCATGGACCCACAGCCGTAACATCTTGGCGAACCTGGAGCAGACCTAATTTTGACAACGGAGGTGTACTCTTCTTCCTTGACGTCGTCTTCATTCCCGGGATCCAGCGTCAGCGCCTTTACACGAGGCTCATCTAATGTTGGAATGGACCTCCCACTGAGGTCCCTTGTTATTGTTTCTGTAGCCTCAAACTGTTGTGCAATTTCAATGGCTGTGGCTAACATTAGCTCACCCTAAAAAGTCAGGAGTCTTGACCGAGCCGCAGGACAGCGCACGTGCTCCACCAGCTGGTCCCGGATCATTTCATCTTGCAAGGCTCCAAAATGGCACTCACCAGCAAACTGACGCAGGTCCGAAACAAACCGCTTTACTGACTCTCCCACCTGCTGGCAGTGCTGCCAAAATTGGATACAGCAAACAATAACGTTCTCTGGGGTGCGAAAATAGCGCACCATTAGCTCCACTGCCTCATCAAAACTGTCGGCTCCTCCCAGTGTCTCAAGGATCCGCTGGCCCTCTATGCCCAAATTATGGACTAATATCACCCTCACGCGAGGCTTCTTGAGCTTGCCGAAGTTAAGGGCCACCAGGTAGTTATTGAAAGCCACAAACCACCTAGGCCAAGACATGGGAGGCTCGCCTGGGGTCTCCAGGAGCGGTCAAAAACTGGTAGCAGTACGCTCCATTACCGTGTTCTCCTCGTCGCCAAATGTTATGTCCATACTTATCATAATAATGAGCAGGGCAGATGTGCACTGAATGTAACTTTATTATAATAGTAAATAATACATACAACAGTTGTACGGCGCTTCGTAGTCCAGGGCTCGACGGCGCAAAGGGGACGAGCCTCTTCCGCCCGTGCCCTTTATACCTTGGGTGGTGTCACTACAGGAAAAGGCAGCCCGCCACCCCTGTCTATTCCCCGGCCAACCCTGCCACCATCTTACTACTACTAATGCTAAAGCTCATATGTAACATGATCCTCAGGTATATCTTCATACAGGTCAAGGTGAAGGTCAAAGGTCACAAGATGTGACTGTGTCATTTCAACTATGAGTGAGTCAAAGCTATACATACATGTGGAGAGAGAAAGAGAGAGACAGAGAGAGAAGCAAAGGCTCTTGGTGATGTCACGGTGTGTTTAAGATAAGATAAGATAAGATAAGCCTTTATTAGTCCCACAACGGGGAAATTCCAGGATTGCAACAGCACAGGGATAGCAACACTCAGAGCAACAATCAGAAGGCAAGAAAAAAACAAGCAAGCAAGAGCAGCTAATATACATATGTACATATTACTATAAAATATATATACTGTATATACACACACAGACACACAGTGCAGAGCATTGTAGCTGGATGGAATAAATATATGAATATATAAACACACAGTGCAGAGCATTGTAGCTAGATGGAATAAATATGTAAATATATAAACACCCACAGTACGGAGCATTGCAGCTAGGTGGAATAAATATGTAAGTATATAAACACACACAGTGCGGAGCATTGTAGCTAGATGGAATAAATATATAGATATATAAAAACACAGTGCGGAGCATTGTAGCTAGATGGAATAAATATATAGATATATAAATATGAACACACCCAGTGCTGAGCATTGTAGCTAGATGGAATAAATATGTAAATATATAAACACACACAGTGCAGAGCATTGTTGCTAGATGGGATGAAACAGCATAACCCTCTACTTAGTTATCCTACATGGTATGATTATGTGCCCATACATATTCTCACCCTCCATAGCGACCGGTATTTTCCTAGTTGTATGCCGGAGGGGACCATTGTGTAAGTCTATTGCATCTTTTGCATTTAAAAACTATTAGTTTGTTACGTCTTTTTGCTATCTCTGCGAGCAGCCCTGCTTAGGTTGTACAGTCTGACAGCCGTTGGTAGGAAGGACCTACGAAACCTCTCGGTTGTGCACCTGGGATGATGTAGTCTGCTGCTAAATGAGCTCCTCAGTGCATTCAGTACGTCCTGCATAGGGTGGAACTCGGACTCCAGCAGAGATGACAGTTTAGCCACCGTCCTTCTCTCTCCTATCTCCTCCACTGGATCAAGGCGCTGCCCCAGGACAGAGCTAGCTTTCTTAATCAGTTTGTTCAGTCTCTTCCTATCGGCTGCTGTAATGCCACTGCCCCAGCAGACCACTCCAAAAGTGATGGCTGATGCCACCACCGTGTCATAGAATGTCTTCAGCAGCGCCCCTTGTACACCAAAAGACCTGAGTCTCCTCAGCAGGAACAGCCTGCACTGTCCCTTCTTGTAGAGTGCGTCAGTATTGTGTGACCAGTCTAGTTTATTGTTCAGATGAACACCCAGGTACTTATAGGATGTCACCATCTCGATGTCTGTTCCCTGTATATTTACTGGTGCTGTGAGGTTGTTTGTTTATCAAACCAGAGCGAGAAACGCCATTACTGATGATTTCCTTTTAAATTATATTTCATTTTACCCATTCTGAAAAGGGTGCAAGAAAGTGTGTGGATGCCTGTGTGCTCGTGTAAAGCAATGCACAGCTAAAATGGACAATAAGGGTATGTTCTGCTTCTTTTGAGCTGGATTGGACATCATTATCCAGCTCCACACTGTGGTTTATATTCCACACTCTGTTGCTCCTGGGCACTAATCGCTCCCATTTTTTGGGTCACCTGTACTGTGGGTATGTGTCAGCCTTATCTCACCTCTTTTCACAACTGATTACCCAGTTGTGGACTTTCCTTTCCTCTTCAGTCATCAAAATCTGGCCTCAACTGAATGAAATGATAGGATCAGTCTCCCAAAGAAGAACTGTATTGAACTATAACTAGAGTTCTTTATACTACATGTTCTTTACATTCACTGAGTACTGATAATGAAAGCTAAATTATATATACTTATCATTATGTAAGACAAAGTTCAGATGCCATCACTGTCCTTGTTATAACATTTCATTTTAAACATATGCTGGAAATGTTATGCTGGAAATTCTGTTGCATTTAAGTTTCAGTATTTGGGTTGTCCTTAATTTTTTTTTTTTTTGTATACTTTGTCTATATCTATATAAGTTAGTTCTGACCGAGCAATTTGATTGGGCAACAGGGATTCCAGGTGTTACTATACTCTCCAATAACACATTGGGACGTTTCAGTCCACTTCAGCAGTATTCTAATAATTTTTAAATTATAGTAAATGTTGGTAGCTCTTGTGTATGGAAACAGGACAGCAAAGGCAGGAGTTGTACCAAACTCGAACTTTATTACAAGATACAATAGTTGATACACATGTTGCCGTGTATGAGCTACAAACTAACTCCAAGCTAACACAGGCTCTTACTCGTAGGGAGGCAGAGTGCCAAAGAGACAGTCTCTTCTTCTTCTTCTTTTAGATTTGATTGGCGGTTGGCAACCAGCTTACAGGTGCATTACCGCCACTGACTTGACCATCATCACTCTATATGTTTGTATAAGGAGTTCTTATAAGGAGTTCAGAACAAATCCTTATGTGTGAAAAAATTATTCGTCCTTGGACTGTGTCCTCAGCGGCATCAATAGCTGTGCCAGCCAGCCGGCCAGCCAGCCCCACACCTATAGTCACAGCGTGATGATGTCATCTGTCGTCACATCCGCACAGTCTGTTGTAAGCTGCAGCTTCACAACAGTAGCTTCTTCTAATATGTGAGGATTGTAAGGTGCTATTTGAAAATTCACTTCAATTCAATTTTATTTATACAGCGCCAAATCACAACACAGATTATCTCAGGGCAGTTTACAAAAAAAAAAGAATGGGTTTAGGCCACACTCTCAAATTTATAGAACCCAGCAGAGACACCTAAGAGCAAGCACTGTGGTGACACAGGCGAAGAAAAACTTCCCTTTAACGGGCAGAAACCTCGAGCGGAACCATAGCTCATAGAGGACAGCCATCCGCCTCAACCGGCTGGGTTGAAGAAAGAGGTAAAAAGTAGGAGGCCTGGCAGTGGCTACATTCAAAACAAACGTAACAAATACAATTCAACATTAACATTGACAGCCAGACATTCCAGTATCAAGCCGGGTTAGGCTCCATGTGCGAGTGAAGGCCTGACAGCAGCTACATTTTTAACTATAGGCCTTATCAAAGAGAAAAGATTTCAACTTACTCTTGAATAAAGAGAGCGTGTCTGCCTCCCGAACTGAATTGGGAAGATGGTTCCACAGGAGGGGAGCTTGATAACTGAAAGCTCTACCTCCCAATCTACTTCTGGAGACCTTGGGGACCACCAGTAGTTTGGATTTTTGGGAGCGCAGAGCTCTGGTTGGATGATAGGGAACTATGAGTTCTTGCAGGTAAGAAGGAGCTATACCATTAAGGGCTTTATAAGTTAGGAGTAATATCTTGAATTCAATTGTATATTTTATTGGGAGCCAATATAAAGAAGCTAAAACTGGGGTCATGTGATCTCTTCTCCCTGTTATCATCAGGATACGTGCAGCTGCATTCTGAATGAGCTGCAGAAACTTTATGGACTTATTAGGACAACCTGATAAAAGTGAATTGTGATAGTCTAGCCTAGAGGTGATAAAGGCGTGGACAAGTTTCTCTGCATCTTTATGAGACAGGATGGACCTGATTTTAAAAATATTATGCAGATGGAAGAAGGCAGTCTTAATGGTTTGCTGTATATGAGAGTTTAAAGACATATTTTGGTCAAAGACAACTCCAAGATTCCTAACAGAAAACTTAGAAGCCAGTGCAGTGCCATCTAGTGTTGTTTTCTTACTATAAAGAGTACTTCTAGCATGTTTGGGGCCAAGAACAATGACTTCAGTTTTATCTGTATTCAGTAATAAAAAGTTGTAGTTCATCCAGGTTTTTAATATCCTTAAGACACTCCTGGAGTGAACCCAAATGGCTGGGATCATCTGGATTGATGGATAAATATAATTGAGTGTCGTCAGCATAACAATGAAAATGAATAGAATGCTTCCTCATAATGTCTCCCAAAGCCAGCATGTATAATGTAAACAGTACTGGTCCAAGTACCGATCCCTGTGGAACTCCATAGCTAACCGTGGTCTGGATAGAGGACTTGTTATGGACATAGACAAACTGGGAATGGTCTGTTAAATATGACTGGAACCATCTTAGCGTTGTTCCTTTCAAACCAATTTGCTGTTCAAGTCTCTCTAGCAAAATATGGTGGTCAGTGGTGTCAAAGGCAGCACTAAGGTTCAATAAGACAAGGACAGAGACAAGTCCTTTATCAACTGCCATAAGGAGGACATCAGTAACTTTCACTAAGGCCGTCTCTGTGCTGTGGTGTTTCCTAAAACCTGACTGAAATTTCTAAAATATAGAATTATTTTCTAAAAAAAGTGCACAGTTGATTGGCGACGACTTTTTCGAGGATCTTGGAAAAGTAGGGGAGGTTAGATATTGGTCTATAATTGGCCAAAATCCCAGAATCAAGTGAAGGTTTTTTAAGCAGAGGTTTAATTACTGCCACTTTAAAAGACTGCAGTACATTTCCTGTCAATAAATGTGAACGTGTGGCAAGAGAAGGCGAGGCAAAATCTTCTTTTCAATTAATCCAATTTATTTTAACTTACAAGTAATCTCCAGTTTCTCAGGAAAAATCATCTGACACAGTCTTTCCAAACAAAAACGTACTTCCTCAGCCAAGAAGCATATCAAGCAATAAAGCACTTTGCAATCAGCAATACAATGCCATGCAATCCAATATCATCAAATACCACTCAATACCTGTTTCTCGATATCTCACACCTGTTATATAATGGACAAGATAATTAGAGGTGATTAGCCCCTACCATAATCCCAGGTAAAACAGTCATCATTCCTATTCTAAACACATACCCACTAACATCTAAAATACATAAATACTTTCCCCAAACATACACAATATAAATATTGTGTTGACGCAGTTTATATTTTGTTCTTCCAGTCCTCTAGAGGGCGTTAGGATCTGTAGTAGTTTTAGGCTTGCCAGTAGGTGACAAGAAGAAGAGACCTAGCATACTGAATGTCAACAGGAACATGAGTCTGCGTTGCTGTTCCTTCTAAAGCCATCCGCTCACTTCCAGCCCTTTGAATGGCAATATGAGTAAGTTTAGCAGTTTATTGTGATGGTCAGACAAAGTATAATTGGTTATTAGAATAAGTTTAATAAGTTTTATAGACGTTAATCGGAGATGTGTTTGTGATAGCGAAGTCGAATCTGAGTTCGTATAGTGACGCTGTTTAGCTAACGTTGACCCTTTAATGTACCGTTTGTGCATATTATCTTTATTTTTCTAGTTTCTAAATACTTCTTTGTGTTTTGTATCTTTTCAGTTTCACACTTTTTTGCATTAAATCCTATCCAAAACGACACCTGCCTGTTCCTTGGAGGAAGTGATGCAAGAGAGAGTTTAGCTAGCTGTGAATCTCAATATACGACACGAGTCACATTGGGTGCAACAGAACAGTGAAATCATAGCACTCGGTGAGGGACCACAGTGAAGGTGGGTGGAATTTAATGTACATTTAGCATCAGCGGTCCTATCCAGTCGTCACGATGGAGCAAACACAGGCTGAAAGCCATAACAGTGAAGAAACACAAAGTGAAAAAAGGTCACACTCCTCAAAGTCACGCTCCTCCCACTCATCCAGGTCCTCTGTACATTCCGGGAAACTGACTGCTCGATCAGCTGTAGGATCTAGGAGGTCATCAGCTTCAAGCCGAGCCAGTATGGCAGCAGCACATGCCCAAGCAGAAGCTCAAGCAGCAAAAGCCAGACTAGCATATGCTGAGAGAGAGATGAGCATTAAAGTGGAAAAGGCACGGTTAGAGGCAACTCTAGATGTACTTAACCTACAAAAGGAAGCAGATGCAGCCAGGACTAAAGCAGAAGTGATGGAGTCTGCTGTAGCTCAGCTCATTATTCCAGAACACAGCGAAGAATTGAGCTTCTTGCCTCTAGAACAAACTGCAGAACAAAAAGTGAGTGAATATATAAACAAGCATAGTTGTATTGATCCATCTCAGAAGAAAGAAACTTTTCAACAGGACAGTACACATCAGGAACAACATTCCACACTGATTTACTCACATCTCCATGCCAAACAAGAACCAGCTCATTGCCCAGTTCAGCCACAAGAGGGCGCCAAGCGACCACCACAAAGAGATGCAATTCACCAAGTTTCTCATAGTGTGTTGCAATCACAACAGATATCAAGTTCAAATGATGCAAACAACACTACCAGTGACCTTGCCAGATTCTTAGCCAGAAGCCAACTATTAACAGGAGGGCTGACAAAATTTGATGACAAGCCAGAGAGTTATCTTAGCTGGAAAGCCACATTCCAGAGTACCATCAGAGACCTTGGTCTTACAGCCAGTGAAGAACTAAACCTCCTCATTAAGTGGCTTGGCCCTGAGTCTTCTGAACATGCTAAGAGATTAAAAGCAGTCAATATCAAGCATCCACCTGCTGGTCTGAACATGGTCTGGACGAGACTGGAAGAATGCTACGGCTCACCAGAGGCAATAGAAAAGTCCATGTTTGCAAGAATCCAAAATTTCCCAAAGCTCATGAGCAAAGAGCCACACAAGCTTCGTGATCTATCAGATCTACTGTGTGAACTGGAAGCAGCAAAGCTGGTGTCAAAGTATAAAGAAGACCATCATGTAAGTTTCCCACCTTTCTCATTCTTTGTTGAATTTGTGAAAGGTCAAGCCAAAGCAAGGAATGACCCAAGCTTCAACACGACTTATAGCCCACCTGCCAATCCTACAATCAGTTACAAAAAAGGAAAATCACAAGGTCACTACATGCAGAAACAATCAGTTACGGTACACAAAACAGATGTGTCAGTCGGAGTAAAGACAAAGGAAGGAGGCGAAGACATTAAAAGACAATGTCCCATACATCACAAACCACACCCACTGAAAGGATGCAGGGGTTTCAGAACTATGTTGCTTGAGGACAGGAAAAAGGTACTCAAAGACAACAACATCTGCTATCGCTGCCTTGCTTCCACCACCCACCAAGCCAGGGACTGTCAAGTAACAATCAAGTGTGAAGAATGCAACAGCGACAAACACCTGGCAGCTCTCCACCGAGGCCCAGCTCCAACAGCATCTAAGCCTCCCTCATCTCCTAAAGAGAATGGCGGGGAGCAAGAACTCACACAGGACTTAGATGTCACAGCCACATGTACCGAGGTATGTGGAGATCAAATCACAGGAAAATCCTGCTCCAAGATCTGTTTGGTGCAAGTTTACCTGAAAGGTGAGCCACACAACATGAAAAAGATGTATGCAATAATAGATGATCAAAGTAACCAATCACTCGCAAAAACAGAGTTTTTTGAAACATTCAATATTTGAGGCACGGCCACACCTTACACACTGAAGACGTGTGCTGGCACAACACAAGTAACTGGTAGAAGAGCCTGCAACTACATAGTTCAATCATTGGATGAAAAAATGAGCTTTCCTCTCCCCACGCTCATAGAGTGCAATGCTATCCCCAATAATAGTGAAGAAATACCCACTGCAGAAGCTGCCTCACATCACCCCCATCTGAAAGCAATAGCTGCTGAAATACCACCCCTCGAACCAGACGCTGACATACTGCTGCTGATAGGACGCAACCTTCTCAGAGTACACAAGGTGAGAAAGCAAATCAGTGGCAGGCACAACGATCCGTTTGCACAGAAGCTTGACCTGGGCTGGGTTATCATTGGTGATGTGTGTCTGGACACCGCCCACAAGCCAAGTGAGGTAAACGCTCTCAAAACACATGTGTTGGACAATGGACGCCCCAGTTATCTCACTCCCTGTGACAGTCGCTTCAGTATAAAAGAGAGCTTCACAATGAGCCAACTGAAAGCTGTCTCCAACCTACTGCCACCTTCAAACCCACATGCAAAGCCCACGGTTGAGAATCTAGGAGAGGCCGTCTTCTGTCGCACTAATGAAGACAATCAACTCGCATACTCTGTTGAAGACACAATCTTTCTGAAGAAGATGGAAGGGTCCTTCAAAGATGACACAAACAGTTGGGTGGCACCACTTCCGTTTCGTAGCCCCAGACGCCTACTCCCTGACAACAGGTGCTACGCCTACAAGCGGCTCATGTCTCTGCGACGTATGCTTGACAAGAAGCCAGACATGAAGGCACACTTTGTTGAGTTCATGCAGAAGATGCTCGACAACAAACACGCGGAGCCGGCACCACCTCGTGATAGAGACAAAGAGGTCTGGTATCTTCCCATTTTTGGCGTATACCACCCACAGAAGCCTGGGAAGATCCGTGTGGTGTTCGATTCCAGTGCGCAGTTTGATGGAGTTTCCCTCAATGATGTACTGCTGTCAGGGCCTGACCTAAACAACACACTCGTAGGTGTGCTCCTCCGCTTCAGAAAAGAACCTGTCGCTGTCACAGCTGACATTGAGCAGATGTTTTACTGCTTTGTTGTCCAAGAAGATCACAGAGATTACCTTTGCTTCTTGTGGTACGAAAACAATGACCTGATCAAAGAAGTGGTGGACTATCGCATGAGGGTGCATGTTTTCGGTAACAGTCCCTCCCCTGCGGTGGCGATCTACGGGTTGAGGATGGCAGCAAAGGAAGCAGAAGGTGAATATGGAACTGACGCTCGAAACTTCATAGAACAGGATTTCTATGTGGACGATGCACTAAAGTCTTTCTCGACAGAAGCTGAGGCTATCGACGTTCTACAAAGAGCCCAGAAAATGCTCACACTCTCCAATCTACGTCTCCACAAGATTGCCTCCAACAAAGTAGAAGTAGTGAACGCTTTCCCACCTGAAGACAGGGCAAAGGAACTCAAAGACCTTGATCTGTCTACAGACAAGCTCCCAGTCCAGCGCAGCTTGGGTGTGATTTGGGACACCACATCAGACACGTTCACATTTGATGTTCCACAAGAGCAAAAGCCCTTTACTCGACGTGGTGTGCTGTCAACTGTTAACAGTCTGTTCGATCCTCTCGGGCTGCTAGCACCTGTAACCGTCAAAGGCAGACTTCTTCTCAGAGAGCTCTCCAGCAGCAATCTTGAGTGGGACAGCCCCTTGCCTCAAGACATGTATGACGATTGGAGAAAATGGCATGACTCTCTGCAGCATCTCAAGACACTGAACATTCGCCGTACCTATGTTTCATTCTCCATCTCACAAGCCAAAGTCACTGAACTCTGTGTGTTCTCAGATGCTTCAGTTAAAGCTATAGCTGCAGTTGCCTACTTGAGAGTCACACACAAAGATGACCACAACGAGGTCGGGTTTGTCACGGGTAAGGCCAAACTAGCCCCTGTGCCAGAGCTCACCATTCTGAGGCTAGAACTGTGTGCTGCAGTGCTCGCTGTGGAAATGTCTGAGCTTCTCAGAAAAGAACTAAAGATGAAAATTGACAAGGCCGACATGTACAAACACCAGTGGAAGAGAGTTCAAGTCCTTGCCGACACCTTCTGGGCCCGCTGGCAAAAAGAGTACCTGAACATGCTCCAGAGTCGTCAGAAGTGGCAGCGCAGCAAACCAAACCTGGAAGAAGGGGACGTCATTCTTCTTAAGGACAAGCACCTAAAAAGGAACGAATGGCCTATGGGCATCATCATGAAGACTCTCGCAAGCGAGGATGGAGTCGTAAGGAAGGTGGAGGTCAAAGTGACACGAAACAAAACTACAAAGACTTTCTCCAGGCCCATCTCAGACTGTATATTCCTTTTATCTCCAACAAATTAGTTTATAAGTTTAGTGGCATTCTTACAATAATGCCAGGCGGGGAGTGTGTTGATGCAGTTTATATTTTGTTCTTCCAGTCTTCTAGAGGGCGTTAGGATCTGTAGTAGTTTTAGGCTTGCCAGTAGGTGACAAGAAGGAGAGACCTAGCATACTGAATGTCAACAGGAACATGAGTCTGCGTTGCTGTTCCTTCTAAAGCCATTCGCTCACTTCCAGCCCTTTGAGTGGCAATATGAGTAAGTTTAGCAGTTTATTGTGATGGTCAGACAAAGTATAATTGGTTATTAGAATAAGTTTAATAAGTTTTTTTAGACGTTAATCGGAGATGTGTTTGTGATAGCGAAGTCAAATCTGAGTTCGTATAGTGACGCTGTTTAGCTAACGTTGACCCTTTAATGTACCGTTTGTACATACTATCTTTATTTTTCTAGTTTCTAAATACTTCTTTGTGTTTTGTATCTTTTCAGTTTCACACTTTTTTGCATTAAATCCTAGTCCAAAACGACACCTGCCTGTTCCTTGGAGGAAGTGATGCAAGAGAGAGTTTAGCTGGCTGTGAATCTCAATATACGACATGAGTCACATTGGGTGCAACAGAACAAATATAAATAACATACAATAAATAATAATATAAATAGTTCAATAAATAACTTTAACCCCTATTTACAAATATTAAACCACCCCTCTGACTTACCATACATGTTTGCTCCCTGCTGGTGTCCTATATAAGGCCCTCAACCCCTAACGGAGTCTTTTGCCTGGACACGCACAGGAAGCATGTTGGCAAAGGTATGTGCAATAAATCCTTTAACAATTATTTTACCAAATTCTTAATCATACTAATTATCTCCCAGGGCCTTCAAATTAACAAAGACAAATCCTAAACTACTATGTGCATCTTAACAAACAATCATACAGACATTACAACAATACAGATACAACATAATCACACAATACAACCAGACATACAGTGGTGACATCCCATCGTCACATTTCCTCCCCCTTTTCCCGAGAATACAGTACTCTATGAATCATGTATTCTAGAAAGGCTATCCGCCACAAGGTTGGTTTTCCCTGCCACATACCGAACAGTAAAATTATATGGTTGGAGGGACATATACCACCCTGTAAGATGACTGTTCACATCCTTCATTCTGTCTAACCACTGTAAAGCCCGATGATCTGTCTCTAACAAAAAATGACGCCCTAATAAATAATATTTTAAAGACCCTATTGCCCATTTTATGGCAAGACATTCTTTTTCAACCGTAGAGTATCTTGTCTCCCGGTTCAACAATTTACGGCCCTTCTCTTCCTGGAGAAGTACTGCTCCAATGCCAACCCCTGAAGCATCAGTCTGTAAAATGAACGGGCGAGCAAAGTCTGGACTGTAGAGAACCTTCTCCCCAGAAATAGCCCTCTTCAGATCCTCAAACGCTCTGTCACACTCCTCTGTCCATTTTACCTCATTCGGTGCTGAAGCTTTAGTGAGGTCAGTCAATACTGCGGCTCTTTCAGCAAAGTGGGGGATGAACTTACTATACCATCCTACCATTCCCATGAATGATCGCACTCTCTTCTTAGTGGTGGGTGCAGGGTAGGTCCGAATGGCATCCACTTTACCTGTTCGTGGTCTAATGACCCCCTGACCAACCACATGTCCCAAGTACTCCACCTGCTGTTGTCCGAATGCACATTTGCGTGGGTTAATTGTCAGTCCTGCCCTCTTAATTAGCTGAAGGACCTGCCTAAGGTGTATCAGATGTTCTTCCCAGGTCTGACTATAAATGACCACGTCATCCAAATAGGCAGCCGCAAAGTTCGATACTCTCCTTAATATTTGGTCCATCAGCTGCTGAAATGTTGCAGGTGCCCCATGAAGGCCAAATGGCATGACCCTAAATTGAAAACTGCCATACGGTGTTTTAAAGGCTGTAAGTTCCTTTATTTCTGGTGCCAATGCCACCTGCCAATACCCCTTGCATAGGTTCAAAGTAGAAATAAATCTAGCCTTGCCCACTTTCTCTAATAATTCATCAATCCGGGGCATAGGGTATGACTCAAATTTAGATACTGAGTTAAGGTATCTAAAGTCAATACAAAATCTTAATGAGCCATCCTTTTTTTGAACCAGCACAATCGGGCTACACCACTCACTGACTGACTCCTCAATCACTCCCAGCTGCAACATCAAATCAATTTCTGTTTTCATTTTTGGGACCAATCGTTCCGGGATCCTATACGATTTTCTACGTGGAACAGTTTCCTCTTTCAAATAAATCTTATGACATACCAACGTGGTGAAACCAGGTCTCTCCTGAAACAAATCTGGATCCAGTAATGTCTCTAACTCTCTCCGCTGATCCACCTGCAAATGAGACACTTGAAATAAATAAGGCTCTGACACATTTGTGGGAAAGGACTGTTCCTTCTCCTCATCCACTTCCGTCGCACAGATCAAGAGCTGATGTGTCTCCTGAAGAGCAGGTTGCTGCTGATGATGACCAGGCTGCTGAAACTCTTTCAATAAGTTAATATGGAAGGTCTGATACTTTACCTTCCTGTCAGGCATATATAGTTCATATGTCACTGCACTTAGTTTTTTGGAAATTTCATAAGGCCCCTGCCATCGAGCCAACAGCTTACTGTCACACGAGGGCAGCAATAACAAAACCCGTTGTCCTGGGTGAAAAACCCTTTTCCTGGCCTTCTTATCATACCAGGTTTTTTGTTTGGCCTGCGCCGTCCTCATGTGCTCCTGAGCCAAAGCAGTCATTCGATCCAGTTTCTCTCTCATTTTAATGACATAAGAGACCACATTGTCCTGATCACTCGGTGGACTCTCCCAGTGCTCCTTTAATAAATCCAGTGGGCCCCTCACCTGACGACCATAGAGTAGTTCAAAAGGTGAGAACCCTGTTGAAGCCGGGGGCACCTCCCGGTAAGCAAACAGTAAATAAGGTACCCATTGATCCCAATCTGAGCCCGTTTCAGAAACAAATTTCCGCAGCATATTTTTAAGAGTCTGATTAAATCGCTCCACTAGTCCATCAGTCTGCGGGTGATAAGGGGTGGTCTTAATGCCCTTAATCCCCAACAGCTTATACATTTGCTGCAACAGTCTGGACAAGAAATTTGTTCCACAGTCTGTCAGAACTTCTCTAGGTATGCCTACCCTTGAAAACAACTGGATAAGGCAGTTAGCAACCTGCCTAGCCTTAATAGATTTTAAGTGTTGAGTCAGCTTTCTGCAATATAGCTATGTCAGGAGGGATGTCAAACTCTACTGACTGGCTTAACTGTGGTGTTTCTTCACCCAAATTCTTTGCTGACACTAACACCTTATCTCTTCTCTTCTGAGCCTTGGATTTGTGTTGCTTAATAGGGCCTACCTCTATCTCAGAATCATAAAATAACATAAAATGACATAAATTCAGAAAAAGAAGTACTGGGAGGGTGATATACTGTGGTAAATAAAAGAGGCTTGTCTGACCTCCAGGATGGGTGTGCTAAGCTAAAAATTAAGCATTCAAAAGAGTTATATTTGAGTTTAGCTTAGGCTGAGGGTTCATTGGTAATGTGGATTCATATTCTGATATGCCATGATTCTGTGAGACAGAGTATATTTATATTGTGATCCATGATCATATCATTAATTAAGGTTGCTTTATCAGAAAGAGATCTTATATTCAGCAGTCCGCTTTTAATTATTTTATTTTTCTGTGGTAAATTAACAGTTTTAATCTTTATCAAGTTATGTTGTATTTATCGTGGGTTGTAATATTTTGGGTATCGGGGGACAGGCACAATCTCTATGGGGTTGTGAATGAAAGACTGGTCTAAACAGAGAGATTTGGATTAATAGGAGTAATATGAGAAGTGGGAAGCAAAAAAGGCTGGTTGGCAGTCCCAGGCACTTTGGGGTGAGGTGACAAACCAGCCTTCAGTTACTGTACTAAAAAATGCTGAATGGAATAAAACAGATTGTCCCTTAAAACACGTGCACCAAGTCGATTTGGATGAATACCATCTGGCCTCATAAATGATGGGCGATTCCAGAACAGGTTGAAATTGTTTATAAAACCAATGTTAAAAGTAGGGCATGTTGAACACAACCAGGTATTAAGGCTAAGAGTTCTGCTGAAATAATTGCAACCTCTTCTAAAAGGAGCAAGTGGTCCAGAGATAAACACATGTCTGCCACAGTTCTTAAGGGTGGACAGAAGGCTCCTGAAGTATCTCTTCAAGATCTGAGACGCTTCATCTGGGATGTTGTTGCATCCAACATGGACAATAACAGTTTTAGCTTGGGGGTAGTCATTTAATAGGTCAGGGGTAAGAACCTCAGTGTCTGACACTTTAGCCCCAGGAAAATATGTCTCGACCTTTGCAGCCTGGATGTGCCAGTGTGCAGGGCCTTGTGAGCACCTGGGTGATGTCTGTTCCCAATAAAATAGATAAGATGTTGGATTCACCATCCCAGGTAGTGAACTGGAATATCTATGCTATGAAAGACCACATTTCATCTGAAGATGTCAAAAATTGTCCAAAGCTAAATCACGGTTAGTTGAAAATCAACTAACATACATACTGTAGCTACGCTGTTTTAGTCTGGATGCTGCATCCATCTTCTAGCCAGCTCTAACAGTTCTTCAGATATCTTGCTAGTTCCCACAGGTGTGGTTCTGATGTTAGTTTTTTTTCTTTACTTGCAGTTTCTTAAATTTCAGATCGAGTTCTGCCAAGTCTTGATCAAGAAATCTCTCAAAGGCAGGGAAAGTTGGAGGTGTAGTAACATTCTTGGGTAAACTGTCCCATCTATTCACAATCCTGTTTTTGGTTCTGACTTGTTCTTTTGAAAAGGTTAAGAATGTGACCTGAAAAGTTTAAGAATGTGACCTTTGGTTGTACTCTGTATTTCTCTGACCATCTGTGTAGTTCATTTTAATCTTTCTATCATACATGGGGCAGCACGGTGGTGCAGTGGTTAGTGTGTTACTGTGTCAGCACAGCAAGAAGGTCACAGGATTGATCCCACCCCTAGACCATCGGTGACTGTTCTGTGTGAAGTTTGTATGTTCTCCCCATGTCTGCGTGGGTTTACTCTTGAGTACTCCAGTTTCCTCCCACAGGCCAAAGACATGTGGGTTAGGTTAACTGGGATCAACTGGGGATTCTAAATTGTCCTTAGGTATGAATGTAAGCATGAATGGTTGTCTGTCTCTCTGTGTTGGCCCTGTGATGGACTGGCGATCTGTCCAGGGTGGACCCTGCCTCTCACCCAAAGGTGCTGGAATAGGCTTCAGCCCCCTGCGACCCAAAAAGGATTAATCCTTTGAGTGTGTATGGTGCAGAACTGCGACATACCCCCTAGTGGTCAAGAGTGGTAAATATTTTTTGTCAGTAAAATAGTTCACATTTCCAAGGCTATAACTTGAAAGTGGTAAGAGATAATGACTTACTGTCAATCAGAAAGATGTAAAATATGATCCAAAGTTTCAGATAGGAATAAATTTACGCATCTAATTTGCATAATGTTGTGGCACCTCTTTAAATTCCATAATTTAGTCAAAACTGGACTTTGGACGTATTTACACAAAAAATGATTCAGTCTTTTGACACCGGTTTTTGTACAGAAGTACCTCATCATCTTATCTTCAAAGTATATGAACAAGAAATCAGTACATTTAAAAAAAAAAGAAGAAATTTCTCACTTACTTTTGACAAAGTCAGAGTGAGAAGGCAGGCGCAGTGCTGCGCTCTGCTACTAGGAGCACGCAAATTATCACACTCAAAGGGTTAAGTGGTAGAAGATGGATGGATGGATATCATACAATTATTCTTCCTTGTTCTGTTTTAACTGGTATGATGGAATAACTTGAATATGAAGTTGATTATTGATGGGGAAGGGTTTCAATATAAGCTCATTGGTTTTTACCGTCCCTGCACAAGAATCAAGTTTAAATGCATTTTCATGAATTGTATAATTTAAAAAAAACACCTGAGGTCAACCATCCAAAGCAATGGAACATGCACAAGAGAGTTGAAGAAAAGAATGCAGGCAGGGTGGAGTGGGTAGAGATGAGTGTCAGGGTTGATTTGTGACAGAAAGATAGCAGGTAGAGTGAAAGGGAAGATTTACAAGACGGTAGTGAGACCTGCTATGATGTATGGTTTGGAGAAGGTGGTAATGACAAAAAGACAGGAGGCGGAGCTGGAGGTGGCAGAGTTGAAGATGCTAAGATTGCCATTGGGAGTGACTAGGAGGGACAGGATTAGAAATGAGTACATCAGAGGGCAGCTCAGGTTGAACAGTTTGGAGACAAAGTTAGAGAGTCAAGGCTGAGATGGTTTGGACATGTGAAGAGGAGGGATTGTGGCAGGGGTGTCAGACTGAGGGGGAAAAGGGTACTCTTTACCCAGGACCCACTGCATGGAAAGGCCCTCAAAAAGCCTGGAATTAAAATGTTTTTCTATTTTGCATTCTTTTTATTTCTAATTAATGTCATGGTAAAATTCACCTTAGCTGAATGAAGTGTTTGAGAGACTGAAGTTTGCATTAACAGTAATGATGGATGTTCTCTGAGGCCCCTATCACCCCTTTAAAAATGTGCAAAATAGTTTAGTCCACACACCTGCACCTGTTAATTCAGCTGCAGCACCAGTCACACAGCAACCTGCAGCCTATGCTTGCTGCATGTCTGCTTCCTCAGCCATCATCATCATCATAGCAGTCTGTCGTGGGCGACAATGACTGTTTCATTTAGGTCTGATCAGATTCCTCCACACAGCTCTGTCCTTAGCCTTCTGCTGCCAGGAACTCCTGTCTATATCCAACTTCTCCAAGTTTCTTTTTACAGTGTCTTTAAATCTGAGCCTTGGTCTACCCTGATTGCGTTTGCCCTCGCATAACTGTGAGTAGAGTAACTGCCGAGGGAGATGCTGGTGGTCCATCCTCTCAACATGTCCGAGCCATCTCAGGTTCACCTGCATTAGCATGTCCTCCATTGATGGTAAACCAGCTCGTTTCAACACTTCTATGTTGGTTATCTTGTCTTTCCATGAGATGTTCATTATGGCTTGAAGGTGTCTCATCATGTATGCGTGGAGTTTCTTTACCTGCACTCTGTAGACAGTCCAAGTTTCAGCACCGTACAATAGAGTAGCCAGTACTGTCACTCTGTACACTTTGCATTTCACACGGATAGACACATGTTGATTGTTCCACAGTCTCTTCCTCAAGTTTCCAAACACAGCGCTCGCTCTTCCCATTCTGAGAGATAGTTCATCTTCCAGCCTACCATTCTCTGAAACAGTACTCCCTAAATACTAGAAAGTCTTGCATTTGACTAGTGGCTCTGTACCAATGCTGATCTCTTCTGGTAGTGATGTTGATCATTGGAACTTTGGTGGTTGATAAAGGCACCCTGTCTTCTTGATGTTGATTTGGAGGCTGAATTGGCTAGCTGCTCTTGCAAATTTCTCCACTAAAGATTGCATATCTTTCACACTGTGTGCAACTAGAGCACTGTCGTTGGCAAAGAGCATTTCTCTTACTACCTTTATCGATGTCTTTGTCATGGTCTGAGCGCCGATGTCGTCTGCACTCAGGCCATACATCATCTCCGCCAGGCCTTTGTTGTGACAGCGTCTTGGCGGTACTTCCGGCTGTCAGAAGCCAAGCACCACGGGACAGCTGGAGGCCAATTATCGCTCATCAGCTGATGAGCTGTCAACCCCTATATCAGGGAGCTGCCCTGTTTGTTCAGGGCTGCGACCTCACGCTTTCCACACATCCCTCTCGTTGTGGATTAGGCTGGAGTCCCTACGTCCGGCTCCAGCCCTCCTCTCTTCCCTCATCGTTACTCGTAAGTGCTCTCTTGTATTATTTGTGTTTTTGCCCCACGAGGCTCATTTCCTTTGTTGCTTCCCTTTGTTAATAAATTACACAAACTCACTGGTTGGCCCTCGGCTCTTGTTAATGGCTCGCAAGAGCCATTCATGACAGTAGGTCTCAGCCATGCGAGACGCCGGCCACCGTGAGTTTGCAGTTGGACTGCTCCTTCCTGTCTGGGTACCGTGCTGGAAGCATGCCGTCGTGGAGGGTCTGCGCTCAGAGTCGGAGTGACGAGCTGGCGGACGCCCTCGAGTGCATCAATGAAATCCCCATCGCCGCCTCCCTCCTCGACTTCCATAGCGACGTGCACCGGTACCTGGACCAAGCTGAGGAATCATCTCAAGCTGAGGAGCTAAATCATCTCCCCTGCTTCGCTAATCACCCTGAAGTCAGCGTGAGGAGAGATGACATCGCCGCACAGTGCGAGATTCTCCGTGGGCTGAAGGGAAATCCCGGCAGGAAGCCGAAGAGGAGGCATCCTCGCTCCTCACGTCTGGATACCGTTCCTGCCTCCACTCCGGTCCAGGAGTTCGTTCCGCCCAGGGGTGATCCCCGCCGGAGAGTGTCGTCATTCGGGAATTCCCCGGAGAAGCTCCAACTCACAGCTGCTTCCATCTGGGACCGAGTGGCGGCAGCTCGTTCCGCTGTTCATCCCTCTCTCATCATGAAGCATGTGGCGGCGGCAGTCAAACTGGTGGAGAGGAGTCCCAAGTTAAGTGACTTCCCTGAGTTCGCCGACCTCCTCGCCTCTGTCTCCGCACAGGAGCGGCGATTCCCGGATCTCACCTTCGCCTCACCCTCTGCCAGAAACCATCGTCACATCTACAATCAACCTCAGCTTGAACCCCGTCCAGATCCAGTTCCGGGTCGCCACAGAGGCTCGACCTCCCACACAGCTGTCACTCCCGTGCCTCATCAGAGGGAAATCCCCACAGCCTCTCCCCCCGGGCCATCATCTCCTGCTGTCCCGTCAGCGCTCTGCGCCTGGCTCGTTTCGGCTGTCGCCTCCTCCTCCTCGACGCCTTTCCCGGCTGCTGTGTGTGCCTGGAGTCCTTTTTCGGCAAGCCCCGTCCTGGAACCTTCGCGAGCGGCTCATCCTCGTCCTCCCAGGGGGCCCTCTGTCACCATCCGGCGGGGAAAGGGAGGAGCAACGTCCGCTACAGCAGGCACCATCCTGCCTCCGGGAGACAGGCAAGTCCAAGTTCACTCATATCCTCTTCATTGTGATTTGCCTTGTCTGACTCCTGGGGGTGGAGTTTGGGGTTTGCAGCCCCCCGAGCTCCCACCACCTGCTGTAGCTTTAATTGTTAATCCCGCTTCCTCTGTGTCTCCCTCCGCTGAGTGGTCCTCAATGCCAGGCCAATGTCGCCGGATGAGGAGGGGGCCTGCGGTTCTGGAGAGCCTGGTTCCGGTCCCGCAGCCACGTCGTGGGGGGAGAAGGAGAGCGGACTGCAGCGTGGAACCTGCGCCAACGAAGAAGCGTCCCCAGGTCTCCACGGACGAGCGGTTCGGTCCAGTGGGTCGAGGGTCTCCTGCCACCACGCCGTGTGGGTCATCGGCGTGGACATCGGTGCCGGAGGATCCTCAGGCTGTGGACACCATCATGCCAGCTGCGGAGCCCGACGTAGCTGAGTGGGAGCCTGATGACGACCTCCTGCCGTCTGAGCCCAGATCATCAGAGTCCTGGACGGCGTCGGAGCCCGATGATCAGGCAAGTGCTCTGTGTTGTCTTTCTCCTTTCCATTTTAGAGCATTTTTGCCTGTCTCTTGGGGAGGCGAGCCAGGTGCAGCCGCCCGCTGCAGCCAAGCTTGTCTCGCCAGGTTCTGGCGTTGCCGGTGATCCTGATCCCGGTTCCTGTCTCTCTCCCGAGCCTTCTCCCAGGGTCGCCGCCGCAGAGCTGATTTCATCCGCTGTGCCAGAGGTTCCGGGTTCGGGGTTGGAGGTCGGTACTGGTGCGTCGCCGACCCAGTCGGAGTCCGACGCGGGTGCAGCCGTGACCCAATCGGGGTCCATCACGGGTGCAACCGTGACCCAATCAGGGTCCGACGAAGGTGCAGCACCAGCAGAATCGAAGGTCGGTGAGGGAGCTGCAGATCCCCTGCCACCGGACACTGGACTGGCTCATCTTCCTCCTCTTTTTCATCCTCATCAGCATCACCCTCATCTTCCCCCCAAGCCTTCTCCACCAGGTGCCGTTTGGACCCCTCATCTTCGGCCCGGCTTGCCCTCGCTATTCCCCTCTGCAGTGAGGCCGTTGTCGCTCTCTCCCTTGCGGTCCTGGTGGCTAAGCGATGTGGGTCGGCCGCCTGAAGGACTGCTGCACCCATTTGGCTCTCTGGGCCGGCCACCCGACCCACTGGACTCTCTATTCGGCGGCCTGGTCCGGCCACCTGAAGCACTGTTTTTCCTGGCTTGGGATTTGGGTAGGCCGCCTGAACTCTTCCCGTTACCCCTGTTAGCGGTTTGGACGCTGGGCACGGGGCGGCCCCCGGAACTGCGTAATCTTGCCTGTCATCCCTGTGCCTTTTTGTCCCTCTGTAATTTTGTGGATGTACGGGTATGATTATTATGATTTCATGTAGTCTCATCACTGTTAGCGTGTCTTTGTGTATTTCATATGGCTCATTGCTGTTAGCGTGTCTTTGTTTTCTTTCTAGGCCGGGTTCTGGTATTCCCATTTGGAGCCTGCAAATTTCGTTTTATGGGTGTTGTACGGAGTTTTTTTTTCTCCGTTTTTGGTTCCTTGCTGGGTTGCCCGTATTGTTCTTGTTCTGGGTGTTATTGTGCATTTGAGAACATTGTATTTTCTATTATCGTCCCCTGCGTTCTCCCTGTCTTCATCATGATTTTTTGTCCTTTCTGGTTCTCCCCCCCCCCCCGGCCTTTCTCCCCCGCCTCCCAACTTGGGGAGGGGGGGGGGGGGTCTTGGTTGTCATCAGGCATTCTGAGCCCACCCTCAGGGGGGAGGTACTGTCATGGTCTGAGCGCCGATGTCGTCCGCGCTCAGGCCATACATCATCTCCGCCAGGCCTTTGTTGTGACAGCGTCTCGGCGGTACTTCCGGCTGTCAGAAGCCAAGCACCACGGGACGGCTGGAGGCCAATTATCTCTTATCAGCTGATGAGCTGTCAACCCCTATATCAGGGAGCTGCCCTGTTTGTTCAGGGCTGCGACCTCACGCTTTCCACACATCCCTCTCATTGTGGATTAGGCTGGAGTCCCTACGTCCAGCTCCAGCCCTCCTCTCTTCCCTCATCGTTACTCGTAAGTGCTCTCTTGTATTATTTGTGTTTTTGCCCCACAAGGCTCATTTCCTTTGTTGCTACCCTTTGTTAATAAATTACGCAAACTCACTGGTTGGCCCTCGGCTCTTATTAATGGCTCGCAAGAGCCATTCATGACAATCTTATTCTTGGCTTTAAACTGTGCCACATTGAACAAGTCTGCTTCTTTCCTTGTTTGAATGTATACTCCTTCTGAAGTGTCTTTGAAGGCCACCTCAAGCATGGCTGCCAGATATAGCGAGAAGAGTGTAGGTGCCAGCACACACCTTTGTTTCACCCCGTTGCATACTATAAAGTCTTTAGATACTGAACCACTCATTGCCACGTTTGCTTGCATACCTGTATGGAGTGCCTCGATCAGGCTGACAAACATCTGTACAGCAATATTTCTTGAGTACCTGCCAAAGTCCTTGTCACGAAACAGTATCGAAGGCTTTACTAAAGTCTATGAAGACTACATAAAGTGGCATGTTCTGTTCGACACACTTTTCTTGAACCTGTTTCAAGCAGAAAATCATGTCCATTGTGCTTCTTCCACTTCTAAAGCCGCAATGGGTTTCTGGTAGTACATTCTGCGAGATGTGTTCATTGAGTCTGTTCAGTAGTACACGTGAGAGAATCTTACCAACAGTGGCTAGCAGTGATAAACATCGGTAATTTCCACAATCTTTCCTGTCACCTTTCTTGAACAAAGGCACAATACTTGCATCCTTCCAGTCTTGAGATACTTTCTGGGCATCTCATATCTCTTGGATGAGCTTGTGCAGGCAGTTGGTCAGCTGAACACCACCAAATTTCCACACTTCTGCTGGAATTCCATCCCTTCCTGGAGCTTTACCATCCTGTGTTGTCCTGATAGCTACCATTAGTTCATCAAAATGTGGTGGTTCATCCAGACTTGATACAGCTGGTCACTGCACTAGAGCTTCTTTAGCTTCTTCAGTGAGATCTCCAGGGTTGTTCAGTAGTTGGTCAAAGTGGTCTGCAAATCTGTCCAGGATCTTATCTTTCTCCTGCAAAACTGTTTTACCATCCATAGCCTTTAGTTGGATCAATCCTCTTGGTTTAGGGCCGTAGATTTCTCTCAAACCTGTGATGAATGTTTTCATGTCCTTCCTGTCTGCTGCAGTTTGAAGTTCCTCCACTTTTTCTTCCCACCAGTTGGACTTCATCTCTCTGGTGTACATCTGTAGCTCACTCTGAGCCTTTGAGTATTTCTTCTTCTTCGACCTTGTGTTGCACTGTAGGTTTTCCTGCCTAGCTGTATTCCTCGCTTCTAGTAGTTTCTTCAGGTGTTCATCATGCTCATCAAACCAATCTTGATGTTTCCTCTCAGGGTAGCCTAATACATCATTCACAGTCTGATACACCGTATCATTCAGTGTTGCCCATTTATCTACTATGTCATTCTCTGAATTGATGCTGTCCCAGTCGTTCAAGTTTTCATCCAATTCCTGTGCAAGTTCTTCCTGCTTCTTTTGGCCTTTCAGTGCACTAGTGTTTAGCTTCCGTGGTGGCTTCACACCCGTCGTGCAGTGCTGTTTTCGTCTCCAAATCCTTAATCTAGATCTCAGTTTAACATGATCAGTACCACAGTCCGCGCTTCTCATTGCTCTGGTGTCCAATGCATCCCTTATGTCTCTCTGCCTGACTATGATGTAGTCTAATAAGTGCCAGTCCGTGGATCTTGGGTGCATCCATGTCTTCTTGTGTGTGTCCTTGTGCTTAAATAGAGTGTTGGTTATCACAAGGTTGTACTCTGAACATAGTGCAAGTAGAAGTTCTCCATTAGCATTGCACTTGCCTACTCCATGACTGCCTAGCACTCCTTTCCATTTCTCAGTAATAATAATAATAATGCATCAGATTTATATAGCGCTTTATCATAGACACTTAAAGACGCTTTACAAGTAGATACATTATTCATTCACTCCAGACAGACAATGGTAGTGGCAAGCTACTACTGTAGCCACAGCTGCCCTGGGGCAGGCTGACGGAAACGTGGCTGCCAATCCGCGCCAACGGCCTCTCCAGCCACCACCGAACATTTATACACATTCATACCCAGTGTTATGGACACTGGAGGCAAGGTGGGTAAAGTGTCTTGCCCAGGGACACAACGGCAGGATATCTGGGGAGAGCGAGATTCGAACCGCCAACCATCCGGTTATTGGATGACCCGCTCTACCTCCTGAGCCACTGCGGTCCCTCAGTGTCCAAACCAATGCTGGCATTAAAATCCCCAATGAGTATCAGCCTGTCATCAGTCGGTACACGACTGATAGTCTCACGTAAATCACTGTAGAACTCTTCCTTCACCTCCTCTGTGTTGGTCATTGTTGGGGCTTATACACTGATGAGTGTGGCATACATCTTCCGCTGTAGTGGGAGTCTCATAGTCATTATCCTGTCATTGATTGGCACCAGCTCCTCATCAAGCATTGCTGCTATCTCCTTTCTAACTGCAAAGCCCACTCCTGCTTCTCTCCTTTCTTGAGTTGATCTCCCACTCCAAAAGAAGATGTACCCATGGTCTTCCAAGCTATCATATCCAGGCAATCTTGTTTCACTAAGTGCAGCTATGTTTACATTATACCTGTTCATTTCCAGGGCCACAAGCATGGTCTGTCTTTCTGGGTGCTGTGATGTTGTTCTGTCCAACAGAGTGCGTACATTCCATTCTGCTACACACAAGGCTGCTGTTTTCCTCTTCTTTTGTCTTCCTGCTCCTAGCTTACTTTTCACTGCCTGTCGGAGTGTGAACAGATCAGCGTGGACCTTGTAAGCCCAGGCGACGTCTGAGCCGGTATGAGTTGCTTTCTGATTGACCATTTCATGAAACTGCTTGTTTGCAAAGTATTTGAGTGCTGCTATCTTTTGCTGGACTAGCAGCACATTCTTGGCAGATAAAGGTACAGTATTATCAGTGGCAAGGACAAGCCAAGTAAATTGACTCCAGTATTTGTTGCAGTGACTGACCAGATGATAGATTTGTTTATCTCTGCTCTTTGTCAACTTTCTTTTTATTTAGCATTTTCGTTTTTCACATAAAAAACAACAAAAAAGAAAACAAAACAAAAAAGAAAATCAAAAACAAGCAGACATATATGAAATAAAATTTACAATTTTCTTTTGTTTGTTTCAGGTAATAGATCCATTTTTTTCCATAGGCAAGTCTAAAGGGAAAGTCAATCGTTCCATTGTGTAGATTTCTTTAACAATGTCTATCCACCCTAAAAATATTGATGGTTCCGCACAAGACCATTTTAACTAATCATCTTCAGATATTGTTATATTATTCACTTTTTCTCATCTACCTTTAATGTACAATATTTTTATTTTCTGCTTTTTTATAACATTTACAAAAAAAAAGAAAACTTACATATATACAGAAAACCCCTCCATCCCAATTCCTCATGGCTTAAAAAAAAAAAAAAAAAAAGGAGACAGGGTCACCCTGCTGTGTTTTAGCTTATCCCAGTCCAACACACATTTGTAATCACCTTATGATTTTCCAGCCAAACATTTGTTAATTATTATTATTATTATTATTATTATTATTATTATTATTGTTGTTGTTGTTGTTGTTGTTGTTTTATTACATACTTTTCAACAAAAAGAAGAGCTCTCAATATAATCTATAAAAAGACTCCATGTCAAGGCAAAGTTCCTATGGGTTCTGCAAACATTATATCTGAGTTTTTCTAGCGGTAGAAAGGAAAGCACCTCCTTTAGCCAATGCGAGAAAGATGGGGGGTTATTTGACTTCCACTGGAAAAGAATAAGCCTGCAGGCAAGTAAAGAAGCGAATGCCAGAGCGTTACCTTGAGAAGTTGTGAGTTTGCAATCTGGGGGTATTATGCCAAAAATAGCTATATGGGAACTGGAGATTATTTCTTGTTTGCAGATATATGAAAAGACCTCAAATATAGAGCCCCAAAAATTTGTGAGTGGGACACAGCCAAAACATGTGTCCTAATGAGGCTGGGGCATGGCTACATCTTGGGCAGCTAGGGTCAATAGTGGGAAAGATCTTTGCAAGCTTATCCTTTGAACAGTGGAGACGGTGAAGCTCTCGAAGTTCTTGACGTGGGTACGCTGAGCAAGATGGCAGCACACTAATTTAGCTCTTCTCGCCCTGTCCACCAAACTGTTTTACACCTGACTATTTGCTACATTCCTCGAGCAAACCAGCCTCGGTCAGTGCCTGTATGTTTGTTTAAGCTGCCCGGCGATAGTTTTTGAGTCCAAATGACTTCTAAGGGAGGACATACAGGCCGCGTATCTACCAGGAAAAATCCCAGCCGTGTAGAGGAAGCTGCTGTACTCACTTTAGAATCTAATACACAGGACGCCGAGCCAAGGAACATGGAGACTATGTTCGCTGAAATCACCAAAATAAGCATGACGCTTCAGGTGGTCGCAGCAGATACCTCAACCATTAAAACTACAACTACGGAGCTAAAGAATGCAGTAAACAACATACATGAGAGGCTGGAGGAGATGGAGGTACGGATTTCTAAACTGGAAGATACAATAGACCCACTAGTGAACGACAATGAAGCCCGCGATAAAAAGATGGAAATATTACAGAACCGCCTACAGGAGCTGGAAAACTACTCTAAGAGAAATAGCATGAGACTTGTGGGTCTGAAGGAAACGTACGGAACAAACGGCACGATGGAAGCGTGCGTGAAGAAAATCTTATGCGAAGGGCTCGGCATTGACGTGGACGGAGAATTTGAGGTGGACAGAGCACACCGGACAGCGGCCCCCAGACCTGCCGGGGGCCAGCCGCCCAGACCGGTGCTCATTAGATTTCTACGACAATAAGTGAGGGAGAAAGAGATCACCATGGCGAGAGAGAAACGCGGAATAAAATGGGAGAATCTGAAATTATCGGTGTTCCCGGATGTTGCTAGAGAACTGGCGTTAAAGAGAAAAACTTTCACGGCAGCGAGGAAATCTCTGCAGCTTCATAACGTAAGATACAAGCTGACATATCCAGCTACGTTGCGCTTTACATGGGAAGGGAAGAGCTGCAGCTTTACCGATGCAAGGGATGCTGAACAATATATCGAGGAGAATTTTACTAGGCATGAATGAATCTGTATACCATTATGCATATAGCTTGGACCAATGACATTCAGTGGGTAATAGATTTAATATTATGTTGTTGAATTGGTGGTGGTGGTGGGGGGGGGTGAGGATTTAGTTTTGTGCTGCCTGAGCCAAGGCCAGAGGAGACACCTAGTGGCCGGGTGAGCGATACTCCACGGTCCAAGATGTTTTTGTTTTTGTTTGATATTTTTGAGTTGCTACTAAGGAGCAGGGACCTTATGCCCCTGTTAGTAAGACGCAAGTTTTAAAGTGGGATATTGGCTATAGTAGGACATCAGGTAGTCAGTCCCCTATCATGAATATTCATGCTTTTAACCAAATACATGGCCAATAATTATGTTAAATATATTAGCTGGAACATTAATGGCTGTGGGGATCCTAAAAAGAGAGGGAAGGTCCTAACATATCTCAAACATAATAAAGTAGATATAGCTTTCATTCAAGAGACCCACTTTAAGGGAGAGGAGGCAGCCAAATTGAAATGGGGCTAGGTGGGCCAGGTTTTTCATAGCTCCTACTCAAGCAAGAGGAATGGGGTTTGTATTCTAATAAATAAAAAATTGGGTTTTGTTTTGGTCAAAGAACGTAAGGATAATGAAGGCAGAATGGTCTGTATTGAGGCAATTATTAATGGGATAAAAATGGTGTTGTGTAACATATATGCACCTAATAAAGAAGACCCAAATTTTTTTAATGAAGTGAACAAAATTTTAGGGGAAACAGAGGGTCAAATTATATTGGCAGGTGACTTCAACCAAGTGATGGATGTATTTTCGGATAAGAGTAAATTCAGTGGATCGACAACTTCAAAGGACAGGGCTGCATTACATATGCTGTGTGAAGATGTGGGCTTGGTGGATATTTGGCGACTGGTAAATCCGAGGGGGAGGGAGTACACCTTCTTCTCCCACTGCCAGAAATCATATTCCAGGATAGACTTTTTTCTAATTTCAAGTAATATTGTAAAATCTGTAATTGAGAGTAAAATAAATGCAATGGCCCTGTCAGATCACGCAGCTATAGAGTTATGTATTGACACTGATATTGACAAGGATAGAAAAGGCAGATGGAGGTTAAATACATCACTTTTACATGATGAAACATTTAACCTGACAATGAAGGAAGAACTCAGGTATTACTTTGAGCTTAATTCAGGTACTACAGGCTCAAGAGCCACAGAATGGGAAGCATGTAAAGCATTTATCCGGGGGAAAATCATAGGACAGGCATCAAAAAAGAAAAATGAAAATAGGGATAAAATCAAGGATCTGGAATATCAAATTAGAAAATTGGAAATAGTATTATCAAGACATTTTTCAGATAAATTATATCAAGATATATGTAAATTTAAATTCCAGTTGCAGGAAATTTATAATAAAAAAGCTGAATATGCCTTATTTAGGCTCAGAGCAACTTTCTATGAGGAGGGAGAGAAAACAGGCAAAGCTGCTTAGTAGGCAACTTAAACAACAGAACTCCTATAATATGATACCAATAATTAAGAAGGGGAATACCCTGGTGTCATCTAGTAAAGAAATAAATGATGTATTTAAACAATTTTATAGGGAACTTTATACATCACAAGGCAGCTTAAATCCAAACAACATCAATGATTTTTTTTTCTAATATCACTCTACCAAAATTAGCCGATGAATATGTGGAACTTTTAGATAATCCTATAACAGAGGCGGAGATTAGGATGGCAGTATCACAGATGAAAATGGGGAAATCACCCGGCATGGATGGATTCCCAGTAGAATATTATAAACAATACATTGAAATATTAGCACCAAAGTTATTGGAAGTCTACAATGAGGCATTCATATTAGGATTCCTCCCACCATCATTTAATGAAGCCTTAATATCAGTAATCCCTAAAAAAGATAAAGACACATCAGAACCCTGTAATTATAGACCCATAAGTTTATTAAACGTGGACTGCAAAATTCTTACAAAGATTCTTACCCTTTGCTTAGAGAGAGTACTCCCTAATATAATTCATTCAGACCAGGCCGGATTTATGAAAAATCGATCTTCTACAGACCATATGAGAAAATTATTACATCTGATCTGGCTTAATCATTCAAACCAGGACCCGATTGTAGCCATTTCACTTGACGCCGAAAAGGCTTTTGATCGAGTGGAATGGGAATTTTTACTTTATACGTTAACACAGTTTGGCTTTGGACCAGTTTTTATTAATTGGATTAAGATAATATACAAAAATCCCAAGGCAGCCTTAACAACTAATGGGACGATTTCATCATTCTTCGACCTTTCGAGAGGTACCAGACAAGGTTGTCCACTGTCTCCCTAACTTTTCAACATTGTACTTGAACCACTTGCTATTGCCATCAGATCTGTCACGATGGCCCTCACGGACCATCACAAGACGCCTCAGTCACCAGTGAGTTGCAGTGATATTTTATTACAGAGAGGGATGAACACACACAGGATACATACAATGGCTGGGTGACGTCTGAGCCGGGGAGCACCCGATGCGCCAGACGGACAATAGTGAGGGTGAAGTCTTAAGGGAACGTACCTTACGAGACGACAATGTTAACAGGTGGGTTACAGATTCCCAAGTCCGTTAACAATGATGAGCAAGGCAAACAGAAACATAACGAAGCATAACAGGAGCACAACAGAACGTAGCTGAACATAACAGAGACTGCCGCACTGGAGGACATTCATCACCGGCTTTTAACTCGGCCGCTAATGACCCCAATGCGGCGCAGCTGCCCGCCGTGACAGCAGCGCAGCAGCTGACTTTGACAGCAGGGAGCTCCCCCGGGCGCCTTCACAATAAAAGCCCGAGGAGCTGAAAGAATCCTCTGCTGCCAAAACCAGGGAAATAAGATATGAGGCCCGAGTGTGGCCAGAACCGACACTCGGGTTATGACAGTACCTCCCCCTCGAGGCCGAGCTCTGAGCGGCCTGAGTAACACCCAAGCCCCCCACCCCCCCACCCCCCTAGGGTGGGTGGATGGGGCGCTGGCAGGAGGGAGAGAGACAAACAACGAGCAAGCAAATGATGAAACCAACAAGGCTATAAAGGTAGGGGGAAAAAAACCATAATCCCAAAAACGTGGGTAACCAGAATAAAGTCAAAATAGGCAATATACCTTTTGGCAAATACAAAGTGACATAAGGTGGAGGAAAAAAACACCGAACTCAGAAACAACATGGTGAGTAACAAAAACACAAATCAATCCCCCTCCCCCCCACACACCCCAACAGTCCCACAGACGAGATCAGAAACCCAGGAAGGGTGCAGTCCAGACCCGGAGGGATGGGGGCAAAAGGTTCGGGGGGTCGTCCAGCAACAAAAGGCCACAGAACAGGGAGGGGAAAAGAGGACAGTTCGGGTGGCCTACCCCAGTCCCATGCTCGGGAGTAGAGAGTTTCAGGTGGCCGGAGCAGGTCGCCGCACAGGAAGACAAATAGGTCGGGGGGCCGGCCCAGAGAACCAAACCGACGAGACAGTCCTTCAGGCGGCCGCCCCGCAACACCAGCCCACCAGAACCGCTGGGAAGAAGCAGCCGGCGGTCCCGCTGAAAAGGGGAGAGACGAGGGGGAACCGGGCGGAGCATTCGGGACCCCAATGGCCCCAGGTGGAGATGGGTAGCGCTCCTCAGGGGGACGAGGAGGAAGATGGTGGAGATGAGGGTGACGAGGGAAACGAGCCTGTCCAGCATCCGGTGGCCGGGGATCTGCAGCTCCCTCACCGAATCTAGGACCTGCTGGTGCAGCACCCACGGTGGACCGCGATTGGGCCTCCGGAACCAAACCCACGGTGGACCCCGATTGGGCCTCCGGAACCGAACCCACGGTGGACCCCGATTGGGCCGGCGAGGCACTCCCGGTGGACCCCAACTGGACCGGAACAGCACTCCCGGTGGACCCGGTCGGCGTGGCACCAGACTCGACCTCCAACCCCGAAACCGGAACCTCTGGCGCAGCAGGCGAGAGCAGCCCCTCGCCGGCGACCCTGGGAGAAGACTCACAAAAGAGAGAACACCCGGGATCAGGATCACCGGCAGCGCCAGAACCCGGTGAGATAAGCTCGGACGCAGCGGGCGGCTGCACCCGGCTCATCTCCCCTTGAGACAGGCAAAAGTGCTCTAAAAGGTGAAGAAGAAAGATAAAACAGAGCACTTGCCTGAGCTCGGGTTCTGACGCCGTCCAGGACTGTGATGATCCGGGCTCAGAAGTCAGGAGGTCGTCCTCAGGCTCCCACTCAGCTGCGTCGGGCTCCGCAGCTGGCATGATGGTGCGCGCAGCTAGAGAGTCCTCCGGTACCGATGTCCATGCCGGTGGCCCGCACGGTGTGGTGGCAGGAGAATCTCGACCTGCTGGACCGGACCGCTCCTCCGTGGAACCCCGGGGACGCTTCTTCATCGGCGATGGCTCCACGCTGCAGTCCGCTCTCCTCCTCAGCCCATGGCGTGGCTGCGGAACCGGAACCAGGCTCTCCAGAACCGCAGGCCCCCTCCTCATCCAGCGACGTTGGCCTGGAGTCGAGGACCGCTCAGCGGAGGGAGACACAGAGGAAGCAGAGTTAATACTTTCATCCACAGCAGATGGAGGGAGCTCGGGGGGCTGCATACCCCGAACTCCACCCCCAGGAGTCAGACAAGGCAAAACAATATCTAAGGGAGAGAAATTATCATGCACTTGCCTTTCTCCTGAGGGTAAGATGGTTCCCGCTGTGGGGGACATCGTTCCTTCCTCTCCCCGCTGGATGGCGACAGAGGGCCCTCTGGGAAGACGAGGTGAGGCCACTCGAGACGGTTCCGGGATGGGGCTCGCCGAAACGGAGCTCCCGCGACACACAACAGCCAGGATAGGCGACGAAGAGGAGGAGGCGACAGCCGGGGTCAGTCGGGCATGGAGCGCTGACGGGACAGCAGGCGAGGGCCCGGGAGAAGATGAGGCTGCGGGGATTCCCCTCTGACGAGGCGCAGGAGTGACAGCTGTGTGGGGGGTTGAGCCCTTGCGGCGACCCGGAACAGCATCCAGACGGGGTTCTAGCCGAAGTTGGAAGCCGGTGTGACAACGGTTCCTTGTAGGGGGTGAGGCGAAGGTGAGGTTCGGAAATCGCCATTCCTGAGCAGAAACAGCGGCAAGCAAGTCGGCGAACTCAGGAAACTCACGCAGCGCTGGATTCCTCTCCACCAGTCTAACCGCCGCCACCACATGCTTCATACACGCTGGTGGATTCCCAGCGGAGCAAGCAGCAGCCACCCGGTCCCAGATCTTGTCTGCTGTCAGCTGCAGCTTCTCTGGGGGAATCCCGAGTGACGACATGCCCGATGGGAAAAGACCTCCGGATGGTGCGAACTCCCGGGCTGGAACGGAGGCAGGAGCGGGATCCCGAAGCGAGGGGTGACGTCTCCTCCGCTTCGGCTTTCTGCCGGGATCTCCCTCCAGCCCTCGGAGTATCTCACGCTGGGCGGCGATGTCATCTCTCCTCACGCTTACCTCTGGATGATTAGTGAAGCGGGGAAGAGAATCCAGAATTTCCTCGGCTAGGTCCAGGTACCAGGGCACTTCGCTGTTGAAGTCAAGGAGGGAGGCGGCGACAAGGACTTCGTCCACGTGCTCGAGGGTGTCAGCGAGGACAGCGTCCTGCCTCCGAGCACTAAACCTCCACGATGGCATGCTTCAACACGGCACCCAGACAGGTAGGAACAAACAGTCCACTACTGCAAACTACACGGTGAATGACGTCTCAAACAACGCCTCCTCTCCGGGCGTTTGGCGGCAGTCTACTGTCACGATGGCCCTCACGGACCATCACAAGACGCCTCAGTCACCAGTGAGTTGCAGTGATATTTTATTACAGAGAGGGATGAACACACACAGGATACATACAATGGCTGGGTGACGTCTGAGCCGGGGAGCACCCGATGCGTCAGACGGACAATAGTGAGGGTGAAGTCTTAAGGGAACGTACCTTACGAGACGACAACGTTAACAGGCGGGTTACAGATTCCCAAGTCCGTTAACAATGATGAGCAAGGCAAACAGGAACATAACGAAGCATAACAGGAGCACAACAGAACGTAGCTGAACATAACAGAGACTGCCGCACTGGAGGACATTCATCACCAGCTTTTAACTCGGCCGCTAATGACCCCAATGCGGCGCAGCTGCTCGCCGTGACAGCAGCGCAGCAGCTGACTTTGACAGCAGGGAGCTCCCCCGGGCGCCTTCACAATAAAAGTCCGAGGAGCTGAAAGAATCCTCTGCTGCCAAAGCCAGGGAAATAAGATATGAGGCCCGAGTGTGGCCAGAACCGACACTCGGGTTATGACAAGATCAGACGGAAATATTAAGGGAGTGGTGGGAGAGAGGAAAGAACATAAATTATTATTGTATGCGGATGATGTTTTGACACTAATTAGAGATCCTTTGAACTCTTTACCACATTTAATGACAACTATTCAGTCTTATTCAAAACTATCAGGATACAAAATTAACTGGAGGAAATCAGAAGCCATGCCTATTTCTGGTACATGCCATCCTAGCTCAGTGTCTGGCTTTAACTTCAAATGGGTGTCAAATGGAATGTCATACTTAGGTATAAAGCTAAGCCGGAATATAGAAGATGTCCCCAGTCTGAATCTCGAGCCTATGTTACAGAAAATTAAAATTAAGTTAGATAAGTGGGGGAAATTAAAACTCTCATTATGGGGCAAGATCAATGTTGTTAAAATGGTTGTTGCACCCCAGCTCAATTATATAACAATGATGATGCCAATTGCCATATCACCACAGTTTTTTAAACAATATGACTTCATAATTAAAGAATTTCTGTGGGAGGGGAAGAGACCAAGGATTGGTATGAACAAACTGTGTTGGCCAAAGGATAAAGGAGGCCTGGGGTTACCAAACCTGAGGCTATATCATATCTCATTTGGAATGACCAAATTAGCAAAACACTTAGGCAGACACAGTAAATTGGATTGGGTTGACATTGAAGCTGAAATGTGCTGTCCATTTACTCCTATAGATAGTTTTTCCCAGTCCCAACATAGATCCCTGAACCCTATCTTATCTCATTCAAAAGAGGTCTGGATCAGAATACATAGGATGTTAAAGATCCCACACCTTAGCCAATCCTACTCATCTTTATGGTATAATCCAGCAATTATTATTGGGAAAACACCATTATACTGGAAAACGTGGCACCTTGGTGGCATACGCCAGGTGAATGACCTGTACCAAGATGGTGTGTTTATGTCTTATACAGATTTGCTCAAGAAATACACTCTTACAGGGAAAGGTCACTTTTGGAAGTATCTCCAAATTAGGAGCTGTCTGACATCAGTGAATCAGTATAAGGACTGTAACCCTATCATAGATTTTTTTTAAATTACCATTGAAATGTCTTCATGCATCTGCTTTTTACAGACTAATTAATGGTCTACTTAGTAACGGATGTGACAGCCTGAGAAGAATATGGCAGGAAGACCTGGATTGTATAATGAGTGAAGAAGAGTGGTTAAACATTTTGTCAGATAGTGGGAAATATGTAAGGAAAGCCAGAAGTAAACTTATACAGTACAAAATAATGCATAGATACTATTGGACGCCAGCAAGACTACATAGGATGGGTCTGTTAAATAATAATCTATGTTGGAAATGTAAGAAAGAAAAAGGAACTTTTTTGCACTGTATCTGGGATTGCCCACTTGTTCAGCCTTTTTGGACTAAAAATCTCAGGCATATGGGTGGGTGGTTGGGCAAGACACTCCCATTGTCACCAAGAATGTGTCTACTTGGAGACAAATCCCAAGTACCTATTTTATCGAAAGAAGAATTCTCAGTGGTCATGACTGGACTAACTACAGCAGCCAGAACTATACTTTCTCACTGGAAATCAATTGAACCCCCTAGAATGGAAGAATGGGTTAGCTATATGATAAAGACTACCTCATATGAGTCCATGTTAAATAGGAGGACTGATGGGAATCACACTAAGGGACCAATGTGGAGAGACTTTTGGATCTTTATTTCTTTGGCTAACAATTCAATCTCTTAATGAAGGCCTGTCTTTCTCTCTTTCCCTGTTTTTTTTTTTTTTTTGGGGGGGGGGGGGTTGGTTATTGCCTTCCCTCACTGATATTCTTGCTTTGTAATCAGCCACATACACAGTATATATATATATATATATATATATATATATATATATATATATATATATATATATTCCCCTATTTATTTACCCTTTTTGGAGACTGATGTGATACCTGGAAGATCAGTATGTGTAGTATCATCTTGTATAAAGTCAATAAAAACTTTAATTACAAAAAAAAGTTCCTATGGGTTCTGCAAACATTATATCTGAGTTTTTCTAGTGGTAGAAAGGAAAGCACCTCCTTTAGCCAATGTGAGAAAGATGGGGGGGTTATTTGACTTCCACTGGAAAAGAATAAGACTGCAGGCAAGTAAAGAAGCGAATGCCAGAGCGTTACCTTGAGAAGTTGTGAGTTTGCAATCTGGGGGTATTATGCCAAAAATAGCTATATGGGAACTGGAGATTATTTCTTGTTTGCAGATATATGAAAAGACCTCAAATATAGAGCCCCAAAAATTTGTGAGAGCGGGACACAGCCAAAACATGTGTCCTAACGAGGCTGGGGCATGGCTACATCTTGGGCAGCTAGGGCAAATAGTGGGAAAGATCTTTGCAAGCTTATCCTTTGAACAGTGGAGACGGTGAAGCACCTTAAATTGAATAAGCCCGCGACGGACACACAACGAAGAAGTATGTATGCATGTCAGACTTTCACGCCACTGCCCTTCAGAGAATTTTATCCCTAAATCTTTTTCCCATTCTGCTTTTGTTTTATCCCATGATATCGCCACTAAATTTTGTATAATCCCATAAATCATAGAGATATGTTTCTTGACCCAAGGATCCAAATCTAGGATTTCATCTAGTTGATTAGTCGGTATCAACAAACGAAAAGAGGGAAGCACTTTTTTTTACAAAACTACGAATTTGAAGATATCTAAAAAAGTGGGATCTAGGTATGTCATAATCTTTTGTAAGCATATTAAAAGAAGAAAAAGTGTTTCCTGTCACCATGGGGTGAGACGCCGGCTCGGCGCTCAGCCCATGCTCCTTCTCATCCCTGCCTCTCATTGGGCAGCGTCTCAGCTGGCTCCCAGCTGTCAGTATCACGGGACGGCTGGGGCCAATTAATCCTCATCAGCTGGGGCGCTGCTAATGAGGATAAAGAGGAGCAGCCTCGATCACTCGGGGCTGCGACATAAGCACTACTAGGCTGGAGCCCCTTCGTCTGGTGCCAGCCCCTGCCTCATCTTCAGCATTACTCGTAAGTGTCTTCCCGTAAGGAGTATTGTGCCTTTGTACCCCCATGTCCGGTGCTAGCCCGCCACTTGCCTTACTGTATCACTTGGGAGTACCATCTTGTATGAGCGACCTGTGTATTGGAGTCCTTTGCCCAGTGCCAGCTCTCTGGCTGCTTAACCCATGAGTGTTACTTGCTGTGAGTTCTCTTGCTGTGTACCCCTACAGCCGGTGCCCACTGTTAACTCTGTTGCTGTTCTGCCCATGAGTGTTAATGTGTATGAGCATCTGTGCTTTCCTCATCCCTTACCCCTGTCACCAATAAACATCATAACTCACTGGCTCGCCCTTGGCTCTCATTGTGTGGCTCCCCAGAGCCACATGTGACAGTATGTCGCAGCCAGACGAGTTGCCGGTGGCCGTGGGTTTGTGTGGACTCGTACCTTCCTGTCCGGGTGTCAGCGCCGTTAGCATGCCGTCTCCCAGGAGTCATGTCCGACGCCAGAGCGACAAGCTGAGGTCCATCCCGGAGGCTGTCGACAGGACGCTCTTCACCCTGCACGACGCCTCCAACGCAAGACATCCGGACCATGCTGAGAGCCTCCTGGACACTCTGCCTCGTCATTTTTACCATCTTGAGGCCTGTGCCAGGAGAGACGCTATGGCCGCACTGTGAGAGGAGCTCCGCGGGTTGGAAGGAAATCCTGGCAGGAAGCCAAAGTGGATGACGTTGCCCCCCGCTTCGGGACCCCGTTCCTGCTTCCATTCCAGCCCAGGAGTTCGCGCCACCCAGAGGGCTTCCCCCGTTCTGCACCACGTCACTCGGGATTCCCCTGAAGGAGCCGCAGCTGACATCAGTTACGTCCAGGGCCGAGTGGCTGTCGTGAGCTCCGCTGTGCATCCATTCACCATCTTCAGGTATGTGGCGGCGGCAGTGAGATTGGTGGAGAGGACTCCAGGGCTACGAAGCTTTCCCGTTTTCTACGCCTTCCTCGCCTCAATCTCTGATCAGGAGCGGCGATTCCTGGGTTCCCCCCTCGTTTCGTCCCCTGGGAAGAGCCGTCATCACAACGCCCAGACGCCTCAGCACGACCCCCGTCCGGATCCAGTTCCGGGTTGTCGCCAGGACCTTTTCCCCCACGCAGCTGTCACCTCTCTGTCTCGTCAGCGTGGAGATTTCACAGCCCCGTTCTCCGAGCCTCTTTCCCCCGCTGTCATCCCAAGGCATTCGGGCTGGCTCATCCCGACTGTTATCCCCTCCTCTTCGACATGCTTCCTGACTGCTGTGTGTGCCTGGAATCCTGACCTGGCGAGCCCTCTTCTGGAGACGACACGAGTGATCCCCAGACGACTTCTCAGGGGGTCCTCCGTTATCGCCCGGCGGGGAGAGGAAGAAGCGATGTCCACAACAGCAGGCACCACCCAACCTCCAGGAGGCAGGCAAGTCCTAGCTTATTTACATCAGTTTTGTGATTTGCTCTGTTACACTCCTGGAGGTGGAGTTCAGGGTCCGCAGCACCCTGAACTCCCACCACCTGCTGTAACCAGTGTCTTAAATCCTGCACCCTCTGTGTCTCTCTCCGCCGAGCGGTCCCCGGCTTCGGGTCCATGTCGTGGGACAAGGAGAGGGCCTACGGCACCGCAGCTACGTCGTGGACGGAGGAGGAGGACTGACTGCTACGTGGAGTCTACGCCGACGACCAAGCGTCCCCGGGTCTCCACGGAGGTGCGGTTCGGTCCAGCGGGACGAGGTTCTCCTGTCATCACGCCGCGTGGACCGTCGGCGGGGTTACCAGCGCTGGAGGAACCTCAAGCTGCGCTGACCATCGTGCTGGCTGCGGGGCCCGACGCAGCTGGGTGGAAGCCTGACAACGACCTCCTGACGACGGATCCTGGATCTTCGCAGTCCTGGACGGCGTCAGAACCCGAGATCAGGCGAGTGCTCTCTTTTCCTTTTTCTCTTCATATCTTTGAGCACTTTAGCCTGTCTCTAGGGGAGATGAGCCGGGTGCAGCCGCCCACTGCGTCCAAGCTCATCTCGCCGGGTTCTGGCGCTGCCGGTGACCCTGATCCCGGTTCTGTTTTCTCTCCTGAGCCTGTTTCCAGGGTCGCTGGCGAGGAATTGCCGTCTCTCGTGGTGCTGGAGGGTCCAGGCTCAACGTTGGAGGTCGGTTCTGGTGCGGTGCCGACCCAGTCGGGGTCCGACGTGGGTGCTGCTCCAGCGGCGTTCGACGTGGGTTCGCCTAAGGCCCAATCGGGGTCCGACGAGGGTGCTACATCAGCATTGTCCAGGTCCGGTGAGGAGGTGGCTGTTTCCCTGCGGCCTGATGCCCATCTACCTCATCATCGGCTCTCCCCTAAGCCTCTTCCACCAGGGTCCGCTCTGACCCTTCGCCCGTCTCAACGGTCCTGGTGGTTGAGTGATGCGGGTCGACGGCTCGACCTGCAAGACTTCCTGTTCGGCGATCTGGTCCAACCCCCCGACGAACTGTGTTGCTTCTGGGTGGCCTGGTACGGCTACCGGTGGACTGGTTTCTTGGGACCTGGGTCTGGAGTTGGCCGTCCGAACCTTTCCTCTTCCCCGGCTCGCCAACTGGACAATGGGCGGGGCGACCACCAGAACAATTTTGACCGTTTTGGACTCTGCCTGCCGTCTCCTCAGGTGTCGCTTACCTTTTTATTATTATTAAGGTCACTCGGGTGTAGCTTTTTGTCCTTGGGGGAATATATGTTAGCGCTGTGTATTGTGTTTCTTTTATTAACCATACTCAGCATTTTGCCTTATTGTTATCCTGTTGTCCTGTCACCTTTATTCCTCTAGGTGACGCTCCTCATATTTAGCGCTGTGTATTACGATTTCTTGTTATCCTTACTCAGCGTTTCATCATCCTTACCTTAGCCTAGTCGGTGTATCATGGAGTAATGTGTGTGGTTCCCTTTTTGACCGTACGCTGTGATCACCTTATCTTTTCCTGTTATCCACGTGGGGGGCTTTCCCTAGCCCCAACTTTAACATTGACTGTGCGTGTTTTTGTATGGAGTAATGTGTTTTTGTTTCCCACTTAACCGTACTTCGTAATTGCCCATTTGTTTCTTTCACCTCTGTTTCTTTAGGTGATCTTTTATACATTCAGCGCTGTGTATTTTGTTTTCTTTGTTATCCATACTCAGCGTTTTTCATCATTTTTGTCCTGTTCCTGGCCTGGTTTTTGCGTTATGGAGTAGTGTGTTTTGTTTCCCCTTAACCGTACTCTGTGATTGCTTTTTTCATTCCTGCCACCTTTTTTGGTGGGTTTTTCTCTCTTTCTTTGCCCCGAGTTACATGTCACTTGTGTGTTTTGGGTAGTGGGTGCTGTCTGTAACCGCACTTAGTATTTTCCCCATCTGTGCCCTGGTTATTATTTTCTGTGTATACAGAGTGTTGTATTTGGGTTTTTCGTTTTGTCTACCTTGTACTCTGTATTTGTTCATGGTTTTTTTTTCTTTTTTTCCCTCTGCTTCTCTCCCTCTGGTCCTGCCTCCCTGCCGCCCACCCTAGGTGGGGGGAGGGGGCTGGGATGTTCCTGGTCGTTCGGAGCCCAACCGTGAGGGGGAGGCTCTGTCACCATGGGGTGAGACGCCGGCTCGGTGCTCAGCCCATGCTCCTTCTCATCCCTGCCTCTCATTGGGCAGCGTCTCAGCTGGCTCCCAGCTGTCAGTGTCACGGGACGGCTGGGGCCAGTTAATCCTCATCAGCTGGGGCGCTGCTAATGAGGATAAAGAGGAGCAGCCTTGATCACTCGGGGCTGCGACATAAGCACTACTAGGCTGGAGCCCCTTCGTCTGGTGCCAGCCCCTGCCTCATCTTCAGCATTACTCGTAAGTGTCTTCCCGTAAGGAGTATTGTGCCTTTGTACCCCCATGTCCGGTGCTAGCCCGCCACTTGCCTTACTGTATCACTTGGGAGTACCATCTTGTATGAGCGACCTGTGTATTGGAGTCCTTTGCCCAGTGCCAGCTCTCTGGCTGCTTAACCCATGAGTGTTACCTGCTGTGAGTTCTCTAGCTGTGTAACCCTACAGCCGGTGCCCACTGTTAACTCTGTTGCTGTTCTGCCCATGAGTGTTAATGTGTATGAGCATCTGTGCTTTCCTCATCCCTTACCCCTGTCACCAATAAACATCATAACTCACTGGCTCGCCCTTGGCTCTCATTGTGTGGCTCCCCAGAGCCACATGTGACATTTCCCAGGAATAAATCCTTTAAAAAAAAAAAACTAATCCCTGTCTACGCCAGAGGTGGAAAGCATCATCAAGCACAGAGGGTGTAAGAAAACTGATTATTTGCTATTGGGCAGAGCGTGCTTGCCTGATCTAACTTAAAGTGCCTTCTGAACTGGAGCCATATTTTTAGAGAGGATCTAACCACGGATTCAATACCTGTATGAGACAAGTATATGGCAACAGTGAGGATAAGATGGGTAACGGGTTGGACAGAAGCTCCATCTCAACCCAACTCAGGCCCTCCTTATTCTTATATGTATCAATCTAATGTAAAAATTTTACCATGTTTGCTGCCCAATAATTAAAAATAAAGTTAGGTAGGCCCAAACCTCCTGCCTCCTTTGGTACCTCCAAGTATTTCCTTTTCATCCTAGGATTTGAACTGTTCCAAATGAATGATGAAATCAACCGGTCTAGTTGTTGGAAAGCTATTTTAGATATAAATATGGGGATCATTAAATCTTGGCAGAATTGTCATTTTTACTATATTTATCTGGCCTGCTAATGAAATGGGTAAGTTCGACCATTTTGTAATGTCTTGAGCTGTCCGTTCAATTAATTTTCTGAAATTATAGTTATACAAACCACCTATTGAACGAGTAATCTTAATGCCTAGATACCTGAATATATTCTTTTCTAATTTAAACGGAAATCCAGGTCTAACGGAAATCACCATCTACATCGTTAATAGGGAATAACAAACTCTTAGAGTAATTAATTTTATAGCCTGAAAGACAACCAAAATTATCTAAGATACATAATAATTTTGGTATGGTTCCTTCTGGGTTAGATACGTACACTAGTAGATCGTCTGCATACAGCGATACCTTGTGAAGTTTATTGTCCCGTGAAGTGCCTCTCACCCCGTCTTCTTTTCTAATCGCTATGGCCAGCGGTTCAATTGCTAGGTTAAATAGGTAAGGAAAGAGGCTGCAGCCCTGTATAGCCCGAAATAATCAGACAGTGTGGTATTTGTCCGTACTGCTGCCATAGGGGAATCATATATTATTCTGATCCAAGCTTGAAGTGATGGACCAAAACCAAATCATTCTAGAACAGCGAAGAAGTATTGCCACTCAACACGATTGAACGCCTTTTCAGCATCTAACGAAATCGCTATTTCTGTTTCTTCGGATGTATGTGGTATATACAGTATATTCAGAAGACAACGCATGTTATAAAAAGATTGCCGGCTGGGTATAAAACCAGTTTGGTCATTGTTCACAATTGATGCTATAACTGTCTCAATATGAGTGGCCAGAATTTTTGTAAGAATTTTACAGTCACAATTTAACAAACTTATCAAGCGGTATGAGCCACATAGCAAGGGGTCTTTATCTTTTTTCAGCAAAATCGATATAATTGCCTGCATCATGGTCTGGGGTAATTTCTGTTGGTGGAAAATATCAGTGCATACTTGTTTAAGACTTGGAGCCAACTTAAGTGCAAATTCTTTATAAAATTCAATAGCGAAGCCATCGGGGCCTGGGGCTTTATTACTCTGCATAGATCTTATTGCTTGTAATATTTCTGCTGTCAATATTTCTCTGTCCATTTGTACGCCGTCCTCTGGCATAATTTTTGGAATAATCAGACCATCTAGAAATTCGGATGTATGTGAAAAATCTCTGGAGATTTCAGGAGAATAGAGACTAATATAAAATTGTTTAAATTGGTCATTTATATCATCTGGGTTGGCAGTTTCTGTTCCTAATGATGTGTGGATTTTAAGAATGGTGTTGGCAGCCACAATAATTTCCCCGCTTTCTCTCCATGTTCGTAAAAATCTGTTTAGATTTGAAAAACAATCGCTCTGTATGTTTAATAGACATAATATCAAATTCTGTTTTTAAAAGTAACTTTTTTTATATAATTCAGGGGTAGGAGAAACAGCATATAGGCGATCTGTTTCTGCTATATTTTGAGATAGTTCTATCATACATTGTTTGTTTTTTTTCTCTCATATGCGGTATAGGAAACCATTTGGCCTCTGAGATAAGCTTTGAGTGCTTCCCAAATCATAGATAATTGAACATCAGGAGTTTGGTTGATCTCCATAAAATCTACGATTTGTTGTGAAAGGACGTTTCTGAAGGAGTCCTTAGAAAGCAGGAGAGGGTCAAACCGCCAGGTGCATTGGGATCTAGGGTAATCTGGAAAGCTCATATCCAGTTGTACGGGGCTATGATCAGAGATAACAATAGCATTATATTGACACCCCTTAACCATGGAGGAGGTTCTGTCATCTAAAAGAAAAAAATCAATTCTGGAGTAAGAGTGATGTACAGGGGAGAAAAAGAAGAATTGTTTTGTAGTTGGATTATTTTTCCTCCAGGGGTCAAAAAGAGCATACAAGTCCATAAACGACTGAATGACCCTACCTGCCCTTGAAATCTTACTGTTGGGTCTTGGATTGGACCTATCTAAAAAAGGGTGTAATACACAGTTAAAGTCTCCCCCCAGTATCAGTAGATAATCGTTAAGATCATCCCAGTTTGGCCCATAAATATTTGCTAAAACTACTCGTGTACCAAGTATATTGCCCATGACCACTACATACCTTCCATGAGGGTCAGAGATGGTTGATGAAGAGACAAATGGAACACCCTTCTTGATCAGAATGGCTGTGCCCCGTGCTCTGCTCTCATATGTCGAACTAAAAATCTGTCCAATCCAGGCTTTTCTTAGTCTCGCATGTTCGATTGATAGGAGGTGCGTTTCCTGTAGAAACATGATATCAGAACCAAGAGATTTTAAATGTCCCAGAACCCTATTACGTTTCACAGGATTATGTATTCCTTTTACATTCCAACTCAGGAAACTAAGAGAGCTTAGAGTATGAGTGTCAGACATTGAACCTTTATCAAAACACAAAGAAAGAAAAGCAAGTGATCCTGTCTACAAACAAACGGAAAAAACATAAGAAATAAAAAATAAAGCCTTGAGACCCCATGCTGATCCAACAAATCCTTCAGGATCGCATTTCCCTTTGCTGGTATAACACAGTCAATGCACATAGAAAAAAAGGGGAAAAAAAACTCTCCTAGCAGGCCTTGGCTAGGGTAAACAGTCCACAGATAGGAATAATAGGAAAACAGGAGGAAAAAAAAAATATGTTATACTTGGAATATGGGACCGGAGTGGTGGCTCAGTTAGTAGAGCATCCGCCCCACACCCGGGAGGCAGGGGTTCAAATCCCGGCCGGGTCATGCCGAAGACCATATAAAAGTGGAACTTCCTGCCGTTCAGCTTGGTGCTCAGCAATAATGGAATGGAGGAGGGAAATCTGTGGCGGCGCCTTGCATGGCAGCGGCCCTCTGATTCTACACTTGGGGTGCATGTGATTAACACTGTAGATAGGTAAAGCACAATCTCGTTCTACTGTACATGATTGGTTGTACGGTTGAATGACAATAAGGGTGATTTAATTTCTTCTTCTTCTTCGTCGATTGCTAGATGGTCACACCAGCTGCCCTGACGAATGCTGCCGTCCTGCGGAGGTCCCCGAGGTCCCCGTGCAGCTTTTGGTTCAGCGATGTGGGGTCAGGCCACTTAGCTCGTCTGAGTGCAGCGTGGTCTGGGCAGTCTTGGAGGAGGTGTTCGCTGGTCATTTGGGCAGTACCACATGGGCATTTGTCCGATTGTCCAACTTTAAGTTTCTGGTGCATGTGAGCATGCATTCTGTTATGTCCAGTTTGGAGTCTGAACAGAACGACTTGGTCAGCCCTGCTCAGACTGTAGTAGTTGTCATCCTTGCAGAAGTGTGGGTGTTGCTGCTGCCACTTCTTGTGAGACAGGGTCTTAATAATAGTTTTCTCCTCACTGTAAGAGACCTGCCTGTCTTCCTGGTCTTGCTGCCCACCCTCCTTAGCAAGTCTGTCAGCCGTCTCATTTCCATAGATTCCACAGTGGGCAGGAATCCACTGGAGTGATACGTTCATCTGTGTTGCTAGTTGAGACAGAGTGAGGGCGAGTTCATTCAGTTCTTTGCGTCGGGGGTCCTGAAGTGCATCCAAGACAGAGAGGGCATCAGTGAAGATGACGACCCGCTTGTGTGCCTTGTCTTGATGTTCCCTGACGTGGGCGGCTGCTGTTCTCAGGGCCTCTGCCTCAGCCCTGAAATTGGTGGAGTACTTTCCAGTCGCAGTGGGAATGTGGGTCTCCTCGTCAGCATACCTGATGTACACGCCGCCTCCTCCATTCCTGGCTGCTTCCATGGCAGAGCCATCTGTGCAGACGTGAGTCCACTGCTCTTTAGGGTAGGCAGACTGAATGAACTCCAGGGCCAGCGACTTCCTCTCTTGGTCTGACTGTGTTCCTTTCTTCCCAATGCCCGATATGTCTGTGCGTATGGCTGGGAAGTTCTGTCGGTTCCAGGAGGGAATAGATGCTATGGGTGGTATTGGTGTGGGTATGTGGTCCATCAGATCTGGGTCTCTCCTTTCAAGTGTCCTGCTCTGGTAGATGAAGCTCGATCTCTTAAGTCTCCCTTTTGTTGGCTTGTTCAGTCTGTCCTTCATGGGATGGTTTTCCAGTCTTTTGAATTTGGTGGCCTGGGTCAGTACCTTGACGTTTCTTCTGTCTTCCAGTGGTGCAAGGCCTGTTGTTGTCTCCAGCGCTTTGATAGGGGTACTACGTATGGCTCCTGTCATCATTCGCATTGCTTGGTTTTGGAGTCTGTCCAGCTTCTCAGTGTTGCTTTTGGCAGCTGTTAAGGTTGCTGCCATGCCATACTCCAGAACAGGCCAAATCCTCCCCACATAGAGCTTCTTCAGGACACCCTGGTCTGCACCCCAGTCTGTTCCTGACCGTTTCTTCATTAGGGCCATCCTGATCTTTGCTCTTGCCTGGTTCTTGTGCAGCTGGTTCTTCCAAGTCAGTCTGCGATCCATGGTGATCCCGAGGTATGTGGGTGCATATTCAGCCTGGAGTTCATGAGAGTTGATCTGCAGTTTCACCTTCTGGGGTTGGGTGGACAGGGTGAAGACGGTGTATGTAGTCTTCCTCTCATTTAAGCTTACAAGCCATGACTTGGTCCATGCCTCTATCAGCCAGAGAACTTGCTGCAGTCTGTAGTTTGCAGTCACAATGCTTTCCTCACTGCACCAGAGGGCTAGGTCATCGGCATAGATGGCACCTTGTACGTTCCTTGGCAAACTGATTTAATTTAATTTAATTTTTTAAATTTCAACCCTTGGATTAACAATTTCTCCCTGGCTCTCTGATGGTGGGTAAAGTTAAATTAAATTATCTGCGATAATGTCTAAGAAAAAAAAAAGGAGGGGGGGGAGAGAAGGGGAAAAACAACTCAGTCCAGAAGCACTTTGGGGTTAATCCATTCTTTGTCTTCATTTAGTTCAATTTTTTTTTTCTTTTCTTTCCCCCCTCCTTTCTCTATTTCCCCCTCCCTCCCCTCCTCTGCGCTCTAAGTAGAAACAGCAGATCACTAGTCCAGCCACCTAAGTAATCTTATTCATTTTAGCCACACATTCTTATGCTTACACCCATCATGAAAAAAATAAATAAAATTATACATATATACAATATACATATATACACACATGCATACACACACATACACACGCATACATATACACGTATATATATACACATATAGATATACATACATACACACACATAATACTATTATATATATATATATATACAGTATATATATATAGATAGATAGATAGATATAGATATAGATATACACACACACACACATACATACTACATAATATACTATAATACTCATATTCTTCTATATGCACAGTGGTGCAGTGGTTAGCACTGTTGCCTTACAGCTAGAAGGTTCCTGGTTCAAATCCCCAGGCTGGCAGGGGTTGGAACCTTTCTGTATGGAGTTTGCATGTTCTCCCTGTGCTGCGTGGGTTTACTCCGGGGGCTCCGGTTTCCTCCCACAATCCAAAGACATGCATGTTAGGTTAATTGGTTGTTCTAAATTGTCCCTAGATATGTTTCCTATAGGCCCTTAGAATAGAGGGTTAGTATTAGTGAAAGCGCTTTGAGTGGTCTTTGTGACTAGAAAAGCGCTATATAAGTGCAGGTTAGTTAGTTAGTTAGTATATGGCTACACATGTGCATAAAGATGCATACACACATTTGCGAACTCAGATATCTGTATACACCCTGCTACGCACACAACAGTAAACAAAAAAAAGGGAGTAATAAAAAAAAAGACAAATTTACAGTGAGAGAATTAATCAACTTATAAGAAAACCTGTACTTATAAGAAACTTAAAGAAAGAAAATTTTTTAAAAATCATATTTTTAAAACTGTGTAAAAAAATAAGGGGAAAAAAGGGAAAAAATATATAGAGAACAATTTTCTTTAGAAAAAATAAAATAAACACAAAATTAACTAATTTAAACTGAGTAAAATATGACAATTTCTTGGATGCAAGGGATTTTAAACAGCATTACCAATAGAGGGGCACGTTATAAAAGATAGGAAAAACTACTAGGTGAGATCATCGATTGTTTGTTAGTCATCGTTCCATCTGGAGAACCATACCAGTCACTGTCCTTTAGCCATCTGCACCCATCAACAGCCGGAATCTGTTAACCACTACCGACACTTTGCATTCCTCTTTAATATTTCAGTGGTGTCATGTTTTATGACTGCAGGTTTTCCCTGATATAATCCATCGCTGCAGATGGGTCCTCAAAGCGTTAATCCAACCCAGATGGTAGCGTAATGCCGAGAACCGCCGGGAAGAGGAGCCCGTACTTGACACTCTGGCAGCCCCGACAGAGCCGCTTGGCTTCAGAGAAGGCCGCTCTCTTCTTCACCACGGCAACCGTATAGTCCGGGAAAATGCTCACTCTCCTACCTTGGAGGTTAAGCGGAGCCAAACGTGATGCTTTACGGAGGACCTCCTCTCTCTCTTGAAAATAATAGAATTTTTCCACAATCACCCTAAGGGGTTCTCCCTCCTTAGGTGAAGGGCGTAGGCTGCGATGGGCCCGATCCAACGTTGGGGTGAAGTCAAGTTTCAGTAGCTCCTGTAGGGTCCTAGCAATGGTCACCGTGGGCCTCTGGCCTTCACTGTTCTCCAGCCTTTCCTTTATACCAGTGATTCGTATATTACACTGACGTTGTCACCCCTCCTTCCCTCCATGTTCACTCTACTCAGGCAGCGCAGGCTCCGCTGGCTAGGCCACGTTCACCGTATGGAGGATGGCAGAATCCCCAAAGACGTCCTCTACGGAGAACTGGCAACTGGCAGGAGAGACGTTGGCCGCCCACAGCTGCGCTTTAGAGATGTCTGCAAGAGAGACATGAAGGAACTGGAGATCAACACAGAGCGCTGGGAAGACCTTGCAACGGACCGCTCCAAATGGAGAGGCACCCTGACCAGACAGCTCAAGGCGGGTGAAGAGAGACTGACTGCTGCAGCAGATGAAAAAAGGACCCGCAGGAAGAACCGCCACAGACCCAGCAGCACGGAGACCACCCACAAGTGCGACCTGTGTGACAGGGACTGCCATTCGCGCATTGGCCTGTTCAGCCACAGGCGGTGCTGTTCCAGCAGAGTAGACGTTTAGGATTCTTTTCCATGGTCATCATAGACCGACGGAGGCCGACGAAGTGTCACCCCTCCAGGTCTTCCAACTTCAGGCTCAGTGCGGCAACTTCTGATTTTAGCTGGCCGACGTCCCCTTCGATGCCAACCGTCTTATCCGAATACGTATTTAGGCCGTCCTCCAGGTCTCCTAAACAGGTCTCTTGCCTTGCCATATCCTATGTGATAGAATCCATTTTTGCATCCAAATCTTTATCTTTAAATCTATATGTGCCAATATCCTGCTTTCACTGTTCACCATAGCGGCCATCACCTCGGACAGATCGGCCGGTTCCCCCTCAGAGGCCTTAATTAAGCCGGAGGCTTTAGCGGCCTGCTCTTTATTGGATTTATTCCTGCTCATGGCACTTTCAGAAAAGTCGTTAGGAAGATATAAGGTCGTAATTCCGGTGCCCATGCATTTTAGTCTGGTGTATATTCAGCCCAGTTTATCTAAAATTGGTCAAAAATGTTGAAATATTCATTTAAAGTTCGCCCTAGCCAGGAACCCAGTAGAAACACGTCCTCACATGATACTGCTCGCCAGCCATCCCCCCCCCCCCAAGGTATCTCTGCTCTTTGTGTATTGCATGTCATGATGCACCGACAGGCACAGTCCACCACAGACCTTGTGACAGATGGGTTCATCTGTCAGGATGTCCAGTCTCACCCCGTGTAACTGGGAGTGGTCCACCACAGACCTGTGGCAGATATTGTTTTTAGTTCTGCCTGGATGCCCTGTTTCACCCTCCACGCCCTTGGAAAGGTGGGGATGCCGGTTAAGTCGCCAACGGCCCGACCCATGAGACAGGTAGTACCGGTTTTCATGGTTATCTGGTAGCAAGCAAGCCAATGCCTGACCTGTCAGCCATATTAGTGCGTTACCCTTAACCTTGCCTTTTATATTTATTTATTGCTTTGTGAAAGTACACACAGAAGTTGATTTGTTATTTTTTAACAAGGGGGTTGTGGGTTATATTAATAAAGTTAGCACTTGGTAGAACTACGAAGGTATACATGTAGCTTCAGTACAAATTTGCAAGAATAAAGGTGCAAAAATATAATATCGTAATTTACTTAAAAAGTCGCATATTTACTATAAGCAAGTCCCAAATTTATGAGAAAAACATTCGATTTTCGTGAGGAAAAAAAGAGCTTCCAAATGGCACTCCCCCCACACACACAAAGATTTCTATGGGAAAAAAAACCCTGAACTTTACAACAGTGAAGTCACAAATTTACAAGAAATTTTTTTTTGAAACATTTTAATATAGTCCAGCATTTTAATATAGTCCCACATATATACACACACATATATTTTTTAACTTTTTCTCTCATAAATGTCATATTTTTCTCAACGGTTAGTGATGATGTTGTTGTAAACATTTTTCTTGGAAAGTTAACTTTTTTAACTAGAAAAGCACTTGGAGAGCGCAGACCTCCGCCAAGCGCCACAGCTCCCCCCATACAGTGTTTTACATCATAAATATTAATCTTACATTTATTGTGTGTACGTTTTCAGATTCCTTGACCATGAAAACATATGAGTAGCAATTGGATTCACATGGATAGGATTAGTGGTTCAGTAGTTATTCAGGAAAATCGCATTTCGCATAATGGCGGTTTTCCGGAGTTTTCCGGATCACCACCAAAATGTAATCATCTGTAGGATACCCCATTTCTGACAATCTGTGAAAATTTCATGAAAATCCGTCCATAATTTTTTAAGTTATCTTGCTAACAAACAGACAAACCAACACTGATGAAAACATAACCTCCTTGGCGGAGGTAAAAATAAATTTTCTGTCATGGGTAGCAAGAGCGCGCCCCTCCCCTCCTGCCACACCTTCGTCAATTCATCACTGCACCCGAAGCAGAGGACACACCTGCGCCCGCTCATCAGCCAGCGTATTTAAGGAGGCTTCCTCTGCAGTCAACGCTGGCTCGTCTTGGTATACTGCCCTAAATTCAGGCAAGCAGGTCATATTTTGCAAAGATTAGGCAAGCTGTCTAACCTTCGCCTTTTTCTCTCCTTACAGGTTGCTGCCATCGTGCGGAAGCGTCTCAGGACTGCGTGCGCTCTCCTGTCACCTCACCATATCCTCAGCAACGGATCTTCACCCGGTCAGGTACTACCAGCTCATTGCCTCTTACCCTACTGGTTTGTCTATTCCTTGCTAGAGTCCTTCCGGTCCTCTCCCAGAGTCCCAAGTAAGTGGTAATTTGGCTCTTCCATATTCCCTACTCCACTTCTCCGCTGACAGCTCTCGCTTTCTCTCCACAGGTGGATTGATCTTCTGGCGAGTGGCTGTTTATCTAACTGTGCGCTGTTTTCTATATTTAATAAACTGTTGAACGTTCCCCCCTTGTGTGGTTCCGTCTTGTGCTAGCATCGTGCACGTGAGCTGTCAGCTTAATCATGACATTTTAAAAATTTCCTGATAAATTTATTACTCTTTTTCCAATAAATTAACCATGTTTTATGATAAACATGCTACCTTTCCTATAATGTTCTATAAAATTGGCAACTTTTTTTAATTGAATTTTCATTGTTTTTCTTGTCCACGTGCTCATATCCTCTCACTGATAAATTAAATTTCCTGTATAAACTATCCTTAAAGTCTTGATGGGGGGTGCAGGTTAACAATGGGGAGTATTTTGGCGCATTTTGCTGACAAGTGTTTTTTGCAAATATTTATTTATTTGAATGGAGCTTTAATATTTTACTTATTGGAAAAACAAGCTCTTTCTTATTTTTGCAAAGATTCTTTGTATTTTGAGCAGATTTATTTTTCAGTGGAAGCTGCTCATTCTTTTGTCATTGACTTTTACATAATTAATGAAGACCATGCATGGTCTTTGTGTGAGTTGATAATTCTGTAAAAATCTATGGGGTATTAAATATATCATGAGTGTATAGGTATTAAAATATATATACCAAACAAGTACAGTAAAATTTGCACCACTGTATGTAAATTAAATTTTTTCATTATTTAGGAGTGCTTTTTTTTATGGGGGGAGGGTCACTTATGTATGTAACCTGGTGATGAATGAGGCAGAGATTGTGGTCGCATCAAACCCCGCTTTATTGAATATATAAAGGGTAGCAGTACACGGCATGAACCTGTGGGGACGTCCGGCACAAGAGGACGTGCCATGGTGGCTCGCCCCGCTATATAGGGCATTGCGGTGACGTGACAGGAAGTCTACGTCACCACACTGCACTTTACAATAAAGTGCCCAACTACACATAACATTTCTTCCCCCCTTTAGAAAAGTCCAAAACTACACATACAATTGGAACCCAAATCATGCTCTAAAATAACAAACTAATGCACTTAACTGGCCTAACACACACAAAATAACCTAAAATAGGGCTGGTGGGTGGACTGCCACACAGCCCACATGGCATGGTGGATTATTCTGCCACCAAATCCACTCGAGTCCTTTATTAAACTAACGGCCTGATGTGCTGCTGCTGCGTTGGTCTGGCCCTGTCCCCTTCTATAAACATTGTAGTGTTCACCATCATAGCTGCAGACCCCCCACCCAACTGCGGCCAAGTACCAGAAACATCTGGGACTAGCATGGTGTCGCTCATCGGCACAGGTACCAACACTGAGCGAGAACTGGCTGACTTGAAAGCAAGGGTTTCTGTTAGCTCTTCGTATCATTCACTCCCAGTGTCTGTCGGGGGCGGGCGGGGTGATTTCTCACATGGGTTCCCCAGAAAAGACAAATGGCACACCCTGGCATAGTGATTCAAGTGTCCACATCTGCTACAATTTTTTCTTTTTGCATTCCTTTGCTTTATGAGCTTTAATGCTTTATTGCTTTATGAGTGTCATGGACACATAACCCCTGCAATAGGAGTTTCCCAGGGCAGATCTCCAGGTGGCAGCACTGGTTTCCCAATAATCTTCATCCAAGCTATCCTTGCTATTAGGGTCCACAGCATTAGCTGAGGCGGGCAGCTCCAGTGGCTTCTGTGGCTGGCGCCAATTTAGCTCCACAGCTAGCTTATCAATGGCTTCCAACCGGAGAGCTAGCTCAACTGCTTTGGCTAATGTCAAGTCATTAAGCACCATTAACAGCCTAGCACGCAGCTCAGCATTGCACGTGTGCTCTGCTAGTTGGTCGCGTACCATTTCGTCTTCAAGCAGCCCAAAACAACACTCGCTAGCTAGCTGCCTCAAATCAATGACATACTGGTGGATAGGCTCACCTGCCCGCTGGCGTCTCTGGCAAAAGCGAATTCTCCAAACAGTTATGCTGTCTGGAGTGGAGAAACATTTAGCTAGCAGCTCCACAATGTCCTCGTATGAGTCCGACGCACCAAGCATCTGTAGGACCCTCCGGCCTTCAATACCCAGGTTGTGGACGAGAAGCACCCGCGCCCTCATCTTACCAAGCTTCCCAAGGTCCAGTGCCATAATGTACGTTTGAAAGGCCTCCAACCAATGCGGCCATGGCACCAGTGGCTCGCCTGGGAGCTCAAGGAAGGGACGGAGTGGTGTAATGCACACCTCCATACGTTAATCCTCAGTCACCAAATGCTATGTATGTAACCTGGTGATGAATGAGGCAGAGATGGTGGTAGCGTCGAACACAACTTTATTGAATATATAAAGGGTAGCAGTACACGCCATGCACCCGTGGGGACATCCGGCACAAGAGGCCGTGCCATTGTAACGGACTCAAACTAGTCAGCTACATTAAAATAACAAAATAAAATAAATATTGGCCGATGCAGAGAAGTAGACGTCAGGCAGGATCTCGATCAGTCAGTAGTCTGTTTATTTCTGAAACAGATTGGGGCAGACAATTTACACATGACACGGGAATGGGGACAAGTGCTGGCATTCCCCTTCCCAGGCTTCCAGCGTGTGAGAAACATAGCTTACAGCTACTTGGACTACATAACTTTAGATCGTATAGTTACAGTATACCACAAGCAAAGAAAAAGTTTAGCACCAAATACATGACAGCATTACATGACAGAGTTACATGACTGATCGTTTTTTCTATTTTTTACAACAGTACATTTAACATTTTAACATACCTGAAACAGATTGGGGCAGACAATTTACACATGACACGGGAATGGGGACAAGTGCTGGCATTCCTACAGAACAATGGACTCGTTAGCACCTACTTAACTAGCCATCAATCATCGGTATTTATGACGCTACTTTGAATATTTTACATCGGTATTGCAAACGAAAATGTAACAGAAAATCTTACAATCAAAATTAGTACAATAACTTAAAGAAAACTACAGTAAATCAATCACATTAATCAATTTCGTTCCCTGAGGAATTACACACAACTTACCCCTTCCCAGGCTTCCAGCGTGTGAGGAAGTTCCCAGATGTGTCACACTAATTATCGCCCCATCAGAAACACTTGACATATTTACAACACAGACATTTTGGGAAGTTCATTACTGCAGGAACATATTTATTCTTAAGACTACTACATACTCCCCTCTGAACTTCACCAAAATACCACTACAAGTCAACCACCAAAAAACCACTGGATAAGTATATCCCACAGTATACTGCAACATGTATGTCACCCAATTCAAAGGGAAAGCAACTACGGAGGGCTGCGCAGACCCCCCCATAGTGTACTTGCTACAGGAGTGCCGTATGCACTACCCATATCATACCAGACTAAATACCACCAGTTGACTTCACATGAATTGGAGAAAAGGAAATAAAGAGAAGAAAAAACAAAGAAAAAGAACAAATCTGTCATTCTTCAACTGGACAGAAGGCCTATGTGGTGTGTGTGTGTGTGTGTGTGTGTGTGTGTGTGTGTGTGTGTGTGTGTGTGTGTGTGTGTGTGTGTGTGTCTTCCCCTACGGCATCAGTGCCCTAGCCAAACTAAGAACTGAACTGTTTGAGCGTTGAGTATACTGTTGGGCCATGTTCTGAATCAGCCGATTCACTGGTTTAACTACCCTCCCTAACCTGGTTCTCACTGCGCCCACTGTACTACTAGGGGAACTCCCAATGCTGGAAGGCGGCATGGACACTTCAGATCTTTGGTCACCACAAAAACTGGCAGATAGACAGGGCATTTCTGAAAGATCATTGGTCAACTGAACAGTCTCCGCTGTGTTCAACTGCACGGGCAGGTCAAAATCTTGTGTGCATGAAGCCTTTTGTAGCTGATTGGAGGCAGAGGCCCCTGCCACCCAACTGGCTGTCCAAGCAGTCCTGTCGATCTCTGATGCAGCAACATGTGAATCAAGATCATCACCTGACTCACACGACTCACTCAGGGTCACTTCATGAGCAGCACTGTCCATTTCAATTGGCAGAAAGTTGACCAAGAGAAGCAGATTGCGGTGAACAACCCTTTCTTGCCCATTGGTTGTGTTCCTGACACGGTAAGTATGGCACCTAGGGTCGGCAGAGACGACGACATACGGGGTGGACCCCCACTTGTCTGCTAATTTCCTGCGCCCCCGTTCACCCTTGTTTGCCAACAAGACTCGATCACCTTCCACAATGTCACGTCCTTTAGTTCTCCTATTGTACAAGTCTGCTTGACGTTCCTGGCTTGAAAGAGCGTTGGCCTGAGCAGCTGACAGAGCCTCCTTCAGATCTTGTCTCATCCTAGCAACATACTGGTCATAATCCACAGTGTCGCAGTCCCTTACAGCATTCTGAAACATGACATCCACCGGTAGACGTGGCACTCTGCCATACATTAAAAAGAATGGCGCGTAACCGGTGGATTCGTGTGCAGTGCAGTTGTAAGCAAACGCTAGAGTCTGTAGCATCTGCGGCCATTTCTGCTTTGCTCTAGGGGGAAGGGTTCTTATCATGCTGCACAAAGTTCTATTGAACCGTTCAACGTTCCCATTCCCCATGGGGTGATAGGCAGTAGTTCGGGACTTTTTGACCCCAGCAACTTGCAACAATTCCCTGATCAGCTCACTTTCAAAATTGGCACCCTGGTCTGAGTGAATTCTGTCAGGGAACCCATACACACAAAAGTATTTGTCCCAGAGCTGGCGGGCAACTTGTTTTGCAGATTGGTCACGGCAGAGGTAGGCATGGGCCATTTTAGTAAAATGGTCAGTGACCACTAGCACATCCACACTTTTCCCACTGCTGTCCTCCGCAGACCAAAAATCAATCTAATCAATCTAATGGGCTCGTGGTCTTAATGCTTTCGAGGGGCGCTCTGGCTTCCGGTTCAGGAGTCTTACTGACCACACAACGCTTGCATGTTTTCACATATTCACGGACATCCCGTTCCATGTCAGTCCAGAAGAACCTCTGCCTTGCCAAGTATAAAGTTCTCTGCTGGCCCTGGTGGCCTGTGTCATCATGGATGCCTTGCAGCACTCGCTGAACCAATGAAGCTGGAACAACATACTGGTGTCTTTTCTTGCCAGTCAGTGGATCTTTGCTCACCCTGTACAGTAGCCCATCTAACATCTTGAGTTTGTCCCACTGCTTCAACATTCTCAAGACGTCATCTGTCTCGTGAGGCCTTTCTCTTCGCGACGGTCGTCTCCCGCGTGTCACAAAAGAGATGACTCTGGAGAGGCAGGCATCTTGCTGCTGCTGGCCTTGCAACTCCTGAATGGAAAACATAGGTAAGGGGTTCTGACCACAGGCAGCCAGCTGCTGCACGTCCTGGACAAGCCAACACGAGGCTCTCTCAGCTGATCCCATCTCCCACTCAGCATGACCCTCGAACACGGCCTTCACTTTTTCGCTGTCGAGTGAGGAACGCTCCAGCCTGGAGACTTGCGAGAGACAACTGACCTCCTGGTGGTTGGCACTCAGTCTAAAGACTTCCTGTATCATATTGTCCTTAATCAGCTGTGCTTCTTCCAGCAGCGCTCCGTATCGCTCAGACACAAGCCTCTTGCTGACACAGCCCTGAACGAAAGGCTGCCTGCTGAGGGCGTCCGCCACAATGTTTTTCTTGCCAGGAATATACTTGATACTGAAGTTGTACGGGGCTAACTTCGCAACCCATCTCTGGTCGCATGCGTCCAACTTCGGCTTAGTCAGTATATATGTCAATGGATTATTATCCGTCCAGACAGTGAACTCATGCCCTTTTAACCAATGACTAAATTTGTCACAGACTGCCCACTTAAGGGCCAAGAACTCCAGACGATGCGCTGGGTACTTGGTCTGGGATTGCGTCAGAGACTTGCTTGCGAAAGCAATCGGACGGGCCTTGTTCTCCCCTTCCGGGACTTGAGAGATGACTGCCCCTAACCCATCTAATGACGCATCAGTGGACAGGATAAAGGGACGGCTGAAATCTGGATGAGCTAAGACGACTGACTCGAGTAGGGCCAACTTCAGTTGTTCAAAAGATTTCTGTTGGTCACTTGTCCAGTCACTCAGCTTGAGTTTCTTAAAGGCCACATGCCTTGTCTGGCCTTTACTCTTCTTTGGCGTTGCAGTGAGGGCAAAGAGAGGCTTAGCAATGCTAGAGCAATTCTGAATGAAGCGCTGATAATACATGACCATGCCCAAAAAGGACTTTATTTTTCTTGGGGATGGGGTCACGCCATCTTCATGCATTAGTGCTTGTTCAGTCATGGCAGCAATTGCTTGTACTTTCTCCGGATCAGTCGCTACTCCACTCTCGTCAACGACATGGCCCAGAAACTTCACACTGCGCTGAAGAAAATGGCACTTTTTGGGCGCAAGCTTTAATCCGTGCGCACTCAGCCTGCTGAACACTACATCGAGCCGCTTCAGTGCCTCACCTTCGTTCGGCGCAAAAACCAAGAGGTCATCTAAATAACACAACAGAGTCAAAAAATTCTGGTCGCCAAAGATGTTTGTCATGAGGCGCATAAAGCTGGCTGGCCCATTACATAGCCCCTGAGGCATGCGATTGAACTCATGCAGCCCCATGGGCGTGGTAAAGGCAGTCAGTTTCTTATCCTCTTCACACATGGGGATATTGTAATATCCTGATGTTAAGTCCATGGTGCTGAAGAATGCACTCCCCCCAAGAGCAGCCAGGCAATCCACCTGATGAGGCAATGGGTGGGCATCTTTGATAGTCCTGGAATTCAGCCATCTGTAATCCACACAAACCCTCAGATCACTGTTCTTCTTCCATAGGAGTACCAGGGGTGACGCCCACTCACTGGAAGACTTACGGATGATTTCTTTTTCCTCCATCTCAGACAGCACCTGTCTCAGCTTTTGGTAATGACCAGGTGGGACACGTCGATACGGGAGTCTGAATGGCCGAGGATCAGTCAGGTGGATCCGATGAACAAAACCGGTGGCCTCACCGCAGTCCAACTTGTTCCTAGAAAATAGGCTCTCATATTTCCGTATCAAGTCGAACAACTGGCCTTTCCAATAATCTGTAACATCACATGAATCAATGTCGAGGTCACTCAATCTGAGTCGATTCAGAGCATCACTGAAATCAGAGGTAGAGGAGGATGAGTCAGCATCATGTAGGCTCTGGCTGTTCACCAGAAGGTCATTTGGGGGGGTTTTGGAAGTGGGTACATCCAGGTCTTCCAACGCAACACACGGGAACACATCAGCTAACTTAGTGTTTCGCTTCAATGTAATTTGTTTGTCACTTGGATTGATCACTTTAATAGGTACCCATCTGTCCCCTGACATTGTAGCGACAGCCCTCCCCACCATGATACCCTTCTTGTGTGTGTTGGAACTTGGAGCGTCAATAAGAATAGCGCTCCCTGCTGAAACAGGTGAGTTGGCTGGGAGCCTACCCCACACAAGGTGTTCATGATGTGGCAGCAGTGTTACGGCTTGTGTCAGCTTGGCTGTACCTATCATGTCAGGAATCACATTCCCCATCCAGATAACATGTTAAGAAAATGTTCAACCCCTGGGTCATTCGTTGATTCAGGCTTCTCAATCACTTTCCAGTAACTGGAGTTTTGTTTGAGGTGATGAATCAAGTGCTTTATCACGTTGGAGCCCAGGATCATTTCGTCACACTGACCTGGCACGACCAGTGTGGGAACACTCACATCCTGTCCATACACAGTCATCTCCTGCTGATAAATGCACTTCGGCTTCACTTGAACCCCACCACACCCCACCAGTACCATGCCTGTGTCTGCAGTAATGCTCTCAGCACATAAGCCCACACTACGTAGTTTCTGTTCGGCCTCTTCATTCATTGTGCAGGCCATGGACCCACTGTCAATTAATGCATGCAACAAAACTTGGTTCTTCACTGAGACATCAGTATAAAAGAGACTATCGGAATTTACTAATTTGTGCACATTTTGATAAACAATCTTATTTCCAGCAGGAGCACACTTGCATTTTTCTTCATAAGTAGATTGCACATCATCTTCAAAACTGAGGGACTGACTAAATGCACCCATATCGTCCCCTCCCACATGTGGGTGGCCTAGTTTCCCTGAGCAGGCGCAGTGGTATTGGGCATTGCTGTCCTGCGCTTGGAGCAGTCCTTTTTTTGATGTCCAGTTTCAAAGCAAGCAAGGCATCGCTTTTCTCTCATGCAGTGCGATCTTGTAGAGTGGGTGCTGTCGCCACAGACGCGGCAGGGAGTGACTCGAACCCACTGGGCTGGTTGCGCAACACCCGGTGCTGTGGCCTGGTTTGTCTTCTCCAGCACCCTCTCCAGCATACACAGGACACGCTCAAACGTACCCCCCTCCGCACTGGAGGACTCGCTGAATCTGGACGGGCTAGACGCACTAGGCTCACGAACACTCACTTCCTCCTTAACGTCTGGCATGGAGTAAGCGACAGCCGCAGTCACCTTAGATGGTTTAACTTCCGCTGGCTTCCTCTTGGACAGGAACTCCCTCTGATACTCATCGATCGCTTCCTGCACCTCTGTCAAAGACCACTTGCTCATAGGTTTACTCTTAAATACACTGGACAGCTCAGGATCATTGCAGTTCCTAATAAACATCATGGATATTTCAGCATTCATGTTCTCCAATTTCCTGCCTTGCTTTTTCAGGAGACGATCTGCCTGCTCTGCTGCTGTATTCAAGCGCACCCAATAATCCACTGGATTCTCACCCCCACTGGGCTGAGTGGCATAAAAATCAGCCAACGGTAAGCATGATGCAGGGGACTCACTGAAATACTTCCGCAGGATATCATAGATCATGTCTGGCTGGACTGCATGGTCTGGGGTTAAGCTACTCCTTATTCCCACTTTAACTATTTTCTTGGCCTTTCCCATCAGATGACTCAGGATCTCATCAACTTGATCCGAAGTGGGGAATTTCTTTTTGCGTAAATACATTTCCATCAGCTCTATCCATTCCTGTACTGAGCATTTATCAGACCCCTCCCCTCTGAACACAGCAGGCTCACGAACATCTGACTTGACTACCACATTGACATTGGTGAGATCAAGAGTGCCACTGATGTTACTAGATTGTTCATGCCTGTCTGGCGCCATTGGAGAGACTGGGTCACATGACTGTGTGACAGGCTGAGTAGAAGGTAACAGCCAACTGGCTATGGAATCTCCAATTCGATTCCCTAATTCAGTAATTAGATCACGCAGCTCAGCTGAGGGGTCATTGCTACCAGGAGGAAACATGGGCGTGGAGGATGCGGGCCCTACCTCACATGCCTGTGCTGGTAAATCCCCCTCCCCATCACTGATATGTGGCTGTGGTGTCTGAACAACATAAGTAGCCCCCACTGGGTGTGTATGCATAGTACCACCCTCTCCCACCATGTCAGTGAAAGTTAACTGTTTAACTCCCCCACCCCTCAACAAAAAAAGACCCCTGCCTCTACCTGCCCCAGCTACAGGGGTGTGAGAATAAAGGCTATGAGACATATCACCATCCATTACTAAAAACTAGCTCAATTAAATGGTAATAAACACAAAATAGAAATTTCAAAACAGGCTACTCTGATATAACACACATAAAATAAAATTCAAAGCCAAATAATACTGAATGAGCTTCTGTCAAAAACCTTAAGTAACTGAAGGATGCGTTGTGTTGATGAAGACTGAACTCTCCTTGCGAACCTCCACTCAGCAGACAGCTGGACCCCGGAGATCAGCTGTGGCTGATCAGAAGAATCCTTGAAAGGTCACGGCACCAGTTTATGTAACGGACTCGAACTAGTCAGCTACATTAAAATAACAAAATAAAATAAATCTTGGCCGATGCAGAGAAGTAGACGTCAGGCAGGATCTCGATCAGTCAGTAGTCTGTTTATTTCTGAAACAGATTGGGGCAGACAATTTACACATGACACGGGAATGGGGACAAGTGCTGGCATTCCCCTTCCCAGGCTTCCAGCGTGTGAGAAACATAGCTTACAGCTACTTGGACTACATAACTTTAGATCGTATAGTTACAGTATACCACAAGCAAAGAAAAAGTTTAGCACCAAATACATGACAGCATTACATGACAGAGTTACATGACTGATCGTTTTTTCTATTTTTTACAACAGTACATTTAACATTTTAACATACCTGAAACAGATTGGGGCAGACAATTTACACATGACACGGGAATGGGGACAAGTGCTGGCATTCCTACAGAACAATGGACTCGTTAGCGCCTACTTAACTAGCCATCAATCATCGGTATTTATGACACTACTTTGAATATTTTACATCGGTATTGCAAACGAAAATGTAACAGAAAATCTTACAATCAAAATTAGTACAATAACTTAAAGAAAACTACAGTAAATCAATCACATTAATCAATTTCGTTCCCTGAGGAATTACACACAACTTACCCCTTCCCAGGCTTCCAGCGTGTGAGGAAGTTCCCAGATGTGTCACACTAATTATCGCCCCATCAGAAACACTTGACATATTTACAACACAGACATTTTGGGAAGTTCATTACTGCAGGAACATATTTATTCTTAAGACTACTACACCATGGCGGCTCGCCCCACTATATAGGGCAATGCGGTGACATGACAGGAAGTCTACGTCACCACACTGCACTTCACAATAAAGTGCCCAAAAACACATACAACAGTGACAACCTGCCCCCCTAAATGTGTGTGCACATCACTGTATATTGATCTGGATTGGAAACTGGATTTGTTAAAGATACTCTACTAGCCAAAAATTGGAAGAATGTGAAAGAATAAGACCAATGGAATAGAAAATATAATATAACAAATAAATAAGTGTGTAGATGAAAAATACTACAGGTCCATTCTCAAAAGTCCATTATCCACCTTATTTCTAGCCCCCATGCTGCCTTGCGTGAATTATGGGCCCAACTTCCAGTACTAGTTTAGAACGTATCGTTGTCACTGAAACAGGACACTTTTTCTTGTTAAAAAACAATGACTTCGGCATCAAAAATGTGGGAACATGGCCTTTTGGACCTCAAAAAGAGTAATATAATCATACCATTTCCCACGACTATCAAGGGATGGGAAAATTACTTTAAAAAATGGCCTCATAGGCAGTAGCTCCATTAGTTAGCTCTGCTGCTAAGACGCTAACGCTGTAACCACATAAAAACTCTTAGACATATCACGATAAAGATGAGGTGGGCTGGACACTATCCAGGCCTGGGGGCCGGAAAAGAGCAGCTGGGGGGCACCAAGACATAGAAGCGGCTCAGATGAGAGTGATGCAGGAGTATGCTGCCTCTATGAATTAAAGTTGATCAGTTCCCATTACAGCATTTCATGTAAGTGAGTTTGGTTCCCTCTAGTGGTGTAGTGAAAGCATCGTTTTGAACTGATACACAAAGTGTTGCACATGCGCAGTAATGATATAACGGGAGACCGGTCAGAGCGTCACTCAATGTACGAACGCTGTGAATGTTGTTTAATTATCGGCGCCTTGGACATCATTAGTCCGTGAGTATCTGCATGGTTTGACAGTGTTAACAGCTACAATGAGAACTGCATGGTTGCATTGGAGTATTTTAAGCGACTGTCTAGTCCGTTGCCAACATTGTTACCAGCTAAGCTAGAGCTAATGCTAATATGTGCTAAGCTAAACATGGTGACTATATCATTGACGGCGTGTATATGTTTACTTTGTTGCAGTTTTACACGGATGTAGGAACGAATGTAAACAGATGTAAAACCAAAAAGACGAGTGTACATCCCGTTGAGTTCCTTGTGGGGTAGCTTCAATAAACGAGATAAAAGGAAACATCTTGTCATCATTGAGGCCTGCACCACACGTGTTAGCTTGCTGTCTACCAGTTCATAACTGGGAAACTCGATGGGAGGGCAGTAAAGTAAAAGCACTACAGCGCGGCGGGCCCAATAAACAAACAACAAGCAGCAAATGAGCCTCAGGGCAGGAGAGCAGCACCAGCTAACTCCCCAACTGAGAAGTGAAGTTATGGAGACCGATCACACAGCTCCCTTGGCTACAGCTGTACAAGGTAGCTCGTTATATTCACGTAGCTCCAAGTCAAGCAAGGCTTCTTCAGCTACCTCCTCAGCCATAAAGGCTAGAGCCAAAGCAGATGCTGCACGGGTTAAATTAGCTTATTCAGAGAAAGAAGCAGCCCTCATCATGCAGAAAGCTAATCTTGAAGCACAGAAAGCTAATCTTGAAGCACATATGCACATTCTGAACCATCAGAAGGCTGCTGCAGCTGCAGAAGCTGAAGCTGCGGCCTATGAAGAAGCAGAGGAATGTGCAAGAAGTGAATTCAGTCAAGCATTAATGGACTTGCCAGTTGGCTCAGCACAACGCACATCTGAGTATATACAGAAACACTTTGATGTGCGCTTTGAGGAAATTCCACTTAAAACTAATCCAGCCACCCCCTCTAAGATCCAGTGTGAACAGCTGGAAATGGCCACAAATGCACCATTCAGCTCATCTAATGCTGTAGATGGTAAGAGTAGGGTCAGCGTCAACATGAAGGAGGAGCATGGAGCTGCAGAGACAATTAATCCCCCGACGTTACGACCCTATTATGCCCCCGCAACACATTACGCGGAAGCACAAAGCATTCAGGATCTGACCAAATACCTCACACGCCGGGAGATGTTGAGCACCGGACTCCTACAGTTTGATGACCTCCCAGAGAATTATTGGGCATGGAAGGCATCTTTCCAGAACACCATTCAAGACCTCAGCCTCTCACACCACGAGCAATTGGATCTGATGATAAAATGGCTTGGCACAGAATCAGCAGAGCAAGCAAAGAGGAGCCGCTCTGCACATGTCTTCAACCCAAAAGCAGCCCTCAACTTAGTCTGGGAAAGGCTAGAAGAGTGTTATGGGTCACCCGAAGCAATAGAAAATGCACTGTTAAAAAAGCTTGATGATTTTCCCAAAATCAGCAACAAAGATGCACTCAAGCTGAGAGAACTTGGTGACGTTCTACAGGAACTTGAATGTGCAAAGGATGGCGGATACCTACCTGGGCTCGCATACCTGGATACAGCCCGTGGAGTGAATCCTGTTGTCGAGAAACTGCCCTACAGCCTACAGGAGAAGTGGATTGCAGCAGGTGCCAAATACAAAGAAGCACACAAAGTCGCCTTTCCTCCTTTCAGCTTTTTTTCCAGTTACGTCAGACAACAGGCCAAAATAAGAAACGACCCAAGTTTCAGCTTCTCTCCACCGGCCCACATAAACACCAGAGTTGAAAAGGCCCCCAAGTTCGCCAGTAAGCACCTCATCAGTGTCCACAAAACGGACATCCCACCAGCTTCACCCGCAGCTAAAGGTAACCACACACATCAAAGAACAGAAAGCCCAGATAAATAATGTCCCATACACAGAAAGCCACACCCATTAAAGAAATGTAAAACGTTTAGAGCAAAACCAATAGAAGAACGCAAACTGTTCTTAAGAGAGAATCTCATCTGCTTTAAGTGTTGTGGGTCCACTCAGCATCTGGCAAAAGACTGTAAACAGTTAATCCAGTGCTCTGACTGTGGTAGTGATAGACATGTAGCAGCACTACATCCCGGCCCCTCTCCTCCTCCCATGGAACCTCAGGAAGCTGAGACGGATCATGGCGGGGAGTACCATGATTATGAGGGCACACTAGTCACGTCTAGATGCACAGAAGTTTGCGGTAATGCAGAAAACCCACGATCCTGCTCAAAAATTAGCCCTGTGTTAGTTTATCCTGCAGGACACAGAGAAGAAGCCCAGAAAATGTATGCAGTGCTCGATGAACAAAGCAACAGATCACTCGCTAAATCAGAGTTTTTCCAGCTGTTCAACATTAGAGCACCTTCCGACCCTTACACACTGAAAACGTGCTCAGGGGCTACTACGGTTTGGGGGCGGAGAGCTTCAAACTTCATGATAGAATCAATGGACGGAAAAGTACAGCTCCAGCTTCCAAACTTGATCGAGTGTGACATGATCCCTGATGACAGGAGGGAGATTCTATCTCCAAAGGCCGCACTTGTGCATCCACACCTGAGAAAAGTCGCAGACAAGATTCCACCTGTAGATGAACATGCTCCCATCCTCCTACTGCTGGGAAGAGACATCCTACAGGTACACAAGGTGAGAGAACAAATAAATGGGCCCCACAATACTCCCTAAGCACAGCGCTTGGACTTGGGATGGGTCATTGTGGGAGAAACGTGTTTAGGGACGACACACAAGCCTTCGACTGTTAACGTGCTAAAGACACATGTGCTCTACAATGGTAGTGCATCATTCCTTAGCCCATGCCCAAACACATTTCTTGTCAAAGAGGTTCCAGGTTGCTCCACCTCTCACCCCAACAGCATACGACCATATGCCTTGCAGGGTGAGAGAGACACAGACCACTTAGGAAACACAGTCTTTGATAAAACAAAGGACGATGATAAACCAGCGCTGTCAATAGAAGATCAAGTTTTTATTGACATCATGGACAAAGAAGTAAGAATCAGAATCAGAATTAGAATCAGCTTTATTGCCAAGTATATTTACAGGTAAACATACAAGGAATTTGACTTGACATTGGGCGCGCACGTTAGGCGCATCCAATGATGCGGCAGCCATGCAAGGCGCCTGTCATAACAGTGGGGGGTAAGAGGAGGAGGAGGGGAGGGGGGAGAAACACAATAGGCAGAGAGAAAAAAGCATTGTTGATCAAAATAAAGCTCATTATATGACCAAAATTGTGATTACAAGAAAAAAACTCTCAAATGCACAATTAGCAGACAATAGAAAGATCACACAATAACAAGCGAGAGAGACCAGTGTATGTAGTCAGCATATGATCAGTGTGTAATGCAGTGTGGAGATGTGTCAATTGCTGGTGAACAGCAGAGGGCACCCCCTGGCAACGGATAGTCATGTGTTCTACACGGCATGTCCAGAGTTTATCTCTCCTCATGCAGGTGGCAAGTTCTGTAAACACATGAGCGCTGTCCTTGAGGAGCTCAATCTGCAGAACAACAGCCATTGTTTGTCGATGTTTGGGTTAGCAGAGCCACTCTTCCACTTATCTTCATCAGGAGGAATGTAAATACAGGGCACCAAGACAAGGTCAAATCAAATCTGCACAGTGCACTCAGAGAATAGATTTTTCCTCACCCGTGCAATTCTGTGCTTTCATAATTTCCATATGCAGGCTTAAACTTTAATCCCATGGAGAGCACAGGGCTCCAGATGTATTCCTCCACTGAATCACTGTCATTCAGTTCACCGTTTGCCGCTACTCGTGCCCTCCCCAACTGGTCGAATTTGATGAAGGAGCTTGCTGGGTCCGCCTTGATCAGCTCTCTCACCTTCCTTCAATTTCTGATACATCAGGGAACTTCACAGCCAAAAATAGAAGTCCTGAGATCATAACCAATAATGATGTTTCCACAGACGCATGAATTCCAATGTCCACGAGTCTCCTCACAGGTTCCAATTCTTGGGCTCCCCCTTGGCCCGATTCTTGTTGAAAAATAGTGACAATAGCACATTTAAGCCGCTTCCAAATCCATAATTTCCGTTTAGATTAAGATTCAGCAGAAGAAGAGCGACTAAACACAGACAAAAACGCAACATTGCAAAGCTGGGAATAGGTCAGGAAGGCAGACGGGAGGAGGGAAGAAAAAATGCGACTGCTCTCTCTCAGAGCAAGAAGAAGAAGTCTCTCTCAGAGCAAGAAGAAGAGACTACAGAATGAAAGTGCATGTGTTCGGCAATAGCCCTTCTCCAGCCGTGGCTGTTTACTGCATGAGACGTGCTGCAACTGAAGGTGAGAAAGAGCACGGACATGACACAACACAGTTCATAATGAGACATTTCTATGTAGATGATGGATTAGCCTTCACAGCCACACCAGAAGAAGCTGTTGACATCCTGACAAATGCACAAAAGATGTTAGCACAATCCAATCTCAAATTACACAAAATAGCATCTAATGACTACAGGGTCATGGAAGCCTTTCCGGCGAATGAAAGAGCAAAGGACTTAAAAGACTTAGATCTCAAACGTGACGAGCTCCCACGACAACGCAGTTTAGGGGTGCCTTGGAATCTTGAAATTGACAGTTTTATGTTTCAGGTGTCCATCGACAGGAAGCCCTGCACACGAAGGGGAGTCTTAGCGACGGTCAACAGCCTGTATGATCCTCTAGGGTTTGTGGCGCCTATCACGATGCAGGGGAAGAACCTCCTGCGTGAACTGTCAACAGAACATGGCGACTGGGATGAACCACTTCCGGCTGAGAGAGAAGAGAAATGGAACAAATGGAAAGATTCCCTGAAAGACCTAGAAGACCTACAGATACCAAGGTGCTACCTGCCATTGTCACAGCCTTCTGTTCGAAAAAGAGAGTTATGCATTTTCTCAGATGCATCAACCTTGGCAATCGGAGCAGTAGCATACCTGAGAACCACCAACAATGAAGGTCAGTGACACTCAGGGTTCATTATGGGTAAAGCTAAAATAGCACCACGCCCTGCACACACCATCCCTCGTTTGGAGCTATGCGCAGCTGTTCTAGCTGTTGAGATGTACGAGCTGATCAGGGATGAGATAGACACTGCAATGGATGCTGTCAGGTTTTATACAGACTGTAAGATTGTTCTCGGACACATAAACAATAACACAAAAGGGTTCTACGCATATGTGGCAAACCGTGTAACCCGCATCAGAAAGTCAACACTTCCATCACAGTGGTATTACATAGCAACCAGCAACAGATGGGCTCTACTTTTCACATGCATGTCAACAAGAGCTGTGCACATCCAACTGATTGAATCAATGTCAACGTCCAGTTTCATAAATGCTCTGAGAAGATTCTTCTCCATTCGGGGACCCGCACAGCTTCTGCGATCTGATAGGGGCACAAACTTTATCGGGGCATGTAAGGAACTGAGAATTGAGCGCAGTGACGCAGCATTGATGAGTTACCTACAAGAAAAGGGTTGCAAATGGTTTTTTAACCCACCCCATGCATCACACATGGGTGGATCCTGGGAAAGACTCATTGGAGTTGCCAGGCGGATTTTAGATGCACTACTTCTCAAGAACAAACTACAGCTCACGCATGAGGTACTGAGCACCTTAATGGCGGAGGTTATGGCAGTGATGAATGCAAGACCACTTGTGCCGGTCTCAACAGATCCTGACAATCCAACCATCCTAACCCCAGCAATGCTACTGACCCAAAAAGCCAACCCCTTGACAGCACCATCGGGAACTTTCGCTGCACCAGAACTTCATGCATGTCAGTGGAAACAAGTGCAGGCTCTTGCGGATAGTTTCTGGAAACAATGGAGACAAGAGTATCTTGTGACTCTTCAGAGCCGAAGAAAATGGACTGATGAGAAACCGAACATCAATGTTGGAGATGTCGTTTTGCTCAAGGATGGGCAAGCACACAGAAATGACTGGCCCATGGGGCGGATTGTGAAGACATTTCACGGAAAGGACAATAAAGTACGAAAAGCAGAGGTGAAAATAATAAGAGATGGGACTGTTAAAGTGTTTCTGAGACCAATTACAGAAATGGTTTTACTGATAGCAGATGGGGAATAATAGGTAATGATATGGTTAACATTGTTATGCACTGTCGTTTGAAATATTGTAAGGCTAAATAGTGGTACAATGTTATTGCACCAGACGGGGAGTATGCTGCCTCCATGAATTAAAGTTGATCAGTTCCCATTACAGCATTTCATATAAGTGAGTTTGGTTCCCTCTAGTGGTGTAGTGAAAGCATCGTTTTGAACTGATACACAAAGTGTTGCACATGCGCAGTAATGATATAACGGGAGACCGGTCAGAGCGTCACTCAATGTACGAACGCTGTGAATGTTGTTTAATTATCGGCGCCTTGGACATCATTAGTCCGTGAGTATCTGCATGGTTTGACAGTGTTAACAGCTACAATGAGAACTGCATGGTTGCATTGGAGTATTTTAAGCGACTGTCTAGTCCGTTGCCAACATTGTTATCAGCTAAGCTAGAGCTAATGCTAACATGTGCTAAGCTAAACACGGTGACTATATCATTGACGGTGTGTATATGTTTACTTTGTTGCAGTTTTACACGGATGTAGGAACGAATGTAAACGGATGTAAAACCAAAAAGACGAGTGTACATCCCGTTGAGTTCCTTGTGGGGTAGCTTCAATAAACGAGATAAAAGGAAACTTCTTGTCATCATTGAGGCCTGCACCACACGTGTTAGCTTGCTGTCTACCAGTCGATAACTGGGAAACTCGATGGGAGGGCAGTAAAAGGAGGAAGTAACAATGCAAAGAAAACACGAACTGGCCAAAATGGATGGCAGTTTGAGGATGTAGGGAATGACTGCAAGGTTGTCATTGAGTTCAATCAGGGTGGGGGGCACAATCACCCGGTTATGCTAACAAAAGCAATTGAGAAAGAAATTAGGAGAGTTAAGTTTGCAAATTTCTTGAAGAATAACTGGCTGTTAATTCATGCCACAAGTAAACAACAGCAACAGAAAATACTGACAATGACATGTCTAAATGGAGAACAAATGAAGGCGCATGTTCCTGGCGCTACAGCTAACTTGAGGGGAGTTATATCAGGTGTCCCTTTGTGTATGTCTATGGAAGAACTGAAAAACGAGATCCAAGGAGGAAAGGTGAAGTATGTGAAAAGGCTACAGAGTAAAAAAGGTTTGCTAAAGGACACACAGTCTGTCATGATTCAGTTTGAGGAAACACTCCCTAAATCAGTCCTAATAGGATACATGTATTTCAGTGTCAGAGAATACACCCCAAAGCCACTCAGGTGCTACAAATGTCAAAGGATGGGTCACACTGCTCAGCAATGTAGGGGAAAGCTAAGATATGTTAGATGTGGAGGGGAGCATGAAAATGGTAAATGTGACAAGGACGCCAAAGTAAAGTGTTGCACCTGCGGAGGTGAGCACAGTGCTGCATATGGAGGATGTGTTGTGCAGAGGCAAGCTAGACAAGCCCAGGAAATCAGAATAACTAAGAAAATCTCATATGCGGAAGCTCTAAAGACAGAGAGGCAGGAATAGTCAGAAACACAGCAGGCCTTCCTCAAAGAAGTTCAGTTCAAATGGAAGCCCAGCAATCAACGGGTCCCACGCAAGCACAGGATCGTGCAGCTGCAAGGAATGTTTGTGTTCAGAAATGCAAAATGGATGATGACACATTGATAGTTCAGAGGACAAACTTTATAGCTTTTATCTGCCACACCATGAATGTTGCTGCACAGCTACAGAAGAAAAGTGACAGAATCAAAACCATTGTGGAAGCAGCAGAAAGCTTCCTAGATGTGAAAGATATCACAGCTGACCAGATTCATGCTTTATTGAAAGCTGAAACTGGGAAGACTGCACATGCTGAAACAAGACCTTAATTATGGTACTACACATATTACAGTGGAATGTGAGGAGACTTATAGCAAACGGACAAGAACTCAAGTGGCATAACTGGCTGACCCAGGGAACAGACACAAGCTCAAGAGAAGATTCAATGATCTTTATTGTAATAGTGTTTGTGTGTGGGTGCGTGTGTGTGGATCCGTAGACTCGTAACAGCTGGGAGTGAGCAGAGCGCCATGCAATCTGGCAACCCTACGAACAGAGCAGAGGCACAGTACTAGCACAGTTCCACACTAGAGTGTATTGGTGAAGTAACTGAGGCTTACTGTTACAGCTGCTGAGGAGGACAAAGGTTGGCCCCACGGCAATCCAGGAAGACAGCGTCTGCCACACAACGCTGCTGACAAGGGACGGTGCGAGGGAGAGAGGTAGGCGATGACCGCCGCCTGGAGGAAAGGACTCCGCCGCTTGGGAGTTCTGCCTGTGCACAGGGGATAATGCAGAACTGGTGAGTAGAATGGCGAGCTTACTTGGAGGTGAGGAAAATCCTTCCAGGCTGAGGCCGAAGTGGCAGGGATGACGAGGGCAGAATGTTCAGCTGGAATGAAGAGCGGAAAGCTTCAAGTAGCCAGGGATACAGACGGCTCCGTGCCGGTCTTACAGGCAGAGCAGGTTATATAGCCCGTGAGTGATGGGGAGCAGGTGTGCGTGCAGCTGTAGAAGATAATGGCAGGGAGCGAGTCATCACAGTACTCCCCCCCGAGAGGTGCCTCCTGGCACCTGATCCAGCCTGCCTGGGTGCGTCCGATGGAAATCCCTGATGAGTTGACTATCCAACACGAAGGATGGACGCACCCAGGAGCGCCTCTTGGGACCATACCCCTCCCAGTCCACCAGATACTGCAGGCCGCGACCCCAGCGGCGGACAGCCAGGATGGAATTGACCCTCCACGCTGGGTCGCCGTCAATCACCACTGGTGGAGGTGGAGACCTGGGAGAGGTCAGAGAGGGGTGGAGAAAAAAGGTTTAACCTGCGACACATAGGACAGATGCGGGGGGGGGGGGGGGGAAGTCAGGCTCACAGCCACAGGATTGATAATCCGCTCAATGGCAAATGGCCCGATGAAGCATTAAGATAGCTTCCTATTCTCAGCCTTGAGGTTAATATGCTGTGTAGAAAGCCAAACCTGTTGACCCACCTGGTAGGGTGGAGCCGGTCTCCTGCGGTGATTAGCCACCCTGGAGTTGTGCTCCGCCATGCGTTGGAGCACCGCCCGGACCGTCCTCCATATCCATCGACAGCATTTTAGATGGACCCGGACAGATGGTACGGCGATGTCCCCTTCCTCCTCGGGAAAAAGCGGGGGATCGTAACCCAAGGAGGCTTCAAAAGGTGACATGCCGATCGCCGACAACACCGTGGAGTTGTGGGTGTACTCGATCCACGGGAGGTGCACGCTCCATGATGCAGGGTTGGAGGAGATGACACAGCGCAGCGCAGCCTCTGGTTCTTGGTTGGCTCTCTCACACTGTCCATTGCTCTGTGGGTGGTAGCCGGAGGATAGGCTCACCGTGGCCCCCAGAGCATTACAGAACGATTCCCAAACACAAGACACAAACTGGGGACCCCGATCGGAGACGATGTCCGTGGGTATCCCGTGTAGCCTCACCACGTGTTGCACCAGCAGATCCGCTGTATCCTTCGCCGTGGGCAGCCCCTGCAGGGGAATGAAGTGGGCGGCCTTGGAGAAATGGTCCACTATAGTGAGAACAACAGTGTGATGATTAGATGTGTGTGTTGTGTTTTGCACAGGGCGTGTGATGCGTTAGCGCAGTAGTGTTGGAGTAGTAGTGCTTGTAGTTAGTGCATGCTGCATGCTGCCTCTGCTTGCTACTTTCTGCTTTCAGCTACCGCTGCGGGCTAGCCCTCTGTTTTCGGGGGTGAAAAGAGGAGCCGAGTGCGTAAGACTCCTCAGCCGGTACATAGCCTCTCCACTGCCAAGACTCGTACATGCCTCCTCGTGGCCACACACGGTAACTGGTACCTTGCGGTTTCCAGGCAAAGTTGTACGGGATCTCGGAGCAGCAGTGGGCCCCAGAGTCGCGGCATGCAGGCCCACTGGTATGTGGATACGCCCTGCTGCCCATCAACCACTGCCCCGGTTGTGGGTAAACAGCCCCAGCTATGGGCAAATAGCAAAGACCTCAACGGTGGACCAGGCGGAGGATGATGGTTGACCTTTGGGAAACATCACAACGGCTGGGAAGGTGGACGAAGGCTGCAGCAGAAACGGGTCACCAGTCGTCTTGGAGTCCATGCCACTGGATCCTGACCCCAATCTGTCAAGGTCTGTGTGGTGGCTGTATGTGCACCAGCCTCCCCACACTAAACAAATTCACGCACAAGTGTCTTCTTCATGGGAATCCACCTAACATCCCGGGTTAAGTCCTGTGGCAACCAGTAAGTGGCGACGGGGGCAGGATTGTGAAGTCTGGAAGCCCCTAATCACAAGCTGGCACATCAGGCGGTGGATGCCAGATGATCGCTGGGCTCTTGGACCGAGGCAGAAAGAGCCCTTCGGTAGCTACATCCACGACTGAGCAGTCCTTTTTAGGATCCACTCTGCTCACCCTTGATAGGGAAGGGGCTAGAAAAGGTGCCCTAAAAATAGCCTGCCTCAAACCTCCCGTCTGGATTACCGCGTTCAGAGGGATCACCAATTTGCGGTCAGAAACACAGAACTATGAATTTTGGAGCCTGGAATGTGCACATACTGATGGACAGTGCAACCAGTGACAGGCCGGACAGGAGAACCGTCATCATTGCCAGAGAACTGAGGAGATGCCAGATTGACATAGCTGCTCTCTCAGAAACACAACGGGCAGAGGAAGGCCATCTGAAGGAGGAGAAGGGTGGCTATACTTTCTTCTGGAAAGGAAAAGCAGCAGATGAGCCCAGGATCCATGGGGTTGGGTTTGCCATCAGGAACCAACTGATCAGTCATCTCTCTGAACTCCCTGTGGGAATCAGTGAACGTCTGATGACCCTCCGTCTGGTGCTTGCCAACAACCAGATGGCAACAGTCGTGAGTGCCTACGCACCTACCCTTGTCTCCGAGGAGGAAGTGAAAGAGACCTTCTATGCCTGTCTGGATGAGACACTGTCAAAAATCCCTAAGGAGGATAAGATCATTCTTGTGGGAGATTTCAATACCAGAGTCGGCCGAGACCACCACCTCTGGAAGGGCACCATTGGCAAGGAAGGCATTGGAAACATCAATTCCAATGGAGTTCTGCTTCTCGGCAAATGTGCTCAGTATGATCTCACCATCACTAATACCATCTTTTGCCAGAAGAACAAATTTAAGGCTTCATGGAGACACCCTCGTTCTAAACAGTGGCATCTTATTGATTATGTCATTGTCAGAACCAGGGATCTGCTCGATGTAAACATCACTAAGGCCATGATCAACTCCGACGATTGCTGGACAGACCACCACCTTATACGATCCATGATGTCCATCAAACTTAAGAGGAAGAGGAGATTGCAGGAGAAGCAGAACCGGCTGAGACTAAACCTTGAAAGCCTTAATGAAACTACCATCCAGTAGCAGCTTCAGGCTTATCTTGGAGAAAGTCTCAAACAGGAATATCCAGAGAACATCAAAGAGCACTGGAACCTGCTTAAGTCCACTATCCTCAACACCTGCCAAACCACCCCTGGGTACAAGTCCAGAAAACATCAGGACTGGTTTGATGAAAATGATGCAGAGATAGAACTGCTCATCTCCAAAAAAAGGGAAGCCTTTCATGCCTGGCAAAACGACATTACCTGCAAGGCCAAGAGACTGGCTCACTCTAGAGCCAAGGCTGACGTCCAGAGCCGGGTGAGACAGATTAAGAACTCCTGGTGGACAGAAAGGGCAATGGAAATCCAGCATCTGGCAGACTCTGGGGACACCAGAGGCTTTTTCAGTGCCATTAAGGCTGTCTACGGCCCAAGCCGTCGTGGCTTGAACCCATTACGCTCAAAGGACGGACAGGAGCTGCTGAAGGACAATGAGTCTATTAATAAGCGATGGAAAGAGCACTTTCAGGAACTCCTCAACCGTAACACTGCAATCCAATCAAATTTCATCTGTTACATTCCTCAGAGTCCCATCAGGGAAGACATAGGGGTACCTCCCATCTTATCCAAGGTCCAAGATGCCATCAGGAGCCTGAAGAACAACAAGGCCACCGGTCCAGATGGGATCCCAGCTGAGGTCCTAAAGGAAGGTGGTCCAGAACTCCTGTGCCGTCTCCATGCCCTCCTTCTGAAGGTCTGGGAAAAGGAAGAACTCCCCTCAGAGCTCAGGGATGCTCTGATCGTGACCATATTTAAGAAGGGGGACAAAGCTGATTGTGGGAACTACAGAGGCATCTCACTCCTGTCAACAACTGGCAAGGTACTTGCTTGTGTTCTCGCTAACCGTTTACTGCCACTTTCTGAGGAAATACTCCCAGAATCACAGTGTGGCTTTCGTCCATCTAGAGGCACAGCAGATATGATCTTCACTGCCCGCCAACTTCTGGAGAAATGCCGTGAGCACAAGTTGCCATTGTTTATGGCTTTTATAGACCTGACAAAGGCTTTTGACTCAGTAGATCGCCAGGCTCTGTGGAGCATACTGTTGAGGTATGGCTGCCCAGAGAAATACATCAGGATTCTGAGGCTACTGCATGATGGAATGACAGCCACAGTGCTAAGTAACAGCGGCTCCATGTCTGAGCCTTTCACCGTGGAGACAGGGGTCAAACAGGGATGCATCATTGCACCCACCCTGTTTTCTATCTTTATTGCTGCCATACTTCACCTCATTGGCAAAGACCTACCACAGGGAATTCCGATCCGGTACAGAACCGATGGTAGGCTCTTTAACCTTGCTAGGTTCAAAGCCAAAAGCAAGGTTAGAAACACCACCATTATGGAGCTCCAGTATTAGTAGCACACTCCGCAGAAGACCTACAGGGTATCCTGAATGCCTTTGCCAAGGCATATAGAGCCCTGGGTCTAACCTTAAACATCAAGAAGACCCAGGTGCTACATCAACCTCCACCCAATCAGCCATTTATTTCTCCTATTATAAAAGTGGACAACACCCCTCTCGAAAATGTTGACCACTTCCCCTACCTCGGCAGTCTTCTCTCCTCCAAAGTGGACATTGACTCTGAGATCAACCATTGTCTGAGCTGTGCCAGTGGAGCATATGCCAGACTCAGGATGAAGGTCTTTGAAGATCAAGATCTCAGGATCGATACCAAGCTCTTGGTCTACAAGGCTGTGGTTCTCCCCACCTTGCTGTATGGGGCAGAATCATGGACCATCTACAGCAGGCACCTGAGAGCTCTGGAGCATCTCCACCAAAGAACTTTGAGAAAGATTCTGAGGATTAAATGGGAGGACCGACGCACAAACATCAGCATTCTGGAAGAGGCCAAAATGCCCAGCATTTCCACCACAATAATAAAAGACCAACTACGATGGACTGGCCATCTCATTCGCATGTCTGACACCCGTCTCCCAAAACAAATTCTTTATTCTGAACTGGAGAGAGGTTCGCAGGCTCCAGGAGGGCAAAAGAAACGGTTCAAGGACAATATTAAAACAAACCTTAAAAAATTCAATATCATATCTCCTGACTGGGAGCACATGGCTGTAAACAGGCACCGATGGAAGGAAGCGGTGCAAGACGGTGCTGCACACTATGAGAAGGAAATCCACCGTGTTGCAGAAACAAAACAACAGTTCCGCAAGGAAAAACAGAAAAAGGCTCCAGCACGACCACAACCCACTACCATTTTCCCATGCCAACATTGCACCAAAATATGCGGGTCACGGATCGGCCTCTACGCCCACCTGAAGACCCACAAGTAGACGCTCCCACGAGGAATGACTGTCATACTCGCTTCGAGTGACCGCTGATGATGATGATTAGATGGAGGAAGACCAGTAATAAAATCCAGTGCAATGTGAGATCAGGGTCTGCCGGGGGTAGGGAGAGGGTGGAGCAACCCCGCAGGAGGAGAGGATGGTGTCTTACTGGTAGCACACTGAGGACAGGCGCGGACGTAGTCGGCAACGTCCCTCCGGAGTGATAGCCACTAGAACGACCTCTGAAGGATCCAGATCATGTGCCCCCCCCCCCCCCCGGGTGACAGATCAGCCTGGAGGAGTAAGCCCAGTGAATCACCTCGCCCCGAACAGAAGAGGAAACATACAATTTACCTGCTGGCCCCCCACCCAGTTCCGGTTCGGCCTCCTGCGTCTTCAAAACGTTTTCCTTAACGTCCCACGAGAGGGCACCCACGATGCAAGATGCCGGGAGGATGGGCTGATCGGGCGCCTCCATCGTGTCCGGAGCGAACTGCCTGGAAAACGCGTCTGGCTTGGTGTTCTTTGACCCGGGCCGGTAGGTGATGGTGAAGTTAAAACGCCCAAAAAACAGGGACCAGCAGGCCTGGCGGGCGTTTAAGGCGTCTGGCCATCCTCAGGTACTCCAAGTTCTTATGGTCCATCCAGACGACGAACGGCTGGGCGGCCCCCTCCAACCAGTGACGCCACTCCTCCAGCGCGAGTTTCACTGCCAGAAGGTCCCTGTCGCCGATATCATAGTTCCTCTCCGCCAGCGACAATCAGCGAGAAAATAACACATAAGGCCAGACCATCCCATCCACCGGAGAGCGCTGGGAAAGTACAGCCCCCACCCCTGAGTCTGAGGTGTCCACCTCCACCAGACACTGAAGAGTGGGATCCACCTGCGTCAGGATGGGGGAGGATGAGAACCGCTCCTTGAGGGCAGTGAATGCAGCAGCCTCCTCAGTCCACCGGAAAGCCGTCTTGGGGGAGGTGAGGCGGGTCAGGGGGAGAGCAATGACGCTGTAGTTGTTAATGAAGCGGCGGTAGAAATTAGCAAACCCCAGGAACTGTTGGAGCTGTTTTCTAGAAGGGGGTGGGGAGGCAATCCACCACCACCTTCACCTTGCCGGTGTCCGGGATGACCTGGTTGTGAGAAATGATAAAACCAAGAAATGATGTCTTAGAAATGTGAAACTCACATTTCTTGACCTTCACATACAGTTTATTTTCCAAGAGCCATTGCAGAACCCGCCTCACGTGCACTTGATATTCCTCCAATGATTGGGAGAAGATTAGGATGTCATCAAGGTAAACGAAGACGAATGACCCCAGGAAATCACATAGCACATCATTGATCAAACGTTGGAAGATGGCCGGAGCGTTGGTCAGTCCAAACGGCATCACCAAATACTCAAAGTGCCCGCTTGGAATCCAGAACCCAGTCTTCCATTCATCCCCCTCCCTGATCCGCACCAGATGGTACGCATTGCGGAGGTCCAGCTTGGTGAAGTAGGAGGCCCCCTTGAGGGAATCAAAGGCTGTGCCCATCAGAGGGAGGGTGTACTTATCCTTAATGGTGATGTCATTGAGGGCACGGAAATCGATGCACGGCCTCAGGGAGCTATCCTTCTTCCCGACGAAAAAAACCCCGCCCCCACCGCCGAAGATGATGATATTCAGGGGGGACCCCAGTGAGATCGGGAGAAGGGGTGACAGGAGTAGCCAAGGGCTTGGAAGGTGAACATGCAGCGGACTGCAGACACGCACTTAAGACAGAAAGGGCTCCAGGCATCCACATTACCAGTCTACCAGTCGATGGAGGGGTTATGGAGCCAGAGCCAGGGATAACCCAGAATAACTGGGGAAGCCGTGACCGGCAGGACAAAAAGGCTCAGGTCCTCCCGATGGTTCCCGGAAATGATGATGGGGTAGGGGCAGTTTGCTTAGACACTACCATAAACGGGGCTTTGGATGGAGCAATGAGCCTCAGGGGTGTCTCCAGTGAATGGCAGGGAAGCCCCAACCGGGTTGCCAGTTCCCCCGAGATGAAACTCTGCTCAGCTCCCGAGTCCACCAAGGCATGTGTGCAATATTCTGTTCGTTCTATTCATGTTGTGCATGAACCTGATGGGTAAAAGACACTTGGAGAGGGGATTTAACTGAGGTGAGCCCGTGAGACCCCCTACTGCGATGCACGGGCTCCCTCTTTTGGCCGAATGGGGCAGGACATAATCTCATGTTCATCACTACCACGGTACATACACAGGCCAAGCTCTCTACGGCGCTGTGTTTCTGCTAAAGGTAATTTAGTTTGCCCTATTACCATAGGCTCTGATCCTTCAGCCAACTCAACCGAAGGCAGGGCCAGTAAAGGTGACTGAGAGGAGCGGCGAAACTGGGCGCCCGAGTGTCCAGACGTCTTCCGCTCGGCTGCCCGCTCCCTCAGCCTGTTGTCTAAACTAATAGCTAGGGAAATTAGCTTCGTTAGCCTCTCCGGCTTCTCTAAGCAGGCTAGCTCATCCCGCAGGTTTGGGCTCAGACTCCTAGTAAAGATGCCGCATAACGAGGCATCTTCCCACCCCACCTCTGCCGCCACCACCCGGAAATCAACAGCATAGTCCGCCACGGACCTGCCCCCCTGACGAAGATTTAACAACCAGGTGGTGAGCACATTATCCCGGTCGGAGTGGTCAAACACCACATTAAACTCGCTAACAAACTGGGTATAAGTAAGATTAGCATAGCTAGGTCTAGCCATTACTGCATAAACCCACGCAACAGCCCGCCCTTACAGTAAATTAACGACATAGCCAATATGGCTGTGATCGGTTGGGAAATCCCCAGGAACCCGCTGAAAAACAATCTCACACTGGAGAAGAAACCCCCGGGCCTCCCCTAGTTTACCATTAAACCGAGTGGGTGTGGGAACCGGTGTGAGTCGGGCCAAGGGAACCTGATTAGCTTGGCTAGGTGGAAAGCTAATGGGCGCCGGAGCACTACTTGGAGCCGGAGGAAACGCCTGCTGTCCAGCCAGGCGATCCAGACAGCTGTTAACTTGGACCAGCTGATTAAGAATGACTTGCTGCTGGTAAGCTATTTGATCTACTCGAGCTTCTAAGTTGTTTACTTGGCGTGTTAGCGCGCTGTCCGCTGGGTCGTTTTGACAGAGCCGTACTGACATAATTGGCTGATCCAAGGAACAGCCACAAGCTCAAGAGTAGTGTAACCCTCACTAACACCTACTCACTTTAGGTGTAGTACCAAAAAAAAAAAATAATTGGTCCAGATCAGAAGATTACAGGTTTGTAGGAGCCTGGGAGGTGCAACAACAGATGACACAACACATGGTGTATAGAAACTTGCAACTATGTATATTTCAAAATATGTACATATAAACAAATACATAGCACTGTACAATAGAAAAAATAAAAACAAAATACTCCAAATATATATTTACAAAATTTGCAGTCCTCTTGTGTCCTTTCCAGGTGACTAGTGGAGTCACCTTTAACAGTTCATAGGATTCAGGCTTCGGCTCGCCATCCAGATCTGGAAAATCCATTTCTGGTCCAACCAGTCCAAACACAAAAAAACCTGACCACGCTAGGTGACACGTGCGTCAATGGGATTCCCGCGCTCAACGGTGTCGACAGCCTTTGTATTCCAATCAAATCCAAGGGTTTTATCCGGGCAAAGGCTGCTACTAGCACGTTAGCTCTCCATCTAGTAAGAAGTCACGCTTCCTCGTCGGTGTCTCTGCCGTGACTAAGAGCATTCTGCAGATCACACCAAAACCAAGCGAGGGAGCGCGTGACCCTATTGGCTGGTGTTACCCCAATGGCTGTTGCTGCCCAGCTAACAACGCAGCCATTGGTCACCCAAAACGCCAAATAAAACTATCGGGAACATTATCAAAACTTTCCAAAGAATGTTCCTAACTATTTATAAACATATTTTATGAACTTATATTGTATTCATATACTCATCTCCAAAATATCCACTTCCATTGTGAAATCTGGTTCTGGTTCAGGTTACTTTATTTGTACCTGTAGGTAGATTTGTTTTGCAGTCTGGTGACATCCATATTTACAAGCCACAATTACATTCAACATAGACACAAACACAGGCACACATGAAGCTGACTATAAACATGATAAAAATACTCAAGGCTCCACCAATCAGGGTATAAAGACAAAGAGATGAGAGAAAAACCAGAGGTAAGAGAGAAGGGTCATATCAAAAAGTTAAAAACTAGTCAAAGAGGTTAAAAACTCAAAAGTCTAAAACCCAATAAAATATTTAGAACCCAAATAACATCCTACAAAAGTAAGTAAATATAAAACGGAGTTAATAAATAGGTACCTAAATTATGTGCAATATATTGTTACAACTTGTTCAACTCTTTGACAGCAGCAGGAACAAAGCTGTTTTTGTAGCGCTGGGTTTTACTTTTTGGAACAGCAAACCTCCGTCTTGAGGGAAGAAACTGAAAGTTGCAGTGCAAAGGGTGGGAGTCATCATTTAAAATGGAGGTAGCCATCCTCTGTACTTGTCTGGTGTACAGGGATGTCAGGCTCAGCTGTGACTCACCAAGCAAACGACTGGACCATCTAACTACCTGATCCAAGGATTTCCTCTGTTTCAGTTTTATCTGACCAAACCATGACACTAAAGAAAAAGGATAAAACAGATTCAATAAAAGCCCGATAAAACATTATCATTATGGTTCGGTCAATTTGGAAGCGTGCAAGTTTTCTCAAGCAATGCAAATGTTGCTGACCCTTTTTGCACACCCTTTCACAGTTCTCTTCAAACTTTAAATTACTATTATGGCGCATATTTAGGGTGCATATACAGTATGGTATTCATATTCCCCGCATATACCTAGTAGGCATGACGGTGCATATTCTGGAAGCTTCACGTCTTAATGGCCAAAGAGGACCTGACCCTGCAGAGACCTACGGGAGGTGTGAAGTTGCTCTTGCAGGAGACGGGAAGTTGGAGAGAATGTCCCAGCAGGAGCCCCGGAGGCTAGAAGGATGAGAGACAATGGAGACGCCAAGGAGCCTCGGGGGCTGTATGTTTACTAAAGGACTGTGGGTTGGGGGTGTGTTATTTGATGTTGGGGGTTTGTGACTTTGGAGAGTATAAGAACTGTGAAGGACGATTGTTCTGCCTCTTTTCTGAGATTCTGTGCTTGTTAGAGGATGTGACCTCTCAATAAACTAACCCTGAGAAATAAACTCAGTCTTGTTTGTGAAAGGCATCCTCTACACTGGTGACCTACGACAAACTATGGCCGGTGGCGATGATCTTCCCGCACCGGATTCTTCAGGAGCCAACCGGGTTAACGCAGCTACCACACTACAGCTGCCCGATTTCTGGCAACATAACCCGCGCTCCTGGTTTACCACTGTGGAGGCGCAATTCCACCTTCGGGGAATCTCAGCAGACGCAACGAGGTTCTACCATGTCGTCGCGAAGCTGGACAGCCTCACAGTGCAGCGGGTGGAGAGCCTGACCAACCACCCGCCCCAGGACGACAAGTATGGCACACTGAAAGCCGCCCTCATTCGAGCTTTCACTCCCTCGCAGGGAGAGCGAGCAGAGAGACTTCTGGCGCTAACAGAAGGGGAAGCAGACAGGCCGGCAGATCTGATGGCGAGGATGATGAACCTGAGAGGTGAAGATGACGACAGTTTTATCTCTTTCTCAGAACACTACCGCCAGCAGTGAGAGTCACCCTGGCCAGCTCACAGCTGCTCAACGACCGTGACTACCACGGGCTGGGCCAGGAGGCGCAGCGGCTCATCGACGCCCATAGACGACACACAGCCACGACGGCGGCAACGGAGCTGAACGCACCCCCGCGAGACGAGGGGAGACCAGAGGCCGCAGCACCGGACCCACTGACATCAGCAGCGGCAGAGACCAGGAGAAGCGGAGCGGATGGCACCTTCTGCTTTTACCATCGACGTTTCGCCGAGAGGGCGCGCAGATGCATCCCACCGTGCCGATACAAGTGCCAGGGAAATGCCAAGACCGAGAGTCGGTTGCAGCTGCTGCTCTCGGCGTGAAGAACAAGCTGCTTTTCGTGACGGACGCGAATTCAGGGAAGGATTTCCTGGTGGACACAGGCTCCCAACTGAGTTTTGTCAAGCCTTCCTACGCAGACCTGCTGGCGCCTTCCAGCGGACCCCTGGTGCTAGCAGCAAATGGCTCGACGATCAAAACCTATGGGGAGAAGACGCTCCTCCTATCCTTCCACGGTCGCACCTTCGAGTGGACTTTCGTCGTAGCTGCAGTTAGCAACAACATGCTAGGTGCTGATTTTTTATGCTCAAACAGTTTATTAGTTGATCTTACTAATAGACGTATGGTAAATGCACTTACAATGTCTTTCCACTCTATCTCCTGTACAGCTCGGGTGGCCCTGCCTTCTGCACATCCCAATATCACAGCTGCGGGTGGTAAGTTTCATGCACTACTCAATCAGTTCCCAGCACTCACGGTCCCAACATTTTCAGCGTCAGTAGCCAAACACGGGGTCGAGCACTTCATAACTATCTCTGGCCCTCCTGTTTTTGCAAAAGCTCGGCGCTTGGACCCAGTTAAACTGGCCATCGCGCGCGAGGAATTCGCCAACTTAGAAAAACTGGGCATTGTTAGACGTTCTAACAGCCCTTGGTCGTCACCCCTGCATATGGTTCCCAAGGCTGACGGCTCGTGGCGGTCTTGCGGTGATTTCCGCAGGTTAAATAATGCTTCAGCACACGACCGCTACCCGATTCCGCACATCCAGGATTTTTCGGCACATTTGGCGAGGGCGCGCATCTTTTCCAAAATAGATTTGGTGCGCAGTTATCACCAAGTCCCAGTCCGCGCTCAAGACATACCCAAAACGGCAGTAATAACCCCCTTTGGGCTTTTTGAGTTTTTGTGCATGCCTTTCGGCCTCAAGGGCACCGCACAGATGTTCCAACGCATGATGGATGAGGTGTTGCGCGGCCTCCCTTTTGTGTTCGTCTACTTGGATGATATTTTAGTAGCCAGTACATCCGAGGACGAACACGAACGCCACCTCACAGCAGTTTTTCAGAGGCTGACAGAGCATGGGTTAATAATTAACCCAGCGAAATGCCAGTTCGGGGTAGCGCAAATCGATTTTGTGGGGCACCGCGTTTCTCCAGAAGGAGCAGTCCCGCTGCCCGATAAAGTACGCGTGATAACGGAGTTTCCCCAACCGCAGACAGTTAAAGCATTGCAAGAATTTTGGGGGATGGTCAATTTTTATAACCGCTTCCTCCTCAGCGCGGCACAGCTCATGCACCCACTGTACGTGGCACTAAAGCAGTGCTTCTCAATTATTTTTTGCAAAGCCCCCCCTAGGAAAGAGAAAATATTTCGCGCCCCCCCAACTCGCCGCAGTGACTATAAATAAGATCATTATCTATAAAAATTGTATAAGTATACCTAAAATTGTATCCTTTTTAACATTAACAAAAGAAAAAAGCAATATAAATCAACTTTCAACAAATATTAACTTTATTTTGCCACACAGAAACCCTGTTATAGTCTAAAACAGAAAAAAAAAAAATTAAAGTGCATCAAAGTGCCTGAAATAAAAAAATATGTCAATCCTTATTTAAACTAGAAACATTTCTGACCAACTGAACCATTTGATGCTGAGAAAAATAATTCAATCAATAAATAATATTAAATGTAAATTGATCTGGAACATTAACACAGGAGTACCAATATATTTAACATTTTAGTCTGAAGAAAAAGGTAGAAAAAGGCAGTATCAACTCCTCTGCAATTGTGTGGGGTTTTTTGCACTGCGCAATTTGGTGCGCCACTTTAAATGATGCTGAAAGTGCTCGCTGGTTTACTGATGTAGCGTTCACAAAGCGGGATGATTGTTGGCCGTACTCCGCACGTTTTCGCTGAAAAAAATCAAGCGGCTTATCAACGTGTTGAGGATGTAATGTCTGTAGGTGACGTCTTAATTTATTTGGCTTCATGCTGTCCGCTGCCAACACTTTCAGACACAGTGAACACACCGGTCTTTCCTCGTCTCCCACCGTAGTCAGAGTGAAGCCAAGCGCTAGATAAGCTTCGTCATATTTCCTCGTCTTAGCTTTTGGGAGACTTTCATTTGTCTCTTTACCTGTGTCTCTCTCCGCCTTTCTTTTCCTTACTGTTAAATATTTCTCCATGGTGTCTCTCGAGGGGTTTGTTGACAGCAATTTAAAAAGTTTTAAACTCCCGCACAGACTTTGACAATGAGAGCGCCACTGCACCACCTGCTGCTGTGGATGTGCAATTACACTTTACACGGCAAAAGCAAAGCCTGTTCCCCGGGGTCATACGCGTCCCCCCCGGCATCGCCCCACTATTTGAGAAGGACTGCACTAAAGAAACAAAAACCTGCAAATAAGGTCGAGTGGTCCCCGGAACGGGAGCGTGCTTTCTCCCAGGTCAAGTCGGCCCTGGCGAATGCTGCGTTATTGGCACACCCGGTGCCAGCAGCTCGCATGGCACTAACCACGGACGCTTCCGACATAGCAGTTGGGGCGGTTGTCGAGCAACTGGTAGCAGGGAGCTGGCAACCGCTTGTGTTTTTCAGCAAAACATTGCGCGATAACGAGCGGAAATACAGCGCGTTCGATAGGGAACTTTTAGCCCTGCATTTGGCCATCCGCCACTTCCAGTTCTGGCTGGAAGGGCGCCGTTTCACCGCGTTTGTAGACCACAAACCATTAACATTTGCAATGCCCAAGATTTCAGAGCCTTGGTAGGGCCGGCAGCAGAGACAGCTGGCCGCGATTTCGGAGTTTACCACCGACATTCAACACGTGGCGGGCAAACACAATGTAGTGGCAGATTGTCTCTCGCGTGCAGTTGCAACGCCAGGCCCCCAGGGGGCAAACACGGTGGCCGTGGACGCGGGCCAGGCTTGCGGCACGGAAGCGCTCGCAGCCCCGGTCTGTGTGGGCTTAGATTATGCAGCCCTGGCCGCCGAGCAGGTTAGCGATGCGGATGTGCGCGCGCTCCAGTCTGGGCCAACAGGGCTAAGGCTGGAGCACAGGGTGCAACAGATAGGTGTGCCTCCTCTAATCTGCGATGTCTCCATGGGGCGCCCCCGCCCCGTGGTCCTAGCTGCGTGGCGCCGCCGTGTTTTTGATTTAATCCATTCGCTGGCACATCTGGGGGTTCGCGCATCGATCAAAATGGTGGGAGAAAAATTCGTTTGGCCGGGGCTGCGTAAACAGGTCAAAGAGTGGGCCGCAGCCTGCGCAGCGTGTCAAAGAGCAAAGATACACAAGCACACGCGGGCCCCCTTAGAACCTTTTCACATCCCGGCCAAACGCTTCGACCACGTGCATATCGACTTGGTGGGACCCCTCCCGCTGTCGCAGGAGTTCACACACTTTCTAACCATGGTGGACCGCACCACGCACTGGCCAGAAGCGGTCCCCCTGGCGTCAACTACAGCAGCAGACGTTGCGCGCGCGTTTTTAACGGTTTGGGTCGCGTGTTTTGGAGTCCCAATTCGTTTCCGAGCTGTGGTCATCCATGGCACTCAGTCTGGGGGTGAAAATTCACCGCACTACCGCTTATAATCCCCAAGCCAACAGTTTGTGCGAACGCTTTCACCGGTCATTGAAAGCAGCCCTCAGAGCGGCCCTCACGGACACAAATTGGGTTGATAAACTTCCATGGGTTTTATTAGGGTTGCGTTCAGCACCTAAGGAAGATTTGCAAGCCTCCCCAGCTGAGCTAGTTTTTGCCCAACCCCTCCGGTTACCGGGCGAATTCCTTCCAGAGAACCCCACACCAAACTGCCCACCCGCTCAGCTGCTGCAGAGCGACACGGGATCAAACACCCTCCCCGGCCCAGTTCATCACAGTTTCCCACGCGTTTTTGTGCCTAAGACCTTAAAGAACGCAGAATTTGTCTTTGTCAGACATGACGCTCAGAGGCCAGGTTTAAGACCGCCTTATGATGGACCGTTCAGAGTGTTGGAAACTGGGGAAAAACATTTTTTGCTCGATTTGGGTGACAAGAGGGAATTAGTCTGCATTAACAGACTCAAATTCGCTTTTGTGTTGGCTGATGAACAAGTGCAGTTAGCCAGAGCCCCCCATCGTGGCAGGCCACCGGGGAGACACTGTTCTAAGCTTTCACAAGGATGTGCTAACGACTCTAATTCACAGGTTCAAGAAACAGCTACAGGCAGATCGAGACCTGTTACAGCAGATATGGCAGGAGGTTGAAGCCCAAGCAGTTGGGAGTGTGATATGTTGTGCCATTTTGCTGTTCTGTGTGATATGACATGTTTCTATGCATATCGGGGTGTACTTTGTCCTTATTTAGACGTTTGGGGGGGTTATATGGCGCATATTTAGGGCGCATATATGGCATAAGGCATCCTCTACACTATCAATAATCGTCCCAAGATATTTGTAGGATTGTACACATTCAGTGGTCTGGCCTTTTAGTACGGTGACTTCGTGCCTGGGAGTTTTCCTCCTAAAGTCAATAATCATGTCTTTAGTTTTTGTCATATTCAGCTGCAGGTAGGAATCCTCACACCAGTTAACAAAATCATTAACTACTGGGCCATGGCCACTCTCACCATCCTGGAGGAGACTGACAAGAACTGAATCATCAGCATACTTTATAATGTGTCTGTTGTCATGTCTGCTCCGACACATGTTTGTGTACAGGATGAAGAGTAGTGGTGACAACACACACCCCTGAGGAGAGCCAGTAGAAGAGCACTTTAGGTCAGACAATGTACCATTGACCCTTACTCTCTGCGTCCTGTTGGTTAAGAAATCCAGAATCCAACCCACCAGATTATTACTCAAATCAAACTGTTGCAGGAGTCTTTCAACTAAGACTTGAGGTTGGATTGTATTAAAGGCAGAGGAAAAGTCCACAAATAAAAGCCTGGCGTGTGTCCCATTAAAATCCAGATGTTTAAAAAGCATGTTAAACAGAGTGACAGTGGCATCCTCCACTCCTCCGTGAGGCCTATAGGCAAACAGCAGAGGATCCAATGCATGCTCAGTCTGCTTTAGGACCTCACATCTGACCAGTTTTTCAAAAATTTTCATTAAAATTGAAGTCAAAGCAACTGGTCTAAAGTTGTTTACCGTTTTAGGACAGCTGGATTTTGGAACGGGAACAACCACGGCTTCTTTCCAGATCTTAGGCACATGTTGTGTCTGTAAAGACTTATTGAAAATGTAATGAAATATAGGACTCAGTTCATGTGCACAGGACTTTACCAAGCGCCCACATATATTATCAGGACCCTGACTTTTGTTCACTTTTACAGCACAGAACTCCCTTTTAACATCCTGCACCTCAATATTAAAGTGCTGATTGTCTTTGAGTTTCTGTTTCAAATCTTGGGTTTCAGTGCTAAAATCAAAGGAGTCAAAACGACCATAAAAACAATTAAGAGCATTAGCCAGCTCTGTGTCTGAATTAAAACCATCTAAAAACACACGATTACTGCGCTCTGTGCTCTGAAGGCCTGCAATAGTTTTCATACTGGCCCAGGCTGAACCAAATTTCTTTGTTGCCATCTTACTTTCCAACTCTGATTTATAATTCTGTTTTGCTCTTAAAATTTCGGACTTCAGCTCTTTTGTGGCAACCTGTAGCTCAGAAACAGACCCCTGTTTAAAGGCAAGTGCTTCCCTCTGTAAGCAGGATTTAACTGATTTTGTAACCCATGGCTTGTTGTTGGGATATATTTTGACACGTTTACGTGGAACGATCATATTTTTACAGAAAGCCAGTATGAGCATGTGACGTCCACCAAAGAGTCCAGATCATCCCCGCAGGACAGTGTGAACATCTCCCAGTCTGTACAGTTAAAACATTCCTGGAGGCTGTGCACTGAATCCTCTGTCCACACATCTATGTCTCTGGTCTCCACCTTGCCTCTTCTGAGAGCAGTTTTATATGTGGGCAGCAAATGTACACAGTTGTGATCTGAGGATCCTAAAGGAGGAAGGGGGAGTGATTTATAGGCCCTCTCAATGGATCCATAGCACAGGTCCAATGTCTTTTTTCACCTGGTTGGGCAGGAGACGTACTGATAAAAGTTTTTAAGTGAAATGAGTGTTTGTATGTTTTTTTTAAAAAACTTTATCGATATTTACAATTTTATTCGTGTTTTTAACACTGGGTTACACTATCCCCCCCTTAGAATCATGCAAGTCCCTTTGCATGGGATTAGCTAAATGGTACTGACGGGAGAACTAGTGTTCATGGGAATATTCTTAAGATCTGACTCTATTAAGGCTCTGGTAAAAGCCAGGTTTGAATAATCTTAGGATCTGTCTCTGTTAAGGCTCTGGTAAAAGCCAGGTTTAATCCTTGAAACAGGGACTGGGCAACAGTTAGGAGAGGGTTTCCCAACTGACTATACTGTAGTCTTTCTGGCTGGGAGGTTGTCCTCTCGGAACGTCTCACAGTCTTTGGGATTTCCCTTTCAGATTCTCTGTCTTCCACAGGTTCATCACAGGTACTTTTATCAGGTGAGTTGGTTTCACTTTCAGTTCCATTCTCATTGTTTGATTGTTCCACATTTGTTTCAGTTTCCTCCAGGTTTCCATCATTCGGTAAGTTGTCACATCCAGGTGAAGTGACATTTTCTATTTGGTTGTCATTCTCAGGCAAGTGAGTTTCAGCAGGAATGTCGACTTTAAAGAATGTCTTTGGATGGGGAATTTCATAAACTCGAGTGAGCTTTATGGGCGTTTGGATTGGTTCTTCTCTGTACCAATAGACATCTTCATTTTCCGGTTCTGAATTCTCACATTCCTCACTTTGTTCAGGTGACTGTCTTGTCTTAGGTTTGCAGACACGTTTTGGTTGGACAGGTTCGTCTTCAACAGGGGCAAGAAAAACACAGGGAAGCAAGAGGTCGCGGTGAACGGTGCGAACAGGACCATCTTTTGTCTCAGGTTTTATGGTGTAAACAGGCAAGTCACCTGCTTGGCTCACCACAATGTGAATTTCAGCTTCCCACCTGTCTGCTAGTTTGTGCTTGCCTCTGAGGCGGACTGCACGTACCAAAACTCTGTCGCCTGGTTCTAGTTTTGAGGGTTTCACTCGCATATCAAGTCTTGTTTAGTTTCTTTCATCCATCTTGTTAGCATTTTCTGTTGCTAGTTTGTAGCTTTCTTGTAGAGTTGTCTTCAGTTTTTCAATGTACTGAGAATGTGACTTGAAACTTTTGTTGTGAAACGGGAGCCCAAATGCAAGGTCGATTGGCAATCTCGGCTGACGACCAAATATTAACTCATACGGGGCAAAACCAGTAGTGTCATTTTTTGTACAATTGTACGCAAGTGGTTTCACATGGTTGTGCCAATGAGTTTTGTTCTTTTCCTCCAGAGTACCCAGCATGCTCAATAACGTTCTATTGAAACGTTCTACCGGGTTACCTCTGGGATGATAGGGTGTCGTCCGGATTTTGCGAATGCCCATAATTTTGCAAAGTTCTTTTATAATATGGGACTCAAAATCGGGACCCTGATCATTATGTAACCGTTCGGGTATCCCGTAGTGGACTATAAAGTTGTCCCAAAAGTGCCTTTGCAACGGTCTGAGCTTTCTGATTGCTGGTAGGGATGGCTATAGCGTATTTCGTGAAATGATCAGTTAACACGAGCACATCCTTCGTGTTACTTTGATCGGGCTCAATGGACAGGAAATCCATACAGACGAGTTCAAGCGGTCGGGTGGGCTTGATGTTGACAAGCGGAGCAGCTTGCTCTGGAGCAGTTTTACGTCTTACGCAGCGATTACATGTCTTGATCTTCTTTTCAATATCTGCCGCCATGCGAGGCCAATAGAACCTCGTTCTGACAAGATCCAAAGTACACCCTGTGCCTAAATGGCCCATGTCACAGTGGAGGCTTTGAAAGACTGAATCACGGAGCTGTTCAGGTAAGACGAGCTGGTAAGTAACATTTCCTCCGTCTTGACGAGTGCGGTAGAGGATGTTATTGCACATTTCAAGTCGACTGAGCTCTCGGAGTAACAAGTTGATGTCAGGAAGTTCAGTTTGTACAGTTGGTGGAACTTTTAGCCCAGTTTCAATTTGTGCAATCACTTCCCTTAAACAGGGATCAGTTCTTTGTTCATTTTTGATCTGTTCAGGAGTCATGTGGGGTACAACTGGAAGACCACCACAGCCATCTTAATCGGCGTAGCCATCTGGAATGGCGGCTACAGAGAGGGCTAATGAGTGAACCAAAGGGAAGGTGTTGTCTGGAGAGCTACAGACAAGGTGTTTTTCACATATAGCAGACACTACTTTGGAACTTAAACTGCTTTCAGGAAGAGACAAGTGAGTTTGAGTGAACTGCTGTATGCGGTCAAGCTCCTTTTGGGACACTGCGTCATTGAGTAACTCACCCTGTGGCCGTCTAGAGAGGCCATCTGCATCTGAGTTAAGTTTGCCTGCTCTGTATTGGAGCTTAAAGTTAAACATCGACAGAGCAGCTAGCCACCTATAACTCATGGCATCCATCTTAGCAGTAGTCAAAATGTACGTCAGGGGGTTACTGTCTGTCACGACAGTAAAATGATTGCCATATAAATAGTCTGCGAACTTCTCCATTACTGCCCACTTTAGAGCCAAAAATTCCAATTTATGGGCGGGGTAACGGGACTCACTTCTAGACAACCCCCGGCTTGCATAAGCTATGACCCTAGTCTGGCCCTCCTGCTCTTGATAGAGGGTGGCGCCAAGCCCTGTAGTGCTGGCATCAGTATGGAGTGTATATGGCAACTGAGGGTCAGCAAAACCCAGGACAGGCACAGTACTGAGCTTTTCAATTATGGTTTTGAATGCAAGATCACAGGAAGAAGTCCACTGCTCGCCAAAACAGTGTCTTTGGGTCGTGGTACTGGGCAGGCTTAGCTTTGGGCTTTGTGCTCTTTTGCAAAGGAGGGTAGCCTGCTGTTAAGTCAGTGAGGGGCTTATCGATGCTGGAATAGTACTTAATGAACCGCCTATAGTACCCTGAAAAGCCTAAGAACGAGCGGAGCTGTTTGAGATCACGGGGCACAGGCCAGGTACTTAGGGCTTTCATTTTTTCAGGGTCGGTCTCAACTCCTTTACTGGACACAATGTGACCGAGGTATCTGACAGAAGTTTGAAAGAATCTGCATTTCTCAGGGGAGAGTTTAAGCCCGTACTCTTTTAGGCGATTAAGAACTTTCATTAAGCAAGCCTCATGTTCTTCGGGCGTCTTGGAGAATACAATGATGTCATCGAGGAACACAATCGCCTCATGCAGATTCATGTCACCCATGCATTTCTCCATGAGGCGCTGGAACGTGCTGGGGGCGTTTGTAATGCCTTGGGGCATTCTAATGAATTCCCAAAAGCCCATGGGACATACGAACGCCGTCTTTGGTTTGTCCAGCTCCTCTACCTCAATTTGGTAGTACCCCGACTTTAAATCGAGGACGGAGAACCACTGCGAACTGGTCAAGGTGGAAAACGTTTCCTCCAAGTTGGGGAGGGCGTAAGCATCTTTTACAGTCTGCATGTTAAGCTTTCTGTAATCAATACAAAGGCGGACATCGCCATTTTTCTTTCGCACCACTACAATGGGCGAAGAAAATAGGGAAGTAGACTGTCTTATCACGCCTGCTTGTTGGAGTTCTTTGAGATGCTTATGGACCGCTTCCAGGTCATTTGGATGTATGGGACGTGCTCTGTGTTTGAACGGTGTTTCATCTGATAATTTGATTGTGTGTTTCACTTGATCCGTTTTGCCAAAGTCAAGATCGTTTTGTGCAAATACTTGGGGCATTTGACTGAGTTTTTCTGTTAGGCGCTCTTTCCATTCAGCACTAATGGGGGAAGAGTCAAAGTTGAACTTCAGAGTGGACTTTGGTTCAGTTTTGGACTTTGTAACTTTCACGGAGTGTTCTTGTGATAGGACTCGTTGATATGCACAGATTTCTCCAATGACACACTTCTGAGGGATTGTCACGTCATGTTCTGATTCAATGGTGAGTATAACTGGAACAAGGTAAGGTGCTCTTTCAGGTAAGTCTATGAGACATGGTTTTACTAGGATACCACCAGGTAAGGCTGACATTAACGGGTGTTCTAACAAGACAGATTTTTCACTGTTGCCGGCTGACACAGCTACAGCGCCATCTAGAACAACTGTTTGGCCTGCAGGAACTAACTGTGGCTCTTTGTTGCGCATGGTCACTAAACCAAGGCTAGTGTCTTTGGACTGTCTGTGCCGTAGCTCAAGGACTTTTAACACTACCTTATAACCAAGTGACATGGTTGGCTGCAGTTCAGAACATGCATCAGAGTACAGCTCGTAAAGTACATCTAATGTGTTTGTCCCTATTAACACTAAGGACTGATCAGCTGCACGTACATCGGGAACCACTAAGGCAAGTGTTAGCACTTCGGCTTCAATACCGAGAAAGTCTTTTGGGAAAGTGACATGCATTTCAATGTAGCCTAAGTAAGGCACACTCTGACCGTTAGCTCCCTCCACTTCTAACAACTCAAAAAGTGGCTTAATCTCATGGTTGGATAAGTACCGTCTGTAATAGGACTCAGGGACAGTAGTCACCTGGGAACCTGTATCTAACAAACAGCTCACAGTACAGCCATTCACTTTCACTTGTGCTGCACTTTTTGTACCAATTAGACCAGGGGTCCCCAAACTTTTTCCTGTGAGGGCCACATAACTTTTGCCTTCTCTGATGGGGGCCGGGGTCAGTTTGTAACAGAAAAAGTGTGACGATCGCAGGGGTGCCTAAACGTAAACATTTATTGTTTTCCAGAAAGCCACAAATGACCAAATATTAATAACCCTTTCTGGGATCTTCACAGGAAAAAAAAAGTCAGAAAATAAATAATAACACTATTAATGAAATAAATAATAACCAAATAACCCTCTCTGGGTTCTTCACAGAAAAAAGTCCATGGAACATTAACTTTGTGTTGTGCCGTGCACAATCTGAACAGGTAAAAGCTCAGCTTAGTTGTCAGAGCAGAATCTCTTCCTTAAATGACTCATATGAGCAGTCTCTCAAAGTTCTTGTGTTTCTTCCTTATAATCCTTTTGTAGGTTCCAGCAGGCTTGTAGACACCGCTGCTGAACAGCCTTTTCTTTGCATTGAAGTAAAAAATAATCGTTTGTCCACTGCAGGTTAAATACCCTGCATTCTGAATCAATTTTTCTCTTAGCTAACCTTTTCACCATTATTCCATTTTATTTGACAGGGTGACTCTAGGATTTTTTTTGGGAGGGTCAGATAGGGGCACAGACAGAATGTCACGTTCTATGCGTGTATTAGTCTCGATCGCGTGGCCAGACTGAAAAAAAAAAAAAAAATCATCACGCTTACCAGTGAGGAGGAAAAATCAGTGCAGGCGGACACAGCAAGCCGAAGATTAAAGGTGTTTTATTCCTCCATCACGAGGCTCACCCAGTGCTCTGTGAGAGAGCTCTGAGCAGTTGTCTAAGAGCGAATTCTAAGTGCGATAGTGAGGCATGAACAGTCAGCTCTTTATACAGTGATACAGAGAATCCATGGCACAGAATGCATGGCTGAGCACACACTCAGCAGGGGAACGAGACGGCGCTCGGCCGACTTGGAAGCGAGGTGCGGGAGGGGGTGGAGGGGGGTGGGGGTAAGCGTCTGATATTGTTCAGGGGGCCGGGCCAAATGTGGAGGCGGACCGTATCCAGCCCGCGGGCCGTAGTTTGGGGACCACTGAATTAGACCATTAGGAAAGTTAAAGGGGCCTGTTTTGGAATGCGACTTCAGTTTAGCACGTGTCTTGAATGGAGCTTTTGGTTTGGGATGGGTCATCTCTGAACTAGCCTCTGTTTGTCCCGCAACAGGGGTAGACTTCAGTTGTAAAGAAGATTGGGGGTTCTGACTGTCCCAAATCTGTCTTTTTACTCTTAGTTCTTTGCGTTTTGCAGCTACAAGTGCAGGGTTTGGCTCTGACTCACAAGTGGCTACAATATGCCCATCTTCGCCACAGCGGAAGCAATACCATGGTTTGGGCCTAGTACTGGGATGGCTGGACGAAGGTAAGTTTTCAGGTTTGGCATGGTCAGGTTTTTTATTTCCAGATTTCTGAGTTGGGTCTTTCTTCGGAATGGAAGAATGGAGGAAATGAAAGGAGGAGTGGAATGTCACCTCTCTGGTGGGGAAGGAGCCTGAGCTGGTGTACGAGGTTGAGAGATACCGGCTAGATATAGTCGGCCTCACCTCAACACACAGCTCCGGTTCCGGAACCAGTCTCCTGGAGAGGGGCTGGAGCTTGGCCTTTTCTGGAGTTGCCCCGGGCGAGAGGCGACGAGCAGGGGTGGGTATTCTTGTATCGCCCCACCTTGCTGCCTCTATATTGGAGTTTTCCCCGGTGGACGAAAGGGTTGCTTCCCTGCGCCTTCGGGTTGGGAAACGGGTCCTGACCATCATTTGTGCCTATGCACCAAATGATGTTTCAGAGTACCCACCCTTTTTGGAGTCTGTGACTGGGGTGCTGGAGGGTGCTCCTCTTGGAGACTCCATTGTCCTACTGGGGGACTTCAATGCGCACGTGGGCAACGACAGTGAAACCTGGAGGGGGGTGATTGGGAGGAACGGCCTGCCCGATCTGAACCCGAATGGTGTTCAGTTATTGGACTTCTGTGCTAACCACAGTATGTCCATAACGAACACCATGTTCAAGCATAAGGGTGTCCATATGTGCACCTGGCACCAGGACACCCTAGGTCGCAGGTCGATGATCGATTTTGTTATCGTGTCATCAGACCTGCGACCGTATGTCTTGGACACCCGAGTAAAGAGAGGTGCAGAGCTGTCAACTGATCACCACCTGGTGGTGAGTTGGATCCGATGGCAGGGGAGGAAGCCATTCAGACCTGGTAGACCCAAACGTATAGTGAGGGTGTGCTGGGAGCGTCTGGCTGAGGCCCCTGTCCGGGAGGTCTTCAACTCCCACCTCCGGAAGAACTTCAACCACATTCCGAGGGAGTCTGGAGACATGGAGTCTGAATGGGCCATGTTCTCCACCTCTGTTGTTGAAGCGGCGGCCCAGAGCTGCGGCCGCAAGGTGGTCGGTGCATCTCGTGGTGGCAACCCCCGAACCAAGTGGTGGACACCAGTGGTGAGGGGGGCCATTAAGCTGAAGAAGGAGTCCTATCAAGCTTGGTTGGCTTGTGGGACTCCCGAAGCAGCTGAGGTGTACCGGCAGGCCAAGCGGAGTGCAGTTCGGGTGGTTGCTGAAGCAAAAACCCGGGTATGGGAGGAGTTCGGTGAGGCCATGGAACAAGACTTTCGGTCGGCCTCAAAGAGATTCTGGCAAACTGTCCGGCAGCTCAGGAGGGGAAAGCAGCTCCCCGTCCACACTGTGTATGGTGCGGATGGGACACTGTTGACTTCGACTGGGGACATCGTCGGGCGGTGGAAGGAATACTTCGAGGATCTCCTCAATCCCACTGATACGCCTTCCACAGAGGAAGCAGGGTTTGGGGACGAGGGGGATGACTCGCCTATCACAGGGGCTGAGGTCGCCAAGGTGGTTAAAAATCTCCTTGGTGGCCGGGCCCCAGGGGTGGACGAGATTCGCCCCGAGTACCTCAAGGCCCTGGATGTTGTTGGGTTGTCATGGTTGACACGCCTCTGCAACATTGCGTGGAGGTCGGGGGCAGTGCCTTTGGCATGGCAAACCGGGGTGGTGGTTCCTCTCTTTAAAAAAGGGGACCGGAGGGTGTGCTCCAACTTTAGAGGGATCACACTCCTCAGCCTCCCTGGGAAGGTCTATGCCAAGGTACTGGAGAGGAGAGTCCGGCCGTTGGTCGAACCTCGGATTCAGGAGGAGCAATGTGGTTTTTGTCCTGGCCGTGGCACATCGGACCAGCTCTTTACCCTCTCGAGAATTCTCGAGGGTTCGTGGGAGTTTGCCCAACCAGTTTACATGTGTTTTGTGGACTTGGAGAAGGCATTTGACCGCGTCCCTTGTGGATTTTTGTGGGGGGTACTTCGGAAGTATGGGGTATCGGGCTTGTTGTTACGAGCTATTCGGTCTCTGTACAACCGTTGTGAGAGTTTGGTTCGTATTGCCAACACTCGGTCGGAGTCATTCCCAGTGAGAGTTGGACTCCGCCAGGGCTGCCCTTTGTCACCGATCCTGTTCATAATTTTTATGGACAGGATTTCTAGGCGCAGCCAGGGAATGGAGGGTGTCATGCTTGGTGACCACAGGATCTCATCTCTGTTGTTTGCAGATGATGTTGTCCTGTTGGCTTCATCCAGCAATGACCTACAGCTCTTGCTGGGACGGTTTGCCTCTGAGTGTGAAGCGGCTGGGATGAGAATCAGCACCTCCAAGTCCGAGTCCATGGTCCTCAGCCGGAAAAAGGTGGATTGTCCTCTCCGGGTTGGGGACAGGCTCCTGCCCCAAGTGGAGGAGTTTAAGTATCTTGGGGTCTTGTTCACGAGTGAGGGGAGAATGGAACGAAAGATCGACAGACGGATTGGAGCAGCATCTGCAGTGATGCGGACGTTGTACCGGTCTGTTGTGGTGAAGAGGGAGCTTAGTTCTAAGGCAAAGCTGTCGATTTACCAGTCAATCTACGTTCCTACTCTCACCTATGGTCACGAGCTTTGGGTAATGACTGAAAGAACGAGATCGCGGATACAAGCGGCTGAAATGAGCTTTCTCCGTAGGATTGCTGGACTCACCCTCAGAGATAGGGTGAGGAGCTCAGTCATCCGGGAGAGGCTCAGAGTACAACCGCTGCTCCTCCACATTGAAAGGAGTCAGTTGAGGTGGTATGGGCATCTGATTAGGATGCCTCCTGGACGCCTCCCACTTGAGGTGTTTCAGGCACGTCCCACTGGGAGGAGACCCCGGGGCAGACCCAGGACTCGGTGGAGAGACTATAGGCGCTTTTCCACTAGCCCCACTCAGCCCCGGTTTGAAAACCCGGCTCTACTCACTTCGGTTCGGTTCAACCTCAGTTGCTTTTCAACTACTGCTGGCGCACCTGCTGGCACACCTGCTGTGGGTGGGATTTGTTGAACAGCAGGCGGCGCCACACCCTCGTGACGTGAAACACACGCGACTGAATCCTCCACAACAAACATGGCTGATGACGAGGAGAGAAGGAAGGAGGAATGACTGTGACATGAAACTGGTTAAATCTATGGTGCTGACTTGTTGTGCTCTGCACAATCTGTGTGAGAGTCATGGAGAGACGTTTGACACTACATTGGATGATGCAGTAGATGAACCAGTGGTGGCAGCGGCACAGAAAGCAGAGGAGCAGGGTGGTGATATTGTAGCAAACTCAATATAAGCACCCTACTTGGCTTGACAAGTGGGTTGACCCTATTGGCGACACAGGTAGAGTGCAGGACTCCGGAGCGGGAGGCGTGAGTTCAAACCTCCCGGTGGGATGTCACCATGTCAAGCTGCACATTACAATATAATACGTGATGCAATACTTGTCTATTTTGTCCACATTTATGTGCATACATATTTCAAAAATGTTTTTTGTAAATAAAATGTTGTGCATGGTCCATCTACCTGTCCCCTTGTTCATAACGCTTATCTGTTAAGAAGGTGCAAAGCCATCAGCCTAATGATGAGTCCACACTTCTCACTGTTGTGATAATTGCTCATGCTGAGCGCTCTGCCCGCCCGTACGCTGTGGGGGTCACACACGACGTGTTCCTCCCCACACTCTCAATTTTTTTTCACGTATATTTTTCTCTTTGGCGTACAGAAATGGCAATACGCCCGTATTTGCTAAAATTGCATTTTCCCCGTATTAAAATACGGCGAAACCGTATCACTTGACAGGTATGTAATTACATGCAGAAACACTGCACAGGCCATCTTCACAAAAATCCAGCTCGACAAGCCACTTTTGCTTAGGTGGAAATGCAAATTGAACTATAAACCATGTGCTGATACATGTCATATTTTCCCATGTAAAGGTCTCCCACTTTTACTTACAAATTGATTTTTAATTTTTGGGAAAAGAAAATATAAATTTTGCACTTGTTGGTAACAACAGTTGTGTGCAACAAAAACACAGTTGTGTATCCTTGTCCAATCTGTCTACTGTTATTAGTGCCAAATTTTTGCTAGATTCCTTCTTAATTTATTAAATTTTGACTGGTGATGCAACATTCAACTTGCACGTACTTAGCTTTATCAGTGTCTACAAGTTCAAGCACACCTGTACAACTGCTTATAACCTAAAAAAATGTACCCGTTCAAGAGAAATGGATTCAGCATTGCAAATTTGTTTAAAATAAAAAAAAAACCTACCAAGACATTACGTTTCGTTGTGTTGTTAAAAATTAAATTACCATTAGAAGGCTATACACCTGACCTGATGAACAGCAGCATGTGGAGTGAACAGAGAAAGGAATGTGTATGTAATTATTGGCTTTTCTCATACGGTGTCATAACAGATAAACCAGACTTTTGCTGCAAACAATACAATTTTATTCCAGAAGCAAAATTTACAAACAAAAAAACAGACTGAGCGATGACATCTCTGCAAGCTCTTCCCTTCGTAACGCAGCGTCCTGTTCCAGGGCTTCATGCGCATCTGCCCGCACATCTGCAGCCACCTGTCGCAAATGCTGCATGTACTCCTGATTCTTGCCGCTGGTCATGTTGCCGTTCCAAGAGCCGCATCTCTTCGTCATGCATGTTGACCATCGCTGATGTAAGGTCAGCAATGGGAGTTGTCTGTTTTCGTCTTGCCTAGATGGAAAGACAGAAAGGCATGGTCGTTAAAGCTGGATCACTACATATATTATGGAATTACACAGGTGAAAGTCTGTGGTGGAATGTCACTATTATATTATGCTTCATTGCTGAATATAAGCTGAACTGTCATGTTGCTGCCCCTCAGTAGAGCAGATTTTGCAACACGCAGGGTGCTGTCTTCAGCTGCAGCCCCCCTGCAAAACTAAAAAGGATTAAGATTAAGAATATGGATGGATGGATGGATGGGTAATGTTTAAACTAGTTGCTTGTAGTGTGGCCGCAGAAATCTGAATGGGTTAATACAGTCAGCTGACGCAAAGCATTTCAATGAAGCATGTTGATTTCAACGGCAGTTCATGAGCTTTAGTTGTTTTTAATAAAACAGGAGTTACAACAGCACGTCAATCACCACACCTAAAAATGGTTGTGGAACACCGATAAGTGAAGACCAAAGAATAACCTTTTTGTACATTTAAAAAGACATTTTCAATTAATTAATATGCAGCTACAGGAAATTGCATTAATCAATTTGGTACATAACTTGTTAGGCTCCAGCCCCCCCCCCCGCGACCTGTAAAGGATTAAGCGGTAGAAGATGGATGGATGGATGGATTTTCGACCCTGGTTTCCGCTGCTGGACCTGTTTCAACCAAAAAAAAAAATCGTGGTTATTGTGCCTTACCGGCACTTGAACGTGATCCAGATGGAGCTGGTGATGTGGAGCTGATCCAGCTGGCGCTCAGCCAGACGCACACGCAGACGCAGCGCCAGGAGAGTCCGCTGTGTCAGTCATCTCCACTGAGGTGGACCCCTGTGATATGAAATGCGATTCTAGAAAGAAAATGCACGCAATTTAAAACTTAACACCAAAGTGCAACATGTACACAACACTCTCAAGTTTTTAACCGTAATACAATAAGCGTAATTCAGCGTTTTGTTCGCGCTAATACTTAACACAAAGCAAGCGTGAATCTGCAGTTGGCTGCAAAACAATACGCAAGCCTCAGTAACAACCATTACCCACAATCTAACAACCTTCCTATTTCTTAAAAACAGTGAGCTTGGCACAGAACGGATCAAGCGGCGAACAGATGCGCAATATCAAATAAACACTCACCATCCACGGTTTCCAAGGGCCGTGACCGTGACGGTGGCCGTGACAGTGACGTGTGGAGCCCAATGTCTCTCAGCGAACCACTTCCACTCCTTCCATCCCCTGAACTTGGAGCATTGTGGTCCTTCACTGCTCGGTAATCGCTTTTCAGCTTTTTCAGCTTCTCCCGACACTGTTTGGCAGTATGGATGTGCCCTTGAGAAGCCATCTGCTCGGACACCTGCATTTCAAGTAGATCCGTCCAACTCGCGCTGGATGCGATCGTTGCCTAATATAGAAAGAAAATTGCGCACCTCCTAATATGTAATATTAGGAGTATATTATTATATAAGTATATTATACAGTATATTAATATAATATACCGTATTAAAGGGGCGCACTGTGTTCACTGCTGAACAATTACAAATGGCGGTCATGGAGTAAATTCAGCAGAAAAAGTCGCTTTCATGACGTTACAACCTGACCAATCAGCGGCGACCATTCTCTTAAAGTCATATCACAGCCATACTCAGCCCTACTCGGCCCGGTTAGACCCTGCCCTGGATCAGGTACGAAAAAAGTACCTGCTAACCGGTGCTGGGGCTAGTAGAAAAGCGCCTAAAGCGGGCTGAGTGGTGCGGTGTAGGGCTAAGTGAGGCTAGTGGAAAAGGGCCTTATGTCTCCCAGCTGGTCTGGGAACGCCTTGGTATCCCCTCTGAAGAGCTGGAGCAGGTGGCTGGGGAGAGGGAAGTCTGGGCTTCTCTGCTTGAACTGCTGCCTCCGCGACCCGGACCTCCGGAAAAGCGGTAGAAGATGGATGGATGGGTCTTTCTTTGGTGGTGCGTGTTTCTTTTGTTTCACAACAGCAGCTAATTGGCTTTTTAGATCAGCGACTTGCTTTTTCAGTTCTTTCAGACTGTCCGACTCCACTTCACTATTTGTACTTGTTTTGGTGACTGTTTGTTCATAGGAGGCTGCTTTTGGTTTTGTGGCACCCAAGTGTTTTTTCATGTGGGTGTTTTTAACTTCTTGTCTGTTTTCAACAGTGCGAAGGTGAAGCAATAACTCTGCATACTCAGGTGGATGTTTATCTTTTAGTTCCAGCTGTAGCTCTTTTAGCAGATTGTCATCCCAACAGCCTCTGTTAAACTGCTTGAGAAGCTGTTTGTTCACTTCCTGTGGCTCTAGACCGCCTCTACGCACTGTGAGATTGAGCACCACCTGCAAACAATGCAGATATGCAGAGGGTTTTTCTCCATAATCTTGGAAAGTGTTCATGAATCGCACAAGCAGTTCCTCACCGTCTTCAACAGTCCCAAAAGCTGAGTCCAAAAGCTTAAGATAGTCGGCAGAGGTGGCTTCAGACCCAAGAGGGCGAATAACATCAGCCGCAGGAGCAAGAAGACTTTCAAAGATCTTGCGAGATTTTTCCAAGTCAGACAAAGAAGTATCTTCCATCATCAGGTCAACATGTGAACGCCATGTTTCATAATCAGCTTCAGTATACGGTCTTGGTGTTTTGCCAGAGAAAGCTCTGATTCTCAAGGAGGAATGGGCGTTTGACGGCTTCTCTGCATTTTTAATGACATGCTCGACTACAATTTTCTGAACCTCAGGTGGGTTAAAATCAGCTGGGCTCAACATCTGAGGTGTTAAGTTTGGTCTAAGAGGGCTTTGAAAGAGTGCTTGAGTGGTTTTAGGGGTGCGAGGCACTTCAACTTGGAGTGGAGGAGAGACTCCACTTTGTGTGGGTTCTACAGTAAGGGAAGTAGGATCAGCGTCAGCAGCGACCGTTTCAGCTGTCTCAGCAGCTTCAATAGACTTCCCTATTGTGGACATAACCTCCTGCAACACTTCTTCAAAACCGTTTCCACTTAGCTTAGCTAAACCCCTCAGGTTGCTAAGATAAGCCTCAGTAACACTGCCCCCTACAGTTTTAGTGTAGATATCAGTTAGAGCTTGAATGCAGTATTTAATCTCAGGATTGTCAGTGGATGGAAAGGAGCACGGCAACGTAGGTGCTAATGCTTCAATGCTTAATCCAGATTCGAACTCTACAATATGACTTTTGTCAAAGTCAGATGAGTTATCATTAATGGTAAGCACCCTATGAATAGTGCCATGTTGCTCTAGAAATTCAAAAACATCTGTCTCTCTCTTTGTCAACAACACCACTGACAATGACTGCATTAGGTATTTTGACACCATACTTTTCCAAAAAATCCATTTTGGCCATATATTAACTGTTTAGTCAGGGGTCAAAACAGAATCCTCATCTGTTGTGCCACACTCCAGGCAAAAAAAATAATTGGGCCAGATCAGAAGATTACAGGTTTGTAGGAGCCTGGGAGGTGCAACAATAGATGACACAACACACGGTGTATAGAAACTTGCAACTATGTATATTTCAAAATATGTACATATAAACAAATACATAGCACTGTACAATAGAAAAAATAAAAACAAAATACTCCAAATATATATTTACAAAATTTATAGTCCTCTTGTGTCCTTTCCAGGTGACTAGTGGAGTCACCTTTAGCAGTTCATAGGATTCAGGCTTCGGCTCGCCATCCAGATCTGGAAAATCCACTTCTGGTCCAACCAGTCCAAACACAAAAAAACCTGACCACGCTAGGTGACACGTGCGTCAATGGGATTCCCGCGCTCAACGGCATCGACAGCCTTTGTATTCCAATCAAATCCAAGGGTTTTATCCAGGCAAAGGCTGCTACTATCACGTTAGCTCTCCGTCTAGTAAGGAGTCGCACTTCCTCGTTGGTGTCTCTGCCGTGACTAAGAGCGTTCTGCAGGTCACACCAAACCCAAGCGAGGGAGCGCGTGACCCTATTGGCTGGCGTTACCCCATTGGCTGTTGCTGCCCAGCTAACAACGCAGCCGCTGGTCACCCAAAACGCCAAATAAAACTATCGGGAACATTATCAAAACCTTCCAAAGAATGTTCCTAACTATTTATAAACATATTTTATGAACTTATATTGTATTCATATACTCATCTCCAAAATATCCACTTCCATTGTGAAATGAGTGTTTGTATGTTTTTTTTAAAAAAAAAAACTTTATCGATATTTACAATTTTATTCGTGTTTTAACACTGGGTTACAGTAGGTTCAATGATCTTTATTGTAATAGTGTTTGTGTGTGGGTGCATGTGTGTGTAGTGAATGTGGATGTGAGTGCATGGATCCGTAGACTCGTAACAGCTGGGAGTGAGCTTAGCGCCGTGCAATCTGGCAACCCTATGAACAGAGCAGAGGCACAGTATTAGCACAGTTCCACATTAGAGTGTATTGGTGAAGTAACTGAGGCTTACTGTTACAGCTGCTGAGAAGGACAAAGGTTGGCCCCACGGCAATCCAGGAAGACAGCGTCTGCCACACAATGCTGCTGACGAGAGACGGTGCGAGGGAGAGAGGTAGGCGATGACCGCCACCTGGAGGAAAGGACTCCGCCGCCTGGGAGTTCCGCCTGTGCACAGGGGATAATGCAGAACTGGTGAGCAGAATGGCGAGCTTACTTGGAGGTGAGGAAAATCCTTCCAGGCTGAGACCGAAGTGGCAGGGATGACGAGGGCAGAATGTTTGTCTGGAATGAAGAGCGCAGAGCTTCACGTAGCCAGGGAGACAGACGGCTCCGTGCTGGTCTTACAGGCAGAGCAGGTTATATAGCCCGTGAGTGATGGGGAGCAGGTGTGCGTGCAGCTGTAGAAGATAATGGCAGAGAGCGAGTCATCACATCAAGAAGTATCTTTATGAACTAGAAGTTGTTCCACAGGTAGTGTGTGTACAGGAGACATGGCTTCAACCTCACTTAGATTTTGTTATTCCAGGATACAGTTCAATCAGATAGGATAGAATTAACACTGTAAATGGAGGAGGATGTGCCACTTTCATTAAAGATGGCCTGGCTTATAGGGTGATTCCCCCCCCCCCCCCCGAGGATATAGAGTGTAATACTATTGAAATATGTAGGCCAAATGGACAAGGAAATATTAAGCTGATTAATTATTACAACCCATGTAGGAAGTTAACAGCAGATATTTTCAGTGTTATGGCAGGGGAAGGGCATATGAAAGCGGTATGGTGTGGAGACTGTAATGCCCACAATAGCTTGTGGAGAATCACACATACAGATAACAATGGAAATGTTGTGGAAGAGATGTTAAATGAAAGATCGTTGATTTGTCTGGGCTGTGGTGGGGGTGCCGGGGTGAATGTCCATGGGGGCACGTTATCATGTGTTGACCTGGCTGTTGTATCTGATTCTTTGGTGGGCGCCTGTGAATGGACAGTTGTGAACAGGACAACTTTGGGAGGTGATCACTTCCCAATGCTTACAGTCATTAAAGCTGAGGTGTGTATGCAGGAGGGAAGGTGATTTGCAGGATGGTGTTTTGACGGGGTAGATTGGGGAAAATTTAGGCAATACTGTGTTCAATCGTGTCTTTTGGTGGCATTGGAGGGTAGCGTGGAAGGGTGTTCAAGTCGGGTGGCCAATCGTGTTCTGGGTGCTGCGGTGGCAGGTATACCTAGGAGGGTGGGAGGATGGTTGTGCCCTGGTGGAATGACGAATGTGGTGTTGCATTGAGGGAGCGAAGCAGGGAATTCAGAGAGCTGAGGAAGAATATGACTAGTGAAAACTTGATGGCGTGTAAGAGGAGGGGGGCAGTGGCTCGGGGGATTGTTGAAAACTGGAGAAGGTTGGCATGGAGGGAGTTTTGTTCCGCCCTTGGTGGGAAGACGGAACTGGGGGATGTCTGGAGTGTGTTTGGAAAGATGAGTGGGAAGAGGGGATCAGTTGGAGTTCCAGCTTTGGTGGATGGGGACGGGATGGCTGTGTCGGACAGGGAAGGGGCGGGGGTCCTGGGTGGAGCATTTGCGGCAGTGCATGGAGGAGACCATCTTGGTGGGAGTCATGGACAGTGGGGGCAGCATAGACTCAGAGAAAATGCAAGCTTAGAAAATGAAGTGGAAGGGGACGTGACTGTGTTGGACCTTGGGCTCACAGTGTCAGAGCTTGGGAGTGCTTTGCGGGATGGTGGGTGCACAGGTCCAGGATGTGATCAGTTGAGCTGTGCTGTGTTCCAGCGGTTGCCTATGCGATCAGTGCAGCTGGTGCTGAAGTTGTTTGGCGGGATGTGGAGGGAGGGGGTTGTCCCAGGTGGGTGGAGAAAGGCTGTAATTTTGCCATTTGGTGGGCCGGGGGGGGGGGGGGATCCAGCTCATCCAGGCAGCTGCGGGCCAGTGGCATTGGCGTTGCATTTGGGGAGATGGATGGAGAGGGTGTTGGTTTGCAGACTCTCATATGTGTTAGAGCGGGAGCGATTGGTGGGCGACTATCGGAGTGGTTTTGGATGAGGGGGATCTACAGTGGATGCTCTGGTTGGGGTGAGTAATGATGTTGAGGGGACTCTCAAAATGAGGGAAGTAATGGTTGTAGTTTGTCTGGATGTTGAGGGGGCTTGCGACTCGCTATGGAGGGATGGTCTTCTTATGAAGTTGAATAGAACGGACATTGGTGGTGGGATGTGTGATTGGATGGTGGATTTTTTTGGCACACAGGATGATTAGGGTTGAAGTGAGATCGGAGGTTTCTGGTGACTTTGAAGTGGAGGGTGGTGTTCCTCAGGGGAGTGTGGTGGGCCCTGTTTTGTTCAATATGGTGATTGATGGCATGTTTGGGGATCAGGAGGGATCAGGAGGGATCCATCGGGGCGGTGCTGTGTGCGGATGGTGGAGCCATGTGGACAGGGGGAAGAGGTGAGAAATTTGTGTTTCGGGGCATCGGGGGAGCGGTGGAGAGGGTGAAGACGTGGTCGTGTGACTGGGGATTTGAATTTTCAAACAGTGAAGCCTGCTGTATGACTTTCGCGAGGGAGCGCAGTGCTGGCGCAGAGCCATTGACATTGTGTGGTCAACCAATGGAGAAAGTCGGTGAGTTCAAGTGTCTGGGATTGTGGTTTGGTGGTGCATGCACATGGAGAGTTTGTGTTGAGGATTTGGAGATGGGGTGCAGGGGAGTCATTGGTCTCATGGAGGCTGTGGCTGGACGTGGGTGGGGTGCAGATGGACAGGCATTGATTGACATTTGCAGAGCACTGATGCAATCGACAATGGACTGCGGATGCATGATTTGTGGAGCAGCGGCAAAGACAACTCTGGAGGGGGTGGACGGAGTGCAGCGTGGAGCGCTTTGCCTGTGCATTGGAGCTGTTGGGACGACACCAAACAGTGCAGTTTTGGTAGAAGCAGGAGAAGTACCAGTGGATTTGGGAGGAGGTGTACTCGGATTGTCATGCTGGGTCAGGCTTGGGGGGGGGGGGGGGGACAAGGCAAGTATTTCAAGGGTAGCACTGCAGGACTGCTGGGAGTGCTCTGATTTCCAGGGACGTGGGTTTGGGTGGACAGTTGGGAGAGGGACCAGAGTGTGTGGGCTGCACACTGTTGGTGTGGCTGGCACCGGTCCAGTGGGTGGTGTTCCCCCTTGGCTGTTTCCGGGAGTGGAAGTGGATGCTGGTCTGCTGGTGAGGAGAGGGGATTGGCATGTGGGTGAGGTTTGGTGTTGGGGCAGGCATTTACCTCAGGAACAGTTGCTGTGGACTTCTTGCAGCTCTGTACTGACGGTTCAGGGGGTGGGGGTGGGGGCTCTGTTGGAGTTGGAGTGTGCATCCTGGAGTTTGGGGTGGCCATCGCAGGGAGACTCTCCGGCAGTGCATCCGTGTTTGCAGCGGAGATGGTAGCAGTAGTTGTTGCTTTGCAGTGGGTGGAGGATGTTGGACTGGACCAGGTGGTGGTGTGCACGGACTCACTTGCAGCGCTGGGGACCATGTAGACACCGGGGTCTGCAAGGGAGGACCTGGTGATTGAGCTGTTCCGCAGTTTGTTTGGAGTGCGCAGGGGTGGTGGAGGGGTTCGGTTTTGTTGGGTTCCTGCACATGGGGGGTTGGGGGGGTGACTGTGCAGAGAAATTGGCAGGGAGTGCTCTTGGAGGGGAGATGGCTATGCCATTGTCTCGTGGGGGGGTGGAGAGAAGGCAGTGGTCGGGAGGGGGGTTGCTGAGCTGTGGCGGAAAAGGTGGGGTGAAGATCATAGGGGTGGATCGTGTTGCAGAGTCCAGAGATCTATTGCAATGAAGAATTTCATAACAACCAAAGGGAGGGGGGACATCATTGTGGTGGGACTCAGACTGGATCACATAGGTTTGGGCGGCACTTTGTTCACCATGGGGAGAAGCAAAAGTGACAGGTGTAGAAAATGTGTAGTAAAAGAAAATGTCAAGCACATCTTATTACACTGTCACAAATACGGAAATGAAAGATAGATAATGGAAAATGAAGTTTGAGACACCGGTAGGGAATGGGATTTAACTGGGATTCTGGGAACAGATGGAGATGGAGAGGCAATAAGAATCACGAGAAGGGCTCTTTTCTCTTTTTTAACCCTAGAACGCTAAGGTTAAAGCTGGTAACACTAGCATCTCCATTAACACTGGGTGAAAATCACCCGACATTAATGTTCTAGGGTTAAATAACACAGGATTAAGTCATAGAATTTAGGGGTCGGGCTCAGATGACATAATGTTACACACTCTTGTACAGTAGGTGGCGGTATGCACTTTCAGTTGTTTGCTATCCACCAGTAACCGAGAGGAGAAGAAGAAGAAGAAGAAGAAGAATGTCTCCACTGCAATAAAGTCAGATGTATTTTGTTAGAAGATGTTGGACATAATCAAATTTACCTCAGAGCAGATGTAGAATCTAGGCAGAGCCACAAAGAACCACAATACCGTGCTTGGGTGTTTTAATGGGTGTTTTAAATTAAAATGCTCATGCTGCGACCCGAAAAGGATTAAGCGGAAGAAGACGAATGAACAAATGCTGCTATCATGCCACGAATGCTTGTTATTTACATTGCATCCAGAAAGTACTCACGGCGCTTCACTTTTTCCACATTTTGTTACAGCCTTATTCCAAAAGGGATTAAATTAATTTTTTCCTCAAAATTCTACACACAATACCCCATAATGGCAATGTAGAAAAAAGTTTTTTTTGACATTCTCTTCCTCTTCTTCCTCTTCTTTTAGATTTGATTGGTGATTGGCAACCAGCTTACAGGTGCGTTACAGCCACGCACCCTAAATCATCACTCTATATCTCTCACGTACTTCACTCTCTTTTGAGATTTTTGCAAATTTATCACTCTATAAATTCAAAAAAATCTCTGTGTCTGTCAGTGTGTGTGTCACGACCAAAGATCATAGGACCACCTATGATGTTCCTATGATGTCTGCATGATGTCCTATGATGTTCCTATGTATAATGTGAAATGTTCCTATGATGTTCCTATGTATAACTCGTGTAAAAAAACTATCCGTCCTTGGACTGCATCACTCACAATCATTGGACTCGCTGTGACATCATTTAAGATCAAAGGCAGGCATCACTCACGCTCACTCACGATCGTAGGACATCAAAGATCAAAGGCAGGTATCACTCACGATCATAGAACTCGCTATGACATCATCAAAGATCAAACGCAAGCATCACTCACAATCATAGGACTCGCTATGACATCAACAAAGATCATAGGACTTGCTATGACACAATCAAAGATCAAAGGCTAAATCCTCCCAGGCAGCACATTTATTCTGTGTTGTACTCCCATACCTTTAACTCACATTAGCCAACTAACAACCAGCTAACTTCAGACAACAATTCACCAGCTAACACAACAATACAGTATATTTACCTCCTTTTGGACAGAGGGGTTTGTCCTTTTATTTGACAACTAACAATTTAAAATGGTTTGTTGCCCTTCATGGAGCTCTTTTCATTCTGTCTCACTTGTGAGCTGAACACATTCAAGACTAAACGACGTCCTCACCTGCCACCCCTACAAATGACTCTGAGTAGTATTATTGATCAGAGAATCGGTGGATCTCTGGTCCCAACCGATCATGGATCGGTTTCCACAATACCAAGTCTGCAGGGAAGGGGGGGGTACATTGTTTGATTATTAGAAATGTTACTTTTTGTTGCTTGCAAATAAAAAAATGACAACTTCTTCATACTCACTTGTACATATTTTTTATTAATTATACAGCCGTGGACAAAATTGTTGGTACCCCTCTGTTAATGAAAGAAAAACCCACAATGGTCACAGAAATAACTTGAATCTGACAAAAGTGGTAATAAATAAAAATTCTACGAAAATTAACCAATGAAAATCAGACAGTGCTTTTGAATTGTGGTTCAACAGAATTACTTTAAAAAACAAACTCGTGAAACAGGCCTGGACAAAAATGATGGTACCCCTAGAAAAGATTGAAAATAATGTGACCATAGGGACATGTTCAACCAAGATGTGTCCTCTAATTAACATCACAGGTGTCTACAAACTTGTAATCAGTCAGTCAGCCTATTTAAAGGGTAACAAGTAGTCACTGTGCTGTTTGGTGACATGGTGTGTATCACACTAAACATGGACCAGAGGAAGCAAAGGAGAGAGTTGTCTCAGGAGATTAGAAAGAAAATTATAGACAAGCACGTTAAAGGTAAAGGCTATAAGACCATCTCCAAGCAGCTTGATGTTCCTGTGACTACAGTTGCACATATTATTCAGAAATTTAAGATCCACAGGACTGTAGCCAACCTCCCTGGATGTGGCCGCAGGAGGAGACGGATAATACGAATGGTAACAAAAGGGCCCAGAACAACCTCTAAACACATTCATGGTGAACTCCAAGGTCAAGGTACATCAGTGTCAGATCGCACCATCCGTCGTTGTTTGAGCCAAAGTGGACTTCATGGGAGACGACCAAGGAGGACACCACTGTTGAAAATAAATGATAAAAAAGCCAGACTGGAATTTGCCAAACTGCATGTTGACAAGCCACAAAGCTTCTGGGAGAATGTCCTATGGACAGACGAGACAAAACTGCAACTTTTTGGCAAGGCATATCAGCTCTATGTTCACAGACGCAAAAATGAAGCATACAGTGGTACCTCTACTTACGAACGTCTCTACATACGGAATTTTCAGGTTACGAGACGCCTCAACGGGAAAATATTGCCTCTAGCTACGAACGAAATTTCAGGATACGAAAGGCAAAAAAGTACGCGCTCCTCGCAGCTTCCGTAGTTTACCGAACGTAAACATACCTGTAGCTGCTCTGCCATTGGCTATCGCCTAGCATCTTCCTGGTATCCCATTGGCCACGAAGTTTTGTTTTTTTTTCCAAAACTTTATGCGTTTGGTTGATCTCGCCAAAGAATATGGCCGTAATACATCAACGATCAGCACGGTATTAAAACAAAACGAAGCACTTACAAGCCAACAAAAGCAAACGTCCTTGGATCAGAACATGAACCAAAGAAGGCAAAAGGTGACGACGTCGACGACGATAGCAGTTAAAGGGTAAACGAACATAATTTTTATTATTCTTTCTCTTTTATTATTCTCTTTTATTATTCTTTCTCACATTTTAAACTCTCATTTTATGTTTATTGTGCAGTAATCTAATTGTAACATGTATTTGTTACATGTTTTGATGCGTTTTTACGATTTATAAAAAATTTATGCCCGAATTTTGGGGGCTTGGAACGGATTACGGCATTTACATGTAAAACGCGCCTCTACTTACGAATTTTTCACGTTACGAGAATTCTTCCGGAACGAATTAAATTCGTAAGTAGAGGTACCACTGTACCAAGAAAAGAACACTGTCCCAACTGTGAAACATGGAGGAGGTTGTGTTATGTTCTGGGGCTGCTTTGATGCATCTGGCACAGGGTGTCTTGAATCTGTGCAGGGTACAATGAAATCTCAAGACTATCAAGGTATTCTAGAGAGAAATGTGCTGCCCAGTGTCAGACAGCTTGGTCTCAGTCGCAGGTCATGGGTCTCGCAACAGGATAATGACCCAAAACACACAGCTAAAAACACCCAAGAATGGCTAAGAACGAAACATTGGACTATTCTAAAGTGGCCTTCTATGAGCCCTGATCTAAATCCTATTGAACATCTGTGGAAGGAGCTGAAACATTCCGTCTGGAGAAGGCACCCTTCAAACCTGAGACAACTGGAGCAGTTTGCTCATGAGGAGTGGGCCAGAATACCTGCTGAGAGGTGCAGAAGTCTCACTGACAGTTACAGAAATCATTTGATTGCAGTGATTGCCTCAAAAGGTTGTGCAATAAAATATTAAGTTAAGGGTACCATCATTTTTGTCCAGGCCTGTTTCATGAGTTTGTTTTTTTAAAATAATTCTGTTGAACCACAGTTCAAAAGCATTGTCTGATTTTCATTGGTTAATTTTCATAGAATTGTTATTTATTACAACTTTTGTCAGATTCAAGTTATTTCTGTGACCATTGTGGGTTTTTCTTTCATTAACAGAGAGGTACCAACAATTTTGTCCTTGTGTGTAGTTATATGATTATTGGGGGGGGGGGGGGAGTTATATCGAACAGATTTGATTTTGGGGGTGCTGGAACCACCACCATCACCCCCAAACATTACGCCTATGGACAGGGCCTTAACCAAGGCAGCAGCAAGACACCAAAGCACAGCCACCAGCCGGACACTTACAAGCAACAGTACTTTTAAACCTTTGGGGAAACAAGACTGGATCTGCAGCTCAACGAACAAGTGCACAGGGAAATGGAGCTCTACAGCGAAAAGGTAAAGATTTTTAAAACTATAATTTTATAGTTAAAGCTATCTTTAACTTGTTTTGTGTGGATGGCCCTATAGGCTATTTTTATGATGCGTGGTATGAATGGCACTTAAATCGGGTAGATCACCACTGAAGGCCTAGGCCTAAAATATATGGTCCGTCACTGACCACGGTAAGGTGGTAATCCATGAAGGGATGTTTTTGCCTTATTTTAATTTATTATTTTTGCTCTGAGTGCTACTATCACTTTACTGATGCAATACTGTAAATTTCCCCGGTATTGAACTAATAAAGGATTGTCGTATCTTATCTTTTCCCTCTTTCAATCATGTCACAAACCTAATTTCTCACTCCAAAATGAATAAAAGTTACTGTCAATATTGTATTAACTGTCAACACATTTTTCCACAGTAACAGCTCTCAAAGCAGGAGCAGACTAAACATGTTCTAAAACTTCTGAGGTAAAAAAGTGTATGTGTGACCAAGGGAATGGCCTAAGCCCAACTGGTGGCATCCAAACGAGGGTTCAAACTCACAACCTCCTGCTCCAGAGTCCGGCACTCTACCTGTGTCACCTAGATGGTCGACCCACTTGGCAAGCCAAGTAGTTGTCACAGTGGCCCCTTCGGGGCACAGAAGAGGACCCACTCACCAGGCGAAAAGCAAACATAATTTATTATGGAAAATGCAAAATGCAGCACAAGGCTGGAAAAAATTACATAAAGCTGCACGGCAGGATAATGGGAGCAAAAACCTAAACCGTGAGCAACTTGGAAAAATAATAAACATTGTGCCAAACAAAAGAGAAATACAGCAGAAGGTAATTCTTGCAGCCAACTAACCCATCAGCTAAACAGTAGATCGCCACACTGAAAGTGAGGCGAGTCCAGAATATAAAGGGCAGAAGATGATTAGCGAGAACAGATGCAGCTGTGATTAACACTACACAGAACTAATCGTGGGAAATTAAGGCGCTGTCACAACAAAGAAACACAAGATGACAGGATAATGACCATAATCATTATACAAAAGATAACATAACTGAGAGTGGATAAAAGTGAGGTAGAATATAACCTAAACAATGGCAGGAGAGTGCAAATAATGATATTAAACATGGCAATAAACGGCAATAAGTCCAAAAGAAACACAAAGTGTGGACAGGGAACTGCAGCCCTGTTCAGACCACTACAGAACCCCCCCCACTTTACGGGGTGGATCCCAGACGACCCAAGGGTAACACCAACAAGGGGGAAAAAAGAAAACCAAAAACCCCTCCCATGGTAGGTGGTGGGGGAAAAAGGCCAGGTGGGCAGGAGCAAACTGTAACACCCCCCCCCCCACAGCAAAGTCCAAAACCAACACTGTTCACGGGCCAAATAAAGTTCAAGGCCCCAACACCCAAAACAAAGCGGGTCGGGTGGTCTACCTAAGTCCATGGGCCACTGAACCGGAACAAACAACGAGTCAGGGGGTCTACCAAAGTCCAACGGCCCTCGAACTGGAGAACAATGTGGGTCAGGGGTTCTGCCCCAGTCCATCGGCCCCAGACTGAGGAGCAAGATGGATCTAGCAGACTCCCTAGGCCACCAGACCATGGAATAATGTGGTTCAGGGGTCTACCTGAGTTCACAGGTAAATCAGGAAACAGGATGTGCTAGACAGATGCTGAGGTGCGCCGACTCTAGGTAATGATGATTTGAGCGCCCTGACTTCTGGATCAGATGACCGAAGTGCGCTGTCCTCATGTGCTGATGGTTTGAGCGCACTGACCTCTAGGTGAGACGGCTGGGGCACGCTGACCTCTGGATCAGATGACTGAAGCACGTCATCCTCATGTGCTGATGGTTTGAGGATGCTGACTCCCGAATGAGAGGGCTGAGGTGTGCTGACCTCAGGCTGAGACAGCTGGGGCGCATCCGGTCCAGATGCCCAGGAACCCTCCTCCAACACTACCACCTCAGACAGGGAGGAAGAGGTACAGGTCGAAGCAGGAATCACACCAAAACAGTCAGCAGAAGAGTTCGGTGAGGAAAGCTCAGAAGCAGCTAGAGGCTGCAACTGGGTCTCCTCACCAAGAATAAGACAAGACCTCCAGGGAAAACAAAAAAGAAAACTTGCCTTAACCTTTTAACTGGCCAGATTTCATGGACAGATCGCGCGCCCCTAGTGGCACAGCGCTGCACTGCACCTGCCAAGTGACATGACGTGCAGAAACACTGCCCAGCTGTACTGAGGATTTGTACTGATTATGCCTGTTCACAAGGTGGCAGACACATGTTGGAGGAATCATAGCTGATACGGAATACACCACAGAAGAAATTCTTCTTCTTCTTCTTCTTCTTCTTCGAGAAACCAAGAGTAGAAGAAGAAAAAGACAATCCAATATGCGCTGCCGAGGACACAGTCCAAGGACGGATAATTTTTTCACACGTAGGGAGTTGTTCAGAACTCCTTATACAGGGATATAGAGAGATGATAATCAAGTAAGTGGCGTGGGCTCTCTCCGTGGGCAGCCGTGGGCTGCACGGTGGCAGCACAGTTTTACCCTCGGCCGGGGGATCGCGGGGACCGTGAGACCGTGGGTTCGATCCCTGCCCCCGGCCAACAGTGATCTGTGTGGAGTTTGCATGTTCTCCCCGTGTTTGCGTGGGTTTACTCCGGGATTTCTCCGGTTTCCTCCCACATGCCAAAAACATGCAGGTTAGGGAGTTAAGGGGCGCTTGCGCACGCAGCGACTGGCAGCTGGTGGTTTGTCACCAGACTGCAAAACAAATCTACCTACGGGTACAAAATAAGTAATAAAAAAAAAAAAGTAATGCACCTGTAAGCTGGTTGCCAACCGCCAATCAAATCTAAAAGAAGAAGAATATGGACACGAGAGTAAAGAAGAAGAAGAAGAAGGTCACAAAGCTAGGAGAAAATGCCACAAAGCTATGAGGAAAATGTCACAAAGCTCTGAGGAAATGTCACAAAGTGATGAGGAAAATGTCACAAAGCTATGAGGAACACGTTACAAAGTTATGAGGAAAACACACACTTTTGACACCGCCGCGGATAATTTTTTCACACATAGGGAGTTGTTCAGAACTCCTTATAAGAACTCCTGATACAACAGTGATGATATAGAGTGAAGTACGTGGCAGTAATGCACCTGTAAGCTGGTTGCCAACCGCCAATCAAATCTAAAAGAAGAAGAAGAAAGACAGACATATATAAAGTGTGTGGTGGTAATGCTGGTTGCCAACCGCCAATCAAATCTAAAAGAAGGAAGAATGAGAATATGGACGCTACTGATCACTGTCGATGGACTAAAATGGAGGATTTGCTCCTGAATTGGCCAACTATGATTCAAAAAAGAGATTATTTAGCTTATGAAGGGAAATATTTACCTTTTGTGACAGGAGAACACAGTCTGGACCATGTCCAGTTTTGTCTGGCATCGACGGAGCTGCACGTGATGGCAGAGAACAATCGCTGCTGGATTGTTTTGTAAACAAAATTGAGCTGGGATAAATCACAAGATTCATGTGAGACTTTCTGGATGTTGGAGAGAAAGCAAAATTGCCTGGCAGAAGACGAAATAAGGACCGTGGATGACGAAAATCGACGAATAAAAAGACAGGACGAGCAGTAGGTCTAATTGTTTTTTTATCAGCTGTGTACATTCTCATGATTTTCTGGTTCATATTCTTTGAAGAGAAGATAACAAAAAAACCCAAAACAAAACCAGTGATAAGAAAACAAAACCACTCTTTGTGTAGATATGTCCAAAGTCCATTTTTGACTGACAATTATGTAACTGCATATCGCTGCCACAGTATTATGCAAATTAGAAGCGTAAATTTACTCCTATCTGAAACTTTGAATCATATTCTACATCTTTCTAATTGACAGTAAATCATTATCTCTTCCCACTTTCAAGTTATAGCCTTGGAAATCTCTGATATGGGTGCTGTGGCATTATCCACGGTATTATGCAAATTAGATGCATAAATTTACTCCTATGTCAAACTTTGGATCATATTCTACATCTTTCTAATTGACAGTAAGCCATTATCTCTTCCCACTTGCAAGTTATAGCCTTGAAAATCCCTGACATCTGATCTGAATATTTTCTTGACAAAAATCTTTACCATTCTTGACCACTAGGGGGTTAGGCGCCATTTGGCACCTGAGACAGTTAAAAGTTAACTCCTGCTCTTCTGCTGGCAAGGAACCCGATGACTCAGCAGCTGGAGAGGCAATGACCATCACAGGAGATGCTGAAGGAACAGCAGATGACACAGTCAGAGGTGCAGCAGTGGGCGTGGACACCAGCACTGGAAATGTTGGAGCTGGTACTGCAGGCGTGATGACAGGTGAAGCTGGTGGGGCGCAAGCTGGAGTGTGTGCCAAGGGGAGAATTAGAGCTGTGGTGTGTGCCTCGGGAATGGCGGGAGCTGCTGTGTGCACTTCGGGCTGAGCAGGAACAGGAGCAGAGCGAGGAGACATACAAAAAAAAGCCAAAGAACGTCTCACAGATGGTACCAGGTCCTGTAATGCTGAAACCAAGGGACACTCTGTCATCGACACAGGTTTCAACCGAGATGAGGAGACAGCTTATCTCCGGTCTACGCCGCAGGCTGGGAATCTCCTGGAGTGTCTCCTCTACTATTTCCAGGTACTCCAGAGCCTCCTGTGGTATACAGGAGGAAAGGGCCTCGGACCAACAGTCTATGATCAATTCAACCCCCGAACGTTCCTCCTCATCCAGCCTGAAAGCCATCGAGCCCATGCCTGCAGAGTCCGTGTTTGCTCGCGTCCTGCTCCTACCAGACTCGCCCTCTTCTGTCACGGTGGCCCTTTCAAAGCGAAAGGGAAGACCCACTCGCCAGGTGAAAAGGAAACAATTTATTATGGAAAACACAAAACACAGCACGAGGCTGGAAAAAATGACATAAAGCTGCACGGCAGGATAACAGGAACAAAAAACTAAACCGTGAGCAACTTGGAAAAAATAAACGCTGTGCCAATTACTGTGCCATTTATATCTACTGTATATTCCTGCTACCCCACAGTGTATTATGTGCATTAAAATCCAAACACCACAAACCACCTTACCCTGTGCTTTTCTATTTACAGTGTTCAAAGTGTCAACTGTATATAGCAGCCATCTGGCTATGGCCAAGACGGATGGTTTTTTCGCACATAAGGAGCTGTTCAGAGGTCCTTGTGGGAGCTCCTTGTATAAAGATATAGAGTGATGATAATCAACTTAGTGGTGGTAATGCACCTGTGGGCTGGTTGCCAACCGCCAATCAAATCTAAAAGAAGAAGAAGAACGCTGTGCCAACAAAATGGAAATACAGCAAACGGTAATTCTAGCAGCCAACTAACCTGTCAGCTAAACAGTAGATCACCACACTGAAAGTGAGGCGAGTCCAGAATATAAAGGGCAGAAGGTGTTTAGTGAGAACAGATGCAGCTGTGAATAATTAACACTGCACAGAACTAATCACGGGAAATTAAGGCGTTGTCACAACAAAGAAACACAAGATGACAGGATGATGGCCATAATGATAATCAGTGTTGGGAGAAACGTGTTAACGCGTTACTGTAACACCACTACTTTTGCAGTAACGAGCTCTGTAACGAAATTACTGTTCAAAAATTCAGTAATGCGTTACACTTACTGAAATTTGATCAGACTTGTCCATACCTGTGCATGTCCGTGCATGTCCGTGGTAAGCATGTATTTCTGCATGCCCGTAGAAAGCAGGTGTAAGCAAGGGTGTAAGCAAGCACGTCAGCACTCGTTCAGTGATGCCTGCCTTTAATCTTTGATGGTGTCATATAGACACCATAGTCATAGACACTGTGACACATACACAGATTTTCATTGTGTCTATATGATGTCATATAGACATCATGTAGAGATCATAGGAACATAGTCATAGACACTGTCACACACAGATCTTCATGGTGTCTATATGATGTCATATACCCATCATGTAGAGATCATAGGGACATCAGTCCTATGGTCTATAACATCAACATGTAGACATAATAGGAACATCATAGGCGGTCCTATAATCTTTTAGTGAGTCTTTTAGTGAGTCCAGTGAAATTTATCACTGTAAATTCAAGAAATCTGTCTGTGTGTCTGTGTGTCAGTGTGTGTGTTACGACCAAAGATCATAGGACCGCCTATGATTTTCCTATGGTGTCTGCATGATGTCCTATGATGCTCCTATGTATAATACCTCCGCCAAGGAGGTTATGTTTTTACCGGGCTTTGTCTGTTTGTCTGTCTGTTACCAATATAACTCAAAAAGTTATGAACGGATTTGGATAAAATTTTCAGAACAAGTCCAAAATGGGACAAGGAAGAAATGATTAGATTTTGGTGATGATCTGAGAGTGCATACCTCCACCAAGGGCTTTGTTTGTATTTGTGCAGCAGGATTACACAAAAACTACTGGGTGGATTTGGATGAAATTTTCACCAGAGGTGGTTCTTGGGCTAGAGAGGAACTCATTATATTTTGGTGATGATCTGAGAATGCATACCTCAGCCAAGGCTCTTATCTTCTCACAGTGTGTTAGCAACAATACTCCAAAACTGATGAACGGATTTTGATGAAATTTTCAGGAAAGGTGTGTAATGGCATGGGGAACAGATGATTAGATTTTGGTGGTGATCTCAGAGTGCATACCTCCACCAAGGGCTTTGTTTGTATTTGTGCAGCAGGATTACACAAAAACTACTGGATGGATTTGGATGAAATTTTCACCAGAGGTGGTTCTTGGGCTAGAGAGGAACTCATTATATTTTGGTGATGATCTGAGAATGCATACCTCAGCCAAGGCTCTTATCTTCTCACAGTGTGTTAGCAACAATACTCCAAAACTGATGAATGGATTTTGATGAAATTTTCAGGAAAGGTGTGTAATGGCATGGGGAACAGATGATTAGATTTTGGTGGTGATCTCAGAGTGCATACCTCCACCAAGGGCTTTGTTTGTATTTGTGCAGCAGGATGACACAAAAACTACTGGATGGATTTGGATGAAATTTTCACCAGAGGTGGTTCTTGGGCTAGAGAGGAACCCATTATATTGTTGCATCTAAAATACCTGAAACCCCAATAATCAGACTGAGAGATGGAGTATACTCTCACTTATTTACTGAAAGTGAGATATGGGTACAAGCAGCGCTGGAACACAACTCTTTAGGCAATTCCCCGAGAGAGTGTGCTACCCAAACAGTGAGCCCTATAGTTTTTATAAGCTTAACCACTCCCTCATGCAAGATGGAGGGGTTTTACCTCATTGTATCTGTAATACATTTTCTGCTTATGTGGCAGCTCAGCTGTATGCAGAGCTGATTCTAACTGATTTCAACAAATGAATTATAGGGTGTAGACTAGCACGGTGGTGCACGGTGGTGCAGTGGTTAGCACTGTTGCCTTACAGCTAGAAGGTTCCTGGTTCGAATCCCCAGGCTGGTAGGGGTTGGAACCTTTCTGTGTGGAGTTTGCATGTTCTCCCTGTGCTGCGTGGGCTTACTCCGGGGGCACTGGTTTCCTCCCACAATCCAAAGACATGCATGTTAGGTTAATTGGCTGTTCTAAATTGTCCCTAGATATCTGTTTCCTATAGGCCCTTAGAATAGAGGGTAAGTACTAGTGAAAGTGCTTTAAGTGGTCTTTGTGACTAGAAAAGCGCTATATAAGTGCAGGTTAGTTAGTTAGTTAGTTAGTTAGTAAACTCTGCAGTGTTGCTTGTGAAGCAAGCAGATAAAGAAGTGTGAGAAAGACAGCAATCATGTCATTTTACCAACAATACCCCCTGTTGAGGTGTCCTATTAGGGCACCTCACTATCTATAACCTAAACTTACATTTTTGCATCTCCCCCTGTTGAGATGGGTCTAAATCCATCTCATAACCCTATTCTATCCCCTGTGTGTAGTGCTTCTAAAGTTCTATATGTGTGTAATGTCCTCCTTCCAGCAGTCATTTAGACCTACCCCCCTCAGGTCGCCATTTCTCCAGAAGACATTGGGTGTGGTGCAGACACCATGAGTTAATATAACTAACAATCCTATATGTGTAAAATATATTCAAAACTAAACTATCCTCATCTATGCATATACTGTATATGAATATATGTGAAAATGCATATATGAATATATGCATATATGAATACATTCGTATACGTGCATCTATTCTTTCATTAATCATTTATCACAAAGGAAACCTGTAGGGCAGAAGCACAGCAGAGCAAAAGCTAACACCATGTGAATGTACATTGTAGACCCTATTGCAGACCCTAAACTATCTCCTCGGCGTCTTCTAGATCCCCATTTAGGTTCAGTCGTGGCACAACCTCGTCATCGTCCTGGCAATAGGTGGGCAAGTGGGTCCCCTTGATATGGAGGCGGGTCCTTGGAAGAGAAGGCCACTAAAATAGATCTTTCTTTTATTTGTGGTTCTTGTGGGTGTTTATATATTTACATATTTATTCCATCTAGCTACAATGCTCCGCACTGTGTGTTTATATACTCATATATTTATTCCATCCAGCTACAATGCTACAATGCTCTGCACTGTGTCTGTGTGTGTGTATATATACAGTATATTTTATAGTAATATGTACATATGTATATTAGCTGCTCTTGCTTGCTTGTTTTTTTTTTTCTTGCCTTCTGATTATTGCTCTGAGTGTTGCTATCCCTGTGCTGTTGCAATCCTGGAATTTCCTCGTTGTGGGACTAATAAAGGCTTATCTTATCTTATCTTATTTTTTAGTCTTTTAATTTTTATTCTTTAATCATGGGAATACAGCAGCATCCACAAAAAACAACGATCAATAAACTAATAATTATACTTATAAGGGCTCCTTGAATTATTTTTCCCCATTTGTCAAATATAATTATCAAACCAACTACCTACAAGATTATCAATGCCAGATTAAGCTTAAGGAGCCTTTAGCTCTTATAAAGATTTTCATTTTTCTAAAATTTAAGCTATACTTTAAAAATATGCAACTTATGGATTTTATAACTATTTTAGTAAGTTGATTGATTATGCAAAAAGTTTTTCTTTTTTTCTAAACATTAATTGTGCTATATAATAATCAACCAAATCCCGCAATTTCAATAACTTTAAATGTGTAAACAATAAATTAGTATGTTCAAGATACCCGATTTTGTGTATAACATGGACAGCCCTTTTTGTAATGTTAGCAATGAATTAAGTGTACTTTTATAATTGTTACCCCAGGCCTCTATACAATAGGTCAAGTATGGAAGTATCAATGAGCAATACAAGATATAAAGTGATTTGTCTTTATTTTATTTATAATTGCAATATTTTTTGCAACTTTGTTTTGTATTTATCTGACATGTAGTTTCCAACTACTTTTATCATCTAATATTACCTTGTAATAGAAATTCACTATTGAGATCACATGTTTTATAAGCGTGTGTGTGTTACAACATATGACTGTAACTTTTATCGATATATGAACTGTTTTAATATGCTATATTAATAAGCTGTTTGATATGTCTATTGTATTTTGTGTTCCAAGATAAAGTTTTATATCACACTGACCGGCTAAAGGGTTTCATGCTCTCACTCCCTCCCCCCTTTTTCTCCTCTCCTGGGAGTAGACTGCTTAATGGCCTTGAAGCCCTGTACAGTTATGCAGCTGTTGCCTTATCATACAGTATATACTTTTTTATACTTTATGTTTCACTTATTGCAATAATCCTAAACGGGGTGTTAAATTGATTTAAAACTCCTTAATACTATCAAAGTTTGCATAGAGACTCCTACTATTAATATGTATTATTGTCCATGTCTGATCCGAATTCATAATTCCATTTAATTGTTGATCATGATAAGCACACTTACTGTTAACATGATTAAAATAGTTATTGTCTGGGCCAGTATCTCCTAAAATGTCTTGTGGTTGCTGCTCAGTATTGACAAAGGTTTCAGCTTTAATTTGTCCTAATACACTTCCATTATGAAATAAGGAAAAGGAAAAAAAAGAAGAAACACTAAGGAAAAAGAACACAAAAAGCTCCACTCATAATCTTACTGCACTATTATCCGTACATCAGAACTAAGGTTTAAATTTATCTAATTCCTCCCTTTCTCTAATCATTATTATAATAATTATATTTAAATTTCAAAAATTTTATGAAGTGTATGTTTATGTTATCATATGTCTTTTTGCATCTAATTAGAATTTTAGCATTACAAAGATAATAAATCATGGACTTCTGCCAATGTCCGAGTTCCTGGAGGCACTGTGCACTTGATACAGTGGGACTTGTGCCAGTACCCACTTAATTTTTGTAATGCAATTTTAATAAATGTAATAATCTGTATTATCTTTGTAGTAGATTCTAAATCAAGTCTCACAGTAAACATAAATTCAACACAAGTTGGACTTTCCTTAAACATTTGGAACTTTTCTCATAGATTTGCATGGTTTTCTTCCTTATCAGTTTACCTTGTTCCTTATAGACATATTTCCTTCACAATAATCTACAGATATTTCCTTAAATATCTGGAAATTTATTGATATAACTTATAACTTCTCCTATTGAATGTTGTGATTTCATTACCAAACAGTTTCATTTGTATTTTTCTCTTCATTATTGATCATCTATTGATAATTTTTATGTATTATCTATTTTTCTGAGGATTGCTAATTATTTTTGCTAATTAATTTCTTTGATACCCCCTTTTTGATGCATGGAGATGCACATGCAGCAAAGTTACAGTGTATTTGCTTGATGGGTAGTATCTTTAACTGAAAGGAAGCGTGTTACCACTTTTATGTGTTGCACACAGTTAACTTAGATGAAAATTTGTGGGTAGTACAGCTCCTTCAAAATGAAATTTCAGTAATCATGGCTTCTTTTGTGATGTCTCTTGAACTAATTTACAAATTCCATTTAAGAAAAACAAAGTAGCTGTCTGTGCAGATTTGATATGCTTCAGTATTGATAACTATAATCAGTTTATCCAGTTAAACACAGACAGGTTGAATCCTTGTGGAAGGTTGTGTCACACTCCTTCAGTCAATGGAAAAATGGACATTTTTCCTAATTATAATTTGGCTTAATTTTGTACAAGGAATGCCTCATTTTATACATTCCTTGGTAAATTATGGGGTGGAATGTAGTCCCAAGGCCCAGCTTGGCCACGGTTGAGCATCGGGAAAACACATTCCTTTTTGCTGTCACATTTCTGAAATATGATGTTGTCACACCATTATGTGGTGAGTAACATCAAATGTATCCTGCAGTGCAAAATCATATAAACATTACATTTGTAAAGTCAGAGTCATTTAAATCATTATGTTTTATGTCATTTACAATGTCATGCAACTTCATACTTAGCTTCAAAAAAATGCTTATCAATTTAGGGGTCCTTTCTCCTGGGTCAGTCAATGTCCATGTCGCCCCTTCCAGTCAATGGATGTCAATTATTGTTTTTTTATTATTTTATTACATATTGCATACGTCACCAAAGATTTATTAAATTAAAAGGTAATGATGATGTCATGATTCCTTGTTAATTTGGCAAATTTAATTCCTTTTGAAAGCTAAAAAAAAAAAATTGTGATTGCTTTTCCTTTTCCTTTTGAAAACAAAGAATAAGGAATAGCAGAAAAACCTTTAAATCAAACCTAAAGCTTCCACATTTTGAATGTGAGTTCGCTACTCACAACAAGTATTCACTAAACATTCTGTGAATTGGTTAAGGTTTTACCAATTGACATGGGTAATCACTTAGTTTTAAGATTATATTCAAACAAAACAATATTATATATTAAAAACCTTAGACCAGTGCAGCATTTAGAATTAGTAACTGTAGATATAAACCTAATCTCTGTTTTCAGGATTTTATGGCACAGGACCACAGACTGTGTGTTTTTTCTTTGAAGGCTGATTCTGTCTATTCTTATCCAGGTCAGACTGACACAATTAGGGTTGAAATGTAAATAAGCATTGCTTATTTACATTTAATGCTCAGCACTGGGTGTGTTTATATATTTATATATCTACATATTATTCCATCTAGCTACATTGCTCCGCACTGTGTGTGTTTATATACTTGCATATTTATTCCACCTAGCTGCAATGCTCCGTACTGTGGGTGTTTATATATTTACATATTTATTCCATCCAGCTACAATGCTCTGCACTGTGTGTCTGTGTGTGTGTGTATATATATATATTTTATAGTAATACGTACATATGTATATTAGCTGCTCTTGCTTGCTTGTTTTTTTCTTGCCTTCTGATTGTTGCTCTGAGTGTTGCTATCCCTGTGCTGTTGCAATCCTGGAATTTCCCCGTTGTGGGACTAATAAAGGCTTATCTTATCTTATCTTATCTTATCTTAAGATTGCATATGTCATTTATTAAAAGGTGAGTATAGTATTAGGCTATTTAAACAAAGCAACAATATAACATACAATTACCAAGGCCTCTGTTTGATAGTCCCTAGTCTCCATAGTCTCTGGCAAATCATATCCACAAACACATTAATTATCAATCTCTTTTGAACTTCTATGCTTTAAATAATGTAATATAGGGTATACATAAAGTCTTCAGTGATTAGGCATTATTAAGTGGCATCATGATATTGTAATATTCAATTAATTTCATCATTGTCATGCTGGTAACATTGATTAAGATGTAAACATTTGTACTTAACTTAGTGTTCTATGTGCCTGTAGTCACGTCGTCACACGTTAGTCCTGTGTCCCTTTTTTCCCTGTAAAGTGCACTGTTATGCTTCAATCAAAGAAAAAAGTCAGTGATACGTCAAAAAATTGCTTTAAAAAAATATGTAAATAACTTATCACGTATGCAACATTAGTTAAAAACCCACTAAGTTAGATTGAAAAAGTAAAACCCCAAAACTTTGTAAAAATACCCATAGTTAGATTACTTCTCTTCCACACAGCCTGTTTTTTCATTCTCCCTTTTTCTAAAACAACCACACACACAAACACAGAATTGCCTCTCTCTCCTATCTCCACAAGGTCGAAGCAGCATGTAACCCTTGCCTTATGTTAATTAGGTAAGGGGAATAATTAAGTGTAGACCAGTTGCTAGGTTTGTAAGGGTTACAATAGGGAATTAGAGTGAGTGTGGAATGAAATAGCTGGAGGCAAGAAATGAGCAATTCATGTCTGTATTAATAAATATAGACGGAGCAAAATATACAATGTGTAGTGGATGCGTTCGAATGATGAGGCTGAGTTTTATTTCTCAGGTTCAGCTTTATTGACAGAACACATCCTCTAGCATTCTCAAAGCAGGAAGAAGAGAAAGAATCATCTCACATCACCCTTTTATACGTTTCCAGCATCAGAACTCAAGTCACATGGTGCTTCAGTAAACATACAGTCACAAAGCATCTCTTTGAAACTTCACCATTGTCTCTCATTCATTGATGAACTGGAAATCCCTCCGGGGCATCTTCTTTGGGACAAAAAGGCAAATCTCACACCTCCTCGTTATCTTCTGCAGATTCGAGTCTTTTGTCCTTCCAGACCTGAAGCCCCCAATACACATGCAGTCATACCTCTGTGGAAATGTGAGCCCAACATATGTGTCACCACATATACCCCCCCCCCCCCCCCGTCTATTAAGGGCAATACATGCATGGCATAAAAAAAGAAAAGAAAAAAACACAAAACATTCCACATATCACTAATACAATCCACCAGTTGCCTGGGTTTTAACCTTCTGCCGAATCTGCTGCAACCTGGCTTTGCTACCCGTGCAGCGTCTCTCTGCATCTGTGGATTAAAGCTGTTAGCACGCTTCTGTGAAGATTCTGGAGAATGTTTCCTCGGCGGTCTGCAACGGCGGGGGGGCCTCGCTAGCTGCACTTGCTCATCAGCCAAAACAAAAGCGGGTTTGAGCCTGTTTATGCAGATCAACTACCTTCTGCCCCCTAATTCTAGCAGAAAATGCTTCTGCCCGGTCTCCAGCACTCTGAAAGATCCGTCATAAAACGGTTGCAAACTTGGACGCTGAGCCAAGTTTTTGTTTTTGTTTAACAAAAACAAACTCTGCATTTTTTAAAGCCTTTGGCACAAAAACGCGTGGGAAACTGTGATGAACCGGGCCAGGGAGTGTGTTTGCTCCTGAGTCACTCTGCCATGGCTGAGCAGGGGGGCAATTTGGTGCGGGATTATTGGGGAGAAATTCCCCCGGCAAACGGAGAGGTTGTGCAAAAACTAACTCAGCTGGGGAAGCATGCAAATCTTCTTTAGGTGCAGAACGCAACCCCAATAAAACCCATGGAAGTTTGTCCACCCAATTTGTATCCGTCAGCGATGCTCTGAGGGCTGCTTTTAATGACCTGTGAAAGCGTTCGCATAAACCATTAGCCTGGGGGTTATATGCGGTGGTGCGATGAATCTTCACCCCCAAGCTGCGGGCCATCGATGACCATAGTTCGGAAATAAATTGGGGACCCCTGTCGGAGGTTATGTCCGACGGGACTCCGAAACGCGCAACCCACGCTGTTAAAAATGCTCGCGCAACTTCTTCCGCTGTGGTTGATGTCAGAGGAATCGCCTCTGGCCAACGCGTGGTGCGATCCACCATCGTCAAAAGATGTGTGTGCCCGTGTGATGGCGGAAGCGGGCACACCAAGTCAACATGCACGTGGTCAAAACGCTTAGCGGGGATGTGAAAAGGTTCCAACGGAGCCTTAGTGTGTCTGTGTATTTTGGCTCGCTGACACGCTACGCAGGCTGCCGCCCATTCCTTGACCTGTTTGCGCAACCCGGGCCAAACAAATTTCTCCCCCACCAACTTAATCGATGCGCGCACTCCCAGGTGCACCAGAGAATGGACCGAGTCAAAAACGCGGCGACACCATGCGGCTGGCACCACGGGGCGGGGCCGTCCCGTGGAGACATCGCAGATTAGTGGGGGCATACCAATTTGCTGCACCCTGTGCTCCAGCCTTAACCCTATTGGTCCAGACTGGAGCGCGCGCACGTCCGCATCATTAACCTGCTCCGCGGCCATGGCTGCATAATCTAACCCTACACAGACCGGGGCTGCGCACGCTCCCACGTCGCTGCCCGGGTCCGCGGCCACAGCTACAGAGTCTGCCCCCAGGGGGCTTGGTGTTGCTACCACGCGCGAGAGACAGTCTGCCACAACATTGTGTTTACCCGCGACATGCTGGATATCAGTGGTGAACTCCGATATCGCGGCTAGTTGCCTTTGTTGCCGGCCTGACCAGGGTTCTGAAATCTTGGCCATCGCAAACGTTAGCGGTTTGTGATCCACAAACGCGGTGAAGCGTCGCCCTTCCAACCAGAACTGGAAATGGCGGATGGCAAAGTGTAGGGCCAAAAGCTCCCTGTCGAACGCACTGTATTTACGCTCACTATCGCGCAGGGTTCTGCTGAAAAATGCGAGAGGTTGCCAGGTACCTGCCACAAACTGTTCAACAACCGCCCCCACTGCTACATCGGAAGCGTCGGTGGTAAGCGCCATGCGGGCCATTGGAACTGGGTGCGCTAACAAAACTGCGTTTGCCAGGGCTGATTTGACCTGGGCAAAAGCGCGCTCCCGCTCCGGAGACCATTCAACTTTATTTGCGGGCTTTTGTTTTTTTAACGCAGTATATAATGGCTGCATGAGCCGCCTCGGAGCTTGGGAGGAACCGGTTGTAAAAATTAACCATTCCCAGAAACTCCTGCAGCGCCTTGACCGTTTGAGGTTGCGGAAAATCTGTTATTGCGCGCACCTTATCGGGCAGAGGAACCGCTCCTTCTGCCGAAACGCGATGCCCCAAAAAATCAATCTGCGCCACCCCAAACTGGCACTTCGCTGGGTTAATTATTAACCCGTGCTCTGCCAGCCTCCGAAAAACTGCTGTGAGGTGGCTTTCGTGTTCGCCTTCGGACATGCTGGCTACTAAAATATCATCCAAATAAATGAACACGAAAGGAAGGTCGCGTAAAACTGTATCCATCATACGTTGGAAAGTCTGCGCGGCCCCCTTGAGGCCAAAAGGCATGCGCAAAAACTCAAAAAGGCCGAAAGGAGTTATAACCGCTGTTTTGGGTACATCCTGCGCGCGCACTGGAACTTGGTGGTAACCGCGCACCAAGTCTATTTTAGAAAAAATGCGTGCCCCCGCCAAATGAACAGAAAAATCCTGAATGTGCGGAATCGGGTAGCGGTCATGTGCTGAAACGTTGTTCAACCTGCGGAAATCGCCGCAAGGTCGCCACGAGCCATCAGCTTTTGGGACCATGTGTAGCGGCGAAGCCCAGGGGCTTTTGGAGTGTCTAATAATGCCCAGTTTTTCCACATTGGCGAACTCCTCGCGCGCGATGGCCAGTTTAGCTGGGTCCAAGCGCCGAGCTTTTGCAGCCCGGTGGTGGTGATAAAATGCTCCACCCCATGTTTAGCCACCGTCGCCGAAAACGTGGGGACTGTGAGTGCTGGGAACTGAGCGAGCAATGTGTGAAACTTACCACCTGCAGCTGAGACGCTGGCATGTGCAGTCGGCGGGGCCACCCGAGCTGTGCAGGGGATAGAATGAAAAGACAGTGCATTAATCAGATGTCTATTAGCAAGGTCAACCAATAAACCATGTGAGCACAAAAAATCAGCCTCTAACATGTTGAAACTGACTGCTGCTACAATAAAAGTCCACTCAAATGAACGGCCCTGTAAGGACAGGAGCATGGTCCTCTCACCGAACGTTTTAATCGTGAAGCCGTTCGCTGCTGACACTGACACCCAGGGAGCTTTAGATGGCATCAGCCATTCCGCGTAGGTGGGTGTGACGAAACTCAGCTGGGAGCCTGTGTCCACGAGGAACTGTTTCCCCGAGTGTGCATCCGTCAGGTAAAGCAGCTTGTTCTCGTCGCCGAGGGTCGCAGCTGCTACCGGCCCTCGGTCTTGGCGTTTCCCTGGCGCTTGAAGTGGCACGGCGGGACGCACTTGTGTGCTCTCTCTGCAAAACGGCGGTGGTAGAAGCACAGGCCGTCCTCCGCTCCACGCCGCCTGGTCCCCATCGCCGCCATCGTTGGTGCGTCTGGCGCTGCGGCCGCTGGTTCCGAGCCGTCTCCAGGCGTCGTTCCTGGGCTAGCTGCCGCGGCCGAAACCGCGTTCCTCTTGTGGGCGTCGACAAGCCGCTGCGCCTCGTTGCTCAGCCCATGGTAGTCTCGCCTGGCCAATCGGGGTGACTCTGCCAGGGCTACTCTCACTGCTGGCGGCAGGGTCCGGAGGAAAAGGTGGGCGAAAATAAATTCGCCATCCTCGGAGTCTTTCAACCTCAGCATCTTCACCATCAGGTCCGCAGGTCTATCGTTCTCCCACTCCATCAACGTCAGGAGCCCCTCTGCTCGCTGTTGGACCGAAGGGGTGAAATGGCTGATCAGCGCGTCCTTCAATGCGCTGTACTTGTCGCTGTTCGGTGGGTGATTAACCAGATCCTCCACCCTCTGGACCGTGTTGCTGTCCAGCTTTGCTACCACATGGTAGAATCTTGTGTCGTCGTTAGAGATTCTCCAGAGGTTGAACTGCGCCTCGACCGCGCTAAACCATGAGCGCGGGCTGTGCTGCCAGAAATCGGGCAGCCGAATCGTGGAGGCGGCCATCAGGCTGGCTTCCGCCGAGCCCCACTCGGGAGAATTCTGTCTGCTCATTCTTAGTCGTAGGTCACCAGTGTAGTGGATGCGTTCAAATGATGAGGCTGAGTTTTATTTCTCAGGTTCAGCTTTCTTGACAGAACACATCCTCTAGCATTCTCAAAGCAGGAAGAAGAGAAAGAATCATCTCACATCACCCTTTTATATGTTTCCAGCATCAGAACTCAAGTCACATGGTGCTTCAGCAAACATACAGTCACAAAGCATCTCTTTGAAACTTCACCATTGTCTCTCATTCATTGATTAACTGGAAATCCCTCCGGGGCATCTTCTTTGGGACAAAAAGGCAAATCTCACACCTCCTCGTTATCTTCTGCAGATTCGAGTCTTTTGTCCTTCCAGACGTGAAGCCCCCAATACACATGCAGTCATACCTCTGTGGAAATGTGAGCCCAACATATGTGTCACCACAAATGTACAAATATACAAATATAACAACGGCCGGCATGAAATAAAACCCCAAAAGTGTCCTACTGAGCTCAGTGTTTGTTTGTCCTTTCGGGTTAGTCGTTTGACCAGTCAAGATGTCTTGTAACTCCAGACTCAGGTTTGTTTTCCTCTTTTAAAGCGGCGACTTGGGTTGTTACCACTTTAAATCCTGGGCACCGGAGAGAGGGATGTCCTTCAATCGAGATCTTGGTTAGATCTTCAGATCAATCTCGGTTCAGTCTCGGGTCATGCTCACCATCTCCATTCGGAGAGAATCCAGGATCCAGAAGGGTTTTGGTCGGCAACCAAAAAAACCTAGCCTGCACGACAATAATGGTATTATTTTTTACAGCTAGAGTAATTCGTCTTCCAATCCCTTCTTATATAACACCATAGCTTAGTGTTTAAATTCTTCTCTCATATTACTATTATCACAATCCAGCAATATAGTAATATCTTACATTTCACATCTTGCATCTTACATGCATGTGTTCTTTTTCTTCTCTCACAATCTCTCTAGTAGCACATGAAATACCCCTTTTTCATATAACCAGTTAAATGAAATCCTCTTCCTATCTCTACATCATTTAACAATGAAATTATGATTACTCCTCCCTAACCTTGTCTTTGTAATTCATGAAATGAATCACAATTAATTTATCACATAACCAGGGAATATACTGTCCCATCACATCCAATATTCCCTTTTAATAATCAGAAGAACCCGGTCTTAGCTACTGGGTTTAGCATAACCTATGCTTTTACCTAGAGGGCTAACACCATGTGCTTTTAGCATCAAACTACACATTACATTCAACAGAAATGGTGCATAAGAGCTAAAAGTACTTCAGCATACTGTTGGGGACTGAAATCACATTTAGAAAAACCATACAGACACAAGGACAGCCTTTTCCATTGCTTTTAAACAGAAAAAAACCCACTCGCGACTAGCATTAGCATAGCGCTAATGTTAGCATGTATCCCACTCACCAAGATGAGATTTCAGGGTGAACACAACAGAATGAGGTTCAGGGTGAACACAGAAGTCACCGCTTCACGGCCTCTCAAGCTCGTGCTCCCATCAACTTAGGATAATAAAGGTTGCAAATTAGCGTTTGGAGAGTGTTTAGATCCATTTATAGTATTCTATCTGAATTAGCTTACCAAGAAGAGGTGTCAATGTGAGGACAGATCGTCCTACAGTTCCTCTCCTCCGCTCGCAGATCGTGAAAAGAACGATTTCCAGCATAGCGCCTCAGCACTTTGCTTGGAAGGCGGGGCTAATATTGCTCTTAACGAATAGAAAGACCCAGGTCATCCAACGTGACCATGAACCGGAAATTCAAAAGTTGGATGACGAGGATCGCACTTCCTCTTCCCCAAGAGAATCGGTTTTCAAAATAAAATCATACAATTGTATTAATACAATTTACATCTGAGAAAAAGGGTCATTTTCTCAGCTGGGTTACAAGCAACCTTCCAGAAAGACAAAACAACCCAAACTGCGATAATCCACATAAACGACTTTGTCTATTTTATTTGGTAGGGGGCCCCCCATATTGCCAAACAAGCCATCTCTTTGTAACCATTTTACCCCTATTTTAAGCTGTTTTTGCTCTTCATCTAGTTTAAATGTTATAGTCTAATATCAATATCTTATAGCATAGAATGAAATTATTATTATGATCTTATTTATTTACACTTCCTCACGACAATATTGCCTCACACATCACTGTGTTTTTTACTATAATTAGTTTAGTTATATTATTATATATCACCTATGAACCGATCGTCCAGATCGGGTTACTTAAAACTTATGCGTTTATTTCACACACAGTAGGTCCCTATCTAATGCAGTAAGACCAACTATATTTTAGAGATGCGCCCATTGCAATTTTCTCAAGGAGTTACAACCTTTTGATCTGAGCTAAATACGCGAGGGGTGCCAACTCTACTTTTTGAAACCAAACAATGATCTCAAGGGGTTTAAACCTTTTGGAAAAGCTATGTACCAGCCGAATAACACCTCTTTTTCTGTAACCCTATATCAGTCACCCCGGGGTTTGAACCTTTTATCCGGACTGTACAATGCACAACGGGGTAACTCTACTTTTCAGTGACCTCAATAAATACTTGCCACTGGGGGGTTTAAACCGATTACCATTACTATTACTATTTGAGTGGTCTTTGTGACTAGAAAAGCGCTATATAAGTGCAGGTTAGTTAGTAGTTAGTTAGTTACCCAAGCTCTCTCCAACTCTACTTTCTGGAACAGTATTAACACGTATAACTAATTCCACGTGGTTAAAACCATTTGGAGATTTCATCAAACTCAGTAAATACATTTCTTAAAACAACATATCATAAATTCAAGACCATATCTCAGTTTCATTCCAAAAATAAAATCACACGTGCATGAATATTTAATCTCTACAGAAAGGGCTGTCCCCAAAGGGACAGGCAGAAATTTATTGAAAAAGGTTTTCTGCTCACCTCTTATCATGTTGCGGCCGCCAGTCTGTAGAGAAAAAAATCCTCACACCGTTTACAAAACTAAAACTAAAATTTAGCCTTGTAACTGGGCGGAAACACCAAATTGTTGAGTCTAAAATACCTTAAACCCCAGTTCTTTGATACGATGGCCAAATAATCAGACTGAGAGATGAAGTATACTGTCACTTATTTACTGAAAGTGAGATATGGGTACAAGCAGTGCTGGAACGCAACTCTTTAGGCAATTCCCCGAGAGAGTGTGTTACCCAAACAGTGAGCCCTATAGTTTTTATAAGCTTAACCACTCCCTCATGCAAGAGGGAGGGGTTTTAAGCTTCACCACTCCCTCATGCAAGAGGGAGGGGTTTTACCTCATTGTATCTGTAATACATTTTCCGCTTATGTGGCAGCTCAGCTGTATGCAGAGCTGATTCTAACTGATTTCAACAAATGAATTATAGGGTGTAAACTAAACTCTGCAGTGTACCGTGTGAAGCAAGCAGATAAAGAAGTGTGAGAAAGACAGAGCAATCATGCCATTTTACCAACATATTTTGGTGATGATCTGAGAATGCATACCTCAGCCAAGGCTCTTATCTTCTCACAGTGTGTTAGCAACAATACTCCAAAACTGATGGACAGACTTTGATGAAATTTTCAGGAAAGGTGTGTAATGGCACGGTGAACAGATGATTAGATTTGGGTGATGATCTGAGAGTGCATACCTCCACCAAGGGCTTTGTTTGTATTTGTGTAGCAGGATTACACAAAAACCACTGGATGGATTTGGATGAAATTTTCACCAGAGGTGGTTCTTGGGCTAGACAGGAACCCATTATATTTTGGTGATGATCTGAGAATGCATACCTCAGCCAAGGTTCTTATCTTCTCACAGTGTGTTAGCAACAATACTCCAAAACTGATGGACAGACTTTGATGTAATTTTCACCACAAGTGGCTATAGGCCTACACACAAACCCATTACATTTTGGAGGTGATCCATGAGAAACAGAAGGAGCCTCGGCGGAGGTATGCGCTCTATGAGTGCTTTTCTAGTTTGTAAAATGTCCTATGATGTTCCTATGTATAACGACTTGTGTGAAAAAATTATCCGTCCTTGGACTGCATCACTCACAATCATAGGACTCACTATGACATCATCAAAGATCAAAGGCAGGCATCACTCACGCTCACTTACGATCATAGGACATCAAAGATCAAAGGCAGGCATCACTCACACTCACTTACGATCGTAGAACATCAAAGCTCAAACGCAGGCATCACTCACAATCATCGGACTCGCTATGACATCAACAAAGATCATAGGACTCGCTATGATACAATCAAAGATCAAAGGCAGGCATCACCAACGTTATGGCATCTAGCTCTGACGGGTATGACCAAGATGAGGTGGGCTGGATACTATCCAGGCCTGGGGGCCGGAAAAGACCAGCTAGGGGGGCACCAAGACTTAGAAGCGACTCAGATGACAGTGATGCGGGAGGAAGTAACAATGCGAAGAAAACATGAACTGGCCAAAATGGATGGCAGTTTGAGGACGTAGGGAATGACTGCAAGGTTGTCATTGAGTTCAATCAGGGTGGGGGGCACTATCACCCAGTTAAGCTAACAAAAGCAATTGAGAAAGAAATTGAGAGAGTTAAGTTTGCAAAGTTCTTGAAGAATAACCGGCTGTTAATTCATGCCACAAGTAAACAACAGCAACAGAAAATACTGACAATGACATGTCTAAACGGAGAACAAATGAAGGCACATGTTCCTGGTGTGACAGCTAACTTGAGGGGAGTTATATCAGGTGTCCCTTTGTGTATGTCTATGGAAGAACTGAAAAACGAGATCCAAGGAGGAAAGGTGAAGGATGTGAAAAGGCTACAGAGTGAAAAAGAAGTCTTGCTGAAGGACACACAGTCTGTAATGATTCAGTTTGAGGAAACACTCCCTAAATCAGTCCTAATAGGATGCATGTATTTCAGTGTCAGAGAATACGTCCCAAAGCCACTCGGGTGCTACAAATGTCAAAGGATGGGTCACACTGCTCAGCAATGTAGGGGAAAGCTAAGATGTGCTAGATGTGGAGGGGAGCATGAATATGGTAAATGTGACAAGGACGCCAAAGTAAAGTGTTGCAACTGCAGGGGTGAGCACAGTGCTGCATATGGAGGATGTGTTGTGCAGAGGGAAGCTAGACAAGCCCAGGAAATCAGAATAACTAAGAAAATCTCATATGCGGAAGCTCTAAAGACAGTTAGAGAGGCAGGAATAGTCAGAAACACAGCAGGACTTCCTCAAAGAAGTGCAGTTCAAATGGACGCCCAGCAATCAACAGGTCCCATGCAAGCACAGGATCATGCAGCTGCAAGGAATGTTTGTGTTCATAAATGCAAAATGGATGATGGCACATTGATAGTTCAGAGGACAAACTTTATAGCTTTTATCTGCCACACCATGAATGTTGCTGCACAGCTACAGAAGAAAAGTGACAGAATCAAAACCGCTGTGGAAGCAGCAGAAAGCTTCCTAGATGTGAAAGATATCACAGCTGACCAGATTCATGCTTTATTGAAAGCTGAACCTGGGAAGACTGCACATGCTGAAACAAGACCTTAATTATGGTACTACACATACTATAGTGGAATGCGAGGAGTCTTATAGAAAATGGACAAGAACTCAAGAAGTATCTTTATGAACTAGAAGTTGTTCCACAGGTAGTGTGTATACAGGAGACATGGCTTTAACCTCACTTAGATTTTGTTATTCCAGGATACAGTTCAATCAGACAGGATAGAATTAGCACTGTAAATGGAGGAGGATGTGCCACTTTCATTAAAGATGGCCTGGTATATAGGGTGATTCCCTCCCCTGAGGATATAGAGTGTAATATTATTGAAATATGTAGGCTAAATGGACAAGGAAATATTAAGCTGATTAATTATTACAACCCATGTAGGAAGTTAACAGCAGATATTTTCAGTGCTATGACAGGGGAAGGGCATATGAAAGAGGTATGGTGTGGAGACTTTAATGCCCACAACAGCTTGTGGGGAAGCACACATACAGATAACAATGGAAATGTTGTGGAAGAGATGTTAGATGAAAGATCGTTAATTTGTCTACACAGTGGTGAAGGTACCAGGGTGGATGTGCATAGGGGCACATTGTCATGTATTGACCTGACTCTGGTATCTGATTCTTTAGTGAGCACCTGTGAATGGACGGTTATGAACAGGACAACTATGGGAAGTGATCACTTCCCAATACTTACAGTCATTAAAACTGAAGTATATACAAGATGGAAGATGTTTTACAAGATGGTGTTTTGACAAGGCAGATTGGGGAAAATTTAGGCAATACTGTGTTCAATTGTATCATTTGGTAACATTAGAAGGTGGGCAAGGGGGCAATGGATCAGCGTTCTCGTCGCGCCCTCCGCCAGTACCCGGGCTCGCCTGGGGAAGCTAATGATCCTACCAGCAGACTAAATTCGAAGAGACGACGCCTCTGTGCCAAGTCAAAGAAGAATCCTAGTCACAGTCCTAAAGCCGAAAGCAAACAGCCCCAAGAGCACTTTGTGGTAGGATCTGCCCTTCGCATATTACAACTAAACGTTGAAGGCCTATCTGCAGCCAAGCGAAGCCTTATTGAAGTCCTCGCCTTCCAACATTCAATTGATGTAATCTGCCTCCAAGAGACTCATATTGGCACAGAGGAAGCTGGCCGCTTCACCATCAAAGGCTTTGACCTCCTGTGCTATGTTCTACATGCTAAACATGGACGTGCCACCTATGTGCGTTCTGACATAGTTGAAGCAAATCACTTGATAACAACACATTTCTCAGACACCATAATCATTGGTGGCTTCCATATTGTCAATGTGTACAAGCCCCCTAATGCCAACTGGGATCTGCAGGTCTTACCCACCCTACCCCACCCTGCCATCTATGTGGGGGACTTTAACAGCCATCACCCTGACTGGGGGTACCCAGCAGTGGACAGTGATGGGGAGGCACTTTCAGACTGGGCATCCAGAAATGACCTCGCTTTGATATACGACCCCAAACAAAGGGGTACCTTCCACTCTGCTAGGTGGAAGAAGGACTATTCTCCTGACCTGTGTTGGGTCAGCTCTTTGAATGGGGAGCCATATCCTACACAGATCCTCATTCTTGATGATTTTCCACACAGCCAACACCGGCCCCTGCTTGTACACATTGGCCTACAACTTCCAGTCATATACAGCCCAAGGAAGATGCGCTGGAACTTCCGCAAAGCCAACTGGAAGAAATTCAGTGAAACTCTGGACCGGAGCGTTGTTACCATCCCACTCCACACCATCACTGTAGATGAAGCATACAACCGCTTCTGCAGCGCAATCTTCAAGGCTGCCCATACTGCAATCCCACGAGGCTACCGACCCCTCTATGTCCCATGTTTGGACGGAGAAAGTGCTGCCCTCCTACAATCCTATCAAACATCAGGGGACCCAGAGATAGCAGACCATCTCATTGAATCGCTAAATACAGCCCGGCGAAAGAAATGGGAGGAGACAGTTGCTGACCGGAGCTTTACCCACTCTAGCAGGAAATGTTGGAGCCTCATCCGTCGCCTAGGAGCTGCACAGAAGCCCCCTAGCCAAAGCCGAGCATCCGTCACACCCAACCAAGTTGCATCCCACCTACTGACTATCGCCAAAGCACCCCAAGACAAAGACACCAGAACAACAGTTACAACTGAGCTAAAAAAACACCAAAAAATGCCTGTAGAGGAAACGAACCCTGAACCCTTCGAGGCTGCTGAACTGGAGAAAGTCCTACAGGGCCTGAAATGTGGAAAGGCAGCAGGATACGATAACATCTTCCCAGAATTCATGAAAAATCTTGGCCCCCGAGCCCTAACCTGGTTGACACAATTCTACACAAGGATCACACAAACGAACTCGATCCCAAAGAAATGGCGGGCAGCAAAGGTCATTGCCATCCCAAAACCTGGCAAAGACCACAAACTACCAGCAAGCTACCGCCCAATCTCCCTACTCAGCGTTCCTTACAAAATCATGGAGCGCCTAATACTGCAACGCATTTCCCCAGAAATAGAGGATATTCTAAGTGTGGATCAAGCAGGTTTCCGCAAGGACCGCAGTACAGGAGAACAAGTACTGGCCCTAACCACCTTCATTGAAAATGGCTTCGAGAGCAGACTGAAGACAGGGGCTGTGTTTCTCGATCTTACAGCCGCCTATGATACGGTCTGGCACAAAGGCCTCCTCCTGAAACTTATAAAGGCGATCCCTGCTTGGGCAACAGCAATTATAAAAACGCTGCTGACCAACCGAAGGTTCAGAGTCCACCTCAGTCAGAACACAAGTGCATGGAGAATGCAGAAAAACGGACTCCCACAAGGCTCAGTTCTAGCTCCAACTCTGTTCAACCTCTACATAAACGACCTGCCTACTACAAAATCCCGCAAATTCATCTATGCAGACGACATCTGTCTGGCATTCCAAGCACCAGACTTTGAACCACTGGAACGGGTGCTCACGGAAGATCTTGCTAAACTGGACCAGTTCTGCAAAATCTGGCGCCTAAAACCAAGCCCAGCAAAAACCGTCTCCAGTGTATTTCATCTCCACAATGCAAAAGCTGCCAGAGAACTAAACATCCACCTGAGCGGACTCAAGCTTAAGCATGCCCCAAATCCAACTTATCTTGGAGTGACCCTTGATAGGACCTTATCCTTCAAGGAACATCTAAAGTGGACGGCTGCTAAGGTGAAAGTACGAAACAACCTGCTCTGCAAGCTCGCTGGTGCAAAATGGGGGGCGGCAGTCTCCACCCTGCGCACCTCAGCACTGGCCCTTTCATACTCTGTAGCAGAATATTGTGCCCCTGTCTGGTCCAGGTCATCTTACACACACCATGTAGACACCCAGCTCAACTCAACCATGAGAACTATAACTGGAACAATCCGCTCAACACCACTCCCCTGGCTCTCTGTACTGTCAAACATAGCCCCTCCTCACATCCGGCGAGCAGCATTAACTCAAAGGATGCTCCAAAAAGTTAAAGATTTTCCTCACTTACCAATCCATGCAGATATCTACACCCCACCCACTGCCCGACTTTCATCCAGACGGCCGATTTGGAAAAACCCTCCCCCAGCTGACTTTACCATCCAGACAGCTTGGCAAGAGGAATGGGAGACCAAGGAGGTCCCAAACAAACAGCTGGTGATAAACCCCAACCAACAGGTCCCGGGCACCAACCTCCCAAGGAGACAGTGGTCTACACTCAATCGCTTCAGGACTGGACATGGCCCCTGCTTGGCCAGCCTTCACAGATGGGGCAGTAGCCCTAGCCCACTGTGCGCATGTGGAGAGGAGCAAACTATGGAACACATCATAGAGGCTTGCCCGCTCCAAAGACTGGAAGGAGGATTACACACCCTCCATACAGCAAACCAGGAGGCAACTGCTTGGCTTAAGGACTTTGCATTCGCTAAATAAATAAATTAGAAGGTGGCATAGAAGAGTGTTCAAGTCAGGTAACCAATCATAGTCTGAATGCTGCAATAGCAAGTATACCTAAGAAAACAACACAGGGTAGGAAGAAGGTTGTACCCTGGTGGAATGATGAATATAGTATTGCAATTAAAGAGTGAAATAAGGCATTCAGAGAGCTGAGGAAGAATATGACTAGTGAAAGCTTAATAGAGTATTAAAAGAAAAGGGCAGTAGCTCGAAGGATTATTAAAAACAGGAAAAGGTCAACATGGAGACAATTTTGTTCCACCCTTGGTAGGAAAACAGAACTTGGTGATGTCTGGGGTATGTTCAAAAAAAAAATGAGTGGGAAAAGGGTATCAGTTAAAATTCCAGCTTTAGTGAATGGAGACAAGATGGCTGTATCAGATAAAGAAAAGGCAGAAGTCCTAGGTATAGCATTTGCAGCAGTACATAGAGGAGACCATCTTGGTGAGAGTCATAGACAGCAAAGGCAGCATAAACTCAGAGAAAATGCAAACTTAAAAAATGAAGTGAAAGAGAACATGACTGTGTTAGACCTTGAGCTCACAATGTCAGACCTTAAGAGAGCTTTGCAAGATAGTGGATACACAGCTCCAGGATATGATCGGTTAAGCTATGCTATGTTCCGGCAGCAGCCTATGCAATAAATGCAACTGGTGCTGAAATTGTTTAACAGGATATGGAAGGAGGGGGTTATCCCAAGTGTGTGGAAAAAGGCTGTAATTTTACCATGGACATTGGTAATTTTAAAATGGCCATTGGTGGTAGGATGTATAATTGGATAATGGATTTTTTTAACACACAGGACAGTTAGGGTTAAAGTAGGATCAGAAGTTTCTAAGGACTTTGAAATAGAAAATGGTGTTCTTCAGGGGAGTGTAATAAGCCCTGTTTTATTCAATATAATGATTAATGACATGTTTGAGGATCAAGAGGGATCCATCAAAACAGCACTATATGCAGATGATGGAGCCATATGGACGAGGGGAAGAAATGAAAAATCGGTGTTCAAAAACATCAGGAAAGCAATGGAGAAAGTGGAAAAGTGGTCATATGACTGGGGATTTAAATTTTCAAACAGAAAAACCTGCTATATGACTTTCACAAAAAAACGCAGAACTGGTACAGAACCATTAACATTATATAATCAACCAATAGAGAAAGTCAGTGAGTTCAACTATCTAGGATTGTTGTTTGATAGTGCATACACATGGAGAGTTCATGTTGAAAATCTGGAGACAAAATGCAAAAAGTCATTAATCTCATAAAAGCTGTAGCTGGACATGAATGGGGTGCAGATAAACAGGCATTAATTGATATTTACAGAGCACTAATGCGATCAACAATAGACTACGGATGCATGATTTATGGAGCAGCGGCAAAGACGACACTGGAAAAAATAGACAAAATGCAGCATAGAGCGCTTCGCCTGTGCACTGGAGCCATCAAAACAACACCAAACAATGCAGTTTTAATAGAAGCAGGAGAAATGCCAATGGATTTGAGAAGAGATAAACTTGCATTATCATACTGGGTCAAGCTGAAAGGAAGTGACAAAGCAAATATTTCAAAAACAACACTACAAGACTGCTGGGAATACTCTTAATTTCCAGGGACATGTGTTTGGGTGGACAATTGAAAGAAGGACCAGAATGTATGGGCTGCACACTATTGATATAGCTAACACCAGTCCAGTGAGTAATTTTCCCCCTTGGCTGTTTCCGGGAATAGAAGTAGATGCTACTCTGCTAATGAGGAAAAAGTATTGGCATATGAGTGAAGTTGGTCTTAAAACAAGCATTTACCTCAGGAACAACTACTATAACTTTTTACAGCTCTATACTGACGGTTCAAAGAATAAAGAGGGCTCTGTTGGAGTGAGAGTATACATCCCAGAATTTAAGGCGACCATCGCAAAAAGACTGTCCAACAATACATCCGTGTTTACAGCAGAGATGGTGGCAATAATTATTGCTTTGCAGTGGGTGGAGGAGGTCAGACCGGACCAGGTGGTGGTGTGCATGGACTCACTTGCAGTGCTAAACACCATACAGACTCTAATATCTACAAGGGAAGACTTGGTGATTGAGCTATATCACAGTTTATTTAGGGTACACAGGAGTGGTGGAGAAGTTCAGTTTTGTTGGGTACCTGCACATGAAGGATTGAAAGGGAATGACTGTGCAGACAAATTAGCAAAAAGTGCTCTTGGAAAAGAGATAACTATACCATTGTCTCTTGGAAAAGGTGAAGGAAAAGCAGTAATCAAGAAAAAGGGAACTGAGCTATGGCAAAAAAAAAAGATGGGATGAAGATCATAAAGGTAGATTGTATTACAAAATACAAAAATCTATTGCAATAAAGAACTTCATAACAACCAAAAGGAGGGAAGACATCATTATGGCAGGACTCAGACTGGATCACACAGGTTTAAACAGCACTTTATTCAATTCAATTCAATTCAATTCAATTCAACTTTATTTATATAGCGCCATTTCACAACAACAGTCATCTCATAGCACTATCAACTGTAGGGGGGAACCCCCACAGTTGCAGAAAGTTGCAGAAAGACCCCAGCAATCAGGCGATCCCCTGTGAGCAAGCACTTGGTGACGGTGGAGAGGAAAAACTCCCTTTTTAACAGGAAGAAACCTCCAGCAGAACCAGGCTCAGGGAGGGGCAGTCATCTGCTGCGACTGGCTGGGGGGTGAGGGGATAGAGAAGAAGAAAAGAACAGACATGTAGAGAGCAAACAGCACGATGGGGACTCAATCTAAGGGAGAGAACAAACAAATGTTAATGACCAGCAAAAAAAATATTTCATAGAGAGTGAGGAAAGGAGTGAGGCCCAGTGCATTACTGGAGGTCCCCCGGCTGACTAAACCTATTAGCAGCATAACTAAGGGAGGGTTCAGAAACACATGATCCCTCCCTAATTGTAGGCTATATCAAAAAGGTAGGTTTTAGCCCTATTCTTAAAAATAGAGATCGAGTCTGACTCCCGAATCCAGATTGGCAGCTGATTCCACAGGAGAGGAGCTTGATAACTGAAGGCTCTGCCTCCCATTGTACTTTTGGAGATTCTAGGTATTACAAGTAATCCTGCATTTTGGGAGCGTAGTGCTCTGTTAGGATAATACGGTAGTATCAGATCTTTTAAATAAAAAGGAGCCTGATTGTTTAGAGCTTTGTAAGTAAGAAGAAGGATTTTAAACTTAATTCTAAACTCTATGGGAAGCCAATGAAGGGAGGCCAGAACCGGAGAGATATGATCTCTCTTTCTAGTACCTGTTAAAACTCTTGCTGCAGCATTTTGGATCAGCTGAAGACTTTTTAAAGATGTTTTAGGACAGCCTGATAATAAAGAATTACAATAATCTAATCTCGAGCTAAAAAAAGGGTGGATCAGCTTCTCAGCATCACTCTGAGACAAGATGCTCCTAATCTTGGCAATATTATGCAAATGATAGAAGGTAGTCTTAGAAACAAATTTAATATGTGAATTGAAGGACAAATCCTGATCAAAAATAACTCCAAAGTTCCTCACAGAGCTATTAAGAGAAAGAGTAACTGCATCCAAACTGAAAGTTTGATTTGGAAAGGAATTTCTAAGGTTTTTTGGACCAACAAGAATGACTTCAGTCTTATCTGAATTTAATAGCAGGAAATTACAAGTCATCCAAGCTTTGATTTCCTTAAGACAGGCTTCTAACTTGGCTAATTGATTACTATCATCTGGCTTCATTGACAGGTATAATTGTGTGTCATCTGCATAACAATGAAAATGTATACAGTGCTTTCTAATAATGTTGCCTAACGGAAGCATATATAAACTAAAAAGAGTAGGGCCTAGCACAGATCCCTGTGGAACTCCATGACTAAGCTTTGAGTTGAAAGAAAACTCATTATTTACATGAACAAACTGGAACCTATCAGATAAATAAGATCTAAACCACTGCAACGAAGTTCCATTAAGTCCAACATAGTGTTCTAATCTATCAAGTAGAATATTATGATCGATAGTATCAAAAGCTGCACTAAGGTCTAAAAGGACAAGTACAGAAACTAGTCCATTATCAGATGCAATGAGAAGGTCGTTAGTGACCTTCGCTAAGGCTGTTTCAGTACTATGATGGATTCTAAACCCAGATTGAAACTCTTCAAGTAAACCATTTCCCTGCAGGTGGACAAATAATTGTGTAGCAACAACTCTTTCTAAGATTTTTGAAATGAAAGGGAGATTAGAGATTGGTCTATAGTTAGCTAAAGCTCCTGGATCTAGCGTTGGCTTTTTGAGTAAGGGTTTAATTACAGCCGTTTTAAAAGCCTGCGGTACATGGCCTAAAGTTAATGAAGAATTGATTATATGAAGAATAAAGCTACCAATAAGTGGGAAGACTTCTTTAAATAACCTGGTAGGAATAGGGTCTAAAAGGCAAGTTGAAGGTTTGGATGAGGAAACTATTTTGTCTAACTCACAAAGGTCGATTGGAGTAAACTCATCAAGACAGACATCAAAAGAAGGAGTTGTAGTAGTTACAGTATTTAAGTTAACTGTGGGAAGAATCTGATTGATTTTATCTCTGATGGATGAAATTTTATTATTGAAAAAGTTCATAAAGTCCTGACTAGTAAGCTCTAAGGGAATGCTAGGATTAACAGAGTCCTGACTCTTTGTCAACCTGGCTACAGTACTGAAAAGAAACCTGGGATTATTCTTGTTCTCTTCTATTAATGCAGAGTAATAACTTGTTCTAGCTTTTCTAAGAGATTTTTTATAAATTAAAAGATGATTTCTCCAAGCTAAATAGATTTCATCTAAATTAGTAGAGCGCCATTTTCTTTCTAATTGACGAGTCTTCTGTTTTAAGCTACGAGTTTCTGTGTTGAACCAAGGAGTTAGAAATCTCTGATTAGACTTTTTCTTTTTTAAGGGGGCCACCAAGTCTAGAGCCTGATGCAGAGAAGCTGAAACACTATCCACCATGTTATCAATTACAGAAGGAGCAAGCTGTCTAGAGCTTATTTCCGTTGTGTTGACACATGGCATAGAGAAAACAATCTGCATAAATTTGGAAACAGCATCATCTGAGAGGCATCTACTGTAATAATATTTTTCTTTAGGAGCCAAATAGTCAGAAATAGTAAAATCAAAGGTTAACAGACAATGGTCTGACAGTACAGGGTTATGAGGAGACACTACAAGATTTTCTATTTCTATGCCATATGTCAGAACAAGGTCCAATGTATGGTGGAGGTAATGAGTGGAATTTCCTACTTTCTGAGAAAACCCAATCGAGTCTAATATTGAATTAAAAGCCACATTAAGGCAGTCACTATCTACATCCACATGTATATTAAAGTCCCCTACTATAATTATTCTATCAGATTTCAGCACTAAATCAGCTAAGAAATCAGCAAATTCGGATAAAAATTCTGAGTAGGTTGATGGGGGACGATAAACTATGGCAAATAAAATTGGGTTTAACCTAAAATTGCTAAAGTGCCCAATACTGAGGACCAGGCCCTCAAAGGAATTATAACATGTTTTTTGCTTTACATTAACTAGTAATTTGGAATGGTAAATTGTTGCTACTCCTCCTCCACGGCCAGAACTTCTGGGATTTTAACAGTTTAAATAACCAGAGGGAGTTGATTCATTTAAACCAACATAATCCTCTTGTCCTAACCAAGTCTCTGTAAGGGATATTAAATCAATCTGATGATCAATTAACAAATCATGGACTAACAGAGACTTGGGAGTTAGAGACCTAATATTTAATAAACCACATTTAATTTTTAGATTATGAGGAGGAACAGAGGCCAAATCATTCAATTTAGAGGCTTTATGTTTAATTTGAGTTTTACCAGTATTTTGCTTTATCACTTTGGGATGCTTATGCATTATATTTTTATTCACTTTGGAGGGAGCAAACAACGATTCTCTGATGGGGAAGACAGGGGCTAAGCTGAGGGGTGGCGGATGAAGAGGAGCTGCAGAGAGGCGTGTAAGACTGCGACTCTGCTTCCTGGTCCCAACTCTTGAGTAGTCATGGTTTTGGAAATTTGGATAAAAAAGATGCCAGATTGTTAGATAAATGAGAAGCACCATCCAAAGTGGGATGAATGCTGTCTCGTCTCATAAGACCAGGTTTTCCCCAAAAAGAGCTCCAATTGTCAATGTAGCCCACGTCATTTTTAGGACACCACACAGACAGCCAGCGGTTCAAGGATGACGAGCGACTAAACATGTCATCACTGGTCAGATTGGGGAGGGGCCCAGAGAATACTACAGTGGCAGACATCGTTTTTGCAAAGTCACACACCGATTCTATATTAAGTTTCGTGACTTCCGACTGCCGGAGACGGATGTCATTAATGCCGGCGTGAATAACAATTGTGGAATATTTACAGTTACTTTTAGCCAGCATTTTCAAATTTGACTCGATGTCGCCTGCTCTGGCCCCAGGAATGCATTGGACTATGGCCGCTGGAGTCTCTAGGTTCACGTTTCTGACTACAGAGTCGCCAATGATCAGAGTTTTTTCCTCAGCGGGTGTGTCGCTGAGCGGGGAAAAACGATTAGAGACGTGAACAGGTTGGTGGTGAACCGGGGCTTTGCGACTAGGCTTCCTTCTCACCGTCACCCACCCAGTCTCCTCGCTGCTGAGGAGAGCCGAGGGACCGCTGACAGGGGGGCCTAAGCTAGCTAGCTCCGCTGCAGCTAATGGGCGTCCGTCAAGATTAACTGGCGCAGATGGTGTTTCAATGCAGCGGAGCCGGGATTCCAAATCAGACAACCTCGCCTCGAGCGCCTCAAAAAGACAACATTTATTACATTTACCGTTATCACTAAAAGAGGCAGAGGTGTAGCTAAACATCTGACAGAGAGAGCACACCAGAGGAGGAGAGGAAGGAGAGCTAGTAGCCATAGCTAATGGCTGGAGAGCACCCACACAGGCAAACCACACAGGCAGACAGCAAAACAGGAAGTGACGATCGATATTCACCATGGGGAAAAGCGAAAGTGACAAATGCAGAGAATGTGGAGTAAAAGAAAATGTCGAGCACATCTTATTACACTGTCACAAATATGGAAATGAAAGACAGATAATGGAAAATGAAGTTCGAGAGGCTGGTAGGGAATGGGATTTAACTGGGATTCTGGGAACAGATGGAGATGGAGAGGCACTAAGAATCACGAGAAGGGCTCTTTTCTCTTTTTTAAATAACACAGGATTAAGTCATAGAATTTAGGGGTCGGCCTCAGATGACATAATGTTACACACTCTTGTACAGTAGGTGGCGGTATGCAACTTTTGGTTGTTTGCTATCCGCCAGTAACCGAGAGAAGAAGAAGAAGAAGAAGAAGAGTGCTGATGTGCTTGCTTACACCCTTGCTTTCACCTGCTTTCTACGGGCATGTACAGGTAGGCACTAATTAAAAATAAAAAGAAATCACATGTACATAAGTATTCACAGCCTTTGCTCAATACTTTGTTGATGCACCTTTGGCAGCAATTACAGCCTCAATTTTTTATTTTTTTTTATATGATGCCACAAGTTTGGTACACCTATCTTTGGGCAGTTTTGCCCTTTCCTCTTTGCAGCACATCTCAAGTTCCATCAGGTTGGATGGGAAGCGTCGGTGCACAGCCATTTTTAGATCTCTCCAGAGATGTTAAATTGGATTCAAGTCTGGACTCTGGCTGGGCCACTCAAGGACATTCACAGAGGTGTCCTGAAGCCACTCCTTTGATATCTTGGCTGTGTGCTTGGGGTCGTTGTCTTGCTGAAAGATGAACCGTCGCCCAAGTCTGAGGTCAAGAGCGCTCCAGAGCAGGTTTTCATCCAGGTTATCTTTGTATATTGCTGCATTCATCTTTTCCTCTATCCTGACTACTCTCCCAGTACCTGTCACTGAAAAACATCCCCACAGCATGATGCCGCCACCACCATTGGCATGGTGATGAGTGGTGCCTGGTTTCCTCCAAACATGATGCCTGGCATTCATGCCAAAGAGTTCAAACTTTGTCTCATCAGACCAGAGAATTTTGTTTCTCATGGTCTGAGAGTCCTTCAGGTGCCATTTGACAAATTCCAGGCAGGCTGTCATGTGCCTTTTACTTAAGAGTGGCTTCCATCTGGCCACTCTACCGTACAGGCCTGATTGGTGGAATGCTGCAGAGACAGTTGTCCTTCTGGAAGGTTCTCCTCTCTTCTCAGAGGAACGCTGGAGCTCTGACAGAGTGACCATCGGGTTCTTTGTCATGTCCCTGACTAAGGCCCTTCTCCCCCAATTGCTCAGTTTAGATGGCCAGCCAGCTCTTGGAAGAGTCCTGGTGGTTCTGAACTTCTTCTATTTACAGATGATGGAGGCCACTGTACTCACTGGGACCTTCAAAGCAGCAGAAATTTTTCTGTACCCTTCCCCGGATTTGTGCCTCAAAACAGTCCTGTCTCGGAGGTCTGCAGACAGTCCCTTTCACTTCATGCTTGGTTAGTGCTCGTCAACTGTGGGACCTTATATAGACAGGTGAGTGCCTTTCCAAATAGTAGTAGTAGATTAGTTTATTTGACAGGGACAGTGCAATAAACATAGACAATTAATCAAAGACAATCAATCTGATGTGTTGCACATAGAGTGTATAGCTATTAGCTAATTTGCAACTCTTGTCCCTGGATTGATTTGGGGATTCCTCATTCACACACTGATGGTGGCATGCTGCCTAACATGGCGCTTCCAGACCCACCAGGAGCAATTGGGGTAAAGTGTCTTGCCCAGGGACACAACGGCAGGATATCTGGGGAGAGCGGGATTTGAACCGCCAACCATGTGGTTATTGGACAACCTGCTCTACCTCCTGAGCCACTGCCGTCCCCAAATCATGTCCAATCAACTGAATTTACCTCAGGTGGACTCCAATTAAGCTGTAGAAACATCTCAAGGATGATCAGTGGAAACAGGATGTACCTGAGCTCAATTTTGAGCTTCATGGCAAAGGCTGTGAATGCTTATGTACATGTGATTTCTTAGTATTTTATTTTTAATAAATATGCAAAAATCTAAAAAAAAAATTCACATTGTCATTATGGGGTGTTGTGTGTAGAATTTTGAGGAAAAAAATGAATTTAATCCATTTTGGAATAAGGCTGTAACATAAAATGTGGAGAAAGTGAAGCACTGTGAATACTTTCTGGATGCACTGAAATTTAACACGTACAGACATTTTCTGACAATTGTTCAAATTTTTAGTGATCTATATTTTGTGATAATTTAAAAATTAATGCATGCTGAAGCTGCTAAATATCAAGTCCATATTGTTCCAAGGCAGTGCAATGAATGCAAAAAAAACCCAAAAAACTATTTGATATCTTTCTTAAATCATTAAGCCTTAGGAAGCAAACTGTTACTATTTTTTATTTATTATTTTACTTCATGCAGCCTTGCATCTGGTGATATATATGACACATAAATGTCAGATCTGTGACATTCATACAAGTGAAAGCATACCTGGTGCTCTTGTGTCTGTACCACCGATCACACCAACAGTCCTCTTTAGTTTTGAGTGCATGAACTATGCATCACCAGTGAGAAGCCTCCATTTATACACTCTATGGCACAACCACAAACACCAGCAACAAGTACCAGAACTATGCCAAAACATTTAAAAAACACAAAAACTGCAAGTGCTGAAATAGGCTGCCACTTGAGTGCAAAACACATGTGGACTATACATTAAAATGAATTTGAAAAACTTTTAAAAACATTATTTTAAATGCCCCATTACTCCACTCTTGCTGCTTTAAAGTGCTGATTACACGTTCTTGACTTCCTCTAATTTTTCAAGACATAATATAATATTACAAAATAGGTTGGTCTGTGCAGTTCTAAGTCAAACAGGCCTTTTTTCACGCGAACATCCGACGTTTTCATGAGCGCAACGTCACCCATTGCGTCAATGACTCGAAAACCCCCCGGCCATGTTGTAACGTCATCGACGGAACACAGCGCTTGGCTGCCCTTTGTACACACAGGATGGAAGCGGTTGAAAACATCGACCATGGTTCCAGCACATGTAGTCTGGAATTGGTTTGTGTTGTCAATCTTCAGACAATTATAGTCCCGAAGAATGGGATGACAATGAAGAATCTGGGGGCATCAGACAGTATAGGTTTGAGCCGTGCCAAGCGGGCATTGCGCCCAGCGAGTCAGACTCAGTAACAGTCAGCTGTTCATGTTTTGTGTGCATCATCTGCCGCGTTGTCAGCCAGCCAATATTGCCAGCACTATCACGACGTGTTATCCACTCCACACAGCCGTGGTTCTGTTGCGCCCCTTGTAGCAATGTCAGCTCTGGGTGCAACCGTGGTTAACACGTTTCCTCTCCATGTTCACTGGGCTATGTCAGCCCCGAACGCCTACTGTTTGTGTTTCTGTGTATTTTTTGTAAGTCTTCACCTTTTTGGGAATTGTCTTGTCGTTCTGTATTAAATGTGCTGTGGTGAATCCTGCGCTTAAATCCTCGTGTAAATCCTCGTTATTTACGCATAAATCCTCCCTCACCGTGCGCTCTTACGCAGGGCAGGGAGAGGGCGCATGAAATAACGAGGATTTGCGTGCAGGGTTCACCACAGCACATTTAATACAGAAAGACAGACAATTCCCAAAAAGGTGAAGACTTACAAATAATAAACAGAAACACAAACAGTAGGTGTTCTGGGCCGACATCGCCCAGTGAACATGGAGAGGAGACGTGTTAGCCACAGGTGCGCCCCAGAGCCGACATCGCTTCAAGAACGCACGAGAACCACGGCGAACATGGAGTGACTAACACGTCGTGAGAGTGCTAAAAATACTGGCGGACTAACAGCACAGATGACAATACTATTGACCAGCAGTGCGTTAATGGCAAACGGCCGCCAAAATGTACACGCACTGCTGGTGATGGTGTGATGAGAAGCACCTGGGCAAGGACCGGGAAACATGATCAGCGGGAGGGGAATCAGCTGTTAATAATGAGAGAGGGGACGTGCCCGGACCGGCATGCGATCAGAGAAAGTAGGTCAAAGCTGCGCGTAAATCCATTAATCCTTCCCCTCCTCCGTGTGCTCCTCCTGCCTGAAAGCGCACGAGGAGGCTTATGACAGTTGGAGCTGAAGCATGTGATGTGGTCCTGCTGTTTATCTAAGCCTGCGACACAACATGAAGGTATAGCCATAAAATTAAAACAAGAAACCAGAGAAACTGTGAGCTACAAAGCTGCTGTCATTCTAGTTAACAACACCGGAGTCCGTTCTGTCGATTACGTCATTGGGGTGCCGCCCTTAATTTGGTGGGCGGCACCACAGTCCAGTCAGCAGCTGTAGTTTTTTGATGATAACTAGTTTATGCAGGCGCTGTTGTAAATATTATATTGATCATAGACAATGACTTTTGGGTTTACACAACATGCTAAAAAATATCAAAAACGTGTCATCAGCACTTTAACACCACTTCAGCCAAAACCGGAAATTCCGCCAATAATCGTTCCTACAGCGGCACCCCCAGGAATAAGGTGGATAGACAAAGAGGTTTGGAAATACCTATGACAGTAAATATATTCTCAAAGACAGATAAACAAATCTTATACTAGTATCAAATTGTGTATAACAGTGGAGCTTACTAAGGCTTTTAATGGAAACGGCCCTGTCTTAAACCTTGGAATGTAAAATTCAAAATTCGGTTTGTGTTTGAAGGGCCCACACACAGTGCTGTACCTGGGGCCCAAAATTTGGTGCTATGCCCCTGGATAGTGGATATAGAGGGGTTGTATGTGACGTCAGTGGTCACGTGCCACATTGCCATTTTGGATGGCAAATAGCTGCAGACCCTGTGCTGAGAATAATAATTCCACTAGCACGTACTCAGCCCGACTCGCCACGGTGTTGTTTGTTATCCATTACGACTGAATACCACCTGAAGTGAGTGAGATCCTTCCAGCAAGGCAGCCTGGCACTCCCATGACATCATTTGCATGTGACAAGCAAAACACAAGGTGGATATGGAGGCAAGCCTGCTGCGTGCTGGCTTTTTGTCAGAGTAAAGGCAAAAAGGAGAGCCAGAGAAGACTACAGGCGGTGAGACCAAACACTCTGGAAAAGTACTGGAGAGTTCAGGAAGCCATGGAACAGTTTAAGCCAAGACATGAGGATACACACTAGATCACATGTGAGGGTAAGCTAATGATTGCTAATGCTAGTTTGCTAGAGTCATTCAGTCCCCCGCTGTGGTGGCACTGTGTGGGGGATTCTCCACCCAGAGTTGGGAGCTGGGGGGATGAGGGAACAATGGACTGAAGGAGGAAGTGGTACCGGGGTGTCTCAGACGGAACAGAAAGGACTATTCACTCCCGGGGAGTTCAGGAGGTGCCAGAGCTGCTGGAGGAAGAGAGGGTGCAAGAGGTGGGCCTGGCATTATGTGATGTTAATGTGTGAAAATGTTTTTGTTCCACTGAATGTATTGTGGTTGGGCTCCCTGGGTCTCATGGCACAGAATTAAAGGTTATAAAAGGAAGGTGCACAGAGACCCAGGGAGAGTTTTACTGTACTTGATGTTGGAAGAGAAATAAAGTTTGTGTGTCTTTCAGCTCGCCACCTTGTCTGTTTCCTTTCTTCCACACCGTACCACATTGTAATCACGGCAAGTTATCACTATTAGGTATTAAAATAGGTATCCTGTGTGTGTTTCAGATGGCTCTCTTGTGGCAAAATTGTTGCTTCAAACCATGGGTCTGGGCGTTCAAACTGAGCCTCCCAGTCGTGGGATGTCACCCCAGCTTCACAAACCGCAGTGATTGCAGAGCTTCAGAATGTCTGTAGAAATGTTTGGTTTCCTATGCTACAAATTGCTCTGATCTGTGTGAAAATCATGGAGAAGCTGTTAAGACATCATGGGATGTACCTGCTCCAGTTGGTGGTGTCGTGGCAAAAAGTGATCAGCTGCCAAAAATTGATCGCCAGGTGCCATATTATAGTTATGGGGTTAGATTCGCCATAAAATATATGTTTCAACAGGTAAACGGTACTGAGTTAGGTATAATAAAATATATTTAACAATTATGATCCATTTTTAAACCAAAGCAAACTTTATGTAGGATTAAAAGCAATTAAAATAATGCAGCCACAATGTTACATGGAAAATACATGGATTTACTGGAAATATACATGTCTCTCTCTCTCTCTCTCTCTCTCTCTCTGGCATCCTCGTCTCGAAGAGGCGATGGTTCGTGCGCCAAGGGTTGGAGCAGCACCTGGAATGACTATACAGCCCAATCCTTGAGTGGCAGTCTTTGGAGCAGTTGGCACAGATGAAGATTGATGGTGCATGTGCTGATGCTGCAAGTTCAATCATGGAAGATGGCGGCGAGCATGGACGCAGCGGCCCCTCTTGGCATCAGCGAGTGTGAGAGATTTGAGTGTTTTGATCATCCCAGACGTACATTCTGTAAAATTTACAACCGTAAGACCTTATTAAACATCAAGGTACTGCATGCTGCAAGAATTGCGGCGCTCGGTTGTGACTTGGACATTCTACGCCAGCATAGTATACTGTCGGAGATTCCGCTGGAAGCTACCCGGGAAAGGAGGAGGCGTAAGCGGAGCGAACACAAGCAAAAGCGAGGAAAAAGGGTCGGGATTCATGCTAGGCTAAAGGCTAACCCCTCCAGACCAGCAGTACCGTCGCTCCTTCTCTCTAATGTCCGCTCCCTCGACAACAAGCTGGACGAGTTGCGTCTGCTGAGAGAAACCCGGAGAGAGTGGAGGGACTGCTGTGTGCTTGCGTTCACAGAGACATGGCTCCACGACAACATCCCTGGCGCGGCCATTCAGCTGGAAGGGATGACATCATTCCAGGCGGACAGAGAAGCTGCTAGCTCCGGTAAGAGCCGAGGGGGGGGGGGGGGGCTATGCATCTATGTTAACAAGAACTGGTGTGTTAACGCCACTTTAGTATCTAAACACTGCTCTCCGTTGGTGGAGTTCCTTATTGTAAATTGTCGGCCATTTTATCTGCCGAGGGAATTCACCAACGTGTTTGTAGCTGCTGTTTACATAGCTCCTAGTGCTAATGCTAAAGCTAATGCTAAAGAGGCACTCGGAAAGCTGCACGATACTATTAGTGAAATGCAAACTTCACACCTGGACAGTTTTGTGGTGGTTGAGGGGGATTTTAACCACACCGGTTTAAAGACTGTGCTCCCCAAGTTTAAACAATGTGTAGACTTTAAGACCAGAGGAGAGAATATGTTGGACTTGGTGTACACAAACACAGATGCTTATAAGGCAACATCTCGCCCCCACCTCGGCCATTCTGACCACCTATCTGTGATGCTGGTGCCTGCCTACAAACCTTTACTGAAGCGCAGCAGGCCAGTAGTGAAACCAATCAGGATTTGGCCAGAGAATGCAACCTCAGCACTTAAAGAAACCCAGTCTGTGTTTTCTGCACACAGACTGGGAGGTCTTCAAAATAGCAGCCTCCCAGGAAGACAGGACAGCTATGGAGGAGTATGCTGAAACGGTCACCAGCTACATCGTGAAGTGCACAGAGGATGTCACTATAGTGAAGACTATCACTGCGCGGGGCAACCATAAGCCCTGGATGACTGCAGAGGTGCGCTCGCTGCTCACAGCCAGAGATGCAGCCTTCAGAGCAAAGGGCAGGATCGCCCTCCGCTCAGTCAGGTCTGCACTCTCAAAGGGAATTAAGACAGCGAAGCACGCCTATGTGGAGAAAATCCAGGGACACCTCTGTGACACTACGACAGAGTCCCCAACACCGAGGTCCTTGAGCATGCTGACTTGAGATGAGATGAGATGAGATTCAACTTTATTGTCATTACACATGTATGAATACAAGGTAATGAAACGTGACTTGGCATTTGGGCACGCTCTGCAGAGCGCATCCAAGGCCGGGGCAGCCGCTAGGCGCCAGTCATAAAGAAGAAAGGAAAAAGAAAAGAAATGATATGACACAATAGGCGAGAGAAAAAAACATGTTTTATCAAATTGACGCTTAATGGGTAAGCGAAATTTTGATTGCAGGCAAAAAAAAACCTCAATGCATATTTAGCAAACATTTAGTGGACAAAAAACCAAAAGACCAAAAGTCAGAGAGAGTCAGTGAATGGATGAGTGTAATTCAGTATATATGAATCAGTGTGTTCGTGTATGTTGAATGCAGGTGGGTGTTTATCAGTTACTGGAGGCAGCAAAATCTCTCCCAGCCGAGATGTTATGTCTTAGTGTCTGAAACTCGGAAGCATGTCCTTGAGGCATGGCAGATGGAAATTTCCTGAGCCAGTCACATGTCAATGAGAGTTCAGATGCAGTCCCAGTTTGTTTATGAAAGAGAAGCACAATCTTCTGTTTTGTCTTAATCCAGGAGGAAAAATAGACAACAGGGCATCGAATTCAAGGTCTGGTAGACACAGATCACAGAGCATAGAATTTTTCATCTCATGCAATCCTGTGTCCATAATTTCCATACATAGGCTTTAAATCCATTCCTTGGAGGCACCAAAAACGACTCCAGATGTTTCCCTTCTAGAACATGGGTAAACATGTCCGGTAGAGTCCATTCTCTCTACAGTGCATGCCAGATGGAAATTTCCATGTTAATCATTGCCGATAGTTAGTGCACTCCCCCGTCTAGTCGAATTGTTGAGAAGCAGCTATGCCGGGACCGCTTTTAATTAGCTCTTCCAGTTAATTTTTCGATACACCAGGAAAAACTCCAGAGCCAATCAGCAGAAAATCCTGTGATCCTAGCCAAACCAGGTAGATGTTTCCACATCCTCAGTCGAATTATGCAGACACATGCGTTCCAATCCATGGGTCTCTCCATAGGGGCTCCCCCTGGCCCGAATTTATATAAAATGTTGTTAATTTTATTAAAGCCGCTCACCAAATCCATTTTTTTCGTTTGGATCAAGATTCAGCCAGAAGAACAGCGACGCAGACAAGACAGCAAGCTGGGATTCTCAGTTAGGGAGGGAAGGAGGGTAAAAGAGGGAGCAGCAAAGAAAAAGGCGTCTGTTCTCTCTGAAGAAGAGCTGGCCAAGCATCCCTGCATTTCTCAGCCAGAGACAACTCCGGTGGCTTGGCCATGTGCACCGCATGGAGCCTGACCGTCTGCCGAGAGAAATCCTTTACAGAGAACTGCGGGTGGGTGTCTGCCGTGTGGGCTGACTGCTGTTGCGCTTTAAAGATGTATGCAAACGCGACATGCAGTGTGCACAGATTAACGCCAATAACTGGGAGGTTATTGCCAAAGATCGAGCCACCTGGCCACAGAGTCGGTGCTAGAATGCAACCCTGCTTCACTCCACTGCTGACTGGGAAGGCATCTGAGGTGGATCCATCAAAGCAAATAGTACTATGCATGTCCATGTGGAAGGAGGAGATGATTGCAAGGAGCTTTGGGGGACAACCAATCTTTCGCAGGATCTGGAAGAGCCCGCTTAGACTAACTAAATCAAAGGCTTTGGTCAGGTCCATGAACGCAAGGAACAATGGCTGCTGCTGCTCTCAACACTTCTCCTGAAGCTGACGGAGGAAGAAGATCATATCCACTGTGGACCTTCCGGCTCTGAAGCCACACTGGGACTCAGGATAGACTTGCAAAGCGAGGCTCTGCAGGCAGAACAGGGTGACCCGGGCGAAGACTTTGCCAACTATGCTCAGAAGAGAGATGCCGTGGTAATTGTTGCAGTCACTGCGGTCGCCTTTGTTCTTATACAGCGTGACTATGTTGGCATTTCTCATATCTTGGGAAATGTGACCTTGCTCCCAGCAAAGGCAGAGGAGATCATATAGTGGTTGTAAGATGGCTGTTTTCCCATGATTCAGAACTTCTGGGGGGATACCATCTTTCCCTGGAGCCTTGCCACAGGCGAGGCAGTCTATGGCTTTGCTGAGCTCTTCCAGCATGGGCATTTCATCAAGCTCTTCCATGACTGGTAGGCCAGGCAAGGCGTCGAGGGTAACGTCTGTCACAATGTTTTGGGTCGAGTACAATTCAAGATAATGCCCAACCCAATGCTGGAGTTGCTTGCTCTTGTTGGTGATGGCTTTGCCTGTCTTAGCTTTGAGCGGTGCTGTTTTGATGCTTGTGGGGCCGATAGCTGTTTTGATGCCCTCATACATTCCTTTGGCATATCCGCAATCGGCAGCTATCTGGATGTTGGTGCACAGGTTCTGCCAGTACTCATTGGCGCAATGGCGGGCATTCTGCTGTGCCTTGCTCCTTGCTGCTCGAAGGGCATTGCGTGTGCCAGGGCAAGGGTTCTGCTTGTGAGCCAGCAGTGCTTCTCTTTTGGCCTCTGTGACTGGCTGCATTTCGTCCCAGTGAGCCTCAAACCAGTCAGCATTCTTGCGTTCTTTCTTTCCGAATGTGGTCATGGCTGAGTCGTAGATGGCGTTGCGAAGATGGTTCCATTTGGCGTCCACGTGGCCTGGGATATTGGACTGGAGGTGAGCTTCAAGTTTCCTCTGAAAGCTGTCAGCGAAGGTCTGAGCCTTGATCAGATCGGAAATTCCGCAAGTGTTGATGCGGGGGCGACCCTTAGTCTCGGCATGGTGGATCTTCCTTGGCTTCAGTCTGACCTTACTGGCAACAAGAGAATGATCTGTATCACATTCAGCGCTGTGATAGCTTCTCATATGACGAACACTGCTGAGGTCCGCTCTTCTGGTGATGACAAGATCTAGCTGGTGTCAGTGACAGGACCGGGGGTGTCTCCAAGACACTTTCCGCAGCCCTTTACACTTGAAGTAGGAGTTTTTCATGCAGAGGCCGTGATGACAACAGAATTCCAACAGCTTCTGTCCGCTCTCGTTCATCCTGCCTATGCCAAAGTGGCCAAGACAGGATGGCCACACTTGCCAGTCTGCTCCAACATGAGCATTGAAGTCGCCTTGCAAAAATAAGCCTTCAGAGAGGGGGATTCTAGATAGCACTTCCTCTAGAGCCTTGTAGAGCTGATCTTTGGCTTCTGGAGTGGACGTGAGGGTCAAGGCATACACAGAAAGGATGTTCGCAAAGCCCGACGATGTCTTCATGTGGAGGGCGAGGATTCTTTCGGAACCTCCTATAGGGCTTTCTGTGGTGGCGATCAGTGAGTTCCTCACTGCAAAACCTACACCATGCTGCCTGGACTCGTCCTGGGACAAGCCCTGACAATAAAAGGTGTAGTTTGATTCTCTAAGAGAGCTGCTGTTGGCCAGGTGGGTTTGCTGAAGGCAGGCAACATCGATGTTAAGTCGTGCCAGTTCCTTATTGATAATGGTGGTCTTGCGAGAGTCATCCATTTGTTGGAGATCAGCGGTAAGTCCGGGGCACATGGTGCGAACGTTCCAGCTTGCAAATTGAAGAGCTGGAGTCTTCGTATGTTTCTCCTATTGACTACCTGGAGCAGATTGACGCTTGCTTGTCGGGAGAGACCTCTAAGCTCTACGCACCCAGTAGAGCAGGCAAGCCATGGCAGGGCGGCACCTTACTGGCTGGGGGCTGCCCAGCTTGAGGCGGACGGTAGCTGCCCAATGAAGCTGCAAAGACTTCTCCCACCGTCAGACGAGACCCCTGGTATTCCTCCCTATGCCAGTCGGTTGGAGCTTATAACCGGTAACTGCCATGTCCCGTGTTGTGCCGGAATCTTGTGACGCCGCTGGAGTGGCCTCTCCAGTTTGTGTTAAAAAGCCTGCGTGGGGTAGTATGGAGACACTGGGCTTCCCATACGTCAGTGTCCCCCTCTCGGTGTCACTGGCTGAGTCCAAAGGAAAGGATGATCCAATACAGTTTGGGACCAGTTCCACTGCAGGAGTTGCCGGAAGTAGTGTTGAGCATCTGCCAACCGCCTTAGGGCTCCACTCCGGATTTATCCTTGAGGTTTACTCCCGAAGCCTTTCCTGTAATCAGGTATAGCCGCAAGGCAGCGGAGGTTTGGAATCAGAGTTCACCTCCTCCTAGGTAGTTTGCCGGCCAAGGCTAACAGGCACCACCTGCCCGGATTTGAAATCAGAGTGGTCCTTCTCCTAGGTGGACTGACACCCAAGTCTGATGAGCCTCACCTACCCGGAGCAACCTGGTTATAGCGCCAGAGACTCACTGACACCCTCTGTCATTTAGTGAAAACAGGATTGGCAGGAGAAGCCAGACAGTAGGATTTGGTTAGGAGAGGCTATTGGAGAGACGCTGTGCTATGAGTGGGGTATTTCAGTGGAAACGTAGATGCTCATTTCTGCATTCCACCCCAGCATGCCCTAACCCATTTAGACACCTACAATGTCACATGTAGGTGTGTGTATACAAATGCATACAAATATACATGTAGGTGCATACAAATATACATGTAGATACTGTGTAAATATATATTCTGTGTGTGAATAATGTACTATGTACCGCTTTTGTATTGCACTAAGAATTTTTACAATAAACTTTTGTGCCTTTTGCAAATGTGTCTCCACTTTTGTTTGTTTTGTTTGTGAAGGTTACTAAGATTTAGTGAAATAAATTAAATGCTAAAAGATTGGAAAAGCTATCTAAATAATCCAGCAGTTTGAGAAATCACTTTTGGTTTGGTGTAAGTCTGTCAACAGAACTATGAACCATAAAGTAGTTTGTGTTAAAACATGTTAAATCCCATTAAACCCTAACTCATTATTAGGAAATACAGATGCTAATATAGCCCAGAATTCCTCCATATACTGGTACTATCACTAAAGTGTGCAGTGTTTTCTGCATTGGCACATCCAACAATACAGTCTACAGTAAATAAAACAATTGTTTTTGGTTAAAAATGAGCCATTATTTTCAACGTCATTGATACATGTTTGGTTTGTACTGTTGACTCTTCCCACCAGTGTCTTAACAGACAAACAGAAAATCATGATGCAAACACATAAGTCACTAAATTGTTTATTACAATCACCAACAAAATCCAGATTATTTAGAATGCGCAAAATTCAAACTTTAAACTGTAAAAAAAAAAAAACTCAGAATGGGTCACACACGCCGACTCATCGCCTTTGTATGGTGACCCAGCACACCACGGAATGCTTGACTGAAGGCAGCATTCTGAGCCATCTCCTCCCTTCACAAGGGAGTTTCATGGGATCCAGGTCAAGTGGACCCCTGACCAAGTGAGCACTCCCAAGTGGACCCCAGGATCCAATCTGTACATGTACAAGTACATTCTCAATCCAGTGATTTGTAAACACAAAGAAGGAGAACAACAACAAGAATTTGTGTAAAACTGTTGGAAAGACTTTTCCCGGTCACCAGGAAGTGTAAAAAATATATATGTATATGGAAGATGACAACTAAGCTGACCCTAAGAAGGTTTTGGCTCTGTTTCTTCTTTCAAAAAACTTTTCTTCTCCACCGCTGCTGCTTGTCACCGCTGGCTGCCCCCAGATGAAAATTTGCAGAATAGGTACTGTATGTGGGACTAGAATGTTCTGAATGAGGCTTTAGAAAGCTCTGAATCAGTCTGTAAATCACTGGATTGAAAATGTACTTGTACATGTTGCTCCCCTGGGTAGCGGCCCAGGAGGAGGAAACGTGCATGTGGAAGTTAACTCTCCAACCTGTGATAGAGAATCGGCAGAACACGTTTCGTTATTTCACACAAGGAGTTTTATTCTTCCAAGTCATTCACATGACCAACATCAACTGACTAGTATTTACTATCAAAGTCCATAGTTTCTCTCTTATTGTCTGATCACATCACCATTCAACAAAACACAATCATGTCCATTTATCACAATTTCCGATTTGACATTAACTGTATACTTAACATTCTTAACAAATTACTCTAACATGAAATGAATTATTGGTTTTATCTCCTTCCCATGTATATAGCTTTTAACTTGTTCAAATGTTTATATTTTAAACAATAACCCATGAACTTACATTTACGTTAATCATTTTAAGCACTGTCATAAATTACTAACTAACTAACTAACTAACCTGCACTTATATAGCGCTTTTCTAGTCACAAAGACCACTCAAAGCGCTTTCATTAATACTAACCCTCTATTCTAAGGGCCTATAGGAAACAGATATCTAGGGACAATTTAGAACAGCCAATTAACCTAACCTGCATGTTTTTGGCATGTGGGAGGAAACCGGAGAAATCCCGGAGTAAACCCACGCAACACGGGGAGAACATGCAAACTCCACACAGATCACTGTTGGTCGGGGGCTGGGATCGAACCCACGATCCCACGATAAATGTACAGCATGTGGTGTTATTCTTAACAATTCACTGACCTGGCCACTGTGTACCTAACACACTTACAATAGTATTCCTGGTATTCGGTAATACATCCGAAATGTGCACACTTGGTGACAAATCAAACCAGTAAATGTCGTACTGTATGAAAACTGTTTCATAACTGTCTTTAAATAAAGTAAGCAAATGGTTCCCAACATGTGGGCGGATTTCACTGTTGTGGCACGTCCCATACACTCGATCATTAACATTAGCAGGTTAGCTTATACAACAACACATCAACTTTAACAGAAATACCCTTACAAACCCGCTTTTCGCCTCACACTTATCACAATATAATCTCGGACATCCTAGGACTCTTACAGTTTATATTGTATTTGTATGTGTTAACAACAAAAACTCAGAGCTACTGAAGGTCACCTGTGGAGTCCCACAGGGTTCAGTTTTGGGACCATTATTATTCAATATGTATATAAATGATATATGTAAAGTTTCAGAAAAAATGGACTTAATATTGTTTGCTGATGACTCACGTGGAATAACTCACGTGGAATTGTATAGTAGAAGGAGTCTTTGTCTAATTTGACCTTGTTGTTATATTATACAGTTTCTTTTAACCTGTAATGTACTATCCGAAATAAATAAATTCATTCATTCATTCATTCATTCAAATTGTACTCTTGAATTATTAGTATTTACCAACCTGTGATAGAGAATCGGCAGAACACGTTTCGTTATTTCACACAAGGAGTTTTATTCTTCGTCCTCCGGTGCCAGCTAAAAAAGTGGGAGTGGACTCGAACAGGGAAAGTGTGCAGACTTGCAGTGCACGCAGTAGAATTAAGGAAGATACTCTGGTTATGAAGGAAAATAATTTTGTCTTATTTGTGGTAGATGTGATAAACTGCACTGCGCAGACTTCCAAGAAAACAGAAAAAATCAAAATCATTGTGAAAGCAGCAGAAAAATTACCTTGGCATTAAGGGGCTGCATTGGGAAGCAGTTTGAGGACTTCTTCTTCTTCTCTCAGTTACTTGCGGATAGCAGACAACTGAAAGGTGCATACCGCCACCTACTGTACAAGAGTGTGTAACATGTCATCTGAGGCCGACCCCTAAATTCTATGACTTAATCCTGTGTTGGCCGGGTTCAGGGTTCAGTTTTGGGACCATTATTATTCAATATGTATATAAATGATATATGTAAAGTTTCAGAAAAAATGGACTTAATATTGTTTGCTGATGACACTAACCTGCTAAGCAGTGGAAACAATTTGGAACAACTTCTGGATACACTCGGAAAGGAATTAGGAAAGCTGAAACTGTGGTTTGATTCAAACAAATTAACGCTCAATTTAAGCAAGACAAAATTTATAGTCTTTAACAACCATCACAACTACCCAGTACCCAAACTCAGTGTAAATGGTGTAGAGATTGAAAGGGTATCCGAAACTAAATTCCTTGGAGTAATAATTGATAACAAACTGTGTTGGAAGCCACATATTAATTATATAAAAGGTAAAGTATCCAAATCAATTGCAATATTACACAGTGTGAAAAATTTGCTGAATCAACCCACACTATACACCTTGTATCATTCATTAATACTCCCATACATGACATATTGTAATGAAGTATGGGGAAATACATATAAAACAAACATATATCCACTCTTTATGCTTCAAAAGAGAGCTATTAGAATAATCAACAAAGCAGCTTACAGGGAACCAACAAACCCACTTTTTCTTAAACAAAAAACTCTCAAGTTGAAAGATCTGATCGACTTTAAAACCGCAATAATAATGTTCAAAGTGAAGAATCTATCACTGCCCGCAAATATCCAAAAGTTGTTCCAAACAAGGGAGAAACGATATCACTTCAGAGGAACATGTATATTTCAAAAGCCTACAGTGAGAACAACTACCAAGCAACACTGTATTTCAGTGCAAGGTGTCAGATTATGGAACGATTTTGGACCTGAATTAAAATCATGTACAAAGCTTGGACAATTTAAACAAAAACTAAAGGAAGAAATACTCCAAACATATTTACAAGACGACATGTAAACTCACATAAGGATTGACATTTCCAGCCTGTGTTGTGTTATAGCTTAGTTTTTCTTTTTTCTCTGTGACACTATGTCTTAGATTTGTTTTTGAATAGTAACCGCTTAACTTAGACTAGCTCAGTTTTCTTTTTCTCTCAGTCATATTTTGTCTTAGCCTTGTTTTAAATTGTAATCGCTCTTGTCTTGTTTTCTCTTTTTTCTCCTTTGAATTCTTGGATGGAATATGGGTGGGCAATATAAGCTGCGGCTTCAGCCATCACCCATTTCGGATAACTCACGTGGAATTGTATAGTAGAAGGAGTCTTTGTCTAATTTGACCTTGTTGTTATATTATACAGTTTCTTTTAACCTGTAATGTACTATCCGAAATAAATAAATTCATTCATTCATTCATTCATTCAAATTGTACTCTTGAATTATTAGTATTTACCAACCTGTGATAGAGAATCGGCAGAACACGTTTCGTTATTTCACACAAGGAGTTTTATTCTTCGTCCTCCGGTGCGTGAGTCTACTCTCTATCACTGTGCGACATGCGCCATCTATTGGTCGGCGTATGGAACTGCACTCAACTCACATGAGTTATAATGGAACCAGGTGGATTACAAATGCATTGTAGAAAAATAAACAATTAAAGAATAACATAAAATTGTAGGGGTGCCTGTTTTTTTTTTAAATTTTCTTATCCAAATGTCTTTTTCACCTCTTACATAACTATTAACTATTTCCAACCCTCTACATACACGTACAGATTGGACCCCGGGGTCCACTTGGGGTGCTCACTTGGTCAGAGGTCCACTTGACTTGTTCCCATTTCATGCTCTCTTGCCTCACTGAGGGTTCAGCAGATCTTCAGCCTGAGGTGGGACTCTAGAATGAAAATACACACACCACTTAAGTACATGCACAGCACGAAAGTGCAACATGTAAAAAAATACTTTTTATTCAGGATTAACACTAGCTTATTTTGTCAGATGTTGTTGACACAAGTGCAAGATACAAGCAGAGCACGGAATTAGCATTGATGCTAACTAGTTAGTTCATTGTCTGCATACAGGAGACAATGGTGTTGTTTGTTCAAAGTGAGCTTTCCACCACTGGGATAAATAATGGCAAAGATGCATAATATCACGTCACTCACCATCCTCTATCACTGCTTTCAACAATGATGATGACGTGGTCAGGTTGACGCCACTCTGCCTCCCGTCTGCGTCCGCTGTGGCTGTGAATTCTTTTCAGGTTGCTTCATCCAGCTCCCTCTGGATTTCTTTAGTCAGCTACCAAGTACAGAAAAGTCTGCACCTCGTCGTTGGACCACAGTGTTGATTTGCGTGTAGCCATTTATTTCGTTGATTATACTCACTCACGCTTACTGTTGGTGATTTGACTGTCTATTGCCGTCCAAAATGAGGTAGTAAACGAAGGACACGTGACCTGTGTGATATCGGTGCAACCCCTCTATATTGGACAGAAGATGGAAAATGATGAAGTTGTGGTGCTGAGGAGGACGAGGAGACAAGGCGGATGCAGAAGAGGACAGCTCCTGAAAATCTAGAAGACGTGGATATAATTCAACTAAGAGGAATGGAGGTGGGAAGCGGGGAAGAGGAAGTTTGGAGCTCGGTGGAGTCTAAAAGAAGCAAATGTAGACATAAAGAAACTCAATCAAGACTGTTATCAAGTGCTGATGAATCAGAGGATGAACGATCCCGGAATGAACAGAAGGGGTGTAAAGTAATCATTAAACTTACTCGGGAAGGGGCATTGTTTCATGAGTGGAACCCAATTAAGCTCACAAATGCAATTAATGGGTTACTTGGAGAAGTTTTAAATGCAAGGGTTCTTCGTAGTGGTTCATTGCTGGTTACATGTAAAGATAGTGTTCAACAAGAAAAAGCAATCAGTCAATAAGATGGAGGGAAAAATGCAGTGTTCAGTACTGGAAGGAAATAAGGCAATGAGAGGAGTGATATTGGGCATTTCAAAGGCTGTCTCAACTGATGAAATAATGAGGAACTTAACTGGAGCAAAAGTGACAGAGGTACGGAGATTGAAAGCTAATAGAAATGGCGAAAAATGTGATAGTCTATCCGTAATGTTAAAATTTGACGAAACAAGACTGCCAAGTAAGGTGTATATTGGCTACATGACCTATGAAGTCAGACTTTATGTTCCTCCTCCACTCAGATGTTTCAAATGTCAAAAGTTTAGTCATGTAGCAGCAATTTGCAAAGGTAGACAACGATGTACCAGATGCTCCGGTGAACATGAATATGGCAAGTGTGAAAGAGGAGCCAAATTAAAGTGCTGTAACTGCAGTGGTGAACATAGCTCTGCATATTGAGGTTGTGAAGCCAGCAAAAAGAGCAGCAGAAATTCAGCAGATAAAAGTCTTCCAGGGATTAACATATGCAGAAGCTGTGAAAAAGGTGCCAGCTAAAAAAGTGGGAGTGGACTCGAACAGGGAAAGTGTGCAGACTTGCAGTGCACGCAGTAGAATTAAGGAAGATACTCTGGTTATGAAGGAAAATAATTTTGTCTTATTTGTGGTAGATGTGATAAACTGCACTGCGCAGACTTCCAAGAAAACAGAAAAAATCAAAATCATTGTGAAAGCAGCAGAAAAATTACCTTGGCATTAAGGGGCTGCATTGGGAAGCAATTTGAGGACTTCTTCTTCTTCTCTCAGTTACTTGCGGATAGCAGACAACTGAAAGGTGCATACCGCCACCTACTGTACAAGAGTGTGTAACATGTCATCTGAGGCCGACCCCTAAATTCTATGACTTAATCCTGTGTTATTTAAAAAACAGAAAAGAGCCTTTCTCGTGATTCTTATTGCCTCTCCATCTCCATCTGTTCCCAGAAACCCAGTTAAATCCCATTTCCTACCAGCCTCTCGAACTTCATTTTCCATTATCTGTCTTTCATTTCCATATTTGTGACAGTGTAATAAGATGTGCTCGACATTTTCTTTTACTCCACATTCTCTACATTTGTCACTTTCACTTTTCTCCATGGTGAATAAGTTAAGTGGGGGATCTTCAAGTTCAAAGACATCATGGGCTGGTGGACCAACCACCAATCAAGTCTAAAAGAGGAAGAATAATGAGATGACACGCAGATATGGACTACAGCTACAAGAGTAATGAGATGAGACGCAGATACAAGATTAAAGAAGAAGAAGAACGTCACACAGCTATGAGGAAAATGTCGCAGAGTTATGAAGGAGGCGTCTCAGGGCTGTGGGGAAAATGTCACAAAGCTCTGAGGAAAAGGTCACAAAGCAATGAGGAAAACGTCATAAAGCTATGAGGAAACAGACACACAGAAAGACAGACATACTGTATAGTGTGTGGCGGGTTTTTTTTTCACCCTTGTAAGAACTCCTTATACGAAGAATCAAGTTAGTGGCGGTAATGCACCTGTAAGCTGGTTGCCAACCGCCAATCAAATCTAAAAGACAAAGAATGCAAGTCGAAGAACAGCTCCTGAGCATCCAGGACACAGCCCAAGGACGGATAATTTTTTCACACGAGTTGTTCAGAACTCCTTATAAGAACTCCTTATACAAAGATATACAGTACAATGAGATTTCTTGGATTATGTATAGAGTGATGGATAATTTTTAGCACGCTATATAGAGTGATTCTTGACCCGAGTGATGATATAGAGTGAAATACATGGCGGTAATGCACCTGTAAGCTGATTGCCAACCACCAATCAAATCTAAAAGAAGAAGGATGCTGTATTGTACTGTGTACTTTATGAAATATATAATAAAGGGACCTTGAGAGCGGAGCGGAGGTTCACTTCATTTATTTGTAGAATCTCAACCCACTGCGCATGCGCGCATGATACATTCAAACCATTCTGTATCACTACATCCTCCCCTTTTAAACCAATGTTTCCCAGCTGTTTACAAAAATCATGAATTATATCTTTTTATCACATTAACTTAAGACTAAACATAAATCCTCAAAATAAACTTTGAATGTGCACCTTCTGCATCTCATTATTCATCTCATTCTTGTCCCCTCCTTTTTTTTTTTTTTTTAACAATACTGCAACATTCAAACTCATAACACATAAGAACTTAACTGAGAGGCAGGGTGGACTACCTGATCCTCTCTGTTGTGGTATGGAGGTTTATTCTGCTCCGTGTATACACACAACACTATACTACAAATTCAGTCTTTTGACTGGCTTGACCGCTGTGCCCACTCTGGTGCGTATGCCCGGATCTGGGGTGGTCGATGGTGAAGGCACAACTCTCAAATGAGAGCGGTTTCTTCTGAGATTGCCTTTCGAAGTGTCAATGACATAGGACCTCGGTGTCCCAGCTGATCCGGAAACTACTCCAGTGCGTGGTTCGTTCTTGATCCAGACTCTCTGGCCTGGCTGGAGCAGTTTCTTCTCCTGTGCTCTGTGCCGTGTGTTATATCCCTCAGCCTGTTTTCTTTTAAGCTCTTCGTCTTTCAACTCAAAAGCTTTCAAGTCCGGCCAAGCTGGTGTGAGGGTGCTTGGACACACTGGGAGAGGTGTCTGGATGTTACGCCCCATTAGGAGCTGCGCGAGGGATGCCCCATGAGCGAGAGGGGTCGCTCTGTATGCCATCAGCGCTTTGTGAGGGTCCTCATTCTTCTGCAACAGGGCCTTCACGGTTCTAACAGCACGTTCTGCTTCTCTGTTGCTTTGGGGGTAACGGGGGCTACTGCTGAGATGCTGGAATTTGTAATCTGCAGCAAACTCTGCAAACTCTGCTGCTACAAACTGTGGGCCGTTGTCGGTGATGAGTGTGTCAGGCACTCCATGACGGCTGAAGATGGCTTTCATTTTAAGAATCACAGCTGACGCTAGAGTGCTTGTGACGTTAGCAACCTCAATGAATCGGGAGTAGTAGTCAATGACCACCAAGTAATGACCTTTCTTCCATTCAAACAGGTCGGCAGCTAGCTTTTGCCATGGGCGTGATGGCAAGAGTGTGGTCAGGAGAGGTTCTGGTGCATTGTGACATTCCTTAGCACAAACTTCACACTGGCATACCTTTTCTTTTATCTGACGTGTCAGACCTGGCCACCATACTGCTTCATGAGCCCTCGCCATACACTTCACCATTCCCTGGTGGCCCTGATGAAGCGTTTCCAAAATGTTTGGTTGCATGCTTGCTGGAATCACTATTCTTTTCCCTTTCATCAGGAGACCATCAGCCATCAACAAGTCATTTCGGTACTGCCAATAGGACTTCAGCTGCGGAGCTGAACTCAGTCTGTCCCAACCTGTGCGGATCAGAGAAGACAGCTGCACACACACTGGATCCTCTTCCTGAGCTTGCCTAATCTGCATCAGTTTCTCTTGCGATGCAGGCAGTTGCTGAATGACTTCGTTGATGTGAGCTCTCACGTCACTCTGGAGCACGAGATCCTCCTCTGTTGTTGCACCTTGAAGGGGAGCTCTTGAAAGAGCATCTGCTGCTATGAGATTTTTTCCCGGAACATGCACAATGGTGTATGTGAACCGCAGGAGTCTCAATGTGAATCGCAACACACGAGGGGGAATGTCATCAAGTGCTCTTGAGCTGAGGAGACTTATCAAGGGTTTGTGGTCTGTTCTGACCTCAAAGTGCAGGCCCAGGAGGTAGGTTTGGAACCGTTCACATGCCCACGTGATGGCCAGGGCCTCTTTTTCAATTTGGGCGTATCTACGCTCAGTTTCTGTCATACTGCGGGAAATAAAGGCCACTGGCCTCCACTCTCCTGAAGCTTGAAGTTGTGACAAAACACCCCCCAGTCCGTAGGAGGATGCATCTGCTGACACCCTAGTCGGCCTGTCAGTGCAGTATGGGGCAAGTACAGCCGATGAGCTGAGCTCTTCTTTCACCTTTGTGAAGGCTGTCTGTTGAGCTGGCCCCCATGTCCACATGTTATCAGCTTTCAGGAGGTCCCTGATCGGTCCTGTGATCTCTGCAATGTTTGGGGAAAACTTTCCCAAGTAATTCGCCATCCCCATGAATCTTTTGACATCTGCCACGTCCTTGGGTGGTGGCATGGCTGCAATGGCCCTGATCTTGTCAGGATCTGGCTGTATTCCCTCTCCGCTGACGATATGCCCAAGGAATTTCACCTCAGTCACTGCAAACTGGCACTTGTCGTTCAGGGTGAGGCCTCGCTGCTGTAGGCGTTGTAGCACTCGATGCAGCCTTTCATCATGTTCCTGTGGTGTGGCTCCAAACACCAAGATGTCATCTGCATGACAGACCGTTCCTTTCAGGCCATCCAGCATTTGTGTCAAACGCTTCTGGAAATGTTCTGGTGCTGAGGATATTCCAAAAGGAAGTCGGTTGAAACAAAAACGTCCGAATGGCGTGATGAAGGTGGTGAGTGGGGACGATTCCCTATGCAGAGGGATTTGCCAAAAACCTGCAGTGGCATCTAGCTTTGAAAAAATTCTAGCTCCAGCTAGTTTAGCGAGCGTCTCATCGACTGCAGGGAGGATGTGTCTTTCTCTGCACACGTTGTCATTTAGGTGGGTGAGGTCGACACATATACGGATTTTTCCGTTTGGCTTTGGTACTACGACCATTCCGGAGCACCACTCAGTTGCATCTTCGATGGGTGAAATAACTCCCATTGCCTCCATCCTATTCAGCTCCTCTTGAACTTTCCCTCTTAATGGCAGAGGCAAGCGGCGTGGCACCGCTAGGGCAAATGGAGTGGCATTCTCTTTCAATTTAATCCTATATTCACCCTCTAGCTTCCCTAAACCAGTAAACACTCTGGGATATTGCTTCACATAAGTTGTAGCACTCGATGCAGCCTTTCATCATGTTCCTGTGGTGTGGCTCCAAACACCAAGATGTCATCTGCATGACAGACCGTTCCTTTCAGGCCATCCAGCATTTGTGTCAAACGCTTCTGGAAATGTTCTGGTGCTGAGGATATTCCAAAAGGAAGCTAGCTTCCCTAAACCAGTAAACACTCTGGGATATTGCTTCACATAAGTTGTAGCACTCGATGCAGCCTTTCATCATGTTCCTGTGGTGTGGCTCCAAACACCAAGATGTTGCTCTGAGTGTTGCTATCCCTGTGCTGTTGCAATCCTGGAATTTCCCCGTTGTGGGACTAATAAAGGCTTATCTTATCTTATCTTATCTTATAAGCATTCTCTGTTGCAATGGCATCTACTTGACTAAGCAAGCTGAGGTCTTGTATGGCTGGCAAGCCAAGTAGTGGAGTAGCTAACCCTGGGACCACATACACCTGCTGCTTCACAACAGAGCCCTTGTAGCACATGTCGGCGGTGAAGTGTCCCTGTACTGCGATAGGAACATTGTTTGGTCCACACAGTTTTTTGCTTGGTGGTGAAAGTTTCCCGTGCAGCTTTTCAGAGTACATGTGTTTTGGGATGGCTGTCACTGCAGCACCGGTGTCAAGCTTGAACACTACCTGCTGGCCATTTACTCCAATCGACTTCTTCCACGCACATTAGGTGGAGGTGCCGTAGTCATTGTGGCCAAAAACAATGTCTCCAAACTTTCACTCATGTCCTTCTGCTGAAGTTCCTCCACTCTCATTTTTGTTTTACACAAAGCAGCAAAATGCCCCTTTTTCTGACATTTCTTGCAGTCTGCATTGCGAGCAGGACATTCTTTAAATGAATTTCCATGTGCTTTTCCACACCTGCCACATCTGTCTTTTGCATTTTTCTGACCTGGTCTGTGATTTATTTTGTTTCCTTGTTGACCCGATTTTTGTTTTTGCTTGAACCTAACTGCATCCATATTAGCTCCTTCAACACCATCCGTGCTAGTCTGTCTCAGTGTGGTTTGTTGCTTTTTAATTTCCTCGTTTTGGCGAATTTTCGTCATTGCTTTCGTTAGAGTTAGCTTTGAGTCGAGCTGTAACTTCTCTGAAAGCGTGTGGTCTATAATACCCATGACTAAGCAATCTCTTATCATCTCCTGTTTGAGGATTCCATACTGACAATACTCAGCTAGCTTGTGGACGGCTGTGATGAACGCCTCGGCTGATTCACCAGGCTCCTGGCAACGTTTGTTAAACTTGGCCCTCTCATATATCACGTTATGTTCACAGATGAAATGTTTTTCAAAAGCGTCTCTTACTTTCTCGTAGTCTTTCTTGTCCGCTTCAGCCAGTGCTAAAGTGTTAAGCACATCATCTGCCGAGTCTCCCATAGTGTATATTAGCGAGTTCACTTGATACTCTTGACTCTTCTGGTCGAGTCCGGCAGCTATACAGAATCTTTCAAAACGTCTGATCCAATTTGGCCAACTAGCGACGTCCCTGAAGTCAAATGCCTCGGGCGGACTTATCGAAAACAGCGTATCCATTACCTTCCGACATCTTCGTCACGTTATCGCTAGCTTGGAATGCTCGCTATTTCAAGTTCAGCTCGAGAACTCTAAAATTTCTTTTCCTCGCATACAGCCCAACTGGAAGGAAACTTCGCTTACATGCTTTTTAAAGCTTCTCTCTTCATATTAAAGACGGGTCGCCGACTTCTGACACCATGTATTGTACTGTGTACTTTATGAAATATATAATAAAGGGACCTCGAGAGCGGAGCGGAGGTTCACTTCATTTATTTGTAGAATCTCAACCCACTGCGCATGCGCGCATGATACATTCAAACCATTCTGTATCACTACAGATGCGCCTGTAAGGATATACGTGGCGGTAGGTGGCGGTAATGCAACTGTAAACTGGTTGCCAACCGCCAATCAAATCTAAAAGAAGAAGAAGGTAATGCACCTGAGAAGGAATCAAGGTAGGGAGTGGTACAGCTCCTGACCAGATAGAGCAGGGGTGTCAAACTCATTCCATGGAGGGCCAAGACCCTGCAGGTTTTACTTCCACCCAGTCTCTTCAGCAGGTGTTTTCACTGATCAGCAATCAGTGGGAGGAAATTCAGAGAAAACACCTGTTGAAGCCACTGGGTGGAGGTAAAACCTGCAGGGTCTTGGCCCTCCATGGAATGAGTTTGACACCTGTGAGATAGAGTGATGATATAGAGTGAAGTATGTGGTGGTAATGCACCTGCAAGCTGGATGCCAACCGCCAATCAAATCCAAAAGAAGAAGAATGCACCTGTAAACTGGTTGCCAACCGCCAATCAAATCTGAAAGAAGAAGAAGAAGGAACTGCCAGGCAGCCAGTAGGGAGGAAAAGAGGAAGACCACAGAGAAGATTCATAGGGTGAGATGGAGGCAGATGATCTGCTGTGGTGACCCCTAATGGGGGCAGCCAAAAGAAGAAAAAGAAGTATAACTAAAAAAAATATGTATTTTAATGTGTTTTTATTCTTTTTTATGGGTTATGAATAAAATACATAAATATCTCTGTGAAGTTGTCCGTCAACGCGTATGGACGTTGTTACGTAACGACGTTCTTACGTAATAACGTTTTCCAAGGCGTACGTATCTATTTCCGAGACATCGAACAACGAACGGAAGTGTAGCATGAGGAAATATATCTGTATCAAATGTAGGTAGCGTTAACTTGTATTATCTTTGAAGAAAGGCGACAAAATCAGTGATTCATAGAAAGGAGCAGTTTTGTTTTCATTTTTTTTACATTATTATTTAGTCTTGGTGGACTAAATCCGTGTTTTTTCTTGGTTTACGAGGAACAGAATCTAAGGTAACGTTGAACTAAGCGCCCAGCTAACGCCACAGTTAACTACTAACCTACGTTACTTTGTTTATTCGGTTTTCAGTTTGTAAACAGATGATTCAGGTAGCGTCAGTTGTTCCTGGCTTGTGATGTAAATCTTCAGAACGCAATGCTAATGCGATTAGGGTCATTGGTAACATGCAACAAAAAACAGATCAGTTAATGTCAATCATAGCTAACCTAAACAGCGGTTTATTTTTATTTTGGGTTTTCAGGGTTTTTTTTTTAACACCAGCAGCACTGTCACAGTGCAAGGATACCAGCTTATTGTTGTTATATTTATAATTGGTGCTTTCAGAACGATAGGTTGTTGAATGATCAAGATTGGCTTGTAAGTATTGCAAAGGTTAAGCCTTTTTATGACTGTTTTAGTTATTTAGTTTTTCCAAAGGCAGGGCTGAATTACTTAAAGTTCTCCCCAAGCCCCTGACTCAGGTCACCCACTGATTACCAACATATTCTGCTTTTCATTATTCTTTATAGGATGTACTACTTAAAAGTTTTTGGCCCCATTCAAAATGAGCTTTAGTGATCTTTTTCTGATCTTCATTTGGCTTTTCTTCATCTCAGCAGGATGGATCCAGCTCTACTAAGGGAGAGGGAGCTATTCAAGAAAAAGGCTCTCTCAACACCTGCTGTAGAGAAGAGACAGGCTGCATCCGACTCTGGATCGCACAAGAAGAAGAAACCAAAACTTGACAAAGACAGCTCCTCGGTGTCCAAACACAACAGTGGTAGGTGAAACACACTTTCTTAAAATGGATGATATGGCATTGTCATAAACCATCCATCCATCTTCTTCCGCTTAATCCTTTTCGGGTCGCAGGGGGGCTGGAGCCTATCCCAGCGTCTTTGGGCGAGAGGCAGGGTACACCCTGGACAGATCGCCAGTCCATTACAGGGCCAACACAGAGAGACAGACAACCATTCACTCTCACATCCATACCTCAGGACAATTTATAATCCCCAGTTTTTTGATGACATTTAACCTAACATGCATGTTTTTGGCATGTGGTAGGAAACGAGAGAAATCCTGGAATAAACCCACGCAGACATGGGGAGAACATGCAAACTCCATGTGTCACTCATGCGGTTCTCGTGCCAGTTCTAACATTTTATTCAGTACACTGATTATGGTTCCAATAGTCTGACATTTTACTTCATGAATATTTATTGACAAATGTTTGGCTTTTATGTGTGTATACTTTTTTACACATGTGGGGAAATAGTCATTTATATAGTTCTGTTGTGTTCATAAAATAGTTCACCACAGTCGGCGTCTGTGCGTATTGCTTTTCTGCATGTCACTAGAATAATGTATTTTAACAATTTACCCAAATTGTTTTCCCATTTTGATTAAGTATTTTTTAAAACTAAACCAAAATGATCAAATGTGTATCAAAATCATTAACAGCTTCATCCACTACACCTGTCAGTAGGAGCAGCTAACCCCAGACCAAGCTGTATGTTGAGCCCAGAACTTGCAATAACCGCATATTGTCTGTCATTGGCAGATTTATTTTTTTAAGCAGTGACAGAAAAATAAGAATACTGTCTATCATTTTGAAATATTTCACTGAGGGTGATCTATTGAAACTTTTAATTCCCACCTGTCATATTAAATTACGATTATCCAGTATGATCTCTGTTACATGTTCATGATAGCTCACTTTTCACCATCTGTGTGCTACTACGCTCAGTTTGCTCTGCTACAACTGCAAAAATGTCAAAGTAGCTGAGTGTGAAAACTTCCTTTAACCCCTTGCACTCTGGTCAATTTCCCTAAAAACGCCAAAAAATAACGTACCCAAAGTAAATCAAAAGCTGTTCTTCAACCCTTTGCAGCATCTTCATGGGGTTGGTCTCATTTAAAAGAAAACACTGAATTTTTTTGGCGAAACAGTCATAATCTCTCTAAGTGCTCTGGCCACTGAGTAACAGTCATCTAAACATACTGAACTTGAAGAAAATAAATTTCGCCTGGGTGTTTTTTTTGGGATACAAATGCTTGCAAATAACACACATCTGTCAGATCCGGGCTGGAAAATGCAACAGAAATGTAGAACCAAGTGTTATCCAGCTGAGGTCAAAATTTTGTATCAATACCACAAAAAATGAATATATTACACAGCTTTTTTCTTAGGTTGTTCCCAGGAGTTTTTGAACTGTGCCAAATTGTGCCAAATGGCACAGTTTGGAAAAACGTCTAACTTTTGAATGATTCAATATAGAAGCTTGATGTTGGGCTCAAATGAAAGGTGACACTCAGGGCTGTGTGTGTGTGTGTGGGGGGGTGTTGTTTATTCATTCATGAATGAATGAATGAACAAACAAGCCCCCACACACAAAGAAGCATGCCACGTAAAAAATGTGTGGCTTTTTTTTTTTTACAAGAAAAAATAACCTACAGTGCACTAAAAATTATACAAGAATATCTGTAATGTAGAAGATAACAACTCCCCCCCCCACCCCTCCGCTACAGAGGACGGACATCGCCCGGTGCGCCGCGGTCTACTACGCACAGTTGTACGAAAATATCTGCAATAATATCTACAATCCGCTACAGAAGAGGGGGGGGGGCGTTCACGGTCCGGACGCGGCGCACGAACCGTGTACCGCGGCGCACGGAGTCCGGTTCGTGCACCGCGGTCTACTATGCACAGTTGTAATTTACTGATCGGTCAAAAGTCATTTTCGATTACAATTTTCAGGGATAAAGAATAATTTAGCTTATAACACTTACCTGTCCACAACAGCAGTGTCGCTGGCGAACTTCTCTTCCTCATTGTCAGACGAACATGACGCTGGTCCGCTTGTTACGGACTCGTGGTTCTGGTCACGCGACCCGGTCAAACCATAATTCCATTATTGCGGTTTTGCGCTTCCATGATTGCGGTTTTGGCGAACGATTTTTCAAAACAAATAAGAACAGTAGTAAGAAAAAAAGACTGGCGAACGCGTGTGTGTCACCCAGCGGCTAAAAACAAAACAGATTTTGCAAGGGAGGCACGCTTTCGAACTACTGTGCTTCAATTGGCTCGCTGTATTCGCAGCCGTTGGTAGGCGGGTCCTTCTTGCTAGGTTTTCAGTCATTGGTTCTTCAAGGTTTCAGAAACCCAATTCAAGGCTCTTATTAGTCGAATGAGAGGTCAATCACATCTAAACCAATCAAAGCACTCCTTTGGCTTTCTGTTCGCGGCTGTGTCTGTAGTGGAAGAACGGAAATGCAGGTTGGTTTTTTTTCAGTGCCTCCTAGGATGCCCTCGTGCGCCCTAGGACACAGAGACGTGTCCGCCCGCGGTACACCGAAGTGCAACAGGTTAAATGGCCAAACATTTGAATATTTTTAATAAGAGGGGTGGAAAAAAGAGGGACTGATGCAGTAGAGAATGAAGCACAAACATGTACGGCTGCCAACATATTGTTGCATCTTTGGGCTCCACCGCTGTCACTGGGAGGGAAAAACATGAATCTGCTTTGTGTAACACTGAACAACACTGACCAACAAGCTTTGTTCATTTCAATTAATAGATAAATACATGATCTACGTGTTGTATCCAGTAGGTTCATGAACTGAACTTCTTCCTTTGGCTGCTCCCTTTAGGGGTCGCCACCAGTGTTGCCAGGTTTCACAAGATAAACAAGCAATCAGCTTTATGGAAACAAGCCCAAAAAAGCCCAACAGGCAACTTACCACATTGTGTAAAAGGGAGGCTGCTTGATAACGTGTATCGATGCATAGATTTATTTTTGTTTGCAGTGAATTGACTGTAAACACAGTCAGCATTGAATAACAGAATTTTATAAACTCTAATTAAAGGAAAATACATATTCTCCATAAGCAACAGCAAATTTATAGTAAACACAGTCAACATAAAAACTTTGAATAAATTAAATTTTTAAACTCTGATCAAAAGAAAAGACGTGCATCCTGCATGATGTTGTTCGTCTGTCGTTCTCGACGATGACTAAGGACATCACAGGGAAGAGGACTGGGTGCGGTGTGTCCGGCTGTGGCTGATCAGTCCAATGTGGGCACGGAAGGTTCTGCCACAGGTCGGACACAGGTGGTCTGCACAGGCAGAAGATACAGGGGTGGCTCTGGACTTGCGAAGCTCACGTTTTCTCTGGGCCTTGGCAATCCTGTTCAGCTCAAAGGAGGCAGCACCTTTGCTGGTATGGCTACGCCAGTCTGGTCAGTCTTAGCACTAGGGTCTCCCAGGTGTCAGGACTGATGTCAGAGCTCTTCAGGGAGGCCTTAAGAGTGTCTTGTAGTACTTCTTCTGACCACCTTGTGAGCACTTTCCCTCTGCTAGTTAACTGTAGAACAGTCTTTTTGGTAGGCGTGAGTGAGGCATACGAACAAGGTGGCCAGTCCACCTATTCTGAGCTCTCTTGAGCAGGGTGTGGATGCTAGGCAGCTCAGCTCGGGAGAGGACATCTGTGTCAGGGATTTTGTCCTGCCAGGTTATCTTAAGGAGCATTCTGAGGCAGTTCAGGTGGAAGCGGTTTAGCTTTCTGGCATGGCACTCGTAGACTCTCCAGGTCTCGCAGGCGTACAGTAGAGAAGGCAGGAGAACTGCCTTGTACACCTTCAGTTTTGTGGTCAGCATGATGCCTCTCCTTTCCAACACTGTTGCACATAGCCGTCCGACTGCTGAGCTTGCCTTGGCAATGCGTGAATTGACCTTGTCATTGAGGTTGACAGACCTGGAGAGTGCTGCCGAGGTATGTGAACTTGTCGACAGCCTTGAGGGTCTCCGTGTTGACAGTGATGGCTAGTTCCACGTAAGTCTTCTGCGGTGTGGGTTGGTGCAGGACCTCAGCTTTCTTCGTACTGATTGTGAGCCCAAAGTTGTCGCAAGCAGTGGAGAAGCAATTCATGCTCTGCTGCATCTGGGCCTCTATAGCGGCGTTGAGTGCGTAGTCGTCTGCGACCAGGAAGTCACGCACTGAGTCCCCTTCCACCTTGGTTTTGGCTTGGAGCCTCCGCAGGTTGAAGAGCCTGCCGTCCATCCTGTACCTGATCCTGATGGTGCTTTCTTCATTGTCGCAGAAGGCATCAGACAGCATGGCTGTGAATATCATGCTGAAAAGTGTGGGCACAAGTGCACAGCCCTGCTTGACCCCATTGGTGACTGGGAAAGCTTCGGAGGAGTCTCCGTCATCCAGTACTTGAGCAAGCATGCTATCGTGGAACTGGCACACCATGCTGATGAACTTGTCCGGGCAGCCGAACTTTGCCATGATCTTCCACAGCTCCTCACGACTGATGGTATCAAAAGCCTTGGTCAGCTCTACAAATGTTGTATAGAGGTCCCTGTTCTGCTCTTAACACTTCTCCTGAAGTTACCATGCAGTGAAGATCATGTCAGCAGTTCCACGACCCTCTCTGAAGCCACACTGTCTCTCCGGCAGGTGACCACCTTCCATGTGCTGAATGAGGCAGTTGAGAAGGACTCTTGCGAGGATCTTGCCGGCGATGGTGAGGAGAGCGTTCCCACGGTGGTTGTTGCAGGACTGCCTGTTTCCTTCTTCCTTTTCTCTTGGAGAGATGGACAATGTGGCATCCTTGAGCTCCTGGGGGATAACGTCCTGCTGCCACATGGTCTGAAAGAGCTCGGTGAGTTTCTGTATTAGAACTGGTCCTCTTGCCTTGTAGATTTCAGCTGGGATGGAGTCATAGAGCCTGGTGCTTTGCTGTTCAGAAAGAGTTTGATCGCTTTTTGGACTTCTGATTCTGTTGGAGGGTCTGCCAGAGACATGTTCACCTCTACTTGGGGCATGCAAGTGATGGCTTCTGCATTGATGGACGAAGGTCTGTTCAGGACGCTGCTGAAATGTTCTGCCCGTCTTTCCGAGATTGTGTTCTTGTTGGTGAGGAGAGTGGACCCGTCAGCACTGAGCAGTGGTGATGTTCCAGAAGAACATTGTAGTACATCGTAGAAGCATTTGGAGTTGTTGCTGTCAGCGTACTGCTGTATTTCATCTGCCTTTTTGCTGAGCCAGAAGTCCTGCATCTCTTTGAGGTTTGCCTGCACCTTTCCTCTGATGGACTTGAAGGTTACCTTCTTAGAGGCAGATCTGCTGTCTTGCTGGTACACTCTGTGGGCTTCATGCTTCTAGTCAAGGAGCTTTTGGATGTCCTAACCGTTTTCATTGAACCAGTCTTGGTACTTGTGTGTGTTCTGGCCCAAATGAGTGAGTGAGGTGTCGTACACCATGTCTCTGAAAGCTGCCCAGTCTTCTTCTGCTACGTATGCCCCAAGGTCGAGCTGACTAAGCTTGCTGTCCAGGTCCTCATTGAGGTTCTGTCACACAGAGTGCTGTTCCAGGAGCTTGCTGACACTGAGTCGCTTGTTTGCCTTTTTCCCCTGTGGACGCCGTTTGGGCTGGATGTGCATGTTGAGCTTTGAGAGAATGAGTCTGTGATCCGTCCAGCAGTCTGCACCACACATTGCCTTGGTCACTCTAACGTCCTGCCTGTCTCTCCTTCTCACAATGATGTAATTGATCAGGTGCCAGTGCTTGCGTGGATGCGTCCAGGAGGTCTTGCTGCAATTAGGCAAGCGGTAGACGGTATTAGTGATCAGAAGGTCATGAGAGGCGCACGTCTTCAACAAGTATCAGCACTAAACATGATTACAGTTTAGTGATGTGGGATGATGGGAGTTAGATTTAGATTTTTTAGATTATTTGTTTATTTGACAGGGACAGTGCAATAAACATAGACAGTTAATCAAATGACAATCAATCTGATGTGTTGCACAAAGAGTGTATAGCTATTAGTTAATTTGCAACTCTTGTCCCTGGATGGGCTTTAGAAAGGAGAAACAGGTAAAAAGAAAAAAGGATAAGGAAAAGAAAAAATGAAAACAGAATAAACAATAACCACATACATCAATGCAAAAAAGATTATAAATACATTATAAATACACAATTATATAAATATTATAAATATTATAAATACACAATATAAAAACCTGACTCACATTTGCCTATTTCAGGCCTCCCTCCCTTCGTCACTCACTATAAACAAACACATTCATTCCTTCCCTTCATTCACTCTCACCCTGCAGACAATCATTTCATACATGGGTACATTCTTGTTTATTTTTCAGCCAGTTTTTAACCTTTGTAGTGAATGTTTTAAAGTCCGTTATTATTTTAATTTCATTTGGCATTGTGTTCCAGATGTGACTGCCCTTTACGGAGAAAGCTGTTTGTCCAAATGTGGTTCTGCGGTGGAATATTTTACAGTTATTGTTAACAGAACTTCTGGTGGCTCTGCTGCTGTCCTGTCTTTGGATGAAACCAGCAAGTGGCTCAGGCGCTGATTTATGGAAACATTTGAAAATTAATTTCAGAAAACAGAGGTCAATGAAACTCTCAAAACTCAATAGATTGTATTTTTTTAAAATATAACAGTGATGCCACCTAATGGGCTTTTTGTCCAAGATTTTTAGAGTTTGATTATATAATGAACCTATATGTTTTATTGTGGAAGGGGCTGCTTGAGCCCAGACTGTCAAACAGTATGATATGAGAAAAAACCATAGAATGCATATACAGTACAGCTGCTTCATATGGTATGTAATATCTAATTAATTTAAAGCAGTTCAGATTTTTTTTTACTGTTTTAGAAATTTTCTTTATATGAGGATTGATTTTGAATTGAGGATCTAGTACAATGCCAAGGTATTTGAATTATGTAACTAAACTGATGTCTTGATCATGTATATTAACTTTAAAACATTGCAGGTTACATTTTTTGATTGAAAAGCACATTGAAACTGTTTTCTGAAGGTTCAGCAATAGGTGGTGCTGGAAGAGCCACTCTTGGACATCAACCATACTTGTGGACAGTACATCTGCAGCCTGTGCTGGAGTCTTGGCAGCTGTGTAAATAACTGCATCATCTGCATAAAGTTGACATGTTGCAGCTGAGCAGTGTAGCGGCAAGTCATTAATAAAAATGCTGAAAAGTAAAGGACCAAGAATGGACCCTTGTGGGATACCCATACGGTTGTTTAAAAATGAGGATTTATCCTGGTGAACTTTTACACACTGTTCTCTATTCTGGAGATAAGATGCAAACCATTCTAATGTATCTGGAGAGAAGTTAAGATACCATTTTGGATAAAAGCAAACTGTGGTTTACAGTATCGAAAGCGTTTTTGAGATATAGAAAAACAGCCCCTACCACATTACCCCTGTCCAAGGACTGTTTGACATTTTCAGTAAGGCAACAATTTGCTGTTTCTGTTGAGTATCCTGGTCTAAAACCAAATTGATGTGGATGAAGAAGTTGACTGTCTTGTAAATAGTCTTATCAGCTGTGTAGCTACAACTTTTTCAAGAACCTTAGATTAGACCCTTAGTTGTCGTCCGCTAGTCGTCTTCTTCTTCTTTTAGATTTGATTGGCGGTTGGCAACCAGCTTACAGGTGCATTACCGCCATGTACTTTGTCTGTACATCACTCTACTCAGGTCGTGGTCTGTTTGTCATTTAAACAAAAGTTAAATATTACTCTGTTATTATTCAACAGCCAACAACTTTAATTACGTGGAAAATTCTCTTTTAAATTGACAAACAGTCATATGTGTAACTCGTGGCACAATTTGATCGGGATCAAAAGATAATTTTGCTCTTACCATTCATTTCAGTGGAGATATTTTTTTTAAAATTTTTTTTTAATTTAAGGTTCCATATGCACTGATTTAAAACCTGGATAGCTCACACCCCATTAGTGAGTACAGAGCCGACTGGAGTCAGTTGAGCCACTGATCTCTAGAGAAAAACTGGATGGATCATTGGCCGCCAGAAGTGAAGCCCCTGGCCAGCCACTTTTACCTCAGTAACTTCCCCAAAAATTAACAGATTTTGAACTTCTTGGTATGGAGACACAGCTTATAATCTTGTGCAGCCGGTCAACTATAGAAATCGAGTTGACATTATGTTTAGTGGCTGTCGATTTGGATGAACTAGTGTTTTGGGAATACTAATATGGCAGCCAAGTGGCTTCACTTCTGGCGGCCAATGATTCGTCTAGTTTTTCTATAGAGATCAGTGGGGTGTGTGCGGTAACCGGGAAATGGGGGTGTGGATGGGTCCTGTAAACAAACAAACTATCGTGCTCGTGTTTTGTGGGGAGTTGGGAGAGCTGTGGCACAGACAGCAAAGCAAGCCCAAATAAGCAATTATACTTAAAAAAACAAGCGCAAAAACCTGCAACCCGTGACTGACGAGATTTGCATGCGGCTCTAGAGAAAAACAAGCCCAAAGTTGCTTATAATAAGCTGACTTGGCAACCCGATATGATTAAAACTGAAAATGTGAAGAAAAACTACCGCTTTTTGGCATCTCATTATATGAAAAGTAGAATGACAGGTTATAGATTATAACAGAATTTTTACCACTCTGTCAAAATGACAGATATTGAGAAAATCTAGTACACCCGCTGGTCAGACCTCCTCTCTTTTGGAATGTAAAAATATTCAGTCTTTTACAGTTTCTTTTTACAATATCAGTATTGAAATTATTGGATTTGCTGAAACTATTAATATATTTCTGTAAATCACAAAAGCCTAAAAAACCTGCCAGAGTACAATTCACACAGATTTTAACAAAAAATGGGACTACCCCCTACTAACTCTTTGAGAAATTGAAGGTCATGTGCAGCTTCCATCAGGCATTATTTTCTTTGATCTACTTCCCTGCTGTGTGTGTCCATAACAATGTTTAAACACTTCAAAGTATGGACTAAACAAGATGCTTTTAGAAATGGTGTGGTGTCAGTTTTCTGGCAAATGGATTTTTGATTAGTTTCTTTTCTTTTACTATACTGTCACAGCATTTCTGAAATCAAGGGAAGGCTTTGACAGGATGACTGTAGGTCAACTAGTAATTTGTCATATCGCCACTGAAGACCACTTATCTCCACTTTTGATGATATTTTTTTAACATTTTGTTGTTTGTGCACACTTGCCTCTGACAGATGTTACTGCAGGGTACTGAAATCACCAATGAAGAACTGCTTAGTTAATTCAATCTATTTAACTACGATCAGTCTGCATCAGTCTAGCAATCTGGGTTTTTGTTGTTGTTGATGTTGTTGTTTTTTTTTTCATTTTCTGAAAAGCAGTATTGGACAGTATGTGGTTTTCATCCAACAGTGGTGATATTGGAACTGGATTTTAAGGACATTAGAAACTTTTTAGTATTATATGTCTATAATTATACTTTAAGAAGCAGATGCTTCTTTCAGCAGAAAAAAAGACAGTAAGAATTTATTATGCATATTTTCGTAAGGCATATGAACTCATACATCACACTCAATATTTTATACAGTACATCACTGTGCAGCAACATGATTGCAGTGTTAAACTTCACAACACTGGCATCGAATTTACTGAAGAACAGAGAAAATTCAGAATCTTTACAATTTTTTACATTATGTCTTAAGTTAATATACAAATCCAGCTGGTCACAATAACAAGTAGTACTCAGAGGGCAGTTGTCAATTAACACAAATACCTCTGTGTGTGTCTGTGTGTGTGTGTTTAACTTGTTGATGAGCTCAAATCTTTTTTCTTGTTATGTCACTATATTGTACCATACATCTTCAATATGCATCCAAATACAAGCACATACACATTTGGGGACTATGTAAAAGTTTTACATTAGTTAATGTTAAAATACTGTTTCACAGTGTACATTTGCTTAAACATTTATTTTTACCTTTTATAAGATGTTCTGTTAAGTCCCTCATTCAGCCCCCACTTCAAAATATGGCAACAGAGTAATTAAAACCAGTTGACTTTTCTGTCCATTAGATTGTGCTAAATGCTCCCTGTCTTAATGTCAGCACAACCAAGGAGTGACTCGTAAGATCTAGCTGGGAGTGGGACAAGACAAAGATGAGGACTGGGAAATTACAATCTATGATATTACAAAACTCGGTATATTGGTATAATATCTCATCATAGGGGCCTCTGTTGATTCCCACCCGTAATAGAGACAGGACACCACCTAGGAAGAGACGAGCAGAAATCTGATAATGAGGGATCCTATAAAGTCACAAAAATGTGATTTGAAGCAATCACTGTTACAATACTTGTGAAAAGTCCATTGACTTTGTAGCAGGGGAAGACCATCTGGAAATAATGCAGTTATTCATCCAGTGTAATTAGTGCTAGTTAGTGGACATAATATCTGCTGCCTCCCACAAAGTGTGTCCAGATAGTTCAGTTTAACTAAAGAGACTGTTTCTAATATTGCATCTGAATGTCCAGACACTGCATGCACTTCATCAATGAAAATGGCTTTTTCATACTTAAATGTAATCTTAAATTGTTTAACAAATGCCAGAAGTACACAAAGACTGTTTGGTCCAACATAACATTTGGTGTGGTTTGCTCAGCACTGAGATGTGTTTTAGTCAGAAGAAGAAGCTTAAGAAAAATGTATTGGTAGACTGCAAGGCAGCTGCCTGCATCTGGAATTGAATCATTTGCTCATTATAGTAAAAGTGTGCCATATTAGCTGCTAGATGTGCAGAAGGGTAGTTTGTTAGATAAGCATCTATAGAAAAGCTTGGACTATAATAAAGATGTTTCAGGTAGTTTATTGATTTTCGGGGAGTTGCAGATTCGTTGAATATCATAGTAACTGCACATATTCTCTTCATTTCTCTGGCAGTATTTCTTATGCAAAATGTAGCTTTCGCTATCTGCTACAGAGGAGTGAACATTCAATCGTAGCTGAAATGAAAAGCTAATTGTACTCATTTCAAATCCATGCCTTTTTCCACTCTTGTATTTTGTGTCTTCTCACTGCAATCCTCCTGATTGAGAGCAACAGAACCACTTGTAGTCCAATTTCAGAAAGTTATTTCTGGGGGAAGTGTCCTTTTTTTTTTTTTTTTGCTGCAGTATGGCCCAATAGCACAACAAACCAAGCATTCAACCCCCCCCCCCCCCATTTTAATGTGTTACCCTTTGTCTCTATACCACTTCAGTGTGAGATTGTGGCTCCTTGCAAATGTTGGTCATGAGTTTGCTGCAACTTCCAGGCCCTTCCTCCTGTAGCTGATGGTGTGTTTTCCCTTTGGCGCAGCACCCACAATCCAGTAGCTCATAGAGTACAGCCAAGGCCGCCAGGGATAGGACAGTAAGGATAAAAAGCAAAAGTATGATGAAGCAGGCCACATTCCAGCCATCGTGGAATGGATAGACCTCTTGGACTTGAAAGGAGACGTGGGAAAGAGGGACTCCATCAGGTTGCCACGAGAGATTGCTTGGGTGTATAGGGGTTGTGAAGTTCACCATGATTTCTGTTTGGAGAGAAGAAAGACATTTTTTTTATGTTAACGGTTGAAACTGTAATGTTTTTGCACTGCAGTTGACATATCAGTGATATACAGCAGACGGAAAAAAGGAAGTTTAATTAATTTCAATGAGAGGGCAACAAAAAGTTTTGCCAGTGCTGGCTGTGAGAGTGGCATATGCTTGCCTTGATGGAAAGTGCCATAAGAAGCATTTTTTTTGGTTATTCTGTCTATCGGCTTTAAAAACAAATTGGATGTTGGTATTATAATCGAATTGAATTATAATCGAATCTTTTGAAACTTGTGTGGCTTTTCTGTTATTTTTAAATAAAAAGAAGCCTGTGAAACATAAGAAATGGCTACTCTTGCCATCTGTGGTTTTTAAATAGAAATTCCATTACTGTTGACTGTAGAGCTTTTTTTTGGTTTGGTGCAGTTTGAGGGGAGTCGGGCAGAAATAGTGGGAGCTCCGCATTAGCGGTGGGACATATTCAGAACACAGGGGCTGAGACACTCCTCGGGGCCATTCAGCAACAGTAGCATTAGCAATGGCTAAGCGAAAAACATTACAGCACAAGTGGTGCTGATCCCAGTGAGCAATCAACTCCGGACACTTAACACGTAACAAAGCCACCTCTAAACTCACAGTGAGCCAAGTAAACAACACAAGTGTGCAGAGATGTGTAGCAGCGCAAAATGAAGCCCCCTTGAATATGAGAACATGAGCAGTAGAAAGGACTATAACAGCACCATCACATGGAGGACTGAGAGCCCGCAGCCATCAAAACAAAAGTGGCTGCGGTGAGTTGAAAAGAGTGAAAACTTATATGAAACGGATATTGACAGTTATGCTTGGGGGACAAAAATTTTATGTTGAAATAGGAGGGGTGTGTGTATGATATTGTGATGGATCATGATAGTATTGCATTGTGACCCAAGTATTGCAGTCTGAATCGCATCGTGAGGTCCCTCATGATTCCCACCCCTGCTCAGCATTGCCCTCCATATTGCAGAAATGATGGTAAACCTTATCAATAAAATCCTCAATGTCTTGCAGCTCGGTTAGGTGGGTTGGGTCAGTAAAATTAGTACAGAAAAAGTTTTTTCAGTTGTAAATTCTACAGAAACTGCAGGTAAATTGTTTTATCACGTAGGCTGACATGTTGGATCTTAGACTGACTGATCGCGTGTAGTCTTGCTGTCATAGATCATCCTCCTGACACACTGACCTGCATGGGCCATAGCGCCCTCACCTGGACTGGTGACACCACTACATTTCACAGAATAGACTCCCCTTGGAAAGGACTGTGGAACATTCAGTTAATTGACAACTAATTTAATTGAGTCAACTAAATATTTCATCAACAATTAATCCATAGTCAACTAGAAAAGCACTCGGAGAGCGCAGACCTCCGCCAAGCGCCACAGTTCCCCCGGTGATCCGGATCACCACCAAAATCTAATCATCTGTAGGATACCCCATTTGTGACAATATCTGAAAATTTCATGAAAATCCGTCCATAACTTTTTGAGTTATCTTGCTAACAAACAAACAGACAGACAGACAAACCAACGCTGATGAAAACATAACCTCCTTGGCGGAGGTAATTAATTGTTAACATCTGTACATGATAGTGATTTTGGAAACAATATTTTAAAGTTAAAATCTTACGTAGTGTTCTTAAACCATAAACACATGAATGCAACATTACATTTACTGTGGGGGAAATAAGTATTTGGTACCCTGCTCAATTTGTAAGTTTACCCCCTTACAAAGAAATGAACAGTTCATAATTTTTTATGGTAAGTTTATTTTAACAGAGAAAGACGATCAACAACAACAACAAAAATCCAGAAAAAAATCTTAAATAAGGGTTATAAATTTATTTGCATTTGTTCGAGGGAAATAAGTATTTGATCCCCACGCAAAACATGACTTGATACTTGGTGGAGAAACCCTTGTTGGCAAGCACAGAGGTCAGAGGTTTCTTGTAGTTGGTCACCAGGATTGCGCACATCTCAGGAGGAATTTTGGTCCACTCCTCTTTACAGATACTCTCCAAATCCTGAAGGTTTTGAAGCTGTCGCTTGGCAACTCGAAGTTTCAGCTCCCTCCACAGATTTTCGATGGGATTAAGATTCGAAGACTGCCTAGGCCACTACAGAACCTGAATGTGCTTCTTCTTGAGCCACTCCTTTGTTGCCTTGGAAGACCCATCCACCCATCCATGACCCATTATCATTGTTCTGGCTGAGGCCAGGAGGTTCTCATCCAAGATTCTATGGTACATGGACCTGTTCATCAGCCCCTCAATGTGGTGAAGTTTTCCTGTACCCTGAGCAGAGAAACGACCTCAAAACAGAATGTTTTGAGGCACTGCAGGATCTCAATCCATTATGGCGAAGTGTGCTACCTATTGTTTTCTTGGTGATTGTGGTCTCAGCTCCCTTGAGATTATTAACAAGCTCCTCCTGTGTAATTCTGGGCTGGTCCCTCACCTTTCTCAGACTCATCCTTACCCCACAAGATGCGATCTTGCATGGAGCTCCAGAGCGAGGGCGATTAGCTTATATTTCTTCCATTTTTGAATTATCGCACCAACAGTGGTCTCTTTCTCACCAAGCTTCTTGCTCTTGGTCTTGTAGCCCAGTCAAGCTTTGTGCTGGTCTACAGTCTTGTCTCTGATGTCCTTTGACAGCTCTTTGGTCTTGCCCATGGTGGTGGAGAAGTTTGAATTGAAGAGGTTGATTCTGTAACAAGTGTCTCTTATACACATAACGAGTTGAGATTAGGAGTGCTTTCCTAAAGGGACAGGACTAATTTATGTGCCTCATGGACACATAACTGGTCTGTGTGGATCAGAATTCTTGCTGGTTGGTAGGGGATCAAATACTTATTTCCCTCGATCAAATGCAGATTAATTTGTAACGCTTATTTGATGATTTTTTCTGGATTTTTTGTTGATCTATCTCTGTTAAAATAAACCTAGCTTAACCCTTAGATTCATAAGTGGGGTCACAATGACCCCTGCGGTTGTTTTTTTGCAATATCTTTGTAATTTTATTTTTTTTATCATTTAATCTTCCATGTATTCCTCAAATAGGTTGTCTTTGACATAAGGCCATTTGGATTTGTATCTAATTGTTATATTTTTTTAAGTAATTGCATTTTTTGTATCAGTACCACACTTTTCCATATGTGGGGTCAAAAATGACCCCAAGCATTTTCTATGGAATTTCAAAGGTTAATCCTAGGAACCTTTGATTTTTATCAACTGTGATTGTCGGATATACATTTACTGTCAATCCACACATCTAATGCCAACATTCTCACCACTAGTGATGGCGAGATGAAGTTTCATGAAGCAAATCTTTCTTGCTGGTTCCATCGCGAAAAAAAAAAAAAAAGAAGCTGGAATAGATTGCGAATAAAGTCCCAAGTTCACAAAATGTGAGGGACATTGCGCTTCCCTGTCCCCTTCGAATGTCACCATGTTCATCAGCAACACAAGCCTTGAGACGTGCTTCACAAAAATCTTCCCAGGTTACTCGACACATGCTTCGAAGACTTGGCAAGGAAGGACACATCTACTCACCACCCTGAAGGTTATTTTTACACAGCAGCATACATGTAAATATTATCATTTTTATACCTCATAATATATGTGCTGTTATAAATTATGAACTTATTTTCAACGTCCATGAATTTTGTGTGATAGTGTTATCATCATCAAATTACTACTTTGTAGTTAGCTACAGTAGCTAACTAAGCTAACACTAGTTAGCTGTGTGTGTCTGTCACGTTTATAGGACATCATAAGACGGCCTATGAACTCAGGCATCATAGGACTTGCGATGCCGTCATAAAGATATGATGTCTATATGATGGCACATAGTCAAATGTGTCTTTATGATGTCATATAGGCCATCACTCATGATGCCTAGACTAATGTGTCTTTATGATGTCATATGGCTCAAAATTGGCAAGGTGAATAAGTCACAGGGCCAGTCTTTACAGCGCGTTCGTGTTTTCTGCACAACAGATTTCTGCAGCCATGGCCGATTCTACGTTGCCGCGAGCAGACATGCCAGATCAAGCAGTCTTCGTATTGTTGCTCAAGATGAAGAAACTAAGCAAAAGCATTTTCTCCGGGTGCTCAAAGTTTCTCGGTTTCTATGGGCATGCCTATCATGCCGTCCCCCGTGCAGCTCTGGGTTTTTCTGACCACTGCCTGCTCCATCTTATTCCAACATACAGACAGAAACTAAAAACTTCCAAGCCTGTTGTAAGGACTGTGAAGAAATGGACTGAGGAATCAAAGCTGAAGTTACAAGCCTGCTTTGACTGCACAGATTGGAGTGTTTTTGAAGCTGCAGCCATTAACCTAAATGAACTCACTGACACTGTGACGTCATACACCTGTTTCTGCGAGGACATGTGTGTGCAGACCAAGACCTTCTGCATATACAACAACAATAAACCCTGGTTCATTCCTAAACTGAAGCAGCTACGTCAGACCAAGGAGGAGGCCTACAGGACTGGTGACTGGACTCTGTACTAGCGGGCCAGAAACATGCTGACGAAGGAGACCAGGCTTGCTAAGAGGAGCTACAGTGTGAAGTTACAAAAAAACTTCTCAGCTAACAACTCTGCTTCTGTCTGGAGAGGCCTACGGAATATCACCAACTACAGGAGACCATCCCCCCACCCTGCGGAAAACCTCCAGCTGGCTAATGACCTAAACAGCTTTTACTGCAGGTTTGAAAAGAACCTACAGTTCTCACCTCCCACCCACACAAAAGGATTATCTGCAGCCCCAGGAACTCCATCCCTCCTCCACTCTGACCTCCCACCAGCACTAATGATCTGTGAAGAGGAGGTGCGCCGGGTCTTTCAGAGACAAAAGATCAAGAAGGCTGCAGGACCTGATGGTGTGTCTCCGTCCTGCCTGAGAGTCTGCTCCAACGAGTTGGCCCCCATCTTCACCCGGATCTTTAACAGATCACTGGAGCTGCGTGAAGTGCCTTCCTGCTTCAAACGCTCCATCATCATTCCAGTTCCCAAGAAACCCTCTATTACAGGATTAAACGACTACAGACCTGTTGCCCTGACCTCTGTGGTCATGAAATCCTTGGAGAGATTGGTGCTGAACCACCTGAAGGTCATCACAGGCCCCCTGATGGACCCACTGCAGTTTGCCTACCGGTCAAACAGGTCAGTGGATGATGCAGTGAATATGGGACTACATTACATCCTGCAACACCTCGACTCCCCAGGGACGTACGCCAGGATCCTGTTTGTCGACTTCAGCTCAGCGTTCAACACCATCATCCCAGGCATTCTTCATCAGAAACTCCTCCAGCTCAAGGTGCCCCCCTCCACCTGCCAGTGGATCTCCAGCTTTCTGACTGACAGGTGGCAACAGGTGAAGCTATGGAGATTTACATCCAGCTCCCGAAAAATTAGTACTGGCGCCCCCCAAGGATGTGTCCTTTCCCCACTGCTCTTCTCCCTCTACTCCAACGACTGCACCTCAGAGGACCCTTCGGTGAAGCTCCTGAAGTTTGCGGACGACACCACAGTCATCGGTTTGATCCGGGATGATGATGAGTCTGCATACAGGCGGGAGGTGGAGCAGCTGATCCTCTGGTGCAGCCAGAACCATCTTGAACTTAACCCAGCCAAAACGGTGGAGATGACTGTGGATTTCAGGCGACACCCCCCTTCATTCCCCCCACTCACCATCCTCAACAGCACAGTGTCCACTGTGGACTCCTTCAAGTTTCTGGGTACCACAATCTCCCGGAACCTGAAGTGGTCCTCCCATATTGACACTGTCCGGAAAAAGGCCCAGCAGAGGTTGTTTTTTCTGCGTCAGCTCAAGAAGTTTGATTTGCCTCAGGAGCTGCTGGTTGTCTTCTACACCGCCATCATCCAATCTGTCCTCTGCTTTTCCATCACTGTCTGGTTTGGATCTGCCACTAAACAGGACAAGACCAGACTGCAGCGGATCATTAAGTCTGCGGAGAGGATCATTGGTACCGACCTACCCTCCATTGAGAACTTATATCGGTCCATAACCAGGAAACGGGCGGGAAACATCTGTGCTGACCCATCACACCCCGGCCACAAACTGTTTGAACTTCTATCTTCTGGTCGTCATTACAGATCACTGAAGGTCAAAACCACCCGTCACAGGAACAGTTTCTTTCCTCAAGCCATCATTCTGATGAACTCCTAACATTCACCTAGTCCTACCTGTTTGCTGTACTCATGACTTTTCATCCATTATTACATTGCACATAACTCTCACACTGCTTTTTACTTCATTCACATTATATCACTGAATCTGAGTCCACATTGAAATACTGTGTGATTGTATATTTTTTCATATATTTCTGCAAAGTGTGGTTAGTCCGAGTAAATAACTGCATATATTCCTGTATATATTTGCATCCTTTTATAGAAACGTGGACAGACTGTAATTTACTGTACATACTCTGGTTGTCATTGAATCCTTATTTAAATCCTTCACCTGAACAACGAGAGCAAGTTTTTAGCCAAAGTCAAATTCCTTGTATGTGTTGTGCATACTTGGCCAATAAAGCTGATTCTGATTCTGATTCTGATGCACGGGCCTTCCTGAACAGGGTCGAAAGCCACTTTTTGCTCAGATCTATTTTCATGCCGTCATAAAGATATGTCTAGAGACGTCACAGGGACAGTCTTTACAGCGCGTTCGTGTATTTGACGGCACATAGACAAATGTGTCTTTATGATGTCATATAGACCATCACTCACAATGCCTAGACTAATGTGTCTTTATGATGTCATATGGCTCAAAATTAGCAAGGTGAATAAGTCACGGCCAGTCTTTACAGCGCATTCATGTTTTCTGCACAACAGATTTCTGCAGCCATGGCCGATTCTACGTTGCCGCGAGCAGAGATGCCAGATCAAGCAGTCTTCGTATTGTTGCTCAAGATGAAGAAACTAAGCAAAAGCATTTTCTCCGGGTGCTCAAGTTTCTTGGTTTCTATGGGCATGCACGGGCCTTCCTGAACAGGGTCGAAAGCCACTTTTTGCTCAGATCTATTTTCATGCCGTCATAAAGATATGTCTAGAGACGTCACAGAGACAGTCTTTACAGCGCGTTCGTGTATTTGACGGCACATAGACAAATGTGTCTTTATGATGTCATATAGACCACCAATCACAATGCCTAGACTAATGTGTCTTTATGATGTCATATGGCTCAAAATTAGCAAGGTGAATAAGTCACAGGGCCAGTCTTTATAGCGCGTTCATGTTTTCTGCTCAACAGATTTCTGCAGCCATGGCTGATTCTACGTTGCCGTGAGCAGAGATGCCAGATCAAGCAGTCTTCGTATTGTTGCTCAGGATGAAGAAACTGAGCAAAAGCATTTTCTCCGGGTCCTCAAGTTTCTCGGTTTCTATAGGCATGCACGGGCCTTTTTGCTCAGATCTATTTTCATAATCCTGGCCATGAACCGGAATTACGACACACCTATACAGTGTTGTATTTTTGGATGTTTTGGATGTTTACCTTTTTACAATACATTAATAATCACCTAAAATATAATAAAAATAATCATCTTTAACTAAAATGAAAGAAATTTCTTAAGTTTACAGCATAAAACGCACTCATTCTAATTGGGGTCATTTTTGACCCCACTCATGGAAGAGTGTAGGAATTGGCTGGTCATGCATCTAAGGGTTAAAAAGTTCATTTTAAGGTTCATTTCTTTGTAAGAGGGTAAACTTACAAATTCAACAGGGGTTCAATACTTATTCCTCCCTATGTATACATGTACGGTGGTGTGAAAAAGTGTTTGCCCCCATCTTGATTTCTCATTTTTTTGTATGTTTGTCACACTTAAATGTTTCAGTTCATCAAACAAATTTAAATATTAGACAAAGATAACACAAGTAAACACAAAATGCAGTTTTTAAATGAAGGTGTTTATTACTAAGGGGGAAAAAATTCCAAACCTACATGGCCCTGTGTGGAAAAAGTGATTGCCCCCGAAACCTAATAACTGCTTGGGCCACCCTTAGCAGCAACAACTGTAATCAGGCGTTTGCAATAACTGGCAGTGAGTCTTTTACAGCACTGTGGAGGAATTTTGGCCTGCTCATCTTTGCAGAATTGTTGTAATTCAGCCACTTTGGAGGGTTTTCGAGCATGAACCGCCTTTTTAAGGTCATGCCACAGCATCTCAATGGGATTCAGGTCAGGACTTTGACTAGGCCACTCCAAAGTCTTCATTTTGTTTTACTTAAGCAATTCAGAGGTGGACTTGCTGGTGTGTTTTGGATCATTGTCCTTCTGCAGAACTCAAGTGTGCTTCAGCTTGAGGTCACGAACAGATGGCCAGACATTCTGCTTCAGGATTTTTTGGTAGACAGTAGAGTTCATGTTTCCATTTACCACAGCAAGTCTTCCAGGTCCTGAAGCAGTAAAACAGCCCCAGACCATCACACTACCACCACCATATTTTACTGTTGGTATGATGTTCCTTTTCTGAAATGCTGTGTTACTTTTATGCTGGCTGTAATTGTTGTGTATAGTTTAGACCAGGGGTGTCAAACTCATTCCATGGAGGGCCAAGACCCTGCATGTTTTGCTTCTACCCAGTGTCTTCAGCAGGTGTTTTCACTGATTAGCAATCAGTGGGAAGAAATTCAATGAAATCACCTGTTGAAGACACTGGGTGGAGGTAAAACCTGCAGGGTCTTGGCCCTCCATGGAATGAGTTTGACACCTGTGGTTTAGACTCTTATTTGTGCGATACGGGTACGATACGGGTGCAATACTGCCCTCTTATAGCCACCCGTGGCTATAAGAGGGCAGTGGGCAGGAGGGGCGGTCTCACTGCCACTTCTTCTGCCTGACGGTGATGTCTGTATTGTATAGTGCCTCCATAATAAATGTGTTCAGTACGACACCTGGCCTCGTCCTTGGCTTCATACATCCATCCATCCATCCATCTTCTACCGCTTTTCCGGAGGTCCGGGTCGCGGAGGCAGCAGTTCAAGCAGAGAAGCCCAGACTTCCCTCTCCCCAGCCACCTGCTCCAGCTCTTCAGAGGGGATACCAAGGCGTTCCCAGACTAGCTGGGAGACATAGTCTCTCCACCGAGTCCTGGGTCTGCCCCGGGGTCTCCTCCCAGTGGGACTTGCCTGAAACACCTCAAGTGGGAGGCGTCCAGGAGGCATCCTAATCAGATGCCCATACCACCTCAACTGACTCCTTTCAATGTGGAGGAGCAGCGGTTCTACTCTGAGCCTCTCCCGGATGACTGAGCTCCTCACCCTATCTCTGAGGGTGAGTCCAGCAATCCTACGGAGAAAGCTCATTTCAGCCGCTTGTATCCGCGATCTCGTTCTTTCGGTCATTACCCAAAGCTCGTGACCATAGGTGAGAGTAGGAACGTAGATTGACTGGTAAATCGACAGCTTTGCCTTAGAACTAAGCTCCCTCTTCACCACAACAGACCGGTACAACGTCCGCATCACTGCAGATGCTGCTCCAATCCGTCTGTCGATCTCTCGCTCCATTTTCCCCTCACTCGTGAACAACTTTAGAGGGATCACACTCCTCAGCCTCCCTGGGAAGGTCTATGCCAAGGTACTGGAGAGGAGAGTCCGGCCGTTGGTCGAACCTCGGATTCAGGAGGAGCAATGTGGTTTTCGTCCTGGCCGTGGCACATCGGACCAGCTCTTTACCCTCTCGAGAATTCTTGAGGGTTCGTGGGAGTTTGCCCAACCAGTTTACATGTGTTTTGTGGACTTGGAGAAGGCATTTGACCGCGTCCCTCGTGGATTTTTGTGGGGGGTGCTTCGGGAGTATGGGGTATCGGGCTTGTTGTTACGAGCTATTCGGTCTCTGTACGACCGTTGTGAGAGTTTAGTTCGCATTGCCAACACTCGGTCGGAGTCATTCCCAGTGAGAGTTGGACTCCGCCAGGGCTGCCCTTTGTCACCGGTCCTGTTCATAATTTTTATGGACAGGATTTCTAGGCGCAGCCAGGGAATGGAGGGTGTCATGCTTGGTGACCACAGGATCTCATCTCTGTTGTTTGCAGATGATGTTGTCCTGTTGGCTTCATCCAGCAATGACCTACAGCTCTTGCTGGGACGGTTTGCCGCTGAGTGTGAAGCGGCTGGGATGAGAATCAGCACCTCCAAGTCCGAGTCCATGGTCCTCAGCAGGAAAAAGGTGGATTGTCCTCTCCGGGTTGGGGACAGGCTCCTGCCCCAAGTGGAGGAGTTTAAGTATCTTGGGGTCTTGTTCACGAGAGGCTTCATACAGTGGGGCAAAAAAGTATTAGTCAGCCACCAATTGTGCAAGTTCTCCCACTTAAAAGATGAGAGAGGTCTCCAATTTTCATTATAGGTATACTTCAACTATGAGAGACAAAATGAGTTAAAAAAAATCCAGAAAATCACATTGAAGGATTTTTAATGAATTAATTGGTAAATTCCTCGGTAAAATAAGTATTTGGTCAATAACAAAAGTTCATCTCAATACCTTGTTATATACCCTTTGTTGGCAATGACAGAGGTCAAACGTTTTCTGTAAGTCTTCACAAGGTTTTCACACACTGTTGCTGGTATTTTGGCCCATTCCTCCATGCCGATCTCCTCTAGAGCAGTGATGTTTTGGGGCTGTCACTGGGCAACACGGACTTTCAACTCCCTCCAAAGATTTTCTATGTGGTTGAGATCTGGAGATTGGCTAGGCCACTCCAGGACCTTGAAATGCTTCTTACGAAGCCACTCCTTCGTTGCCCGGGCAGTGTGTTTGGGATCATTATCATGCTGAAAGACAAAGCCACATTTCATCTTCAATGCCCTTGCTGATGGAAGGAGGTTTTCACTCAAAATCTCACGATACATGGCCCCATTCATTCTTTCCTTTACACGGATCAGTTGTCCTGGTCCCTTTGCAGAAAAACAGCCCCCAAAGCATGATGTTTCCACCCCCATGCTTCACAGTAGGTACGGTGTTCTTTCTCCTCCAAACACGACAAGTTGAGTTTTTACAATAAAGTTCTATTTTGGTTTCATCTGACCATATGACATTCTTCCAGTCCTCTTCTGGATCATCCAAATGCTCTCTTGCAAACTTCAGAGGGACCTGGACATGTACTGGCTTAAGCAGGGGGACACGTCTGGCACTGCAGGGTTTGAGTCCCTGGCGGCGTAGTGTGTTACTGATGGTAGCCTTTGTTACTTTGGTCCCAGCTCTCTGCAGGTCATTCACTAGGTCCCCCCGTGTGGTTCTGGAATTTTTGCTCACTGTTCTCGTGATCATTTTGACCCCACAGGGTGAGATCTTGCGTGGAGCCCCAGATCGAGGAAGATTATCAGTGGTCTTGTATGTCTTCCATTTTCTAATAATTGCTCCCACAGTTGATTTCTTCACACCAAGCTGCTTACCTATTGCAGATTCAGTCTTCCCAGCCTGGTGCAGGTCTACAATTTTGTTTCTGGTGTCCTTTGACAGCTCTTTGGTCTTGGCCATAGTGGAGTTTGGAGTCTGACTGTTTGAGGTTGTGGACAGGTGTCTTTTATACTGATAACGAGTTCAAACAGGTGCCATTAATACAGGTAACGAGTGGAGGACAGAGGAGCCTCTTAAAGAAGAAGTTACAGGTCTGTGAGAGCCAGAAATCTTGCTTGTTTGTAGGTGACCAAATACTTATTTTACCGAGGAATTTACCAATTAATTCATTAAAAATCCTTCAATGCCATTTTCTGGATTTTTTTTTCTCATTTTGTCTCTCATAGTTGAGGTATACCTATGATGAAAATTGGAGACCTCTCTCATCTTTTAAGTGGGAGAACTTGCACAATTGGTGGCTGACTAAAGACTTTTCCCCCCACTGTATATAGACATAACAGTAATGGGACACACACCTTCCAAAAAGTTCAACTTTTGTTTCAGTCCACCGAGTATTTTCCCAAAAGTCTTGGGGATCATTAAAATTTTGTTTTCTGGCAAAACTGAGACGAGCCTTTGTTCTTTTTGCTCAGCAGTCGTTTTCGTCTTGGAATGCTGCCATGCAGGCCATTTTTACCCAGTCTCTTTTCTTATGGTGGAGTCATGAACACTGACCTTAACTGAGACAAGTGAGGCCTGCGGTTCTTTGGATGTTGTTGTGAGGTCTTTTGTGACCTCTTGAATGAGTCCTCGCTGTGCTCTTGGGGTAATTTTGGTCGGCCGGCCACTCCTGAGAAGGATCACCACTGTTCCATGTTTTCACCATTTGTGGATAATGGCTCTCACTGTGGTTCGCTGGAGTCCTAAAGCTTTAGAAATGGCTTTATAACCTTTTCCAGACTGATGGATTACAATTACTTTGTTTCTCATTTGTTCCTGCATTTCCATTTATCATGGTCCTGAATTTCTTCGGATCGCAGCATGATGTCTAGCTTTTGAGGAACTTTTGGTCTACTTCACTTTGTCAGGCAGGTCCTATTTAAGTGATTTCTTGATTGAGAACAGGTGTGGCAGTAATCAGGCCTGGGTGTGGCTAGAGAAATTGAACTCAGTTTTCCAAAAATGTGATAAACCACAGTTAATTTATCTTTTAACGGGGGGGGGGGGGGGGGGGGGGAAATCACCTTTTCACATAGGGCCATGTAGGTTTGGATTTTTTTTTTACCCTTAATAATAAACACCTTCATTTAAAACCTGCATTTTGTGTTTACTTGTGTTATTTTTGTCTAATATTTAAATTTGTTTGATGATCTGAAACTTTCAAGGGTGACAAACATACAAAAAAATGAGACATCAGGAAGGGGGCAAACACTTTTTCACACCACTGTATGTTGTTTACAGTATGGTATATTTTTCTCAATGTCTGTAATCCAAATTACAAAGTGAAGGATTGGGTTGTACATTTCTTAGTTTTTTAATGAGAAACTAATTAAAAACTGACAGTAGTGTAAAAAGAAACACATAATTTAGATTTTATTTGCTTTTGAATCTAATTTGATATTTCAGGAGTGCTTGCTCCCAAGTGTTGGAAACAAAATAAAAAGTGAAGAGCTGGTGTGTTGTTGCAGGCCTTGCTGAAACTAGACAGCAGGAAGAAAGGTAAATTGATTTCCTCCACTGAAAGCATCTCATTGGTAATTTGCTTTAATTTTGTTATTATGATCTTCATCAGTCATGAAGGGAATGGGGGGGGGGGGGGGGGGGTAAAAGGATAAATTGCAGAGTCAGATACTCAAACTAAAGGCTACCCTCCCTGTAAAGGAATTTCTTTTTAGCTAAATGATGAGACATTGCATTATTAAAGCAAAAGGTGATCTTTCCTACTGAGACCATCTGCTCAAAACAAAAATAGACTTAAAAGCCTAGTAGGAAAGGACGTCTGCACAGTGAAGTATATCACACATGGTTAGAGCCATAATGACAAACAGTTAGGGTTATGGAAATTACACTCAGTATGACATAATAAAGCATAAAATGAAAAGATGTTCTCAGCGTGTACAGTGCCAGGCATTTTCCTTCCTTCAGTTATTCTTTCATATTGTCAGCCAGTGCCTACCATTTTAAATCTTCAGGGAACGGTGTGCCAGCATGTCTGCCCACACACCTACTCACAAGTGCGCACACAGACATGTATACATCAAATATTGAGACCAGGGTGAGTGAACCACATACATGTTGTTTCGCTAGTCTGTTTCTTTGAGTATCTGAGTGGGTATGAACACACGGTTTTGCGTGCAGGGGACAGATTTGTGTTACGTTTGTATGACTTGTATTTGTTAATCTTTGTGTATCCTTTCAGAGATTGGTGCATGCTGCTTCTGTTACTTTAAAGTCTCTTTAATCCCTGAAACATACATTTGAGAACCTGTGGTTGAAAAGGATGTTGACATTTTCACCTCAGGATCCAAGTGCTCAGTTATTGGTCATCCATTATTATCCCAGATTTTCATTTGTTGTCACAAGTCATGTGAGAAGGTAACTAATTTTGTCAGGTAAACAAAATGAACTGTAACTTGGTAAATACAGTTAGTTTTCAGTGCCCTTTTTTAGCCTTTAAGAACATTTTTACTCTGTATTATTATGTGTTGATGCAACTTTGCTCTCATCATTGCAGCTGATATCATTGTTACTTTAACCTGTTGACATGACAACCTTCTTACCATCCTTTCATTTGTTGAACACAGGGATGGACTGCTGCTTCAGCGTCTGTTATCCTTCCCCAAATGAGCCCCACTCTAGCCTGGCTCAAGTGTACCAGGGCTAGATGTGGCACACACGACACAGGGGCAGCCTGTTACACATGCTCCCAAAGCTTCTAGCTGTGTCCTTGCATCTGTCAGTCCCTCGCTGATTTGCCTTGAGAGATGCTGCTTGTTCAAAGGAATGCATCCTCACAATACAGACATGATGCAGGAGTACACACATGCAGTTTTCCTTATGCTTGGCTTTCCTGTGAACAGAGTGCAGGGTGTTGACTGACAAACCCATGCATATTTAATCCATCGTCTGCTTATACAGCCTTGGCCTCAATATTATGTTGCGTTGCACCCATTGCACTCAGTTTTAGGTTTGAAGATTTACTTACTGCTGAAGGATTTGGCTTAGTGAATAGATTTGCTGCATTTAAAGATGTGCTCGTCATAGTTAAATATTTTCACTGAGAGCAAGAGCAGCTTACTGCATGGAGCCAATATTAGACATTCTGAAATTGTGTTTCTGAAAAATATGCAGACTCACCTGTGTCTCGCTCAGCCTTTAGATGATGTAATTTAATAACTGGACTTTCTTCTCTTTGGTGCTCTAGTTATCTCGGTCCCCCGCTCTCTCCGTCCTCCACGTTAACTCCTTGACCCGTTTTCTCCTCAGTGCACTCATGCACTTTTCACCATCACTCGTGTGCTTGCCTTCCCTTCCTCCGCCACTCCTTGCAGCTCTTCATGTCTCAGCTGCACAGCATAAGCTTGTCTCAGTCATTGGCTGTCTTTGTTTAGCCCTACCTCTGCACCATTCGTCGAACGGCCTGTCACAGCCTCAGTGGGCTGCCCACTGTACAGCTCACCCCAACAGAAACTCCCGCCCACACCATGAATCATTCATGAATCGGTGTCTGTTTTCGGCTTTGATTGGTGAGTGCCGTGCCCAGACCTCAGACGATCTTTGTAGGTAGCTGCATCATTGGACTCCAGCAGAGATTAGTACCAACTGGGTGGACTTCAAGTCATGCTTATCAGATTTTTTATGGCTACTGTAGTATTTTACTGTTAAAAATACATAGAGCTTCATTTTTCCAGTGCATACATTCCTGTAAAAACAAATACTGTATGTAGCATTTTTAATTTAATCCCTCATAAATTAGTACTGTAGTGTATTTGTACTGTAATTTTACATTGGCATTAATGAATACTACGGGTTGTTATTATAGGAGCCACATAGTGAGTTATTCTTTTAGGTTGCGACTTTTTAAAAATTGATGTTATTATGCCTCAGTGAAACTGAGAGGAATGCGGTAGTCAGTTAGTGCGTCTGTTTGTGGATGTGCGTATGTGTGTATCTGTCCATCCGCCTCTCTGTTTCAGCTCGCCCAGTCAAAATTAAGCGGAACTAAAGGTTTGTATCATTGTATTGCCGTATTTTCTCGACTTTTAATTTGCCAGAATTTCAAAATAATGCTTTGTTTTTTAAATAAACACAAAAATAGTTTACCTTTACCGTCAATAGAACAGAACTGGGTATGCGCCCGGAAACTCCTGCCAGAGGAAAGTACTCGGCAATCCGTCAATACTGGGTGAACATATGTCCTTCTTTTTGCCCGTCTGTTTTCTTCCTCTGCCACTAAGCAGCAAAAGCTCCTATTCGTCTTGATTGTCATTGTATTCACATACCTCCATCGCTTCCGCCATTTAAAATGTCTGCCACCGTGTTCTTCTTCGGTTTGGATTACAGCTGTTCTAATCAGTTTGGTGGCTCTTTGCTGCCACCAGCAGTATGGGCATGTGAACTGCAGATTATTTTCACTGCGCATGCGTGTACCCCAAAACTACTGGATGGATTTGGATGAAATTTTTACCAGAGGTGATCCTTGGGCTAGAGAGGAACCCATAACATTTTGGTGCTATCCGGGAACGCATACCTCTGCCAAGGCTCTGGCACTGAGGCATCAGCACCGCAGTTGGATGATGATTGGGCACACTATTGGACGTGGATAGTTGTCACTTAATATCTCGTGGATGAGTCGTCGCTGCGCTCTTGGGGTAATTTTGGTCGGCCGGCCACTCCTGGGAAGGTTCACCACTGTTCCATATTTTCACCATTTGTGGATAATGGTTCTCACTGTGGTTTTCTGGCATCCCAAAGCTTTAGAAATGGCTTTATAACCTTTTCCACACTGATAGATCTCAATTACTTTGTTTCTCATTTGTTCCTCAATATCTTGCATGATGTCTAGCTTTTGAGGACGTTTTAGTCTACTTCACTTTGTCAGGCAGGTCCTATTTAAGTGATTTCTTGATTAAGAACAAGTGTGTGTGGTTAGAGAAATTGAACTCAGCTTTCCAAAGATGTGATAAACCACAGTTAATTTATGATTTAATGTGGGGGCCAATCACTTTTTCACACAGGGCCATGTAGGTTTGGATTTTTTTTTTCCCCTTAATAATAAACACCTTCATTTAAAAACTGCATTTTTTGTTTACTTGTGAGATGAGATGAGATGAGATTCAACTTTATTGTCATTACACATGTATGAATACAAGGTAACGAAACGTGACTTGGCATTTGGGCACGCTCTGCAGAGCGCATCCAAGGCCGGGGCAGCCGCTAGGCGCCAGTCATAAAGAAGAAAGGGGAAAAAAAAGAAAAGAAAGGATATGACACAGTAGGCGAGAGAAAAAAACATGTTTTATCAAATTGATGCTTAATGAGTAAGCGAAATTTTGATTGCAGGCAAAAAAACCCTCAATGCATATTTAGCAGACATTTAGTAGACAGATCACACGCAGAGGGAGAGCAGTGTGTGTATATCGTATGCATGTAGTGTTGTATGCATTGTGTAGTGTAAATGTAACAGTTGTTAGTGAGCAGCAGAGGGCGCCTCCTGGCAATGGATAGATGTTATAATCATGTGACTTATAAACAAGTCCAGAGTCCAGAGTCTATCTCTCTCTCTCTCTTGCTTGCAGAAGGCACATGGGCATTGTCCTTGAGGGTCCAATCCGCTGACGACAAACAACTGATTGTTGATTGTTTGAGTAGACATGAGCCGATCCTTCCGCTTATCTCAGTCAGGAGGAATGTAAACACGGGGCAAACAAGGTCAAATCAAATCAAATCAAATCAGCACAGTGCACTCAGAGAACAGAATTTGTCCTCATCCGTGTAGTTCTGTGCTTCCATTATATATGCAGGCTTAAACTGTTTTTCCATAGAGAGCACAGGGCTTCAGATGTATTCTTTCACTGAATCACTGTCATTCAGTTCACCGTTTGCCGCTACTCGTGCCCTCCCCAACTGGTCGAATTTGATGAAGGAGCTTGCCGGGTCCGCTTGATCAGCTCTCTCACTTTCCTTCAATTTCTGATGCATCAGGGAACTCCACAGCCAAAAATAGAAGTCCTGAGATCATAACCAATAATGTTTCCATAGACACATGAATTCCAATGTCCATGAGTCTCCTCGTAGGTTCCAATTCTTGGGCTCCCCCTTGGCCCAATTCTTGTTGAAAAATAGTGACAATAGCACATTTAAGCTGCTTCCAAATCCATAATTTCCGTTTAGATTAAGATTCAGCAGAAGAAGAGCGACTAAACACAGACAAAAACGCAACATTGCAAAAGCTGGGAATAGATCAGGAAGGCAGGGGAGGAGGGAAGAAAAATGCGACTGCTCTCTCTCAAGGCAAGATGGAAAGAGTGTTATCGTCATCTAATATTTAAATTTGTTTGATGGTCTGAAACATTTAAGTGTGACAAACATACAAAAAAATGAGAAATCAGGAAGGGACAAACACTTTTTCACAGCACTGTGTGTGTGTGTGTGTGTGTGTGTGTGTGTGTGTGCGCGCGCACACACACCAATAGTCTCTGCGTTGTTGGCATTATGAAGAATGTTAGTTCCAAGGTCCACGTTCGTTTTTATAGACTGGACCAGCCTTGGTAAACTTTGCCATCAACTTTTTTTTGGCAGTTGCAACCAGATGATTTTTCCACATTAATTTGTGACTTCCATCTGTCTATAATATGGCAGTGAATGGTTTCACACATTAATTGAAATATTTGCTTAACATAATATTTATTGTTTTTTTTTTTTCCTCCACAGAATCTAGTAATGGCAACATCAACATCAAGGCAAGCTCTGGGTACAAATTTGGTTGCTTGGCCAAGATTGTCAATTATATGAAGGTAACTATCATTTTGGTTTTATATTAATAAAGTGGACCTATTAGACCCTTTTCTAGGGCTGTGCGATATGACCAGTATTTCATATCATGATACAAATCATCTTATATCATGATAATGATTTATATAATGATATGCATTTTCTGTATATTCTATAGTTTAGATAATCACATAAAAAGGACCATCTCTTTTTTTTTTTTACATTTTAAATTACATACTAAAAAAATGAATTGTACAAATTGAACAAATGGCAGCTTGAAGACGAGAGACTGCCATTCTCATCTGATTTAACCTCTTTGCTTCTTTGTAAAAATATTTTAGATTGGCTATGATCTGAAAATCAAAGACGCAAAAGGTCATGTAAAAAATACATGTGATGACTTCAACTTTATTCATTATCACTACTTGCCTCATTAAAATGATTAGAAATCAAATAAATTACATTAAGAGCCAATTTGCTCATCCAACATGTTTTATTTTGTTAATGTGCAGCTATCACAAACTTTTGCAGAAAAAACTAAGAAACTCAGCAATAATTTAAACCAAAGAAACAACAGTCTGACACACTCTTAGCAACAACTTAACATTATCATTTAGCATTTGCTGTTTACTAATTAGAGTGAGATGGTGTTAACGTGACTTACCTCCAATTAAAAGGGAGTTAGAAGACTATCCTCTCTGACGCAGCACAGTGGGAAAAAGTCAGACATCCCTGACACACGGACACAGTAGCTGTCTGACCAAACCATTAGTTTTGAGTTAGATTAAAAAAAGATAAAAATTAGCCATAAAATAATCCACAAATTTATAATGGTCTCAAATGTACAAGAAAAGTCATAATTTTACAAGAGAAAATTACAGATTTGAGGAAAATGGTTGCAAATTTAAATTTACAGAGAAAAGTAGAAAACTATAAGAACATTGTTATAAATTTTGGAGAAAAAACTCAAACCTTCAAAACTGAAGTCATTACTCAAGTTTTTAAGTAGGTGCTCTTTGTACCCTTAACTCAACGAGAAATTTTTTGGTTGTCTACTTTTAATTATTAATTTCATAGCACTTCTTCTACACGAGTAGAATTTCTGGCTACTATACCCACCTCTGATCATATAATTTAAGTATGCATGAGTAAATTACAATTACGAATGTTTTTTTTCCCCTTCCCTACTCTTTGACAATGGAAAAAAGAAACACTAGAATAAAAATACACATTTTTGTTATTTATGTAAACCATGACAGAAAAAATCCTGCAGGACACAACATGACACTTGGTATTTTTTTTTAACCTGTTTGTATGCCACCATATACAGAGAGAGAACCTGAATTAGACAGGGTTCAGAGAGGGCAAGATGAGACAGAAGAGAGGAGCCAAGGAGAGGAAAGTGTTCAGGCAGAGGATCCAGGAGAGGTGAGAGCAGAGGGAGGAGAGAAGGATAACACCAGTAAAAAGTCCACAAACACAGGACGTCTGGGTGGGACCCCAACTGGCCCAATATGCCATCATTCAAGGCTTGGTTTTACAATACTTCAAATGGTAAGTTCCATTATGCAATATTACTGTGCAAAAGAAAAAAGAAACAGTGTAAAATTAACATATTCCGGTTACAATCGTGTCATGTGTTTTCGGCCCCCCCTCCCAGAAAATTATGTTGCCACCGCGCCAAGGTCTTTAAGCCCAAGGAAGCACTGGATTGGCAGTGCTTATCCATCATCTTTTGGGTCTTGCTGAAGCCCCTTAAGCCCCATTTCCACCAGTATCACCTGGGCTTTACTTTTTTTTACTTGTTTCGGTTTTTCGCCATTTCCACCCAAGTCCTCACGGTTTAACCGTTACGATTTTCGTGCCTGTTCAGAGGCAGGGTACAGCGGAGCGAAAAGCGAGGCGTGATTTGACGTCAGTCGACTGCTAAACGCTGATTGGTCAGGGCGTAACGTCACCAAACGCGTCCGTTTTGTTTTCTGTTGAAGCTACACGACCGCCATTTGTAATTTCAGCGAGTAACCGCGGTGACTGGATTCACAATTGTGTTCTCATATAACGATGTCCACGCGCAAGTTTATTCCATGAACAAACGAGGAGGTGCGGACTTTTCTGTCCCTCGTAGCCGATGACTACATCCAGAGCGAGTTGGTGGGGCAACTCGCAATGAAAAAATATACCAGGAAGTGCCCGGCCTGCTATAATGGCAGAGAATTTGGACTCGACACGGCCACGCAATTGGAAAACGGTGACGGTGAGTGTTGTTTTGTTATTGTCCGTCTTCTTGCCTTTCGGTCAAAAGTGCACTTTATTTAAGCAATAAAGAAAGTTGTTTGATTGTGGGCAATTGTGGTGATGGCTAGCCCGCTAATAGCTAGCTACCTCTGTACCTTGCTGCTACCTCGCATCAAGCTGCTGAATCGCGCTTTTATTTCAGTATTCACGTGAACAAAACGCTGACGTAAGCTTATTGTATTCTGGTTAAAAAGTTTTGTGTTTGCGGTACATGTTGCACTTTGTTTGTGAGCTTTATTGTGTGTTTTTTCCTTCTATACACAGTTTTCAAATCCCTTGGGGTCCGCCTCACTGGACTGCCAGCTCCATCACCATCCTGCATCTCCCGGTCAAGTGCTGGTAAGGCACAACAAACTGAAAATTACCACCCGGTTGTTTTTATATGTGATTGTTATTTTCTATAGACGCATAATAAGGAATTTAAAATGTCTTTCTACGTTTATAAAAATACTAGATTCAGGGGTGTTCATAGCCACAGTGGCCCAGTGTTATAGGTGTGTTGGTGGTGGAAATACTGTTGTATTTTCACAAAAAAAAAAAGGAGCACATGTACCGACTTCAAATCAAAATGCTTGATTGAAATTCTTCAAGTCAGCTAACACTATTAACCCATTCTGATTTATGAGGCCACAGTACAAAGAAATTCTTTTAAAAATAACCCATTAAATCAAAATACTTTTTACAATTAATCCTTTTTGAAATGAAGGGGGGCCTAACCACATCACCACAGATGTTGCATATAGTCCACTCTACTGCGGGGCAACAACATGACAGTTGAGCTTAAATACAGCAACGAAGCATCCCACCACAGGCTTTCAACAGTTTAATTCCATAATATTTTTTCTGACATGTTTTGATCCGGTGTTATCTAAATACAATGACTTCTGTCTTTCATATAGGCAAGCTGAAAAGGTCCAACAACATTGCAGACCTTGCATCACTGATGGCCCAGAATCATGCTGAGGAGATGCGGATCCATGAAAGGATGCTCGAACAGCATCAACGGCAGCACGAACAGCGTGAAAGACACCTGCAGTTAGCCGCATTAAGAAGGGATGAGTTGACAGAGACGGCTTCCTTCCACGGATACTTCCTAAACCATTTTGGCAGTCTGGTCGAAGTACTGAAAGCTCCCCATTTGTTAACATGTTTTGGGAATATTTGTAATGTAATAAAATGTTAGTCTTTTGGATAAAAGTGTGGTTTGTATATTATAACACTGGATGATAAAGGCGAATAATTACATACACATTCCATTGCCTCATATGACCCTAATCCTGCTGTTCAGCCATAAAGGTGTCAAGATTTTTAATGGTAATGTAATTGTTATTGTTAAATTTAATAAATATTACCACTGCTGTATCCATTGCTCTACATTGGGTACAGTTTTTAAGTAAAATTGTAAGCAGTTGCACAGGTGTAATTTACATTCAGCAGTAGACACTGATAAAGGTAAAAGTCGAATTAGGTAAAAGGTAAGTACATGTGAATTGAATGTTATATCGGCATTCCAAATTCTGAGAATTCCAATAAATTATAAGCAGTCTAGTATAATATAAAGCGAAAATACCCATACATGTAAACCCAAATATAACATTTTCGATGTTGTAAACGTTGACATGAATATGATAAACCTATGCTATTGTGATTCATTAGATCCATAGTGATCTTTGGTTTGAAAAAGAAAATTATAATTTGGTGTTGGGCAGTGTGACAATGTCACAGTATTTAGTAGGATTAAAAAAAGTTTCATCATAAAATTTCTAGGTTCATTGGCAATTCCATCAAACCAAAAGTGAGTTGTCTAGCTGCAGCATTTTTTTTTTTTTTTGGAGTCATTTCTACGTTGTTTTAGTGTGTAATTAGCCACCACTGAACAGATAACCCTTATAAATAACAATAGATGGGAAAAATGATACTCAAATGATACACAATGGGCCTAGATTTGGATTGGCTTTTTTATAATATCAATTATTTGGTAAGTTAAAGTTAACTGGAAGTATAACAAGTTTCCACATATAATTCCAAGGTCAATTGGCAATTCCATCAAACCAAAAGTGAGTTGTCTAGCTGCAGCATTTTCTTTGCAGTCATTTTCTACGTTGTTTTAGTGTGTAATTAGCCACCACTGAACAGATAACCCTTATAAATAACAATAGATTGTACAATGATACTCAAATGATACACAATACAAAAAATGGGCCTAGATTTGGATTGGCTTTTTTTATAATATTTTTAATTATTTTGTAAGTTAAAGTTAACTGGAAGTATAACAAGTTCCCACATATAATTCCAAGGTCAATTGGCAATTCCATCAAACCAAAAGTGCGTTGTCTAGCTGCTGCTTTTTTTGGGAAGTCAGTTTATCATCAGTGTATCATTATTACACAATACACAAAATGGGTCTAGATTTGGATTGGCTTTTTTATAATATTATAAATTATTTGGTAAGTTAAAGGGGTTTAGGATTAAGCTTCTGCATTATTTTAAATTACCCCGGTGTTTCAGCATTTAATTAACCATCTGTTAACATTTAACCGTTTTGAACAACAGAGGCGACGTAGTTTAAAAGTGCACAACATTTTATTTAAAAAACACGTTTGACATATGTATGCACATGAACACTGAACAAATGAAATGATCTCTGCTTCATATGCAGCTGCTTCAGATTCCTCCTGGGCAACCGCTATTCTCCTCTCCTGCTCCAACGTGTGTTGTCTCAATCCACGTCGTCTTCTCCTGTAAAATTCTCTTGTCTCGTTAAAGATATTCATTGTGTTAAAAACCCACAGAAGAATAGTGACCACCGTGGAAATCCTCCGCTCGTAATCCGCTATTTTTTTTCTTTGTTGTTGAGGAGTCGGTCGCGTCCTTTACGACGTCAGCAGTGTAGCGCCACCTCGATCCCGCCCACCCCAGCAATACTCGGCTTTCCGCGGTTGTGATGGAGGCGCAGCCGCGGGAGAAACAAGTAGTAAAGAAAAGAAAAGAGTAGCGCAGAACTGTATAGTGGAAATGTGGCTTTAGTTGATCCTAGAACTGGGTAGTCTGGTCTGAAAGCAACATCACAGTTAATTGAGCCTTTCAAGTCACCTTTGTTTTGTCCCCCCCCCTCCTTTTTTATCCCTTATGGTTCACTGACAAAGCTCGTAATTGAGTAGTATTACACAAGAGTGTAATGTTCATTGACTACCAAGTCACCGTGGTAGTAACTGAGCAATATATAATAATGTATAATAAAGAACAGGGCTATTGTCATTCCACACATATGCAACCAAACCAAATGCCGTCCAGTGGACAACTACTGTGCATCTGGAAAGTATTCACAGCACTTCACTTTTTCCACATTTTGTTACGTTACAGCCTTATTCCAAAATGGATTGAATTCATTTTTTTCCTCAAAATTCTATACATAATATCCCATAATGACAATGTGAAAAAACTTTTTTGAGATGTGTGCAAATTTATTAAAAATGAAAAACTAAGAAATCACATGTACATAAGTATTCACAGCCTTTGCCATGAAGCTCACAGTTGAGCTCAGGTGCATCCTGTTTCCAATGATGATCCTTGAGATGTTTCAACAACTTAATTGGAGTCCACCTGTGGTAAATTCAGTTGATTGGACATGATTTGGAAAGGCACACACCTGTCTATGTAAGGTCCCACAGTTGACGGTGCATGTCAGAGCACAAACCAAGCATGAAGTCAAAGGAATTGTCTGTAGACCTCCGAGACAGGATTGTGTCGAGGTGAAAATCTGGGGAAGGGTACAGAAAAATTTCTGCTGCTTTGAAGGTCCCAGTGAGCACAGTGGCCTCCATCATCCGTCAATGGAAGACGTTTGGAACCACCAGGACTGTTCCTAGAGTTGGCCAGCCATCTAAACTGAGCGATCGGGAGAGAAGGGCCTTAGTCAGGGAGGTGACCAAGAACCCGATGGTCACTCTGTCAGAGCTCCAGCATTCCTCTGTGGAGAGAGGAGAACCTTCCAGAAGGACAACCGTCTCTGCAGTGATCCACCAACCAGGCCTGTATGGTAGAGTGGCCAGACGGAAGCCACTCCTTAGTAAATGGCACATAGCAGCCCGCCTGGAGTTTGCCAAAAGGCCCCTGAAGGACTCTGAGACCATGAGAAACAAAATTGTCTGGTCTGATGAGACAAAGATTGAACTCTTTGGTGTGAATGCCAGGCTTCATGTTTGGAGGAAACCAGGCACCGCTCATCACCAGGCCAATACCATCCCAACAGTGAAGCATGGTGGTGGCAGCATCATGCTGTGGGGATGTTTTTCAGTGGCAGGAAAAATCTCAAGAAAACTTTTTTCACCTTGTCATTATGGGGTATTGTGTGTAGAGTTTTGAGGGGGAAAAAAATGAATGTAATCCATTTTGGAATAAGGCTGTAACATACAATGTGGAAAAAGTAAAGCACTGAGAATACTTTCTGGATGCACTGTATCTAACAGGACCAGTGTTGGGCAAGTTTCTAAAAAATAGTAACTAGTTACAGTTACTAGTTACTTCTTTTCAAAAGTAACTGAGTTACCAATTACTGCATGATTAAAGCAACTCGTTTCTTGGAAAAGTAACTTTCACGTTACTTTTAAATGCATACGTAAATCATCTTGCACACATAGCAAGATAATTTAATTAATGGATTACATTACAAGCTTATTATTGTCAGGCTGAAAACAGACTCAGACAGAGCTTTTAGAACATGTGCAGTCTGCTTTATCCTGCCTCGAGAGCTCATATTGTGGGAAAAGTCAAAAGAAAATCAACACAGAATTGCCAGTAATTTCCTCATTTTGGAGTGAGAAATAGGGTTTGTGGAGTGAGAGAGAGGGAAAAAGAGAGAATCACTCTAAAAGAGTGAGTTGGCAACACTGCATAAAGCTGTCAATGTTTCTTACCTTTAATATTATGGATTTAATCCAATGTACAGTGATCCAAAGAAAATGTCCATTATCCACAGTCCAAATGGCTGCTGTGATAGTATACAGTGGCTATAAAAAAGTCTACACACCCCTGTTCAAATGCCAGGCTTTTGTGATGTAAAAAATGAGACCAAGATAAATCATTTCAAAACTTTTTCCACCATTAATGTGACCTATAACTTGGACAACCCAATTGAAAAACAAACTGAAATCTTTTAAGGGGGAAAAACAAAAAATAAATAACTTACAATAACCTGATTGCATAAATATGCATACCCTTAAACTAATACTTTGTTGCAGCACCTTTGGCTTTTATTACAGCACACAGTCTTTTTGGGTAGGAGTCTATTGGAGTGGCACATCTTGATGTGACAATATTTGATTTGATTTGATTTTGCATACTTTATTGATCCCCAGAGGGGAAATTGAGGGCATCCACCTGGATGGATGAAGCAGCCATGGTATGGCGCTATCCCTTTACCATTCGCACACACATTCACACCTAGGGCCACGTTTTAGAGTCTCCAGTTAACCTAACCAGCATGTTTTTGGCTTATGGGAGGAAACCGGAGAACTCCCGGAGTAAACCCACGCAGACACGGGGAGAACATGCAAACTCCACACAGATCACTGTTGGTCAGGGGCTGGGATCGAACCAGGGATCCCATGGCCAAGGGTGAGTTGCTGTGCTGCCGCAGTGCTAACCTCTGCTCCACCGCACCGCCCCTCCACTCTTCTTTGCAAAAATGCTCCAAATCTGTCAGATTACGAGGACATCTCCTGTGCACAGCCCCCTTCAGATCACCCCACAGATGTTCAATCGGATTCAGGTCTGGACACTGGCTGGACTATTCCAAAACCTTATTGTTCTTCTGATGAAACCATTCTTTTGTTGATTTGGATGTGTGCTTTGGGTCATTGTCGTGCTGAAAAATGAGGCTCCTCTTCATCTTCAGCTTTCTAGCAGGGGCCTGAAGGTTTTGTGCCAACACTGACTGGTATTTGGAACTGTTCATAATTCCCTTCACCTTGACTAAGGCTCCAGTTTCAGCTAAAGAAAAACAGCCCCAAAACATGATGCTGCCACCACCAGCTTCACTGTAGGTATGGTGTTGTTTTGGTGATGAGCAGTGTTGTGTTTGCGTCAAATACACTTTTTGGAATTATGGCCAAAAAGTTCCTTTGTTTCATTGGACCATAACACATTTTCCCACATGCGTTTGGGAGATTTCAAATGTGTTTTTGCAAAATGTAGCTGGGCTTGGATGTTTTTCGTCGTAAGATAAGGCTTGCCACCCTACCCCAATGCCGACATACAGTATGAAGAAGACAAGAGATTGTTGTTACATGTACTGAACAGCCAGTACTTGCCAGAAATTCCTGCAGCTCCTTCAGTGTTACTGTCGGCCTCTTGCCAGCCTCCCTGACCAGTTTTTTTCTCATCTTTTCATCAGTTTTGGAGGGACGTCCAGTTCTTGATAATGTCACTGTTGTGCCATATTTTCTCCACTTGATGATGACTGTCATCACTGTGTTCCATGGTATATTTAATGCCTTGGAAATTCTTTTGTACCCTTCTCCTGACTGATACCTTTGAACAATGAGATCCCTCTGATGCTTTGGAAGCTCTCTGCGGACCATGGCTTGTGCCATAAGATGTGACTACAAAAATCAGGGTTTCTTCTGGTAACATTTCCGGGTAGCGGCCTACCATGCTTGAAATTATCCTGCCACTCTATGAGGAAATATAAATTTAAGAGAAAAATATGAAGGAATGACGGTCCGCAAGCCCGCATATGAACAACGTGCGTGACTATGATCTGCGCGGAGTTCAGAAGTGCCCCTGACAAGTGTTCCCTGACAAACCACTCACATGCACACACTTATTTTGCACACACTTTCATATACATGCACACGGATGCTTATACACAAATGTCTCCCCTTTAACAGGTGCAGATACCAGACTCGTGTTAGAGACCTCTTCAGTGGAAGAAGCAGTCTGTCTTCTGTTTGTTGTTGGTTTGTTTGTCTTTTTTGTCTGTTTCTTTTTCCTTTTCTTTCCCCTCCCCACACTTCCTTTCCCCGTTCCCTATCCTGTCGGGTCCTTCATGGGTAAAATAATTTAAAGTATTAAAAGTTATTACAAGAGGAGTTTACAGCAATATACAGTATATAGATAGGTAATGAATAAAGCTCCTTTTGGCAAAGTAAATCTGTTTTGGCACAATAAGGGTAGCAGATTTCTGTTCTGCTCACCAAGCTGCCTGACAGGACAAGTGGGGGAAAAAAAAAAGCATCCTCGGCAGTCAAGTCGCTAGTCTCGCTAGCGTCACTGACCAAGAGAAACATGAGCTTAATAAAGTATTTCAAACACAGAAAAAAATCAGAAGAGGTATGTAAGCAGTGAAGGCGTTTATCATGGTTTTAACCAGATGGTAACGAGAGCAATAATGGAAGAGTCATTTAGCTAACAGGCGTGGTTAGGAGCTCAAATTACTCATTTTGTCTTCTTTTTCATGATTACTTTTTTGTTTTTCTTATTTCAGACAAGAATAGAAAGGAGATGTTTTTACCTTTACCTTAGTTCATATTAATTAACAAATTTATGTTCATTATTATGTACCTGGCAAGTTAAGATGACCGAAATTGACGAAGTCAGTGACTTTAATCCGTTAGCAGCCTTCAGACAAACTAAACATGCCAACATTTGGATTTCAAAATAAGGGAGGTTTTTCCTGCTGTCTGGATGATGAGAGTTCTAAAAAAACAAATGTATAGAAATATCATAACAGAAATAACTGCATCTTTGGTAATTTAATTTAATTCATTAAATACAATTTTATTATTTTTTTTCCCCTTTGAAATCAGAGTTAAATTATTCTCTTCTGACTCTGCAAATTATGGTCCAAAATGTAAATTGTTATAAGGAAAAGTGTAATGTACAACATGGTTCAGATGGTAAGTTCCATAGGCAAAGTTACTGTGCAAAATTTAAAAAAAGAAATAAATAGTATAAAATTAACATAGTCTGGGCTTCTCTGCTTGAACTGCTGCCTCCACGACCCGGACCTCCGGAAAAGCGGTAGAAGATGGATGGATGGATGGATGGATGGAAAATTAACATATTCCGGTTACAATAGTGTCTTGTGTTTTCTGCCCCCCTCGGAAAAACATGTTGCCACCGTGCCAAGGTGTTTAAGCCAGCGGAAACACTGAAAATGTCAGTAAAAGCCTACTAGAACAGCTGAACTTTATTTCGGGTTAATCAGAGGTACTTTAAATGGTGGCAGGTGTGTGCTGACTCCCATTTAACATGAGTTTGAATGTGATTGGTTAATTCTGAACACAGCCACATCCCCATTTATAAGAGGGTGTGCATATTTATGCAACCAGATTATTGTAAGTTTTTTTATTTTTCCCCTTAAAAGACTTGTTTTTCAATTGGGTTGTACAGGTTATAGGTCACATTAATGGTGGAAAAAGTTTTGAAGTGATTTATCTTGGTCTCATTTTTTTACATCATAAAATCCTGGCATTTGAACAGGAGTGTGTAGACTTTTTGTATCCACTGTAGGTGTGTGTCTGTTCATGATTAATTTGCCTCCTCACTGAGATTACCCACAAGCCGCTACTGCAGGGAGAGGGTAAAACCGGAAAAAAAAAAAACCATGAGCAAGATTACATTAGTTTTATGTCCCAAACATTTTTATTTTGATTAAACACCCAACCCTCGTTGATCCACTATTTGAAACAATGCATTTTAGCTCCCCTTCTTTTAAGGGCAACCTAGCTAGTCCACTTTTGTCATTATTATTTGCCTTTTCCAAAGAGTAAGTTGTTCCAGCAGGTGGGTGTTGTGCGAAACAGATGGACAATGCTTTAACATTACAGTGATCCCTCGCTACTTCACGCTTCACCTTTCGCACCCTCAGTGCATCGCGGATTTTTCAAAAATATTCATCAAAAATTCAAAATTGAGAAAAAATACATTAGAACATCACGTATCAACATGGAGAGCCCGCACAACTCAAAATTCACCTCTCTGATTCGCTGGCCAGCATCTCCCCCCTAAGAGATCGCTCCCGACTCTAGATTTTGTTCTCGTGTTGACTCGGCTCGGGAATCTCGCGAGAGATGCACTCTCGCGAGATTCTTTTCATTCTCTCGCTCTTTCTCTCTCCCGAGAGAGAGAGAGTGAGAGAATGAACGTACGTATTATTTATATTATTTATACATTATTTTATGTATCAAAAAACTTAACGAGATCAGCCTGGAATTCCACAAAGGGGGGTGACGCTACTTCGCGGTTTTTCACTTTTCGCGGTCGGTTCTGGAACCCATTAACCGCGATAAGTGAGGGATCACTGTATACAGTTTCCAGAATAGAATAAATGGACAGAAATGACACATGTATAAAAGAATGAATATTGCTCCTGATTAAGCTCAACACTCTGACCATGTTCTAATATGAACAGTGCACCCACCATTGTGAAATTATTTATAAGACAAAAAACTGGGAACGTTACAAAAGATTTTAACTGTACAGGAATGCTTAGTGGCAGTTGGTATGTGATTGACTATATTTGATGATTGTGGAGATGCAGACTGTGACAAGTTAATGGTGTGTTTTAGTATCTTTGGCATTTTACCATTTCACTTTGATTTAGTCTCTCACAGAAACATCCATTTGATAGTTATTAAAATTTGAACTTATCATCTTCACTGAAGCTCTCTATAATTTTGTTTGTGGTCTATAGTATCAAATTGGTGAGTGAGTCATGTCCGCTGATGTAACATTTGGTCCTCAGTCTTTCTCTTGGTATGTAAACAGCTTGTTTATCATGCTGTGTGGCTCATCCTTTTTAGCAGAGCTTAGACTTTCTTCACAGATTTTCTTTTTGAATGTATGCATTTTTGAGCCAACCGTTGAATGCTCTGAGTTTTAACCATTGTCAAAAAACCTGGCAGTTTGATGCAAGGAACTATATTGCTGTAGACATTCGCTTAAAGATGCACTGCAGAAGATATACTGTACAGTAAATCCCTTTAAAAACAAATCTACATTGTCTAAAATGTTATCTTATGCCCTTTTTTACACAAAAACTTTGATGGTCTTACAGCTGCTTGTGATTTTTTTCCCTTTTCCTCCTCCTTCAAACACCAGGTGTCTATGAATGGTCAAGGTTAGGGTTAGCCCATAGGCCCATAGCCGGTGTGTAATGGGGATTGTGTCACCTGTTAATGATCCGTCTAAACTTTCCTTTTTGATTCTGTGTTTTCTTTGTGTGAATTTATGTGGGTTTTTTCCATGTTTAACTTTCAGACCAGGCATCAGAATGGCGACACACACTTCCTGACCCTAGATGAGATTCTGGATGAGACCAAACTTCTTGACATCAGCATGAAACAGAAACAGTGGCTTATGACTGAGGTACGATGATGTCTTTTTTTCCCCAAGACTGCACTTTTATTGAGTAGCTCAGGTAAATTTATTCTTGTTATCCCTCAGTTCTGTGAACTGTCACCTGGGAAAAATAAACACACACTGCTTGTTGTCTCTTTGCAGTCACATTTGAGTCCCAGTTCCTATCCTCTTATCTTGCAAAAGAAAGGCAAAACTAAGTAGATGTAGAAAAAGATAGCGACTTTGGCTGAAAAACAAACTTGACATGAGAGCTGTCCAAAAGTGAAGCCTGTACATCTGAGTTGCCCTCTGGTGGCTGCAGTGAGACAATAATTCATATCAAAATTCAATTGGGATCAAAAAATATTTTTTTGCCATTGACTTCCACACACATTTTTTTCTGAAGTGCATCCCATGAGGTGGGAACAGAGGAGCGGGACTTAAGCTCTTTATAGACTGTGATGGGTGGCAATGTGGGTTCCATGGATCTGCTTCACAGACGCTACTGTGCAGACTCTGGTTGCAATGGTGTATGATGGTACTGCTCTAAATACAGGAAGCAGAGCTGCACTTTTCTACCACAAAAGCAGTGGCATGCCGTGGATTCTGTATCTCTCCACTCTTCCTCCAGACTCTGGGACCGTGCTTACCAAATGACAGGACTTGGCAACAATGTGTTGCTGTGGGAAAGCAGTGAAGTAATCTTGGGGCCATTTTTTTCAGTCTATGCTGAAAGATGGCAACAGATTTATTTTGTCTTATATTTAGGACAATTCTAATTCCAGTTGGCTTTGGGTGACATATGAAAAAAAAATGAATGCATCTTGTCCTAACAGTCTGCTCAACTACCTTCCCTCCACTTGTAAACCTAGGCCTTGGTCAACAATCCAAAAATTGAGGTCAGAGATGGGACGTATGGTTTCAAGCCTAAATACAACCTTAAGGACAAGAAAGCTTTACTAAGGCTGCTGGACAAGCATGACCAGTTGGGTCTGGGAGGAGTTCTGCTGGACGATGTAGAGGAGGGACTGCCCAAGGCAGCCAAGGCCATCAAGGTAATGCAAATGCCATTTAAGATGAAGCAACATACGACACAGTAATGACCTCTGTGTGATTGTCAACAGGCTTTGGAAGATCTAGGTCAGATCATCTTAATAACGAGACCAGACAAGAAAAAGATCATTTTCTACAATAACAAGCATTGCCAGTTTGTGGTGGATGAAGGTAAACTGTGGTTGTCACTTGAGGTTTTCTTTGTCTGTTCAATCCCTATTCAAAATACTGGCACACGCGCATACTTTAATAATATCTAAATAGCTAGATCATTAAAAAAAAAAATCTGGCTGAATTAACATGATTGCAAGAGAGTGCATGTGAGAAAGAAATACCAAATGATTTTGACACAGATTCTGGTCTCTTTATCAAAATCCCCCAAATATTTGCAAAATCAGCTCAAGTTTTCACCTTTTGATGTCAACTGCGTTGTTCCAAATGTCTTCCTAGTTCATTTATAATACTGAACTTACAGTTGTGCTCATAAGTTTACATACCCTGGTGGAGTTTGTGATTTTTTTATTTTTTTTTCGGGGGGGAGGGGGGCATTTTTCAGAGAATATGAATGATAATACAAAAATTTTTCTTTCACTAATAGTTAGTGGTTGGGTGAAGCCATTTACTATCAAACAATTGTTTGCTCTTTTTAAATCATAGTGACAACAGAAGCTACCCAAATGACCCTGATCCAAAGTTTACATACCCTGGAAGTTTTGGCCTGATCACATACACACAGGTTGACACACACATGGGTTTTAATGGCTACTAAAGGTAACCATCCTCACCTGTGATCTGTTTACTTGTAATGAGTGTCTGTGTATAAAAAGTCGGTGAGTTTCTGGGCTCCTGACAGACCCCTGAATGTTTCATCCAGTGCTGCACTGACGTTGCTGGATTCCGACCCATAGGGAAAGCTAAAGAATTATCAAAGGACCTGCGGGACAAGATAGTTGAACTTTATAAAACAGGAAAAGGATATAAAAAGATAACCAAGGAACTGAGAATGCCAATCAGCAGTGTTCAAACTCTAATTAAAGAAGTGGAAAATGAGGGATTCTGTTGAAACCAAACCACAGTCAGGTAGACCAACAAAAATTTCAGCCAAACCTGCCAGGAAAATTGTTCAGGATGCAAAGAAAAACCCTCAAATAACTTCAGCTAACTTACAGGAGTCTTTGAAAAAAGTGGTGTGGCTGATTCAAGATGAACAATAAGGAGGCACTTCAAGGAAAAATGGGCTGCATGGTCACGGCGGCAGAAGAAAGCCATTACTACGCCAGTGCCACAAAGCAGTCCGCTTACAATACGCCAGTCAGCACAGAGACAAGCCTCAAAACTTCTGGAACAAAGTTATTTGGAGTGATGAGACCAAAATTGAACTTTCTGGCCACAACCATAAACATTACATTTGGAGAAGAGTCAACAAGGCCTCTGATGAAAAGTACACCATCCCTACAGTGAAACACGGAGGTGGATCACTGATGTTTTGGGCGATGTGTGAGTTACAAAGGCACAGGAAACTTGGTCAAAATCGATGGCAAGATGAATGCAGCATGCTATCAGAAAGTACTGGAAGAAAATTTGCACTCATCAGCCCAGAAACTGTGCATGAGACGCAGTTGGACATTCCAACATGACAATGATCCAAAACACAAAGCCAAGTCAACCTGTCATTGGCTACAGCAGAAAAATTGAAGGTTCTGGAGTGGCCATCTCAGTCTCCTGACCTCAATATCATTAAGCCACTTTGGGGAGATCTCAAATGTGCAGTTCATGAAAGACAACCCAAAAATTTACAGGAACTGGAGGCTTTTTACCAAGAAGAATGGGCAGCTTTACCATCTGAGAAAATAAAGTGCCTCATCCACAACTACCACAAAAGACTTCAAGCTGCCATTGATGGCAGCAATACACAGTATTAAGAACTAGGGTATGTAAACTTTTGATCAGGGTCATTTGGGTAGTTTATGATTTAAAAAGGACAAACAATTGTTCGGTAATAAATGGCTTCACCCAACCACTAACTATGAATATCAATGATAATACAAAAACCTTTCACTCTGAGTGAAAGAAAGGTTTTTGTATTATCATTGATATTCTCTGAAAAATGGCCAAAAAAATTACAAATTCCACCAGGGTATGAGCACAGCTGTATTAGTAATTTTCACATTTGTTCCTTGATTCTGTTTTTTATTGTATTTTTGTGTGTGTGTTTATATTCGGCTCTGAAATGATTGCTTATCTTGCTTGGATCCCTTTCTCTAAATGCCAGAATTTCAGAAGCTGTGGAGGAGTGTTCCAGTTGACTCCATTGATGAAGACAAGATTGAGGAGTACCTGAAAAAACAGGGCATATCATCCATGCAAGAAACAGGACCAAAGAAAGTGGTATGTGTGTCTGTCTTTAATTACAGGAGAAACATTTCAAATAAAAACTTAAGGCTTTAACACTCATTTTGTGGTGTTGGCTCAGCTAGTGTTTAACTTGTTTCTTCTCCCTGCAGTTGCCAGTTCAAAAGAGAAAGAAGCAAAATGCCCAGAGGAAGAGACAATTCAAAACCCATAACAACCATTTGGCTGGAGTACTGGAGGATTACTCCGATGGTGTGCCTGTCAAGAAGTGAAACTTTTTCGTTCACTTGAATCCGTAAACTGGCTGGAGAATAAAAGTCTGGCCTCACTACAAAACAAAGACTTCAGAATTTTCATGGATGTCTGTTTTGTTAGAGACACTAGCTCAGTTTTTCCTTTCTTTAAATTCCTGTCAGTGCTGTTGGATTACATGGAGTGAAACATAATTGTGCTGTGGAATCCTTCAGTTTATTAATCCACAACCAGTGAAGCACAGAAGGGAAAGGAGAGACCATGAGAGACAGTAAAGGCCTGTGCCACAACTGATTAAAAGGCACACCACAACCTATTAAAAGTAAATGGGCCTCTTACTGTACAGTATGTGTACGTACTTTTATGTATAACTTTGGTCCGTTTCTTTTAGAAAACAATCCTTTTGTAAGTATTGCAAAAACACCCTCGTTGTTCAATGCATAAACACATTGAAGTTTTATCCAGCATGAATGAAGCAACTTCATCTGTGTGGGATTTTGAAATATCTAAATGCTTTTAATTTGCAGTCACTGGTTTAAATCGAAAGGATTTGTTGAACTTATTTTAATAAACACTGTTACACAATATGTCTCTGTCCTAATGCACTAAATAGTTATGAGGGTAATCTCTTTGTTGCCTCTCTTGCAGAATTGAGAATGGATGCATATAATTTGTATTATCAAATGAATGCTTTCTAATTAAGTACACAAACAGTATTTCAGAGTTATTTAATTAATCTTAGAAAAAAAGGTAAATCAACTGTTGCAGGTTTAGAGTAGAAAATTGCAGCAAATAAAAACATACTAACAAATCTGATCGTGCATGATTTATAATACATTCATACATTGCTCCAGTAAAATCTATTTAAATGTGGATTAGCTGGATAATTTACATTGTGACTTAAAGCACACAGTTACATTTTAGCTAGCAGCATAGCCTGCTTTAACAGTTTTCTTCAAATGGTGGTAGTTAGGCAAAATCTTCATTAGAAAGTCAAGCTGGAGAGTCTGGGGCTGTGATGAAAAAACAGACATGTTAGTAGGTCAAATCGACAGGTCATGCTTTTAAAAGTGCTTTAAATGTAAATAAGCTGATTGCCATGCACAGTGGTGTGAGAAAGTGTTTGCCCCCTTCCTGATTTTTCATTTTTTGTGTGTTTGCCACACGTTTCAGATAATCAAACAAATTTAAATATTAGACAAAGATAACACAAGTAAACACAAAATGCAGTTTTTAAATGAAGGTGTTTATTAGGAAAAAAATCCAAACCTACATGGCGCTGTTTGAAAAAGTGATTGTCCCCTAAACCCAATAACTGGTTGGGCCACCCTTAGCAGCAACAACTGCAATCAAGCGTTTGCGGTAACTGGCAATGAGTCTTTTACAGTGCTGTGGAGGAATTTTGGCCCACTCATCTTTGCAGAATTGCTGCAATTCAGCCACAATGGAGGGTTTTTGAGCATGAACCGCCTTTTTAAGGTCATACCACAGCATCTCAATGGGATTCAGGTCAGGACTTTGACTAGGCCACTCCAAAGTCTTCATTTTGTTTTTCTTAAGCCATTCAGAGGTGGACTTGCTGGTGTGTTTTGGATCATTGTCCTGCTGCAAAACCCAAGTGTGCTTCAGCTTGAGGTCACGAACAGATGGCCGGACATTCTCCTTCAGGATTTTTTGGTAGCAGAATTCATGGTTCCATTTACCACAACAAGTCTTCCAGGTCCTGAAGCAGTAAAACAGCCCCAGACCACCACACTACCACTACCATATTTTACTGTGGGTATGATGTTCCTCTTCTGAAATGCTGTGTTACTTTTACACCAGATGTAATGGGACGCACACCTTCCAAAAAGTTCAACTTTTGTGTCTTGTATGTCTTCCATTTTCTAATAATTGCTCCCACAGTTGATTTCTTCATACCAAGCTGCTTACCTATTGCAGATTCAGTCTTCCCAGCCTGCTGCAGGTCTACAATTTTGTTTCTGGTGTCCTTTTGACAGCTCTTTGGTCTTGGCCATAATGGAGTTTGGAGTCTGACTGTTTGAGGTTGTGGACAGGTGTCTTTTATACTGATAACGAGTTCAAACAGATGCCATTAATACAGGTAACGAGTGGAGGACAGAGGAGCCTCTTAAAGAAGAAGTTATAGGTCTGTGAGAGCCAGAAATCTTGCTTGTTTGTAGGTGACCAAATACTTATTTTACCGAGGAATTTACCAATTAATTCATTAAAAATCCTTCAATGTGATTTTCTGGATTTTTTTTTTTTCCTCATTTTGTCTCTCATAGTTGAGGTATACCTATGATGAAAATTGGAGACCTCTCTCATCTTTTAAGTGGGAGAACTTCACAATTGGTGGCTGACTAAATACTTTTTTGCCCCACTGTATGTTGTTTTTGCTCAGCAGTGGGTTTCGTCCTGAAACTGTCATGCAGGCCATTTTTGCCCAGTCTCTTTCTTATGGAGTCGTGAACACTGACCTTAACTGAGGCGAGTGAGGTCTGCAGTTCTCTGGATGTTGTGGGGTCTTTTGTGACCTCTTGGATGAGTCATTGCTGCGCTCTTGGGGTAATTTTGGTCGGCCGGAAACTCCTGGGAAGGTTCACAACTGTTCCCTCTTTTCGCCATTTGTGGATAATGACTCTCACTGTGGTTCACTCGAGTCCCAAAGCTTTAGAAATGACTTTAAAACCTTTTCCAGACTGATAGATCTCAATTACTTTGTTTCTCATTTGTTCCTGAATTTCTTTGGATCGCAGCATGATGTCTAGCTTTTGAGGATCTTTTGGTCTGCTTCACTTTGTCAGGCAGGTCCTATTTCAGTGATTTCTTGATTGAGAACAGGTGTGGCAGTAATCAGGCCTGGGTGTGGCTAGAGAAATTGAACTCAGCTTTCCAAAGATGTGATAAACCATGTTCATTTATGTTTTAATGGGGGGCAATCACTTTTTCATACAGGGCCATGTAGGTTTTTTTTTTTTTTTTTTTTTTTTTTACCCTTAACACCGTCATTTAAAAACTGTATTTTGTGTTTACTTGTGTTATCTTTGTATCTATATAAACGCAAGAAATCTGTGTGTTTGTGTGTCTGTTTCACGCATATCTCTTGAACCGTTTGTCAGACTGGCCTCAGATTTTAAACGTGGTTTCCTGAGGTTACGAGGGTGTGCATCCCCCAAATATGGAGTCGCTCAGTCAAAATATGCAATTTTTATCCATCACAACCTGTCAGTCACCACAGTGTTCCCGGGACAAATTAAGGAAATGAAAGTTAGAAAGACAGAAAAATATTTATTTTTATTTAGATTTAATTGTTGCATCCATAATTGAGGCAATAACAAGAAGACAGTGACTACTGTTTACGGAGCTTTATTATAAACTCTATGTACAGTACCCTCGGGCGTTCGTCACTCTCCGACAGGCCAGGTGTCCCACGACGAAAGAGGACTAGCCTCTTCTGCCCACATCCTTTATACCTGGAATCGTGTCACCACCGGAACCGGCAGTTAACCACCCCTACTCATTCCCTGTCCATCCCAGCCGCCATCTTACTAATACCTTCTATTTACATACATAACATCCCCCCCTTCAAAAAAAACATCATGTGTACAGATAACCCACCCAAATTTGGCTCCCAACACACTCTAATTACACAACATAACAAAAATAATTTTTTTGTAAGCTGTTTTTTCAGCTGATTTAAGACAATTTTGCACCGCTGAATCCGAAAATGACATCAGTTTCTCTCGATCGGGTCAGGTTTTTATGCTAAGTTGTAAGCAGTTGTACAGTTGTACTGTAAATTGAATAGCAGACATTGATAAAGGTAAGTACATGTAAACTGAATGTTATGTCATCATCGTTCAAAATTCAGAGAATTTCAAGAAATACGAATTTTGCATCATATAAAGTGAAAATACCCATACATGTAAACAAAAATGTAAAAAACATGTAGCCATAGTTCAAAAACTTGACCTGACTGAGCAAAACCAATGTGATTTTTGGATTCAGCACATCAAAATTGTCCTAAATCAGCTAAAAAAAACACAATAAATTTGGTGTTGACCAGTGTTATAAAAATATGTACAAAAAGAAAGAAACTGCCTATCCATTCACAAAACTAAGGCTGGGGGCCGGGTAGATTGCCAGCGCCCCCTACACGGCTAGGCGGGTTATTCTGCCACCATACTTAAAACAGTCCAACTTAAAAGGCCGTATTTCTAAAACAAAATAATCCCGTTAAACAGCTCCATATGAACATAAAGAACAACAATCACAACACTCATTGATAACACCCCTGGCGGCCCCCACCCCACACCTGGGCACACAGTATAAAACAATACGTGTTGGGTACATTAAATAGCACAGATCATCAATTATCAAGACTAAATAACCCAATCATAATTTACTGTTTCTACTTCCTTAACTCTTTTCTTTTCAAATCCAAATTCAGGCACATATCAAATCAATCAGTGAACCATTTCACCCTTACCACATTCATAGAATTGAATCCAATAATTGCAAATATCCTTAGCCATTAAAACTTTGCTCTTATACAAACACATAAGTTATAAAATTTAACTCATAAAATCTCGTCTTCCTTCCTTCTTTTTTTTTTTTCCCCAAACCAATAATATCCGGGGCACCAATACAGTAGTGTTCAACTATGTACAGCAGGACCTGGGTTAAAATCAAAACACACACAGTAAAACACCCTCAGTCCTTGGATGGGTCTCTTTCTAGGCGTCTCCTTCTCTTGACCTCTGGCTCTCGCTGCGTCGTCTCCTCTTCTCCACCACTAGACGCAGCTCATTTGGATGCCTCCAGGTCTTGTCAGACAGGCGTAGATACCCATTGCTCCGGGCAGCCTCCACCTGGAACAGCCTCTGGTCATCACGCCACTTGCGTGACCCATGATCTCCTCTCATCCGGGCCTCGACCCTGGGTCAAACCTCATCTCCAACCCGCAGGGAAGCCCTTTTCTTCTTATCGGGATCACTCTGGTTCCGACTGGCCTCCATCATCAATCCGGTCGACTTGCGGGTCCGGTTCGCCGTTCTCTTGGCAGGCCGTCGTTGTGAGCACTTCAAAACCGCACTCTCAGGTCTCGCCCCCTCAGTCTCCAGTGTGGGCACCTCGTCCTTATGGGCCACCCTGTGGGTACCGGCGTGCCGTCCAGTGCCCTCATTCAGGGCAACGTGGTCACCGGCATCGAGTCCGTCCTGGGGTGCCGTCGTGTGGCGCCGGACGTGCTCTCCACTTGTAGTATCCAGCCAGTCTGAGTCCCATATCTCTTGCCATCCGCCACTGGAGCTGGTCGGCCCCAAAGTCCGCACCCCGACCACTCCTCACCCAACACATTCACTATAGAGAACCCCAGGCTATAAAAAAAGGTTGAACCCCATGATGTTAACACCCGCAGTGGAGACATAAACACGGGCCTTGGGTACCACAACAGCCTTGCACCGTACCTCCATTTCCACAAATCCCAAAATGGCCAGAATTGTTCCATCCATAGCCAAAGTAGTGTCTCTCCTGCTTCCTGATCTGTCGGTGTGGAAACTGACTCTTCATGGTCGCCAGGTTCAAAACGGAGATAACAGCTCCCGTATCCACCAACAGGGGAACCTCGACGCCATCCAGCACTACGTCATACCCGATCCGTCCCATGGTCGCCGGGGAAACAGTGTGGACAATCGTGGAAGTCTTCTGCGAGGGACCCGCCTCACTCTGCCGGTCCCTATGCTCAAAGTTTGCGCACGCCCTGGCAAAGTGGTTCAGCAAACCACACTTCCCACAATGCTTGCCCTTTGCTGGACATATCCTAGACTTATAGTGGTGACTTGGGAGACCCACAGCCATAACAACACGGCGTACCTGGGGCGGACCTAACTTTAACCACGGAAGCATATTCGTCCTCTCCGCTGTCCTCATCTTCAGAGTCCAATAACAGTGCCTTCACACGAGACTCACCTTGGGTCAGAGCAGCCCCTTCAGTCAGGCCCCTCTCGATAGTCTCTGCTGCCTCGAATTGCTGAGCGAGCTCGATAGCTGCGGTCAACGTCAGCTCACCTGGATGAGTCAAAAGCCTGGACCGGGCTGCTGGACAGCGAATGTGTTCCGCCAACTGGTCCCGTATCATCTCATCTTCCAGAGGTCCGAACTTGCATTCTCTCACCAGCTCCTGGAGGTCCACCAGAAATCCCTTCACCAGTTTCCCCGACCGCTGGCAGCGCTGTCAAAACTGAATGTGCCGGACAGTGACACTTTCCGGCACGCGAAAGTAGCGCACCATTAACTCCACCACTTCATCAAAACTATCAGCCCCTCCAAGGTTTTCCAGTATTCTTTGCCCCTCCATGCCTAAATTATGGACCAAAACAGCCCTCACGCGAAGCTTCTCAAGCTTGCCGAGGTTCAATACTAAGATAAGACTAGAAAAGCACTCGGAGAGGGCAGACCTCCACCAAGCGGCACAGTTCCGCCCATACAGTGTTTGTGTGTACGTTTTCAGATTCCTTGACCATGAAAACATATGACTAGCAATTGGATTGACAATGACAGGATTAGTGGTTCAGTAGTTATTCACGAAAATGGCATTTTCCGTAATGGCGGCGACAGTTCCCCCCATACAGTGTTTGTGTGTACGTTTTGAGATTCCTTGACCATGAAAACATATGAGTAGCAATAGGACGGTGATTCTCCGCATCGTCTGTGTTATCTCTCTGCCTTTTTTTTCCCCTTTTTTCTTTCTCATGCACTCTGCACTCTGTTGCCTTCTGTGTTTCACACTTTTAAGACTCTGAACGAGGCACGACTGGCAATATCGAGCAGATCTTCTTTAAAAAAAAAAAACAAAAACATAACCTCCTGGCGGAGGCAATAAGAAAAAAAAATCAATCAAAAAAAAAAAATAAAACTAAGCTCGACGAGCTTCAATAGCGGCTGAGTCGCTGCATTTCTTGTGTCGCTGCAGCACGGTGATTCTCCACATCCTGTGTGTTGAAAATGGCCCTATATCACAATGTTAAAGAATCCTTTAAAAAATTCCTGTATCCAGACAGTGATCCAGATCATCCCCAAATTTTAATCAGTTCTTCCTTGTACCATTTGCAACAACGCCTGAAAGTTTCATCGAAATCCGTCCAAAACTTTTTGAGTTATCTTGCTAACCAACAGACAGACAGACAAACCCCGGCAAAAACATAACCTCCTGGCCTGCAGCCTGGCGGAGGTAATAAGCCTTTATTAGTCCCACAATGGGGAAATTCCAGGATTGCAACAGCACAGGGATAGCAAAACTCAGAGCAATAATTTAGAAGATAAGAAAATAAGAACAGTGAATATACATATGTACACATAAATATATATACACAGTGCGGAGCATTGTAGCTAGATGAAATAAACAGCATAACCGTCTATTTAGTTACCCTACATGGTATGAATATGTACCCATACATATTGTCACCCTCCGTAGCGACTGATATTGTCCTAGTTGTATACTGAAGGGGACCATTTGTGTAAGTCTGTTGCGTCTTTTGCATTCAATACTATTCTATAGGTCGTCACGTTTTTTTGCTGTCTCTGCGAGCAGCCCTGCTTAGGTTATACAGTCTGACAGCCGTAGGTAGGAAGGACCTGCGAAACCTCTCGGTCGCACACCTAGAATGATGTAGTCTACTGCTACATGAGCTCCTCAGTGCGTTCAGTATGTCCTGCATAGGGTGGGATTCAGACTCCAGCAGAGATGACAGTTTAGCCACAATCCTCCTCTCTCCTATCCCCTCCACTGGGTCAAGGCGTTGCCCCAGGACAGAGCTAGCTTTCTTGATTAGTTTGTTCAGTCTCTTCCTATCGGCTGCTGTAATGCCACTGCCCCAGCAGACCACTCCAAAAGTGATGGCTGATGCCACCACCGTGTCGTAGAATGTCTTCAGCAGCGCCCCTTGTACACCAAAAGACCTGAGCCTCCTCAGTAGGAACAGCCTGCGCTGTCCCTTCTTGTAGAGTGCGTCGGTATTGTGTGACCAGTCTAGTTTATTGTTCAGATGAACACCCAGGTACTACTTGTAGGATGTCACCATCTCAATGTCTGTTCCCTGGATGTTTACTGGTGCTGTGAGGGGTTGTCCTTGCCTGCAGCAGTCCACCACCAGCTCCTTAGTTTTCCTCGCGTTGATCTGGAGGCAGTTCCGATGGCACCAGTCCACGAAGTCCTGGATAAGTCCTCTGTACTCAGCTTCATCTTCGTTGGAGATGAGGCCGACGATCGCAGAGTCATCAGAGAACTTCTGTAGATGGCAGTGTGTTGTGTTGTGTGAGAAGTCCGCAGTATAAAGGGTGAACAGGAAGGGAGCCAAAACCGTTCCCTGGGGGGCCCCCGTGCTACCGATGATCGTGTCGGACACACAATCCCGGGTTCTCACAAACTGTGGCCGGTTATTGAGGTAGTCCAGGATCCATGATGACAGGTGCTGGTCCACCCCTGCGCACAGCAGCTTGTCCTTCAGGATCATTGGTTGGATGGTGTTGAAAGCACTGGAGAAGTCAAAGAACATGATCCTCACCGCGTTCCCGGGCTTCTCCAGGTGGGACAGAGAACGGTGAAGGAGGAAGATCACTGCATTCTCCACCCCGATGCCATGCTGGTAGGCGAACTGGAGTGGATCCATCGCTGGTCCCACCAGGGGGAGGAGGTGAGCAAGGAGCAGTCTCTCCAGTGTCTTCATCATGTGAGACGTCAGGGCCACTGGTCTGTAGCTGTTCAGGTCTTTGGGATGGGCAGTCTTTGGTACAGGTACCACACAAGATGTTTTCCACAACTGTGATACCCTCCCCAGCTTCAGGCTCAGGTTGAAGATGTGCTCCACAATCCCACACAGCTGGTGTTCGCAGGACTTGAGGAGCTTCACGCTGATGCCGTCCGGTCCCGAGGCCTTCCTCGCTTACTAGCTACTACTAACTAATTTGTGAATGCGGCAAACCACCGAGGCCAAGGCATGGGTGGCTCGCCCAGGGTTTCCAAAAATGGCCGAAAACTGGCAACGGACCCCTCCACAACCGCTTTTACCTTGTCGCCAAATGTTGCATCCATAATTGAGGCAATAACAAGTAGACAGTGACTACTGTTTACGGAGCTTTATTATAAATACTATGGACAATACCCTCAGGTGTTCGGCACTCTCCAACAGGCCAGGTGTCCCACGAAGAAAAAGGACTAGCCTCTTCCGCCCACATCCTTTATACCTGGAGTGGCGTCACCACCGGAACCGGCAGTTAACCACCCCCTGCTCATTCCCCGTCCACCCCGTCCGCCATCTTACTAATACCTTCTATTTACATACATAACATTAATGCTTAAAAAAATTATTCTATAAAGTTGCCGTGATTGCGTAGGTCTAAAGGATAATTTGCCATATGTGGACAATAGCCATGTTTACATGGACACAAGTAACCGGATTAAAAGCCTGATTGTAATAAAAATGCTTCATGTAAACACGCCAGTCTCAATATTCTGACCCGATTACACTCATTCGGATCAAAATTTCATTTTGATTGAGAGGGGTGGGTTATGCTGATTGTTATTCCGATTGGTGCGCATATAAACACTTATTCCGAAGCTTGGGTCGAAAATATGTTTACTGCGCATGTCTGGACGTCAGCCACACGTCAATGTGACATATTTCCATCTTTACAGCAGCTAGTGGAAGACATAGTGGTAGTAAAACAAAACTGGTCTGTATTGTCCTGCTGTCTCCCTCTGTTTGTCATATGCAGAAGTATGTACTTGTAGCTTCATTACGGAGACCAGCAGAAGCAAAAGTACAGTCTGAATAACACAATTCAGGTCCATTTCAAAAAGAGAGACACAAAGCGGGGTTTGCTTACACCGGAAGTTGCTGCTTCTTCTACTATTTTCGAAATGACGACGTGCGCATGTCAAAATGATTTAGTCTGTTCTAACGTGTGACACATGGAAACGCATGTCCTAATCAGATCAGCTTTTTCAGGATCCATGTAAACAATAAAGTTATGATCTGAATTGTAATCAGACTGAAGAAATTTTGCCCATGTAACCGTGTGCGAGCAGACTGGGCGGAGCGTCAGTGGGGACCAGGTCTGACAAATCAACACAACATGCTGGAAGATGCAGCGGCTAGACCTGGCTCAAAGGCATGCTAACTGATGACGATAACAAAAAAGAAGTTTTTTTTTTTAATAAAGTCAAAAAAGACTTCCGGTTATGGCTGCCACGTAGGACGGACGTGTCTCGCTCTGCTCTGCTCCTGGAAAAAAAAAAAATCGGCAAATAACTCTCTCATTTGGGACAGAACGTATCCCAGCATTTGGGCGAGGATATGTCGGCGAAGCCTAAGGCTGGAAAACCAGGAAAAGGAAAAAGCGAGCCGCCGAAACAGTCCAAATTAACGGACTTTCAGGTCTGTGACGCAGCAAACAAAACTCCATATATGGCGGAGGAGGCTGGCGGCGGTGCGATATTTGCGGGGAATGGCGCAGATGCGCTGATGGCTGCCATGAGTTCAATGAGAGCGGACTTTTCCTCTAGATTTGATGGGATTATGACAGCGTTGGAAGGAATAAGAAAGGAATTGGGTGACTGTGTAGAACGAACGGCGCAGATGGAGCTCCGTCTCGCTAGTGCTGAAGATGACGTCACCCGTCTTCAATTAAAGGTGCGCACTTTGGAAAAAAAAAATAAATCTCTGGAAGATAATATTTTGGATTTGGAATCTCGGTCGAGACAGAATAATTTGAGGCTGGTGGGTCTTCCAGAGGAATCAGAAGGTCGGGACATATGCTCCTTTCTGGAAAAGTGGATTCCGGAGGTGCTGGGCAGCGAGGAGTTGCAATCAGCAGTGATTCTGGAAAAAGCACATCGTATTGGCCCACGGAGAGATAAGGGACCGCCGAGGACCTTAATTATGAAGTTTCTTAGCAACAGAGACAGGATGAAGATCTTCAACGCTGCACGAGCTAAAAAAGGAGAGATTAAACACCAGGACCAGCAGGTGCGGTTCTACCCAGATTTGGCCACAGGAATCCAGCAATTGAGGAAGCAGTTTGATCCCGTACGTAAGGAGCTGCGCAACCTTGGGATTCGTCATGGTGTGATCTATCCTGCGAGACTGCTGACCACGTATGAGGGCAGAACCCACATCTTCAAGACCCCAGAGGAGGCGCAGGAGTTCATCAAGAAGATCAAAGAAGAAGAAGAGACTGGTGGGAGCTAAGCATGAACAAAATATAAGGTAGAATAATTAAGCATTTGCACAGGCATCTGACTGACTTGAAGTAAATAGTAAGTTTACAAAATATAGATTGTATTATATATTAAAAAAACAAAAAAACAAAACAAACAAAAAAAAAAAACTATGATGTACAAAGTTGTTAAAAATTTTGGAGTTAAGTTGGAAAACTACAGAGGAGAGTTAATGTTACGTCATTAAAAGCAGTAGAGTTAGGGTGATTGGGAGGATGAAGAAGGAGTGGCTTAGGCTGTTCCCCGTGGGTGTGGAACGGTCGATGGCTATATCGGGAGACAGAATTTTTCTTTTGATTTTGGGGGGTTTGCCACAAGTGTGGGAAGGGGAAATTTGTTTGTGTGTAGTTTGTAGGATGAATGTTCAACCACTCATGTTTTTGCTTCTCTGTATGAGCATGTTTACACTGCAAGGTAATCCCAAACTCTCTATTGATCATGGACCAAAGTGTTAATCTTAATTTAACTTCATGGAATTGCAGAGGTCTACAAAATTTAAAAAAACTTAAACAAGTTATGAATAAAATAAAGGACATGGGCTCAAGAATTGTGTTTTTACAAGAAACTCATCTGATAGAGGAGGATGTTAAAAGAATTAGGAGTAGATGGCAGGGAAGTGTATTCACCTCTTCATTTTCATCCCGAGCCAGGGGAGTTATGACTCTCATACATAAATCAGTTCCTTTTCAAGTGAAAAATGTAATTGGAGACAAATTTGGAAGATATGTAATCATTCAAGGTTCTTTGCTATTAGAAAATATAAATCTTGTGAACTTATATGGTCCCAATATAGATGATCAGAAGTTCTTTGCTAATTTATTTCTCATCTTATCATCACTTACAGGGCAACATATAATAGCAGGGGATTTTAATTGTACATTGAATCCAGGTGTGGATAGATCAACAGGACTGGATTGTACGCACATTGGATGTAGGATGACTATTAATCATTTTATGAAAGAATTGAGATTGTTAGATATATGGAGAGAAATGAAACCACAAGTTAAAGCCTATTCTTGTTATTCCAGTACCTACAAGACATTCTCACGTATTGATTATTTTTTGATTTCCACAGAATTAAGGTCCAAGATTCAAAACTGCTTTTATGATAACATCGTGATCTCTGATCATGCACCCTGTTGTCTAATATATGTAGATAAAAAATTGACAAAGGAATCAGGTAGATGGCAATTTCAGCATAAATGGCTTCAGGATGAGGAATTTGTCAAGTATATAGAAAAACAGATAGACGAGTTCTTTGACATCAATACTACACAAACATCAGCATGTGTAAAGTGGGAGGCTTTCAAAGCTTTTATTAGGGGACATATTATTAGTTATACAGGATCAAAATCTAAGAAGACTCGAGAGGAGAGAGCTAAATTGGAACATAAAATAAAAAGTCTTCAGGAAAAAGTGTATGCAGGAAGTGACCCAAGGTTGGAGAATGAATTACTGATTTTGAGAGCTGAATACGACAAAAAATCAGCGAATAGAGCTGCCTCGAGTCTTCTAAGATTGAAACAATCTTTTTATGAACAAGGTGAAAAATCAGGAAAATTATTAGCATGGCAGATTAAACAATTGGAAATTAAAACACCAATTACCAGTATTATAAGTAACGGACAGGTAGTTATAGATCCTTTAGAAATTAATAGAGCCTTTAGAGATTACTATGAAAAATTATATGATACCAAAAATGAACCTGATTTAACAAAACTAAATGGGTTTTTGAACGAACTATCTATACCGTGTATTCCAAATGAAAACAGGGAGATATTGGAGTCTAAAATTAGTCAAGAAGAAGTTGGGCTAGCCATTGATAATATGAAATCAGGAAAAAGTGCAGGACCAGATGGTCTTCCAGTTGACCTTTATAAAAAATTTAAGAATAAATTAATAAAACCTTTTTTGGAAATGGTTTTAGAAGCATTTCAAAATAATAATTTACCATCATACATAAATAATGCCTTAATTATACTGCTGCCAAAACCAGGTAAGCCCTCTAATAAATGTGAAAATATGAGACCAATAAGCCTATTAAACGCCGACCTTAAGATAATCTGTAAAATTTTAGCAAGACGAATACAAGAAATTTTACCAAATATTATTAATCGAGATCAGAATGGCTTTATAAAGGGTAGACAAGGCTTCCATAATGTAAGAAGACTATTTAATATTATTTATTTTAATAAAGAAGCGCCGGATACAGCTCTCCTATCATTGGACGCCGAAAAGGCCTTTGATAGAGTTGAATGGCCCTTTCTTTTTGAAGTCCTACAAAGGTTTGGACTTGGAAATAATTTCATAAAATGGGTTCAAATAATATACAATAATGCTACAGCAGAAATCCTAACAAATAACAATATTTCAAAACCAATAAAAATCAATAGAGGATGTCGACAAGGCTGTCCACTTTCACCTTTACTGTTTACTATGGCAATTGAACCTTTAGCGATAGCGATACGTTTACATTCACAAATATATGGAATTAAAGTTGGACCAACAGAATATAAAATCTCCCTGTACGCCGATGATATAATTTTGTTTATGTCGAATCTAAAAAAATCAATTCCAACCTTGTTGAATTTAATAAAGAATTTTGGGGAAATATCAGGATATAAAATAAATAAAACTAAATCTTCAATATTAATGCTAAATGAGACCCAGAGAAATTACCCAGCCCCTGAGGTAAATCAATTCAATGTTGTAAATCAGTTTAAATATTTAGGAATCCAAATTATGCCTAAGCTAGAATCAGTCGCCAGCGTCAACTATGAAGCCTTAATGTCAGATATCAATGAGTTAACTCAGAGATGGATGTCACTACCAATGTCGATGATCGGGAGAATCAATATACTTAAAAGTAATATTTTACCTAAAATACTTTTATTTCAATACATTCCCTTATCACCACCTTTAGATCTATTCTCAAGAATAAAAAAAAAGTTAGTGGAATTTATATGGAACAACAGGAGGGCTAGATTACGTTTGTCTTTATTATATTTACCATTTGATCGTGGAGGTCTGAAATGTCCAAATTTTATGTTGTATTATTGGTCGGCACAACTGAGGTCTATGACATATTATTTTTCATCAAATGATCTCCCTCACTGGACTGAAATGGAATCATACAATTTACCTTTACCTCTTCCCATATTCATATACTCAGATTCGGCAAAAAAATTACAAAAACAAGTTAAAAATCCATTTGTAAAGCATATGATCAAAATATGGTGTGAAGCTAAAAACTATTTAAAAGAACCACAGTTATTGTCACAATTTAGTCCAATATGGGGTAATCAATATTTTAAACCAGGGAGAGCGGACGCTGTATTTAAAGTATGGAATTTAAAAGGGATACAAAAGATTCAGGATTTATATTTGCCATGTGCAGACAACATAATGTCTTTTGAAGAGCTGAGGATCAAATTTAATCTCAATAGAACACATTTTTTTAAATATCTTCAACTTAGAAACTTTATTCGATCAAATCAAAATAAAGCTCTCACTTGACCTATTTATTCATCCTTGGAAAAAATGATGATGAAAGATAGTAAAAGAAAGGGTATTATTTCAGAGTTTTATAACTCATTGACACTATCTTCAAGTGAAAATTCACTGAAAAGATTAAACTACTGGAAAGAAGATCTGCAAATTGAAATTTCAGAGGAACAATGGGAATTGGCTTGTACAGAAGCTCAAACCAAATCAATAAATGCACGCCTTAAATTGATACATTTCAAATGGTTAATGCGGATGTATGTTACACCGGAGGAGTTAAATAGATATAACAAAAATATACCAGATACATGCACAAAATGCATGGAAAGTAAAGGAACCCTATTTCATTGTTTATGGGAATGTAGATTAATAAGAATGTTTTGGGAAGAGGTGAGGGTAACAATTGAAAAAATAATCTCAAAACAAATCATACTGAATCCTAAACTGTTTTTGTTGGGTCTGTACCCAGAAAAGCATAATTTTAATAAAAGTGAAAGAACATTCATAGACCTCAGTTTGCTTAATGCCAAAAAATGTATTGCACTATTATGGAAAAAGACTCATAGACCAGATGTGACTCAGTGGTTAAGACAGATGTTAACAAACCTTCCATTAGAAAGAATAACATATATACTGAAATCAAAGGAAATTGTGTTTGAGAATATATGGAGACCTTTTATTGATTATGTAAAAAATTTAAACATAACTCTTGAAGAAGAAGGTGAATGATGTGTGTGGACCTTGTAAATTCCAAACTGGTGAACATAATATGTATACTTATGTATTGGATTGTCTAGACTAAACAGAGGAGCATTGTTGAAGACTTGATTTTGTTGGTGGTTGTTGGTGTTTTTAGTGCATTTTTTTTTTTTTTGTAGTACTTTAGTGTTAGTGTTTGATTGCTTGTATCATGTTTGTTAAAAAAAAAAAAAAGGTTCAATAAAGATATTGTGGAAAAAAAAAAATAAAGTCAAAAAAAAAAGATGACGCATGGAGTGCGCTTTTGCCCTGAGGCTGATTTATCATGGAAAACAGTTGAGCTCTGTGCGATCAGCTGATTGGATCCATCGGTGTTCTGACGGCATATCTATCAGAACAGCTGATATACATGCAGGACATACAGGAGAACTGAAATGGCATTTCTCTCTCTCTTCAGTGGTGTGCCCAATATAAAAAAAAGTAATTAGGCTGGAAAAACAACAGCAGTCCATGTACAGTAATGCTACCCGTAGTGCTGCTTAAAGAATTATACCATAAAGTTGCTATGATTGTGTAGGTCTAATGGATAATTTGACATGAAGAACACCAGGTGAGCCGGAGGGGAGTAGCCGCTGAACCGTTGGATCGCAGTCCTTAGGAGGCACATGGGTAAAGCAGCAGCCAATGGGTCTCAGATTTATTTGTAAATGTGTCCTGTTATAGTACTCCATGAGTTTATTGATGATACACAGAAGAAATTCAATATTACACTGAACTCCATCACTGAACAGTGATATAAACTAAAATAATTATAATGATGACTCAACAACTCCCATTCCCCAAAGTGCAAGATACACCATTATCTTCAATAAGTGATAAAAGATCAGACAAATAAGTGATCTGACAAACAAATAAACAAGGGATCTGAAATAGTTGCCAATACTGGATGTCCCATTCATTTTCAATATTTAGGTATTCTGTAATTAATATTCACACGATCAAATAAATCTTAGTGCCATTTATTCCCTTTTATATTTGTCAAAGTCTAACATGTGATTGCCTGCATATAGGCTACACATCTTTGTATTCCACTTTCAAACACAGCCTACATTTGGACCTGTAAAACCTGACTGGGATACCTGTTTCAGACAGGAATACTTTCGTTCTACGGGCAATGCACTATGATCTTAAACATTTAAGTGTGAAAAACACAAAAAAAAATGAGAAATCAGGAAGGGGGGAAACACTTTTTCACACCACTGTATATATCAAAAAAATTCTAGCACCAATGTAAACAAATTCTGTTTTACTGAGGTTGAGTAATCTTTGGGGAAAACAGTATGAACAATAGCATTGGTTGTTACATTTACAGTATGTGCATAATGCACATCCTATTGAGGGTTTTAGAGACTTGGCACTTGGGAATGTTTTTTTTTTTTCTGTAATCAAAAACATTTAATATAATTTGTCTTTAAAAGAGCCCATCTTTTTTCCCCTGTAACGCCATATGTCTCCTTCACAATCTAAAGGCTAAATGGGTCTAATATGACCACAACTGATTTATTTTCTTTATTTTGCAAGCCAAGTCCACTTAAACAAGCAGAGGTTTTCCTTTTCTATGCTATACAAACTGTATGTCTCAGCATTATAGTGAGTGGATCCCATGAGATTAAATAACTGCTCACTACTCTTGGAGCTACATAAAGTAGTCTAACAAAAATGCATTTTCTATTGCTAGTCATCACAAAAAGGCATATCAGCCTCCACTGAGTTTGTAACCATTGCTATGCCAAATGTCAACTAGCCCTATTGTGTTTGGTTCACAATGAGAAAAAGGCTTTGTGATTGGCTGGCAATCCTCTAAAGATTTTAGTAGCACTGGGTTGGAAAGCATATTTTTACTTTACTCAACAATTTGTGGGGGTTTTTTCCCTCTTAAATGTCTGCATGAGGAAAATTAAATGTTAATGAGCCAAAATTTGCCAGCTCCACGACAAAGTCTTTTATGCAAAAACAGGTTTTAATGTGCACGGCATGAGAACAAAGGTGTGTGAAATAGGATTTAAATGATTTTATTTTTTCCATATCTTCAAAACAGCCCCTCAAACCGGTCTGCTTCTATATTTTCCAAAATACTATATTTGTTGGAAGAATGAAAACTACTACATTGTTTCTATGTTAATCCCTTCGAAGATAAGCCTTATTAGTCCCACAATGGGGAAAATTATCATTATCTTTATCTTTAACATTATTTTTTTTCTGGTGATCATAATTCAGCTCACTTATGAGCATTATTTTGATTAACTATGTTTTTTTCTCTCTACCTATTGTTTTGTTCCTGACCTTTGCCCTCTGTTCTCCTCTGTTGACAGGTGCCTTCATGGCTTGCCGTGTCATTGGGATTCGCCTATCAAGCGTTTTCCAATATCAAGTCAAATTCCTCGTATGTTTACCTGTTGTTTACTTGTAAATGTACTTGGCAATAAACTTTATTCTGATTCTGATCTATGGTCTTTAGTTAATATAAAGATATAAAATTGCTTTTCAGTCTCCATATGAAAAATAAGATTTTGATTTTCCTCTCAAAACATTCAACATGTTAATTCATACCTGTGGTCTCTCTGTCTGCACCCGCCTCATACATCCAGAGCCATAGATGACAGTGTTCTCGGGTATGACCTCACAGGTGTTGACCTGACAGAAGGCTCCAATAATACAACCACTGGTGAGGATTACATTCCTACCAACATCAGCTGGAAGAAAACAACATATTAAAGAGGAATTTGGCACTGCTGCTATCTGCAGATGTAAGTCTAATATATAATAAAAAGGCAGTGGCTATGGATATGGAACTGTACCCACAGACTTCCTGTTACAGATATGGCTTGAATTTGATTGGCCAGTACGTTCTATTAATGCTTTTATCTTAAAAGTAGGAGGCTACAGGTACGGAGATCTGAGGCATTTGTTTCAAAATTTTAATTAATTTTGCTCCAGTGGAGCTGCTCAGTGGCCACAAGTCAGTCTGTGGTTGACTGTGCAGCTTCCAGGTGTGAATGTGTGAGTGTGAACAGGGTGTTCTTGAAAAAGACAGGTTGCCTCACTACCCTACATAAATAAAGGTTAAATAAAAAAAAATCTATTTACTACCTTTTTAACCTTGCCCACTCCTAAATCTTAAGGCTAACCTCTTAAGTATAATAACCCAAAAGGGTTCAGACCATCTTCTAAATTGATAATAGAAATCATTTCTTTTCAGACAGTGAATAAGGTTGTTTTTACCTTAACATGTTTCAGACACTTTTTGCAGCCTTCCTCAGAATGGTCATGTGATGTTGTGACAATCAGTTGTTTTTATCAGCTGTTTGTCCTGTTTTCTTAAGTGTAAATTTCATCTCATATCAAATATAAAATGGCCTGAACAAGGTGCCAATAACAGGACGCAAACCAGCAACCTTCTGATCACAGGCCCAACGTACCATCTACCTAAGCCACAGCAGCAGCTCGCTTGGAGTTGATCAGAAAGGGCTTTGTCGGACTGTCAACTCTTCCGTACCAATAGAAATTTCGTATAGGGATACAGCTTCTGTATCCATAGCCACTGCCTAATAAAAATAAGCAGCACTGCAGACTTCCCACCTTTAGATTCTATCACATTGTTGTCACCAATTTTCAGAGCTTGCGATACTGTTTTGACAGCTAAGGTAAACTGTGATTTGTAGGTTACAATTTAAATGTGTGCAAAGAAATGGATTATATAGATTAGTTTAAAGGATACCACAATCAACTTCAAATACATTGTTGACACCAATAGTCATAGTCTTTGGTTCCACTTCAGACTCTGGATTGATGTTTTCTGGGTAACTGAGAACCAAAAAAAAAAATGCTTTCAGCTTAACATCACACAGAGATCACAGTTATGCGGCTTTAACAGAAATCAGTATTACAGCAACCTGTTAATTATCAGGGCTTGTTCTTCGATCAAATTGCCTTCTCCAATCACGATCGGTCCTGCTTCTGCGATGATGCGAGCTTTTGGATGGACTACTGTCCTGGGGCCTGAGGAAACAGATGCAGGCAGACAAACAACCTGTGATGAATCTGATCCGCTTCGTAGTACTTTTCTCAACTTTGGAATGCTTGGTGACAGACAGCAAACCATCTCACCAATGGTTACATCTCCTCTAATTTCACTTTCCACACAAACTACGGCCCCAGCAGCTATTTTAACACTGCAAATGTAGAAACGAGAAGAAATGTTAGAGAAAGCTAGCTCTCATCACTAGCTACGTAGCTACTTTGCTAACCCTGTTAACTAACAAGGATGTCAGACCTTCCTGTAGCTAATTTTTCATTATTTGCCTGATAATAAATTCGAAGTTAATAGTTAAAAGTAATCTGAATATTGTAATTTATATGTACCTTTTCTGGGCGTTTAATTTGTCTGCCATTGTGATGGTTAAAATCCAATGGAAGGCGCCGTCGATTCACTCGATCATTGATTATGAATCCTTGCTGATGCGGCCGTATTTGCGTCAGGGATTGCGCATGCGCAAATTGACCTTGCGCCAGCTGTTTGCTTTGTTTTGATTTAAGAAACTATTTTTAAAATTTGATTAAAAAAAATTAAAACAGCTATTTTCCAGCAAGAGCTAGTTCCATTTGTGGCACAGGCAAAGAATACTGGTAGAACAAAAATACTGCCTTGGTTCTTTGTAATCAAAAGTATGCGACGGGATTTGTATCCAAATGCACTTACTGTAATTATCTATAATATACAAATAAATAAAGCGCACGTTATTTTATTAATTGTCAATTTCCTGTGGCATTTTGAGTGAAGACCTTCACTGCAGATTGTTGCATATCGGTATTCGCATCGGCTGAACCAGAGCTACAGCCTGTACTTCAAGGGCCAAACCGTTCATGGACTTTGTCCCTTCTCGCTTCCGCTACAATGTAAAAATGAGCGAAAGATAGGAAGTGATAGTGTCTATGTCAAAAGGTAAACTTGAGAAAAACACAAAACACTCGTCTTCAGCCGCAGGGGTGAAACAAAGGAGCCACAACGACATGGCACAATACACATTTAGTCTTGCTGCTGTTGCTTTGATTATCGCAGTTTGCGCGGCACCGCTAATGGCTGTTATATCAACGTGTAAGTATACAAAACAGAACTAGCTTAGCCAGCGAGCTAGCTGTAGAGTACAGTATTTCACAGCAGCACTTGAGCTTGTTTCAGTTGGACACGGCAGTAAGGCTGGGATGTTTAAGCGTTTAATTGTATCCATAGCCACTGCCTTAATTATATTTGTTTTGATCTAATTAGAAAAGACGCGCCGCCTGAATGAGATGATAGCCTTTAAGCTAACAGTATTACCCCGTTCGATTGAACTTCCCTCCTGGGGGATTGGTTTAAGGATTAATTCAGCATGTGACAACTGAGCCCTGTAGCCATGGCCTCAGCTCCCTCACATGCTTCTCTTCATCTAGACATTAGCTGCCTCGCTGTAGCTCTCATGTATTGAACTGGTGGATAATTCTCACTGGTATGGAAAACACTGTTTGGCCATAAAGATCGCAAACGATAGCTTCGAGGTAAGTCACTGAGAAAGCCGTTTCCAAAGTGGCTTTGAAAAGACGAAGCTCTCGCAGTCTGATAAACTGACCATTTCCTCTCTGTGTCAGGAGTTAGGAGATTTGGGATTATTTTACACCCGTGTACTTGGCTAGGAATTAACTATAACACTAAGCATCGTGTTACTGGTTTCTCTTTATGTCTTGAGTGACTGGCATGTATGCTTATTGTCTCTTTCTTAAAATTTCTGGAAATGGACTTCAACTGACCTGCACTACTGCAAATTCCTACCACAGCTGACCTCCAACACAAGAACCTAGCTGTAAAGATGGATGAGGCATTGCTGAGTGTCAGCAATGAGCTGGGCACTGAGGTGCTGGTGTTCTGGGTGTCACAGCACTGCTACAAGGTGGAGCACACACTTGGCCAAATTCTTTCCAATTTGATTCTCAGGAAATGAGATGTATTTTCCAGTGTGGATGATAATGTTCTGATTTGGATCTTTTCTGTTTCTTTGTGTGTCAGTGTCTGTATATGCAGTTGGGGAATGTATCTGCAGGGCTCGGCCCTGGCCAGCCCAATTTAAAGGACTTTGTTGTAGACACACGGCATAAAATAACACTGCAGATCAACAGGACTTCTGACAATATGGAGCTCTGCACGTAAGTTTATGAATACAGCTATATGTATTATGCTTAAAACCAGTGTGTTTATATTTAACTATTTCAAATTTTAATTTGTTAGTCCCATTTGGCAAATTGTGTGAAAATACAGCTTGTTTTTTTTTTTAATCTGACCCAACGCTTAGACGTACCAAAACAAGGATTACTGTTTTGGTCAGAGCCTGATGTTGACACCAGCCCACCAACCACATCCTGAGAGAATTTGGCTGTAGCCTGTATCTGTAACTCAGTCACTAGCAATTTTGACAGGTGGCAGATTCGAGGGATAAACAATAATATCGATATGTTATTGGTATCAGCTTATAAAGCATTTAAAAATAATCATTGGCATCAGCACAAATTTACAACAGATAAAATGTAACAGTGGAGTTCAGGAGTGAAGCTTTCCTGCTAACGTTACGCTTTTCTTGTGGTGTCAGGGAATGACATCATCTCATCAGTCGGTGTGCGAGCTTAACAAAAAAAAAGTCTGCTGTATCGTCTGGAAGGTTTTTTTTTAAGAAGTCTGAAAGTATGATAGTTATGTGAGAAACACATTTCTTTAACACTACAAACTTAATTTCTCATCTTGAAAGCCATCATCTGGACCAATACGAGGAATTTACGAAGCTTAAACAGGAGAACGACACAGTGGCAACTGTGACCATCTGAGGACTAAAGGAATCACTCAGAAGCTTATGCAGTTTATCACGCTTGAAAACTCAGTTCAGTTGTCAGGTTCAGCAGATTTGTGGATTTCACTGAGCCTCACTACACTCTGCTCAGTCGCAGCTACTTTTCAGATGTGGCGTTACCCAAGTTACAAGCTGTAATTTTTAACAGCATCACTTATTGAGGTGTTTCTAAGTTACTCTTGGAAAATGTTGAGATGCTGTGTGCTTAGTCGGCTCCTATTTTGAAGGATTGATTTGATCCACTTTAATTGATATTGAATTTAAGTGTTCAGTTCAATTCAAACAACTTTATTTATCCCTCAAGGGGCAATTAATTTTAAAAGCAACTTGTACATTGATGCACCAAGTTGTGCAAACGCAATACACAATACAGGAAGAAAGTGATAGTAAAAGTTACATCTAGCGAACCATTAGAGACAGTGCTATAATAAATAGTACGATAAAAAAAATACAACAATAAGATTAGGGGTTACTAAAAGAATAAAAGAATGGTCATGATAAAAACCGAAAACCTGTATAATATATATATATAAAGACCTATGTGTGACATTTAACAACCTTAAGAAGCATTTAGTAGCTTTATTGCTAAGGGAATAAAGGACTTGGTATACCGATTAGTTTTGCTAGCAGGTAAAACATAACAGCGCCCTGATGGCAAAAGAGAGAATTCATTAGAGAGGACATGATCAGGAGAAGATAAAATGCATTCTGCTTTCCGAATGATCTGCTGGTTACAAAAGGAATTCAGATCTGTCTGTCTCACACCGATAATCTTGGAACAGATCTTCACAGTATTGTTCAGGCTATTTTAGTCTTCAACTGTGACACCATTAAACCAGTAGATAAAAGAAAAACAAAGCAGACTATCAATGAAAGACTGATAAAAATGACAGAGAATCATTTGACTCACTGAAAAGGAGTTCAGTTTCCTTAAAAGGTGGATTCTCTGTTGCCCTTTCTTTGCAATGACCTCAGTATTTACATTGAATTTCAGTTGATCATCAAAATACGTACCAAGGTATTTGTATGATCTTTCCGTTTCAACTTTGTCATTGTGAATTCTGGTCTCCTGAACAGCTTCTTTTTTCTTTCTGAAATCAAGAATTAATCCCTTGGTTTTAGACACATTTAAATCCAAAAAAGTTGTTGTCACACCAAGAGATAAAATCATTAAAAACCAACCCATGCACTGATTGTGGACCTTGAAGACTTACTTAAGTCTGTAAATCACATGCAGCCTTATTTGTGCTTCTTTATTAAGTAGTGTAAAAGTATTACACCATTTATGTTGATGCAAATTATTTTAATTACTGTACAGTTGAACAGTGAATGCACTTGGACATTTATTTGCCCTGGTTGTGGCTGTTGTAATGACTATCATAGTAACAGTATGCTCCAAGCCTATTGAAAGGAGGAAGCTCTCTTCTTAATCGCTCAAGTAGGTCCATTTTGTCTTCTTTTAATTATTTATCTTTTATTCTTAAAGACAAAAATAGAAAGGAGATGTCTTTACCATCTTAACATGAGATGAGGGGGCCTTTATGCTTTCCCACACCTGGGACCACATTCTCCAGAGACCATCTGACGGCGGAAAGCGGGGTCGGCTCGGTGGATCTGACAGGTCTGCTGGGCTGGCCCCGCCTACGAAGGTCAGCCGATAAAATGACACCTGGCAGCAATCAGCTGACTCTTCTGACGAAGGCTGCAGTGCACAGTCGAAACATGTAAAGAAAGTAAAGACATGTCCTTTCTGTTTTTGTCTTTAATAAGAATAAAAGGTAAATAAGCTCTCTTCTGTCGGACATATTACAAAAAAAGTATTTTCGTATTATGTTGAGGTAATTGTCTTATTTTCCATGATGAATGTGTCTTTCTATTCCAGTTAATCATCAATGTTAGACAAAGAAGATGTAAATAGGTGGGAAGATATGTGCATACAGTATACTGGTATCGGCAATAAGCCAAAACTATTTTCAAAAATATAAATAAATAAATTAAGTTCTAATATCGTGCATCCATAGCATATTCTGTTAAGTCAGCTGAAATTTAATCATAATTTTTTATTAGAAGTTTGGCATAGCAGGAAAACACAGCATAGCAACACCTTGTTGAAACCATGGATCCTGAATTGAGACAAACATACAATAAAAACCATGATTGTTATCACTAAATTAAAAGTAAGTTAAATGTAAAACTCATCACTCCTAAAAACAAAGTTATAGCCGTGGACAAAATTGTTGGTACCCCTTTGTTAATGAAAGAAAAACCCACAATGGTCACAGAAATAACTTGAATCTGACAAAAGTGGTAATAAATAACTATGAAAATTAACCAATGAAAATCAGACAATGCTTTCGAATTGTGGTTCAACAGAATTATTTTAAAATAGTTCTGTTATTTTAAATATTAAGTTGGTACCCTTAACTTAATATTTTGTTGCACAACCTTTTGAGGCAATCACTGCAATCAAACGATTTCTGTAACTGTCAGTAAGACTTCTGCACCTCTCAGCAGGTATTTTGGCCCACTCCTCATGAGCAAACTGCTCCAGTTGTCTCAGGTTTGAAGGGTGCCTTCTCCAGACGGCGTGTTTCAGCTCCCTCCACAGATGTTCAATAGGATTTAGATCAGGGCTCATAGAAGGCCACTTTAGAATAGTCCAATGTTTCGCTCTTAGCCATTCTAGGGTGTTTTTAGCTGTGTGTTTTGGGTCATTATCCTGTTGCAAGACCCATGACCTGCGACTGAGACCAAGCTGTCTGACACTGGGCAGCACATTTCTCTCTAGAATACCTTGATAGTCTTGAGATTTCATTGTACCCTGCACAGATTCAAGACACCCTGTGCCAGATGCATCAAAACAGCCCCAGAACATAACACAACCTCCTCCATGTTTCAAAGTAGGGACAGTGTTCTTTTCTTGGTATGCTTCATTTTTGCATCTGTGAACATAGAGCTGTTATGCCTTGCCAAAAAGTTGCAGTTTTGTCTCGTCTGTCCATAGGACATTCTCCCAGAAGCTTTGTGGCTTGTCAACATGCAGTTTGGCAAATTCCAGTCTGTTTTTTTTAATCATTTGTTTTCAACAGTGGTGTCCTCCTTGGTCGTCTCCCATGAAGTCCACTTTGGCTCAAACAACGACGGATGGTGCGATCTGACACTGCTGTACCTTGACCTTGGAGTTCACCATGAATGCATACCTGCCAGCTACTCCAGTTTTGCTGTAATGGTTACGGTTTTCAAGACCCCATTTCGGGTTACGGCTTTATTAATCAAAATTACGGTTTTTCACTAAAAATTCAGTCAAAAATTTTAAATCGTAAAAAAGCCACGAAAGCAATTCCAAACACGAGATCGCTAGGAATCGTATCTAAATTTACCTGAAGCATTTGCTAAGCTAACGCTATAGCTAACGCCATAGCTAGTCATAGCACCTAACACCAATACAAAGAAGCGACTCTGTCCCCGGTGATTGGGGCTCACCGGAGGAACCAACCGAGGCAACAGTTGGACGGGAGCCGGATCGGAGTTCAAGTACAGCGGTGGTAGGAGACGGGGACCAGTGGAGGAGGAGCCGGGGCCCCAGCTGGATAATAGCCTGAATGGGAGCCCAGCTACAGCGGCGGGGCTTGGCGGAGGAACTACTGAGGAAGACGGCGGTAGGTGGCGGGGCTCAGCGGAGGATCTACCGGGACCCCAGCTGGACAGGAGCAGGATCGGAGCTCAGCTATAGCAGCAGTGGGCGGCGGGACTCGGTGGAGGAGCTGCCGGTACCCCGGCTGAACAGGAGCTCAATTGCAGCGGCGGTAAGCAGCGGGACTTGCAGCGGAGGGGGCTAGCTGAGGCCCAGCTGGATTCGAGGTCGGTTGGATCGGATATCGGCGTCACCAGCAGAGATTGTTTTACTATCAACAGGTCAGTAAAAATGCCACCAAAGAAGGAGGAAATGGAAGAGATCAAAAAATCTCTGAACTAAGTCCAGAGATTTTATCTTCTTGGAACATAAGTCAATATTATACAGTAATAAGTGGCATTCAGCTGTTTGTTTTATGTCATTTAAGCACAGTTCTGGTACTTAAAAATCATAAAAACCCAGGAGCTTCGGGGGGCTTCGTCCCCCTTGCCCCCCCACCGGGGCTCTGCCCTGGACCCCGCTGGGGGACTGACATACTGAGGCAGGCCAGAAAGTTATGGGGAACAGAAGTTTACCTAAATGAACATCTAGCAAAAACTAAAGCTGAAATAGCACGGCAAGCACGGATGCTGAAAAGACAAAATAAGATACAGACAGCATGGACAAAAAATTGTAGAGTTTGGATCAAACTAAATGGAACACCTGAGGAAGCAAAAGAGTATAATAATCAGAGATCTTACTGACTTAAATAAATATAAATGAACACTGATTAAGAAAATTAAGAGACTATGATAATCCATATCCACACACATGGCAAGTCTTTTCTTGAGGAATACTCCAAAGCATTTCCAGGAATTATTACTGCGGACTGTGAGTGCATTTTCAGCCATGTGAACAAGAACAAAACTGAGTTCAGGTCCAGTCTGTCAACTAAAGTTCTGGGCAACCTCATGACCAGGAAAATGATGATGACAGCTTTGGGTAACAAGTGCCACAGTGTGTTCCATTCAAAAGACCAACTGAAGAAAGCTAAGAGGTGCACCATGGAAAACAACAATGCTTGAGAATTACCATAGAGTTTGTCCTTGATCTTTTCCATCAGCATATCTGCATTGACAATTTAAGGAAAATAGAAGCATGATTGTTGAAGAAATATGAGGTTGTTAGCCATATTTTAACTTGATTTAATGCTAATATTTGTTTGCCGTCGAGGGGCTTCACCCCCCTGACCCCCCACAAGGACTTTGTCCTGGACCTACCGGGGCCTGCGGCCCCTGGACCCCAGCTAGCTACTAGGCTTTTCAGGTTTTAAAAGTTGGCAGGTATGTGAATGTGTTTAGAGGTTGTTCTGGGCTCTTTTGTTACCATTCGTATTATCCGTCTCCTCCTGCAGCCACGTCCAGGGAGGTTGGCTACAGTCCCGTGGATCTTAAATTTCTGAATAATATATGCAACTGTAGTCACAGGAACATCAAGCTGCTTGGAGATGGTCTTATAGTCTTTATCTTTAACATACTTTATAATTTTCTTTCTAATCTCCTGAGACAACTCTCTCCTTTGCTTCCTCTGGTCCATGTTTAGTGTGGTACACACCATGTCAACAAACAGCACAGTGACTACTTGTCACCCTTTAAATAGGCCGACTGACTGATTACAAGTTTGTAGACACCTGTGATGTTAATTAGAGGACACATCTTGGTTGAACATGTCCCTATGGTGACATTATTTTCAGTCTTTTCTAGGGGTACCATCATTTTTGTCCAGGCCTGTTTCATGAGTTTGTTTTTTAAAGTAATTCTGTTGAACCACAGTTCAAAAGCATTGTCTGATTTTCATTGGTTAATTTTCATAGAATTTTTATTTATTACCACTTTTGTCAGATTCAAGTTATTTCTGTGACCATTGTGGATTTTTCTTTCATTAACAGAGGGGTACCAACAATTTTGTCCACGGCTGTACTTATAAACCAAAAAACATGAAATTGAAACAGCAGAACGTGGAGCAAGAAAAATATGCGGCTGCCCCTGGAAGTGCCACCAATATTAAAACTATCGTTTTTATGTGAAAATGAGTACATTTATGAGAAAGGAACCCATTTATTTAAAAAAAAGTCACAAATTTACCATAAGCCAGAAGCAAATTTAAGACGAGTAAGAACACTTATGAGAAAAGTTGCAAATTTACAACTTTGCACATTTATAGGAAAAAAAACACAAACATGCAAGAAGAAAGCCAAAAGTTTACATGGAAAAGATTGCATGTCCGTTTTATTGTAACACTTTAGCTAGTGAAATGCAGAGTACTTTCTAAGTGTGGGAAAAACTCCAAACCACAGTGGCTGGTAGCACAAAAATTAATGTCAGACCTTGGTGGGGGTGCAGACTGTTTAAAGACACACACACACACACACCTCTAAATCTAAAGAGCTCCTTATGCTGGAACCTACTTATGAAGTGAATTGATGCAACATTTTAGACTTCACAGACAGTTTAACATAAGAGCTGAGATGCTGCAAGAAATTCTGAGGAGAATAAACTAGCATATGACAAATACAGTAATCAGACTGTAGAAAGTAAGGAGGCATGTTGTGAATTAGATTTTCTGCTTTGTGATGTATGTCCTTATGTTTTTTGCAAAAGACACTTGAATGATATACAGTATATGCTGATTATGTTGCAGATTATGTTTAATATCTAGGGATTCACCATTTGCAGTTTGGGTTAATTTGTTGCTACTGTAATTGTTTTTCTTCCCAGAGTTCCATTCCACTTTGGTGAGCATGGAAACTATTCTCTTTGGGTAAAAAATTTGAACAGTTCCTCAGAGGTCAGTTGTTACATAGTGACTGATGCAGAACCAGTGAACAGTTACAAACGTAAGTCTGCATTATACACATAAGTTCATCTGTTGGGCTTTGTATATTCATAATATTTGTCTCCCCCCACAGCAATCTTAGTTGCTTTTGTTATCTATGCTGGACTGGCCTTAGCATTTGCCATTGGAAAAAGAATATTAGGGTAAGCTAAGTTTATCGCAATTTTGTCACTTTTGACTCATAGATTTTACATTGTGTCTCTCAGAAGCAGGGAGTCTTTACCACTTGTTCATCTGGACTAGAGTAAAGTAAGAGCTTTTGGTCTTTCTGACAGAATTTCTCTCTCTTTTTTTGCCCAGACTCAATGTAGTGAAGGACCTTGTCCTCCGAATGGGTAACTCCATGGACACAGAAAGACTCATCAACTCTGTGAGTGTTTTCAGGTTCTTAATACCCCAGTAGAATTTTATGAAGTTATTTAGTCAGTGGTATTGTAGCATATGCATAAAGAGAAAACAATCTGCAGTTCTTCATGGTACTTCATGGTTTTACCAGTACAGCAGTTTTAAAGGGGAAGCTTCTTTTAGAAAAGATTCACACATGTATCTGTATTTATATACTGTATATATATATTAATTATGGTTTCATTTGAAAATGTCTCATCTAGGATCTAGGCTCCCCTCGGATAGTCACACTTGTTAATGACAACATCCTCCCTCGTTCGACTGGCTCCAACAGGAGGCTTCGATCTCTGGACACATTTAGAGGGTAGCTTCCCCACACCCACTCACCCCTCCTTCCACATTCAGCTCACTGTTCTCATTGAAATCTAATGACACATTTTTTCCTCAGCCTTGTTTCTGCATTACTGTTTTAGAAGTTGAAAACAGTGTTTTTACACTTTCCCTCGTCTCCGTGGGAGTGTCCTCCTGGATTGATTAGTATTTTATGTGCTCATTCCGGTGAAGCCGAAAGGAGCTAATGCAATGATGCGGCATCCATCTGTCTGTCTACATTTCAAGGGAATAATAATAATAAAAATGCATCAGATTTATATAGCGCTTTTTCATAGACACTCAAAGATGCTTTACAATGGATACATTATTCATTCACTCCACAGACAATAGTAGTGGTAAGCTACTACTGTAGCCACAGCTGCCCTGGGGTAGACTGATGGAAACGTGGCTGCCAATCCACCCCAACAGCCTCTCTGACCACTACTTAATATTTATACACATTCATACCCAGTGTCATGGACACTGGAAGCAAGGTAAGTAAAGTGTCTTGCCCAGGGAGACAGTGGCAGGAAGACTGGGGAGAGCGGGATTTGAACCGCTAACCCTCTGGTTATTGGATGACCCGCTCTACCCCCTGAGTCACTGCTGCCCACATTTCCCTCCTCCATTTCATTTTTGCTGAGCACCAAGCTGGATGGCAGGAAGTTCCATTTTTATATGGTCTTTGGCATGACCTGGCCAGGACTTGAACCCCGACCTCCCGCTTGTGGGGCGGATGCTCTGCTTCTAGGCCACCACTCTGGTTGCCTCCCGAATTGCTACTCATCCTAGGCAATTGCCTTGATTCTCACCAAATTCAATCACAATGATCTTCAGGTGGGTCTGCATCCAAGTTGTGGTCAAGGTCAAAGGTCAGGAGATCTCAGTGCTTATATGATTTTTATGAAAATTGTTACTCCTCCTAGGCAATTGCCCTAATTCTCAACAAACTAACATACAGTCATCCTCAGGTTTGTTTGCATCCAGGTTGAGCTCAAGGTCAACAACTAAGGTCAGAAGGTCTGTGTATTTATGATTTCATGAAAATCATTACTCCTTCTAACCCATTGACTTTGACTTAAGCACATCCTAGATGGGTCTGCATCTGTGCTGTGCTTAAGGTCAAGGTTAATGGTCAAGAGATCTGGGCACTCTCGGGGTGATTTCATCAAGCTGGAATGAGCTTCTCTGTCATTGATGGTCTGGTTTTGTACATGTTTTCCCATTTCTTTCAGAATCTCCTTGGTCATTATGGTGTTTGTGAATTATGGAGGAGGAAGATACTGGTTCTTCAAGCATGAAAGCTGGAACGGTAAGCCCCATCTGGTTCCATGTATTATTTTTTTTCTTTGTCATTTTGTAGTTTGTGCACTGTTCACAGATCTTTTGAAGATTCCTTTTTGTCAGCATTGTTGTTTATATTAAAGCCAGGATTTCCCATTTGTCATCCTATAGGCCTTACTGTCGCAGATCTAGTCTTCCCTTGGTAAGCACAATTTTAAAATTTTTAGAGTATTCCAATCATGTACAGTATGCTACAGTATTTGTATTATTTTTACAGTATTATAATAATGATAAAACTCACCCCTGCTTTAGTTGCACAGTAAAACGTTCACATGAACATTTGTATAAACAGCAAAAAACATTTAAAGCAATAGCATGGAAGAATTGCTCTCAAGGTCTCCCTACGGTTGTGAAGAGTAATTGTCTGCTTCCACTGTTGTAAATGCCTGTCATGGTGCAAGCCATATGCATTTATTCATAATCTAATGGAAACGGGAAACAAAAGTTTTTGTGTCATTTAGTTATAGTTTATTGGTTTATTTGTCAAGGGCCATGTACAGGAAAAACATTAAACAGTGTATAGATGCTCTGTACCAGATTATAGCATTCTTACTAATTTCCATCTATAGTCCCTGAGGCAGGCAAGAAGATCTTAAAAGAAAAACGGCAAATAACGAAAGCAATTCAGGTTGGATTTCAGAATCTGTTTTTCCTGAAACAAGCAGGAAGTAAGTTTAAAAAGTAAAAAGATAAGAGAAACAACACACATAAGAACAATTTAAGAGTACAATTTCAATTCCCATTTAAGGGAGAGAGTCAGTGCTGGCAGGCTTAATTACTTAAAATCGATTTTTAGTCTCTGTGGTAAAGTCTCTGTAATTTGTTCTGGTCTTCAAAGCAGTGGGGAGCTTGTTCCATTCTGTTATAGCTTTGTATGAGAAGGCTGATTGTCCAAAATCAGTTTTACGTAGGGGTATGCAACAATGCTACTTGGAGGAAGTCCTTGTTACTCTGGTATTTTGTTGAGAAGTTAGGTACACAAAAGCCATTTCAATTCAGTTGAACTTTATTTGTATAAGGCCTAATCACAACAAAAGTTGTTTCAAGGCTCTGCATACATAAGGCACTAATCATAAGTAATTCATAAAAAACATGAAGGGTAGGCAAAAAAGGCTTACTAGTCCAATAGCTACAAGGCCAGGCCACTTTATTTCTTATAGTTTTATTTTACTTCAGTGAACCTGTAACCACGTGACTATGATCCTTGGGACAGGAGCATTATACCAAATTAATCACAGCTATGGATGCATACCTTATATATACCTCTTGCATCTACCCATTCTTCCTCTTTCTATCCTCCTGGTTGGTAAGAGCTTATACCTGTCTAACATTGTGTTTTTTGTGCTGTTTGGTCTGCCTTACCCTGGGTACCCCATCGCTGTGTCATAAAATTGTTGTGTTTTCTGTTGAATGAGAGAAGGTTTGCAGCGGCTGTGCGGCATGACGTGCACTGTCCATACCTGCTTGGAGGTATGAAATATACACTTGCCTTCTTTTCAGCCAGAACTGTTAACAGTTTAGCAGCTGGAGGTATGTCTGCCCTTACCTGCTTAAGGTTTGTGATGTATTTTTGTTCCTTCTCTTCAGGCAGAAAAACTGTTTAACAGCACACGATATGCTTTATCTGCTTGGGGTATGTGGTATATTTTGCCTTCGTCAAGTTGGAGTTGTTTAACAATTTAACACCACAGTGCAATTTGCTGTTAATTCTGTATTGTTCTTTTTCTCGAATAACAGTCGTCTTCTTAAAAAAAAAAAAAAAGGGGAGACATCTTCTTTGTCTGGGTACTGAGCGCTCCTGTGCTTGGTGCACTCTCATCACCTTTTGTGGGGGAGTGGTACTGCATACAGGTGGGAACTGAAATCTGATATTGCTATGTTGTCTTCTGACTAGCACGATAGTACCTCATGGAACAGCCCTTTGGCCTGTTTATAATGACAGTAGTAGTAATAATAATAATAACTGTCTTGGTTTCTCTCCTATTGTTCTCTTGGAGGAATAATGGCTTCTGTGGGGAGTGAAGAAGGGGAAAATAGCCCAGACACTGGTATGCCACCAGCCCAGGGCGCCATCCCTCCAGGTTTAAGTGCTCCAGCTGGAACTGGGAAGGCCAGTAGGAAGCAGAAACAGATTGAAGGAAGCCAGCCATGCTATCTAGTGGGTGGATTTCATGCAGAGCCAATTGGAGGAAGTATGTAAGACCATTGAACATATGGCTGCAAATCACTGTCGCCTTTGGGTATGCCACACCAGGCTCCCGTATGTGCCCTGAGACCGCATCCTGATGCAACCTCTCTCATGGCCTCTGATACCTTGGATAAGACCATCGGCTCTGGCCATGGCACCATTGGGAGAGTGGATGTTTCTCTGAGGATGATGATGAAGTCGACGATGACTCTCCGGTTGAGAAGACCTTCCTGAGCCCTATGATATGTCTGTCAGGGCACGGCTCTCTGGGGCAGCATCAGTTGCTGGGCTTCTTCCCCCATCTTCTCTGCCTAGGGCTTCACCTTTGGACAGAGGTCCTGCAACCCAGAGGCGGGTTCCCTTGTCAGTTTATTCTGACTGTGTGGAACATCGGCAGAAGTCGTGGGCTCGCTGTTGGATGAGGTGCAGAAGGTGAGACTGCACATGCAGTCCTTTCATGGGCCAAGACCATCCAGGTCGAGTGTCTGGAGACCTCTTGAGGGGTGTGAAAACCCATAACGGGTTTGTTTCGCAGAGCCAGGTTCCTTCAGAGCTCAGGTCACCCTAGGCAGAGGGCCTCTCGGCAGCGGGTGCAGGTTCAGCAGCACTCACATCCGCACTCTCAGGAGCATGTAGGCCATGGTCCTGCCACACCCCACCAGCATCTCTGACGGTACGCTTCCCCTGATGTCAACCTTCTCCACAGCGCACCTTATGAGTTGGCATCGGTGCACCTCATGTCCATGGGTGATCGATACACTGGAGTGTGGATACCGCCTACAATTCAGATCTCATTCCCCAACTTCAAGGGGTTTTGGAAGCAAAATTAAGGAGGATTCTCTTTCCGCGCTTCCGGGCAGTGAGGTCTCTACCCAGCTGGGAAAGAACGTAATATGGTCTCTGTCTCCAGGAGAAGAGAGACGAGGCTTTTTACACTGCCTATTTCTTGTCTCCAAGCGAATTGGTGCGTAACACACAGAGCTACCAAAGGACTGACCCCGCCCCTCCACTGTAGCTTTTGCTACTTACAGTGGCTGTGGCCTAAGGTCAGAGAAACAGAGATAGGCACCACCCTATACACCGTATGGTGTTCCACATGCTGTGGGAGGGAACTAACTAACTAAGCGAACCAGGGGTCTCTGTCCGGTTCTGGACCTGAGGTGGTTGAGCAGGTATCCCAAGGTGCTCCCTTTTCAAGTGTTCAGGCTGGAGACATTATTCAGGCCATAGGGCCAGGTGATTGGTTCACAACAGTGGACCTTTACGATGCTGATTTTCATATTCCCATAAATCCGGCCCACAGGAAGTTCCTCAGAGTTCCTTCAGGACAAGCCTTCGGTTACAAGGTCCTGCCTTTCGGTCTGTCCCTGTCGCCTCGGACGTTCACCAAGTGCATGGACGCTGCATTCGCCCCATTGCGGCAGAGGGGCATTCAACTTCAATTATCTGGGCGATTGGCTGGTTTGTGCGCCAACAGAAGCCATAGAGAGGAGCTGTATGAAGACTATATTGGCTCACCTGGCGGCAATCGGGTTGCATTTAAATGTGCTGAAAGGCTGCCTGGTTCCAACCAGGGTTGTTGAGCACTTGGGGCTCACCCTGGATTCACTTGTCATGAGGGAATCCCTGACTCCAAAAGAAGACATGCTATCAGGGAATGCATCAAGTGCTGCATCTCACAAAGGACTGTATCAGTGCATCAGTGCCAGAGGATCTTGGGTCTCTTTGCTGCAGCTGCCCAGGTGGTGCCACTCGGTCTTTTACACACTCGTCCCCTTCAACGGTGGTTCACGTTCAGAAAGTGGTTTTGCCCAGAGACAAAAGGAGGAGGCTAGTTCTTTCCGAAGGAAGCCTCATGGTTCTCAGGTGGTGGAGACATTCCTCAGCAGTCCAAGATGGTGTTCCCCTGGGCCAAGAGGGCTGCAGGGTGACCCATTACACCAACGCCTCCCTAACAGGCTGGGTTGCAGTCTCGGAGGGCAGGTTTGTTTGGGGACATTGGGCTCCATCTCAGCAGTCATGGCATATAATCATCTCGAGATGGAGGTGACTGCATCCAGATACTGTATAGTCTAGCAGATCTGGCTTCGGTTGGCCAGGTGGAAGCAGACCTGTTTGCGATGGTGGAGAACACCCACTGTGCTCTCCGGGCCTTGATGCACGGCCTGCCAGGTCCACTAAGATGCAGATGCTCAGAGTATTGCCTGGCCCCCAGTGAAACTGTTTCCATTTCCACTACTGCTTCTTCTGCCAGCTTTCCTAGCGAAGGTGAGGGTACTGCCTGTTCAAGTAATTTGATGGCCCCGAATTGGCCACAAAGACCATGGATGGAGGAGGTCCACGAGATGTTGGGGGGCCATCCTTGGCCTCTCCTAATCAGACGGGATTTGCTCTCACAGGCGCAGGGCAGGATTTGGCATGTGAATCCCCAGCTCCTGAGGCTTCATGTATGGCCCTTGAATGGGAGTGATTGTGCAACTTGGTTAGACAAGGAAGTTAGACACCGTGCAGGCTTCACAGCTCATCTACCCAGCTGCAGTGCAGTGTAAAGTGGAGAGTGTTTTGAACTGGCGTCGGACCAAGGGTGAGAATCCCTTGACATGTCACATCTCTGTCATCTTGTTTTTTCCTCCAGTACCTCTTTGCCGAGGTTGGGTGGAGTCAACTATTGGGGGCTGCCTGGCAGCAGTGTCAACTGCCCATGAAGACTGTATGGCTTGTCGCCTGGGGAACATTCCTTGGCTAAGCAATTTTTGAGAGGCGTGAGACGGAGCCGCCCATCCCAGCACCCTTGCTGCCTATTTGGGGTCTCCGGACAGTTCTCAGGGCTCTATGCTTGCCCCTTTTGAGCCACTCTCCATTGCTGACTTTCGTCTGATCTCTGGGAAGCCTGCTTTCTCTTGGCAATTGTCTCGGCCAAGAGGGTCAGTGAATTGAATGCAGTTTCTGTGGACACAGCATGTCTTAGGTTTGATGGTGATCGGGTGGCCCACCTGCCACCCAACCCAGCTTTTTAACCCAAAGTGCTACTAGTGGGTTTGTTTTCCTGCCCTCTCGTGCTTCAAGCCTTCTACCCTTCCCCATACACTTCTTCGGCAGCTGAGAGGCTCCTTAGTTGTGCCTTTAGGCCCTTTGAGATTTATGTTGACTGTACGAGGTCTGTCCGCTCTTCAGACGAGCTTTTTGTGTTCTATGGGGAGTCCGCAATGGGCAGGCCTATCTCTAGCAGCGCCTGTCTCATTAGATAGTTGCCCTGATTGCCTTCGCATATGTACAGGTTGGAGCGGAACCATCAGTTGGGCTGGTGGCTCGCTTGACACAGGGATTGGCCACTGCGTGGGCATTGCTTAGGGGTGCACCCCTGGAGGATGTATGCGCAGCCGCTAGCTGGGCTTCTTCCTCAATGTGTTCCTGTTTCTTAGGCTCAACCTGGCCTCATCAGTCATCCCCTCATCTGTTTTGGGGGTCGCAGCAGGTTATTAAGTTGCATCTTAGTTTTCCTTTATGTAAGCCGGCATGTGTGCCTTGTGCTCGAACGGTTTTTGTTTCAGCTCTGGTTACCTGGAGGAACCGGTTTAACTTGTAGACACTTAGTTAAGTACAATAAAGGAGCCAAACTCATCTGAATGTGTTTGTGCTTAGTGGCGTGACTGGAGCATGGTGCTCCTTCGGTCTGTGGGTGACGCCACCTCCATTCTCCTCAGGACTCATTTGGTATACGGTTGCCACGTGGTTACAGGTTCACTGAAATGAAATAAAATATACGTTTATGAATGTAAACACAGTTTTTGAATGAAAGTGAACCTGTAACCATTCGTTGTCCTTCATCGGTGGAGGCAGACTCCTCCCAGTCGTTAGAAAGAGGAAGAATGGGTAGATGCAAGGGGTATATATATGCTGTGCATCCACAGGTGTGATTAATTTGGTATAATGCTCCTGTCCCGAGGATCATAGTCATGTGGTTACAGGTTCACTTTCATTTATAAAACCGCGCTTACATCCGTAAACGTACATTCTCACCAACAAGTTGATGGTATCCTCTTTGGACTCTTCGCTAGGTCTGTCATGACATCCATTTTGAAAATACCAAGCTAGATCCTTTTAAACGGGTCATTGACTGAAAAAATGGTGTGTTTGTAGGTTTTAACTGTGTGAAATGTGCCTATTGGTCACGTAATTACCCAAAAAATATCAAAACAGTCAATTCTCTTTAAAAAAAAAACACAGCCTCTATCTTGTTTTTCTCTCCCAGGAACGCCAGAAACATTTTTGACTCTTCTGGGTAAATCGTACACGTCATGATTTGACAAAGTCAACTCCCCACTATCCTTGAGGACCCGCCCACTGCTCTATTATTGACCCGCATAGCTGTCTGTCATGGAAGGGGTGCTAAAGGTAGCCTATTAGCCCCCCAGCTAACACTGGTACCAGGAGGCTCACACCAAGCGTGGCTTATATTGTTATTTTCTTCAGATCTTAGTCATCCTAATAACTATTCCTGTTACCACCTGATTCACCAGTCCACAATCAACAATAGTACCTTGCGTCACTCCGGCCCATCTCCCAATAATTTCTCCGTGATTCCACAGCAAATCACCAGTGTTGGGCCAGGTCAGTACACCAGGACCTGAGGCTGTTGGCTCTCACAGCCAACTTCTCCCCACGTCCTTCGGGGTTCCGTGCGAGTCTGCTCTGTTCTCGCAGGTACCATAGGGGAGTCGCCTCGTGATGTGGCGACCCCCAGCTGGCTTTGGGAGTGGAGTGGCTTCCCGCAGAACAAGGTGCTGCCCTTTGAGAGCCCGTGGCTCGGCAGCTAAGCTCAGCCAGCAGCCTCGGGTCTCAGGCCAGGTTGGCTTTGGTGATCAGGGGGGCATGCCATGCTAGCGATTTGTTGTGGAATCACGTCAAAATTATCAGAGCATTTCAAGAAAGCCAGGAAAAATACAAAACAAATTTGCTTCAATAATTTAAAAAATTAAAGAAAATGTAAACAAAATATGTCACAAACACTTCATTAAGGCATGAGTAAGCTGTTAAAATGTGGAAACAGGTTCAGGTTCAGGTTACTTTATTTGTACCCGTAGGTAGATTGGTTTTGCAGTCAGGTGACATCCATATTTACAAACCACAATTACATTCAACATAAACACAAACACAGGCACACATGAAGCTGACTATAAACATGATAAAAATAGTCAAGGCTCCATCAGTCAGGACATAAGACAAAGAGATGAGAGAAAAAACAGAGAGATAAGAGAGAAGGGTCATATTAAAAAGTTAAAGACTAGTCAAAGAGGTTAAAAACTCAAAAGTCTAAAACCCAATAAAAGATTTAGAACCCAAATAAAAAACCTACAAAAATAAGTAAATATAAAATGAAATTAATAAATAGGTAACTAAATTATGTGCAATATATTGTTACAACTTGTTCAACTCTTTGACAGCAGCAGGAACAAAGCTGTTTTTGTAGCGCTGGGTTTTACTTTTTGAGACAGCATACCTCCGTCTGGAGGGAAGAGGCTGAAAGTGGCAGTGCAAAAGGTGGGAGTCATCATTTAAAATAGCGGTAGCAATCCTCTGTACCTGTCTGGTGTACAGGGATGTCAGGCTCAGCTGTGACTCATCAAGCAAACCACTGGACCATCTAACTACCTGATCCAAGGATTTCCTCTGTTTCAGTTTTATCTGACCAAACCATGACACTAAAGAAAAGGATAAAACAGATTCAGTAAAAGCCCGATAAAACATTGTCATTATGGTTCGGTCAGTTTGGAAGCGTGCAAGTTTCCTTAAACAATGCAAATGTTGCTGACCCTTTTTGCACACCCTTTCACAGTTCTCTTCAAAGTTTAAATTACTATCAATAATCGTCCCAAGATATTTGTAGGATTGTACACATTCAGTGGTCTGGCCTTTTAGTACAGTGACTTCGTGCCTGGGAGTTTTCCTCCTAAAGTCAATCATATCTTTAGTTTTTGTCGTATTCAGCTGCAGGTAGGAATCCTCACACCAGTGAACAAAATCATCAACTACTGGGCCGTGGCCACTCTCACCATCCTGGAGGAGACTGACAACAACTGAATCATCAGCATACTTTATGTGTCTGTTGTCATGTCTGCTCTGACACATGTTTATGTACAGGATGAAGAGTAGTGGTGACAACACACACCCCTGAGGAGAGCCAGTAGAAGAGCACTTTTGGTCAAACAACGTACCATTGACCCTTACTCTCTGTGTCCTGTTGGTTAAAAAATCCAGAATCCAACCCACCAGATTATTGCTGAAATCAAATTGTTGCAGGAGCCTTTCAACTAAAATATGAGGTTGGATTGTATTAAAGGCAGAAGAAAAGTCCACAAATAAAAGCCTGGTGTGTGTCCCATTAAAATTCAGATGTTTAAAAAGCATGTTAAACAGAGTGACAGTGGCATCTTCCACTCCTCTGTGAGACCTATAGGCAAACTGCAGAGGATCCAATGCATGCTCAGTCTGCTTTAGGACCTCAAATCTGACCAGTTTTTCAAAAATTTTCATTAAAATTGAAGTCAAAGCAACTGGTCTAAAGTCGTTCACCATTTTAGGACAGCTGGATTTTGGAACGGGGACAACCACAGCATCTTTCCAGATCTTAGGCACATGTTGTGTCTGTAAGGACTTACTGAAAATGTAGTGAAATACAGGACTCAATTCATGTGCACAGGACTTTACCAATCGCCCACATATATTATCAGGGCCCTGACTTTTGTTCACTTTTACAGCACAGAACGCCCTTTTAATATCCTGCACCTCAATATTAAAGTGCTGATTGTCTTTGGGTTTCTGTTTCAAATCTTGGGTTTCTGTGCTAAAATCAAAGGAATCAAAACGACCATAAAAACAATTAAGAGCATTAGCCAGCTCTGTGTCTGAATTAAAACCATCTAGAAACACACAATTACTGCGCTCTGTGCTCTGAAGGCCTGCAGTAGTTCTTCTGAGAGCAGTTTTATATGTGGGCAGCAAATGTACACAGTTGTGATCTGAGGATCCTAAAGGAGGAAGGGGAAGTGATTTATAGGCCATCTCTATGGATCCGTAGCACAGGTCCAATGTCTTTTTTCGCCTGGTTGGGCAGGAGACATACTGATAAAAGTTTTTAAGTGTCTTCTTTAAAGAAACATGGTTAAAATCCCCAAGAATAAAGTTTGGAGCCTCTGGGGAAATCGACTGCAGCTGCTGTACCACATCAAAGACGGTGCTGGAGGCGGAGTCAGCATCTGCCCTCGGGTGAATGTACACAGTCGTTACGAAAAGTTGGGGGAACTCGCAGGACAGATAAAAGGGGCGTAGCGATACGGACAGAAGCTCCACATCGGGTGTACAGATGCGCTCTCTGACCGTGACAGATGTGCAGTACTGTTTATTAATGTATAAACATACGCTGCCCCCCTGACGTTTCCCCGTTACCTCTTCCTGCCGATCCGAGCGAAGTGGGGCTCCAAAGCCGTCAATCCACAGGTCCACATCCTGGTCATGCGCCGTAAGCCACGTCTCCGTGTAAGCCATGACACAGCAGTTCTTGAAATCCTTCTGATATCGTACAGTGTAGTCAATGACCCCTTTAACTTATAGTTAGTGGCCAACTAGCAACATACCTATGATTGGCTGTTGGGACGCAAACTCTAAAACTTGCCAGTTGTAGTCTTTTCAATGTTCCAACTGGGAACAGCAAAGTTGCATTTAGTTGCAGGCAATGCAGGCCTGCTTGGGTTATGGTGGAAGTGACGTTCTTCAGTCAAAGGTTGACATACCAACACAGTGATTTTGGAAACAATAGGGGGAATGCAATGAACAGAATTCTTGGCAGTTACGGGACAGTTACTATAGTTACACAATACCAAGTGACAAAAAATATGTCGGCTTTAGATTGTATGCAGCAAAACATAAAAATCATACACAATATGTACAGTCGTGAAAAAATTAGGACACCCTGTATAAGCCTGTGTGTGTTTTAATATATTTGGACATTACACACGTGGACAAAATTGTTGGTACCCCTCTGTTAATGAAAGAAAAACCCACAATGGTCACAGAAATAACGTGAATCTGACAAAAGTGATAATAAATAAAAATTCTATGAAAATTAACCAATGAAAATCAGACAGTGCTTTTGAATTGTGGTTCAACAGAATTATTTTAACCCCTTGCACTCTGGTCAATTTCCCTAAAAACGCCAAAAAATAACGTACCCAAAGTAAATCAAAAGCTGTTCTTCAACCCTTTGCAGCATCTTCATGGGGTTGGTCTCATTTAAAAGAAAACACTTTGAATTTTTTGGCAAAACAGTCATAATCTCTCTAAGTGCTCCTGCCACTGAGTAGCAGTCATCTAAACATACTGAACCTGAAGAGAATAAATTTTGCCTGGGTGTTTTTTTTGGATACAAATGCTTGCAAATAACACACATCTGTCAGATCTGGGCTGGAAAATGCAACAGAAATGTAGAATCAAGTGTTATCCAGCTGAGGTCAAAATTTTGTAACAATACCACAAAAAATAAATACAGTATATTACATAGCTTTTTTCTTAGGTTGTTCCCAGGCGTTTTTGAACTGTGCCAAATTGTGCCAAATGGCACAGTTTGGAAAAACGTCTGTAACTTTTGAATGATTCAGTATAGAAGCTTCATCTTGGGCTCTAATGAAAGGTGAAGGGCTGTGTGTGTGTGTGTGTGTGTGTGGGGGGGGGGGGTTGTTTATTCATTCATGAATGAATGAATGAACAAACAAGCCCCCACACACAAAGAAGCATGCCACGTAAAAAATGTGTGGCTTTTTTTTTTTACAAGAAAAAATAACCTACAGTGCAATAAAAATTATACTAAAATATCTGTAATGTAGAAGATAACAACTCCCCCCCCCCCCCCCCGCTACAGAGGATGGACATCGTCCATCGACACATGACGGACCGCGGCCGTGTGCCGCGGTCTACTACGCACAGTTGTACTCAAATATCTGCAATAATATCTGCAATCCGCTACAGAAGATGTTTACAAGACCATGTTTACACCAATATTGTGGGAGCCTACACAGCAACTCCCCTCCCCCACCTAGGTCAGTCTGATCATTTATCCTTGTTCCTTACCCCCAAGTATGTACCGCTCATCAACCGGGTGAAGCCATCAGTGAGGACCATCAAAGTGTGGCCAGAGGGGGTTGACTCTGTACTCCAGGAGAAGTTTAGGAACACAGACTGGAGTATGTTCACCTCTCAGGCTACCTGTGGCTCCCACATAAACATCAACTCTTACACCCACTCAGTCCTGGACCATATCAACACCACTATTAGGGCCTTTTCCACTAGCACGCTTTAGCGCGACACGGGACGGCTCAGCATGCTTTGTACGCTTTTCCACAAGCCCCAACACGGTTTAACAGCCGTGATTCTCAGCCCCGCTGAAGGGCAGGGTACAGCAGTGCTGAGCTGTGCCGTGTTGTGACGTTAACAGACTGGTCGCCGCTGATTGGTCAGGTCGTAACCGGCGCTGATTGGTCAGGTTGTAACCGCCCCTCTCCTCCTCCTCTTCTACCAAATCTTCATGACCTTCTCAATAAAGTTTTTGAAAAAAAAAAAGGAAAAAAAAGAATCTTCACGACCTACTCAGCACGCAACCACTGTTGGCGGTTCCTTTTCAGTGTATTGCTGTGCTATTTTTCATTTATTCTCTATCAAAAATGGCTTCGCGTAATAAGGGTGTTCCATGGAGCAGTAAGGAGCTGCAGTGTCTGCTCACTGCATTGTCAGACGAACGTATTCAGCGCGAGTTAGACGGAGCCGCCCGGAATGAAAAAATATACCGGGAGGTCTCGACATCGGAGTCCTTTAACGGTGAGTTTTAATTTTTTTTTATTGTGCGTTTTTTCACAAATATATTCGGTAAGACGCTCAGTTTATTTATGCAATAAAAAAGCTGTTCATTTGTGGATGATGATCGCTGCTTTATTGCAGCACAATGCGGACTAAAGCTTTTATTGTAATTATTCATGTGAACAATACGCTGAAATAAGCTTATGTATTTTTGTTAAAAACTATTGTCTTTTCTGTATATATTTCGTGCTGTATTTTATTGTGTGCATTTTCCTTGTAGAATCATCCCACGCGTCTGCCGCAACAGCCCGTCCGGATTATTCAACCGAGCCTTCCTGACCCACAGCTGGCAGAGACGGATTAATTCTACCGAGCCTCAGCACTCAGTGGTCGGCGTGTATAAAATGTCGATTAACCTTCATGTTGTGTTGCAAAGTTTTTTTTAATTTTAATATTTTGTATATAATAAAATGGAATTGTTTTGGAAAGTGTGGTTTGTCTGTTATAACACTGAATTATAAAACAGTATAATTACATAGAAATTCCATTGCCTAGTCTGATCAAAATGATACTGAGGGTCAACCATTGTAAAGTTAATGTAATTTTTAACTAGACCAAAAAAGAAATCTTTTTGTACGCTTTCTGTTCTTTTTATTGAAATATCATAAAAAATTAGCACCAAGTCAAAGGTACAAGTATATGTAAATTGAATGTTCTATCGGCATTCCAAATTCAGAGATTTACAATACTTTAGAAGGAGTGTAGCATCATCTAAACGGAAAATAATAATACTGTTGTTCCAAACGTTGACCTGAAGGTGAAAAACATGAATTTTTTTAATTCAGTACATCCAAAATGCCCTAGGATGTGGTGTAGTCCAGTGTGCCACCGTCTCATTATTTAATACGAATAAAAACAAGTTTCAGCTCATTATTTCTAGGTCATTTGGCAGTTAATTCAAAACAAAAGTGACTTGTGTTGTTGCAGCTTAATTATGAGATAAAATTAATTGTGAGATAAAACCACAGAGCGTGCAAGGCAATAATCCTTGGATCCTCCATTTTTTGTCTGGTGTAAATAAGGACTCAGTCCGGTGCATAACATCAGGGGAGTGTGGCCCCGCCTCGCTGAGAATCTGCTGCTGCCCCGCAACACTGTGCTAATGGAGACAGAAGCGTTCCGAGCTGTACTGAAGTGAATCGAGCCGTACCGAGGTGTGCTGGGCTAGTGGAAAACAGGCTTTAGACAGTGTCACCACGGAAAGACAGATCACCACGTACCCAAATCAGAAGCCGTGGATGAACAGAGAAGTGCGACTTCTGCTAAAAGCACGTTACAATGCCTTTAGATCTGGTGATGCACAGGCCTACAGTTCATCCAGGGCAGATCTGAAGAGGGGCATCAAGAAGGCCAAGCACAGCTACAAGCTGAAGGTGGAGGAACATTTTGGGGACTCTGACCCCCGACGTATGTGGCAGGGCATTCAAGCTATCTCTGATTATAAGCCCAGCAACTCCATACCTATAGCCATGACTGTGCCCTTTCTCAATGAGCTAAATAACTTCTATGCTCGTTTTGACAAGGACAACAATGAAAAGAACATCAATTTCCCACCCTCTGATGACCTCCACCACCTCACACTCACCCACACCGACGTCCGTAATGCACTGAGTCATGTCAACGTACGTAAGGCTGCTGGCCCTGATGGCATTCCTGGGCGTGTGCTGAGGGCATGCGCTGAGCAGCTGGCAGGGGTCTTCACAGACATCTTCAATCTGTCCCTGGCCCAGGCCGTGGTACCAGCGTGCTTCAAGACCACTTCAGTAGTACCAGTGCCGAAACATTCAACACCATCGTGCCTAAATGACTATCGCCCTGTGGCACTGACGCCCATAGTCATGAAGTGCTTTGAGCGACTGGTCTTGGCACAGCTCAAAAAAGGCCTGCCCCCTACACTGGACCCTCATCAGTTTGCCTACCGGAGCAACAGAAGTACAGAGGATGCGGTTTCTACAGCGCTGCACTATGTACTCTCACACCTGGATGACAAGAACACCTACTCAAGAATGCTGTTTATTGACTTCAGCTCAGCATTCAACACAGTTATCCCCTCCAAGTTGCTCACCAAACTTGGGGACCTGGGAATCAGTACCTCCACCTGCAACTGGATCATGGATTTTCTGACCAACAGACCCCAGCATGTTAGGTCAGGCCCCAACCATTCTTCCGTCATCACACTCAACACTGGTGTACCACAGGGCTGTGTGCTCAGCCCATTCCTCTACTCCCTCTACACCCATGACTGCAGGCCTATGTATGGATCCAATTCCATCATAAAGTTCGCAGATGACACCACGGTGATTGGACTCATCAGGGACAACGACGAGTCAGATTACAGGGCAGAGGTTGAGCGCTTGGCTACTTGGTGCGCTGACAATAACCTGCTCCTTAACACCAGCAAAACCAAGGAGCTCATAGTGGACTACAGGAAGGAGAGGGAAGAGACACATGACCCCATCCATATCAATGGCATAGCTGTTGAACGTGTCCCCAGCTTCAAATTCCTGGGGACCCACATCTCGGAGGACCTGTCCTGGTCAGTTAACACCACCAGCCTGATCAAGAAGGCCCATCAGCGCCTCTTCTTCTTGAGGACATTGAAGAAGAACCATCTGTCAACTGACATCCTGGGCAACTTCTACCGCTGCGTGATAGAGAGCACCCTGACCAACTGTATCACACTCTGGTATGGGAGCTGCTCTGTAGCTGACCGCAAGGCGCTGCAGCGGGTGGTGAAAACCGCCCAACGCATCACAGGGACTCCACTTCCAGCTATAGAGGACGTCTACAGGAAAAGATGTCTGCGCCGGGCACGCAGCATTCTTAGGGACTCCAACCATCCTGCTTATGGACTGTTCCAGCTTCTCCCCTCCAGAAGACGTTTCAGAAGCCTTCGGACTAGAACCAGCAGGTTTAGGAACAGTTTCTTTCCAACAGCTGTCACGTTATTGAACTTAGTTCCCCGCTGACTCTCTTACAATCATCTTTTACCATCCTCACCTGTACATAACTGCATAACTACATAACTACATCTAACTTATTGCACATTATTTGCACATAACAGTACTTTTAACTTTCTGCACTGCTGCATATATTTGCATATATTTGCTTAAATTGCACATACTGTTAATTACCGTATATACTGCACTGCTGTCCTTTGCACTTCTGATTGGATGCTAAACTGTGTTTCGTTACCTTGTATTCATACATGTGTAATGACAATAAAGTTGAATCTAATCTAATCTAATCTAAAGAGTAGCCCGTGCGCCGTCCGGACCGGAGCGGTCCGGGTCCGTCATGTTGCGATGACGCACAGTTGTAATTTACCGATCGGTCAAAAGTCATTTTGATTACAATTTCCAGGGATAAAGAATAATTTAGCTTATAACACTTACCTGTCCACAACAGCAGTGTCGCTGGCGAACTTCTCTTCCTCATTGTCAGACGAACATGACGCTGGTCCGCTTGTTACGGACTCGTGGTTCTGGTCACGCGACCCGGTCAAACCATAATTCCATTATTGCGGTTTTGCGCTTCCATGATTGCGGTTTTGGCTAATGATTTTTCAAAACAAATAAGAACAGTAGTCAGAAAAAAAGACTGGCGAACGTGTGTGTGTCACCCAGCGGCTTACACAAAACAGATTTTAGGCAAGGGAGGCACGCTTTCGAACTTCTGTGCTTCAGTTGGCTCGCTGTATTCGCAGCCGTTGGTAGGCGGGTCCTTCTTGCTAGGTTTTCAGTCATTGGTTCTTCAAGGTTTCAGAAACCCAATTCAAGGCTCTTATTAGTCGAGTGAGAGGTCAGTCACATCTAAACTAATCAAAGCACTCCTTTGGCTTTCTGTTCGCGGCTGTGTCTGTAGTGGAAGAACGGAAATGCAGCTTTTTTTTTTTCTCAGTGCGCAATAGGACGCAGAGACGTGACCGCCCGCGGTACACCGGAGTGCAAGAGGTTAAAAAAACAAACTCATGAAACAGGCCTGGACAATAATGATGGTACCCTTAACTCAATATTTTGTTGCACAACCTTTTGAGGCAATCACTGCAATCAAACGATTTCTGTAACTGTCAGTGAGACTTCTGCACCTCTCAGCAGTTATTTTGGCCCACTCCTCATGAGCAAACTGCTCCAGTTGTCTCAGGTTTGAAGGGTGCCTTCTCCAGATGGCATGTTTCAGCTCCTTCCACAAATGTTCAATAGGATTTCGATCAGGGCTCATAGAAGGCCACTTTACAATAGTCCAATGTTTCGCTCTTAGCCATTCTTGGGTGTTTTTAGCTGTGTGTTTTGGGTCATTATCCTGTTGCAAGACCCATGACCTGCGACTGAGACCAAGCTGTCTGACACTGGGCAGCACATTTCTCTCTAGAATACCTTGATAGTCTTGAGATTTCATTGTACCCTTCACAGATTCAAGACACCCTGTGCCAGATGCAGCAAAGCAGCCCCAGAACATAACACAACCTCCTCCATGTTTCACAGTAGGGACAGTGTTCTTTTCTTGGTATGCTTCATTTTTGCATCTGTGAACATAGAGCTGATGTGCCTTGCCAGAAAGTTGCAGTTTTATCTCGTCTGTCCATAGGACATTCTCCCAGAAGCTTTGTGGCTTGTCAACATACAGTTTGGCAAATTCCAGTCTGGCTTTTTTATCATTTGTTTTCAACAGTGGTGTCCTCCTTGGTCGTCTCCCATGAAGTCCACTTTGGCCCAAACAACGACGGATGGTGCGATCTGACACTGATGTACCTTGACCTTGGAGTTCACCATGAATGTGTTTAGAGGTTGTTCTGGGCTCTTTTGTGACCATTCGTATTATCCGTTTTCTCCTGCGGCCACGTCCAGGGAGGTTGGCAACAGTCCCGTGGATCTTAAATTTCTGAATAATATATGCAACTGTAGTCACAGGAACATCAAGCTGCTTGGAGATGGTCTTATAGCCTTTACCTTTAACATGTTTGTCTATAATTTTCTTTCTCATCTCCTGAGACAACTCTCTCCTTTGCTTCCTCTGGTCCATGTTTAGTGTGGTACACACCATGTCACCAAACAGCACAGTGACCACTTGTCACCCTTTAAATGGGCCGACTGACTTGATTACAAGTTTGTAGACACCTGTGACGTTAATTAGAGGACACATCTTGATTGAGCATATCTCTATGGTCACATTATTCTCAATCTTTTCTAGGGGTACCATCATTTTTGTCCAGGCCTGTTTCATGAGTTTGTTTTTTTTAAAGTAATTCTGTTGAACCACAATTCAAAAGCATTGTCTGATTTTCATTGGTTAATTTTCATAGAATTTTTATTTATTACCCCTTTTGTCAGATTCAAGTTATTTCTGTGACCATTGTGGGTTTTTCTTTCATTAACAGAGGGGTACCAACAATTTTGTCCACGGCTGTATGGATATTTAATATCAATGTTAAAAATACTGAGAGATTCATGTAATACAACTAAACAATTAAAAATGAATTAAAGACTTTTTCAAATTTTCTGTAAAATGTAATTCTAAACAAATGGTGAGGAAAAAATTAGGACACCCCCTATCTTTTTTAGGACACCCCTACATTCATTCCCACTTAAAATGGCTAAAATAAATGTTAAAAAATGCAAATAAAAACAAAAACAAGGTTAGCCATAGATATGTGAACATTTCTTAATAAAGAACTGAATATTTAATGGGATGTCATAATTTTTTCACGACTGTAGTTACAGCAGTACACTTTAACTTTAGATAATACCACACCGTTTGCTTGACTGTAGTGATGTGTGGAGAGCACAAATAAGTGAAGAGCTGGTTCTGAGCCTTTAATTATTTATCTGTTTTTTGTTTTTTTTTGTCAATTAATACAAGATGGAATAAGTAGGGGTGGGCAGTATGGCCTGAAAATGATATTACAATATTTTTGCAAATTTTCACAGTAACAGTATTGTTCATGATATCACTTTTTTTCTTTTTAATTTATAAAGAACAGTTTCACAGGTCAGCGTTATTTACCTTCAACATATTTAGTAAAAACAAAAACTTCTATTTCTCCAGTTTATAAACAGCAGCTCAGGTTTGTTTCAAATTATTTTTTTATTTTTGTATCAAATATTGCAAGAAAATAATATAAACCACATAGTAAGTGTACTTACGTGGTCAGGGTTTTATGTTGACTAAGTTTACCTGCATCAGTAGTCTCTGTTGCACGGACATCTCCTGGGACTTTTTGGCTCTTGTCACACTGAAGCAGGGGTGCCCACAATTTTTTGGCTTGTGAGCTACTTTTAAAATGACCAGGTCAAAATGATCTACCTACATTTAAAAAATGTATATGCCAAATATGGCAACATATGTTAGCGTACAATGTACACCGTACATTATATACTGTAACTGTGTGAACCTTTACGCCACAATACAATTCAATACATTTATGTTTGTTACCTTACTCTGATGACTTGCAATGGATGGAGTCAGCCAGGGTTGCGTAGTCCGGCCAGTAGCTGATGGTAGCTAGTCTCAAGCAGGTTTCCAAATGATCATCAGTCATGGTGGAACGGTATTTGGCCTTAATAATCTTCATGTGGGAAAAGGCTGATTTGCACAAATAAGTAGAGCCAAATAATGCAGTCAAGGAGGTAGCATATTTCCTCATGTTTGGATACTTTTCTTGTGTGACTAAGTTCCAAAACTGTCCATGAGCCCTGGACTTAAGCTCAATGTCAGCCTATAGTGTCAAAATCTCATCCACCACTGGATGAGATTAATTAAAAAAAGTCAGGGAAATCATCTACCTCCCTGCACTTTGCAATAAATCCATTTGAGTGGCTCACCATTGCAGGTGCACCATCCGTGGTGATTGACACCAATTTACACACTGGTGTTATGTCGGAAGCTGACTGTGAGCATTCTGCAAAAATGCTATGTCAGAACAAGGAGCCAAGGACGAGGCCAGGTGTGGGCTGGTGAACAGGTGAAACCAGCCTCTCGACATCGCCCGTTGTCACAGGCGTCCCACTGTGCCGCCCAGTACCCTCATCCAGGGCGACTTGGGCTCTGGCACAGGGACCCTCCTGTGATGACCCTGGTCAATAAAGTTTTTGAAAGAGTGAAAAATGTCCTCTCCTCACATGTGTTCTTTCATGGGCAGTATTGTTAACAACTCCTCTTTTGCAGTCATATCGGTAAACACCATCCAAATAAAAATGCACAACTGAGCTGTGTCACTTATGTAAGTAGACTCGTCTAATTGCACTGAGAAACACTCACATTCTGCAATGTCCTTCCAAAGCTGCTGTGTCAAATCATAGGCCATTATTTCACAGTGCCATGTAACTGTACTTCTTGACAGCTGAAGAGCTTTGATTGAAGATAATATTTCTGGTTTGTTTTTAAAATCCCTAAACAACAATGCTGCTGCCCCAACGAAGGCCTCTTTTATCATCTGTCCATCTTGAAAGGACTTCTTATGCTTAATAATGCATTGACTCACCTGGAACGATGCTTCAGTGGCTGCCTTTGCCTTTGAATTCAGCAGTGTGAAAAATGACTGCTGTCCGATTAACTGAGATTTCAGTTCCTTCACCTTTCTTTTTCTAAGCTCACTTTTAGGAGGGAAGTTAGTGTTGTAGTTTTTATGAACGGTTCGAAAGTGCCTCTCCACATTTCTCTTCTTTGGAAAGGCAACGATAGAGTGACAGATCAGACAAATACACTTTGAAAATGACATTATGAAAAAAAATCTTCCTCCCATTCGGCATGGAAGTGGTAAGTTTTTGTCTTCTTACTGGGTTCAGCTCCCCCAATCATTTTTAATATCCCTTCTTTGGTTGATCGAAATTTGAAGCTCTAACACGGTCACAGCTTGCTGGAGTTTAGTAGTAGCTAGCTAGTATGTTTGACTGTGCATGCAGGGTGACCAATGACACATAGAGGACAGGACCTCTCCTGATTGGCTGCCATGCACATCAATCAAATGGTAAATGCCAATAAGAGGACAGATGGGAGGATAGGCGATAGAATTTAAAACTTTATTTTTTTTTTAATGTCACGTGATCTACCCGCAGTGCCTTTGCGATCTACCAGTCGATCGCGATCGACGTATTGAGCACCCCTGCACTGAAGGGACGTTTTTTTTTTTCGGGGGGCGGGGAGGGGGGTGTTCGGGTGGTTAAATAAAATCAAGCTGAAGTTACTGAAATGGAACAAAAATAAAACTGTGGACACTTTAGACGTAAGCACTGCTCGACGTGTTGGCCCATCCATCCTTCCATCCATCCATCCATCCATCCATCTTCTACCGCTTTTCTGGAGGTTCATGTCACAGAGACAACAATTCAAGCAGAGAAGCCCAGACTTCCCTCTCCCCAGCCACCTGCTCCAGCTCTTCAGAGAGGATACCAAGGCGTTCCCAGGCCAGCTGGGAGACAGTCTCTCCACTGAGTCCTGGGTCTGCCCCGGGGTCTCCTCCCAATGGGACATGCCCAAAACACCTCAAGTGGGAGGCGTCCAGGAGGCATCCTGATGAGATGCCCAAACCACCTCAACTGGCTCCTTTCAATGTGGATGAGCAGCGATTCTACTCTGAGCTTCTCCCAGATGACTGAGCTCCTCACCCTATCTCTGAGGGTGAGTCCAGCAGTCCTACGGAGAAAGCTCATTTCAGCCGCTTGTATCTGCGATCTCATTCTTTCGGTCATTACCCAAAGCTCATGACCATAGGTGAGAGTAGGAATGTACATTGACTGGTAAATCGACAGCTTTACCTTAGAGTTTAGCTCCCTCTTCACCACAATGGACCGGTAAAACTTCCGCATCACTGCAGATGCTGCTCCGATCCATCTGTCAATCTCCCGCTCCATTCTCCCCTCACTTGTGAATAAGGCCCCGAGATACTTAAACTCCTCCACTTGGTATGTGTTGTTGGTATGTGTGGAAAAAATTGCGGGCAAATTATCCACATTGCTGCACTGTTTTTTTGTTTTTTTAAACATGGCAGCAGTTTGAAACAGCCTAAAAACTAAAATATTTCAACACATCTCAAAGCTACCGCTCTGACCACAGCTTCCCTTGCCATGTTTGTTTTGCTGTTTCTGTGGTAATGCGTAACTTCCGTAAGCAGCATAACAGTGTGACGTCATCAGCCAGGAGACCCCAAATATCGCAATATTAATTTTTACACTAGTATCAAAATTTATACCGGTATTATCGTAAACAATACAGTATAGTACACCCCTAATGATAAGATTTAGTTCTGTGCAATGCAAGCAGAACTCTGTGTGCTGCTGTAACTGAATACTGTGTGTTTTTTGTGTTTTACTGCACATAAACTAAGGCATTTTTGCCACTCAGTGTTTTGTAACTGCCATGAATTCTGTTCTGTGACATCATGTGTATATCCTCTATATTCTATAGTAAAAATTTTACATAGTGTTGCTTTAAAATGCAATAAATGTTTCATCTTTTTTTCCACAGATGGACATGAAAATGAACCTATACTGTACACAAAATGAAATGATTAAAATGTGTTCCTGTTTTTCTTTAATAAACATGACCTCATCTTCACCTCCCTCATTATTTTTCGCCACCAGGTTTGTGTTCATAATGGGCACATCCATTGCATTGTCAGTCAACTCTATGCTGCGTGCAGGCTCGACCCGATGCTCACTACTCAGGAAAATTGTGTGGAGGAGCATCCAGCTCTTCATCATTGGTGTCTTCATCATTAACCCAAACTACTGCAAGGGACCATGTAAGCATAAACACTTTTCTGTAATGGTGATTTTAATATCTCATGATGTTTTGCTGGATGATTTATAGATCACAACTCTTAATTCTGTTTGAAACTTGCTTCTTTTCCCATTCTAACTGGCTGATGTATTGCTGCTGGCATCTGTGCCTATGTTTCATGCTAATTTTCTCCACAGTGTCCTGGGACAACTTGCGGATTCCAGGTGTGTTGCAGCGCCTCGCCTGGTCATACCTGATCGTGGCATGCTTGGATTTATTGGTAGCAAGGGTGCGCCTTGACATCCTCACAACGGTCAGCCAGCAGCTTTTTGTTTATGGTCTTTTAATATTAAGTTTCAATTAAAAAAAATACTGTTGATGCTACTGGCACATTAATCTATTAAAAACATTTTTTGTATTTATTAAGTGTATTTTGAAGGAGAACAGCAGTGTTTGACTGTGGAGTGTTCATTTCCCCCATTTTTCCAGGATGTTTGGTGGTCCTCTGCCCTTGATATTCTACTGTACTGGCCAGCGTGGCTCTGTGTCATTCTTTTGGAAATCCTCTGGCTTGTCCTCACCTTTATACTCCCTGTACCAAATTGCCCAACGTAAGTCAACAAAAGGAGTGTTTGTATCTAACAAAAATATCTGTCCTTTTGTATGAATGTATAAGGAATGTGCTGAGAAAGCTTGAGTGTTTTATCTACACCTGGATAAGAAGAACATAGTTCGTTTTGTTTATGGTTTTTCTGTTTTGGAGCTGTGTAATACATGTTTACAATGGCGTATTAGCACCATCTGTAAAGTTACAAAAAAAAAAAAAAAGGCTTTTAGAGGGGGAATAGCAACGTTTTCAGAAAAAAGGTAGTAGATTAGCAAGGAAAGAAGTGGTCAGTTTATGTAGGAAAAAAACACTTTGAAAAAACTAAATAGCACCAATATTCCTTTGTTAAATTTCTTATATTTTTTCTTTAGTATTTCCACTTTTTTATCATAAATTTACCACTTTCATCCATCCCTCCCACACCCACCTTTTTTAATTGTTAAATGGCCCTAATTTGCTGTCATACATCTTTTACTTAATGCAGAATGTTTAATTTCATGTGAATTCTGCATTTAAAGCCCGTTATTGTTTCCAAACTTAAAGCGTACCTGTGGTGGTCGTGAAAAAAAAGATATTATATTGAGCCCCTGTCTCACGTTCTAGTTCAAGTTTAAGTTCAAGTTCAAAGCAATGTGATATAAATCCATTGCTGATGTGCTGGTTCAGTTATGTCAGCAAAACATGCGAGCAGCCATACTGGCAGCTACATGGCCTGCCAGGACGCTTCCTGTGACGTAGTGTCGTGGCTACCACGATCTGGATCAATATTGGCTGAGCCTGGAGTGCCCGGATGAGCAGTGGCTTTCAGGATATTCAAATTCAAACGTTTATTTCAAACTCAGGGTTCATATTAAATGCAGAACTAAAACGAGTAGAAAATAAATAAATAAATGCTTAAATTCAGCGGGTCGTCTCGTCTGATCTGAGGTCGTAACGGCCGCCAGACAGCCGATGATACTATATACAGAGCAGCAGACACTCGGCGCTCTTGTAACAACAAAAACATACAATGCGATATGGATATCGCAACATGGCGGAATGTAAAGCCTTTGGATGTCTCAATAATAAGCGAAAAAACAAAGATAAACACTTCTTTTGTGTACCCAAACCCAGCTCACCTTGTCAGAAGATCGTAGCGGAAAAGTGATTGCGCAATCTCGGAACAGGGCACAGACGTGTCCTTTCAGACGAAATTGCGTTGTGTGTGAGGACCACTTTGTCACTTTCACCCTCAGAAGACCTTTCTGGCTCAAACTTGTAGCCATGTTGGACGAATTCTTCCTCAGAGTCCGACAATTCAGCCATAATAGAATAAAAACACTCACAAAAGCACCCTAGTCTCTCATACAGGCGGAGTATTGACTGTTCAGTAGCAACGTAGTGACGTCATATCCGCATGTGTCATGGCTGCGCGCAGAATTTTCATTGGCTGGCCATGCCTGCGGTCGTATTTGCGTATTTCTCTGGTGGTATATGGCTGGCAATAATTATTTAACCAAATAACGAATACTTTGCCTAATGTTTTCAAGTTGAATGCGTTTAGACGACCACCACAGGTACCCTTTAAATGTGCTCTTACACCTTACTGCTAACACTAATTTCACCCCACTCTTTGGAACAGAGGCTACCTGGGCCCCGGTGGGATTGGGGACATGGGCCTGTATTCTAACTGCACTGGTGGAGCAGCTGGTTTCATTGACCGTTGGCTTCTGGGAGAAAACCACATCTACCAGAATCCTTCATCACGGGTTTGTGACCACTAAAATATATGGTTATGAATATACAGTAACTACTGTTCCCTTACGGAGGAGAACCCACTCTTTAAACCCCGTCATCACATCACCTGATCAATTCCTTGGTGCTCTTCACCGAGCCCAGCATGACACAGGACACAGGTGTGTTGCACTGAGCTCCCCTCCCTAGGGGAACAGTGGTTACATACATACAGTAACTGTTTCACTACAGTGGTTATGCTGAATGTAACATTAATATGGGACATCCAGTCGCACTGGAATCCTGCACAGGACAAGGAAGTGCCAGCTGTAGGAACGGAGTGGGCCACTAAGGGGGCTGCCACATCCAAGCAATGAAACTGGACAAAAATGTGTGTGGTATTGCCCATCTGGCTGCAGGACAGGTGTCAGCCATAGAGACTTCCCTAAATAAAACTCAAGAAGCAGCTATGACCCTTGTGGAGTGTGCCCTGGAAGGCCTCTGCTGGTGTAGGTGATAGAAATGGCCCCAGTAATTCAGCAAGAAAGGCCAGTCTTGGGCAATAGTTTGCCCTTTGCCAGGTGAATGAAGCCTACAAGGAGCTGCTTGGTAGAGCGCCCCTCTCGGGTGTGATCAGTATAGTTGTGAAGTACACGCACTGGACAAAGAAAGTGCAACTTCTCTTGCTTGTCTGACTCATGGGAGGAGGGTGGAAGCTGAGAGGCTCAAAACCAGTTGAGGAATTGTCAGGGGGGATGATGTTGGGCAGATAAGCTGGACTGTAGGGCCGTTGGGACAGAACTGGGTATGCAAGGGTACACCGAGAGTGCATGCAGGTTACTTAAGGGCTTAGCAGAGGCAAAGGCCAGCTGGATGGTGCTGCATTTGTATCATGACCCCATCGAAAGGCTGTATTAGTGGTTGTCTCTAGCAATGAGCATGCACACACCCATTTTTCCTACTTATGTAGCACTGAGTGTAAAGAGGAGATCTGTTTAAACCAGAGTTTCTTCTGTTAAGATTTCTTGGTGGCGGGCCACCTCGCCAGAAAATTTACCGCTGCGCTAACAAGGAGATATGAATTTAAGAAAAATATATGAAGCAATGACTTTCGGCAAGCGCGCAGAAGAACAACGTGCATGGCCGTCATCCGTGCGAAGTTTAGAAGCGCCCTGCCTACGCGAGCCTTCCAGTTAGTCAGCAGGCAGTGTCTCACTAGTGGCAGCAGCATCTTCGTGGAAAAGGAGTGAAAAACGGGAAGTTAAACAGCAGAAATGGACACTATTTGAAGAAAAACTTTGTAAAGAAGTCCGCCGTTTCTTCGTTGGTGAAAATTCTGGCGCATCAGCGCCTTGGCGCTACCTATTGGGCGGGAGTGACTACAAATGATGGTTGTGTGCATGCGTCAACCGCTTGGCCTGGGTAGATGAAAAAAGTGAGCATGTACAGCGCCGCGTGTGTGCCGGGCTCTGCCAAAGCGTACGCGGACCAAGGCGGACTAGAGGGGAAATGCAGCATGAATAACGCTTGACTGTCTGACAGAAACATGAGTTTATTAAAGTACTTTTAAACGCCGGAAAAAAAAATCAGAAGAGGTATGTAAGCACTGGAGGCGTTAATCGTGGTTTTAACCCGCTAGAAATGGGAACAATAACGAAAGAGTCCCTTAGCTTAGAAATGTGGTTAGAATTCAAATGCAGCCGGCTTCATATGAAGGGAAAGGCAAGGGGACTGATGAATTGCTGAGTATACAGACGTGGACAAAATTGTTGGTACCCCTCTTTTAATGAAAGAAAAACCCACAATGGTCACAGAAATAACTTGAATCTGACAAAAGTGGTAATAAATAAAAATTCTATGAAAATTAACCAGTGAAAATCAGACAATGCTTTTGAATTGTGGTTCAACAGAATTATTTTTAAAAAACAACTCATGAAACAGGCCTGGACAAAAATGATGGTACCCCTAGAAAAGATTGAAAATAATGTCACCATAGGGACATGTTCAACCAAGATGTGTCCTCTAATTAACATCACAGGTGTCTACAAACTTGTAATCAGTCAGTCGGCCTATTTAAAGGGTGACAAGTAGTCACTGTGCTGTTTGGTGACATGGTGTGTACCACACTAAACATGGACCAGAGGAAGCAAAGGAGAGAGTTGTCTCAGGAGATCAGAAAGAAAATTATAGACAAGCATGTTAAAGGTAAAGGCTATAAGACCATCTCCAAGCAGCTTGATGTTCCTGTGACTACAGTTGCACATATTATTCAAAAATTTAAGATCCATGGGACTGTAGCCAACCTCCCTGGACGTGGCTGCAGGAGAAGGATAATACGAATAGTAACAAAAGAGCCCAGAACAACCTCTAAACACATTCATGGTGAACTCCAAGGTCAAGGTACATCAGTGTCAGATCGCACCATCCGTCGTTTGAGCCAAAGTGGACTTCATGGGAGACGGCCATGTTTTTATCATTTGTTGAAAACAAATGATAAAAAAGCCAGACTGGAATTTGCCAAACTGCATGTTGACAAGCCACAAAGCTTCTGGGAGAATGTCCTATGGACAGACGAGACAAAACTGCAACTTTTTGGCAAGGCACATCAGCTCTATGTTCACAGATGCAAAAATGAAGCATACCAAGAAAAGAACACTGTCCCTACTGTGAAACATGGAGGAGGTTCTGTTATGTTCTGGGGCTGCTTTGCCGCATCTGGCACAGGGTGTCTTGAATCTGTGAAGGGTACAATGAAATCTCAAGACTATCAAGGTATTCTAGAGAGAAATGTGCTGCCCAGTGTCAGACAGCTTGGTCTCAGTCGCAGGTCATGGGTCTTGCAACAGGATAATGACCCAAAACACACAGCTAAAAGCACCCAAGAATGGCTAAGAGTGAAACATTGGACTATTCTAAAGTGGCCTTCTATGAGCCCTGATCTAAATCCTATTGAACATCTGTGGAAGGAGCTGAAACATGCCGTCTGGAGAAGGCACCCTTCAAACCTGAGACAACTGGAGCAGTTTGCGCATGAGGAGTGGGCCAAAATACCTGCTGAGAGGTGCAGAAGTCTCACTGACAGTTACAGAAATCGTTTGATTGCAGTGATTGCCTCAAAAGGTTGTGCAACAAAAAATTAAGTTAAGGGTCCCATCATTTTTGTCCAGGCCTGTTTCATGAGTTTGTTTTTTAAAATAATTCTGTTGAACCACAATTCAAAAGCATTGTCTGATTTTCATTGGTTAATTTTCATAGAATTTTTATTTATTACCACCTTTGTCAGATTCAAGTTATTTCTGTGACCATTGTGGGTTTTTCTTTCATTTACAGAGGGGTACCAACAATTTTGTCCACGTCTGTATATTTCACCAGCCACTACAATATTAAGTTATGTTCCCAATTATGTACCTGGCAAGTCAAGATGAGTCAGCAGCCTTCAGACTAACTAAACGTGCCAGCATTTGGACTTCAAAATAAGGGAGGTTTTTCTTGGCGGTGAGGAGATTTCGAAAAAAAAAAAATATATAGAAATATGTAGAAATATTATAACAGAAATAACGGCATCCTTGGTCATTTAAGTTAATTTAAATCATTAAATACAATTTTGTTAGTTTTTTCTTTGTAATGAGAGTTGAATTATTCTGTTCTGACTGTGAAGTTATGGTCAAAAATATAAATTGTTATAAGGAAAAAGTAAAAAAAAAAATACCACAGTCTGTTTCAAGTTTATTTAAAAAACAGTAATTTTATTTTAAAAAACAGACAAAATAATAAAGTTTCAAATGTACAAGAAAAGTCAATTTTACAAGAGGACATTACAAATTTGAGGAAAATGGTTTCAAATTTAGATAAATTTACAGAGAAAAGCAGAAAACTATGAGAAAATTGTGATAAATTTTGGAGAAAGACCTCAAACCTTCAAGACTGAAGTCATTACTCAAGTTTTTAAGTGGGTGCTCTTTGTACCCTTAACTAGAAATTTTTGGTTGTCTCCTTTAATTTACATGGCACTTGATATTTTCTAACCTGTTTGTATACCACCATAGACGGAGAGAGAACCTGAATTAGACAGAGCTCAGAGAGGGCAAGATGAGACAGAAGAGAGGAGCCAAGGAGAAGAAAGTGTTCAGGCAGAGAGTCCAGGAGAGGTGAGAGCAGAGGAAGGAGAGAAGGATGACACCAGTAAAAAAAGACCAAATACAGGACGTCTGGGTGTGACCCCAAATGGCCCAGTATTCCAACATTCAAGCCTTGGTCCTTGGTTGTACAATACTTCAAATTGTAAGTTCCATATGCACGGCAGTGGCTCAGGAGGTAGAGCAGGTCGTCCAGTAACCGGATGGTTGGCGGTTTGAATCCTGCTCTCCCCAGATATCCTGCTGTTGTGTCCCTGGGCAAGACTTTACCCACATTGCCTCCAGTGTCCATAACACTGGGTATAAATCTGTATAAATGTTCGGTGGTGGCCGCAGAGGCCGTTGGCCCGGATTGGCAGCCATGTTTCCGTCAGCCTGCCTCAGGGTAGCTGTGGCTACAGTAGTAGCTTGCCACTAACATTGTCTGTCTGGAGTGAATGAGTAACGTATCTGTAAAAAGTGTCTTTGAGTGTCTATGATAAAGCGCTGCGTGGGTTTACTCCGGGATTTCTCCGGTTTCCTCCCACATGCCAAAAACATGCATGTTAGGTTAATTGGCTGTTCTAAATTGTCCCTAGATATCTGTTTCCTATAGGCCCTTAGAATAGAGGGTTAGTACTAATGAAAGCGCTTTGAGTGGTCTTTGTGACTAGAAAAGCGCTATATAAGTGCAGGTTAGTTAGTTAGTTAGTTAGTATATAAATCTGATGCATTATTATATGCAAAGTTACTGTGCAAAATTTAAAAAAAGAAATAAATAGTATAAAATTAACACATTCATACATATGTGTGGTCCCCCCTCCCCCCCCCCACGGAAAAATATGTTGCCACCGCGCCAAGGTCTTTAAGCCAGAGGAAACACTGTAAACACAGCATCTAGTCCAGGGGTCAGCAAACTCACAATGGAAAGAGCTGTTTTGAACAATTTTTGGCTAAAGTTTGGGCCATAAAAAACAGGCAAAACAGCCAAATCATTAATATACACTAACTTGGGCTCAACATTATTCATAAGTGAGTTTTTCCCTAAAAGCATATTTTTTCTCATAAATTTGAGACTTTTTTAATATGGATTTTTTTTAACACAAAAAGGGATGTTAATTTGTGACTTTAAAAAAAAAAAAAAAAAAATCAGTTCTTTTAAATTTGTTAGTTTTATTGTAAAGTTTAGGTTTTTCTCTGGAATTTGCCACTTTTCACATAAATTTGACATAGTTCTTGTATATCTTCCACTTTTCTTGTAGATTTGTGCCTTTTTCACAGAAATTTGTAATTTTCCCCCTATTATTGTTTACTTATAAATTTAGCATTTTTATATAAATGTCTGAGTTTTTCTTATTTTTCCTCTTATGTTTCCCTTTTTTTCATAAATTAGTTTAATTTTTTTGCAAAATTTGTGTATTTTTTCTTAAGTTTCTGAGGATTTTAATTTTTTTTTTTTTTTGTCAAAAGCCACTGGTTTCAGATCCCTTAGCTATTTTTTAAAATTACTATGTTAGATTTGTACTTGTATATAAGGTTATTAGCAGTGGTTTGCTCAACAAACCCTTTATGTTAGTCTTAATTATATCTTAATATCTGAATTTAATTATAAACCTCTTTTTTTTTTTTTTTTTTTTTTTTTTGTAATTTCTTTAAAAATTTAGGTGATTTATGCAACTCACATACCATATGATCCAGAAGGGATTCTTGGCAGCATCAACTCAGTCCTGATGGCTTTTCTTGGATTACAGGTTTGTCTTGTCGTTATCTGATTTTGGTCTCTTTTGGTGTTTTACTTACGGTCATGTGTCTGACCACTGGCACTGCAGTTATTTACTAAACAAAATGGTTTAACTGTTGCATTTTTTTCAGGCAGGAAAGATCATCTTACACTACAGAGAGCACCCCCAAAGCATTATGTCAAGGTTCCTCTTGTGGGGATTTTTTCTGGTAAATACATTTTTATTTTACAATATGTGAATGGACTCTTACTATACCATTACTTTTATGTTTTTATTATTGATTAATGTGTTTGTTTTCAGGACAGTATTTCCTCTCTGACTGAATATCATCTCTTACACACAGGGAATCATATCAGCATTTCTGACCAAGTGTTCCACAGACCAGGGCTTCATTCCTGTTAATAAAAACTTGTGGTAAGGAAGGCTGTTACACTTCCTTAAAGAAACAAAACTTGGTGAACTAGTGCTTTTTAAAATCTGTTGACTTTGTGGTTTTGGTTTTCTGTAAAAAACAACAACAAAAAAAAATCCCAACATGGTGGACAACATGTCTGGTATTCTTCACTTTAGATGTTGACACATTTATTGAGCTGAACATATGGCATTCATTTTAACACTTAATTCGTATGATTCATAAAAAATTTCATTCCTGACCAGTACTGATTAACCCCTTGCACTCCGGGCAATTTTCCTAAAAATGCCAAAAAAAAACGTGCCCAAAGTAAATCGAAAGCTGTTATTCAACCCTTTGCAGCATCTTCATGGGGTTGGTCTCATTTAAAAGAAAACACTTTGAATTTTTTGGCAAAAAAAACATAATCTCTGTAAGTGCTCCGGCCACTGAGTTACAGTCATCTAAACATACTGAACTTGAAGAAAATAAATTTGGACACGGTGTTTTTTTGGATACAAATGCTTGCAAATAACACACAGCTGTCCGATCCGGCTGGAAAATGCAACAGAAATGTAGAACCAAGTGTTATCAAGCTGAGATCCAAATTTGGTAACAATACCACAAAAAATGAATATTTTACACAGCTTTGTTCTCAGGCTGTTCCCAGGCATTTTGGAACTGTGCCAAATTGTGCCAAATGGCACAGTTTGGAAAAACGTTTATAACTTTTGAATAATTCAATGTAGAATCTTCATTTTGGGCTCTAATGAAAGGTCACATTCAGGGCTGTGTCTGTGTGTGTGTGTGTGGGGGGGGGGGGGGGGTTGTCCCCCCCACCCCCCGGCTACAAAAGACGGAGTTCGGCCCTCGCTACATGACGGATTACACTCCTTGCATGTTTTCACAGCGGCCTCCCCTCCCCCCGCTACTGTGTGTGTGTGGGGGCCCCCCCCCCCCCCTCGCTACAGAAGACGGCCATCGCTACATGACGGAATAGACTCATATGCTTCCCCCCGCGGACCGGGGGGCGTTCGGACCGTGAACGCCCCCCTCCCCCGCTCCTCTTCTGCAGCGGGGGGGGGGGGGGGGCCTTCACGGTCCGAACACAGCAAATGAACCGTTTATCGCGGCGCATGCACTTCGTACTTCGTGCGCAGTACAGTTGTAATTTACCGATCGGTCAAAAGTCATTTTTGGATTACAGTTTTCAGGGAGAAATAATAATTTAGCTTATAACACCTTACCTCTTCACAGCAGCAGAGTCCTGGCGAACTTCTCTTCCCCATTGTCAGACGAACGCGACGCTGGTCCGCTCGTGGATCCCGATCAAAACATAATTCCAATATTGCGGTTTTGGTGAATGATTTACGACCTTTGTCGTCGGCCTCCGTCAGTCTATGATGACGGAAGAGAATCCTAAACGTCTATTCTGCTGGAATGAGTGCAGGTCCCACTTGTGGGTGTTCTCCATGCTGCTGGGTGAGCCTGGGTCTGTAGCAGGTTCGTCCAGCGTCCTTTGTTTTCATCTGCTGCAACAGTAAATATCTCTTCACCCAGCCCGAATTTCTGTGCTTCAATTGGCTCCTGCATTCACAGTAGGCGGGTCCTCCTTCCTAGGTTTTCATTCATTGGCTCTTCATGGTTTCAGAAACCCAATTCAAGGCTCTTATTAGTCGAATGAGAGGTCAATCAGATGAACTAATCTGTTCGCGGCTGTGACTGCAGCTTTTTTTTCAGTGGCGCTTGGAGGCCACACCACCTACATCACCACCATCAGTATCTCTATCATGCGTCATGCGTCCGAGCGCGCACGAGTGCGCTCTCGTGCGCCCTAGGACGCAGAGACTTGCCCGCCCGCGGAACAACGGAGCGCAAGTGGTTAATATAAAATACCTGTAGTGAAGAGTGTACTGTAGTGTAACTTTTTGAAGTCAAATGAAAGAGGATTCCTTGTTCTCTTTCAAATGAAAACTTAACAATCACACAAGGCAAACTTTAATGATACTGTTGCTTGTTGATTCCACTTCTAGGTCTCTGTCTTATGTGACAACACTGGCCTGTTTTGCCTTTGTGCTGCTGGCTGTGCTTTTCTACGTAGTGGATGTAAAGGGTTGGTGGTCTGGGGCCCCTTTCTACTTCCCAGGTAAGTTCTCTTATCGTGCAGCTGTAGCATCTGTTTGCACGTACAAATGTCTGTTTGTCTTAGTGTAAGTTAAGATTCACAGGGGCTAGGATCACAAAATTTGGTACAGGGGTTGACCTTGAGGTCCCTTCCACCTGGCCTACTTTATTGGATCAAAAGGCCAAAGGTCAAGGTTACCTGATCTTTTAGTATATTTTTCCACATTTGTGACCATTGTATTGTTGGCATTAATGCAAGGATCACCAAACATTTGGCAGTAATTGTTGTGGAAGTGCTCTGGACCTGAACAAGAGTTGGGATCAAAAGGTCAGGGATCAAGGTTGTGTGGTTACATTTACCACCTTGTTACATTTACCTGACCAGGTTTATATTTGGTCAGAAAGGTCTAAGGTCAAAACCACATGGTCATCTAACTAACTGTAGAACAAATTATGTTACAGTCACAAAACTTGGCACACAGCTTGACCTTGACAGCCTCTTCTGTGCCTATGGTTTGGGGGTCACAAGGTCAAGGTCACAAGGTCAGCCAGCATCGACATACAGTATGTCACTGATGCATGCGGGAGCTACTCAAAGCTTTTGGTATGGGATGCAGAAGAGAGGCACAGATCTTCATCTCCGTTGAATGCAATTCTAGTTGAGCCTGGGCCTTCTGAATTCCTATGGTCTATTTACTACTGACACATTTTCATTTTTAGCTCATTCCAGCGAAGCCTAAAGGAGCTAATGCGATGACGTGACGTCCTTGTCCGTCTGTCCGCATTTCACGGGAATTGCTACTCCTCCTAGGAAATTGCCTTGATGATTGCAAAACTCACAATGATCCTCAGGTGGGTCTGCATCCAAGTTGTGGTCAAGGTCAACGGTCAGGAGATCTGGGCACTGACATGAATTTAGAGAAATCATTACTTCTCCTAGGCAAATACCTTGATTCTCACCAAACTCACTCACAATGATCCTCATGTAGGTCTGCATTAAGGTTTAGGTCAAGGTCAAGATCATTATCAAAGGTCAGGAGATCTGGGCATTTATGATTTCACAAAAAAAAACTGCTTTTCCTAGGCTATTGACCTTGATCTTAAGCACATTCCGAATGGGTCTGCATCTAGGCTGTGCTTAAGGTCACGGTTAACGGTCAGGAGATTTGGGCACTTGAGACGATTTTGTCAAGCTGGAATAAGCTACTCTGTTATTAACAGTCTGGTTTTAACTTCTCAATAATCCTTGTTTTTAACTCTACTTTCCCCTGCATATGTGTGTGATCTCAGGTATGAACTCCATTCTTGTGTATGTGGGCCATGAAGTATTTGAGGATTACTTTCCATTCTGCTGGCCCATGGCCAACAGCCAGTCCCATACTGAGCACCTTACCCAGAACCTTGTAGCCACGTCTTGTTGGGTCTTCATCTCCTATGTGCTCTACAGAAAGAAGATTTTCTGGAAGATTTAAGAGTGGAAACTCTGTAAGATGAGCCAAGGAAAGTAGAGGACCTGATTATATCAGAACTGCTGGAGCTATAATCCAAAAAGGCTTGGAATATTGTAAAGGGGGAAAACATGGGAAACGGGACCTTTTTTGTTCTCTAAAGTGTGTTAAGTTTTTTCTTTTCAGACACTTTTGTGTTTAAGATGTTTGTTTATGAGGGGCTCACTGACTCAGGAATTAATAGTTGTTGGTTTTTTCCCCAAATTTGGTCACTATAAAGACTTGCTTTGTTATTGTACCATTATTTTTATTTAAATAACACTTTCCTTTCTCCTTTGGTTGGTGATTTAACAAGTCCTTGTTGACTTCCCTTCTGGAGGATCCCTGTTGGCACCCTGGTATGATTGAAAGGTGAAGTGGGGATTTCATGATTCTTTACCAGAGGGCAGTGAATGATGTACACTAAAAAGAAAATGTAATGAATCCTCTTTTATCACTTTGCTGCACAGTTATTGATGGAAGTAAAGTTAAAACCAGTATGTAAGGAGCGAGTATGTAAAGGATGTAAAATACAAGTTTTACATCTGCAGCCTGCTATTGCTCTGTTGTCTGGATGGATGTAATCAACTTTTGTTGTCAGTTAAAGGTGCTGCTCAAGTGCAATCGCTTTCCTGTTGCTGTAATGTACTCAGTTGTTCATCAGGTGGTGTGATATGCAATGCTGCCTGTTAGCAAGGGTGTAGCAGAGTACAAAAAAGTTATAAGGAAGAATAAGGTGCATTAAATATTGCCCCTCAGAGGCTGAGAATGTAAGAGGACGTGCATGACACTATTAAAACCTATTCGGGGCTGGCTTGTGTACTTTCATTAAGGTGGGGTCAGCAAATGTGTTCAGTATTATGGCTTGACAAAAAAATGTTAAAGTATCTTATTTTCATTGTATTGCACAGTGATACTATTGGCATAAAATGATTTACCTTTGGCTTACCAAGTGCTTGCTGTTACTAATGGGTCATGTCATTCTGCTATACAGTATACTGCTGTGTTTTAGACAGTACACGGTATTACACAGTTTGACCATTGTTACAATTTAATTACATGATATACGACTTTAATTGTTCCTATTGTTTTCATTATTCACACTATAATATTGTGATTTTATGATCAGCAGATGACATAAGTACCATTTGTATTCCACATGTTTATCGACTCATGTTGAGCCTAAATCCAGATGCTGGGTGATATTTTGGAATGATGCTCATCTAGTTTTGGCTATATTGTGGACATTTGTTTTGCTATGCTCTTATATATGTATATGTATTTTTTTTTAAGTTTTTGTAAAGGGTATACATGTCATTACAGCATTGCATTGTTTACATTTTCATCACATATTCCCCCTTTTTTTGTTTTTTGACAACATTGGTAAAAAAATTATTACAACACCCTTTTTTTAAGTGAAAGAAAAAGAGAAATAAAAAAAAAGGCAGAAAAATAAAGAGTATCTGAGTAGCGTTGGAACAAAGAGAGGTGCCATTATTGAAATGGTGTTTGTGCAAGATTAGATCTGATGGAAGACACATATACGTTCCAGGGTTGCCAAAAGTTCAAGAACCCATCCATGTTCTGTCTCAGTGCAAATGTCAACTTTTCCATCAAATAAATGTCCTGAATCACATTTATCCAATCTTCAGCTGCAGGACAGTCTTTCACCATCCATTTTTTTTGTTAGAGCTTTTTTACTTGCCAATATTAAAACAGTGAATAAGTATTTTTCTCCTCATCTTTCCAGTGATTCCGGTATTAAACCCAAATACAAAGTTACAAAAAAAAAGGGAACTGTTACTTTGAATATTTTCCCCAATATTGTCTGTACATTGGTCCAATATTGGTGGATAACTGGGCATGACCAAAACATATGAAAATGATTTGGAGTCTTTTCACCACACAAGCGCCAACAATTCAACCCTTTACGAGTAAATGTGTTTTGTGCAGGTGTTCTGAAAAATCTTACCAAATTTTTCCATCCAAATTCTCTCCACTGCAGGGATGAAGTACTTTTCCATTGTTGTTTATTTAGCTTTTCCCGTATTTCCAGTTGTAAAGTGAAATTCCCCTCTTTTTCCCATCTCTCCTTTATATATGATGTGTTGTCTCCTTTTAAATCTTGAAGACCATGGTATATTTTAGAAATGTATCTGATCCCTTTATATGCCATTAAGAAAACCTTCAGAACACCTGACTGGGCCCTTTCCAAATCCTCCTTTTTAAGTATTTTGTTTATGTGGTGTCTAAGCTGGAAGAACCTGTAAAGGTCTTGATTTACTAGACCTTGTTTTTTCAAATGTTCAAAACTTATTAAAGTTTGCCCTTTAAAAAAAATCGTAATATTTTAACAGTCCGTTTTCTTTCCACTTTTTAAATCTAGTGTCTTTTATTAGGGAGTAAAGTCCTGATCATAGGAAATCAATTGCAATAATCGATAGAGAGAATCAAACTAAAGAACCCTATCTTAAACCAAATTTTTAGCGGGGTCTCTATCCACGGGTTAGTGTTATTCAAAAGTTTAGGTAAGGCATTGTTCCCTATAAGGGAATGTCACTTGTTATTTGGCATTCCATCTCCTTCCATTGTGCAGTGTAGACTGGGTTACATATCTCTACTGTTTTAATTTGCGTGGCTTTAAAATAGTCCCTGATATTTGGCAGCGTGAACCCACCTTTGTCTTTGTTTAGCTGAAGGGTTCTGTATCTGATTCTAGGTCTCTTGCCCTGCCATATGAATCTTAAGATCCTTCTGTCCAGTTCTTGCCATGTTTTTTTGGGAGGTTCTACCGGTATTGTTTGGAAAAGGTATAGAAGACGTGGGAGTACTGTATATTCATTTTGACTGCTTCAATTCTTTGTGCAGTACCCAAGAATGGTATCATGTTCCATCTTGCTAGATCAGATTTTATTTTTGCCATCAGGGGATCATAGTTTAGTGTTATAATTTTGTTGAGTTGTTTCGGGATATTAAGATAAAATAAGCCTTTATTAGTCCCACAATGGGGAAATTCCAGGATTGCAACAGCACAGGGATAGCAACACTCAGAGCAATAATTAAGAAGATACGGAAGATATAAATAAGAGCAGTGGATATACATACATACACATCAATATATAAATATATATACAAAGTGCGGAGCATTGTAGCAAGATGGAATAAACAGCATAACCGTCTACTTAGTTATCCTACATAGTATGAATATGTACCCATACATATTGTCACCCTCCGTAGCGACCGATACTGTCCTAGTTGTATATACTGGAGGGGACCATTGTGTAAGTCTATTGCGTCTTTTGCATTCAGTACTATTAGGTCATCACGTTTTTTTGCTATCTCTGCGAGCAGTCCTGCTTAGGTTATACAGTCTGACTGCTGTAGGTAGGAAGGACCTGCGAAACCTCTCGGTTGCGCACCTAGGATGATGTAGTCTGCTGCTAAATGAACTCCTCAGTGCGTTCAGTATGTCCTGCATAGGGTGGGACTCGGACTCCAGCAGAGATGACAGTTTAGCCACCATCCTTCTCTCTCCTGTCTCCTCCACTGGGTCAGGGCGCTGCCCCAGGACAGAGCTAGCTTTCTTGATCAGTTTGTTCAGTCTCTTCCTATCGGACGCTGTAATGCCACTGCCCCAGCAGACCACTCCAAAAGTGATGGCTGATGCCACCACCGTGTCGTAGAATGTCTTCAGCAGCACCCCTTGTACACCAAAAGACCTGAGTCTCCTCAGTAGGGACAGCCTGCGCTGTCCCTTCTTGTAGAGTGCGTCAGTATTGTGTGATCAGTCTAATTTATTGTTCAGATGAACACCCAGGTACTTGTAGGATGTCATTATCTCAATGTCTGTTCCCTGTATGTTTACTGGTGCTGTGAGGGGTTGTCCTTGCCTGCGGCAGTCCACCACCAGCTCCTTAGTTTTCCTTGCATTGATCTGGAGGCAGTTCCTATGGCACCAGTCCACAAAGTCCTGGATAAGTCCTCTGTACTCAGCTTCATCTCCGTTGGAGATGAGGCCGACGATTGCAGAGTCGTCAGAGAACTTCTGTAGATGGCAGTGTGTTGTGTTGTGTGAGAAGTCCGCAGTATAAAGGGTAAACAGGAAGGGAGCCAAAACCGTTCCCTGGGGGGCCCCCGTGCTACCGATGATCGTGTCGGACACACAGTCCCGGGTTCTCACAAACTGTGGCCGGTTAGTGAGGTAGTCCAGGATCCATGATGACAGGTGCTGGTCCACCCCTGCGCACAGCAGCTTGTCCTTCAGGATCATCGGTTGGATGGTGTTGAAAGCACTGGAGAAGTCAAAGAACTTGATCCTCACCACATTCCCGGGCTTCTCCAGGTGGGACAGAGAACGGTGAAGGAGGAGGATCACTGCATCCTCCACCCCAATGCCATGCTGGTAGGTGAACTGGAGTGGATCCATCGCTGGTCCCACCAGGGGGCGGAGGTGAGCAAGGAGCAGTCTCTCCAGGGTCTTCATCATGTGGGACGTCAGGGCCACTGGTCTGAAGCTGTTCAGGTCTTTGGGGCGGGAGGTCTTTGGTACAGGTACCACACAAGATGTTTTCCACAACTGTGGTACCCTCCCCAGCTTCAGGCTCAGGTTGAAGATGAGCTCCACAATCCCACATAGCTGATCTGCACAGAACTTGAGGAGCTTTGCGCTGATGCCGTCCGGTCCCGACGGCTTCCTCGCCTTGATCTTTCTCACCTCCGTCCTCACCTGGGCCTTAGTGAGGGTCATGTTGGGGGGCTGTGTGTTGGGAGTGGGGGGGTGTTGGTGGAGTGGGGTGTGGGCAGCAGGACTCGATGTCTTTAGAGACAGCAGTGGTTGTTGTGCAGTCGGGGGGGAGGGCGGTTGGTCAAACCTATTAAAAAACAGGTTCAGATTGTTCACCCACTCCCTGCCCCCCATGGCCTGGGAGGAGGTATTCTGGAGCTCAGAGATGGTTTTAAGGTTTCTCTAGACCCCACCGATGTCGCTCTGTTGCAGCTTGTCCTCCATCTTCTTCCTGAAGCTGTCCTTGCCTTCTCTGATCTTCCTCCTCAGCTCCCTCTGTACGGACTTCAGCATCTCCCTGTTCCCCGACCTGAAGATCCTCTTCTTCTCTCTCAGAAGTGTTTTTATCTCAGGGTTGATCCAGGGTTTGTTGTTCGAGCAACACCGTATGGTCTTGGTGAGTACGGTGTTGTCCACACAGAAGCTGATGTAGTCCGTGATGGTGTGAGTGAGGCCATCGATGTCCTCACCATGTGGATCGCAGAGCTGCTCCCAGGCAGTGGTTTCAAAGCAGTCCTTTAGAGCGTCCATTGCCTCCTCAGACCATAACTTCATTGTGCGCATGACCGGAGGTTGTCTGTGCACTAGGGGTTTGTACACCGGCAGGAGATGAACCAAGTTGTGATCCAATCTCCCGAGTGGGGGGAGTTGTGATGAGGTGTACGCCTCCTTAGTGTTTGCATAGAATAAATCCAGTGTTTTATTGTCTCTAGTGTGGCATGTGACATACTGGGTAAACGTGGGTAGAATGGGAGACAGTGAAATATGGTTAAAATCGCCTGAGATGAGGAGAAGAGCATCTGGGTGTTCTGTCTGCAGCCTGCCAGTTACTGAGTGGATGACGTCACGCATTTGTGACAGAGATCATCCTGCGCAGTTCGCCCCACACGGGACACGAACCCGCGACCTACCAGTCAACTACACAGTTCGAGCATGGGAGACACAGCACGATCGCGCTGAGCTAAAGGTCCGACCGATAGCTCAGCGCTACCGATACTGTATGAGGCTTTTCGGGAGGGAGGTTTTACTAACGTTCTACGCCGAACAGTACTAGTTGGCATCCGTTACACTCTCCCCCTTAAACCTCACTCCCATCCCGGGTTCACGGCACCATTGTGACAGAGATCATCCTGCGCAGTTCGCCCCACACGGGACACGAACCCGCGACCTACCAGTCAACTACACAGTTCGAGCATGGGAGACACAGCACGATCGCGCTGAGCTAAAGGTCCGACCGATAGCTCAGCGCTACCGATACTGTATGAGGCTTTTCGGGAGGGAGGTTTTATTAACGTTCTACGCAGAACAGTACTAGTTGGCATCCGTTACACATTGTCCCAGCGTTCGCCGTCGGATTTGCATAAATAACAATGCAGATCACATGTGAGTATTCCCTCGGGAGATAGGTAGGCCGCATGCTAACAGCTAGCAACTCACTGTCTTTGCTACAGTGCTGTACCTTAACCGTGATATGTCCCGGTCTGCACCAGTTGTTATTGACGTACATCATCACCCCACCGCCCCGTGCCTTCCCACTGTCTGGTGTTCGGTCTGCCCGTATTGCGTGGAAACCCTCCAGTTCAATGTTAGCATCTGCTGCTAGTCCTGTTAGCCACGTCTCTGAGAATAGGAACAGGCTACACTCCCGGTATATGCTATCGTAGCGGGAGATAGCCGCTAGTTCATCTGTCTTTCCGAGTATCGATCGTACATTCCTCATAATGACAGATGGGAGGGTGGGTCTGTACCTTATATTCCTTGCCTGCTGTCTTACTCCAGCTCGACACCCACGTCGTTTTCGTCTTAATTCTCCCGGTATGTCCAGTTTTCGCGTTAGCATCATGGGCCGGTTGAGTGCTAGCATCTGGTCCCTGTTATACTGCCTCCTGCCAGAAACAGTGGCTCCGTCCGCTGAATCAGGAGACATTTGGGCGATCTACGTGTTCGGATGGAATAACGGTGACGCTGGATCATAAAGATTGGCAAGCGAGCCAGATAGTAACAGAAATAGGCAGAAATTGATCTGCTGTTGCAAAGGGCAGCCTACTCGTGTGGCGCCGGAAGTGACAACTTATATATTGATCCCCAGATATTTCATAGATTCCATCTCCCAGTTAGTTTTGAAGTTGCTTAGTAAATATTGATTTGGGTCATAGTTGAATGTTAAAATTTGGGTTTTATGCATGTTTAATTCGTACCCCGATAACTCTCCATACTCTGAAAAAACTGAGATTAGTTCTGGAAAAGAGGTGTCCGGCTGCCCCAGGTATATTAAAATGTCATCAGCAAAGAGTGCTATTTTATGTTCATTCTGACCAAATGTAATACCTTGAACTTTTTGATTCTGTCTTATCCATTGGCTCAGAGGTTCTATGAAGATTGCAAAGAGCAGTGGAGACAAGGGGCAGCCCTGACGACATCCTCTTTCCAGTTCAAAAGATGATGATAATTTACCGTTAATCCTTATTTTAGCTGTTGGTTTTTTATATAATGCCTGGATAGTTCTAATGAAGTTGTTGTGAAAATTGAAACTGGATAAGATTCTATATAGGAAAGACCAGTCAACCAAATCAAATGCTTTTTCAGCATCTAATCCCAATATGGCTGCATTTAAATTATATTTTTTTATATGATGAATTATGTGTAAAGTGCGTCTAATATTATCTTGTGTCTGTCTTTGTCTTATAAAACCTGTTTGGTCAAAATGAATTAAGTCTGTCAGTATATTTTCTAACCTTTTGGCAAGGATAGCGGTAAAAAGTTTATAGTCCTGATTTAACACACTGATTGGTCTGTAGTTGGAGCAGTCTAGTTTATCCTTTTCAGGTTTAGGTATGACTGCAATTACCCCTTCTCTCCAGGAGGGGGGGATTTCCCCTGTGTGGAGGGCATAGTTAAATGTTTTCAGGAGGAGAGGAGATAGTTGCTGTTTAAAGGTTTTGTACCACTCTGCTGTATAACCATCTGCTCCTGGGGATTTGTTAGCTTTAAGTTTCATAATTGCTTTTTCTAATTCTTTAGGTTGTATTTCTGCCAGTAGTTTTTTATTTTGTGACTCAGTAAGTTGGGGAAGATTTAATGTATTCAGGAAGGCTTCGGATGCATTTTTGTGTTTTTTGAGGGAGTACAAGTTCTTGTAGTAATTCTTGAAGTTTTTAAGAATTTCCTGAATTCTATATTTTATTTCCTTTGATACTGGGTCTCTGATTTTGTAGATTGCTCTCTCCGTTTGTTGTTTCCTCAATTTATAGGCTAGTAATTTTGCCGATTTGCTACCTGTTTCATAGTATTTTTGTTTCAGAAATGTAAGTTTCTTCTGGATTTCTGTTGTGTAGATCTCGTTTATTTGTTTTTTAATTTCCTTAATTTTGAGCGAGTCATTAGAATGAGTGTTGTCTTTATGCTCTTTTTCTAGTTTCTTAAGTTCTGACTCTAATGTGATTAGTTTTTCTTGTCCCAGTTTCTTTTGGAGTGCCAGTTTTGCAATAATCCTTCCCCTTATTACAGCTTTGCAGGCATCCCACAGTATTAAAGGGGATACTTCTCCATTATCATTTTCTTCCAAATATCTGAGAATATCTGATTCCAATTCATCTTTCATTGGTCCTTTCATTACATTTGAATTTAACCTCCAAGAAAATGTATTATTTGTGTATTTTTGGATATTTAAGTCCACATAGATCGGACTGTGGTCAGAGAGATCCATCAGTCCTATTTTACATGTTTTTACTCTTCCAATGTCTCTATTAAACATAAAAAAAAATAGTCAATCCTTGAGTATGATGAATGTGGTGCTGAGTAAAATGTATAATCTTTTACACTGGGGCTGAATTCCCTCCACACGTCACAGATTCCCATTTCTTTTAGTAGCATCCGAGTTTTTCTACTTTGAGTGTTATTTTGATGTGGAGAATTACCTGATGCATCCCAGTATGGATTCAGTCTTAGATTGAAGTCTCCACCACATATCACTAAACCTTGGGCTTTAGTTATCATTAGGTCAAATACATTTTTATAAGATTTCCAGTTAGCCCCTGGAGGTGCATATACATTCAGCAGGGTGATATCTTCTCCCTTTAGCTGACTAAGTACCATGCTAAATCTCCCTTCTTTATCTTTGTGTTCTGAATTTTTTTCCATCCATCCATCCATCCATCCATCTTCTACCGCTTTTCCGGAGGTCCGGGTCGCGGAGGCAGCAGTTCAAGCAGAGAAGCCCAGACTTCCCTCTCCCCAGCCACCTGCTCCAGCTCTTCAGAGGGGATACCAAGGCGTTCCCAGACTAGCTGGGAGACATAGTCTCTCCACCGAGTCCTGGGTCTGCCCCGGGGTCTCCTCCCAGTGGGACGTGCCTGAAACACCTCAAGTGGGAGGCGTCCAGGAGGCATCCTAATCAGATGCCCATACCACCTCAACTGACTCCTTTCAATGTGGAGGAGCAGCGGTTCTACTCTAAGCCTCTCCCGGATGACTGAGCTCCTCACCCTATCTCTGAGGGTGAGTCCAGCAATCCTACGGAGAAAGCTCATTTCAGCCGCTTGTATCCGCGATCTCGTTCTTTCGGTCATTACCCAAAGCTCGTGACCATAGGTGAGAGTAGGAACGTAGATTGACTGGTAAATCGACAGCTTTGCCTTAGAACTAAGCTCCCTCTTCACCACAACAGACCGGTACAACGTCCGCATCACTGCAGATGCTGCTCCAATCCGTCTGTCGATCTCTCGCTCCATTTTCCCCTCACTCGTGAACAAGACCCCAAGATACTTAAACTCCTCCACTTGGGGCAGGAGCCTGTCCCCAACCCGGAGAGGACAATCCACCTTTTTCCGGCTGAGGACCATGGACTCGGACTTGGAGGTGCTGATTCTCATCCCAGCCGCTTCACACTCAGCGGCAAACCGTCCCAGCAAGAGCTGTAGGTCATTGCTGGATGAAGCCAACAGGACAACATCATCTGCAAACAACAGAGATGAGATCCTGTGGTCACCAAGCATGACACCCTCCATTCCCTGGCTGCGCCTAGAAATCCTGTCCATAAAAATTATGAACAGGACCGGTGACAAAGGGCAGCCCTGGCGGAGTCCAACTCTCACTGGGAATGACTCTGACCGAGTGTTGGCAATGCGAACTAAACTCTCACAACGGTCGTACAGAGACCGAATAGCTCGTAACAACAAGCCCGATACCCCATACTCCCGAAGCACCCCCCACAAAAATCCACGAGGGACGCGGTCAAATGCCTTCTCCAAGTCCACAAAACACATGTAAACTGGTTGGGCAAACTCCCACGAACCCTCAAGAATTCTCGAGAGGGTAAAGAGCTGGTCCGATGTGCCACGGCCAGGACGAAAACCACATTGCTCCTCCTGAATCCGAGGTTCGACCAACGGCCGGACTCTCCTCTCCAGTACCTTGGCATAGACCTTCCCAGGGAGGCTGAGGAGTGTGATCCCTCTAAAGTTGGAGCACACCCTCCGGTCCCCTTTTTTGAAGAGAGGAACCACCACCCCGGTTTGCCATGCCAAAGGCACTGCCCCCGACCTCCACGCAATGTTGCAGAGGCGTGTCAACCATGACAACCCAACAACATCCAGGGCCTTGAGGTACTCGGGGCGAATCTCGTCCACCCCCGGGGCCCGGCCACCAAGGAGATTTTTAACCACCTTGGCGACCTCAGCCCCTGTGATAGGCGAGTCATCCCCCTCGTCCCCAAACCCTGCTTCCTCTGTGGAAGGCGTATCAGTGGGATTGAGGAGATCCTCGAAGTATTCCTTCCACCGCCCGACGATATCCCCAGTTGAAGTCAACAGTGTCCCATCCGCACCATACACAGTGTGGACGGGGAGCTGCTTTCCCCTCCTGAGCCGCCGAACAGTTTGCCAGAATCTCTTTGAAGCCGACCGAAAGTCTTGTTCCATGGCCTCACCGAACTCCTCCCATACCCGGGTTTTTGCTTCAGCAACCACCCGAGCTGCACTCCGCTTGGCCTGCCGGTACACCTCAGCTGCTTCGGGAGTCCCACAAGCCAACCAAGCTTGATAGGACTCCTTCTTCAGCTTAATGGCCCCCCTCACCACTGGTGTCCACCACTTGGTTCGGGGGTTGCCACCACGAGATGCACCGACCACCTTGCGGCCGCAGCTCTGGGCTGCCGCTTCAACAACAGAGGTGGAGAACATGGCCCATTCAGACTCCATGTCTCCAGACTCCCTCGGAATGTGGTTGAAGTTCTTCCGGAGGTGGGAGTTGAAGACCTCCCGGACAGGGGCCTCAGCCAGACGCTCCCAGCACACCCTCACTATACGTTTGGGTCTACCAGGTCTGAATGGCTTCCTCCCCTGCCATCGGATCCAACTCACCACCAGGTGGTGATCAGTTGACAGCTCTGCACCTCTCTTTACTCGGGTGTCCAAGACATACGGTCGCAGGTCTGATGATACGATAACAAAATCTATCATCGACCTGCGGCCTAGGGTGTCCTGGTGCCAGGTGCACATATGGACACCCTTATGCTTGAACATGGTGTTCGTTATAGACAGACTGTGGTTAGCACAGAAGTCCAATAACTGAACACCACTCGGGTTCAGATCGGGCAGGCCGTTCCTCCCAATCACCCCCCTCCAGGTTTCACTGTCGTTGCCCACGTGCGCATTGAAGTCCCCCAGTAGGACAATGGAGTCTCCAGGAGGAGCACCCTCCAGCACCCCAGTCACAGACTCCAAAAAGGGTGGGTACTCTGAAACATCATTTGGTGCATAGGCACAAATGATGGTCAGGACCCGTTTCCCAACCCGAAGGCGCAGGGAAGCAACCCTTTCGTCCACCGGGGAAAACTCCAATATAGAGGCAGCAAGGTGGGGCGATACAAGAATACCTACCCCTGCTCGTCGCCTCTCGCCCGGGGCAACTCCAGAAAAGGCCAAGCTCCAGCCCCTCTCCAGGAGACTGGTTCCGGAACCGGAGCTGTGTGTTGAGGTGAGGCCGACTATATCTAGCCGGTATCGCTCAATCTCGTACACCAGCTCAGGCTCCTTCCCCACCAGAGAGGTGACATTCCACGTACCAAAAGCCAGTTTAGAAAGCTTGGGATCAGTCCGCCAAGGTCTCCGCCTTTGACTGCCACCTAATCCACATAGCACCGGACTTCCATGATCCCTCCTGCAGGTGGTGAACCTACTGGAGGGCGGACCCACGTAACTCCTTCGGGCTGAGCCCGGCCGGGTCCCATGGGTGGAAACCCGGCCACCAGACGCTAGCCTTCGAGCCCCTCCCCCAGGCCTGGCTCCAGGGTGGGGCCCCGGTAACCCCATACCGGGCGGGGTACACTGAATCCTTGATATACAATTTATCATGAGAGTCTGTTGGATCGTTCTTCGTCTGGCCCTTCACCCAGGACCAGTTTGTCTTGGGAGACCCTATCAGAGGCAAATTGCCCCGGACAACATAGCTCCTGGGATCACTGGGGCACGCAAACCCCCCCACCACGATAAGGTGACGATCCATGAGGGGGTGAATTTTTTATTTTTTTTTTTTTTTTTTTTTTTTTTGAATTTTTTTCAAATATAATTTTGGTTGAGATCAATGTCGCTACCCCTTCCTCCTCCCTGACTTATATGAAGATGAAGAGATCAGTTTAAACCCTTGTCTATTAAGTTTAGTGTGCTCCAAGTCTGTTAGGTGGGTTTCCTGTAAAAATATTATTCCTGCTTTGTCTTTTTTCATTTTGCCTAGAATCTTGGATCTTTTAACTGGATTCAGGATCCCTTTTACGTTATATGAGATTATTTTGGTTACACCCTGTTTCTCCATTGTATTGTCTTCTTTAGTATAACAGCTGGGTGTCTGCAGGTCCTTAAAAAGTCTTAAATGTGTTTGTCCAAAATTAAGGCCTTAATTATCCTTAAAAATTACAATTAATCCTTAAATCCGCCTTTCAAAGGTCTTAAAAATGCCACAAACACAATGAACAAAATTGCAATATTTTCTTTCGTTGTACAGTGAAATTTTTGTCAAGAATTTGGCCAATTTGTAATTACCGCTCTGCATTTTAGCACTACGGAGCAGGAAGTGAGCGGAATCAACAGCAATCATTTGTTTTTGGGGGGAGGGGGCTACTTTCAGGTTTACACGGTAGCAGCTTGCACTTCAGTAGCTATTGGCAACATCAGTCATGGGGAAATGTAAATTTAATCTTAGCTGGATGGATAAACCAACATTTGCGGCATGGTTAAGACCAGTTCAAGGAAATAACTATGAGGCCCGTTGTACGCTGTGCAGGAAGCTCTTTAAACTCTGCTCGATGGGAATTAAAGCTGTGGAACCGCATATGCAGATCCAGAAGCACAAAATGGCTGCAAAAACCCGCCAACAAACGCCTGCCATTTTTCAGTACTCTTCCGTCTCATCAGTACCACAGACTTCAGCTCCATCTCTGATACCAGCAGCAACAGCAGCTCAAACCACAGCAACAGACCCCAGAGCAACCTTCGGGTCCACCGCTACACTTCAAGCAGAGGTACTGTGGTGTCTGCACACAGTAACCAAACACCAGTCCTATAATGCCAACGAAGGAGTCAGAGACATTTTCCGAGCTATGTTTACTGACTCAGAAATCACTAAAAACTTTACGTGCGGTAAAGACAAATCAGCCTACATTTCAAGATTTGGTTTGGCTCCACACATCATTAAACTCCTTGTCACCGACGTTAACAAAGACAGCTTTACTTTGATGTTTGACGAAACCCACAACCAAACAACTAAAACGAAGCAGCTGGACCTACATGTCCGTTACTTCAAAGATGATCGAGTCCACGGAACAGCTCAGGATTTACTGCACCACTTTTAAGTAAGTAAGAACCCCACACTAAGAAATTACCAGTAATCTAGCTACAGCTTTTTTTTTTCTCAATAGAACACTTATAAGAAAAAGTGTTATACATCGTTGATGCTTGTTATTGTTGTTGTTCTGTTTAACTATATCTTGATGACATGATGTTATCATTATTGCAGCTCTGTTGTTTTAATCCTTCATAAAGAACAAATTTTATTTTTCAACTGAAAAATTAAGTGTTAAAACATTTAAAAAGAATATTTCTGAAAATGTCACATTTGTGTTGGACATTACACATGGCATTGCCATACAGCAGGTATGCCCATCAGTTTGTTTACTTGTTTTTATATATATATATACAGTATATATATATATATATATATATTTCTGTTTTATTATATACTTAATTTTTATGCAACTGTTATGTACTTCATTCTTTTCCTAACTGCTATTTTATTTCTACATGTTAAGCACCTTGTAACTCTGCTTGATAAATGGCACTCATTTCGTCCTCAGGAATGTACTCAGCAGCTGGACTTGCAAAAGCTGCTCTCAGTCTCCATGGATGGACCCAGTGTCAACTGGAAGTTCCTGGAACTGCTTCAACAAGAGCAGCGTGCGGGGGGGGGGGGGGGGGGGGGGCTCAGCTGATTGTGGTGGGGAGTTGTGGCCTCCACACTGTACATAATCAGATCACTGATGTCCAGGCACAGAAGCGAAAAGCTGCAGAGGAAAACTTAGAGGAGCTTAAGAAAAAGAGGCAAACTCTGATCCAGGTATCCACCAGCCAACACAGAGATGCTGCTCAGCTTGCAGAAGAAGCTGAAGGAAAGACTGGAACCTTAATGGCCCAGCTCATCACAAAATCAAACACGCTGAGGAAGAGATGCAAAGGAAAAATTGTGCAAATTAAAACAAGTGGAAGCAGAGCTGGAGACGAAGGCTACAGAACTCAGATCCATGCCATAATTATGGGAGTGAGGAGAGCATGTGAGAGCCCCTATATTCAGTTTAGAGATCTTGTTGTGTAATGTTCTTTAATGTTTGTTTTTGTCAAATGCTACAAGCACGTTTTCATATTTGTTTGAAAGATTGTCAGATCATTCAGACTGTTACAAGTTGCCTGTGTTCTGCCTACAGAGTTGTGATCTTCATGTTTGTTATTTTTCAGCACTTTCAGTTCCATTAAATCTGTGGACAAATCTATTCGCAATGTGGTCACACTTTTTGCTATTTCGCAGATGAAAGGTCTTAAATTTGATTAAAATGGCCTTAAAAATGGTCTTAAAAAGTCTTAAATTTAACTCCCTTAAACGTGCAGATACCCGGAACAGTGTAATGGCCCTCTTTTATGCTACTCATAAACTGAAAGAACATTAAGAACATAAAAAAACATAAAGAGCATAGTATATAAAACTTTAAAACAAAAAACTGTCAAAACATCTTCCTGAACTGAGGTCTTTTTAGAGACCTTAGAAGAGCCTTGTGGTTGGTGTGTTGGCTCTGAGGGAAATTCCTCAAACTCTGTTACGTGGAGAGGGCCCTCTCTTACCCCTGTAAGTTGTCCCATGTTTTTAACGTGAATTTCAGATCCCAATCCGAACTTGTAATGATTTTTTTTTTTTATGCCTATACCCTATGAAATTGTGCGCAACCTCCCACCACCATCACAGCAAACAATCACATTTTTTTATTAGTATTTGTTAGTGTGGAGAGTTCATGTGGTTCATTGTCACATTTCTATTTTAACAAGTTGTTTTTTTTTAAAGACTTATTTGTTTCTAATATTATGACTGTTCCATGAAATGTTTTACCACTTCATATCTGATGATACTGCATCTCCTTTAATGTTCGTTACCTTGTAGGAGGAGGTTTGGATGTGCAGACTGACTAAAAATATCGTTATTTCCTCCTGAAAGCGTCCAGTTTTTCCTTATAGCCCTGGCGCTGGGTTTCCCGCTGCTGGCCCGTGGATTTTGAGGGTCTCTGTGTGCACCACGTTTGAGCCTTGATTCTTTCGGTCGGGTCTGCTGCGGGTTTATACCCCGTTACTGGGAGCCCTCTTCTCGCCATATCCCTGGTTGCTTCTTCCGCCGAGTTGCAGAGACACGTCTCTTCCCCGTAAAAAACCCTCAGCTTCGCCGGAAATAGAGTTTGAAAGCGCAGTTTCTTCTCTCTTAGTACCTTTTTGGCGTTGTTGTATTCCTGACGCTTTTTAAGGATCTCCAGGGTGTAGTCATGCTCCACAAAAACTTTTCTTTCTTGGTGCATAAATCCTTTTTTCTGCCAAGCCAGTCTCAAAACCTCTTCTTTTGTTCTGAAGTTGGAAAACTTCACCACCACCGATCGCGGGGGAGCTTCCGCCGACGGCTTTGGGGCTAATGAACGGTGCGCCCTTTCGATTTTCAAATTGGTGGATTGGGGAATTTCCAACTTCTCTCTCAGTATGGTTTCCACGCATGTAGCCATTGTGGTGAAACTGTCCTCGACTCCTTCTTTCAGACCATGAATTCTTATGTTGGCCCTTCTTAGTCTTCCTTCCTGGTCGGTTAGCTTAGCCTCCAGTCTTGGCTGTCGTTTGAGTAGTTCCAGCACGGTTTCTTCCAGCCCTTTTATTCTTTCCTCTGCTTCCATGATTCGGGCCTCAGCCTGGTCCACTCTGTTGTTTGTCCTTTTTATTTTGTCTTTAATTTCACGAAATTCGGCCCAACACTCTCGGCGAAATTCTCTTAATTCTTGAAGTATCGTTTTTAAGCTAACCGTGTTGCTAGCCTCATTTTGCTCCTCTATTTCCGAGTGGTTGTTGTCTTCCAGGTCAGATTCTCCGGCCGATGCGTGTCTTGGCCTGGTAAATGTCGATCTCTTCTGTTTTCCTTTAGGCATTATGACTTTGTCTTTTGATTTTCACTCTTCCATAAATCCGTTAAATCTGATTTTCATGGTATTTTCACGGATGGGATCTGGGAGCATCAGCGATAAGCTGCTACCACCATGGTGTCCAGACCGGAAGTCCCCTTATATTTGTTTTTTAATACATACTATCTGAATCTAAGTTTATTTAATATAAACATATCAGAATGGTCCGCTATTGTTTGAGTTTGGGTTTAATTTTTTTTCTTTCTAATATAGTTATTTCTGATCTAACATTGTAGGTACAATGGAACATAGGAACATTACTGATTTAAAAAAAATGCAAATGAACTAAATTTTTTGTCATGAAATATCTCACTTAAAAGTAAAGTTTTATTGTGCTATTTTCAGAGACCCTTTCTTCTTTTAAGACTTAAACTAAACCTCCTACAGTGGTGTACATTTAGTCCAAACAAACTTTAAGAAAGAGTATGTAGTATTAAAATGCCAGAAAATATCTACTTATATCACCTTGAATTTTACATAGACATTGACACACATCACTGCACCACTGATGAGACACTGCATCAGCACTGAGTTAAACACTACCAATTCTGTTGGCGACCTCTCAGCCTAAAGATTCCAATCTGCATGGCTGATTTCCTATTTTCCTTTGGACACCATGAGTTGACTAAAAAAAACGTGCCAAATCATGCCCATGTGTTCCCTACAGCATAACAGAATCCCTTCATTGTAAGGGACAGGCTTTTGGGTGTGCATTATTACATCCGCCAACGAGGTAATGTTTTTACCGGGGTTTGTCTGTCTGTCTGTTACCAACATAACTCAAAAACTTATGAACAGATTTTGACAAAATTTTCAGGAAAGGTGTGTAATGGCACGGGGAACAGATTATTAGATTTTTGTGATGATCTGAGAATGCATACCTCAGCCAAGGCTCTTATCTTCTCACAGTGTGTTAGCAACAATACTCCAAAAGTTATGAATGGATTTTGATGAAATTTTCAGGAAAGGTGTGTAATGGCACGGGGACTAGAAGATTAGATTTTGGTGATGATCTGAGAGTGCATACCTCCACCAAGGCCTTTGTTTGTATTTGTGCAGCAGGATTACACAAAAACTACTGGATGGATTTGGATGAAATTTTCCCCAGAGGTGGTTCTTGGGCTACAGAGGAACCCATTATATTTTGGTGATGATCTGAGAATGCACACCTCAGCCAAGGCTCCTATCTTCTCACAGTGTGTTAGCAACAATACTCCAAAACTGATGGACAGACTTTGATGCAATTTTCACCACAAGTGGCTATAGGCCTACACACAAACCCATTACATTTTGGAGGTGATCCATGAGAAATGGAAGGAGCCTTGGTGGAGGTATGCGCTCTATGAGTTCTTTTTGAGTTCTCTTGATGTAGCCATCTTACCAAAACGGATTCATTTTGCATTACCATTCTTTTTTCTTCACCTGTTTTAGTAGACTACCGAGCTTTCAAAAATGCAGTCATTTCATTAAATTAAATAGCCTGCGTGTATTATTAGCCAAGTGCCTACCCTTGATGAAACCTATTTGATCTGGGTGTATAATAAAGGGAATTAGCCTTTCCAGTCTTTTGGCTAGACCTTTGTGTTCTGTCGGTAACAGGAGCCAAGGATGAGGCAAAGTGTAGGACTGAACACATGTTTATTAACAGGCACTTTTCAGAAAAATAGACTTTTCAGATTACAAGCGCATCCGCCAGGCAGCGAGGTGGCCAAGAGACTGCCCCTCCTGCACACTGCCCTCTTATACCCACGGGTTGCGGTGGAACCGGAAAGGTGGAGCCACCACCCGTACCACACAAATAAGAGTCTAAACTCCAACAGACCCCCCCTTCACAAAAACAACAAAACCACACACACACACACAATTCGAACCTGCCCCAATTTGGAACCCAAAACACGCACTAAAATAATAACACACAAATAGCCCAACAAAGTCATTCCAAAGTAACTAAATTAGGGGAACATGGGTAGACTGCCACCTCACCCCACATGGCGCAGTGGATTATTCTGCCACTGAACACAAATCAATTTAACCCAAACCACCGCCGTGTCCTAATTTAAACATAACATGAAAGAAATCCCCATGAACATACTTTACAACACTTCAGAACATCACAACCAAAAGAACACACCCATGCCCCCCACCCCTTTTTTTGCTTTGGACTGTCCTCCCATCAGCCTGCCCCAGGAGGGAAATGGCTCCCTGAGTCGCCGCTGGCTGACCCAACCCCGGTGCGCCTTCTCTTCACCACCACCGGGGACATCCCATGCTCAGACCCAAGTCCACCAATCTTCTCCAGGGCCCGGACCACATCCGCAATCCCCAGAGGGACCTTACTCGGCTTACAGTGTCTCTGTTTGGCACGTGGATTTACCATGCCAGCCAGTCCTTCCCTGACCACTTTTATTTCTGCTGCCACCCTCGCCATTGTTACCCCCTGTCCACCGGCCCCTTCCAGCCCAAATCTCGGAACAGATGAAGTCAGCTCTCGGTGCCACCTGCCGTCACAGGCATCCCACTATGCTGCCCGGTACCCTCGTCCAGGGCAACTTGAGCTCTGGCACTGGAACCCTCCTGTGACAGCCCTGGATGGAGTTGACCCTGCTCATTCTCCAGAATACTAGGCAAGGTTCTGTCCAACACAGCTCTGTCTTCCATTCGCAGGACTGGCCGGTCCCACAAACCACATCTCAACCATTCCTCTCCAGTACTGCTTTTAATGGCGAATCCCAAACCACAAAACAAATCCCATCCCATTATATTCTCGCCATGGGCAGTCACAATGAACTTCAGGTTGCACACCTCCGCTGACTTGCACCGAGCCGTCAGTCTCAGTGAGCCCACTGTGGCCAGTCCTCCTCCACCATAACCGCAAAGCGGCGACGAATCACTTCCAACCCTACGATGCGGGAAAAAAGTCCTCACAGTCGTCCAGTTCAACACAGAGCCCACCGCTCCTATGCCAATTAGCAATGGCACCACCATCCCGTCCAGCTCCACCATACAGTAGGAGTGTCCATAGGTACTTGGGGACACAGTGTGGACAACCGTGGGGGCGGGAGAGTCCTCTTTACATCTCGGACTCCCACGCTCGAACTTGTGACATGCCCTGGCGAAATGATGCAAGAGTCTGCATTTGCCATAGCATTTCGCTCTCGCCGGACACTCCCTGGCCTTATAGCGGTGCTTCGTGGACCCCCAACCCATGCACATGGCCGTTGCCGGGGCAGACCTCATTTTTACAGCATTGGCGTGGTCCCCATCACCTTCCATGCTATCATCACTATCTGGGTCCACTGGCTGCGCCGTCAACTGTGATTCAATATGGCGATGTAGCACACTCTCACTCAACTCCCGTGATAGCTTATCCACTGCCTCCATCTGTTGAGTTAACTCGATGGCTGTAGAAAGCGTCAGTTCACCCGAGAACATGAGTAGTTTTGACCTGATGGCAGGGCAGATAGTAAGTTCCGCCAACTGGTCACGAACCATCTCCTCCTCCAACCGTCTGAACTGGCAGTCGCTAGCCAGCAGTCTCAGGTCTTCCACGAACCGTTGCACCGACTCGCCAACCCATTGGTAGTGCTGTCGAAACTGAATCCTATGAACAATGACATTTTCCGGGGTGCGAAAATGATGTACCATTAGCTCCACCACTTCTTCAAAACTATCACAGTCACCCAACGTACTCAAAATTCGCTGTCCCTCCATTCCTAGGTTATGGACCAACAAAGCACAAGCCCTCAATTTCTCCATGTGCCTGAGGTCCAGTGCCACCAAGTACGTCTGGAACGTGGAAAACCACCTCGACCAAGGGACGGGTGGCTCACCGGGAAGCTCCAAAAATGGCTGAATAGAAGTCACACACACGTCCATACCTGTTTTTATCTTCATTGCCAAATGTTATGTCGGTAACAGGATCCAAGGACGAGGCAAAGTGTAGGACTGAACACACATTTATTAATAGGTACTGTTCAGATTACAAGCGCATCTGCCAGGCAGAGAGGTAGTTAAGAGACCGCCCCTCCTGCCCACTGCCCTCTTATACCCACGGGTGGCGGCGGAACCGGAAGGGTGGAGCCACCACCCATACCACACAAATAAGAGCCTAAACTCCAAGACAGCACTTTGCAAATTATTTTAAGATAGACATTCATAAGTGAGATGGGATGGTAGCTGGATGGAAGTGTAGGTTCTTTTCCAGGTTTAAGGAGCAGGATAATAGTAGTTAAGTTCATATTTGGAGGGATTACATTATCTTCTTTAATTTGGTTCACCATTTTATAGAAAGTAGGTGCCATCACAGGCCAGAATTCTTTATAAAATTCTACTGGAAAACCATTTGGTCCTGGAGCTTTGCTGCTTAGGATGTGCTTAAATGCCTCCTGGAGTTCGGACACCAGAAGAGGTGCATCCAGAGCAGCAATCTGTTCATTATTTAATTGTGGTAAGTTAACATTGTCCAGAAATTTATTTATCTCTGAGTCAGATGGGTTAATCTGAGATGAGTAGAGGTTTTCATAAAACTTTCTGAAGGAGTTATTTATTTCTTCAGGCTCATGGGTAATATTTGCAGTCGTATCCTTAATAGAGTGGATGTTTGTTTTTTCTTTATTCAATTTAAGCTGGTTAGAAAGCGATCTCCCTTATTTATTACTGTGTTTAAACTTCTCAAGATGCAGTCTTTGTATTAAAAACTGTGTCTTTTTGTTTGCAATTTCTTTTAATTCCAGTTTTAATTTTCTCAGATTAAGTAGCTGTTTCTGTAGAGAAACGACACAGGTTGTCTCCAGTGATTTCATTTTCTGTTCTAACTCCAGTACCAGTGCTTTTTCCTTTTTATTCTTACACAAACAGTAAGAGATTATTTTACCTCACATGACTGCTTTTGCTGCTTCCCAAAGAACATACGGCGATATTCCTGGCACATCCTTATAGTCCAGATATGATTCCCACTCTTTATTAAAGCAATTAATAAAGTATTTGTCTTTTAGTAGTGATATACTAAATTTCCAGCTCCTAGTTTTCCTTATAGCTTTCCTATATGCATATAGGTTCTTTGTACTGCATGTGTTTTAAGTATTTTGTTGTATATGTATAGTTCTGAGGATTATTTTGTGTTTAGTATAGTTAACACGGCATTGGTTTTTAGCTTATACATGGACTTTTACTCAGTGGAGGCAGCAGAATAATCCACCTTGCCGTGGGGGGGGGGGGGGGGTGGACGGCAGTCCACCCATCCCCCTAGTTTTAATGGTTTTGGTGTGAATGTGTTAGGCCACTTATGTTATTTTTTATTGTTTTTATTTTGTGTACTTTATTGATCCCCAGAGGGGAAATTCAGGGCATCCACCTGGATAGATGAAGCAGCCATGGTAAGGCACTATCCGGCACTTCACCATTCACACACACATTCACACCTAAGGCCACTTTAGAATCTCTAATTAACCTAACCTGCATGTTTTTTGGCCTGTGGGAGGAAACTGGAGAAATCCCAGAGTAAACCCATGCAAACACGGGGAGAACATGCAAACTTCTCACAGATCACTGTTGGTCAGGGGCTGGGATCGAACCCGGGATCCCATGACCAAGGGTGAGTTGCTGTGCTGCCACAGTGCTAACCACTGCTCTACCACACTGCCCATGTTGTTATATTGTTAACAGCCTAAACTAGGGCTTGCAGGTGGACTACCGCACAGCCTGCACAGCATGGTGGATTATTTTGCCACCAATATCTGAAGAAAAGTCCTTCATTAAACTAAAATATTATACTATTTTCGTTATTTTAGTGCATGATTTGGGTCCTAAATTGGGGTGTGTCTGAATTGTGTACATGTGTTTTGGACTTTTGTGAGGCGGGGGGTGGGGGGAATGTTGTATATAGTTTAGACTTTTCTTTGTGAGGTACGGGTGGTGGCTCCACCTTCCGGTTCCGCCACCACCAGTGGCAATAAGAGGATAGTGGGCAGGAGGGCGGTCTCTTTGCCACCTCTTCTGCCTGATGGCTGCACCTGTGTAATATTGTGCCTCTTTAATAAACATGTGTTCAGCTCGACACCTGGCCTCGTCCTTGGCTCCATATACGGACATAACACATCACATACATATGCACAAGAATATCTGACCCAATTTACTTCTTATGTCTCAGTGAACAAACCCCTTTTGTCACTATAAGGGCCCATTTTGACAGCATGGAGCTCGTTGAGAGATTGGACCATTTTTTGATGTTTGGGGTCGTTTGGAAGATCCTTACTGTGATGTATTAAATATTATTATTATTATTATTATTATTATTATTATTATTATTATTATTATTATTATATTAGTGTGTGTCATAGGTGATGGCTCCACCTTTCCGGTTCCGCCGCCACCCAGGGTATAAAAGGCCAATGCGGAAGAGGAACAGTCTCTTTATGACCAGACCTCTGCCTAGACGGGAGCGCCTTTGGTTTACTGTGAGTTCATAAAAAAATTCATGTTCTACTGCACCTTCAGCCTCATTATTGGAGTCTTGGTTATGGACATAACATTTGGCGACGAAGATAAAGCAACGGATAAAGGAGTTTCCAGTATTCGGCCGTTTTTGGAGCTTCCTGGCGAGCCACCGGTTCCATGGGTGAGGTGGTTCGCCCCATTTAAGAATTACTTGGTGGCGTTGAACCTCAGCGAATTGGAGAAACTACATGCACAAGCGATACTGGTCCATAATCTCGGCATGGAAGGGTAACGTATTCTCAGCACTTTGGGTGAGAGTGATAGTTTTGAGAATGTGGTTGAGCTAGTGGTGCGCTATTTTCGTGCTCCTAAGAACGTCATTGTCCGGAGGATCCAATATCGACAGCGGCCGGGGGAGTCAGTGCAACGGTATGTTGTGGACCTGCGCCAGCTGGCTAGAGATTGCCAATTCGGGGCTTTGGAGGAAGAAATGGTCCGCAATCAGTTAACGGAACACACGCTATGTTCTAAGGCACGGTCAAGACTCCTCATGCACTCCGGTGAGCTGATGTTAACCATGGCTGTGGAGATAGCTCAGCAGTATGACGCAACGGATAAACTATTAAAGGACCTTGGTGAGAGAATGAGGTTGAGGCAACCTGACTCACAGTCAGCGGCACAGGCTGTGGACCCGGGTAGCGATGATAACGCAGAAGACAAAGAAGACTACACTACAACTATTAAAATAAGATCTACCCCGGGATTGCCCAGATGTTTGGGCTGCGGATCCACCAAGCACCGATATAAGGCAAGAGAGTGACCGATGAGGGGCAAACGCTGTAGCAAGTGTGGACTCCTACATCATTTCGCCAGGGCCTGCAAAAAGTTTGAGCGAGGGGAACGGCGACGCGGAGCGGATTCCCCGGCCACAACTCCTACGGTTATTCACACCGTCTCCCCGAGCACAGATGGCCGCATATACTGTGAGGTGATTCTGGATGGCGTGGGAGTGCCGTTACTGGTTGACATGGGCACAGCGGTATCTGTGTTGAACTGGTCTACTGTGAGGAGTTTGTTCCAGCATTACCGTGTGAGACGACTGTCAACGCCATTTTATGGCTATAGAGGAAATAAGCTGGCCATCGTGGGTTCGCTGGTGTTGACGGCAAGGTACAAGTCGGCAGTGGTGTCCAATATCCAGTTCATGGTGACTGTCAGCGGGTCCAACATGATGGGCTGCGACCTGTTCTATGGATTGGGCTTCACGATCACCAGTGGCATCGGAGAGAAGTGGTCGAGCTGTGGTTTGTGGGACCGGCTGGTTCCGTGTGTGGTGGATGATGCGGTATGGGACGAATATTGGCCTAGTATTCTGGGAGATGGACAGGACTAATCCCACCCAGGGCCATCGTGGGAGGGTTCCGGTGCTAGGGTCCAAGCTACCCTGGATGTGGGAACTGGGTGGCACGGGGGAATCCCCGGGACGGCGGGTGGAGCTAAAAGGATGGCTCCCTCTGCTTCCGGAGTTCGGCTGGGAGATACCGAGAAGCAAGGGGCTACAACGACTTCATCAGGGTTACAAATGAAGGAGAGCGGGGCAGGACCGGCTGGCATGGTGAACTGACGTGCCACACAGGAGCACTGGAGGCCAAGTCGGGATTCTTGAGGGGTCACTGGTGTGGTTTGAACCAGTGAGGAGACCTGGTGTAGACGTCGTGGACATTGGAAGCCGAGTCAAGCTCCTCTGGGGGTCGCTGACGTGGTTCGACCCAGGGAGGAGGCTCAGCTGAGAGGGATCCATGGCAAGCGGAAACGACGAGAGGGACCAGGAATGGCTGCAGGTGGTGGCCATTCGGGAGGATGGTTATCTTCAATTGTCCGATAACTCATGAAGACACCCCAACAAGCTGTGGCGTTCCAACGAGGAGAAGAAGGTGTCGGGACAGGCCAGCGATTCCACTGCGACCAGGGTCAGCGATCCACCAAGAGGCGACCGTCCCACCAATCCGCCAACGGGCTAAACTCCCCCGCTTTGGCGGCGAAACCCTGCTGGACGACTATTCAATTCAATTCAATTCAACTTTATTTATATAGCGCCATTTCACAACAACAGTCATCTCATAGCACTATCAACTGTAGGGGGGACCCCCACAGTTGCAGAAAGACCCCAGCAATCAGGCGATCCCCTGTGAGCAAGCACTTGGCGACGGTGGAGAGGAAAAACTCCCTTTTAACAGGAAGAAACCTCCAGCAGAACCAGGCTCAGGGAGGGGCAGTCATCTGCTGCGACTGGCTGGGGGGTGAGGGGATAGAGAAGAGGAAAAGAACAGACATGTAGAGAGCAAACAGCACGATGGGGACTCAATCTATGGGAGAGAACAAACAAATGTTAATGACCAGCAAAAAAAAAATATTTCATAGAGAGTGAGGAAAGGAGTGAGGCCCAGTGCATTACTGGAGGTCCCCCGGCTGACTAAACCTATTAGCAGCATAACTAAGGGAGGGTTCAGAAACACATGATCCCTCCCTAATTGTAGGCTAGATCAAAAAGGTAGGTTTTAGCCCTATTCTTAAAAACAGAGATCGAGTCTGACTCCCGAATCCAGATTGGCAGCTGATTCCACAGGAGAGGAGCTTGATAACTGAAGGCTCTGCCTCCCATTGTACTTTTGGAGATTCTAGGTATTACAAGTAATCCTGCATTTTGAGAGCGTAGTGCTCTGTTAGGATAATACGGTAGTATCAGATCTTTTAAATAAAAAGGAGCCTGATTGTTTAGAGCTTTGTAAGTGAGAAGAAGGATTTTAAACTTAATTCTAAACTCTATGGGAAGCCAATGAAGGGAGGCCAGAACCGGAGAGATATGATCTCTCTTTCTAGTACCTGTTAAAACTCTTGCTGCAGCATTTTGGATCAGCTGAAGACTTTTTAAAGATGTTTTAGGACAGCCTGATAATAAAGAATTACAATAATCTAATCTCGAGCTAACAAAAGCGTGGATCAGCTTCTCAGCATCACTCTGAGAAAAGATGCTCCTAATCTTGGCAATATTACGCAAATGATAGAAGGCAGTCTTAGAAACAAATTTAATATGTGAATTGAAGGACAAATCCTGATCAAAAATAACTCCAAGGTTCCTCACAGAGCTATTAAGAGAAAGAGTAACTGCGTCCAAACTGAAAGTTTGATTTGGAAAGGAATTTCTAAGGTTTTTTGGACCAACAAGAATGACTTCATTCTTATCCGAATTTAAAAGCAGGAAATTACAAGTCATCCAAGCTTTGATTTCCTTAAGACAGGCTTCTAACTTGGCTAATTGATTAGTATCATCTGGCTTCATTGACAGGTATAATTGTGTGTCATCTGCATAACAATGAAAATGTATACAGTGCTTTCTAATAATGTTGCCTAACGGAAGCATATATAAACTAAAAAGAGTAGGGCCTAGCACAGATCTCTGTGGAACTCCATGACTAAGCTTTGAGCTGAAAGAAAACTCATCATTTACATGAACAAACTGGAACCTATCAGATAAATAAGATCTAAACCACTGCAACGAAGTTCCATTAAGTCCAACATAGTGTTCTAATCTATCAAGTAGAATATTATGATCAATAGTATCAAAAGCTGCACTAAGATCTAAAAGGACAAGTACAGAAACTAGTCCATTATCAGATGCAATGAGGAGGTCATTAGTGACCTTCGCTAAGGCTGTTTCAGTACTATGATGGATTCTAAACCCAGATTGAAACTCTTCAAGTACACCATTTCCCTGCAGGTGGTCAAATAATTGCGTAGCAACAACTCTTTCTAAGATTTTTGAAATGAAAGGGAGATTAGAGATTGGTCTATAGTTAGCTAAAGCTCCTGGATCTAGCATTGGCTTTTTAAGTAAGGGTTTAATTACAGCCGTTTTAAAAGCCTGCGGTACATGGCCTAAAGTTAATGAAGAATTGATTATATGAAGAATAAAGCTACCAATAAGTGGGAAGACGTCTTTAAATAACTTGGTAGGAATAGGATCTAAAAGACAAGTTGAAGGTTTGGATGAGGAAACTACTTTGTCTAACTCACAAAGGTCGATTGGAGTAAACTCATCAAGACAGACATCAATAGAAGGAGTTGTAGTAGTTACAGTATTTAAGTTAACTGTGGGAAGAATCTGATTGATTTTATCTCTGATGGATGAAATTTTATTATTGAAAAAGTTCATAAAGTCCTGACTAGTAAGTTCTAAGGGGATGCTAGGATTGACAGAGTCCTGACTCTTTGTCAACCTGGCTACAGTACTGAAAAGAAACCTGGGATTATTCTTGTTCTCTTCTATTAATGCAGAGTAATAACTCGTTCTAGCTTTTCTAAGAGATTTTTTATAAATTAAAAGATGATTTCTCCAAGCTAAATAGATTTCATCTAAATTAGTAGAGCGCCATTTTCTTTCTAATTGACGAGTCTTCTGTTTTAAGCTACGAGTTTCTGTGTTGAACCAAGGAGTTAAAAATCTCTGATTAGACTTTTTCTTTTTTAAGGGGGCCACCAAGTCTAGAGCCTGATGCAGAGAAGCTGAAACACTATCCACCATATTATCAATTACAGAAGGAGCAAGCTGTCTATAGCTTATTTCCGTTGTGTTGACACATGGCATAGAGGAAACAATCTGCATAAATTTGGAAACAGCATCATCTGAGAGGCATCTACTGTGATAATATTTTTCTTTAGGAGCCAAATAGTCAGAAATAGTAAAATCAAAGGTTAACAGACAATGGTCTGACAGTACAGGGTTATGAGGAGACACTACAAGATTTTCTATTTCTATGCCATATGTCAGAACAAGGTCCAATGTATGGTGGAGGTAATGAGTAGAATTTCCTACTTTCTGAGAAAACCCAATCGAGTCTAATATTGAATTAAAAGCCACATTAAGGCAGTCACTATCTACATCCACATGTATATTAAAGTCCCCTACTATAATTATTCTATCAGATTTCAACACTAAATCAGCTAAGAAATCAGCAAATTCGGATAAAAATTCTGAATAGGTTGATGGGGGACGATAAACAATGGCAAATAAAATTGGGTTTAACCTGAAATTGCTAAAGTGCCCAATACTGAGGACCAGGCCCTCAAAGGAATTATAACATGTTTTTTGCTTTACATTAACTAGTAATTTGGAATGGTAAATTGTTGCTACTCCTCCTCCACGACCAGAACTTCTGGGATTTTGACAGTTTAAATAACCAGAGGGGGTTGATTCATTTAAACCAACATAATCCTCTTGTCCTAACCAAGTCTCTGTAAGGGAAATTAAATCAATCTGATGATCAATTAACAGATCATGGACTAACAGAGACTTGGGAGTTAGAGACCTAATATTTAACAAACCACATTTAATTTTTAAATTATGAGGAGGAACAGAGGCCAAATCATTCAATTTAGAGGCTTTATGTTTAATTTGAGTTTTACCAATATTTTGCTTTATCACTTTGGGATGCTTATACATTATATTTTTATTCACTTTGGAGGGAGCAGACAACGATTCTCTGATGGGGAAGACAGGGGCTAAGCTGAGGGGTGGCGGATGAAGAGGAGCTGCAGAGAGGCGTGTAAGACTACGACTCTGCTTCCTGGTCCCAACTCTGAGTAGTCATGGTTTTGGAAATTTGGATAAAAAAGATGCCAGATTGTTAGATAAATGAGAAGCACCATCCAAAGTGGGATGAATGCTGTCTCGTCTCATAAGACCAGGTTTTCCCCAAAAAGAGCTCCAATTGTCAATGTAGCCCACGTCATTTTTAGGACACCACACAGACAGCCAGCGGTTCAAGGATGACGAGCGACTAAACATGTCATCACTGGTCAGATTGGGGAGGGGCCCAGAGAATACTACAGTGGCAGACATCGTTTTTGCAAACTCACACACTGATTCTATATTAAGTTTCGTGACTTCCGACTGCCGGAGACGGATGTCATTAATGCCGGCGTGAATAACAATTGTGGAATATTTACAGTTACTTTTAGCCAGCATTTTCAAATTTGACTCGATGTCGCCTGCTCTGGCCCCAGGAATACATTGGACTATGACCGCTGGAGTCTCTAGGTTCACGTTTCTGACTACAGAGTCGCCAATGATCAGAGTTTTTTCCTCAGCGGGTGTGTCGCTGAGCGGGGAAAAACGATTAGAAACGTGAACAGGTTGGTGGTGTACCGGGGCTTTGCGACTAGGCTTCCTTCTCACCGTCACCCACCCAGTCTCCTCGCTGCTGAGGAGAGCCGGGGAACCACTGATAGGGGGGCCTAAGCTAGCTAGCTCCGCTGCAGCTAATGGGCGTCCGTCGAGATTAACTGGCGCAGACGGTGTTTCAATGCAGCGGAGCCGGGATTCCAAATCAGACAACCTCGCCTCGAGCGCCTCAAAAAGACAACATTTATTACATTTACCGTTATCACTAAAAGAGGCAGAGGTGTAGCTAAACATCTGACAGAGAGAGCACACCAGAGGAGAGGAAAGAGAGGTAGTAGCCATAGCTAGTGGCTAGAGAGCTGGAGAGCAAACCACACAGGCAGACAGCAAAACAGGAAGTGACGATACGTTACCACAAGGAAGTGACGATCCCTCACATCTGGGGAAACTATCTGGTTTCTATCTGGACTATCTGGTCCAGGTCAAGCTGGCTGCTGTGCTGAATGGCTGGACACCCAAAAAGACCGCCATGCAGGTCACGCTGGCCCTGGAGGGCGGGGCTCTCTGCATGCTGTCTGACCTCCTGCCTGAGGAACGTTGCAGCTGGCCAGTGCTACAAGGAGTGGTCTGGAGGCAGTTTGGGAGAGGAGCCAACGTTGAGCATGCCCAGGAACAGCTGGCCAACTGCTGGCGATGCAGCTGAGAGAGCCTGGGAGCCTATGCAGCGGCCATACGGCTGCTGATGTGGCGTGGCTACTCGGATTTCGAGCCGGGGGTGGTGGAGAAGCTCGCCCTCCAGCACTTCATCCGGGGGCTCCGCCTGGCCCGGCTCCAGGACCACATCCGGATTCACGCTGCAAGCAGCTAGGAGACAGCTGTGGCAGAAGCGGAGTGGGTGGGACTGTTGATGGATTATGCAGCTGATGTGTCGTCGCTGTGGCAGAGAGCTTTCCAGGCCACAGCTGAGAGCGAGGAGGAGGAGGAGGAACTGTACCGGACCACAGCAGCGCTGCCAGTGAGAAGATGACAACGGCGGCGTGAGGAAGGGTGCTTCTGCTGGGGGAATCCAGGACACATCTCGCAGTACTGCCCGGCACCCACCCCGCGACAAACCGCCCCCTTGCCGACTTTAAACTAGAGCGAGGTGGTATGGACGGGGACCTGCCGCCTCCCACAGACATTTTCCCCGATGAACTGTCACCATGTTTGGACCAAATTGGACACTCGCTAGGGATGTACCTACAGTGCAGCTTGGACAGCACGCCGATCCGGGCCTTCATCAACACCGGTTCTACCATCTCCCTGGTCCAACCCGGAGTGCTGCCCGGTACGGATGAGGCAGAACCGCAGGGGTGGGAACCCACCGGGCACTGCATCACCACAGCCACCAATGAGCAAGCCAGACTGGGAGGGCAAAGAGTTTTTGTGGTTGGGGTGGCTGGCCAGAATACAAACCACCCATTCTGGCTGGCTGACATTCAAGATCCCTGCATTACTGGACTCGATCTGCTCGCAGCATGGAGAGCAAAAATTGACACCGCCAGATCGTCTCTCCTGCTGGGGGCTCGGACCATCACGCTCTGCAGTGGGACCCAGAGGTGGAACCTGGGGGCCTGCATGATTGAGGGGCTGCCAGAACGGACCAAACTGGGTGGGTCACTGCCAGAACTGAACATAGCAGCGCCACCAGCACGAGCAGAGGGAGCGCAATCACCGACAGAGACAGCAAGGGGGACGCGACAGCGGAGCGGGTCACTGTGTCAGCAGAAACACAACAGGCGGTTGAGGAACTGTTCCAGCAGAGCCGCAGCGGACAAGAATCGGGACAGAGACACCAGCTGTGGGAGCTGTTGGACTGCTACATTGATGTCTTTGCTGCCAAGGATGAGGAGTGTACCCGAACCAGCTTGGTGCAGCACCAGATCGACACTGGTGAGACCAGGCCGATTCGGCTCCGCCCCTGCAGTCTGCCTTTTTCAAGGCAGGCGGAAAAGGCAGATGGCGGCACAACAAAAAATACGGGAAATGCTGGAGGCGGATGTTATTGTGCCCTCCAGCAGCCCCTGGGCGGCACCGGTGTTCTGGTTAAGAAGAAGGACGGTCCGTGGCAGTTCTGTATGGATTACCCGCGCCTGAATGACATCACCCACAAGGATTTCTACCCTCTGCCCCGCATCTATGGTGTGCTGGATTACATCACTGGCTCCAGCTGGTTCAGCTCGCTGGACCTCCACAGCGGCTATTGGCAGGTAGAGCTGTCACCGGAGGCCCGCCAGAAAACAGCCTTCTCCATCAGGCAGGGATTGTGACAGTTCAAGGTGATGCTGTTTGGACTTTGCAACGCCCTGGCCACCTTTGAATGTCTGATGGAGTGAGTGTTGGCTCACGTACCCCGGAGCCACTGCATTGTTTACCTGGATGACCTACTGGTTCATGCAGCTGACTTTGATGGTGCCCTGTCCAACCTCCGGGAAGTATTAGATGCCATCCAACAGGCCGGGCTGCGGCTGCACCCTTGGAAATGCCACTTATTTTGGCAAGAAACCACCTTCCTGGGCCACGTCGTCAGTGCAGCGGATGTCGCCACCAATCTGGAGAAAGTCGCAGCGGTGAAAAACTGGCCAGTGCCGCGGGATGTGGGAGAGTTATGGAGTTTTCTCGGACTGGCCTCCTATTATAGGAGGTTTGTGAAGGATTTCACCATCATCGCCAGCCTGCTGCATCAGCTGACACAGAAAGGCCACACGTTTGAGTGGATTGAGAACTGTGCTGCTGCCTTTTCCCGGCTTCACTTGGCGCTCATCGGAGCCCCTGTCCTGCAGTTTCCCGACCCGAACCGCCCTTTCATCGTGGACATGGATGCCAGCAACCAGGGCATCGGGGCGGTGTTATCCCAGGAGGGAGAACACGGAGAGCAGGCAGTTGCTTTTTTCAGCTGCACTCTCAGCCGAGCTGAAAGGAATTATTGTTTTACTCGCCAAGAGCTGCTGGCAGTCATCCAGGGGCGTCACCATTTTTGCCCATATGTGTACGGGGGGGGGGGAGTTTCAGCTCAGGACGGATCATGCTTTGCTGACCTGGCAACTGAATTTTAAAGAGCCAGATGGACAGTTGGCAAGATGGCTGGAGGCACTGTAGGATTATGATTTTCAGATTGTGCATTGGGCAGGCCGCCTCCATGCCAATGCTGACATGCTGTCTTGGCGTCCCTGTGTTGCGGAGGACTGTCAGCAATGCCAGCGAGCAGAGGACCGAGACCAAACCGTCCCACGGGCTGCTGCTCTCTGGACCACTGTGAGCAGGAATAACACAGTGGCGCAAAGCTCCTCCTCGGATAATCAGGCAGCTCTCCCCAGCGATGATGTCACAGAGACCATTGGCATACAGCAGCTGCAGAGCGAGCAGGATAGAGATCTGGTCATCTGCCGGGTTTGGCAGTGGCTGGATGCAGGCCAGCGGCCTGCCTGGGAGGCTGTGTCTGCACTGGACCCAGAGACCAAGGCCCTACATTCCCAGTGGACCAATCTCCGCTGTTATGGGAGTGTTGTGTATCGGCAGTGGCAGACTCCAGCTGGGCAGCGTCATGTCTGGCAGCTGCTGGTTCCCCGGCAGCTCCGTCCCAACATGCTCCAGTTGGTCCATGGGGCGGTGGGGGCGGGCTACTTTGGGGTGACGAAGACTCTGCAGTGTCTTTGGGCCCAGTTCTACTGGCCTGGATGTTGCCAGGATGTAGAGCTCCATGTCCACCACTGCGATACCTGCATGGCTCAGAAAGGGCCAACTCAACAATCCCATGCCCTCTTGCAGCAGTACCGGGTGGGAGCACCCATGGAGTGGGTAGGAGTGGACATTCTGGGCCCTTTCTCGACCACGGATTGGGGGAACTGCTACGTGCTGGTCACAATGGATTACTTCACCAAATGGCCAGAGGCGTATGTGGTCCCTGATCAGAGTGCCGCCACCACAGCATCAAAGCTGGTGGATGAGATGTTTTGTCGGTTTGGCGCACCGGAGGAGCTGCACAGCGATCAGGGATGGAACTTCAAGACAGAGGTCTTCGGGGAGGTCTGCAGGCAGCTGGGCATCTGGAAGACCCGGACCACCCTGATGCATTCACAGAGCGACGGCCTGGTTGAACGTTTCAATCGGACCCTAACCACCCAGCTCGCCGTCCTAGTGGACCAGCGACAGCGAGACTCCACACGGTGCACGAACTGGCTCGGGAGGCCCTGGCAGCGGCGGGGAGTTGGCAGAAGCGAGCATACGACTCCCGCTGCCAGGGGAGGGACTTTGCACCAGGGGATTGAGTGTGGGTTTTCTGCCTGGAGCGCAAAAAGGGACTGTCGCCAAAACTAGTGAGCCATTGGTCGTGACCGTGCGTGGTCCTACAGAGCCTGTCACATGTAGTGTACAGGGTGAGGCTGCAGAAAAGGAACCGGGTCGTAGTGCTTCACCGTGACCGTCTCGCCCTGTACTAGCCCCGTGGGTGGTAGAGCTGAAGGCTTCATCTGGACCGGATACCCCGGCCGAGGCGTGAATGGACAGTAACAAGCCTATGCGCACTGGTCGCCGACAACGGCGGCCGCCCTGACACCTGGATGGATTTGTGTTGGACTTTATTATCCTGGGGACAGAAACCAGCCCGGGGGGGGGGGGTGGACAGTGTAACGTCAGGGCTGTGATAAGGGGGTGGGAGTCCATGGCATGCTTGCGCCGTAGAGGATTGAAATACTGTATCTGTGTGTTTTAAGCGTTGTTTGTGTGTGCCATTATAACTGTGTAATAAGACCCGTTGTGATAGCGTTGTTTCCCTATATGTGCCAAATCATGTGTCTGTGCCACCATGAGCGAAAGGAGGGCCTGTGTAAATGACCTTCAATCCGTTCCGTGTTGTGAGTGTGTGTTTAAATAAAGCCTGTTTCATCAAAGCCATCTCTCCTTGTGTGAACCCTTGTAACGTCACAGTATACAAAAAGAAAATGTATAAATAAGTAAAACATTTAGGATAGATGACTCATGAAAGTGAAAACACTTATTTCCAATATGGTCTGAGTTACCAGATTATATAGTGGTAGTGTTGCCTTTCGTGATGGGACACTCATTTTTCCTCTTGCTGTGTTTCCAGTTCCTCTGTGTAGAAAGGTGTAACTGCTTCATTGCTCAACAAGCGTGGGAATCGAGTTACAGAGTGAGTGCCCTGTTGAGGGGGGAAAAAAATGCAATTTGTGTGACTCTCGCGATACAGTTGTCCTTTTGCATTGATGTCTATTGTGAGAGTTTTTTTATTCTCGCGCGAGTTTGCAACTTTCCCACGCCTGCTGTTTTGGCGTCTTCTCCTCTTGAAACGGTCGCCCCTCCTTCCCCAGTTTCTCACCCCTTTGCCCCGTCATACCACCTCCATCACTCCCCGCTCCTTTTCTCTCCCTTCCAGTCTGGTTCTTGTCTTGTGCCGCCGGCTCTGGCGAAGGGGGCTGGGGGAGGGATCTCGCGATTGTTGGGACTTTTTTTTTTTTTTTTTTTACTCCGGGGGAGAGTTATTTGGAAGATGGCGCCCGTTGTAACGGGGTATGTACTGAATTTTTCAAAGCATGATGTTGTTTTAAAAGTATTGTGTTACTTTTGGTGGAAGGTTGATGGCCGGTGTTGATTCGAGGCGATGTTTTTGGGCGGCTGCCCTCCTGTCTGGCTCTCGGCTCACGCCACACCGCTCTCTGCTGCCTTGTGGCTCGATGCGTGCCTATTCTTCCTCCCAGCATCTGCCCGATCTCTCAGTCGTTTATTAAACTGTAGAGCCATATCAGCTAACGTTGCAGCAATTTTCGCTTATAAAGTTTTCGCCTATATGTTTTCTTCTCTTTTTGGTCCTTTTTAGTTCTGCTTTTTTTTTTTACAGGCTGATGGTAGTAAACTGTGTGGTATGCTCGCAAGCTGTTCAAGAGTGCAGCATCTTCAATTTCAGAGAGCTACTCTGTGGATTGAGTCGTTAAAACAAACTTTTACTAAATTATTAGCATTTATTTATTTATTCATTTTACGTTATCATCAAGTCAGAGAAACGAGAACATGTTCATATTGCAACTGCATTATTGCACCCCATTATTATATTATCACTATGCAACGAAATCCATTTCAGAGCAAAAATGATATTGAAACAAGGCCAGTGATTCTTATTTAACGAAGCCCTTGAAGCATTTCACGTGTGACTGAATGTCAGGGCAGTAGTAACTAGTTACATTTACTCATCTACTCAAGTAACTTGTAAAACTGCTCTTTTTTGCAGTACATGTATTAAGGCCACATAAAAGATGTATTTTTTATTATTTGATTTTTGAGAATAAAGTCAAATTTTGGAAAAAAAGGCACAATTTTGGGAATAACTTCAAAATTTGAGGAAAAAGTAAACAATTTGAGAATAAAGTTGGCATTGTATTTCAAGAAAGAAGTCAAAAGTCAGAGAATAGAAACAAAATAGTGTTTTGAGAATAAAACCAACATTTGAGAGTAAGGTATGGCAGCTTGGTGGGTAAGTGGTTACTGCTGTTGCCTCATAGCAAGAATGCTATGAGGTCCTGGGTTTGAGCCCAAGAACTGGCCAGCTGGGGAGCTTTCTGTGTGGAGTTTGCATGTTTTCCCCGTTTTTGCCGCATACTCAGGTTTCCTCCCACAGCACAAGAACATACGCGTTAGGTTAAATGGCATTAACTGGGGATAAATTGACCTCAGGTTTGAATGTGAGAGTGAATGGTTGTCTCCCTGTGATGGAATGGTAGTCTCTCCAGGGTGTACCCCACCTCTCACCCAAAGATGCTAGGATAGATGCCAGCCCCCACCCCGTGACCCAAAAGGATTAAGCAGTTAAGAAAATGGATAGATAAATGGAGGTTGAAATACTGTCTTGAGAATAAAGACAAAATTTTGAGGTAAAAAGATTAAGAATAAAGTCAGTATGCTATTTTTTGAAAATAAAGCCGAGAGGAAAGCAAGAAAAAAGGTTTGAATCACACAAATAACACAGAAAAGCCCCAACAATCAAGTGATACTTTAAGCAAGCACTTAGGCAATGGTGGGAAGGAAAACTCCCTTATAGGAAGAAACCTTCATCAGAACCAGGCCCAAGAATCTGCTGTGACTAGTTTTTTTTTTTTTTTTTTTTGGGGGGGGGGGGGTCACAGATGTAAAATCTAATCAAAAGCTTTGTCAGATAGAAAGGTTTTCAGCTTAATTTCAAGAAGTTCCTTCTCACTCGAGTAATTTTTTGATAACTACTCTTATTTGTATTTGTAAGCAACACTGTATCTCAGTGCAGGGAGTCAGATTGTGGAATGCTTTTGGACCTGAATTAAAATCATGTACAACGCTTGGACAATTTAAACAAAAACTAAAGGAAGAAATACTCTAAACATATATACAGAATGACATGTAAAATCACATAAGAATTTTCATATTCAGTCTGTGTTCTCTTGCTTAGTTTTTTGTCACGTCTTGTCTTAGCTTTGTTCTGAATTGTAATCACTCTTATTTTATTTTCCTTTTGAATTCTTAGATGGAATATGGGTGGGCAATATAAGCTGCGGCTTCTGCCATCACCCATTTTGGATAATTTGTGTTGAACTGTATAATCCGAGGAGTTATTATTTAATTTGACCTTGTTAGATTTTAGACATGGACAAAATTGTTGGTACCCCTCTGTTAATGAAAGAAAAACCCACAATGGTCACAGAAATAACTTGAATCTGACAAAAGTGGTAATAAATAAAAATTCTATGAAAATTAACCAGTGAAAATCAGACAATGCTTTTGAATTGTGGTTCAACAGAATTACTTTAAAAAACAAACTCATGAAACAGGCCTGGACAAAAATGATGGTACCCCTAGAAAAGATTGAAAATAATGTGACCATAGGGGTCATGTTCAACCAAGATGTGTCCTCTAATTAACATCACAGGTGTCTACAAAGTTGTAATCAGTTAGTCGGCCTATTTAAAGGGTGACATGTAGTCACTGTGCTGTTTGTTGACATGGTGTGTAGCACACTAAACATGGACCAGCGGAAGCAAAGGAGAGAGTTGTCTCAGGAGATTAGAAAGAAAATTATAGACAAGCATGTTAAAGGTAAAGGCTATAAGACCATCTCCAAGCAGCTTGATGTTCCTGTGACTACAGTTGCACATATTATTCAGAAATTTAAAGGTGACGGACATTGACATTTTTTTATTGAACCAATCAACTGATTGTATGAAAATATTCCATTCTTCCCATTCCCCTGATTTAATATGTGTCACCATCCTCCATAAATGAAATTAATTGGTCATAGCCCATCTTTCACTCAGTGATGCTGCAGTACCGCCATCTCCCGATAGGTGCGTGCAGCCTTCACGTCAATTCGGTATGAAAAAAAATTGCAGAACGAGAGCAAAGTGATTCGGACAGCGATTATTTTCTAGAGTTTGACGACCTCAATATAAATGATTACAAATGATTACATTAACAATGAAGACGTTTTGGGTGGTGTGTGGCCTGTCAGCCTTATTTGTTCGAGGCAGAGGGAGAGTAGGAAGACGCAACACGGACGGGAAAAGAACACGTTTACGATCGGCTGTAAGATATTTCTAGGTAAAAGATGCTTACAAATATTTTTCTTTGGCGACATGCATGGTCACACACTTAATTTTAAAAATAAAACTACCCATTGGTCACTCGCTGCATCTTCTCAGCCGCTGATTAGCACCTGCTGGTCTGTGCGCAGCTGGAGCTGATGAGACAGATGAGCGGCCGTCATCGTCCACACGAGTGAGTTTATAAACAATAATTATTCATTTGATTTAATTTCCCTGATGAATTATGAAGAAACCATTCAATACATTCAATAATCAATGCAAACGGAATAATCAATGCCAACCCCATATTTTTCAGGCGATACAGATTCATAGTGTTGGGGATTTTTTTGGAGAAGAAGTGAGGGTTATGTTGCCTGCCTGTGCGGTGAGCCTCATCAGAGAAACATTCCCATCTCATCACTACAAGGGATTTTGCCTACCAAGATTAGATTTGTGAACAATGTTATTTAAATAAAGTTTTGTAAAATCATATATTGAGTTTCTTAATGTTCATGTCAATGTTATAGTTCTCATAGCTCAGCATTCATCAAAGTCACATGTCATATACATTTCAATAATTTTTCTACCATTTTATGGTATAAATTTGGATTTACATAAAAGTCCTGTTCATCAGGTTCCTCTGCTTGGTCAGAAACATCAACATTGAGTGACAGTTGATAAAATCTGCAAAAAAAGTAGATCATAATTTTATCCAAGAGGTCTCAAATTGGATTACATACATAGAAATATAAATTGATCAAACAGGCACAACCACCTCCCTATACAGCACTGAATATTTCATATTTGATGAGTATGAACACCCTAATATGCTAATATTTGATAAGTTGGTAAGGCAATGCAAACCATGGCTTGGAATTCATTTAAGATGTTTAGTAAACATTTGCAGTGAATATTAAAAATAAAAAACTTACCCTGTTTCCTTCTCGTGTTCTGACAGTTGATCGCAACTGTCACTGACCCCGTTCTCAGAGTCACACTTGGAAATCGAGGCATATATAGTTGGAATAGCCGTTTTCTTTATCAGCAATCTTTTGGCAAATTTCATTTCAAATTGACATGTCTGGCCCAGGAAACACGCACGCAGGCTCAGGATAGATTTAACAGCTTTATTCAACAAGCAGGTGTGTGTGAATGGATTTATGGGGATGTGCTGATGAGGGGCAGGTGTGCGTGCAGCTGAAGCCGCTGAGGAGCGGCGAGTCGTGACACAAATTGCATCTTATTCTCGAAATCGCTGTCAACGAAATCTCTACTGCACATTTTTGGTGTTTTACCGACATAAGTCCATTTTTTTTTGCGTTTTCTGAACGAATTTCACCCATGCCGTTCTGATTTTCACAGGGACGGGACATTCAAAAACACTCACAGCATGCTCCTCTGGTATAACGTCGCACCCGTACACAACACAACGACAAACCATAATTAATTTGATTCCTGAAATCCTAATGTTAATAAATAATCTATTTGTAATCCAAAAGTATTCCGAGAAATATCCGTAATCGCCGATTTTAAAATGTAAACAAATAAAAAAAAGCAATGTCCGCTGACTGTGTGCCACACCGAAATGACGTCACACAGTCAGTGGCCATTTTAGACGCTGATCTTGGCTGGGTCAGACAGCTCTCCACAACAGCGTACTTCAAGAGCGCATTGTCACCTTATGCGACATACGTTGACACCAAAACATGTGGGGTTCCAATTAGCTCGTCTCAGACAACAATTGGAGATATGATTTAGTGATTTTGAGTTTTCGTCTGTCCGTCACTTTTAAGATCCACGGGACTGTAGCCAACCTCCCTGGACGTGGCCGCAGGAAGGAAACTTGATGAAAAATGGAAGAGACGGATAATACGAATGGTAACAAAAGAGCCCAGAACAACCTCTAAACACATTCATGGTGAACTCCAAGGTCAAGGTACATCAGTGTCAGATCGCACCATCCGTCGTTGTTTGAGCCACAGTGGACTTCATGGGAGATGACCAAGGAGGACACCACTGTTGAAAACAAATGATAAAAACATATTCATCATATTATATATAACATTATATATAACATATAACATATTCACAAACATTATGGAAAATAATATCAGGAGTGGGCTTTTATTGAATGATATCAGTGACCACCTGTCGATTTTTGTTGTCTATCAATGTGATTATAGGAAGAAAAAGTGTACCAAAAATATTAAATATAAAAGAATAAGAACTGAAGAATCAATGTATTTACTGACAAAGGAATTATTAATACAAGATTGGAAGATAGTTTATGATGAAAATGATATAAATAAAGCATGTGATAAATTTTTACAAATATTTCAATCATTGTACAATAAAAACTGTCCTATAAAACAATACAGTGACAGACAAAAAAAAATATTCCTTGGGTCACCAAGGGGTTAATAAATGCATGTGAAAAGAAGAATACATTATATAAACAATTCATTAAATGCAGAAAGGTGGAAGCTGAGATCAATTATAAAAGATATAAAAATGAGCTTACTAATATAATGAGGACCTGTAAGAAAGAATATTACAACAGAATATTAGAGGATAACAAAAATAACTTAAGAGGAATATGGCAAGTACTCAATGGGATTATTAGTAATCGACCTAAGAATGCTAATTATCCAGAATATTTTATTGAAAAGGGCAATTTGATAAATAATATGGAGGATGTGGTCAGTGGTTTCAATAAATTTTTTGTAAACGTTGGTCCTGAATTAGCAAAATCAATAGTGACAGCAGAAACAAACAACAGTGGTTCTGTAAATGAAATAGAAGATAGAAATCCAAACACAATCTTTTTGGGTGCAGTTACTGAAAAGGAAATTATCGAGACTGTGAGTAAATTTAAGAACAAAAAATCAACGGACTGGAATGAAATTGACATGACAATAGTGAAAAAAGTAATTGAAGGAATTGTTAAGCCACTCACCCACATCTGTAACCTGTCATTTCAAACTGGTAAATTTCCAGACAAAATGAAAATAGCAAAAGTAATACCTCTATACAAAACAGGAGACAGTCATTGTTTCACAAATTACAGGCCAGTCTCTTTATTCTCACAATTCTCCAAAATACTTGAAAAAATCTTCACTAAGAGACTGGATGATTTCAATGAAAAACACAACCTCCTTACAGACAGCCAGTATGGTTTTAGAGCAGATAAATCTACATCTTTGGCACTGATCGAACTTATAGAAGAAATTACTAGTTGTATAGATAAAAAAAAAAATGTTGCTGTAGGTGTATTTATAGATTTAAAGAAAGCTTTTGACACCATTGACCACAGAATACTACTAAGGAAACTGGAAAGGTATGGGATAAGAGGGGTAGGACTGAGTTGGGTGGAAAGTTATTTAAGTAACAGACAACAATTTGTACAAATTGGTGAGCACAAATCACCCTTCATGGACATCACTTGTGGTGTGCCCCAGGGGTCAGTTTTGGGACCCAAACTCTTTGTCTTGTATATAAATGACATATGCCAAGTATCAAAAATTCTGAAATTTATTTTGTTTGCGGATGACACAAATATCCTTTGCACTGGTGAGAATTTGCAGCAGGTTTTAGAGGTGGTCACAACTGAAATGAAAAAGTTAACGCAGTGGTTCAACAAAAATAAATTATCTCTAAATCTAAAAAAAACAAAGATTATGTTGTTTGGAAATTATAAAATAAATCATGAAATAATGGTAACGATAGATGATACCAGAATAGAAACAGTACAGGAAAATAAGTTTCTGGGGGTGACGCTAGACAATAAAATCTTCTGGAAACCTCACATCAGTCACATCCGGGCCAAGTTAGCAAAATGTATAGGGATACTGGGGAAGACAAGACACATCTTGGACTATAAATCATTGGTCTTACTGTACAATTCACTGTTTCTACCTTATCTTAACTACTGTGTAGAAGTCTGGGGAAACACCTAAAAGACCAACCTACAGTCAATATGCACATTACAAAAAAGAGCTATAAGGATAATAAATAATGTAGGATATAGAGACCATACCAATTCGTTGTTTTTAAAGTCACATGTCATAAAGTTCATCGATTTAGTTAAATTTAAGACAGCACAAGTAATGTACAGGGCAATTAATAATCAACTCCCAACTAATATACAAAAAATATTTAAAAAAAGAGACAATGATCATAATTTGAGAGGAGACTTAAACTTTACAAAACCCAAGATACGAACAACCAAGAAAAGTATGTGCATATCTGTCTGTGGGGTGGATTTGTGGAACAGTCTGGAGCCGGAACTGAAACTATGTACAAACAGAAATCAATTCAAAAAGAGGTATAAACATTATTTGCTGAAAGGATATACTGTATGTTAGAAGGGTAGTATTTATATGTACGATTCACTATGCTCACTCTGGGACATTATGGGACACTATGGAATGGTGGGTGGGACAGCACTGTGTATATCTGTGTTGTTTGAGGCTGGTTTTGATGTATGGACATCAATGTATGTTAGGATGGATGGGTGTTAATGTTGATATGTAAAAAATACAGTAAATTGTTTACTTGGGGTCTTAAAGGTGGTAATTTGTATGTAATTCACATGGGTGTATTTATGGAAAAGAGGAGATGGAATTAATAAGTGTTCACTTCTTCCTTCTCCCTTTCGAACACTGTATACTGTTACTTTATTCCATTTGTCATTTGTTTTGTTTTTGTTATACTTTTTTGTTCGAAATAAAGTATCTATCTATCTGTCTGTCTGTCTGTCTGTCTGTCTGTCTGCCTACCTACCTACCTACCGACCTACCGACCTACCTACCGACCTATCTATCTATCTATCTATCTATCTATCTATCTATCTATCTATCTATCTATCTATCTATCTATCTATCTATCTATCTAAAAAGCCAGACTGGAATTTGCCAAACTGCATGTTGACAAGCCACAAAGCTTCTGGGACAATGTCGTATGGACAGACGACACAAAACTCGAACTTTGTGGCAAGGCACATCACCTCTATGTTCACAGACGCAAAAATGAAGCATACCAAGAAAAGAACACTTTCCCTACTGTGAAACATGGAGGAGGTTCTGTTATGTTCTGGGGCTGCTTTGCCGCATCTGGCACAGGGTGTCTTGAATCTGTGCAGGGTACAATGAAATCTCAAGACTATCAAGGTATTCTAGAGAGAAATGTGCTGCCCAGTGTCAGACAGCTTGGTCTCAGTCGCAGGTCATGGGTCTTGCAACAGGATAATGACCCAAAACACACAGCTAAAAACACCCAAGAATTTTTTTTTTTTTTTTTTTTTTTTTTTTTTTTTTTTTTTTGTTACTTATTTGTACCCGTAGGTAGACTTGGTTTGCAGTCTGGTGACAAGCCACCAGGTGCTGGTCGCTGCGTGCGCGAGCGCCCTAAACCTACATGTTTTTGGTGTGCGGGAGGAAACCGGAGAAATCCCGGAGTAAACCCGCGCAACACGGGGAGAACATGCAAACTCCACACAGCTCACTGTTGGTCGGGGGCTGGGATCGAACCCACGATCTCATGATCCCCGCGATCCCCCGGCCGAGGGTAAAACTGTGCTGCCACAGTGCTAAACCACTGCGCCACCGTGCAGCCAGCAAGAATGGCTAAGAGCGAAACATTGGACTATTCTAAAGTGGCCTTCTATGAGCCCTGATCTAAATTCTATTGGACATCTGTGGAAGGAGCTGAAAGATGCCGTCTGGAGAAGGCACCCTTCAAACCTGAGACAACTGGAGCAGTTTGCTCATGAGGAGTGGGCCAAAATACTTGCTGAGAGGTGCAGAAGTCTCATTGACAGTTACAGAAATCGTTTGATTACAGTGATTGTCTCAAAAGGTTATGTAACAAAATATTAAGTTGAGATTGAGATTCAACTTTATTGTCATTACACATGTATGAATACAAGGTAACGAAACGTGACTTGGCATTTGGGCATGCTCTGCAGAGCGCATCCAAGGCCGGGGCAGCCGCTAGGCACCAGTCATAAGTTAAGGGTACCATCATTTTTGTCCAGGCCTGTTTCATGAGTTTGTTTTTTAAAATAATTCTGTTGAACCACAATTCAAAAGCATTGTCTGATTTTCATTGGTTAATTTTCATAGAGTACCTCAAGGCCCTGAATGTTGTTGGGCTGTCATGGTTGACATGCCTCTGCAACATTGTGTGGAGGTTGGGGGCAGTGCCTTTGGCATGGCAAACCGGGGTGGTGGTTCCTCTTTTCAAAAAAGGGGACCGGAGGGTGTGCTCCAACTTTAGAGGGATCACACTCCTCAGCCTCCCTGGGAAGGTCTATGCCAAGGTACTGGAGAGGAGAGTCCGGCTGTTGGTCGAACCTCAGATTCAGGAGGAGCAATGTGGTTTTCGTCCTGGCCGTGGCACATTGGACCAGCTCTTTACTCTCTCGAGAATTCTCGAGGGTTCATGGGAGTTTTCCCAACCAGTTTATATGTGTTTTGTGGACTTGGAGAAGGCATTTGATCGCGTCCCTCGTGGTTTTTTGTGGGGGGTGCTTCGGGAGTATGGGGTATCGGTCTTGTTGTTACGAGCTATTCGGTCTCTGTACTACCATTGTGAGAGTTTGGTTCGTATTGCCAACACTCGGTCGGACTCATTCCCAGTGAGAGATGGACTCCGCCAGGGCTGCCCATTGTCACCGATCCTGTTCATAATTTTTATGGACAGGATTTCTAGGCGCAGCCAGGGATATGGAGGGTGTCATGCTTGGTGACCACAGGATCTCATCTCTGTTGTTTGCAGATGATGTGTTCCTGTTGGCTTCATCCAGCAATGACCTACAGTTCTTCCTGGGACGGTTTGCCGCTGAGTGTGAAGTGGCTGGGATGAGAATCAGCACCTCCAAGTTCAAGTCCATGGTCCTCAGCCAGAAAAAGGTGGATTGTCCTCTCTGGGTTGGGGACAGGCTCCTGCCCCAAGTGGAGGAGTTAAAGTATCTTGGGGTCTTATTCACGAGTGAGGGGAAAATGGAGCGAGAGATTGACAGACGGATTGGAGCAGCATCTGCAGTGATGCGGACGTTGTACCGGTCTGTTGTGGTGAAGAGGGAGCTTAGTTCTAACGCAAAGCTGTCGATTTACCAGTCAATCTATGTTCCTACTCTCACCTATGGTCACAAGCTTACAAGGCTCACCTCTGTAGTCATGAAGTCCTTTGAGCGCCTGGTCCTGTCCCACCTCAAGTCCATCACCACCCCTCTCCTGGACCCGCTGCAGTTTGCCTATCGAGCCAACAGGTCTGTAGACGATGCAGTCAACCTGGCCCTCCACTCCATCCTGCAGCACCTGGACTCCCCGGGAACCTACGCCAGGATCCTGTTTGTGGACTTCAGCTCCGCATTCAACACCATCCGCCCCGCTCTGCTCCGGGACAAGCTGTCCCTGCTCAACGTGCCTGACTCCCTCTGCAGGTGGATCATCGACTTCCTGACGGACCGGAGGCAGCATGTGCGGCTGGGAAAGACTGTCTCAGACTATACTAGCATCAGCACCGGATCACCCCAGGGCTGTGTACTTTCCCCCCTACTCTTCTCCCTTTACACCAACTCCTGCACCTCCAGCCACCAGTCTGTCAAGTTGATCAAGTTTGCGGACGACACCACCCTCATCGGGCTCATCTCCAACGGCGACGAGTCCGCCTACAGGAGAGAGGTGGCCCAGCTGGCGTCCTGGTGCAGCAATAACAACCTGCAGCTGAACGCTCTGAAGACAGTGGAGATGATTGTAGACTTCAGGAAAGTCACTACTCCTCTGCCCCCCCTCACCCTCTCAGGCTCTCCCATCACCACTGCTGATTCCTTCCGCTTCCTAGGCACTACCATCACCAGGGACCTCAAATGGGAGCCGACCATCAGCTCACTCATCAAAAAAGCCCAGCAGAGGATGTTCTTCCTGCGGCAGCTGAGGAAGCTCAAGCTACCCACCAAGATGTTAGTGCAGTTCTACACAGCCATCATCGAGTCCATCCTCACCACCTCCATAACCGTATGGTACGCAGGAGCCACTGCCAGGGACAGACTAAGGCTGCAGCGCGTCGTGCGCACTGCTGAGAAGGTGATCGGCTGCAAGCTCCCATCTCTCCAGGATCTGTACATCTCCAGGACCCGGAGGCGTGCTGGCCGGATCATAGCCGATCCCTCACACCCTGGTCACGTACTGTTTGCCCCCCTCCCCTCTGGTAGAAAACTTCGGTCCATCCAGACTAAAACCTCCCGTCACATGAACAGCTTCTTCCCCTCTGCCATTAGACTGCTGAACACTAAGTGACTTATTGACTCTCGTGCACCATGTACAGCAGCTCAACCAGACTCATGTCAATCATCACTGTTTTCTTCCTGCATTACCGACTGCACTATATAGTTCTCCACAGTATCTGCTGCTGGCTAATATATATTTTAACTGTTGACCAGTATCACTTAATCTTATCCTACACTTTATTACATGTATAGTTTATTTCTCTTATCTTATCATGTTTAATGTTGCAGCATTGCACCGAGACAAATTCCTAGTTTGTGTACTACATGAACAATGGCAATAAACCTGATTCTGATTCTGATTCTTTGGGTAATGACTGAAAGAACAAGATCGCGGATACAAGCGGCTGAAATGAGCTTTCTCCGTAGGATTGCTGGACTCACCCTCAGAGATAGGGTGAGGAGCTCAGTCATCCGGGAGAGGCTCAGAGTAGAGCCGCTGCTCCTCCACATTGAAAGGAGTCAGTTGAGGTGGTATGGGCATCTGAGTAGGATGCCTCCTGGACGCCTCCCACTTGAGGTGTTTCGGGCACGTCCGACTGGGAGGAGACCCCGGGGCAGACTCAGGACTCAGTGGAGAGACTATGTCTCCCAGCTGGTCTGGGAACGCCTTGGTATCCTCTCTGAATTGCTGGAGCAGGTGGCTGGGGAGAGGGAAGTCTGGGCTTCTCTGCTTGAACTGCTGCCTCTGCGACCCAGACCTCCGGAAAAGCGGTAGAAGATGGATGGATGGATGGATGGAATTTTCATAGAATTTTTATTTATTACCACTTTTGTCAGATTCAAGTTACTTCTGTGACCATTGTGGGTTTTTCTTTCATTAACAGAGGGGTACCAGCAATTTTGTCCACATGTGTATATTATTCTGTTCTTCTCTTTTAATCTTTACATTTAATCTATCCGAAATAAAGATTCATTAATTCATTCATTCATTCATTCATACTTGAGTAGTTAATATCATAAGGTGACACTACAATTATAGTACTAGAAAACAATGCCCTTTAAGCCATACATGTAAACACCTTACATCCTGATGTTTGTGTTTTGCAGGAAGTTCGGTGAGGTGCCTCAATCTCAGCGTTTGACAAGGTAGAAAGATAAAGTTTGTTTTTCATAGTATAAGCTATTTCTTTTGTCCCCCTAAATTTGTATAAAAAAACTAAAAAATAATTACAAAGTGTATAGTGCAGTTTGTGCAGGTATTAACATGCATTTCCCTCATTTTATTAGAGAGGCTATGAGGAATTACTTAAAGGAAAAGGATGATCAAACTGTGCTCATACTACATGCAAAAGTTGCACAAAAGTCATACGGCAATGAAAAAAGGTTTGTGATGGGGCTCTATCAGCCACATAATTTGGATTTGTGGCAATAAAGCCTGTTCTGTTCTATTAGAAATTATATGAATGTTTGTGACTTCTCATTGTGTCATTAAGGTTTTTCTGCCCTCCGCCATGTGTATATCTGATGGGCACCGGCTGGCAGAAGAAGTTCGAAAGTATGGAGAAGGAGGGTTGCACCGAGCAGGAAGCCCAGCCGTGTGCCTTCATTGGGATCGGCAACAGCGAACAGGAGATGCAGCAACTAAACCTGGAGGGCAAGGTTTAATATCCACTATTATTATAGTTATTGCTATATTTCTATGACACGAAATTTGGGTCTCTGCTACTTATCCTTAAAAAGCTTTAATAAAGTTAAAATTGATTACCTGATACTAAGTTTTATTGTCTTTAAATACAGTATGACCATTAAACATTTAGGATAAAGATCTTAAAAATACCCCACATGTGTTAAATGCAATAGCTGTGTTTTTTAGGTTGTGGTTTTTAGGTTGTGGAGAGAAATACTTTTATTTATTTATCTTTATTTGTAGTGACTTTTTTGAATTTCAGTGTAAGAAATGTGACATGCACAGAATTTGTGGTAAATTTGCAACTTTTTTGCTGTAAATTTACATCTTTTTCTAATTTTTTAAAACGTTTTCTTCTTTCTCACAGATTTGCATTTTTAGTAACATTTTCTCATTTGCAGCTATTTCTCATAAATTTGTCTTTTTTCCTCTTTATTTTGCAATTTGTTGCAACTTTAGTTTTATTTTTTTCCTGAATAACTTAATTATTGAGTGGCAATACTGATCCAGAGAATCCAGAGCAAATTTAATGTACAGTGGTGTGAAAAGGTGTTTCCCCCTTCCTGATTTCTCATTTTTTTGTATGTTTTGTCACCTTAAATGTTTTAGATCATCAAACATATTTAAATATTAGACAAAGATAGCACAAGCAAACACAAAATGCAGTTTGTAAATGAAGGTGTTTATTATTAAGGGTAAAAACAATCCAAACTACATGGCCCTGTGTGAAAAAGTGACCCCCCTCCCCCATTCCCTGTTAAAACATAAATTATCTGTGTGTAGCAGAGTCAATAAAAGCATTCCTACTTGGCTTGTCAAGTGGGTTGACCCTATTGGCGACACAGGTAGAGTGCTGGACTCTGAAGCTGGAGGTCGTGAGTTTGAATCCTCCAGTTGGACGTCGCCAGTTGGGGCTTGGTAATCGCCCTCCACTTGGTTACACTTGGCGTTGTCAGCAGGATTTACTGGTGGCTTACCAGTTCCCTTCTCCATATCCCCACAAGTGTCAGAAGGTGGCCATGGGGCCTGAAAAGCTAAAATGCACCTCTGACGTCGGGACGAGGTATCCCCGCAAGTGTCAGAAGGGTGGCCCGGAGCCTGAAAGCTGAAATGCACCTCTGACATCGGGATGATATCAAAAATCGGAAGGAAATATGTAGCAGAGTCAATAAAAGCATTCCTATTTGGCTTGCCAAGTGGGTTGACCCTATTGGCGACACAGGTAGAGTGTTGGACTCTGAAGCCTGAAGTCGTGAGTTCGAATCCTCTGGTTGGACGTCGCCAGTTGGGGCTTGGTAATCGCAATTCCACTTGGTTACATGTGGTTTATCACATCTTTGGAAAGCTGAGTTCAATTTCTCTAGCTACGCCCAGGCCCGATTACTGCCACACCTGTTCTCAATCAAGAAATCACTTAAATAGGACCTGCCTAACAAAGTGAAGTCGACCAAAAGATCCTCAAAAGCTAGACATCATTCTGCGATCCAAAGAAATTCAGGAACAAATGAGAAACAAAGTAATTGAGATGCATCAGTCTGGAAAGGGTTATAAAGCCATTTCTAAAGCTTCTGGATTCCAGCGAGTCACAGTGAGAGCCATTATCCACAAATGGCAAAAACAGGGAACAGTGGCGATCCTTCCCAGGAGTGGCCGACCGACCAAAATTACCCCAAGAGCACAGCAACGACTCATCCAAGAGGTCACAAAAGACCACACAACAACATCCAAAAACTGCAGGCCTCACTTGCCTCAGTTAAGGTCAGTGTTCATGACTCCACCATAAGAAAGAGACTGGGCAAAAATGGCCTGCATGGCAGAATTCCAAGACGAAAACCACTGCTGAGCAAAAAGAACATAAAGGGTCGTCTCAGTTTTGCCAGAAAACATCTTGATGATCCCCAAGACTTTTGGGAAAATACTCTGTGGACTGACGAGACACAAGTTAAACTTTTTGGGAGGTGTGTGTCCCATTACATCTGGCGTAAAAGTAACACAGCATTTCAGATCTGGAACATTATACCAAGAGTAAAATATGGTGGTGGTAGTGTGATGGTCTGGGGCTGTTTTGCTGCTTCAGGACATGGAAGACTTGCTGTGGTAAATGGAACCATGAATTCTACTGTCTACCAAAAATCCTGAAGGAGAATGTCCGGTCATCTGTTCATGACCTCAAGCTGAAGCACACTTGGGTTCTGCAGCAGGACAGTGATCCAAAACACACCAGCAAGTCCACCTCTGAATGGCTTAAGAAAAACAAAATGAAGACTTTGGAGTGGCCTAGTCAAAGTCCTGACCTGAATCCAATTGAGATGCTGTGGCATGATCTTGAAAAGGCAGTTCATGCTTGAAAACCCTCCAATGTGGCTGAATTACAACAATTTTGCAAAGATGAGAGGGCCAGAATCCCTCCACAGCGCTGTAAAAGACTCATTGCCAGTTATTGCAAATGCTTGATTGCAGTTGTTGCTGCCAAGGGTGGCCCAAGCAGTTATTAGGTTTCGGCGGCAATCACTTTTTCACACAGGGCTGTGTAGGTTTGGATTTTTTTTTTGATTAATAATAAACACTTTAATTTGAAAACTGCATTTTTTGTTTACTTGTGTTATCTTTGTCTAATATTTATTTTTTTTTTGATGATCTGAAACATTTAAGTGTGACAAACATACAAAAAATGAGAAATCAGAAAGGGGACAAACACTTTTTTTACAGCACTGTATGCTGGACTCCAAATTTGCAGTGATTTCAGTTATGGTAAATGCCTGGACAAGGCTAACTCTAATCTAATCACAAACTTTTTGCAAATGTCATGTCTTAAATTTGATCAAATGTAAAAAGCCTGAAATTTAACTTTCATACATCAGCAGATCCAAAAACAAATACCATTAAAAAAGTAAAGTACTATAAAATGCTATCACCAGAGAAAACATTAAATTACACTTTTGGGTTCGTGAAAATCTTTACTGCAGAATAATATCATCTTATTTTGTACACATTCTTCCAATTGTTTTTGGTCTGTTTTACTATTGAGGAGCCATGCACAAAAACCACATCAGTTAAATATACAGGTGCACTGTTTTGCAGTTTGACCATTTTTTTTTAACTCATCTCCATCTATTTTTTTTTCTCTATTTTATTCTCCAAAGGAGATAGAATGGAACTGAAACGGGGACAAACCAAAACAAACATTCTGACACAAATTACCTCTAACTTGTTGGGGTTTTTTTGTCCTGTGGTAGAACTTTTGCACAGCTAAAACACTGTACATCAGTGACTCTGATAAAAGGAAACACTTCATGCTGTCTGTGAAGATGTTATATGGAAACAGCGCCAACATCGGAGTCTTTCTCAGTAAAAGGATCAAGGTTATCTCCAAGCCTTCCAAGAAGAAGCAGTCCTTGAAAAATGCAGATTGTGAGTTGGGATGTGCGGGCACACACAACAACAACATCAGTTTGCTTTTATCCAACCTTGACCTTTAATCCTGATTGGAAATTGTTTTTTAGTTTCACTTTTCTTTCCCCCTCCACAGTGTGTATAGCATCTGGTACTAAGGTGGCCTTGTTTAACCGGCTACGTTCACAGACAGTTAGTACCAGATATCTTCATGTGGAGGGGGGAAACTTCCATGCCAGCTCCCAACAGTGGGGTGCCTTCTTTATACACCTGTGTAAGTCACATTTTCATTCAGTTCTTGCATTTTTAGTTGGATGTCTTTTTAAAATGTTTTTATTTAATGCTGTTTTATGTTATTTTTTTGTTTAGTGGACGATGACGAGTCTGAAGGGGAGGAGTTTGCTGTAAGAGATGGCTACATTCACTATGGTCAAACGGTCAAATTGGTTTGCTCTGTTACAGGCATGGCTCTTCCCAGACTGGTATGTGTTTTTGAATTGTCTATATGAAAGTTAACACTCAACATGAGAACATAATGCATTTAAGTTAGAGAAGTTGGCTGGGTTTTAAAGGGGTCATTGACTGAAAAATTGTGTTGTATAAATTTTAATCTTCTGAATGGCATCAATTGGTCACATGATTATCGAAAAATATCAAAACGCTTACTTCTTTAAAAAAAAAAAACATAGCCTTTATATTGTTTTTCACTCCAAAAAGCAAAATGGACTGTTCTGGATTGCCATGGGACGGCACGTCTGCAGTAAGCCCAGCCCAGCATGTCCTTGGTACCCATCCGCTGCTTTATTATTAGCCAGCCTTGCTGTCAATCATGTGAACAACAGTAAGCTAACAAGTTAGCTGACCAAGCATCCTGTTATTTTCTTTAGATTTCAGTCACCATAATAGACGTCCCTGTTTCCACCTGGTTCACTAATCCACAGTCGACAATATATCTCATGCCATTCTGGCTTATTACCTCCGCCAAGGAGGTTATGTTTTCATCAGCGTTGGTTTGTCTGTCTGTCTGTCTGTCTGTTTGTTTGTTAGCAAGATAACTCAAAAAGTTATGGACGGATTTTCATGAAATTTTCACAGATTGTCAGAAATGGGGTATCCTACAGATGATTACATTTTGGTGGTGATCCGGATCACCGTCCACAAGAAAACCGCCATTACGGAAAATGCGATTTTCGTCAATAACTACTGAACCACTAATCCTATCATTGTCAATCCAATTGCTAGTCATATGTTTTCATGGTCAAGGAATCTGAAAACGTACACACAAACACTGTATGGGGGGAACTGTGGCGCTTGGCGGAGGTCTGCGCTCTTCGAGTGCTTTTCTAGTGTTGCTATAATTTCACCATGATGTATCTGTAGATGGTTTCTGTACTGCAGACGGAGTGGAACCAACTGGTAATGGAGAATGTAATGACACTCTCTATGAAGGAGTAGTAAAAAGTCAATAAGATATCCTTTCTGACTCCAAAGGAATTGAGCTTCCTAAGGAGATATTGCCGCTGCTGACACTTCCTAAGAATCTCCTCTGTACTGGAGAAGAATCTCAGTAGGTGGTCAAAAATGGTGCCCAAACACTTATACTCCTCAAGTAGCTCCACTGGCTTCTCATGGATGATGGTGGTGACTGCTGCAGCCAGGTCCCTCTGCTTGTTGGGAAAGGTCACCACCATCTCCTTGGTTTTGCTGACGTTCAGTTCCAGACATGAGCTGTCACACCAGTCCACAAACTCCTGCAGAACCTGTCCATAGTTATTCGAGGGACTGGACAGCAAGGACAGGAGCACATTGTCATCAGCATACTTAACCAGATGACAGTTGGGCTTCGTGGAGCTGCAGTCATCCGTATATAGGATGAAAAGCATAAGAGACAACACGCAGCCTTGGAGGGAGCCGGTTGAGGTGTGGCAAAGGTCTGAGAAAATATTGTTGACCAGTACTCTCTGTGATCTGTTGGTCAAAAAGTCCAGTATCCACAGGATTAACTGGTTGTTCAGATGAAAGCAGGAGGAAAGTTTAGTGGCCAAAATATGTGGCTGCAAAGTATTGAAAGCTGAGGAGAAATCAGCAAACAAGAGTCTAGCTGAAGAGTTGGACTGCTCCAGATATTTGTGCATGGTGTCTGATGAATGTTTTTGCATCATCAATGTCTCTGCCTGCACGATATGCGAATTGAAGCGGGTCCATCTGGGACTCTGTAGCTCTGTGATTTTTTAAGACCCTCTCCATGGCTTTCATCACTAATGAGGGAAGAGCTACGGGACGAAGGTCATTCAGAGCTTTTGTTGTGCCTTTTTGGGGGATAAGGATGACTGTGGAATGTTTTCACAGTTGGGGGACTGTGCTGCTGTTTATGGAGCTCTGAAACAGTCTGAAACACGCCTCCTAGCTGTTGAGCACAATGCTTCGGAACATGGCCACTGATATGGTCTGAACCGGGTGAGCTTCTCTCCCTGGTCCTCCTGAGGGCGCTCCCCACATCCTGTATATTAAAGGTGAATTCAGAGTTAGCAGGTTTGAGTGTGGATCTTATCCTCTATAGTACCAGCTAGCCGTTATCATCAAGATAGCCACTAACGTAAGCTAGCAGTTTAGCCGCTCATTCACAAATGTTTCTGTGCTTATTGTACTTCAGGGAGTGGCTATATCCTATTGACCACTGAAACCACACTCCCCTGTCGACCAGTGATGCATTATTTCATTGATTCTTTAGAACAAACATTTGCTGGCTCAGTGGTAACAGGTCAAGTTGGCCCTGACGCAGTTGGCCCCAAAGTCGGCTCCAGGATCTCCAGCAGCACAAGGGGAGAATCCCTCGCAAAACTGTTAAAATACTTTTTTCTCAGAAATTCTCCACCTGTGCCATGAAAGATCCCCGGTCCGACCTGACCTGTATTTGGCTCAGGATACATCCGAGTAGAATGGCTCTATAGCCAAGCTAAAGTCTAGGAGCTAGCCAATCCATGTTAGCAATATTGATGTAAGATTGAGGGCGGAGTTGAATCCAGTCTGAAGATTGCTGTTGTGCATGGGTTCTGTAGGCACCCATGCACAATGATGGCAGATTATTTGCATTTTTTGGACCAATTAAGAAGCAAAATTAGACAAGTTCTCACAGAAACATCAATGTACCAGAGCACCCAGGTTGAACAACAACAACAACAACAACAACAAAACTGGCCTAGACTATCTGCTTGTAAGTCCTGTTTTCAGTATGTCACAATGCTGAGTCTGTGTTGTTTGAACAGATCTGGATAAAAAGAAAAATCTCTTTAGTTATCATACTAAAGCTTTCCTTTGCGATAATAAAAAGCAGTTCAAATGGCTGTAGCTGGTGTGATAATTTGCAATTGTTAAACAATAAAAAAATAAATTATTTTAGCTAGCTAATGTGGCTAGATAACATCAGCACTCACTAACATCAACCATTGCACCCAGAATTGGGTAATACATCACATGTGACATCAGACTTAAGAAGTGGATACAGTGTACACAGAGAGAGAAAAGGGAAGGCTCTTGGTGAGCTCTGGGTGTGTTCATCCTGCTGGAATGAGTTATTTGGTCATTGACAGTGTGGTTTTGAAGATACCTTATTAATCCCAGAAGGAAATTTAGGGCATCCAGTACACATTCGGTTGTCTAAAGCTACCAACTGTGGTAGCAGCACCCTGAAGGTTTAACTTGCATGTCTTTGGGATGAACTGCAGTGCCCAGAGTAAACCCAACATGCCAATGTTAATGCTGCCTGCCTCAGTGGCACCGTCTCTAAATCTATGACTCAGTTTAACATAACTGCCAAGATGCTAAACATTTTCAGCTATTTAAAGAAACTTTTAATATTCCAAAGCAGTTTGTTAAACAAAGTGGGAGTGGGAGTGGGAGTATATAAGAAATACAGTAGATGAGAAGCCTTGAATGATCCACATATTAGTTCATTTAAAAAATTAAAATATTGCAAATAACATTAATAATTCAATTTAAACAAGTTAAACTATCCCTGTGCTTGTCACACATAAAATGAGGTTTTTCAAGTCTTTTTTTATTTAAAATTTTGATGATTATGACGTGGCTCTTTAAATTGAATTTCTGAATTATATGGTCTGGGAACGCCTTGGTATCCTCTCTGAAGAGCTGGAGCAGGTGGCTGGGGAGAGGGAAGTCTGGGCTTCTCTGCTTGAGCTGCTGCCTCCATGACCCGGACCTCCGGAACAGCGGTAGAATATTCAGATGTTTAGAGATGCACTAGTAGTGGGTCATTTGATTTAGACCTCCATGGATGAAATAAAAACTGTTAGTAACTTACAACTTAAACAACTATTACCAAAGTAACTAAATCAGAATCAGAATCAGAATCAGCTTTATTGGCCAAGTATGCACAACACATACAAGGAATTTGACTTTGGCTAAAAACTTGCTCTCGTTGTTCAGGTGAACAACGTGTAAAGCATATAATTAGCATATAATTAGCATATAATTAGCATATTAGTGTAAAGCATATAATTAGAGCTGGTGGTGGAGGGAGAGACACTCCAATCCCCATCTGGCTTTATACTGTATACATGTCAGGGATTGTGACATGTATACAGTGTGTAACTGTGAGCAGAGAGAAAGAGAGAGGAAGTTAATGGGGACTGCAAAGGAAACATTAAGCAAAAGGCAAAACATGTCTGCTCACAGAGGACCGCGCAGTACTCGGCATCTCCTCAAAGCTCTTTTGGAGCCAGTGGCATGTGGCAAAAGAGGAACAGCTTTTTTTCAGCTTTTTTCATTTTTCTTTTTTTTTTTATCCCCAGAGATTGTACAGGTTGAGTTAAATAAAAAACTGAAGGCGGAATGACAAAATAATAATGAATATTAGAGTTTAGAATATAATAAATGAATGATTAGCTTTTGATGAGAAGGGAAGATGATCATTGGACTAGATTAGTGACATCAACATTAAGACTATTAGTTTGACATTATGGGAAATTGTAATCAACCTTCCTGTTTGTATTAAAGGGGTCATTGATTGCACTTGTTCTACATTTTAACAGCTCACATATGTCTTAATGAAATGTTTGTGACATATTTTGTTGACATTTTCTTTAATTTTTTTAAATTATTGAAACAAATTTGTTTTAAATTTTTCCTGGCTTTCTTGAAATGCTCTGATTTAAAGCCTGTCACTTTCACAAACATCCTTCAGCTGTTCAACTCCACCCTTCCTCTTACAACAGTTAGCCAAGAGCTGAATAGGTTCTAGCGCCTCCTTCTAGCTTGGACGGGCAGTGCTGGTTCACCAATTTACGGTCAGTTGTGTATCTGGCGTCGCTCATCGCATCTCCCAACAACCTGTCCGGGATGCTACAACAAATCGCTGGGTGACCCACTGATCGCCGTGACCCAGGGCTGCTGATCGAGCTGCTGAGCCATGGGATCTCAAAGTGCATGGGATCTCTGCGGGACTCCACTCCTCCCCTGCGGTCAGCTGGGGGATGCGCCATCACCAAGTGGCTCCCCCACATTGCCCACGGGGGTGGAGCGGAGTTGCGCAGAACCCCGGAGGATGGAGGGGGAGCTTGGGGGCAACAGCCCCGGGCTGCGGTGTAGGCAGTTGCCACAACCGGCACGCCAGCGCTGGCTGCGGAATCACAGCAAGACCACTGGAAGATGGGCCGGAGCAACGCGAGGCATATTGTACACAGTGGACTAGTGAACCAGGTGGTAAGAGGGATGGTGATTAGGATGACTAAGATCTGAAGAAAATAACAATATACAGTGGCGTGAAAAAGTGTTTGGCCCTTCCTGATTTCTCATTTTTTTGTATGTTTGTCACACTTAAATGTTTCAGATCATCAAACAAATTTAAATATTAGACAAAGATAATACAAGTAAACACAAAATGCAGTTTTTAAATGAAGGTGTTAATTATTAAGGGTAAAAAAAAATCCAAACCTACATGGCCCTCTGTGAAAAAGTGACACCCCCCCCCCCCGTTAAAACATACATTAACTGTGGTTTATCACATCTTTGGAAAGCTCAGTTCAATTTCTCTAGCCACACCCAGGCCTGATTACTGCCACACCTGTTCTCAATCAAGAAATCACTTAAATAGGACCTGCCTGACAAAGTGAGGTAGACCAAAAGATCCTCAAAAGATGGACATAATGCTGCAGTCCAAAGAAATTCAGGAACAAATGAGAAGCAAAGTAACTGAGATCTATCAGTCTGGAAAAGGTTATAAAGCCATTTCTAAAGCTTCTGGACTCCAGTGAACCACAGTGAGAGCCATTATCCACAAATGACGAAAACATGGAACAGTGGTGAACCTTCCCAGGAGTGGCCGGCCTACCAAAATTATCCCAAGAGCGCAGCGACGACTCATCCAAGAGGTCACAAAAGACCCCACAACAACATCCAAAGAACTGCAGGCCTCACTTGCCTCAGTTAAGGTCAGTGTTCATGACTCCACCATAAGAAAGAGACTGGGCAAAAATGGCTTGTATGGCAGAGTTCCAAGACGAAAACCACTGCTGAGCAAAAAGACCATAAAGGCGCGTCTCAGTTTTGCCAGAAAACATCTTGATGATCCCCAAGACTTTTAGAAAAATACTCTAGACTGACGAGACAAAAGTTAAACTTTTTGGAAGGTGTGTGTCCCATTACATCTGGCGTAAAAATAACACAGCATTTCAGATCAGGAACATCATACCAAGAGTAAAATATGGTGGTGGTAGTGTGATGGTCTGGGGCTGTTTTGCTGCTTCAGGACATGGAAGACTTGCTGTGGTAAATGGAACCATGAATTCTACTGCCTACTAAAAAATCCTGAGGGAGAATGTCCGGCCATCTGTTCGTGACCTCAAACTGAAGCGCACTTGGGTTCTGCAGAAGGACAGTGATCCAAAACACACCAGCAAGTCCACCTCTGAATGGCTTAAGAAAAACAAAATGAAGACTTTGGAGTGGCCTAGTCAAAGTCTTGACCTGAATCTGATTGAGATGCTGTGGTATGACCTTAAAAAGGCGGTTCATGCTTGAAAACCCTCTAATGTGGCTGAATTACAACAATTTTGCAAAGATGAGTGGGCCAAAATTCCTCCACAGTGCTGTAAAAGACTCATTGCCAGTTATCACAAATGCTTGATTGCAGTTGTTGTTGCTTAGGGTGGCCCAAGCAGTTATTAGGTTTCGGCGGCAATCACTTTTTCACACAGGGCCATGTAGGTTTGGGGTGTTTTTTGATTAATAATAAACACTTTAATTTAAAAACTGCATTTTGTGTTTACTTGTGTTATCTTTGTCTAATATTTCAATTTGTTTGATGATCTGAAACATTTAAGTGTGACAAACGTACAAAAAAATGAGAAATCAGGAAGGGGCCTGTCACAAGCCTCCCCGTACGCTTTGACGCAGCGCATGGAGGAGTGAAGAGGGATGATGGATTTACTTGCTGGGTTACACCACAAACACATTTATTAACAGAAGAGCACACAGTTCAAAAATCGAGACACACAAAAAGGGAACAGGGCACACTAAAGGGCTCACACGCCAGGCATGCAGCGGGCAGACCACAGTGTGCAGTGGCCACAAAAACTAAACAACACAAAACACAAAACTGTCATACAAAAAGGAGACAAATGTCCACTTACTGCTCACACGTACGAAGTGCAGCAGGCAGACCACAGTGGACCGTGGCCAAACGTTCCTCAGTAACTACTCACGCACATACATAGGTGTATACACATTGGTCCAGCAATGCTTGACTGGCAAAGGCCACCTAAGTACAAGCATTGGTTGCACCACAAATTGGGCACACCTGGGCGAGGCGTGGGAATGACAATTATCGAACAGGAATCAGCTGGCTGTCAAGAGAGAGGGGGTGTGGTTGGACTGGCGAGTGTTAGACAACGCCCACACGAATGTAGATCAAAGAGGCTGCTTAACAGCCGCCGGCCAGAGTGGTGGCTACAGGCATGGAAAAAAAAGGAACAAGGACATAAAAACAACAACTCAAAAGACAACACAATACATAAATAACCCGATACCTGAGCCACAGAGAACGGTCAGAACCGGGCCTAAAGGACAACACCGGCTTGGTTCGTGACAGAGCCTCCCCTTCTAGTGGTGGATTCCAGACACCCACGGCAACATCATAGGAAGGAAACCCCTTCCCCTCCCCCCCACCACCCCCAACGGGAACAACAACACAAACCCGGGTGGGAGGTAGGGGGAACAGGAAAGGAGAGAACAGAATACAACCCACCCAGGGCCCACAATTAACCCCCCCAAGTTCAATGGCGTGGAGGCTCATGGGGCTGCCCAGAGTCCCAGGCCCAGCAGGCAGTCCGGTGAACAAGAGTCTGGGGGCCTGCCGGAAAACACGGGCCATCTGGCCCTGACTCAGTCCCTCCGGCGGTCGGCCAGCGTTGTAGAGCCACCAGGACTGGAGGGGTGGAGCAGGAGGCGGCCTGCCCACTGGGAGGCTCACTGGTGGGTGACTGGACCGTAGGGAGGGAACCCCCACGGCGTCGGACAGGGAGGGGGAGGAGACCATGGTGTCTTCACACTGACCCGCAGCCCCCTCGGTGGTCCTGGCTTGGGACACAGCTGCACCCGCAGTGGACCCCGACCGGGCCATCGCTGCACCCTCGGTGGACCCTGACCGGGCCAATACTGCACCCGCGGTGGCTCCTGGTTGGAGCTCTGCAATGCCCACAGTGGCTCCCGGCTAGAGCTCTGCAACACCCTCGGTGACTCCCGGCTGGAGCTCTGCAGCACCTGCAGTGGCTTCCAGCTGGAGCTCTGCAGCACCCGTGGTGGCTCCCGATTGGAGCTCTGCAGCACCCGCGGTGGACTCCAGCTGAAGCTCTGCAGCACCCACGGTGGACACCGACCGGGCCAATGCTGTGCTCTTGGTGGACCCTGCGCTGGAGCGTGGCATCCATGACAGGTCCGGACAGGAGCGCAGCACCCACGTTGGGCTGATCTTGGGGCGCAGCCCCCACGAGGGTCCTAAGCCAGCGTGCTGCACCCACGGAGACATAGCCTGTGGAGGGACCCACATGACGGTCTCAGGGAGCAGGGGAGCTGGACCCACGACGTCATCAGGCAGCAAGCCTGGTTCCAAGGAGACCCCTGGTGACGATGGCTCCTCTTCAGCGACCCTAGAAGGAAACTCAGGAGTGGGAGAAGAAACCAGGTTATTAGGGTCGCCGGCAGCGGCGAAGCCCGGCGAATGGAGTTCAGATGCTGCTGTGCGCTGCACTTGACTCTCCTCACGTAGAGCCAGACAAGATTGCTCTATTACTGATATTAGAAAAACAAGAGAGAGAACTTACCTGAGTTCGAGCTTCACTGCCGTCCAGGACTCCGTCGATCTTGAAGATGAAGACTCGGGCCCGGCCTCCAGGAAGTCCAGCTCAGGCTCCCAATCCGCTGCGGTTGCCTCCATAGCTGGCAAGATGGTGACAACAGTCCTTATGTCCTCAGGTGAAATAACCCCCGCTGGAGATGGATCCGGCGAGGGGGCTGAGGGCTGGCTCCGAGCAGGCTCAGGAGCAGGATCCTCCAGGGCCTCAGGCTCCTCCATCATCCAGTGGCCAGGTTCCAGGGCCGGCGGACACTCAGGGAAGATTGAAGGAGACACGGAGAGGGGAAAAAAGAATTAGTGTTTGCAGCTGGAGGAGAGGACCCAGCGGATTGCTGAAACTGGGCCTCTCCCTCGGCAGACAGGCAAGGTTCAGTGTTATTAGATTGTATAGAATGAAAAAATACTTGCCTGTCATCCCGGTTTTTGATGTTCCCAGCTGCAGGTGACCGACAGTCATCCCTCTCCTTGTCAGCGGTGACGTGAGCCCCTTCGAAGGCTTGCGGAGGAGCCGTCCCCACGATGACGGAGGTGGGCATTCCCGGGGTGGCCCTGGCAGGCCCCACGGCAGCTAGAGGGATGAAGGCTGCTGGAGACGATGAGGGACTCTCCTGGCGTTTCCTCGCAGGATGACACCGTCTTCGGGACGCTGGAGAGGCACGGCCTGACACTGGCAAAGCAGGAGAGAGAACGGCTACAAGCTGTGGCATGCGTTCTCACTTAGGCTCCACGAGGAACGCCGCTCTCCCCACACCAGGAAACTCCCACTGGAGCACGTAGACTGAGGCGATCAAGTCTGCGTACTGAGGGTAATTCCAGAGACCCGGATGCGCCTCCAAAATACCCTCCGCTGCGTCCAGACTGCTCCATTTAGCCTTTAGTCCGTGGGCTTTGTGGGCCTCATCCATAAAGTCCCGAATGAAGGTCGTCGCCCAGTCCTCCTCCACTGCGGGATGCCCCGCCGATCCTCTGCCTCGGCCGGTCTGGGAACGGCACGCCGAAGGCATGGTAGGCAACACAGGTGGGTGAGGAAAAAGTTCAAAAAAGCAAAAAGTAATGTGTGGATGTAACCCGCTAAACCCTCGCTGGCTGGACCATTCTGTCACAAGCCTCCCCGTGCGCTCTGAAGCAGCGCACGGAGGAGTGAAGAGGAATGACGGATTTACTTGCTGGGTTACACCACAAGCGCTATATACTGTAAGTGCAGGTCCTTACAAGCACATTTATTAATAGAAGAGCACACAGTTCAAAAATCGAGACACACAAAAAAGGAACAAGGACGTAAAAACAACGAGAACTCAAAAGATAACACAATACATAAATAACCCAATACCTGAGCCACAGAGAATGGTCAGAACTGGGCCTAAAGCACAACACTGGCTCAGTTTGTGACAGGGCCAAACACTTTTTCACACCACTGTAAGCCATGCTTGGTTCGAGCTCTCTGGTACCAGTGTTAGCTTGCAGCCTAATAGCTCAGGGGCTAATAGGCTACGTTTAGCACCCCTCCATCTACATGACAGACAGCTAAGCGGTCCAATAATAGAGCAGTGGGCTGGTCTCAAGGACGGTGGTGGGTTGGCTTTTTTGATTCATGACATTAATATTCCACAGAAAAGTAAAAAACGTTTCTAGTGTTTCAGGGAGAGAAAAATGAGATAAAGGCTGTGTGTGTTTTTTAAGAGAATTGACTGTTGAAAAGTTTTGGATAATTAGGTGACTGGTAGACTCATTTTAGACAGTTAAAACTTACAAACACACCATTTTTCAGTCAATGACCCCTTTAAATTATGCTCATGCACACTGTTTGTTTCTGCATGTGTATTTTTTTTGTCTCATTTCACCAGATTATTCGTAAAGTAGACAAGCAGGCGGCACTATTGGATGCAGATGACCCTGTGTCACAGCTTCACAAGTGTGCCTTCTACCTGAAAGACACTGACAAAATGTATCTCTGTCTTTCACAAGAGAGAATCATCCAGTTTCAGGTATGCCATCGTCATGACATGCATGAAAAAACACAGATTCACCTTTCAATTTGTGGAATTTGAAATTTTAGCCTATTTGCCAGTGTTGCTTATTTCCCATGAGTTTGGGATTTTTTCCCCCAAAATGAAGTCAGTGCCCATACTAGCTCTTCAGGGATTTGTTTTAATAAGCATTTGAAGCACATTAGACAAAGTGTGAAATGAAAGTTGCTTTTTTGCTTTATTGTTTCAGGCCTCTGCTTGCTCCAAAGAGACCAACAAGGAAATCATTAACGATGGGGCTTCCTGGACTATCATTAGCACTGACAAGGCTGAGTACACTTTTTATGAGGGCATGGGGCCAGTCCCAACACCTGTCACACCTGTCCCTGTAGTGGAAAGTCTGCAGGTAGAAGCAAAGCCTTTCATCTCTAAAATTGTCCTAATTATCCTGTTGATTGGTAATAACAAGCCCCATATTTACCAACTGCTCCTTGCTTAAGTTTGTACTGTTTTTTTCCCATAAAGTTAAATGGTGGTGGAGATGTGGCCATGTTGGAGCTCACAGGGCAGAACTTCACCCCCAACCTCAGAGTGTGGTTTGGAGATGTGGAAGCAGACACCATGTACAGGTACTCAATGCTGTGAGGGTGTACAGTGCTGTGGAAAAGTCTTGAGCCACCCCTCATTTCTTAAAAGGTCAGGAAAACTGGGAAGTAAGTGGAAGTGATTTTTTTTAAATATGTGTAAACATAACTGGAAATACAGTATATCAAGCCAAACAGAGCTTATTAAATTCTAACAAGCTTGAAGGTCAGTATTTCGTATGACCACCTTAATTATTTATCGTTCTGACTGAGCAATCTGATTGGACAATAGGGATTCCACACTTGGACATTTCACTGAATATACAGTATATAACTCTGCTTCAGCTGTGTTTTAATAATCTTTAAATTAAAAATTAATATCAGTGGCTTCTTATATATGTGAAAATTGTAATACTTTGTTGGCTACTTTAATTTCTACCGTGAGGTGCTGTTTAAAAAGGGACACTTTTAAAAATCCAGACCTCGGTGACCCAGAAGTCCCACCCATATAAACGTCTGTTCATAGATGCAGTGTTGTGAAAAAGTGTTTGCCCACTTCCTGATTTCTCATTTTTTTGTCTGTTTGTCACACTTAAATGTTTCAGATCATCAAACAAATTTAAATATTAGACAAAGATAACACAAGTAAACACAAAATGCAGTTTTTAATTGAAGGTGTTTATTATTAAGGGTTAAGGGTAAAAAAATCCAAACCTACATAGCCCTGTGTGAAAAAGTGATGGCCCCCTCATGTTAAAACATAAATTAACTGTGGTTTATCAGATCTTCCGGTTATGGCTGCCACGTAGGACAGACGTGTCTCGCTCTGCTCTGCTCCTGGAGAAAAAAAATCGGCAAATAACTCTCTCATTTGGGACAGAACGTATCCCAGCATTTGGGCGAGGATATGTCGGCGAAGCCTAAGGCTGGAAAACCAGGAAAAGGAAAAAGCGAGCCGCCGAAACAGTCCAAATTAACGGACTTTCAGGTCTGTGACGCAGCAAACAAAACTCCATATATGGCGGAGGAGGCTAGCAACGGTGCGATATCTGCGGGGAATGGCGCAGATGCGCTGATGGCTGCCATGAGTTCAATGAGAGCGGACTTTTCCTCTAGATTTGATGGGATTATGACAGCGTTGGAAGGAATAAGAAAGGAATTGGGTGACTGTGTAGAACGAACGGCGCAGATGGAGCTCCGTCTCGCTAGTGCTGAAGATGACGTCACCCGTCTTCAATTAAAGGTGCGCACTTTGGAAAAAAAAAATAAATCTCTGGAAGATAATATTTTGGATTTGGAATCTCGGTCGAGACAGAATAATTTGAGGCTGGTGGGTCTTCCAGAGGAATCAGAAGGTCGGGACGTATGTTCCTTTCTGGAAAAGTGGATTCCGGAGGTGCTGGGCAGCGAGGAGTTGCAATCAGCAGTGGTTCTGGAAAAAGCACATCGTATTGGCCCACGGAGAGATAAGGGACCGCCGAGGACCTTAATTATGAAGTTTCTTAGCAACAGAGACAGGATGAAGATCTTCAACGCTGCACGTGCTAAAGGAGAGATTAAACACCAGGACCAGCAGGTGCGGTTCTACCCAGATTTGGCCACAGGAATCCAGCAATTGAGGAAGCAGTTTGATCCCGTACGTAAGGAGCTGCGCAACCTTGGGATTCGTCATGGTGTAATCTATCCTGCGAGACTGCTGACCACGTATGAGGGCAGAACCCACATCTTCAAGACCCCAGAGGAGGCGCAGGAGTTCATCAAGAAGATCAAAGAAGAAGAAGAGACTGGTGGGAGCTAAGCATGAACAAAATATAAGGTAGAATAATTAAGCATTTGCACAGGCATCTGACTGACTTGAAGTAAATAGTAAGTTTACAAAATATAGATTGTATTATATATTAAAAAAACAAAACAAAAACAAAACAAACAAACAAAAAAAAAAACTATGATGTACAAAGTTGTTAAAAATTTTGGAGTTAAGTTGGAAAACTACAGAGGAGAGTTAATGTTACGTCATTAAAAGCAGTAGAGTTAGGGTGATTGGGAGGATGAAGAAGGAGTGGCTTAGGCTGTTCCCCGTGGGTGTGGAACGGTCGATGGCTATATCGGGAGACAGAATTTTTCTTTTGATTTTGGGGGGTTTGCCACAAGTGTGGGAAGGGGAAATTTGTTTGTGTGTAGTTTGTAGGATGAATGTTCAACCACTCATGTTTTTGCTTCTCTGTATGAGCATGTTTACACTGCAAGGTAATCCCAAACTCTCTATTGATCATGGACCAAAGTGTTAATCTTAATTTAACTTCATGGAATTGCAGAGGTCTACAAAATTTAAAAAAACTTAAACAAGTTATGAATAAAATAAAGGACATGGGTTCAAGAATTGTGTTTTTACAAGAAACTCATCTGATAGAGGAGGATGTTAAAAGAATTAGGAGTAGATGGCAGGGAAGTGTATTCACCTCTTCATTTTCATCCCGAGCCAGGGGAGTTATGACTCTCATACATAAATCAGTTCCTTTTCAAGTGAAAAATGTAATTGGAGACAAATTTGGAAGATATGTAATCATTCAAGGTTCTTTGCTATTAGAAAATATAAATCTTGTGAACTTATATGGTCCCAATATAGATGATCAGAAGTTCTTTGCTAATTTATTTCTCATCTTATCATCACTTACAGGGCAACATATAATAGCAGGGGATTTTAATTGTACATTGAATCCAGGTGTGGATAGATCAACAGGACTGGATTGTACGCACATTGGATGTAGGATGACTATTAATCATTTTATGAAAGAATTGAGATTGTTAGATATATGGAGAGAAATGAAACCACAAGTTAAAGCCTATTCTTGTTATTCCAGTACCTACAAGACATTCTCACGTATTGATTATTTTTTGATTTCCACAGAATTAAGGTCCAAGATTCAAAACTGCTTTTATGATAACATCGTGATCTCTGATCATGCACCCTGTTGTCTAATATATGTAGATAAAAAATTGACAAAGGAATCAGGTAGATGGCAATTTCAGCATAAATGGCTTCAGGATGAGGAATTTGTCAAGTATATAGAAAAACAGATAGACGAGTTCTTTGACATCAATACTACACAAACATCAGCATGTGTAAAGTGGGAGGCTTTCAAAGCTTTTATTAGGGGACATATTATTAGTTATACAGGATCAAAATCTAAGAAGACTCGAGAGGAGAGAGCTAAATTGGAACATAAAATAAAAAGTCTTCAGGAAAAAGTGTATGCAGGAAGTGACCCAAGGTTGGAGAATGAATTACTGATTTTGAGAGCTGAATACGACAAAAAATCAGCGAATAGAGCTGCCTCGAGTCTTCTAAGATTGAAACAATCTTTTTATGAACAAGGTGAAAAATCAGGAAAATTATTAGCATGGCAGATTAAACAATTGGAAATTAAAACACCAATTACCAGTATTATAAGTAACGGACAGGTAGTTATAGATCCTTTAGAAATTAATAGAGCCTTTAGAGATTACTATGAAAAATTATATGATACCAAAAATGAACCTGATTTAACAAAACTAAATGGGTTTTTGAACGAACTATCTATACCGTGTATTCCAAATGAAAACAGGGAGATATTGGAGTCTAAAATTAGTCAAGAAGAAGTTGGGCTAGCCATTGATAATATGAAATCAGGAAAAAGTGCAGGACCAGATGGTCTTCCAGTTGACCTTTATAAAAAATTTAAGAATAAATTAATAAAACCTTTTTTGGAAATGGTTTTAGAAGCATTTCAAAATAATAATTTACCATCATACATAAATAATGCCTTAATTATACTGCTGCCAAAACCAGGTAAGCCCTCTAATAAATGTGAAAATATGAGACCAATAAGCCTATTAAACGCCGACCTTAAGATAATCTGTAAAATTTTAGCAAGACGAATACAAGAAATTTTACCAAATATTATTAATCGAGATCAGAATGGCTTTATAAAGGGTAGACAAGGCTTCCATAATGTAAGAAGACTATTTAATATTATTTATTTTAATAAAGAAGCACCGGATACAGCTCTCCTATCATTGGACGCCGAAAAGGCCTTTGATAGAGTTGAATGGCCCTTTCTTTTTGAAGTCCTACAAAGGTTTGGACTTGGAAATAATTTCATAAAATGGGTTCAAATAATATACAATAATGCTACAGCAGAAATCCTAACAAATAACAATATTTCAAAACCAATAAAAATCAATAGAGGATGTCGACAAGGCTGTCCACTTTCACCTTTACTGTTTACTATGGCAATTGAACCTTTAGCGATAGCGATACGTTTACATTCACAAATATATGGAATTAAAGTTGGACCAACAGAACATAAAATCTCCCTGTACGCCGATGATATAATTTTGTTTATGTCGAATCTAAAAAAATCAATTCCAACCTTGTTGAATTTAATAAAGAATTTTGGGGAAATATCAGGATATAAAATAAATAAAACTAAATCTTCAATATTAATGCTAAATGAGACCCAGAGAAATTACCCAGCCCCTGAGGTAAATCAATTCAATGTTGTAAATCAGTTTAAATATTTAGGAATCCAAATTATGCCTAAGCTAGAATCAGTCGCCAGTGTCAACTATGAAGCCTTAATGTCAGATATCAATGAGTTAACTCAGAGATGGATGTCACTACCAATGTCGATGATCGGGAGAATCAATATACTTAAAAGTAATATTTTACCTAAAATACTTTATTTATTTCAATACATTCCCTTATCACCACCTTTAGATCTATTCTCAAGAATAAAAAAAAAGTTAGTGGAATTTATATGGAACAACAGGAGGGCTAGATTACGTTTGTCTTTATTATATTTACCATTTGATCGTGGAGGTCTGAAATGTCCAGATTTTATGTTGTATTATTGGTCGGCACAACTGAGGTCTATGACATATTATTTTTCATCAAATGATCTCCCTCACTGGACTGAAATGGAATCATACAATTTACCTTTACCTCTTCCCATATTCATATACTCAGACTCGGCAAAAAAATTACAAAAACAAGTTAAAAATCCATTTGTAAAGCATATGATCAAAATATGGTGTGAAGCTAAAAACTATTTAAAAGAACCACAGTTATTGTCACAATTTAGTCCAATATGGGGTAATCAATATTTTAAACCAGGGAGAGCGGACGCTGTATTTAAAGTATGGAATTTAAAAGGGATACAAAAGATTCAGGATTTATATTTGCCATGTGCAGACAACATAATGTCTTTTGAAGAGCTGAGGATCAAATTTAATCTCAATAGAACACATTTTTTTAAATATCTTCAACTTAGAAACTTTATTCGATCAAATCAAAATAAAGCTCTCACTCGACCTATTTATTCATCCTTGGAAAAAATGATGATGAAAGATAGTAAAAGAAAGGGTATTATTTCAGAGTTTTATAACTCATTGACACTATCTTCAAGTGAAAATTCACTGAAAAGATTAAACTACTGGAAAGAAGATCTGCAAATTGAAATTTCAGAGGAACAATGGGAATTGGCTTGTACAGAAGCTCAAACCAAATCAATAAATGTACGCCTTAAATTGATACATTTCAAATGGTTAATGCGGATGTATGTTACACCGGAGGAGTTAAATAGATATAACAAAAATATACCAGATACATGCACAAAATGCATGGAAAGTAAAGGAACCCTATTTCATTGTTTATGGGAATGTAGATTAATAAGAATGTTTTGGGAAGAGGTGAGGGTAACAATTGAAAAAATAATCTCAAAACAAATCATATTGAATCCTAAACTGTTTTTGTTGGGTCTGTACCCAGAAAAGCATAATTTTAATAAAAGTGAAAGAACATTCATAGACCTCAGTTTGCTTAATGCCAAAAAATGTATTGCACTATTATGGAAAAAGACTCATAGACCAGATGTGACTCAGTGGTTAAGACAGATGTTAACAAACCTTCCATTAGAAAGAATAACATATATACTGAAATCAAAGGAAATTGTGTTTGAGAATATATGGAGACCTTTTATTGATTATGTAAAAAATTTAAACATAACTCTTGAAGAAGAAGGTGAATGATGTGTGTGGACCTTGTAAATTCCAAACTGGTGAACATAATATGTATACTTATGTATTGGATTGTCTAGACTAAACAGAGGAGCATTGTTGAAGATTTGATTTTGTTGGTGGTTGTTGGTGTTTTTAGTGCATTTTTTTTTTTGTAGTACTTTAGTGTTAGTGTTTGTTTGTATCATGTTTGTTAAAAAAAAAAAAAGGTTCAATAAAGATATTGTGGAAAAAAACAAACAAACTGTGGTTTATCAAATCTTTGGAAAGCTCAGTTCAGTTGCTCTAGCCACACCCAGGCGTGATTACTGCCACACCTGTTCTCAATCAAGAAATCACTTAAATGGAGCCTGCCTGACAAAGTGAAGTAGACCAAAAGATCCTCGAAAGCTCGACGTCATGCTGCAATCCAAAGAAATTCAGGAACAAATGAGAAACAAAGTAACTGAGAGCTATCAGTCTGGAAAAGGTTATAAAGCCATTTCTAAAGCTTTGGAACTCCAGTGAACCACAGTGAGAGCCACTGTCCACAAATGGCGAAAACATGGAACAGTGGTGATCCTTCCCAGGACTGGCCGGCTGACCAAAATTACCCCAAGAGCGCAGCGACGACTCATCCAAGAGGTCACAAAAGACCCCACAACAACATCCAAAGAACTGCAGGTCTCACTCCAGACTCCACCATAAGAAAGAGACTGGGCAAAAATGGCCTGCATGGCACAGTTCCAAGACGAAAACCACTGCTGAGCAAAAAGAACATGAAGGCTCATCTCAGTTTTACCAGAAAACATCTTGATGATCCCAAAGACTTCAGGGAAAATACTCTGTGGACTGACGAGACAAAAGTTGTACTTTTTGGAAGGTGTGTGTCTCATTACATCTGGCGTAAAAGTAGCAGCGTTTCAGAAAAGGATCATCATACCAAGAGTTAAAATATGATGGTGGTAGTGTGATGGTGTGGGGCTGTTTTGCTGCTTCAGGACCTGGAAGATCTGCTGTGATAAATGGAACCTTGAATTCTGCTGTTTACCAAAAAATCCTGAAGGAGAATGTCCGGCCATCTATTCGTGACCTCAGGCTGAAGCGCACTTGGGTTCTGCAGCAGGACAATGATCCAGAACACACCAGCAAGTCCATCTCTGAATGGCTTAAGAAAAACAAAATGAAGACTTTGGAGTGGCCTAGTCAAAGTCCTGACCTGAATCCGATTAAGATGCTGTGGTATGACCTTAAAAAGGCGGTTCATGCTCGAAAACCCTCCAATGTGGCTGAATTACAATAATTCTGCAAAGATGAGTGGGCCGAAATTCCTCCACAGCGCTGTAAAAGACTCATTGCCAGTTATTGCAAATGCTTGATTGCAGTTGTTGCTGCTAAGGGTGGCCCAACCAGATATTAGGTTTCGGGGGCAATCACTTTTTCACACAGGGCCATGTAGGCTTGGATTTTTTTCCCCATTAATAATAAACACCTTCATTTAAAAACTGCATTTTGTGTTTACTTGTGTTATCTTTGTCTAATATTTAATTTTTTTTGATGATCTGAAGCATTTAAGTGTGACAAACATACAAAAAAATGAGAAATCAGGAAGGGGGAAAACACTTTTTCACACCACTGTATTTCAAGCCTGTTTCCAAAAAAATAGACAAGCTAGAGTTGTATTTATTGTCTCGCATAGCCAACCATAATAATTTTGTGGTGATGGAAGTGCATGACAACCAGTGTTGGGCAAGTTGCTAAAAAATAGTAACTAATTACAGTTACTAGTTCTTTTCAAAAGTAATTGAGTTACTTTACCAATTACTGCATGATTAAAGTAGCTAGTTACTTGGGAACAAAGTAAGTAACTTTCATGTTACTTTTAAATGCATACTTAAATCATCTTGCGCACATAGCAAGATAATTAATGGATTACATTACGGGTTTGTTAATGTCAGGCTGAAAACAGACTGTTTCAGACAGAGCTTTTAGAACATGTTCAGTCTGCTTTATCCTGCCTTGAGAGCTCTTATTGTGGGGAAAATCTGAAGAAAATCAACATGATATTGCCAGTAATTTCCTCATTTTGGAGTGAGAGTTAGTCACACTACACAAAGCTGTCCATGTTTATCTTACCGTTATGATATGAATTTAATCCGATGTGCAGTGATCCAAAGAAAATGTCCATTATCCACAGTCCAAATGTCTGCTGTGACAGAGACATGATCCAGTCCCTCAAATTCCCTTTGGAGATCAAAATCCATTTTTGAATAATCTTTATCCAGGTAGCAAGTTTGCTACTGTTTTAACTTCAGTGGATCACAGTCCCAGCTGTCTATGAAAAGTGACTGTTTATATCACGTCTTCAGTCTGTAATGACGCATCTGGCAATCAGTTGGTTTAATTCTTGCTGTGTCACAAACTGTTCATACGCATGCCTGTGCTTGAAATCCAGCCGCGGCTATTGAGACAAGAGTATTTCCACTTTACATCCAGCCGTGGCTGTTCAGATAGCATAGATCCACTAACATGATGTTGTTAACATAGCTAGCTGTTACTTAGCACTAGTTTTGTCAGAGCGTTGTTGGCGTTTTCAAGTGCTTCTCAAGATTGCAGGTGGTCTCAACCAGCACTGTAGCCTCCAACCCACCAATATGCTTTTGTCCTTAACTGCGACAACCAGTGCAGAATGACTGGTTTGATGATCAGGACCAAGAAATTCAAAAGCTGCTTCAAGACAAGAACTTGGACAGGCATGTTCTAAGAAGGCGGATCAGAGAGCTAAAGAATGACTGGTTTCGGCGCAGAGCTGAGGAGGCAGAGCGGCACTCTCAGGAGAAGAACCACAGAGAGTTTTATGCTACCCTCAATGCCGTCTATGGCCCTAGATCCAGAAGCACCCATCCTGTGAAGTCCAAAGATGGTGAGCTCCTGACTGTTCCTGACAAGATAAAGGACAGATGGGTTGAGCACTTCAGCGACTTATTAAACCAACCAACGGATGTTGACTTGAGCATCGTCGATGACATAGACCAGCTTCCAGTTATTGAATCAATGAGCCTTCCATTTGAAGACCAAGAACTTGACCAAGCCCTTAGAAACACCCGATTAGGAAAGAGCCCAGGTCCAGACGGTATTCTACCTGAAGTACTTGTGCATGGAGGACGTTGCTTAAGGGCTTTCCTACTTGTCCTATTCAACATCTGCTGGACTACAGAGATTATTCCAACTGACTGGATAGACGCCATCATTGCAATTCTGTTCAAAAAAGGTGACAGAAGCCTCTGTGGCAATTACAGAGGAATCTCACTGCTCAGTGCTGTCGGTAAAGTCTTCGCGGGCGTTATCTTGCAGAGGCTTCACCTGTTAGCAGAATATATCTACCCCCAGTCGCAGTCAGGGTATCGAAACGGTAGAAGTACAATAGATGGGATTTTCACCCTTCGCCAGCTGATGGAAAAAACAAGAGAGCAGCGCAGATGTTTGTACATAGCTTTCGTGGATTTTGTGAAGGCGTTTGACATGGTCAATCGCGAGCTCCTCTTCATCATCCTTGGCAAACTTGGCTGTCCTCCAGAGTTTATAAGAATCATCAAGAGACTATACACGGACGTGCACGCCCGACTTGCTATCAATGTTGAACTCACCCAATCCCTTGAATACAACAGCGGGGTCAAGCAGGGGTGTAAACTAGCTCCAACACTCTTTGGCATGTACGCAGCAGTCCTACTTTGGCTCGCTTTCAAAGAAATCAAGGACACCTGCAGCGTACAGATCAGACTGCGTTACGATGGAGATCTTTTTGACCTCTGCAGATTAAAAGCGAAATCCAGAGCCCTCACAGATTATATTAGAGAAGCTCAGTATGCTGACGATATCGCGATCTTCAGTGATACACCAGAGGGCCTGCAGACGTTATTATCCTCCTACAATGACGTCGCTAAGAGAATGGGTCTCTGCATCAACACAGTCAAAACGGAGACCATGTGTATTGGCAATACAGCTGAGTTCTTTATTGACGACATCAAATTGGCCAACGTTACTTGCTTCAGGTATCTCGGCTGTTATGTCAGCAGTGACTGCTCTATGAAGGAGGAACTTGCATCTCGCATTCAAGCAGCATCGTGTGCTTTTGGTCGTCTGCGCAAGAGGATGTTTGATTCGCATGACCTCACAGTCTCTACCAAAGTCGCAGTTTACAATCAGTGCCTTATGCCCCTCCTGATGTATGGCAGCGAAACCTGGACCCTATACCAGCACGAAGTCAGGCAGCTTCACATAATCCAACAGCGTCACCTTCGCCTGATACTAAACGTCAAGTGGGACGATTTCATCAGCAGTGAGGAGGTGCTGCGGCGGGTACACGTCGAAGACATCGAGATCAAGCTTGTAATGAGTCGCTTGCGCTGGTTAGGCCATGTCTGTCGAATGAATGATGATAGGCCGGTGAAGGAACTCCTGTATTGTGAGCTGGCTCATGGTTCTCGCAAAGTAGGTCGACCCAAACTCCGTTTTAAGGACACATGCAAAAATGCATTGAAGTGTGCCTATGTTTTAGATCAATGGCAATTGGTAGTACATGATAGAGTGGAATGGAAGAACCTCACGAGGAAAGTTTGCAGGGCGCATAATACAAAGAGAGTGATAGCTCACGAGAAAAGACGGGCTCGACGCAGAGCGGAGAGAAGTAAGGAAGGAACTGTGGATATACCCGTTTCGGGTGAAAGGCGATAATTAACCGCGACAAAGGAAAAATAATCTATTTCCACAAAAACAAAGTAGCTTCATCTTTTCCTCCACTCAGTAATGAACACTTAGGCTTTCTGCAACAGGTCATGTTGACTGACGGCTACGTCTCAGCTATGGTAAGGTCAGTTCGTATATTCATTTATTTGTGCTAAAAATATCTATTCATATTAATAAAATGAGTAACACATCTGATCAAACTTCAGTAACTGTAACGTATTACTGAATTTTTAAACAGTAATTTCATTACACAGCACATTACTGCAAAAGTAGTGGTGTTACAGTTACGTGTTACTCCCAGCGCTGGTGACAACTAACGGAAATGCGCAGAAGCTAAATCGCTAACAAGCTAATAATAAACTAGCCACTGGCACGAGTCAATGTGATCCACAAAACCTACTTAACAGGTGGAGCAGTATGTATATAAACACTGGCCTTTGCGCTGCATAATGTTTAATTTGGTTACATGTGTGTGAAATGAAAATAAAGCCACTTTCAAACTGCAGTTGGTAGGGCTGTCGTGGTAGAGGATTTCCCCTGCGGTGATGGTGGACAGCTCAACACCGTGGTATTATTCAGGGATGGCAATTTTCCACCGATCCACGGATTTCCGCCGATTTATTTTCAAATTGATCATTTCTGTGAATCGTCTAAATCCGTTGAGAAAATTTTAGGGGGGCGGGGGTAAGGTACCTTATTGTTACCGATTTTAGCGAAAATCAACACGATTACATAAGTGCTCGGCACTTCTCCGGGTCAAGTCTCCCGCGATAACCCGGATGTTTTGTACTCAAGCTACTGCTGTATTGTAAACAGCCCTGCGATTGGATAGATGCAAACGATTGGACCAATCAAATGGCTCGTTGTATGCTTTGTCAAAAATTCATGGCGGCGTGTTCGTCAGGGATGTGATTTTTCCGCTAATTTGCAGAATTCCGCTTATTTTTTATCTTCCAAGAAGATAAAGTACGTTAAGTACGTTAGCGGCTTGTGGTCCACGAACGCAGTGAAGGTGCGCCCTTTCAGCCAGAACTGGAAGTGGCGTATGGCCAGGTGGAGAGCCAGTAACTCTCTGTCGAACACGCTGTATTTACTCTCACTGTCGTGCAAAGACCTGCTAAAAAAGGTGACCGGCTGCCAAGAACCGGCAACGCATTGCTCCACGACGGCCCCTATGGCATTGTCCGAGGCGTCGGTAGTGAGTGCTATCCGAGCCACCGGGTCTGGGTGCGCCAGTAGTGCAGCATTTGCCAGAGCTGTTTTAACCTCAGAGAACACCTGCTCCCGCTTAGGAGTCCAGTCGACTCTGTCCGCCGGTTTACGTTTCTTGAGTGCGGCGTACAACGGCTGTATGAGCTGGGCTGCGCGGGGGAGGAAACGGTTATAAAAGTTAACCATCCCCAAAAACTCCTGCAGCACCCTGACATTGATGTTGAGGAGAAAAAAATAGCAAAACAATTTAGTTACATTACTTTTATAATTCCAAACAGTTTGAAATTGACAGTGCACAGTGGACATTGACTCATACCTTTTGAATATTTCTAAGACTTGGCTACATCAGTGATTGTGCAAAATGAACTGCTCAAGACTCAATGGAGATTGAAACTGGTGATCTGAAATGAATGCTGAAATTATAAAAAGTAATGGTATGAATGAATTTTATTTCTATTATGGAATAGATAAAATTAACTGATTTTGATTTGATCAAGTGTTAAAGCATGTGATGGATAATGCTTGTTGGAATATTTTAGGAATGCTATCTTCTTGGAACATAAGTCAGTATTATACAGTAATAAGTGGCATTCAGCTGTTTGTTTTATGTCATTTAAGCACAGTTCTGGTACTTAAAAATAATAAAAACCCAGGAGCTTCGGGGGGCTTTGCCTCCCTTGCCCCCCCACCGGGGCTCTGCCCCGGACCCCGCTGGGGTACTGCGTCCCCCAGACCCCCTGCTAAATTTTCAGATAATTTCCCCAACCCCAAATCACATCCCTGGTTCGTGTTGGAATTCTGAGCTTTCGGTATCGTTTTCAGTGGAATTATGAGATTTTTATCGAAGGATCAGGAGTCATCAGTGCTAGAAATAGACAAAAGTGTCAAAAATAAGTTCCGATGGAATTGGCTTGAGAGAAAAGTGGCAGTAAAGGTGAAAATTGGCTCAAAGTTCGACGAGGTAACAGAAACACTTGGACAATTTCTGAAGAAACCAGAAAAGGAGATGAAGTTCAAAGTTCAGAGATTGACACAGCTTGCTGCCAAAAGGAAGAAAGTTTCACATTAGAAGTGACTTGGTGACCAGTGTAAATAGTGTAATAAACTCTTATAGAACTGTTAAATATGTTGGACTAAAGACAGTGAGACAACATTGAAGAAAAAGTAAGTTAACTTTTCATTAAATTTAATGATTTATCTAAGTCTAATATTTCATTTTTTTTAAATAATTTTTTTCAGTCTAAATTACTTCTGTTTTACTGAAAACCTCTCAGCTTCAGGGGGGCTGCGCCCCCTTGCCCCCCCCCCCCATAAGTCAATCGACCAAATTCGATTTCAGCTGAAATCAGAATTTCCTGTTGCCATCCCTGATTATTGCAAATGTTTTTAGAACCCTGTGGATTCGTAATTTAAATAGGGTTTATAACTTATGTGGCAAATGAGGGAAGCTGTGAGAGTCTTGGTGCAGCTCCGCTCTCGACTCTATGTGAGTGTGTGACAACTGTGCGGAACTCTGCTCTTTGTACAGGCATGAACTACTGATTCTGTTAAAAACAAAACAAAACGATCATTTTCATAAAACAGTGGCGGTAACTATGGGGTGGGTGAACTGGAAACTGCAGCGACTTCCAGCTTATAAGCAGGACAGCCTCCGTACAGGACCCTGCGTGGCTCTTGTCTCCGTGATTTTTGCTGCTGTGTGAAAAGTCTCATTCAAACAAGCTGTTCTCGGAGCTCATACACAGGAGCATACACAGTCAGGATCATACACACTCCACTCAGAAGGAAATAACATGCTTTGAGCCCTTTCAGTGCTCACTGTTATGGCTGTATTTAACAAGGAGTCCAAATGCTTTCACCACTAACTGCCCGCTGGAGTCAGTTTTAGAGAGTGCCCCAAAAGGTGGCAGCACCGTGTGCTGTGGATGCTTCTAGAGTACCGGGTGTGAACATGCTGTTGGTAATAAAAATATGCTTCATTTAGCAATTTATTTAATAACACAGGGTTACAAAAATATATTTTTTGTAAGTTGTCTGTGTTTTTTCAACTGATTTAAAACAGTTTTGCACCGCTGAATCCGAAAATGACATCCGTTTCTCTCGATCAGGTGCTAAGCAAAAACCTGTACTTACTTAGTACTGTGCATGTACTTACCTTTATATAAAGGTAAGTACATGTAAATTGAATGTAATGTCATCATTGTTCAAAATTCAGAGAATTTCAAGACATAAAAAAGAATTTTGCATCATATAAAGCGAAAATACCCGTACATTTAAACAAAAATGTATAAAACAGCATGTGGCCATAATTCAAAAAGTTGACCTGATTGAGCAAAACCAATGTGATTTTTGGATTCAGCACATAAAAATTGTCCTAAATCAGCTAAAAAAACCTTCAACAATAAATTTGGTGTTCACCAGTGTAATCAATAGGGGCGCATACACACGTGGACAAAATTGTTGGTACCCCTCTGTTAATGAAAGAAAAACCCACAATGGTCACAGAAATGCAGTAACTTGAATCTGACAAAAGTGGTAATAAATAAAAATTCTATGAAAATTAACCAATGAAAATTAGACAATGCTTTTGAATTGTGGTTCAACAGGATTATTTTAAAAAACAAACTCATGAGACAGGCCTGGACAAAAATGATGGTAACCCTTAACTTAATTGTTGCACAACCTTTTGAGGCAATCACTGCAATCAAACGATTTCTGTAACTGTCAATGAGACTTCTGCACCTCTCAGCAGGTATTTTGGCCCACTCCTCATGAGCAAACTGCTCCAGTTGTCTCAGGTTTGAAGGGTGCCTTCTCCAGACGGCATCTTTCAGCTCCTTCCACAGATGTCCAGTAGGATTTAGATCAGGGCTCATAGAAGGCCACTTTAGAATAGTCCAGTGTTTGGCTCTTAGCCATTCTTGGGTGTTTTTAGCTGTGTGTTTTGGGTCATTATCCTGTTGCAAGACCCATGACCTGCGACTGAGACCAAGCTGTCTGACACTGGGCAACACATTTCTCTCTAGAATACCTTAATAGTCTTGAGATTTCATTGTACCCTGCACAGATTCAAGACACCCTGTGCCAGATGCAGCAAAGCAGCCCCAGAACATAACAGAACCTCCTCCGTGTTTCACAGTAGGGACAGTTTTCTTGGTATGCTTCATTTTTGTGTCTGTGAACATAGAGGTGATGTGCCTTGCCAAAAAGTTTCAGTTTTGTCTCATCTGTCCATAGGACAATTCTCCCAGAAGCTTTGTGGCTTGTCAGCATGCAGTTTGGCAAATTCCAGTCTGGCTTTTTTATGATTTGTTTTCAGTGGTGTCCTCCTTGGTCGTCTCCCATGAAGTCCACTTTGGCTCAAACAGCGACGGATGGTGCGATCTGACACTAATGTTCTTTGACCTTGGAGTTCACCATGAATGTGTTTAGAGGTTGTTCTGGGCTCTTTTGTTACCATTCGTATTATCCGTCTCCTCCTACGGCCACGTCCAGGGAGGTTGGCTACAGTCCCATGGATCTTAAATTTCTGAATAATATGTGCAACTGTAGTCACAGGAACATCAAGCTGCTTGGAGATGGTCTTATAGCCTTTACCTTTAACATGCTTGTCTATAATTTTCTTTCTAATCTCCTGAGACAACTCTCTCCTTTGCTTCCTCCGGTCCATGTTTAGTGTGGTACACACCATGTCACCAAACAGCACAGTGACTACTTGTCACCCTTTAAATAGGCCAACTGACTGATTACAAGTTTATAGACACCTGTGATCTTAATTAGAGGGCACATCTTGGTTGAACATGTCCCTATGGTGACATTATTTTCAATCTTTTCTAGGGGTACCATCATTTTTGTCCAGGCCTGTTTCATGAGTTTGTTTTTTAAAGTAATTCTGTTGAACCACAATTCAAAAGCATTGTCTGATTTTCATTGGTTAATTTTCATAGAATTTTTATTTATTACCACTTTTGTCAGATTCAAGTTATTTCTGTGACCATTGTGGGTTTTTCTTTCATTAACAGAGGGGTACCAACAATTTTGTCCATGGCTGTAAGTGAACGAGATATAGCCACACACACACACACACACACACACACACACACACAAAAAAAAGAACACCGCAGTAGGCGTGTTCATAGCACGGTATTACATAATTGCGGTTATCGCGACATCCCTAGCAATTGGCGAGCCACAGTCGCAGGTTCCATTAGTGTAAATTAACACTTCAACAACCTCCCTCGACTTTTTCAAACTTCCAAGGAGATGTGGGTCTGATCTCCCACAGATAACAGTGTATTTCTCCGGTGTATCAAGTTCCATGTCTTCACATTGCTGATGCCACATGAATGCATTGTGCCATATTATAGTCGAGGTTGTACGGTGTCATGAATATATAATTGCAGTGATGTCTCAGCCCTCCGCTTTATATCAGGCCTATGTCGAAATCACCGCGGTGATATATTCATTGATACCGTACTCCCTCTCATGTAATATTTCTTAAACATGAAATGACCTGGGCAGCATGGTGGCGCAGTGGTTATCACTGTGTCAACACAGCAAGAAGGTCATGGGATCAGTTCCACCCCTGACCATCGTGGGTTCAATCCCACCCCCAGACCATCAGTGACCCTTCTGTGTGGAGTTTGCATGTTCTCCCCGTGTCTGTGTGGGTTTACTCCAGGTACTCCAGTTCCCTTCCACAGGCCAAAGACATGCAGGTTAGGTTAATTAGCATCAGCTGGGGATTCTAAATTGTCCTTAGGTATGAATGTGAGAGTGAATGGTTGTTTGTCTCTCTGTGTTGGCCCTGTGATGGACTGGTGACCTGTCCAGGGTGTACCCTGCCTCTCGCCCAAAGATGCTGGGATAGGCTCCAGCCCCTCCCCCCCCCGCAACCCGAAAAGGATTAAGCGGTAGAAGATGAATGGATGGATAGATGGAATGACCTCTGTTAGGAAAGTAGTCTTGTAATTTCTTCAAGTAGTTTTCAGCAGTAACTCTCCAGGCTTCTTGGAGCTCTTCTTTGGATGTTGGCAGACTTTTGATCTGTTCTCTGACAAGATAATCCCACAATTCAAATCTGGATTCATCACTTCATAAGACAGGTTGCTACTAATTTTCAGTCCAGTTCTTGTGTAATTACCTCCGCCAAGGAGGAAATGTGATCAGGGTGGTTTGTCTGTCCTGTTTGTTAGCAAGATTACACAAAAACTACTGTATGGAATTTGATGAAATTTTCCTCACATTTTTGTAAATATTTTATTATATCTTTTCATGGGACAACAGTGAAGATATGACACTTTGATACAATGTAAAGTAGTCAGTGTACAGCTTGTATAACAGTGTAAATTTACTGTCCCCTCAAAATAACTCAACACACAGTTATTAATGTCTAAACTGCTGGCAACAAAAGTGAGTACACCCCTAAGTGAAAAATGTCCAAATTGTGCCCAATTAGCCATTTTCCCACCACGGTGTCATGTGACTCGCTAGTGTTACAAGGTCTCAGGTGTGAATGGGGAGCAGGTGTGTTAAATTTGGTGTTATCACTCTCACACTCTCTCTCATACTGATCACTGGAAGCTCAACATGGCACCTCATGGCAAAAAACCCTGAGGATGTGAAAAAAAGAATTGTTGCTCTACGTAAAGATGGCCTAGGCTATAAGAATATTGCCAACACCCTGAAACTGAGCTGTAGCACAGTGGCCAGGACCATACAGCAGTTTAACAGGACAGGTTCCTCTCAGTCCAGGCCTCGCCATGGTCGACCAAAGAAGTTGAGTGCACGTGTTCGGCGTTATATCCAGAGGTTGTCTTTTGATAATAGACATACAGTATGAGTGCTGCTAGCATTGCTGCAGAGATTGAAGGGATGGGGGGTGGGGGTCAGCCTGTCAGTGCTCAGACTATATGCTGCACACTGCATCAAATTGTTCTGCATGGCTGTCGTCACAGAAGGAAGCCCCTTTTAAAGATGATGCACAAGAAAGCCCACAAACAGTTTGCTGAAGACGAGCAGACTAAAGGCATGAATTATTGGAACCATGTCCTGTGGTCTGATGAGACCAAAATAAGTTTATTTGATTCAGATGGTGTCAAGCGTGTGTGGTGGCAACCAGGTGAGGAGTACAAAGACAAGTGTGTCTTGCCTACAGTCAAGCATGGTGGTGGGAGTGTCATGGTTTGGGGCTGCATGAGTGCTCCCGGCACTGGGGAGCTACAGTTCATTGAGGGAACCATGAATGCCAACATGTACTGTGACATACTGAAGAGGAGCATGATCCCCTCCTTTCGGGAACTGGGCCACAGGGTAGTTTTCCAACATGATAACGACCCCAAACACACCTCCAAGACGACCACTGCCTTGCTGAAGAAGCTGACGGTAAAGGTGATGGAAGCATCTGTGGGGCATCCTCAAATGGAAGGTGGAGGAGCGCAAGATCTCTAACATTCACCAGCTCCGTGATGTCATCATGGAGGAGTGGAAGAGGATTCCAGTGGCAACCTGTGAAGCTCTAGTGAACTCCATGCTCAAGTGAGTTAAGGGAGTGCTAGAAAATAATGGTGGCCACACAAAATTTTGACACTTTGGGCACAATTTGGACATTTTCACCTAGGGGTGTACTCACATTTTTTGCCAGCAGTTTAGACATTAATGGCTGTGTGCTGGGACAGCAAATTTACTTATACAAGCTGTACACTGACTACTTTACATTGTATCAAAGTGTCATATCTTCAGTGTTGTCCCATGAAAAGATACAATAAAATATTTACAAAAATGTGAGGGGTGTACTCACTTTTGTGAGATACTGTAGATTTGGATGAAATTTTTACCAGAGGTGGTCCTTGGGCTAAAGAGGAACCCATTACATTTTGGTGATGATCTGAGAACGCACACCTCCACCAAAGCTCTTATCTTCTCAGTGTGTTTGCAAGAATCCTCCAAAACTACTGGATAGATTTTGATGCAATTTTCACCAGAACTGGCTTGTGGTCTACACACAAACCCATTACATTTTGGAGGTGATCCATGAGGGACGGAAGGAGCCTTGGTGAAGGTATGCAGTCTGAGTGCTTTTCTAGTTTGTTATAGCTCTGTTGTGCTTCTCGTTTCCTATCCCTATGACTTCTTGAGAGCCAGCCTTCCATTCAGACCATTCTGATGAGGTGTTAGTCGATGGTAGATGAATCAACTGAAGGGCCAGAAGAATCTGTTAGGTCCCAGGTCAGGTCTTTAGTGTTTTTTTTCCCCTCTTTCTAAAGAATATGACTTTAAGATGTTCATCGGCTGTAGATTTTTAGGCCAGTCTCTTCTTCTCTTGTTCTCCACTTGTCTAGTTTCATCACATTTGTTGAGGAAACTAGACAATGCTCAGATAGAAAAACTGAACTAAAAATGAATGAAAAAGCACCCAATGCCCAAAGAAAAACTTTGAAAGACCTTCAGAATGTCTTAAGAGCTATTCTTCAAGCACACTTCAGCAATTACTAAAAAGTCTGGAAGAAAAATATAAAGAAATGAGGGCGGCTCTAGACTTTTGCAGGATACTTTATTTCTGTGTCTGTTCATGCAATTTGTCTCATGTGTACTTTGCCTTAGGTGTGGGGAGAGCATCCTGTGTGTGGTGCCAGATATCTCTGCATTCAGGGAGGGGTGGCGCTGGGTGAGACAGCCCGTTCAGGTCCCTGTCACACTAGTCCGTAATGATGGAATCATCTACTCCACTGCCCTAACCTTCACATACACCCCTGAACCAGGGCCGCGGCCACACTGCAGTGCTGCTGGAGCCATCCTGCGGTCACGCAGCACCTCTTCTTCATCACCAGCATCTTCAGCATCCCCTTCTTCCTCTTTGGGTGGCCTTGGAGATGGCCATGGGGCTTACAACAGCAGTGACTCAAACATGTCATCAGCCGTGTCAACCATGTCGGTGCTCTCATAGTAATCCCTCCTCTGTATGAGTGTTTTGACTGTGTGATAACATGTGGATATCTACTCCAAAGAGGCCCGTGGACCTGCGGACAATTGCACAGAAGCTCTTTGTTAGAGCAGCTGTGAAATCAGGAGGAATGCTTGGGAGTTTAGAAAAGAAGTTCAGAGAGTGTGCTTGTGATAACTGGCTCTGTACTTTAGTGCCCTCTTGTGGATTGGTGTGGACATATCGTGATTCACTCTGATACCCAAGATACTCAAGACTAAAAGGTAAATCTGATGTTTAACTCCACCAATCTTTTTTAATACTACAGGATAAAAGCTACTTTTTCACTAAAATTTCTTAGTACCAACATCATATTTTTTACAGAAAAATGTGGTTTTAACTTTTATGAGCAAGGGAAAATTTGTAAGAGTAATATAGTTTTTTGTGGACCAATAAATGATATATATTCATATTATATTTTATAGGTTTTACTAAGGTACATGGTGACATTTTTAATATGAAATGATACTTCCTACACCTATCTCATGTTAATGATTAGTCATGATGAAAATTGACATTTTATTAGTCTGACTACAGGTGGTCTGATTTTCTCATCTTATTTTCAACGTGCATAATAAGGGTTTTTAATACCAAACTTTGACCAAGTCTGTGCTGCAAGAAAAGAATCAATCAGTTTTTGTTTTTAAGGAGGCACTTTAGAAAATGTATTGATACCCATGTATGTCTGCAATGTTTAACATGACTGCATTATAACTTTTAGATTATTGGTTCTTAGAGCGCATTTCTGTTCTTTTTTTTTTCACCAAAAAAGCTGCTTTTTTTAAATACAGTGTTCTTGATTTTTTTCTGTCAAATACAGACTTTTCAGAGAGAGCTGTGGAATAAAAGTCAGAATTGTCTTGCCATATCTTTGAGTTGATTAAGATCTTTAATATTTCAATTTCTTTATTGTGATCATACCATATATTACAGGGCTTTACATTTTGTTTTGTGCATATATGCTGGAAGAACATTTGATGATTTGATGCCATTTTTGCTTTGTAGCATCTATTTCTAAATACACAAGTATTTGCCCCCTTCCTGATTTCTTATATTTTTGCATATTTGTCACACTTAAATGTTTCGGATCATCAAACAAATTTTAATATTAACCAAAGATAGCCCAGGGAAATACAAAATGCAGTTTTTAAATTGTGATTTCATTTATTAAGGGAAAAAATCTATCCAAACCTACCTGGCCCTTTGTGAAAAAATAATTGCCCTAAACCTGATAACTGGTTGTGTAACACTTGGCGGCAACAGCTGCAATCAAGCATTTGTGATAACTGCCAATAAGTCTTTTACATTGTCATTGAGGAATTTTGGCCCACTTTTCTTTGCAGAATAGTTTTAATTCAGTCACATTGGAGGGTTTGAGCTTGAGGTCACAAACTGATGGCTGGACATTCTCCTTCAGAATTTCTAGTAGAGAGCAGAATTCATGGTTCCATCAATTATGGCAAGTCGTCTAGGTCCTGCAGCAGCAAAGCAGCCCCAGACCATCACATTACCACCACCATGTTTGACTGTTAGTATGATGTTCTTTTTATGGAATACTGTGTTAGTTTTTCACAGCTTCCAGAAAGTTCAACTTTTATCTCGTTCACATAATATTTTTCCAAAAGTCTTGGGGATCATCAAGATGTTTTTTTTTTTTTTGGCAAATGTGAGATGAGCCTTTGTGTTCTTTTTGGTCAGTAGTGGTTTTCACCTTGGAACTCTCCCATGGATGCCAGTTCTGCCCAGTCTCTTTCTTGTTCCATCATGGACCAGTGTCCAAACTGAGTTAAGTGAGGCCTGTAGTTTAGTTGTTGTTCTGGATTTTTGTTTCTCATCTGTTCTTGAATTTCTTTAGATTGCAGCATGGTGTGTTGCTTTTTGAGATCCTTTAGCCTACTTCACTTTGTCACATTGGTTCTACTTAAGGGATTTCTTTATTTAACAGGTCTGGCAGTAATCAGACCTGGGTGTGGCTATTGGAGTTGAACTCAGTTTAACAAAAAATGTGGTTAATCACAGTTAATTCATGATCCAACAAGTGGCAATTACTTTTTAACATAGAACCAGGTAGGTTTGGATAGTTTTTTCCCCTTAATAGATGAACTCATAATTTAAAAACTGTTTTGTATTTAGTCAGGTTATCTTTGTCTAAAGTTAAAATTTGTTTGATGATCTGAAACATTTAGGTGTGACAAATATGCATAAATATAAGAAATCGGGAAGGGGCAAATACTTTTCACAGCACTGTATATGTATATAATGTTATACATGTGCTGTATTGCAAGACTGACGTAAAAGTAATATGCAAGTAGCAGGTAAATATGTTTTTATGAAGACTGAAAATCGCTTATTTTTTGTCCTGTGTTTGCTGTAGCCTTACTATTTTTATGCCTTGTTAATATAATCATAAAATCTTCAGTGTAAATCTACTACCATAAATCTACTTGTAAACCTGCTTTGTTTTACCGCATTAGCTGACTATTTGCATTATAACATCACAGCAACAACTGGCAGGACATAAGTCACTTCAAATTTGCTTTTGCCTTGTTTTTCCCCCACAAATTTTGTTGTATCCACTCACTTCCTTACTTTTCTGCCTTAATATTAATTGATTATTCAATGCTATAATTGCACATAGACTGTATTCTCACTTACATCCTCTAAGGGGATTTTTGGACTCTAGCTATTAGGGCTTGCTCCCCAGGGTAAAGAGGTCAACTCAGTCTCTCTATTTTTAAACTGGGAGCTGGATTGCTGGAAAGAAACCTGACTCTGTGTTGCTGTTAAAGGTCTGTGTGTTTTGCATGTGTGCCTGTGTAGTTGACTGGCTTACTCAAGTCTCTCAAACATTGACATTTTTTGAGTTTAATGAGATTGACTGTGTGTACGTAACTGTTCCTTTATAAGGAATGGTATGCTACATATAGCCCTCTCTAGAAATCCTCTCAACAGGTGTGCAAACACTGACTGAGTCCTACATAAGGAACTACAAACAAGGACACATTTGTCCATCCAAACAGGACAGTCAGGCTATGATTGGACACAAGCTCAGTTGTACTTCCTAGGGTGAAGCTTAGGAAACTTACAGTAATTGATTCTTCATCCCATGGGTCTACAACCTGCGGTTTCTGCCCCTCACAAGGGTCTTGAGGTCACATTTCCACTGGTTCCCAAGTGCCATGCCATGTTCCAGAAGTAGTTATTTACATTTGTCCTCTTTATATTACAAATGTTGATAAAGTCAGTATAAACACTTGACCTACAGTAAATCTAAATTTAGGCTACTGTAAAAGTCACTAGTTAGTGTAAGATGAGTAGCAGACTGCACGTTTTCCCTCGTGTGTGTGGTTTGGGAATTGGGTTAGGAAGCATAATGATTAGGGGTCCTAGTTGTACTGGAGAGAAGGGGGGTGGGTGGAGCTGGGGTGGGGTCACTTCCTAAGCCTCTCTATCTGGTCTTGTCTGGGATGACGGGACAGAGACACAACTCAAACTGGACACCAAGAACAAAGAAGAAGAACCCGCATCATTTGACGTTTGTTTCACAGGGATCTGTTGACGATGGATTGATTATACACACAGCCACCCGGGGAGGAATTTCAACACATCCCTCCTCAGTTTAAATTAAACCGTTTCAGGAACCTTGTTGCCATTGGAATAAGCCTTCATTTTTAGTCGTGCTCAAGTCATGCTGGCCTTATTGCTCAAGTGATCATCAGTATCACATCTCGTTTCTGGCTGCACCAGTAATAGCAACACAGATCGTTTAACACTTTTTTGCAGATGGACACTGGTGCCTCATAAACGGGACGCTTGTGCTGTTTTTTGACTCTTTTTTTAAAAAATAAAAACAGGCTTTTCCTCCCAACTGGATCTATCCTCAACACTTTCCTGCAATGCTTCTTTCCCTGTCACCTTTGCTTCTTCTTTTCCCGGCTGCACTCTTCTTCACCGCGCAGGTTGCCGGGGACCTGCAGGGTATCACCTTGCCCAGTGGGAGCACCAACTTTGACCCGACAGGTATGTAAGTACAAGAGATGAGAGGAATTAAAGTTCTGCCATAAATTACTCAGGTGTCTTGCTTTGTTTCTCCAACCAGTCTACAAAATGTTTTGACTCAGCTCAATTCATCTTGTTGTTTTGACTGAGTTATGTCAGTGTAAGGTATTACTAATTACACTTAAAAGGCCCAGAAGGTGGTCCACACAGGAATGTGTTTTTATAAAATTCTCTTCATATTTCCATAGCTATCAATAAAGTGCTAAAAGTAAATAAATAAGTAAAATAAGTGTAGTGTAAGGCACTACTTTTACCTTTAAAAACAGATTGAGCTGACCTCACCTTCAACGTTTTAAGAAATGCTTTACAGTGCATCCAAAAAGTATTCACAGGGCTTCACTTTTTCCACATTTTATGTTACAGCCTTATTCCAAAATGGATTAAACTCGTTTTTCCTCAAAATTCTACACACAATACCCCATAATGACAACATGAAAAAAAGTTTGAGATTTTTGCAAATTTATTAAAAATTTAAAAACTAAGAAATCACATGTACATAAGTATTGTAACATCGGGGCTGTGATAAGGGGGCGGGGATTCTCCCAGCATGCTTGCACTGCGGAGGATTCAAACACTGTTATTATCCGTGTGTTCTAAGTGTTATTGCTGTGCCATTATAACTGCGTTATAAGACCAGTTAGCGTTGTTTCCCTGTATGTGATAGATCATGTGTCTGTGTCACCATGAGTGAGATGAGAGTCTGAGTGAATGACCTCCCCTCCGTTCTGTGTTGTGAGCATGTGTTGAATAAAGCCTGTTGCATCACAGCCATCTCTCCTTATTGTGTGAACCCGCATGAAACGTCGCACTGGTGTCAGGAGTGGGATCTTGGAGAGATTGAAGCAAGGATCGACGTAGAGATTCGGCAACTCCAGTGGCTCATCGGCCAGATAGAGACGGAAATGAACGAATGGAGCAGCAGACCCGACAGGGACAGCATACCCCGCCTTCTGCCTTTCTCAAGGCAAGGCGGGCCAAACAGAGCAAACCTACCCCGCTTCCCACCCTTTTCAGGGCAGAATGGGCCTGTAATTCCACTGCGACCGGGGTCAGCAGTCGACCAAGAGGCGACTGTCCCACCCACCTGCCAACGGGCCAAACTCCCCCGCTTTGGTGGCGAAACCCCGCTGGGTGGCTACCTGGCCCAGGTCGAACTGGCTGCTGCCCTGAATGGCTGGATTCCCGAAGAGACCGCTGTGCAGGTCTCGCTGGCCCTGGAGAGCTGGGCTCTCTGCATGCTGTCTGACCTCCAGCCTGAGGAACGTCGCAGCTGCCCAGCGCTACAAGGAGTGCTCCGGAGGCAGTTTGGGAGAGCGACCAACACTGAACATGCCTGGGAACAGCTGACCAACCGCTGGCGAGGCAACCGAGAGAGCCTGGGAGCCTACGCAGTGGACATACGGCTACTGACACAGCGTGGCTACCCAGATTTTGAGCCGGGGCGGTGGAGAAGCTCATCCTCCAGCACTTCATCCGCGGCTCCGCCTGGCCCGATTTTAGGAACACATCCGGATTCATGCAGCGAGCATCTGGGAGATGGCCGTGGCAGAAGCAGAGCAGGTGGAGCCAATGATGGATCATGCAGCTGATGTGTCCTCACTGGGACAGAGAGCTTTCCGGGCCACAGCTGAGAGCAAGGAGGAGGAATTATGCCTGACCACAGCTGCGCGGTCGGCGAGAGTACAACAACGGTGGTGCGAAGAAGGATGCTTCTGCTGTGGGGAGCCAGGGCACATCGCGCGTTACTGCCCGGTACCCACCCCACGACAAACCGCCCTCTCACCAGCTTTAACCCGAGAGTGAGGTGGCACAGATGGGGACCTGCCACCTCCCACGGACATTTTCCCCGATGGACGGCTGGGCCAACTTGGACAATCACCAGGGCTGTATCTGCAGTGCAGCCTGGACAGCACACCAATCCGAGCCCTGATCGACATCGGTTCCACCATTTCCCTGGTCTGACCTGGAGCGCTGCCCGGCACAGATGGACTCAGAACGCAAGGGTGGGAACCTACCTGGCGCTGGGTCCTCACAGCCACTGGTGAGCATGGCAGGCTGGGGGGGGTGACGGGTACTTGGGGTGGGAGTGGCCGGTCAGAACACGAACCACCCATTCTGGCTGGCTGACATCCAGGACCCATGCATCATTGGACTAGATCTGCTTGCAGCATGGGGCGCGAAGATCGACACCGCCAGCTCTTCTCCCCTGCTGGAGGCTCATCACGCTCTGTGACAACAGCCAGACGAGGAACCAGGGGGCCCATGCGATCGGAAGGCCAGTGCCATCAGCGCAGGCTGAGGATCGTGACCCAGCAGTCTCATGGGCTGTCCAGACTGCTATGGCCCGGGATAGCGCAGCAGGTCACAGCTCTTCTTCAGATCACCGGACAGCTCTCCCCAGCAATGACGTCATGGAGGCCCTTGGCGTGCAGCAGCTTCGGAGTGAGCAAGATAGAGATCCTGTCATCTCCTGGGTACAGCAGTGGCTGGACATGGACCAGCAGCCCACCCGGAAGGCTGTGGCTGCGCTGGACCCAGAGACCAAGGCCCTACATTTCCAGTGGTCCAACCTCTGCTATTACGAGGGTGTTGTTTATCGGCAGTGCCAGTCTCCAGCTAGGTAGCGTCACGTCTGGCAGCAGCTGATCCCCCGACAGCTCCGCCCTGAGGTGCTCCAGTTCGTCCATGGGCTGGTGGGGGAGGGCCACTTTGGAGTGAGGAAGATTCTGCAGCGGCTTCGGGCTCAGTTCTACTGGGCAGGGTGCCGTCTGGACGTGAAGCGCCATGTCCACCGGTGTGCCATCTGCATGGCTCACAGAGGACAGACGCAGCAATCCCATGCCTTGCTGCAGCAGTATGAGATGGACAGCAAACCGGGGACACTGTAACATCAGGGCTGTGATAAGGGGGTGGGGATTCTCCCGGCATGCTTGCGCCGTGGAGGATTCAAACACTGTCATTATCCATGCGTTCTAAGTGTTATTGCTGTGCCATTATAACTGTGTTATAAGACCAGCTAGCGTTGTTTCCCTGTATGTGATAGATCATGTGTCTGTGCCACCATGAGTGAGATGAGGGTCTGTGTGAATGACCTCCCCTCTGTTCTGTGTTGTGAGTGTGTGTTGAATAAAGCCTGTTGTGTCACAGCCATCTCTCCTTATTGTATGAACCTGCATGAAACGTCACAGTATTCACAGCCTTTGCTCAATACTTTGTTGATGCACCTTTGGCAACAATTACAGCCTCAAGTCTTTCTGAATATGATGCCACAAGCTTGGCACAGCTATCTTTGGACAGTTTCACCCATTCCTCTTTGCAGCAACTCTGAAGCTCCATCAGGTTGGATGGGAAGCATTGGTGCACGGCCATTTTCAGATCTCTCCATAGATGTTCAATTGGATTCAAGTCTGGGCTCTGGCTGGGCCACTCAAGGACATTCACAGAGTTGTCTTGAAGCCACTCCTTTGATATCTTGGCTGTGTGCTTTGGGTTGTTGTCCTGCTGAAAGATGAACCATCGCCCCAGTCTGAGGTCAAGAGTGCTCTGGAGCAGGTTTTCATCCAGGATGTCTCTGTACATTGCTGCATTCATCTTTCCCTCTATCCTGACTAGTCTCCCAGTTCTTGCTGCTGAAAAAACATCCCCACATGGTATTGGTCTGGTGATGAGTGGTGCCTGGTTTCTTCCAAACATAACACCTGGCATTCATGTCAAAGACTTCAATCTTTGTCTCATCAGACCAGTCAATTTTGTTTCTCGTGGTCTGAGAGTCCTTCAGGTGCCTTTTGGCAAACTCCAGAAAGGCTGCCATGTTCCTTTTACTAAGGAGTGGCTTCCATCTGGCCACTCTACCATACAGGCTTGATTGGTGGATTGCTGCAGAGATGGTTGTCCTTCTGGAAGGTTCTCCTCTCTCCACAGAGGAACGCTGCAGCTCTGACAGAGTGACCATCAGGTTCTTGGTCACCTCCCTGACTAAGGCCCTTCTTCCCCGATCGCTCAAGTTTAGACGACCGGCCAGCTCTAGGACGAGTCGTGGTGGTTCTGAACATCTTCCATTTACGGATGATGGAGGCCACTGTGCTCATTGGGACCTTCAAAGCAGCAGAAATTATTCTGTACCCTTCCCCAGATTTGTGCCTCAAGACAATCCTGTCTCGGAGGTCTGCAGACAGTTCCTTTGACGTCATGCTTGGTTTGTGCTCTAATATGCACTGTCAACTGTGGGACCTTATATAGTCAGATGTGTGCCTTTCCAAATCATGCCCAATCAACTGAATTTACCACAGGTGGACTCCAATTAAGCTGTAGAAACATCTCAATAATGATCAGTGGAAACAGGATGCACCTGAGCTCAATTATGAGCTTCATGGCAAAGGTTGTGAATACTTATGTACATGTGATTTCTTAAGTTTTTTATTTTTAAGAAATTTGCAAAATAAGTATAATTTTGAGGAAAAAATGAATTTAATCCATTTTGGAATAAGGCTGTAACATAACAAAATGTGAAAAAAGTGAAGCGCTGTGAATACTTTCCGGATGCACTGTATATAGCAGGGGTCACCAACTGGCGGACTCCGGTCTGAATCCGGACCCCGAGAGTCCTCCGTCCGGACCCCGAAGCCTTTTGATACAATTTGGGGAAAAATGAGGCTGTTTTATTTTGGTGGGGGGAAAAAAGCGGAAAAAGTGGAACTGAACTGCTGTATCAGCGACCGCCCGACAGATTATGGGCATGAGTCTTTGGGCGCTCTCCTGCTGCAGGCTCCCCTCTTCGCTGTCCCATGAACACCACTCTCTGCAGAGACTCTGCGGCTCCAACCGCTCCAGAGTGTCAGCGGGTTGCAAAATCAGGTTCACTGTGCACCCCCCCCACACACACACACATAAGGCCGACAGCTAGGACATCCACCCCAGACAGACCGTTTCAGGTCTGTACCCACAAAAAGAAGCACTGTTGTGAAATTGAATGTATATACCTTCTTCCTCTATTCTGCCGAGAGTAGTCCATGTTGGGATGCAGAGGTGAGGTCTCTCGTATGGAGGCCATTTTCATAGTCTCCAATATCATGTAAAAACTCTGTAAGCGCTGTGTGTTACTCAGCATAAAAAGTTCCACTTCTCCTCTCCCTGTAGCCATGGAGTTACAGCTCCATCCATGCTGTAACAGAGTTTACTGTTGAGATTGAAAAAAATGTCATGGAATTCTGTCGTGTGGAATGATATCTTGTGTCCTGGAATTATATTTTGTGTCTTTTTTTTTTGTCTTAGTTTTAAACAGTTTTTTCTGCACTGAAAATATTGTATAGAGGTGGACTCTGTGAAATTTTGTTTTTTTTTTAGATATTAATCTCTTTTTTTTTTAAATGCAATACAATTTAGTTTGTGTTCTCCTGTAAAATATTTTTAGGATTTTTGTTGTAGATTTTAGAATTTTAGACCTATTTATTTGGAGTCAACAAACACATTTAGTGTTCTCCTGTGTTATAAAATTTTGTATTACATTTTGTTTGAAATTGAACAAAGAATTCATTTTAATATTTTTTGTTTAAAAATGAATATAGAGCTAAAACCAACCAAAACGTGAGCTTAATAAAATAATGTGTGAAAGCAAGTGAAATGACATTGGCCTGTCTGGAGACAGCTGTGGTCTTCTGAAAGAATGTCCATGAAAGGATGACAGTTCTTAAAAGCACATTTTGAGGTAAATTTGTTCATGCTTTTTTTATTTATATAGGGTAGTTCCACTGAGAGGCAACCTCTCTTTTTCAAGGATGCCCTGTTCACATTCACACCAGGAAGCTGCCCCGTACAACCACAGACTGACCTGTGGCCACTGAGCAGCTCCACTGGAGCAGTAGAGGATAAGGGCCTTGCTCAAGGGTACCACAGTGAGGTTAAGGAGGGTGGGCCAAACACTGCTATGTTATTTGTCCCACCCAGATTTAATACCTGCCGGTCCAGGGATCGTACCCGCAACCCTCTGCTCACCAGTCCACATCTCTAACCATTAGGCCACCACTGCCCATAATGTGTCAGATTTCTCTTCCATTTGTTTTTTAATAAAAGATGGAAGTAAATTCATGGGTCACTGCAAATACTTTGCTTTAAAGGGGCCAAGCTGTCACACAGTGGGAGGGAAAAATCTTGAATAGAAAAAAAAAAATGCATCAAGATGGATTGAGAATGATTTTGGAATCAAGTCGGAGTTCTGAATCATAATTGAATCATGAGGTGCCTAAAGATTCCCACACCTAGTATGGACCTTGGCTGGGGAGGAAGACTGACTTATCGGACCTTTTGCAGTTTTAGTTGGTGACCCCTGGCCTAAAACATGGTCAATCTTTGAGCAAATAGTACAATACTGGAAAAGGCAAGGCTTTTCAATTTACTGCAGCCAGCCATCAGTGTGAGATCGATATACACTCAGTTCACATTTGAAGAGCTCTCATATTGTCCGTCTTTGTTTACTGTCTAAGGGTGAAAAACATCTGTTTTGGTTCTTAACTAATTTTTTTGTACCCAAAATAAATAAGTAGTGGAAACCAAGATCCTGTTGTACCTACTTTTAAAACATATTTTCAGTTAAAGCAGCAAAATTACTTGATAAGTTCCGTCAAATCTTTTAAGAGTGTAGTCATGATTTTTTTTTTTCTGTTTTGGAAATTACAATATTTGACAATGAATGTATGTTTCATTAATATTTTTAAAAATAATTTTTGTAACAAGAACAATTTCATTTGCATTTCATTTTGATAGACTGCTTAATGTTTGTTCAAGTGGATCATTTTAGAGTGAGTTTATTAATAGCCCACAGTATCTAACAGTATTGTCCTTCAGTCATGTGGATTCCAGTGGCTTCCACACCTGTGGAGAATAGGTTTAACACAGGTCTTATCTGCAGATCACACATACATAACACCTATGCAACTGTGCCTCCAGCAACTTTAGAAGACATTACATTCACCCATATCTGTTTGCTTGTTGAACCCCATCCCTTATTAAGTGGTAAATGGCATTCACTTGTACAGGTACATCTCAAAAAATTAGAATATCATGAAAAAGTTTAATATTTTTTGTCACTCATTTCAGAAAGTGAAACCCATATATTATATAGATTCATTACACAGAGAGTGATATATTTCAAGTGTTTATTTATTTTAATTTTGATGATTATGGCTTACAGCCCATGAAAACTCCAAATTCAGTTTCTCAAAAAATTAGAATATTACATAAAATTAATTTTAAAAAATAGTTTTAAATAGAAATGTTGGCCGACTGAAAAGTATGTCCATGTACACACTCAATACTTCATTAAACCAGGTTTTGATACTTTTGGCAGTGTGTGTGTGTGTGTGTGTGTGGGGGGGGGTGCTAAGTCCTGCTGGAAAATTAAATCAGCTTCTCCATAAAGCTTGTCAGCAGAGGGAAGAATGAAGTGTTCTTAAATTTCCTGGTAGATGGCTGCGCTGACTTTTGGCTTGCTAAAACACAGTGGACAGACACCAGCAGATGACCTCTGTTCAGATAAAAGTAGATGTTTCATTTCATTTGGAAATCAAAGTCCCAGAGTCTGGAGAAAGAGTGGAGAGGCACAGAATCTAAGTTGTTTGAGGTTTAGTGTGAAGTTTCCACAGTCAGTGATGATTTGAGGAATCATGTCATCTGCTGGTATTTGTCCACTGTGTTTTATCGAGACCAAAGTCAGCGCAGTCGTCTACCAGGAAATTTTAGAGCACTTCATGCTTCCCTCTGCTGACAAGCTTTATGGAGAAGCTGATTTCATTTTCCAGCAGGACTTAGCACCCCCCCCCACACACACACACACACACACACTGCCAAAAGTATCAAAACCTGGTTTAATGACCATGGCATCACTGTGTTTGATTGGACAGCAAACTCTCCTGACCTAAACCCCATAGAGAATCTATGAAGTATTGTCAAGAGGAAGATGAGAGACACCAGACCCAACAATGCAGATGAGCTGAAGGTCACTATCAAAGCAACCTGGGCCTTCATAACACCTCAGCAGTGCCACAGGCTGATCACCTCCATGCCACGCCACATTGATACAGTAATTAATCCAAAAGGAGCCCCGACCAGCTATTGAGTGTGTACACTGGCATACTTTTCAGTTGGTCCACATTTGTATTAAAAAACTATTTTTTAAAATTAATTTTATGTAATATTGTAATTTTTTGAGAAACTGAATTTGGGGTTTTCATGGTCTATAAGCCATAATCATCAAAATTAAAATAAATAAATACTTGAAATATATCAGTCTCTGTGTAATGAATCTATATAGTATATGGGTTTCACTTTCTGAAATGAGTGACAAAAAATATTGAACTTTTTCATGATATTCTAATTTTTTGAGATGTACCTGTATAGCGCTTTTTTACTCATCTCTGGATGACCAAAGCACTTTACAGATCCTGCTATCCACCCATTCACACACTGCCATGCACAGGCGCTGATCTGACCCACCAGGAGCAACTGGGGGTTCAGTGTCTTGCTCAAGGACATGCAGACTGCAGACAGAGCAAGAACTGAACCAGCGATCCTCTGATCAGTAGTCAGCCACTCTACACCTGGGCCACAGCTGCCCATTTTATTATTTATTTATTTAACTTTATTATAAGTTTTTACCCTAGAAAAATAAATTAAGCTTCATGGGGATGCATTGTTCAGTAAAAGGGAGCCCCCCCCCCCCTCCGAGAGATATATTTCATATTCATTCTACCTGAGGCCTGTTAGGGAATTCAGATTTAATCATCATAAAGGGATTTCATCCTGTAGGAATTAGGATCTTCAGATACTGACAGCAGCTAGTTATGATTACTTTTCATAATTTTTTATTTCTATGAATATTAAAATGAATGCAACTCATATATCAAATGAACAGTTATAAAGAGGAAAACTTCACTTCTTTGGTTCTTGGATAACTCTTCTGATAATTCTTTTGACTCCTCTGTCAGAAATTCTTGTGAGGAGCTCCTGGTCGTGGCCACTTTGTGCAAAATTATGTTCTTTCCACTTCCAAATGATGGCTCCAACAGTGCTCACTGGAACATTCAGCAGTTAAGAAATGTGCCTGTAACCAATGCCATCATTATGTTTTGCAGTAACGAGGTTGCGAAGGTCTAGAGAGAGCTCTTGGCTTCTGCCTATCATGAGTTCTTTGTGGTGTGACAGTCTGATATTCACAGACCTTTATAAAGGCTATCAGTCAAGACTTAACCAGTTGAAATTAATTTGCACTAATGGGGGATAGGATGGCTTCTTAAATTCTGATGGAGTTCAGCTGGTTTCATGGCTTTCTATGCCTTTTTGCATCTCTTTGTCTTCATGTGTTCAATACTTATTCCGTGTGTCATTCCACCTTATTAAATGTAACTTGTTTTGTGAACACAGTTTCCTTGATTTCTTTGTATGTACAGATTACTTGGGTTGCTACTGATATCTGGTGAAAATCTCAGGTCAATGGCTCAATCAGAAATATGTTTAATGGGAAAAATGTTGACGTGTTCAATACTTACAGACGTGGACACAATTGTTGGTATCCCTCTGTTAATGAAAGAAAAACCCACAGTGATCACACAAATAACTTGAATCTGACAAAAGTGGTAATAAATAAAAATTCTATGAAAATTAACCAATGAAAATCAGACAATGCTTTTGAACTGTGGTTCAACAGAATTATTTTAAAAAACAAACTCATGAAACAGGCCTGGACAAAAATGATGGTACCCTTAACTTAATATTTTGTTGCACAACCTTTTGAGGCAATCACTGCAATCAAACAATTTCTATAACTGTCAATGAGACTTCTGCACCTCTCAGCAGGTATTTTGGCCCACTCCTCATGAGCAAACTGCTCCAGTTGTCTCAGGTTTGAAGGGTTCCTTCTCGAGACGGCATGTTTCAGCTCCTTCCACAGATGTTCAATAAGATTTAGATCAGGGCTCACAGAAGGCCACTTTAGAATAGTCCAATGTTTCGCTCTTAGCCATTCTTGGGTGTTTTTAGCCGTGCGTTTTGGGTCATTATCCTGTTGCAAGACCCATGACCTGCGACTGAGACCAAGCTGTGTGACACTGGGCAGCACATTTCTCTCTAGACTACCTTGATAGTCTTGAGATTTCATTGTACCCTTCACAGATTCAAGCCACTCTGTGCCAGATGCAGCAAAGCAGCCCCAGAACATAACAGAACCTCCTCCATGTTTCACAGTAGGGACAGTGTTCTTTTCTTGGTATGCTTCATTTTTGCGTCTGTGAACATAGAGCTGATGTGCCTTGCCAGAAAGTTCCAGTTTTGTCTTGTCTGTCCATAGGACATTCTCCCAGAAGCTTTGTGGCTTGTCAACATGCAGTTTGGCAAATTCCAGTCTTGTCATGGCGCCCGCAGGGCCATCAGCAGTCTCAGCTGCACGCACACCTGCTGCCAATTGTCGGCGGGCTTTAAGAGCCGGACCTGCCGGTGACTCAGCACGGAGCCGTCTGTCAAACTCCCGACACATCACTTGTCTACAGCCACATCCTGGCTCGTCCTCTAACCAAGAGCAACGTGTCGCCGCACGTAAGCTTAATCTCAACTTACCTTGTCAAGTTCCTCTCCCGTGTGCACAGGTGGATCTCCCTGGCGGCGGATTCTCTCTCCCCGGCGGCGGTTCAGCTCCACTCCGGCATCAGGGTAACTCGCACTCCTCCCTGCACAGAGCCAGACGTTGTCTTCCTGGCTGTCGCCCTCAAGGCAAACCTGAGTCCACCACCACCATCTCCAAAAGTAAGCGGCTGTCATTATTACGCCCTTAGCGCTGGTGCTGAGTTAACATCTCTGCTTTGTCTCCATAGGGTTGCCAGGCCGAACAGCATCCAGCTCTCCCCCAGCACGAGTCCTGGACTACACACACCACACTGTACATACACGCACACATACACAAGACACGGCTTACTAATAAAAAGATAACTGTCATTCCCTCGAGTCTGTCTTCTGTCCCCTGGGCCCAGAATTATGTCACGTCTGGCTTTTTTATGATTTGTTTTCAACAGTGGTGTCCTCCTTGGTCGTCTCCCATGAAGTCCACTTTGGCTCAAACAATGATGGATGGTGCGATCTGACACTGATGTACCTTGACCTTGGAGTTCACCATGAATGTGTTTAGAGGTTGTTCTGGGCTTTTTTGTTACCATTCGTATTATCCGTCTCCTCCTGCGGCCACATCCAGGGAGGTTGGCTACAGTCCCGTGGATCTTAAACTTCTGAATAATATGTGCAACTGTAGTCACAGGAACATCAAGCTGCTTGGAGATGGTCTTATAGCCTTTACCTTTACCATGCTTATCTATAATTTTCTTTCTAATCTCCTGAGACAACTCTCTTCTTTGCTTCCTCTGGTCCATGTTTAGTGTGGTACACACCATGTCACCAAACAGCACAGTGACTACTTGTCACCCTTTAAATAGGCCGACTGACTGATTACAAGTTTGTAGACACCTGTGATGTTAATTAGAGGACACATCTTGGTTGAACATGTCCCTAGGGTCACATTATTTTCAATCAATTTTCTAGGGGTACCATCATTTTTGTCCAGGTCTGTTTCATGAGTTTGTTTTTTAAAATAATTCTGTTGAACCACAATTCAAAAGCATTGTCTGATTTTCATTGGTTAATTTTCATAGAATTTTTATTTATTACCACTTTTGTCAGATTCAAGTTATTTCTGTGACCATTGTGGGTTTTTCTTTCATTAACAGAGGGGTACCAACAATTTTGTCCACAGCTGTACATGTTCTCCCTGCATGAATTACTAGGTCTGTCTTCTGGTGTGTGTGTGTGTGTGTGTGTGTGTGTGTGTTTAAGTTTCTCCTTTCCGCATCACTTAAGATGTCTTTGCCTCATGTTGTTTTCAATAAGAATATGTTCTTTGCTCACTTGCCTGGATAAATAAAGGTTGTTGATGATGATGAAAGTTAAACAGATTTTTTTCTGTAAAACATTTGAAAATTAAGAGCAGGATGTTTATATTTTTTAAATACTTTTTTTTCCCCAATGATCAAATTCTTCTTTTCATTGTTGGTAGTGCCACTTTAACGAGCAGACCTTTGACCCTAAATCTATGGCCGCTTGCAACAATAAAACACAGGAGTCACAGAGACAAAAATGAACTCTGACTCAGCAGGCGCTCAGATAGATGATGGAAAGCTGTGTGTCATCTACCCATGCATCTGCTTACCCATCCTGTACCCAAGCCAGGAACGCACTGAATGATTTAGAACCCATTTTAAAACTGTTTATATGGTCATAATGACCCCAGAAAGTCATGGTGTACATGTGACGAAGTATTTCTTTACACATCAAACCTGTAGGCAGGCAGGGGTGTCAGAATGGGGCTAATGGTAGGCTGACCATGGATGATAAGGGTTTGAAGATAGAGCTTAATAGTATTAGTTTATCTTAAAAAAGGTAGAATATTGTAAAAAAAAAAAAAAAAGTTAAGCTATTTTATTTAAAAAAAAAAATTGATGATTATGACTTAGCTCTTTGAATTAAATTGCCGAATCATGATATTGACCTCTTAATGAGTGCAATCTGAACTCTTTGTATAGTATGACAGGAAACTGTATATTTGCTGTTGCATCTCTGGTTTTACTGGCTATGATTTGGCAGAGGATATACAGTTAAAGTTCTGTTAGTTCTGCTACTTCTGGCAGGAGATATTCACCTTAACCCTGGACCTGCCACTATTAAACAGCAGACCACTGGGTTAGCACAAAACCGAGCTGTACAAAAGCAAAAACAACATTTATTTTTCCAAACTGTTAATCATGCACGAGTTCTTTGGGACACCAAGGCTAAACCAAAGGGGATCCTCGGCGGTCATTTAAACATACGGAGCATAATCCCCAAAAGAGATGAGATTTCGGTGTTGCTGTTGGACTCAAATCTGGACTACCTTTGTCTCTCAGAAAGCTGGCTACACAGTAACATAGACACTAATATGATCGATATTGTGGGCTACCAGTGTTTTAGAAAAGACAGGCAGGTAGGGAGGGGAGGAGGTGTTTTAATTTACATCAAAGAGAAATATAAATGTCAACTGGTTGATTTGAATACTTCACTTGAATGTTTAGCTGTTAATGTATGTCTCTCTCCGGTAATGAATTTCAACATTGCAGTAGTGTACAACCCACCATCACACAACTCTTCCTTTTATAATGAATTAAGTGATCTGGTTAAACAACTTGAGAAGAACAGAGAAACAATAATTCATGGTGACTTTAATATCAACTGGTCTGATAAAAAAGACAAACAAAAACTGAAAAGCCTCATGACTAAATTTAATTACCAGCAAATCATCAAAGGACCCACCAGGATAACCAAACAATCCAGAACACTTATTGACATGGTATTTACTAATAAACCAGAACGAATAACCAGAACCTATAATCTTGTAACTGGTCTCTCAGATCATAACATGGTTCTTGCTGTCAGGAAACTTACTAAAAAGCGACTACAGTATTTTGGGGGAGTCGATATTGACAAATCAAATTTTATTATCCCCAAATCAAAAAATGAGGAGTTTGAACATTACTTAGAGAATCAAAATTGGGAGCAGCTCATGGCAACATGTGAAGTAGATGATTGTTGTAATTTTATAACTGCAACAATCACAAAGTCTATAGAAAAATTTTCAAAGCAAATTAAAAGTAGACAACAGAAGATTAGCCTACCATGGTTAAATAATGAAATAAGAAAACTTATGAAGAGGCGAGACTATGCACTGAAAACATCACTAACCTCCAAACTACAAAATGATCACCTTGTGTACAAAAGTTTAAGAAATAAAGTGGTACATGAGCTGCGAAAATCAAAAATATCTTATTACAATAAACTGATAGATCATGCAAAGGGTAACAACAGTTCCCTATGGAGGCATTTAAATAACTTAACTAATAAAAAAAACGATCAGAAGGGGGTAAAGGAACTTAGAATCAATGGCAAGACCGTCAGTGACAAGGCTACTTTGGCAAATGAATTTAATTCACACTTTGTGGGCTCTATGGAAGACTTAACAAAAATTTTTGTGCTGCCAAATGTGCTCAACAACACAAATTCCATACTTCCAACAGATACTTTTCACATCGATGAGGTAAATGAGAAGTTAATTGCTGGTATTGTTAAAACACTGTCAAACTCAAAAACTAATGATATCTACAATATGAGCACCTCCTTTCTCAAAATGCACAGCAGAATATTAATCAAACCACTGACTCATCTCATTAATCTCTCCATTAGGTCTAGTACATTTCCATCTGGCTGGAAAAAAGCTGTCGTCATACCAGTTCATAAATCAGGCAGTAAAGACGATATATGCAATTACCGCCCAATCTCTATCTTACCAGTCCTATCTAAGGTTCTTGAAAAAGTTGTAGCTACACAGCTGATAGACTACTTACAAGACAGTCAACTTCTTCATCCACATCAATTTGGTTTTAGACCAGGATACTCAACAGAAACAGCAAATTGTTGCCTTATTGAAAACGTCAAACAGTCCTTGGACAGGGGTAATGTGGTAGGAGCTGTTTTTCTAGATCTCAAAAAGGCTTTCGATACTGTAAACCACAGTTTGCTTTTATCCAAAATGGTATCTTTTAACTTCTCCCCAAATACATTAGAATGGTTTGCATCTTATCTCCAGAATAGAGAACAGTGTGTAAAAGTTCACCAGGATAAATCCTCATTTTTAAACAACCGCATGGGTATCCCACAAGGGTCCATTCTTGGTCCTTTACTTTTCAGCATTTTTATTAATGACTTGCCGTTACACTGCTCAGCTGCAACATGCCAACTTTATGCAGATGATGCAGTTATTTACACAGCTGCCAAGACTCCAGCACAGGCTGCAGATGTGCTGTCTACAAGTATGGTTGATGTCCAAGAGTGGCTCCTCAAGAACCATCTATTGCTGAACCTTCAGAAAACAGTCTCAATGTGCTTTTCAATCAAAAAATGTAACCTGCAACATTTTAAAGTTAATATACATGATCATGACATCAGTTTAGCTACAGAATTCAAATACCTTGGCATTGTACTAGATCCTCAACTCAAATTTAATCTTCATATAAAGAAAATTTCAAAAACAGTAAAAAAAAATCTGAACTGCTTTAAATTAATTAGATATTACATACCTTACGAAGCAGCTGCACTGTATATGCATTCTATGGTTTTTTCTCATATATCATACTGTTTGACAGTCTGGGCTCAAGCAGCCCCTTCCACAATAAGACATATAGGTTCATTATATAATCAAACCTTAAAAATCTTGGACAAAAAGCCCATTAGGTGGCATCACTGTAATGTTTTAAAAAAATACAACCTATTGAGTTTTGAGAGCTTCATTGACCTCTGTCTTCTGAAATTAACGTTCAAATGTTTCCATAAATCAGCACCCGAGCCACTTGCTGGTTTCGTCCAAAGACAGGACAGCAGCAGAGCCACCAGGAGTTCTGTTAACAATAACTGTAAAATATTCCACCGCAGAACCACATTTGGACAAACAGCTTTCTCTATAAAGGGCAGTCACATCTGGAACACAATGCCAAATGAAATTAAAATAATAACGAACTTTAAAACATTCACTAAAAATGTTAAAAACTGGCTGAAAAATAAACAAGAATGTACTCATGTATGAATTATTTGTCTGCAAAGTGAGAGTGAATGAAGGGAAGGAATAAATGTGTTTGTTTATAGTGAGTGACGGAGGGAGGAAGGCCTGAAATAGGCAAATGTGAGTTATGTTATATGTGTTAAATGTGAGTCAGGCTGTTATATTTGTGTATTTATAATATTTATAATATTTATGTTAAATGTGAGTCAGGCTGTTATATTTGTGTATTTATAATATTTATAATATTTATAATTGTGTATTTATAATTTTTCTGCATTGATGTATGTGGTTATTGTGTATATTTTTTATCTTGATTCTTTTTTCTAAAGCCCATCCAGGGACAAGAGTAGCAAATTAGCTAATAGCTATACACTCTATGTGCAACACATCAGATTGACTGTCTTTGATTAATTGTCTATGTTTATTGCACTGTCCCTGTCAAATAAACTAATCTACTACTACTATTTACATCACATACTTCACATCAAAATTAGACAAAACCTCTGAGCAAGTTTTGGTCAAAAAAATCCATTAAATGACCTGTCACCATAAGTAAAGTGTAACTGCATTTAATCTAAAAGTAATAATAAATAAAAATGAAAGTTTCTTGAAAATTTGAGACTTAAAAAAAAACAACAACAATAACAACTAAAAATAATAAAAATAATGGGGCAGTAATGGCTCAGTAGATAGAGCGGGTTGTCCAAAAACCAGAGGGCTGACAGTTCGAATCCCGCTTCCGGAGCCATCCTCCTGTTGTATTCTTGGCCAAGACACTTTACCCACCTTGCATCCATTGTCTGTGATACTGGCATATGGATGATAATAAATGATGGTCGTTGGTGTGGATTGGCAGCCATGTTTCCATCAGTCTGCCTCAGGGCAGCTGTGACTACAGAGGTAGCTTACCAGTGTTTTTCTGTGGAATGAATGAATAATGGACTCACTGTAAGGCTCGCTATAAATGCAAGCCATTATTGAAATTGTTCTCATGATTTTGTAATATTTATTATTTTTAGCTCATTTTAGCAATGAGCTCATGCCATGGCACTATTTCCATTGCTGGTCCCTCTTTCCACATTTCACAAGAGTAGATTGCTGTTTTTAAGGACAGTTCAAGTTGATGAACATTGGTATCAATCAGTGTAAACTTGCTCGATTGTTGTCTGTGTTGTCTGTTGTCCGTATCGTGATTCCTTCTAGTCAATTGACAAAATCCTCACCAAACACACACAACAGTCGTCGGATGGGTCTGCAGCCAGGCTGTACTCAAGTTCGAGGTCAGGGTCAAAGGTCACTTAGAGAGAAAAGTGACCTCAGGATGTGTCCATGGTGCAAAAATGAGCTACTTTCTTACTGACGGCCTGGTTATGATGTATTTGTGAATTTAGTTACATAAATTTGCTACTGTTTTTACACAGATTTTGCAATTTTTCTCATATCAATTTGTAACTTTTTTTCTTGTAAATCTGATATTCTCTCAAACTGCAAATTTTTAGTATAGATATGCACCCTCTTTTTGTCTCAGGTTGTCATTGGATTGTAATAGTTTGCTAATATTGAAAAAACGCATTAACACTTGATAACGATTTAAAATATTTTGAGAAGAATATACTGCAAAAATGAATTCTTAGTAAGAAAAAATATCTTAACCTCTTAACATTCTGGTGCCCCACCCATGGAAATTGGGTGGAATGGTAAGGGGTTAAATCAAGGATATAACTCTTATTTTTTGTCTGACAAGACATTTTTTCTTGTTGTACAGTTTTCTGCAAGAATATTTTACTTGTTATAAGATTTTAAGATAAGATAAACCTTTATTAGTCTCACAATGGGGAAATTACAGGATTGCAGCAGCAAAGGGACAGCAGCACTCAGAGCAATAATAAACTAGAAAAGCACTCGGAGAGCGCAGACCTCCGCCAAGTGCCACAGTTCCCCCCATACAGTGTTTGTGTGTACATTTTCAGATCCCTTGACCACGAAAACATATGACTAGCAATTGGATTGACAATGATAGGATTAGTGGTTCAGTGGTTATTCACGAAAATGGCATTTTCCGTAATGGCGGCCACAGTTCCCCCCATACAGTGTTTGTGTGTATGTTTTCAGATTCCTTGACCATGAAAACATATGACTAGCAATTGGATTGACAATGATAGGATTAGTGGTTCAGTGGTTATTCACGAAAATGGCATTTTCCGTAATAGCGGTTTTCTTCTGGACGGTGATCCGGATCACCACCAAAATGTAATCATCTGTAGGATACCCCATTTCTGACAATCTGTGAAAATTTCATGAAAATCCGTCCATAAGTTTTTGAGTTATCTTGCTAACAGACAAACAAACAGAAAACAGACAGACAAACCAACGCCAGTGATCACATAACCTCCTTGGCGGAGGTAATAAGGATTAAAAATGGGTAGAAAAACAGTATATATATGCATATATACACAGTATACATATATACACAGTGCAAGAGTATTGCAGTTAAATGGTATTTACAGCATATTTCACAGTTGAAAGAACTGTGTTGTTGCCACCTTCAATAATGAAAGCGCCAATGTGCTGATGCCTCAGTGCCTGTGGCAGGGCAGCGTGGGGGGTTGTTAAAAAAGTCGCACTGCCACTTCTAATGGGTGGGAATAGTTATTACGATAGCTTTTTTCGCAGCTGCATTGATGGTAAAGGTGAGTTAAATTTGTGTTTATTTTGAAAACAAGGCCTTATCTGGAAATAGTGGCAAATTAAAAGTCGAGAAAATATATAGAGAATCAATAAAATAATAGAAAAAATGTGTTTGGTGGATACGCTCCCTTGTGCTTCTGCGTAAAACAATGGTGTACTGTACCCAATGCAGTAGCTACATCATACTCCACTATTTGCAGAAATGTAACTAAACATTGCAGTGATGCAAATTGCAAGTGCTGTAATCGGTTCACCCTGCCTCCTCCTACACATTTCCTGGTTCAGGAAATGTGGAAGTTCAAGGAAATACTTGGCGGTCTAATGAGTGACAAAAGTATAATTTATTATTTTTTCTTAATGTGTCTACATTCCATCAGTTGTTTATCTGGTGAGCCACTCGCTGTTATTTTGATGGGTTGCAAGACTGAATAAGAGCTCTTATTTTGAAAGTTCATTTGCTAAGTTTGTTCACTTAGCAAACAAACGTGCAGAGTTCAGACTTGAAATGTTTACCCCCCCCCCCCCCCCTGTTTCCTGTGCTTAAGGTGAGCCTCCGCTTATTCTGTAATGTTCCTTTTCATCTCTTCTCGCTGCAGTTTAAATTTCTCTGTGAGCATGCAAGGGGGCGAGGCAGCCATGGTGAGCTGGTGAGCTTCTGCTTTCAGACTTCAGCAGCCAAGCTGCAGACAGACTTGTCTCACAGCAGCAGCAGCAGCAGCTCATTTTAACGTAATAAATATTCGAGTATCCACAAGATTATGATTTATGTATTGCAGGCGGCCAAATATACCGATACAATGAATACATTTGGTATATCGCCCAGCCCTAATTGACTGTGACAGGAAGTCTTCCGTGTGCTGTAAAAAGTCGCACTGCCCCCTCTAGCCCTTAGATGCATAAGTGGGGTAACAGTGACCCCTGCGGTTGTTTTTTTTTTTTTTTTTGCAATATCTTTGTAATTTTAATTTTTTATCATTTAATCTTCCATGTATTCCTCATATAGGTTGTCTTTGACATGAGGCCATTTGGATTTGTATCTAATTGTTATATTTTTTAAGTAATTGCATTTTTTGTATCAGTACCACACTATTCCATATGTGGGGTCAAAAATGGCCCCAAGCATTTCTCAAAGCAGTCCCCTTGGAATTTAACCACGGTTATAAGTAACACTGTAGACGCTGCAATTAACATCACAGACTGGATGCCAAGGGTAAACAGAGAGGGTAAACAGATGAGGACAATAGGTATTGAGATGGGAGAGATTACGGTAATATAGCAGGAAGGAGTAGCTGGGGGGAGAAGGGATGAATGTATTGTGATGTGAGATGGGCAGGTAGAGGAAAGGAGTGGAAAAAGGTCAGCAAAGATGAACTCATGGCCTTCATTGGATTGACCACATTCTTGCAGGAAGTGAGAAGAACTGGGATGTATCAATCCGTGAGCTCTTTGGGAGTCCTCAGTATAACCCCATGTACAAGGCCACTATGTCAGTTGGACGATTTGAAGATATTCGCCGATTCTTGCACTTTGATGACAAGAGGACCAGAGCCACCCGACTTGAAACAGACCACTTGGCACCCTTCCGCTACGTATGGGACCTGTTCCTGGTCAACTGCAGGCAGAGATTCATCCCCAGTGATTGTATCACAGTGGATGAACAGCTTGTGCCATTCAGAGGGAGGACCAAGTTTATGCAATATATGAAGAGCAAGCCCGCGAAGTACAGCATAAAGATCTTCTGGGCTTGTGATGCAAAAAACCCCTATGCAATTGATGGGATTGTGTACACTGGGAGACAACCAGGGGAAGAAGCCAGTAAGAATCTGGGTCTTAACATTGTCAGTCAGTTGTGCAGTGGACTCAGACACAGAGGTCGCAACATCACCACAGACAGCTTTTTCACCAGTGTGCCTCTTGCAGAGCATCTCCTGGAGAAGGGTCCGACTATTGTGGGAACACTGCGACAAAACAAGCCAGACATCCCTCCTGTGATGAAGGCTTCCAAGACCAGGGAGCTCTTCAGCACTGAATTTGGGTTCAATGGCAGCATGACCATGGTCAGCTATGTCGGAAAAAAGGGGAAGGCTGTTCTGCTCCTCAGCACAATGCACCACAGCAAAATGGTGGATGAAAACACCCAGAAACACCCCCCCCCCCAGAAGTGATCCACTTCTACAACCAGACGAAAGGAGGTGTAGATATTGTGGACCAGATGGTTGGCACCTACACCTGTAAACGCCAAACACAGAGGTGGCCCATGGTGCTGTGGTACAATGTGATTGATGTTGCCACCCTGAATGCCTACTCCTTTTTCAAGGCTCAGCACCCTGAATTCTGTGCAGGTATCACAAACGCCCGGTGGCGCTTTCTTGCAGAGCTCTCACATGAGCTTGTGATGCCTTATATGAGAATTCGACTGGAAGGTAACCCATGCCTACCAACTTACATCACCGCAGCAATGGAAAGGTGTGGGGTGATAAAAGCTGCAATCCAGCCACACGAGGGAAACACACAGGGCCAACAGAAGAGGAAGAGGTGTAAGATGTGCACAAGAAAACAAGACAGCAAAGTCAGCAATTGTTGTTGGAAATGCAATGACCCTGTGTGCATTGCTCACATCCAGAAAAGGATACTGTGTAACAGCTGCTCACAGTGAGCTCACAAACCCTCACACCTTCACCTATTTATCGCTCAGTATGTTTTCATTATTGCTGTGTACATATTGTATTCAACTTTTAGGGAATATTGTTTCAAGCATTATTTATTGTTGTAATTATAAGAATGTTAAATGCATGAGTGAACTGTGAGTGTGATATTTTGTTTTTAGGGAGCAGTATCTCAATTTCGTTGCATTGTTTATTAGCAATGGAATGACAATAAAGGCACTTTGACTTTGACTTTACCTTTTTTTCCTTTCTGATTGTTTACCTTTTTTACTTTTCTGTGATAAAATGTTAATAAAAAGTAATAAATGAACATGTCAGACATGAAATAATTCTTTTGTTGACCAAAATATAATTTAAAATAATAATAATAATAATAATAATAATAATAATAATCACCCAAAATATAATAAAAATAATCATCTTTAACCAAAATGAAAGAAATTTCTGAAGTTTACAGCATAAAACGCACTCATTCTAATTGGGGTCATTTTTGACCACACTCATGGAAGAGTGTAGGAATTGGTTGGTCATGCATCTAAGGGCTAGTGACCTGGCATAGTTATTACAAGACCTTTTTTTTCCTGGCTGCATTGACGGTAAAGATGAGTTAAATTTGTGTTTATTTTGAAAACAAAGCCTTATCTGGAAATTCTGGCCAATTAAAAGTCGAGAAAATATGGCGATACAATGATACAAGCCTTTAGTTCCACTTAATTTTGATTGGATGAGCTGAAACAGACCGGCGGACAGATCCCCATACAGACGCATTGAGTGATTACCCTATGCCGCTGTTCACTGAAGCATAATAATTGCGATTGTATTAGTAGTGTATTGAAAGGGAACAATCCCTACTATGCAAAGTAGTAGTGTTATGTACGGTCTCTATGAGCAGTGTAGATTATAAAGTCTGACAGCAGCAGGTAGGAAGGACCTGCGGAACCTCTCCCTCGAGCACTTAGGATGGCACAGCCTGCCGCTAAATGAGCTCCTCAGTGCATTTCACATGTCCTGCATGGAGTGGGACTTAGACTCCAGCAGATATGACAGCTTAGCCACCATCTTCCTCTCTACTATCTTCTCCACTGGGTCAAGATGGTGCCCCAGAACAGAGCTGGCTTTTTTGATCAGCCTGTTCAGTCTCTTCCTGTCGGCTGCCGTGATGCCGCTGCCCCAGCAGACCACTCCCAATGTGATGGCTAATGCCACCACAGAATCGTAGAAGGTCTTCAGGAGTGTCCCCTGCACCCCAAAAAACCTGAGTCTCCTCAAGAGGAACAGCCTGTGCTGCCCTTCTTGTAGAGTGTGTTGGTGTTGTGTAACCAGTTCAGTTTATTGTTCAGGTGAACACCCAGGTACTTGTAAGAGTTCACCATTTCAGTGTCTGTTCCCTAGATGTTTACCAGTGCTGTGGGGGAAGGGGGGGGGGTGTCCATGGCTGTGGCAGCCTACCACCAGTTCCTTGGTCTTCCCCGCATTGATCTGGAGGCAGTTCCGCAGGCACCAGTCCACGAAGTCCTGGATCAGTTCTCTGTACTCTGAATCATCCCCATCAGAGATGAGGCCAACAATCGCAGAGTCATCAGAGAACTTCTGTACATGGCAGTGTGGTGTGTTGTGTGAAAAGTCAGCAGTGTAGAGGGTGAACAGAAAGGGAGCCAGAACTGTTCCCTGGGGGGAGGGGGGACATATTGCAGTTGATGGTGTCAGACGCACAGTCCTGGGTCCTCACAAACTGTGGTTGGTCTGTGAGGTAGTCCAGGATCCACGATGGCAGGTGCTGGTCCACCCCTGGACACAGCAGCTTCCCCCTCAGGTTCACTGGTTGTATGGTGTTGAAAGCACTGGAAAAATCAAAGAACATGATCCTTACAGTGCTCCCAGGCTTCTCAAGGTGGGACAGGGAATGATGTAGGAGGAAGATCATTGCATCCTCCACCCTGACGCCATGCTGGTAGGCAAACTGAAGTGGGTCGGTCCATCGCTGGTCTCACCAGGGGGTGGAGATGGGTGATGAGCCTCTCCAGGGTCTTCATCAGGTGTGATGTGAGGGCCACTGGTCTGTAGCTGTTCAGGTCCTTGGGGTGCAGAATCTTCGGCACGGGTACCACGCAGGATCTTTTCCACAACTGTGATACCCTCCCCAGCTTCAGGTGCAAGCTGAAGATGTGCTCCACAATCCTGCACAGCTGGTCTCCACAGGACTTGAGAAACCTCGAGCTGATGCCGTCCGGACCTGCAGCCTTCGTCGCCTTGATCTTCTTCAGCTCAGATCTCACCTGGGTCTCTTTTTTTAAACTTGTTTTAATCAATTTAACCTGGTTTTAAGTAAAAGATTTCTGCAAATGGAGCAAGAAAATTTTACTCACATAATTACTTAAAACAAGTATAATTTTTTGACAGGAAATTTTTGCTTGTTTCATCCAATTTGATAAGTAAAATTTTCTTGCTCCACGGGCAGTTTTTTTTTTTAATTTAAAACCGGATTGAATCGCTTAAAGCAAAAAACAACAAGTCAAATTTTCTTACAAAAAACTGCACGACAAGAAAAAAAGTCTTGTCAGACAAAAAACAAGAATTGTATCCTTGATTTAAGATATTTTTCTTAGTAAAATTTCATTTTTTGCAGTGTATTACAGGTGACTTACCTTGGTTATAACTGCTAACAAAACAACTAATCTGAAATTTGTTTAAGCTAATAAAACGATTTAGGCAGGGGATTGTTAACTGTCACAAGTAGGTTCCTTGGACTATAGCTGAATTATTTAGCATAGATTTGTTTAGTGTGTGGGACAAATGAGAGACATTTCAGAATTGCCCCTTTCAGGGACACTGATACTGTCTTACTCTGAGTTTTGACTACTTGGAAGCAGTTAAACATGTATTGAATCACTGCTAGCAACTTTTTAATACACTAAAATGAGCACTGTATACTGTAAATATTACTGTAAGTGGATTGTGTGCCCCCTGGTTGGAAAAAAAATACTGACATGAACCAGTCGCTCCTCTGATATGCTCTAAAACGATAAAGTGCTTTATCTATAGATCATCAACTAATTAGTTGATCTTCATGAATGAAAAGAAGGATTCTTTAGACTAGCTGAGCTAGATAATGAGATGTAATTGTAATGCTTTCATCACCCATATAGATCCCTGCATGGTGGTCTCTCCACCATGTATGAGTGAGGCTGATCGCTACAGCCTGGAGGCCCTACGGAGTATCCATCAGATGATGGACGATGATCAAGATGGTGGGATTGAAGTGGAGGAGAGCATGGAGGTAAAAATCTCTTCATGAAACATGGATCTCTGTATGTCTTTACTTGCTTTAAATTTCAGTTTGTGTTTGTTCGTTTTATCCAGGAGAGAGTAAAGTGGTGCAACAACAGGTGGCAGAGTCAAGCGCTCCTTCAAGGATAGGAGTATAACTTTGCTTTTGGCTTAGTGACAGAACTGGTCTGCACAAATAGAAAACTAATGACCTTCACAGTCTTACTTTAGAGTCTAACTATGAGTGTCCTTGGTCTAGTTTCCCTTATTTCTATATACATATAGTTGTTGCTGTTTGCACAATCTTAAAAGACACACTTGCTTCAAACTGTAATATGTTGCAAAGGTTTTATGTGACTTTGGTAGTAAACCCAGAATAATAGCATGGTTTTGACTTCCTGAGTGCAGTTTATGGATACAGTATCTAGGGGCTCCGGTTGCAGTTGCCATAGAGATGTTAGGGGAGGGGTCCTGGGCACATCAAAGTCCCAAAATTCCTCTAGCCATCATATGAAACTTCCCCTTACAGCCAAGAGCACATTCCAAGTACTAACACACACGAACAGCCACTCATGAAAACACTTCAGTTCGGAGTAGACACTCATGGTTCTGTATCCATTCTAAATAAAATCAATCATAAAAAACACCCACTGATTATTCTAAGACTTAAACAACTCTGTGGCAGTGCCTACTCTGTTTATTTTGGATATGCATAATGTTGTGTTGATATGACCTTAATCAACACATTTTAAATGGTGTGTTTGAGAAAGCTGCATTTTTTCATATTGCTGCTTTTCATATTCTTTGTTGTTGCAGTTCATCATTGAAGACATGAAGCAGCAGCAGACAAACAAACACAGCAACCTGCACAGAGAAGACCAGCACATCACTGTTGAAGAACTCTGGAGGGGCTGGAAGTCATCCGAAGGTGTGTGGGTTTGTTTTCAATGGTATCAAGTTATACAATAACTCCCCTAAAGAGTAATTGGCAGCCATGTTTGTAGCGCCTCTGGCTGTTATTTCAGACCTCTAAACTAAATAAACATTTGGGGAGGCATAAAACTGCATAGAATCACCAGTAAAATACAATTTAAAAAAAACATTTTCTCTGTGAGTTATGCTGCTGCTACACATTGCTCAATCCAGAGTACTAAGTATAGTCAACATTGGCTCATCTCCTTGAGAAATAAATGCCATGCAAATTACCTCTGCCATAAGGTTATGAATGTTTTTTGTCTGTGTCATTTTTTTTTTTTTTTTTTGGTATTTAGCAGGATTACGCAAAATTTCAAGGGCGGCTCATTAAAGATTTCTCCCGACCCATTTTAGTGAGACTGAAATTGCACATGTACAGGTTCATCTCATTAAATTAGAATATCATCAAAAGTTAATTTATTTCAGTAATTCAATTCAAAAAGTGAAACTCATACAGTGGGGAAAATAAGTATTGAACACATCAACATTCTTCTCATTAAACATATTTCTGATGGAGCCATTGACCTGAGATTTTCACCAGATATCAGTAACAATCCAAGTAATCCATACATACAAAGAAATCAAGGCAGCTGTATTCACAAAACAAGTTATATTTAATAAAGTTGAATGACACAGGGAATAAGTATTGAACACACTTGGTGAAATTCATTTAATATTTAGTAGAAAAGCCCTTGTTGGTAATAACAGCTTCCAGACGCCTTCTGTATGGACAAACTAGACGCAGGCATTGCTCAGGAGTGATTTTAGCCCATTCTTCCACACAAACTGTCTTCAAATCTTGAAGGTTCCGTGGGTGTCTTCTATGAACTCTGATCTTCAGTTTTTTCCATAGATTTTCAATTGGATTCAGGTCAGGTGACTGACTGGGCCATTCTAGCAAATTTATTTTCCTTCTCTGGAGCCAGTTGACAGTTTCCTTAGCTGTGTGGTTGGGATCATTGTCTTGCTGAAATGTCCACCCTTGTTTCAGCTTCAGCATTTTGGCAGATGGCAACAGGTTCTTATCAAGGATGTCTCTGTACATTTGTCCATTCATCTTTCCTTCAATTATATGAAGTCTGCTTGTACCATGTACTGAAAAACACCCCCACACCATGATGCTCCAACTTCCAAACTTCACTGTTGGTATGGTGTCTTTGGGCTGATGTGCAGTGCCATTTCTCCTCCAAACATGCAGTGTGGCATCCAAAAAGTTCAGTTTTTGTCTCATCTGACCAGACTATATTCTCCCAGTATTTTACTGGCTTGTCCAAATGTTGTGCAGCAAACTTTAAATGAGCTTCATCATGCTTTTTCTTCAGCAACTGAGTCTTGCGAGGTGAGCGTGCATACAGCCCATGTTGATTGAGTGCATTACTTAGTGTTTTCTTTGAAGCAGCACCTGCTAACTCCAAGTCTTTCTGGAGCTCTCCACGAGTGGTCTTTGGCTCTTGGATAACTTTTCTGATAATTCTTTTGAATCCTTGTGAGGAGCTCCTGGTCGTGGCTGGTTTATGGTAAAATGGTGTTCTTTCCACTTCCGAATGATGGCTCCTTTCATGATCCTGAGCATGGGTGGGCGCCATGCCCAATCTTCAGTTTAACCTTAGTCTTTTCCTGTCTGCTTGTCTCCTTGGTAATCCTGTCTGCTGTATTTGGTTCCTGTTTTATTATGGTCATTTTGTGTTTGTAGTACTATCATTTACATTTTGGGGTTGTGTTGCTCTTGTGTCATTATGGTTCCCGGTTTATGTTTTATTTTGACAGCTCTGCGCAGCTCCCAGCTGTCAAACTGGTTCGCGGGCTGTGCAGCTGTCATTGATTGTGTTAATTTCTCCACTCATGCATCCACACCTGTTACACATCATGTAACAGTATTTAAGGGGCACGACAACCTCTCCCCGTTGTTGTGTCCTTCTATACTGCTGCATCCCTCAGTTGTTCTGCCACACTGAGTGTATTTTGGTTGCTGTCGGGGAGAGTGGGTGTGCTCAATTCAGGTTAGTTTTCCCCTTTATTTCCAGCCGTGAGCCCCACGTCTCTCTGTGTGTTCTCCGGCTGGTTCTGCCCCTTTGCCCGGCGTTCCCGGGCTTCTGTCCCCCTGTCGATGTTGAGCCCCACTCCCCTCCAGCACCTGCATTTGTGTGTTATTTGTAGTGTTGTGTTTTTGTGCATCTTTACTTTAATAAATGTGCAAACTCACAGAGAATGTTTGGTGTCCTGCTTAGTCCTTGAAAAGGGCGATTTATGACAGCTCCGACAGTGCAACATTCAGCAGTTTAGAAACACGCCTGTAACTGCTGCCATCATTATGTTTTGCAACAATAAGGTTGCGGAGGTCTAGGGCGAGTTCTTTGCTTCTGTCTATTATGAGTTCTTTGTGGTGTGACAATCTGATATTCACAGACCTTTTTAAAGGCGATCAGTAAGGACATAACCAGCTGAAATTAATTTGTACTGATGGGGGATGGGATGGCTTCTTAAATTCTGATTGATTTCAGCTGGTTTCTTGGCTTTCTGTGTCTTTTTGCACCTCTCTTCCTTCAGGTGTTCAATACTTATCCCCCATGTCATTCCACTTTATTACCTATAACTTGTTTTGTGAACACAGTTGCCTGATAAAACACTGATAAAAACACAGTGCACCAACACCAGCAGATGACACGGCTTCCCAAATCGTCACTGACTATGGAAACTTTACACTGGACCTCAAGCAACTTGGATTCTGTGCTTCTCCACTCTTCTTCCAGGCTATGGGACAATGATTTCCAAATGAAATGCAAAATTTACTTTCATCTGAAAAGAGGACACCAGATCCAACAACACAGACAAGCTGCAGACTGCTATCAAAGCAACATAGGGTTTTAGATTTGCTCATTGACTGAAAATACATACTTTAATAAAAAGGGCCAGTCTGTTCTCTTTGAAGGCAAAGAAACTGAAGGCATGGTGCTGTTCACTTTTGGTAAGAGGAACTAGGTTTCTGAAGCAGTCGGCAAATATAGGTTTTCCTTCTAGCACCTGTACATGGAAATGGCAGCTTGCTTTCACAAACATAACAGTCTGCCTACAATCATTGAAACATTATAAAATATGTGAGGAACAACTAAAAACCACCTTAGCAGTACCACAGGCTGATCGCCTCCATGCCACACCACTGTGATGCAGTAATTCATGTAAAAGGAGCCCTGACCAAGAATTGAGAGTGTACATGGATGGAGATTTCTATTAAAAATCCACTTTTTAAAATTGATCTTATGTAATATTCCAATTTTTTGAGAAAAAGCGGGTTTTCAATAACTGTAAGCCATAATCATCAAAATTAAAAGAAACAAACACTTTGTGGGGAGACTTGAATAACGAAACCGAATTGTCTTTCATTCCAGTTTATTCAAGAAATCATTCCACTGTCTGCTCTCATTCTTGAGCAGCGAACAAAGAGAGTGAACACACCAAAGTTCTCTCATTTAAACATTCTGACATCAAACCATTTCCCTCGCGGGGGAAATCACACATCTCTCTCAAAATCTCTTTATTCACATTCATTAGCCTTTTATTTACATAACTCCCCCTTCTCTCTTCCCGAGCCTCAGTGGTCAGGAAGTCTTCTGTCCCCTGTCCTCCGCAGGGGGTCCAGGCTCTGTGGCTCCGCACCGCAGGGGGCTGGCTCTCCTTCATCGTGGTTAAATCACATATGCAGTGTCCAACATATACATGTCTCACAACACAGCCATATAACCCCCCCCAAACGATGAAGAACAGACTAATTCCTAAAATTAAATAGCACCTTACTCACTACTGAATAATCAACACCAACATTCAGTCTGTGCGCCGCTTGGGCTTCAGCCGTCTGCCGAATCTGCTGTGCGTTGGCCCCGCCTTGCCTGCGGTGCGTTTCTGCTTCGGCGCTGTTGACTGAGGGAGAGAGTGATTAATTGCCCTCTGCGGGGGCCTGCCTCGTCGAGGCGCCACCGCGACCGGTACAGACACGTCCTTCATGACAAAAGCAGGTTTTAGTCTGTCAATACTGACTGTCTCTTTTCTGTCTCCAAAATCCAGCACAAATTGCTTATCACCTGCCTCCAGCACTCGAAATGGCCCTTCGTAAGGCGGTTTGAGCGTTGCTTTTAGGGCTTCGCGCCTGACAAAAACGAAATCGGCATTTTTCAAAGCCTTGGGGACGAAAACTCGTGGAAAAGCGTGATGAACCGGACCCGGGAGCGTGTCTGCCCCCGTGCCGACTAACGGTCCCAGAGCCGAGAGAGGTGGGGGCTCTGGGTGCTCTGGTAAAAACTCGCCCAGCAGCCTCAGAGTTTGTGCGAATACCAGCTCCGCTGGGGAGGCGTCTAAGTCCTCTTTAGGCGCAGAACGCAACCCTAATAAAACCCATGGAAGTTTATTCACCCAATCTGCATCCGTGAGCGACGCTCTGAGTGCTGCCTTCAAAGACCTATGAAAACGCTCGCATAAACCATTGGCCTGAGGGTGGTAAGCCGTAGTGCGGTGAATTTTGGCTCCTAAGCCGTTGGCCATCGCTGACCACAGCTCAGAGATGAATTGCGGTCCTCTATCGGACGTAATGTCCAACGGAACCCCGAAACGCGCCACCCAAGCCGTTAAAAAAACGCGAGCCACCTCCGCGGCCGTGGTCGTCGCAAGTGGGACCACTTCCGGCCAACGTGTGGTGCGGTCCACCATTGTCAAAAGATACGTGAACCCCTGTGATGCCGGTAGGGGGCCCACAAGGTCGATGTGCACATGGTCGAACCTTCTGGCCGGAATGCGGAACGGTTCTAACGGGGCTCTTGTGTGCCTGTGAATTTTGGCCCGTTGACAGGAAATGCAGGTTTTTGCCCATTCCTTCACGTGCTTGCGCAGGCACGGCCAAACAAACTTTTCCGCCACTAGTTTCACCGACGCGCGCACCCCCGGGTGCGCCAGTGAGTGGACCGAATCAAAAACACGGCGGCGCCACGTGGCCGGAACCACCGGACGCGGGCGCCCCGTCGACACGTCGCAGATCAGGGGGGGCATACCGGTTTGTAAACACTTGCTCTCCAGCCTCAACCCTGTTGGTCCAGACTGGAGCGCGCGCACGTCTGCGTCCGCCCCCTGGTCCGCTGCCATGGCTGCGTAATCTATACCCACATGCACCGGGGCTGCGCGCGCCACCGTGCCGCTCTCCTGCGGCGCGGTCACGGTGGCCCGTTCTGCCTCTGCGCGTGTTGGGGTCGTGAACGCGTGTGAGAGACAATCCGCTACTACATTGAATTTGCCCGCAACGTGCCTAATGTCAGTGGTAAATTCCGAGATTGCGGCCAGCTGCCTCTGCTGCCTGCCGGACCACGGGTCTGAAATTTTGGCCATGGCGTATGTGAGCGGCTTGTGGTCCACATAAGCGGTGAAGCACCGTCCTTCCAGCCAGAACTGGAAATGACGAATAGCCAAATGCAGCGCCAACAGTTCTCTGTCAAACGCGCTGTATTTTCGTTCAGCCGCGCTTAAAGATTTGCTAAAGAAAGCCAAAGGCTGCCAAACTCCGGCTACCTGTTGCTCAATAACGGCCCCTATGGCTAAATCTGAAGCGTCTGTCGTCAGCGCGATACGTGCTGCAGGGTCTGGGTGGGCCAGGAGCGCAGCGTCAGCCAAGGCTTTTTTAACCTCTGTGAACGCGCGCTCCCGCTCCGGGGACCATTCGACTGCCTGGGTCGGTTTTTGTTTTTTGAGCGCGGCATATAACGGTTGCATGATTTGAGCTGCGTGGGGCAGGAATCGGTTATAAAAATTCACCATCCCCAAGAATTCCTGTAGTGATTTGACCGTTTGTGGACGGGGAAAATCCGCTACCGCGCGTACTTTCTCTGGTAACGGAACCGCTCCCTCCGGGGAGACGCGGTGACCCAAAAAATCGATCCGCTCGACGCCGAACTGGCACTTGGCTGGGTTAACTATTAAGCCGTGCTCTCCCAGCCTCCTAAAAACTGCTGTGAGGTGCGTTTCGTGTTCGTCCTCTGAAGTACTCGCGACCAAAATGTCGTCGAGGTACACAAACACGAAAGGGAGATCGCGTAACACGGCATCCATCATCCGCTGAAATGTTTGCGCCGCCCCTTTGAGACCAAACGGCATGCGTAAAAATTCGAAAAGTCCGAACGGGGTTATTACCGCTGTTTTAGGAATGTCCTCCGGTTGGACCGGGACTTGGTGATAGCCGCGAACTAGATCAATCTTTGAAAAAATGCGCGCCCCCGCCAGGTGCACCGAAAAATCCTGAATGTGCGGGATGGGATAACGATCGTGCGCCGTAGCGTTGTTTAGCCTGCGGTAATCCCCGCACGGTCTCCAGGAGCCATCGGCTTTTGGTACCATGTGCAGCGGCGAAGCCCACGGGCTCTTCGACCTACGAACGATGCCCAGCCTCTCCAGGCTGGCGAACTCCTCGCGCGCAATGGCGAGCTTAACTGCATCCAAGCGCCGAGCTTTTGCAAACACGGGAGGACCAGAAGTGGGGATAAAGTGTTTCACCCCGTGCTTCGCGACCGTCGCTGAAAAAGTGGGCACAGTGAGCGCTGGAAATTGGGTGAGGAGTGTGTGAAACTTACCACCTGCTGTAGCGACGTGGGTCTGTACTGGTGGCGGGGACACTCGAGCTGAACAGGGGAGAGAGTAAAAAGAGAGTGCATTTACCAAAGTTCTCTCATTTAAACATTCTGACATCAAACCATTTCCCTCGCGGGGGAAATCTCACATCTCTCTCAAAATCTCTTTATTCACATTCATTAGCCTTTTATTTACATAACTCCCCCTTCTCTCTTCCCGAGCCTCAGTGGTCAGGAAGTCTTCTGTCCCCTGTCCTCCGCAGGGGGTCCAGGCTCTGTGGCTCCGCACCGCAGGGGGCTGGCTCTCCTTCATCGTGGTTAAATCACATATGCAGTGTCCAACATATACATGTCTCACAACACAGCCATACACTTGAAATATTTCACTATGTATATAAGGAATCTATACAATATATGAGTTTCATTTTTGAATGGAATTACTGAAATAAATTAACTTTTCAATGCTATTCTAATTTGTTGAGATGCACCTGTATAACAGTACATATCTCTATAGGTCACTTGGTAATGTGCAGCTCTGAACTCTTCATTGACTAGACCAAGATGTCAAAATCAGTGTGGGGTCTGTGAAAAAAAAAAAAAAAATCATCCATGACCATTTGCACATGCAAAAGTTGTCAACATGATGAGTTCCCCAGTTGCTCACACCTTTCCAGAAGCAGGAATGAATCATGTGCTCCCAGGCTCTTTTGGTCATGTGCCAAGAAAACCAGGAGAACTTCTTTGACAGATTAATCATGCAGGTTGAAACATGGGCTCATCACCTCATAAGAAGACATGTGTCCAACCCTCAGTGAGCAAGGGCAAGCTCATGGTCTTTTAGGACCAGCATGGAGTACTGATGATGGGTTGCCTGAAAAGAATACCACAATTACCAGGACTTACTACACTTCACTGCAGCAGAAATTGCAGAAGGCCATTAAAACTGAGAGGTGTGGCATGCTGACCAAAGGTGTCCACCTTCTGCAAGACAATACCTCAGTTCACAACTCGCATATTGCCCAGACAGAAGCATGGTTCTGCAGCTAAATAAATCCTTCCTCACCCCTCTTACTTTCCCAATCTCACACCATCTAACTTCCACCTCTTTTCAACCATGAAGTCATTTTGAAGGGCAAGCATTTCCAAGATGGTGAAACACTGATTTCCAAGGTCCAGTCATAGCTTCTGACACAAGCTGAAGACTTCTACAGTCAAGGTCTCCACAGATGCATAAAGCGATAGGAAAAAATGCGTGGTCACTTGTGGTACCTATGTGTAAACTGTGCAAAGTTTGGTTCCTCTTTAGTCCATGGGAAATGAGTCAGGGGAAATCTTTAATGAACAGTCCTTGTACTCAAACGACTGGGATGAAATTTCTCGGAGGGGTGGAGTATAGCACAATAAACAATCCATAAGAATTTGGTGGTGACCTGATTCATGACTCACCTTCAAGAATCTTTTTAAAGATCACAAATGGTTCATGTATGAGAGGCTGTTAGGGACATATTACTATGCATGCAAACAAGTCACAATGGCGAGTGAGCACAGAAGTTAATGTCAACTCCTGCTTGCATGGATGCATTGTTATTACATTAACTATGTACAGTATATCTAAACTTATAATATACTGTATGTGGTTGCAAAAAATCCTATTTATACCCAGAGGTAGATAGATTATTCAGAAATTCTACTCAAGTAAAATAGGTATGCTAATGATTACTCAAGTAGCCACCAAAAAATTACTTGAGTAAGAATAAGAATGTCTTCACACAAGTTACTTGTCTAGTGTCCTCACCAATTTATAAGTATTTTCTCTTCAATTTTTGACTATTATCATAAATTTGAGACTTTTTCTTAATAGAAAACTTTTGTTTTAATTTTTAACTCTTTTTGTCCTTATGGACTTCCCAACTCGCACATTTTATAGGCAGACATGATAATATTCACATTATTGTGGTAACTATGTCTTTTGTTTTTGACACAGTGGAATTGATAGACTAGATAGTGGCAAACTTAAAAAAAAAAGTCCCACTGAGTGGCAGGAGTATCCCAGCAACACTGCCAATACTTTCTGACGGTCAATGAGAACAGCTTTGCTGCAGTAGCATTTTCCACTGGTCAGAGAGAGAGGTGTGTGATTCAAGACAGAGGGAGAGATGAGTGTGCAGCAGCAGTCGGTCTGAAATATGGAACAATGTGCTTTCCCTATCACTGCATTAAGGCAAACCTTGGGACAACCACTGTCTTTAATCTTACAGCTTTTGAGCAGATTTATATACAGGATTTTTTGACCGACATGTCTCTCTCCTTTAACGTCTCTTTCTATACTTTTCAGTACATAATTGGACTCAGGAGAATGTGCTGCGCTGGCTGAAGGAGTTTGTTGAGTTGCCACAGTATGAGAAGAATTTTAAAGATTTTAAGGTCAATGGAAACACACTCCCCAGGTGAGGGAAAAAAGAAACAAGTGCAAGAAATTTACTGTGCAATACAGAACACAACTGAATCTCAGTTATAATGTAAATAAAGTGTTCCTTCTCAGTTTACATCTGTGTGTTGTACAGGGGGCTTTGTAATTAGTGTATCTTTAGTATTTAATTTATTGTTTTCCCAAGTGTTGATACAGCTCAACAACAATTTTTGAAATGTAAAATCACCTGGGTAACCCAAAAATCTTCATCCATCCATCTATCCATCCATCCATCTTCTACCGCTTTTCCGGAGGTCCGGGTCGGGGAGGCAGCAGTTCAAGCAGAGAAGCCCAGACTTCCCTCTCCCCAGCCACCTGCTCCAGCTCTTCAGAGGGGATACCAAGGCGTTCCCAGACCAGCTGGGAGACATAGTCTCTCCACCGAGTCCTGGGTCTGCCCCGGGGTCTCCTCCCAGTGGGACGTGCCTGAAACACCTCAAGTGGGAGGCGTCCAGGAGGCATCCTAATCAGATGCCCATACCACCTCAACTGACTCCTTTCAATGTGGAGGAGCAGCGGTTCTACTCTGAGCCTCTCCCGGATGACTGAGCTCCTCACCCTATCTCTCAGGGTGAGTCCAGCAATCCTACGGAGAAAGCTCATTTCAGCCGCTTGTATCCGCGGTCTCGTTCTTTCGGTCATTACCCAAAGCTCGTGACCATAGGTGAGAGTAGGAACGTAGATTGACTGGTAAATCGACAGCTTTGCCTTAGAACTAAGCTCCCTCTTCACCACAACAGACCGGTACAACGTCCGCATCACTGCAGATGCTGCTCCAATCCGTCTGTCGATCTCTCGATCCATTTTCCCCTCACTCGTGAACAAGACCCCAAGATACTTAAACTCCTCCACTTGGGGCAGGAGCCTGTCCCCAACCCGGAGAGGACAATCCACCTTTTTCCGGCTGAGGACCATGGACTCGGACTTGGAGGTGCTGATTCTCATCCCAGCCGCTTCACACTCAGCGGCAAACCGTCCCAGCAAGAGCTGTAGGTCATTGCTGGATGAAGCCAACAGGACAACATCATCTGCAAACAACAGAGATGAGATCCTGTGGTCACCAAGCATGACACCCTCCATTCCCTGGCTGCGCCTAGAAATCCTGTCCATAAAAATTATGAACAGGATCGGTGACAAAGGGCAGCCCTGGCGGAGTCCAACTCTCACTGGGAATGACTCCGACCGAGTGTTGGCAATACAAACCAAACTCTCACAACGGTCGTACAGAGACCGAATAGCTCGTAACAACAAGCCCGATACCCCATACTCCCGAAGCACCCCCCACAAAAATCTACAAGGGACGCGGTCAAATGCCTTCTCCAAGTCCACAAAACACATGTAAACTGGTTGGGCAAACTCCCACGAACCCTCAAGAATTCTCGAGAGGGTAAAGAGCTGGTCCAATGTGCCACGGCCAGGACGTGGCACATCGGACCACAGTTTACCACAGTTGGACCAAAAATCTCCAACTGTGGTAAATACTGCGAAGGCGTTGTTTTCATTCAAACTGTGGTCAAGTAGTTTGCCATGTCTAAAGATTAAAAAAAATGACAAGGAAAAATAATACTTTAAAGTAAAATGAATACCCTTGTGTGTTCTTCTCTGTTTTTATGAGACAAAACACAGTGAGAAAGTGTTGTAGTTGATTGGGAAGTAAATACATAATTGGGAATCTATTTAATTAAAACATGTAGTAGCTTGCTGTTTTGTGCCACATCAACTCTAAATCTGCGCTATTTGTAGGATTGCAGCTAACGAGCCTTCATTCCTGAGCGGCCATCTGAAAGTTCAAGACCAGAGGGACAAACAGAAGCTCAGCATCAAAGCTCTCGATGTAGTTCTATTTGGACCACCTACACGTGAGACAAATCCCCACCCTACTCCCACTCCTCCTCTTCTCACATGTCTTTCTGTTGCTCATCTGTCTCTATAACATGGATACTGACCAAATCTCTCTATATCTTTAAGCCTCCAATATTCCTCTGAACTTTTAATTCAAAATTTGCATTTAAGATAAGTTTAAGTTAACATTTTTAGTCTGTTAACTCAATTCTTCTAATAATCTGATAATAGGACCCCCTCATAATTACATGAAGGACCTGCTGCTCATTGTGTCAGTGGTAATGGGGGTCGGGGCCTGCTGGTTTGCCCAGGCCCAGAACAAAGCCAGCAAAGTCCATATAGCCAAAATGATGAAAGATTTAGAAAGTCTGCAGAGGGCTGAACAGAGCCTCAGAGACCTGCAGGAGCAGTAAGTATTCAGTGGTTCTTCTATGTCAGTCCCCCACCTAGCTAACACATATCATGCTGAATAGAATTTACTTTATGTGATTGAAAAGAACATTTGTATTTACTCAGACTGGAGCGAGCCCAGGAAGAAAAGCGTAATGTGGCAGAGGAAAAACAGAACCTGGAGGAGAAAATGAGAGATGAGATTATGGGGGCACAGGAGGAGGCCCACCGCCTGCACGAGCTGAGACAGGGAGCTGTCAGTAAGCTCAGCCGCCTCCGGTATGCAGAGGAGGAACTGGAACAGGTATACTTTCTGCAGTCAGTGATGCAACCTCACAGTTGTTGCTTTTAAACAATCAACAGTCTTGTTTGAATTGAAAGTGTGGCAGGAATGTAATTAACCCCATCCAGCTGGGTTAGTGCTAATTTCAAGGAGATAATAAAGGCCTCATACTGTGCATTTTTCAGGGATTCATTTTAAGGTTTATCATCTTTGTGAGTATAATATGTAATTTAAAAGACCAAAAACCATTGTAGCATTATTAGCTCATTCTGGCAAAGCTGAGAGGAGCTAATGCGATGACGCGGCATTTGTCTGTCCATCTATCTATCTGTCCACATTTCACAGGAATTGCTACTCATCCTAGGCAATTGTCCCAGTAGTCACCAAACTCACTCACAAGGACCTTCAGGTGGGTTTGCATCCAGGTTGTGCTCAAAGTCAAGGTCACAGTGAAAGATAAGGAGATCTAGGCACTAAGTCACTACCTCTGCTAGGCAATTACCTTGATTCTCATGAAACTCACTCACAGTGATTCTCAGGTAGGTCTCCATCCAGGATGAGAAAAAGGTTAAAGGTCAGGAGATCTGGGCATTTATGATTTTATAAAAATCATTAGTTCTCCTAGGCCATTGACCTTAAGCACAGATGGGTCTGCATCTAGGCTGTGCTTAAGGTCTATGTCAACAGTCAGGAGATCTGAGGACTCTCAGGGTCATTTTTTCAAGCTGGAATGAGCTACTCCATGATTGACGGTCTGGTTTTGAAGCTCATCAAAAAGCTGTCTGCATAGCTCTGTACAAAGTTGTCATAATTTTCAGCCTTCTCATTAATATTAATGAGGCCCTAATCTGATTGGGCAAAAGCTCTTGAATGAGATCATTGCAAATAAGGAGACAGTATGCATTTTTTTTTTGCTTACATACTTAGAGAAGTGAAATCAGGGCTTTAAATCCTATACCCATGAAGTGCAATCCTCTCTTTAAGAGCTACACTATTGGCAGTGTGTGTTTCTTTATTAGAATATTAAAATACACACTTCACAAGGTATGATCAAACACCGTTTTAAACAATGTGGGACCTTTAAAGCAGACCCATTCTATTAATTTGTAGCTGCATCTTTAGTGTCTTAAAAATAATCTTTATCTTAAATTGGGCTGTGGTGTAGGGCTGGACGGTATGAAAAAAAAAAATCCTGTCACGATAAATTTTTTTCATATAAATCAAATCACTATTTCTGTCAAGCTTAAAGGTTCCTTTTTACTCCAAAGTGAGATGTGAAGACATCACAAGATTAATTTTGGTTTAAATATTTATTTTCTGTCAGAAGTTGAACATGACAATTGTACTGTATGTGGGGAGACTTGAATAACGAAACCGAATTGTCTTTCATTTCAGTTTATTCAAGAAATCATTCCACTGTCTGCTCTTATTCTTGAGCAGCGAACAAAGAGAGTGAACACACCAAAGTTCTCTCATTTAAACCTTCTCACATCAAACCATTTCCCTCGCGGGGGAAATCACACATCTATATCAAAGTCTCTTTATTCACATTCATTAGCCTTTTATTTACATAACTCCCCCTTCTCTCTTCCCGAGCCTCAGTGGTCAGGAAGTCTTCTGTCCCCTGTCCTCCGCAGGGGGTCCAGGCTCTGTGGCTCCGCACCGCAGGGGGCTGGCTCTCCTTCATCGTGGTTAAATCACATATGCAGTGTCCAACATATACATGTCTCACAACACAGCCATATAACCCCCCCCCAAACGATGAAGAACAGACTAATTCCCAAAATTTAATAGCACCTTACTCACTACTGAATAATCAACACCAACATTCAGTCTGTGCGCCGCTTGGGCTTCAGCCGTCTGCCGAATCTGCTGTGCGTTGGCCCCGCCTTGCCTGCGGTGCTGTTCTGCTCCGGGTCTGTTGACTGAGGAAGAGAGTGGTTAATTGCCCTCTGCGGGGGCCTGCCTCGTCGAGGCGCCACCGCGACCGGTACAGACACGTCCTTCATGACAAAAGCAGGTTTTAGTCTGTCAATACTGACTGTCTCTTTTCTGTCCCCAAAATCTAGCACAAATTGCTTATCACCTGCCTCCAGCACTCGAAATGGCCCTTCGTAAGGTGGTTTGAGCGTTGCTTTAAGGGCTTCGCGCCTGACAAAAACGAAATCGGCATTTTTCAAAGCCTTGGGGACGAAAACTCGTGGAAAAGCGTGATGAACCGGACCCGGGAGCGTGTCTGCCCCCGTGCCAACTAACGGTCCCAGAGCAGAGAGAGGTGGGGGCTCTGGGTGCTCTGGTAAAAACTCGCCCGGCAGCCTCAGAGTTTGTGCGAATACCAGCTCCGCTGGGGAGGCGTCTAAGTCCTCTTTAGGCGCAGAACGCAACCCTAATAAAACCCAAGGGAGTTTATTTACCCAATCTGCATCCGTGAGCGACGCTCTGAGTGCTGCCTTCAAAGACCTATGAAAACGCTCGCATAAACCATTAGCCTGAGGGTGGTAAGCCGTAGTGCGGTGAATTTTGGCTCCTAAGCCGTTGGCCATCGCTGACCACAGCTCAGAGATGAATTGCGGTCCTCTATCGGACGTAATGTCCGACGGAACCCCGAAGCGCGCCACCCAAGCCGTTAAAAAAACGCGAGCCACCTCCGCGGCCGTGGTCGTCGCAAGTGGGACCACTTCCGGCCAACGTGTGGTGCGGTCCACCATTGTCAAAAGATACGTGAACCCCTGTGATGCCGGTAGGGGGCCCACAAGGTCGACGTGCACATGGTCGAACCTTCTGGCCGGAATGCGGAACGGTTCTAACGGGGCTCTTGTGTGCCTGTGAATTTTGGCCCGTTGACAGGAAATGCAGGTTTTTGCCCATTCCTTCACGTGCTTGCGCAGGCACGGCCAAACAAACTTTTCCGCCACTAGTTTCACCGACGCGCGCACCCCCGGGTGCGCCAGTGAGTGGACCGAGTCAAAAACACGGCGGCGCCACGTGGCCGGAACCACCGGACGCGGGCGCCCCGTCGACATGTCGCAGATCAGGGGGGGCATACCGGTTTGTAAACACTTGCTCTCCAGCCTCAACCCTGTTGGTCCAGACTGGAGCGCGCGCACGTCTGCGTCCGCCCCCTGGTCCGCTGCCATGGCTGCGTAATCTATGCCCACGTGCACCGGGGCTGCGCGCGCCACCGTGCCGCTCTCCTGCGGCGCGGTCACGGTGGCCCGTTCTGCCTCTGCGCGTGTCGGGGTCGTGAACGCGCGTGAGAGACAATCCGCTACTACATTGAATTTGCCCGCGACGTGCCTAATGTCAGTGGTAAATTCCGAGATTGCGGCCAGCTGCCTCTGCTGCCTGCCGGACCACGGATCTGAAATTTTGGCCATGGCGTATGTGAGCGGCTTGTGGTCCACATAAGCGGTGAAGCACCGTCCTTCCAGCCAGAACTGGAAATGACGAATAGCCAAATGCAGCGCCAACAGTTCTCTGTCAAACGCGCTGTATTTTCGCTCAGCCGCGCTTAAAGATTTGCTAAAGAAAGCCAAAGGCTGCCAAACTCCGGCTACCTGTTGCTCAATAACGGCCCCTATGGCTAAATCTGAAGCGTCTGTCGTCAGCGCGATACGTGCTGCAGGGTCTGGGTGGGCCAGGAGCGCAGCGTCAGCCAAGGCTTTTTTAACCTCTGTGAACGCGCGCTCCCGCTCCGGGGACCATTCGACCGCCTGGGTCGGCTTTTGTTTTTTGAGCGCGGCATATAACGGTTGCATGATTTGAGCTGCGTGGGGCAGGAACCGGTTATAAAAATTCACCATCCCCAAGAATTCCTGTAGTGATTTGACCGTTTGTGGACGAGGAAAATCCGCTACCGCGCGTACTTTCTCTGGTAACGGAACCGCTCCCTCCGGGGAGACGCGGTGACCCAAAAAATCAATCCGCTCAACGCCGAACTGGCACTTGGCTGGGTTAACTATTAAGCCGTGCTCTCCCAGCCTCCTAAAAACTGCTGTGAGGTGCATTTCGTGTTCGTCCTCTGAAGTACTCGCGACCAAAATGTCGTCGAGGTACACAAACACGAAAGGGAGATCGCGTAACACGGCATCCATCATCCGCTGAAATGTTTGCGCCGCCCCTTTGAGACCAAACGGCATGCGTAAAAATTCGAAAAGTCCGAACGGGGTTATTACCGCTGTTTTAGGAATGTCCTCCGGTTGGACCGGGACTTGGTGATAGCCGCGAACTAGATCAATCTTTGAAAAAATGCGCGCCCCCGCCAGGTGCACCGAAAAATCCTGAATGTGCGGGATGGGATAACGATCGTGTGCCGTAGCGTTGTTTAGCCTGCGGTAATCCCCGCACGGTCTCCAGGAGCCATCGGCTTTTGGTACCATGTGCAGCGGCGAAGCCCACGGGCTCTTCGACCTACGAACGATGCCCAGCCTCTCCAGGCTGGCGAACTCCTCGCGCGCAATGGCGAGCTTAACTGCATCCAAGCGCCGAGCTTTTGCAAACACGGGAGGACCAGAAGTGGGGATGAAGTGTTTCACCCCGTGCTTCGCGACCGTCGCTGAAAAAGTGGGCACAGTGAGCGCTGGAAATTGGGTGAGGAGTGTGTGAAACTTACCACCTGCTGTAGCGACGTGGGTCTGTACTGGTGGCGGGGACACTCGAGCTGAACAGGGGAGAGAGTAAAAAGAGAGTGCATTTACCAGCCGTCTATTAGCAAGATCAACTAACAGATTGTGTGAACACAAAAAATCCGCGCCCAACATGTTGAAACTCACCGCCGCTACTACAAAAGTCCATTCATATGTGCGGCCATGTAAGCATAAAGGCAAGGTCCTTCTCCCGTAGGTGTTGATGTTCGAGCCATTTGCCGCTGTAGCTCCGTCACCGTGGGGTCCAGCTACCCGGTCCGCGTATGTTGGGGTGATGAAGCTCACTTGTGCTCCGGTGTCAATGAGGAACACTCGTCCGGAGCGCGCATCCGTGATGTAGAGCAGCTTGTTGCGTTCTCCGAGGGTCGAAGCTGCTAGCGACCCCCGGTCTTGCCGTTTCCCGAACTCCTGAAGATGCAGGGCGGCACACACCTGCGTGCCTTCTCTGCGAACCTCCGATGGTAAAAGCAGAGATCTTCTCCTCCGCTGTGTCGTGCCCGCGCCTCTGTCGCCGGGCTATTGGCTCCCCCTCGTCGCGGCCGTGTTGCCGCCATCGTCGGCCAGTCTGGTTCTGCCGCCTCTGGCTCCCCGCTGTCTCGGGTCGCTGCTGTGGTTGCTTGCCCGCCGCAGGCGTCCAGGATCCCGTCTGCCTCCTGGGCCAGCTCCCGGAACTCCTCCAGGGTGTGACACTTTTTGCCGGCCAGCGTGCTTCTCGCATGCGCCGGGAGGTTGGAGAGGAAGATGAACTGAAAAATGAAATCATCGTTGTCCAACCCTCTCAGCTGTATCATCTCCTCCATCAGGGCGCTCGGCCTGTGTCCACCTTGGTCTAGCAAAGACAGGATCCTCCTCGCCCTCACTTCAGCCGAGGGGGTGAAAAACTTGATGAGGGTGGATTTCAGCTTGCCGTACCTGTCGGACGCGGGTGGCTGCTCCACCAAGCTTTGCACGCACCGAGCTGTGCTGTTGTCCAGTTTAGCGATGACATGGTGGAACTTAGTGTCATCCACCGTTACTCCTGCGAGCGCGAACTGCGACTCTGCTTGCAGAAACCACGACCGTGGGTTATCCTGCCAGAAATCAGGCAGCTTAACGGCCACTGCGCTCGCCAGCTCTGAGCGCTGTGAGTCCGGGACCCTGAGAATTTCTTCGTTCATTCTCAACGTCGTCAGTCACCAATGTGGGGAGACTTGAATAACGAAACCGAATTGTCTTTCATTTCAGTTTATTCAAGAAATCATTCCACTGTCTGCTCTTATTCTTGAGCAGCGAACAAAGAGAGTGAACACACCAAAGTTCTCTCATTTAAACCTTCTCACATCAAACCATTTCCCTCGCGGGGGAAATCACACATCTATATCAAAGTCTCTTTATTCACATTCATTAGCCTTTTATTTACATAACTCCCCCTTCTCTCTTCCCGAGCCTCAGTGGTCAGGAAGTCTTCTGTCCCCTGTCCTCCGCAGGGGGTCCAGGCTCTGTGGCTCCGCACCGCAGGGGGCTGGCTCTCCTTCATCGTGGTTAAATCACATATGCAGTGTCCAACATATACATGTCTCACAACACAGCCATACTGTAGAACATTACACAACTGTACTTCAAATAGTAATGAAATAGGTATATATAATAAACTAAAATCTTAATTCTGATTCTTAATTCAGTGAAAGCTTCAAGTATTACAGGAGAGTGACTGTTTCTCTACACTTCATTACAGCTGGGGGAAGTGCCATCTGGGAGAAATATTTACGGCCAGGGAGTTGGTAACGAGGGTCAATTACTTTAATCAGCCGCTTAAATCCGACATTTTCAACCATGCTTAATGGCAGCATATCTTTTGCAATAAAGTAGGCTATTGCGATTGTAATATCACTGTCTCTATTTTTTGTTGTAAGGCATGGCACTGGGAGTGTAAAGTCTTTCATTCTGTGTGATCAGCAGGATGGCACTGCTTTTATTTTATTGGTTGATTTTAGTTCAGCTTTTAACACACGGCAGCCACACCTTTTAATTAAGAGGTTAAATGATTTTAAAGTGCATCCTGTTGTGGGGCGACCCCCACAGCCTACGGACAAGCATAGCGTTCAGCTGGAGCAATTAGTAGAACAGTGAGATGTATGGACTGATATCAATATGTAGATGTGCCTTGCAACCTCTTTTGTCCTACAGCTCCAGAGCAGAGAGGAATTCCGGCGCCAGTAATCCTGCTATTGATATGTGTGACTCTCATGTAAATGTAAGATAAGATAAGATAAGATAAGATAAGCCTTTATTAGTCCCACAACGGGGAAATTCCAGGATTGCAACAGCACAGGGATAGCAACACTCAGAGCAACAATCAGAAGGCAAGAAAAAACAAGCAAGCAAGAGCAGCTAATATACATATGTACATATTACTATAAAATATATATATACACACACACACACACAGACACACAGTGCAGAGCATTGTAGCTGGATGGAATAAATATATGAATATATGAACACACAGTGCAGAGCATTGTAGCTAGATGGAATAAATATGTAAATATATAAACACCCACAGTATGGAGCATTGCAGCTAGGTGGAATAAATATGCAAGTATATAAACACACACAGTGCGGAGCAATGTAGCTAGATGGAATAATATGTAGATATATAAAAACACAGTGCGGAGCATTGTAGCTAGATGGAATAAATATATAGATATATAAATATAAACACACCCAGTGCAGAGCATTGTAGCTAGATGGAATAAATATGTAAATATATAAACACACACAGTGCAGAGCATTGTTGCTAGGTGGGATGAAACAGCATAACCGTCTATTTAGTTATCCTACATGGTATGATTATGTACCCATACATATTCTCACCCTCCATAGCGACCGGTATGTTCCTAGTTGTATGCCGGAGAGGACCATTGTGTAAGTCTATTGCATCTTTTGCATTCAAAAAAAAAACAAAAAACAAAAAAACAAAAAAAAAACTATTAGTTTGTTACGTCTTTTTGCTATCTCTGCGAGCAGCCCTGCTTAGGTTGTACAGTCTGACAGCCGTTGGTAGGAAGGACCTACGAAACCTCTCGGTTGTGCACCTGGGATGATGTAGTCTGCTGCTAAATGAGCTCCTCAGTGCATCCAGTATGTCCTGCATAGGGTGGAACTCGGACTCCAGCAGAGATGACAGTTTAGCCACCGTCCTTCTTTCTCCTATCTCCTCCATCGGATCAAGGCGTTGCCCCAGGACAGAGCTAGCTTTCTTAATCAGTTTGTTCAGTCTCTTCCTATCGGCTGCAGTAATGCCACTGCCCCAGCAGACCACTCCAAAAGTGATGGCTGATGCCACCACCGTGTCATAGAATGACTTCAGCAGCGCCCCTTGTACACCAAAAGACCTGAGTCTCCTCAGCAGGAACAGCCTGCGCTGTCCCTTCTTGTAGAGTGCGTCAGTATTGTGTGACCAGTCTAGTTTATTGTTCAGATGAATGCCCAGGTACTTGTAGGATGTCACCATCTCGATGTCTGTTCCCTGTATATTTACTGGTGCTGTGAGGGGCTGCCCATGCCTGCGGCAGTCCACCACCAGCTCCTTAGTTTTCCTCGCGTTGATCTGGAGGCAGTTCCGATGGCACCAGTCCACAAAGTCCTGGATAAGCCCTCTGTACTCAGCTTCATCTCCGCTGGAGATGAGACCAACGATCGCAGAGTCATCAGAGAACTTCTGTAGATGGCAATGTGTTGTGTTGTGTGAGAAGTCCGCAGTATAAAGAGTGAACAAGAAGGGAGCCAGCACCGTTCCCTGGGGGGCCCCCGTGCTACTGATGATCGTGTCGGAAACACAGTCCCGGGTTCTCACAAACTGAGGCCGGTTCGTGAGGTAGTCCAGGATCCATGATGACAGGTGCTGGTCCACCCCTGCGCGCAGCAGCTTGTCCTTCAGGATCATCGGTTGGATGGTGTTGAAAGCACTGGAGAAGTCAAAGAACATGATCCTCACCATATTCCCGGGCTTCTCCAGGTGGGACAGAGAACGGTGAAGGAGGAAGATCACCGCATCCTCCACCCCAATGCCATGCTGGTAGGCGAACTGGAGTGGATCCATCGCTGGTTCCACCAGGGGGCGGAGATGAGCAAGGAGCAGTCTCTCCAGGGTCTTCATCAAGTGGGACGTCAAGGCCACCGGTCTGAAGCTGTTCAGGTCTTTGGGGTGGGAAGTTTTTGGTACAGGTACCACACAAGATGTTTTCCACAGCTGTGGTACCCTCCCCAGTTTCAGGCTCATGTTCAGTTTCAGGCTCATGTCCCATGCATTCCTGCTGTACTGTGATGCTAATGTGCCATGCATGCATTGTCTAGCTGGGTATATAAGTGAACTGAATATCGCTTGCTCTCTCTCTTTTTTTGACCACTTTGATGACTTGCTGCTACTAGAGACTGAGGGCTCGCTCCAGCGCGCTTACACAGCGCTGGAGTGAGTCCTGTGATAGAGGATGAATAAAACACCCTTTTAAACCTCAGTTCGCCGTGCCTGCACTTATTCTGTGCCTCCACACTGGGTACACCTTATTTTATCCGCCACACTGGTGACCCTGAAAGAAAGAACACGCTGAAGACGAACGAACGCAGCTCCCGGTGGTGACTCCGATGACAAGCGAACGCAGCTGCCTGACGCAAATGGACTGCCCTCCCTTCTGCCACATGGGAGACCCCGACGCAGAACAGACACCAGGCGAACTCCCTCAGAGATCATCCACGACAGGGAAGACTGCAGAAAGCGTCATGGTGCGACCCTCGCCTGAGACCGGGACATCCACGCTGGGACCGGCCGAGGGACAAAGAGTGTCTACTCCCTCTCACCGCTCCTCTGCATCCACACGAGCGCACACGCACCTCGTCCCCTCTCCACAACGGCGACCTTCAGGGCCGGACGGAGATTGCAGCGCTTGGACCAGAACGCACCATGACCCGGCACGAGCGAACGACAGCAACAGCCCGAACAGGGAGGACCATCGGCACCGATGATGCTGATCTCCAGCAAGCTCCCTGACCCTGACTCACCTCTTGACAGCGGACCACCCACGCACCGAACCCGCACGCACACCGGGGGGTTACGAGGACAGCGCACCACGCACGGGACAATACCGGCTCCACAGACTGCCATCGTCCTCCGCCGCTGCACACGCCTGAGAAACACAGCCGATTGCCATCCTCGGAACCTTCAGGGCTGCTCACACACCTGAAGCAGACACGCAGCACACAGGACTTTGTATGGGTCTCAGCCTCGGCGCACAATGGAAATTCAGCCATCAGCTGTCCCCGAGGGCTTTAAGGCTGCGCCCGCACCTAAAGCCAACACACCAAGTCCCTCACACAGCTTCAGCTCCTGTTTTTCTTCATAGCCGCGAGAGGAGTCAGAGACAAATTTTTCTTCTCACAGCCGCTGTGGATCTCCGCCACGTTCAACGGGACAGCCCCTCAACATCGTGGATCCACATGCAATTTTTGCGCGGCCCAGACAACTTCGCCGTCCTGGGCCGGCACTTGCTACCCTCACCCCCCCCTCCCTCCACCTTCGCCTGCACAGAGCTTTTCCCGCAGCTCGCTACCAAAGCCGGACGATCGAGGCCTCAGCCCCCTGCTGAGCCCTCTGGGGGGGAGTGGTGTGGGGCGACCCCCACAGCCTACGGACAAGCAGAGCGCTCAGCTGGAGCAATTAGCAGGACAGTGAGATGTATGGACTGATATCAATATGTAGATGTGCCTTGCAACCTCTTTTGTCCTACAGCTCCAGAGCAGAGAGGAATTCCGGTGCCAGTAATCCTGCTATTGATATGTGTGACTCTCATGTAAATGTCCCATGCATTCCTGCTGTACTGTGATGCTAATGTGCCATGCATGCATTGTCTAGCTGGGTATATAAGTGAACTGAATATCGCTTGCTCTCTCTCTTTTTTTGACCACTCTGATGACTTGCTGCTACTAGAGACTGAGGGCTCGCTCCAGCGTGCTTACACAGCCCTGGAGTGAGTCCTGTGATAGAGGATGAATAAAACACCCTTTTAAACCTCAGTTCGCCGTGCCTGCACTTATTCCGTGCCTCCACACTGGGTACACCTTATTTTATCCGCCACACTGTCATTATTAAATGGTGCCACTCATTTTTAACTTATCGTAAACAGCAAGTTAGTGTAAATGGAACTTTATCTAAATTTAGAACCCTCAGCACAGGAGCTCCCCAAGGCTGTGTTAGTTCACCATTTTTGTTCACCTTGTACACTGATGAGTGCAGAAGTGTCTATCCAGGCAATTGAATTATTAAATTTTCTGATGACACTGCTGTTTTATCATTACTTCAAGAGGCTCATGATCTGTCAAGCTATTTTATAGAAATTCAGACGTTTGTCAATTGGTGTGATGACAGTCATCTCATTTTGAATACTGATAAAACAAAGGAGATGGTGTTTGACCCTCGGGGAGTTGGTGACCACAGGCCTGTGGTCATCCACAACCACACTATAACACAGGTTAGTTCCTATAAATATTTGGGAGTATTTATTGACAATTCATTAACCTGGAGCACACATATTGATTACCTCTGTAGTAGACTACAACAGCGGCTGCATTTCTTGCGTAGATTAAGAGTACATGGCGCTGATAAAAGGATTATGTTAATATTTTACCAGACTGTGTTGGAGAGCTGTATTAGATACAGCATTACAGCTTGGTTTGGCAACCTCTCTCTGAAACTAAAGAACAGAGTGTTGCGTTTAATTCATACAGCATGGAAAATTATTGGAGTTAAAGAGTATTTACCCATGCAGATCTTACACGACCAGGCAACCTGTAGACAAGCTCAAAAAATAATCAGTGACATGAGCCATGTACTAAACAATGAATATGTGCGGCTGCCCTCAGGGAGGAGATACAGAGTCCCCAAGTGCAGGTTCAATAGATACAAGAACTCATTTATCCCGACGTCAGTAAAACTTTTAAACTCAAATAGATAGGTATGGGACACTTATAACTCCTGTTCTTAATGACTGCTGTTATATATTTATTTATGTATGTACTTGTATTATTTATTAGATTTTATTTCATTTATTATGTACTACATCCATTGTGTATGTGTGGATTGTGTGGTTGCAGCACAGGTGAGGGACAATAAAGTTTATCTTATCTTATCTTATCTTATCTTATCTTATCTTATCTGATCTTATCTTATCTTATTCAGATGGTAAAAAAGATTTGTTGTGTTCCCTGATTTAGTGGGAACATGCTTGTGACACAATTTGCAGTGCATGCTAAGCTGAATTCCTCGGACCCTTCTTTTCAACAATCTCCTCGTCTATTGAGCATTGGGCGGCATCCGTTTCGGTGTCTTCCTTGGGAACGCTGTTGCTTTTCAATAACATTTTCTGTTGTCATTTTCTTTTTAACCATGCTCCAACTCCTATACGGCTGTGCTAGCCCAAACATTAGAAGGTGTGCTGCTGCTCCGGATGTCTGCTACAGAGAGCACCCCGCCCCCTTTTTTTTTACTTCTAAGACCTTATAAAGGGTTACGACGCTGGCTTCAGTGTTATATTTCTCGTTTGTTCATGGTTTTACAGCATCGCTCCTCAGATACGTGCTCCCGCGAAGGGGGATGCTTTCCGCAGCAGACATGCTTTTCTCGGCTCAACACCGGCTGTTACTCCTATGTGCCTACACATGCTGCTCTGTGCGTCAATTGAACATGACTAACTGTATTCCAGCCACATGACTGGTTCGGTGTAGTGTACTCTCATTATCGTTGGCTTTTCATGTTGTCTGTCAAAACATGGGATGAATAAATTCTATCAACCATGTCTTATGTCTGTATCAAGGAAAAGTTATTTTGCGATAATTATCGTTATTGTTTTATTGCCCAGCCCTACTCTGGTGCTGTCTTGAAGAAGTTTCATGTCTCTTTTTTAAGGCCAGTAATCCCTTTAAAACTATTTTTTTGGGGGGGATATTTCATTCAGGTCCGTGGAGCCCTTAAGCAGGCTGAGAAAGACATGCAGGCTAGTTGGACAGCCTCAGAGGTACTTCAGCTGTGGCTGCAGCTGACCCATGAGGTAGAGGTTCAGTACTACAATGTTAAAAAGCAGAGCGCAGAACTGCAGCTTGCAACCGCCAAGGAGGAGGTAAACAGATACAGTGACAAACTCTGTATTAATATCTAGAGGAACTCAATCGTATAAATGAGAGCACATAACGTACTGATATTCATTTATACATTTGCAGGCAGAGAGGATTAAAAAGAAGAGGAATTCTGTGCTTGGAACCCTCCATGTGGCCCACAGCTCCTCTTTAGACCAGGTCGACCACAAGATTCTCGAGGCAAAGTGAGACAGAGAATTACCCACAAATGTAAAGTTTGTTCTTGTCACAGTACGTTTGTAGTATTCTATCACCAAGTTCTGTATCTCCCAAAGGAATGCATTGTCTGAAGTGACAGCCTGCCTGCGGGAGCGCCTTCATCGCTGGCAGCAGATCGAGCTCCTGTGTGGTTTCCCCATCATCAGGAATCCAGGCTTAACAAACCTGACAGCTCAACTTTACTCAGAATCTATTGCCCTGGGCTTGCCTAGAGTGCCTCAATCATCTTGTTCATACCATAGCTCAATACATGGATCTATAGAGGATCTCTTAGATGAGCCCGCTCCTCCAGTCTTAACACAGATTCCAGGTAAGAAACAAGGATAATTATTTTTCATTTTTTCTTTAATCCTTGTTTGCATTTAGATCTGGTGATTAGTTGCGACTTGAAGTCTTTTCATTCTTTTCATTAAGAACTGTTTGATACTAATATGAAACAATTACAGCCGCTCTTTACCATCACATATTTCTTGCTGTATTCACTTGTGTACATTGAGGATAATCAATGCTGAGTATCAATCAATATCTAGCAATGAATTCAGCTTCTATGTATATTCCTTGAATCAAATGATCACACTGATAGTTTTGTTCAGCATGGACATATTATTAATCTAGAGGACACTAAGAAAATGCATACCTCCGCCAAGGCCAATGTTAAAGAAAGTCAAAAAGTGATCCAGAATCTGCATCCTGGCCTGGCTCACCCCCAAAATCGAATGCATTCATCTGTAGCCCAAGCGCCACCTCTGATCAAAACTTCATCAAAATCTGTCTGGTAGTTTTTGCATAATCCTGCTAACAAACAGACAGACAGATAGACAGATAGAGCATCATGAAAACATTACCTCCTTGGCAAAGGTAAATATGGGCAGATACCGCTGACAACACATAAGTATAGTGTGTATAGTAATGTATAATGTCAACAGTGTAAAATCACCATATTTGAAATGTCAAATGGGTGTCTCACAAGGCTCCATACTTGGACCAATATTATTCTCCCTATACATAAATGATTTATCAAATGCATGCAGAAACATTCATATACAAATGTATGCAGATGACATGGTAATATTCACATCTGCAAAAAACACACAAGAAGCCGCCTGTATTCTTACAACAGCGATGACTCAAATCCATGACTGACTAAATAACACTGGTCAACACCAAATTTATTGTCTAAGTTTTTTTTAGCTGATTTAGGACAATATTGATGTGCTGAATCCAAAAATCACATTGGTTTTGCTCAATCAGGTCAACTTTTTGAACTGTGGCCACATGTTTTTTTACATTTTTGTTTACATGTACGGGTATTTTCGCTTTATATGATGCAAAATTCTTTTTTTATTTCTTGAAATTCTCTGAATTTTGAACAATGATGATGTCACATTCAATTTACATGTACTTACCTTTATCAATGTCTACTATTCAATTTACAGTACAACTGTACAACTGCTGTACAACTGCTTACAATTTAGCATAAAAACCTGACCTGATCGAGAGAAACGGATGTCATTTTCGGATTCAGTGGTGCAAAATTGTCTTAAATCAACTGAAAAACATAGACAACTTACAAAAAAATTATTTTTGTTATGTTGTGTAATTCATGTCTCCTACTAAACACTAAAAACACTGTTGCTGTTTGTTGCTGCTGTGAGGTGCTTGAGTGCATGTGTGTGTGTACGCATATGCAGCACTTCATTCACGTGACATTTGACTGTTTTGTTTTGTAGCACCTTAACTCTTGCCCTTTAGCATATCCACTTGGTACAGTTTCATTGCAGTTGTTCTGCTCGTGTATGATTGTTTGTGTGTTTTTGTGACCCGCTGGGGGACTACAGATGCAAATTAGCAGTATTGCTAAATCTGGCATACTTAAATTTGTATTAATGTTTATTAGTATGTAATGTCCCTTTCAAATAAATATTAAACTAGTGTAAGAAATCAATTACTAGAACTGAAAATGTATTGGTTCAAATAATTCATTATTAACCAATTACTATATTAACTAGAAAAGCTCTCAGAGAGCACCTACCTCCACCAAGACTGCTTCAAGGTCTTTGGTGGAGGTATGCAGTCTCAGATCATCACCAAAATTTAATGGGTTCATCCTTGGTCCAAGGGCTACCTCTGATGAAAATTTTATCAAAATCTGTCCAGTAGTTTTTGTGTAATCCTGCTAAAAATCAGACAGACAGACAGACAAACCACCCCGATTACATTACCTCCTTGGCAAAGGTAATTAGAAATAATAATTTGACATCTAATACTTTGGTGGTTCCACCCTTGATGAAGAAGATCATGTTCGTTATGCAGCTTTCTGGTGTTTGTTAGTCTTCAGAGAAGAAAAGTCGGGGTACATAATTTCTGCCAGTAGACCAATCTTTGTTATGTGCTGTGTGTGTGAACGGAGTTTAATGCATGACATACCTTCATTTATAGTTCCACCACTTAAGCGCTCTCCGCGTACACGGGGCTCCACCATAATGCGGTCTCGCCGTCCTGGTATCACCCAGCCACCAGCCGCTATGATCTCCCCAGATCCTGACCTTCTGATTCCAATCCGAGCCCCCTACTCTTGCTATGATGAGGAAGAAGAGCGCTTCTTGAAAACTCTGAAAAAACAGTAAGTCATTTACTACACATGCTTTGCAGTCTACTGTTAACAGTGTACATTTAATATGAATTTCAGCAACACTAATATACTCTTTGATAACACCTTGATTTGTTTTGTCTTGTCTCATTTTACTTTTCCTTTAATTTCTTTCATTGTTAGAAGTTCTCAGGAGAAGATCTCAGACTCAGACTACATGCCTCCTACACCTCTCAGCAAAATCTTCTCTTGTTCAGCTGTTGACCCTTCCTCTCAAAAAGTCTATCACAATGAAGCTGATCTTCTTGCAGAAAGCTTAATTACAAAGCATTTGATTAATGAAATGGAGCCTGTTGTTGAATCGCCTGTTCATAAAATTTCTGTTGAAGAGCTTGAAATGTCTCTGGATGTTGGCTGTCAGAAGACTGCAAAAGACAAAGCCTTAGATTCTTCTATGGAATCCTCTTTAACAATGGCTATGGACGAGTCTTTCCTCGATTCTACATCAAGAAAGATTTCCCATGACAGGAGCGGAGGTTTGGTGGATGTTGCACTTAAAAAGGGGGTTTTAAATGAATTAGATGCGGAATTCACAACCAGGAAAGTAGAGAAAGACACAAAGTTGGATTTCGTGGAAATTCCATCAAGAAATAAATACAGAGAAAAAAGTGATTTGCCCCTAGATGTGCCAAAAATTCTTAGGAATGAAAGAGAAGATGTGGCACCAAAGAAGATACCAAGAGATACAATGGGGGCTTTGGCAGACTGTACCTCAGGAATGGTGACAAGAGATGATACTGAGTGGCCATGTGACAGCAGAAGGATTACAAGAGATTCAATGGGAGTGTCTCAAGACACAGGTTCCAGAAAGCTATTGCTCCATAAAGGGGAGGGTCAGTTCGAAAGCTCTGCAAGACCATTTGTGAAAGAAAAAATTGTTGACATTTCTAGAACACCCCCACGAAAGATATCTCGAGATGAGTTGGAGTATTGTATGGACACTGCTTCAATAAAGATGATACCCAAAGAGAAATATGAAACACTTTTGGATGCCCCGTTTGCTACAGAGAAGCCAGACTTTGTCTTAGAGCCTGCAACAGCTAGAGGAATACTGAGAAATGAACTTGAGTCATCTGCTGAGTCTCTCAGAAGAAGAATACCAAAAATACCAAGAGATGATGCTGACAGCTTCATAGATGCTCCCACTGGAAAAATCTCCTGGGATACAGTTGATATTCCAAGGGAGTTACCAAAACAATTCATACTGAGAGAAGAGTTAGGATCATCTGAATTAAGTTCATCTCTAGGTCGAACAGGACAACCAGATCTAATGTTAACCACACAGGCCCCATGGAAGTCCTCATCAGACCTATTTAATGTTGGCCCGCTGAGCCAGCTTGTGTATGATGGAATACTTGAAAAGTCATGTACCTCAGCACCTATCCTCTCTTCATCAACCCCTAATCTGCCTCAGAGTAGACTCCAAGGAGAGGCAGAATCACCACCGATGGTTGTCTCTGCATCTCCTCCAGCACCCTTCGAGAGTGGAGATGACAAGACCAAAGATAAGGAGAAAAGCAAGAAATCATTAAAGCTCAAAAGCCTTTTCAAAAAGAAAAATGAGTCAGAGAAGCTTCAGAGTGGACTTCAGAAACTCTGACAATCAGCTCAGAATGTTTACTTTTATTCTTTTTAAGTTTCTTATAATCAGAAATCTTAGGGAAATAAAATTTGTTTATGATGTTTTAGAAAGAATAATCTTACAATGATTAAGAACCAAAGTGAAATTAGACTAGGATAAACAACTTATTCTTGATCTGTATACTCTTCCTTCTTTCAATATTGTCTCTGAAATGAAAACAGAACAAACAGAAACAATCCTTATTTGGTTTTGTCCTTGTCAAAATAAAATTGGAATTGAGCCAAAACGGGATAACAGATCTGAGTTCGTTAGTTGTTTTTTGTTTGTCTCATTATTATGATAACAGTCTGAAGTGCAATTAACATTTTTTCTTTATATTTGGACCTACTTATCCTTTTTTTGGTAAAGTATCAGATTTATCTGTGGCTTTTGCCAGTAATTTTTGTTTTTTCTTGTCATGAGTCTGAGCTCAAATATTCCCTCTGAGTTCAGACTCAATTCATTTCTAAGTTTTGTACGTCTGTTAGTATTATGTTGTCAGTTTTCTGTGTATATTTTGGGTTGTTGTCTCTCATGTGCCCTCTTCTCTCAGACACTCCCACTAACTGTTCACAGTCTGCTGTCCTGCCACCTCAGCTGTGGACAGTTAGGTAATTAGCTCACCTGCCTGCTCAGCCCACACCTGCTGCTCATTTGACTGCCCAGTACTTAAGCTCTGTCAATTCATTGTTTCACTGCGGCAGCATTGCTTAATTTGGACTGGTTTGGACTTTTTTTCCCCTCATCTTCTCCAGAGCCTTCCCTGCTCTGGAGTGTATCTTCTGTAAGTAATCCTGGTTTGTATTTTTGTGTTGTCTGCACTGTTTTTGTATTTTGTTAATAAATGTCACACTACAGTTCAGCGCTTGGGCCTGTCTTTTTGCCCCGGAGGGGCCAGTTTATGACCGAATGCTGCCGCCAAGTTAGGGCTCAGCTGCTGTAGTGTGCTTTTTTTTTTGTCTTTTTGTGTTTTTCCCTTTTTTCCACTCACCTGTGAAGTGGAGCTCATCATGTCCCCGTCACGGTGTCCTCACACAAACAAGGGAAGATTGGCAGCGGGGTCTCTGACTGCAGAGGAAGAGTGGGCAGCAGACTTCATCCAGAACTTTGTGGATGAAGCTCTCACCGCCCGTGGACCCAAGAAAGCCTGGGAGACTTTTTATGTAACGGTGGGAATTCTGGAGGAACATCCCTGCATGTGGAAGTATCCCAAATTTTCAGAGCTGTTGTCCACGGTGTCTGTGCTCCAACGATCGTTTCCTGGGTTGAAGGTGGGGGTGTTTCCAGCAGAGCCGTAGCAGAAGTGCTCTCCACAGCTGACGTCCTTCTCCCCTCCCGATTCCCCAGCTTCACCTCCAGCTCCAGTGTGTGTGTTGCCAGCTCCAGCCCAGAGCCTCTGCGGGTACAACTGTCTTCCAGCCCAGGACCATCAAGGGTGTCGAGGCCTCTCCCCCTCTGCCTGACACCATCAGGGTTTCCCTGCCACTGTCAGATACCGTTGTAGGTCCTCCCCCACCACAAGACACCGTCGTGGTGCTCACCCATTGGCCCTTCATCCTCTCTTTGGGCCTCCCCGTGGGGGAGCCACCTCCTGGATCACCCCTCCAGTCCTGGTGGCTAAAGAACTCAGGCTGGCCACCCGACAGACTGAGCCGCTGGGTTGGGTGGCCCATATTCCCAGCAGGCCACCTGACTCATTCCACCTTGCCGTCTGCCTGACCCGGGACTTCAGCCAGCCCCCCAAACAGCTGAGTTCTTTGGTTTAGGGGGCCCAGGGGCCTGGCGTAGTGTGGGTGCGGGTCCTAAGCAGGCTCCAGACTTTAGTTTCCTCCTAACCTGTTTTCCCCCACCTCCCACCCGGGGTAGTTTTTTGCTGTACTCTTTCTCTTGGGGAGGGGGGTTCCTTTTTAGTGTTGCCTGGGGGTGTCTGGAATCCACCCCTTGGGGGAGGGCTCTGTCATGAGTCTGAGCTCAAATATTCCCTCTGAGCTCACTCAATTTATTTCTGAGTTTTGTATGTCTGTTAGTATTATGTTGTCAGTTTTCTGTGTATATTTTGGGTTGGTGTCTCTCATATGCCCTCCTCTCTCAGACACTCCCACTAACTGTTCACAGTCTGCTCTCCTGCCACCTCAGCTGTGGACAGTTAGATAATTAGCTCACCTGCCTGCTCAGCCCACACCTGCTGCTCATTTGTCTGCCCAGTACTTAAGCTCTGTCAATTCATTGTTTCACTGCGGCAGCATTGCTTAATTTGGACTGGTTTGGACTTATTTCCCTCCATGTTTTTTCCTCATCTACTCCAGAGCCTTCCCTGCTCTGGAGTGTATTTTCTGTAAGTAATCCTGGTTTGTACTTTTGTGTTGTCTGCACGGTTTTTGTATTTTGTTAATAAATGTCACACTACAGTTCAGCGCTTGGGCCTGTCTTTTTGCCCCAGAGGGGACAGTTTATGACACTTCTGAATTATCATATTGACTTTTCAATAAATTAGCACAATACAAATTGTAAAGTCACATACTTTTTTTTCGTAATGTTATGCACCCCTTCATAGGGAGTTAGTCAGTGGTGCAGTCCCTGACACCTTAGAGTACACCTCCGCTAGGAGCCAAGAGCCAGTGGGGAATTCCTTTTTGAATTGGTGGTAGAGTAAGCGGTTTCAGATCAGTGTCATGGGTTTGAATCTTGGCCTGGGATATTAGGAGGTGTATGTTTACCTTGCCTAAGGGTGAAAGTGACTTAGGTCTGTCCACCTTGACTGAGGGTCAAAACGGACTTGGTGATCCCAGGCTGAAATAGGCAATTCTGGCCTTGGCCCAGAATGTGGGTCATAACAGTAACTTGTGGCTCTTACTTCTGACTGTGACCAAAACAATAAAATGAAAAAAGAAAAACTAATGAAATCAGATCCATATCCCTTTTTGGCCCAATTCTGATTTTATTTTGACAAGGCCAGAACTATATAACAGCAGTTTTCGGTTGTTCTGTTTTGTTTTTTTTCAGAATTGAAATTGAAAAAAAAAAAGTGTGTATGTATATCTATATATATATATATACAGTAGATATATGTGTGTGTGTGTGTGTGTGTGTGTGTGTGTGTGTGTATATATACTTTTTTTTGTTCCAATGCATTGGAACAGAATTACAGGACAGTTGGTATAGGAACAGTTGGTATAGGTTCAGGGGATGCATTGGAACAGAATTACAGGACAGTTGGTATAGGAACACAGCACTAAATGGCAATCACATGTGACGGCTTTTGTATACAGCAAAACATAAAAATCACACAAAATATGCCCTGCCATCTGGGGCTGTTTGCCCCTGCTTGTTACTTCTTCTTCCTGCCTGTCACTGTTCTTTGTTATGTTGCTTACCTGTGTCTATATACTGTATATGTTTTGTAGCCTGCGGTGTACTGGTGGAACCTGAGGTGTTTCATGTTCACGGCATCCTTTCTGATGTGCAGTATTTCTCCTTATTCTATTGCTCTCCATCTGGTGGGTCTTCTTCTTTTTTGTTCAGACCACTGGTTGAGGGATAGGTGCATCGTAATTCCAGTTCATGGGCACGATCCTGAAAAAGTGGCTTTCGACCCTGTTCAGGAAGGCCTGTGCATGCCTGTAGAAACCAAGAAACCGGAGCATCCAGAGAAAATCAGCGCTTTGCTTGGTATTTTACACATTTGTAGTGTAGACTGGCATTCGTCAAGGTTACACATTTGCCGTCATGTAGGCATGGTGAGTCGTCCTATGATGCCTGAATTCATAGGACGTGCTATGATGATGAGGCAGAGATCATAGGCCATCCTATGATGTCCTATAAACGTGCTTTAAAGTCTGTCATAGCCAATGCTGGTGAAGGGTGTCCTTCTGTCTCAGACAGGTGCGATGTACTGCTGGAACATCAGGTGTTTCATCTTCATGGCATCTTTTCTGACGTGCAGCAGTTGTCATTCTATTGCTCTCCATATGGTGGGTCTTGTTGTTGTTGTTGTTCTTCTTCTTCTTCTTCTTCTTCTTCTTCTTCTTTTCTTCTTCTTCGTTGAAACCACTGGTTGAGGGATAGGTGTGTCGTAATTTTAGTTCATGGACAGGATCATGCAAATCATAAAGACACATGGTCTATATGACATCATAAAGACACATTTGTCTATGTGTCCTATGATGCCTGAGTTCAAAGACACATGGTTTATGACATCATAAAGACACATTTGTCTGTGTCCTATAGGACGTCCTATGATGTTCAGGCAAGAGATCATATAACATCATAAATACACATTTGTCTATGCACATAGACAAATCTATGTGTGACATCATAAAGACAAATCGTCCTATGATCTCTGTGGTCTATGTGACATCATAAAGACACATTTGTCTATGTGTCATATGCACATAGACGCATAGACAAATCTATGTGTGACATCATAAAGACAAGTCGTCCTATGATCTCTGGTCTATGTGACATCATAAAGACACATTTATCGTCTTATGATGCATGAGTTCATAGGACGTCCTGTGATGTTCAGGCAGAGATCATAGCCATCCTTTGATGTCCTATGAAGCATGACAGCACACAGACACACACAGCATTGGGGACCCGGCGGAGGGCCTGGAGCCTGTCATGTTGTCAAAATCCTTGGGTGCTGCTGAATGAAGAGGGAGAGAGAGGGGGAGAGAGAGAGAGGGAGAGGGGGAGATAAAATCTATGTGTGACATCATAAAGACAAATTGTCCTATGATCTCTGTGGTCTATGTGACATCATAAAGACACATTTGTCGTCCTATGATGCCTGAGATCATAGGATGTCCTATGATCAGGCAGAGATCATAGGCCATCCTATGATGTCCTATGAACGTGACAGACATACACACAGACACACAGAGATTTCTTGCTTTTATAGAGTGACAGTGATTCAAGAAATCTCTGTCAGTTTGTGTGTCTGTGTGTCACGATCATAGCACATCATAGGACAGCCTATGATGTCTGCATAATGTCTATGATGATCCTATGATATCAGGCAACATAGGACTCACGATGCCGTCATATAGACAATAGCACTGGCTACCTCTGATGTAGGCATGCTGTCCTATGATGCCTGCCTTGCTCTCGTTTTGATGTCATATAGACCATCACTCACCAAAGAAGAGATACTCATCACCCGATTACGAATAGGACACACTACAGTGATCCCTCACTTATCGCGGTTAAAGGGTTCCAGAACCGACCGCGAAAAGTGAAAAACCGCGAAGTAGCGTCACCCCTAATGACGTCACCCATAAATAATATGTACGTTCATTCTCTCACTCTCTCTCTCATATGATACGTGTGTGTGTGTGTGTGTGTAAGTGTACATACGTAGATGTAAATAAAGTGTACATAAATATGTTTTTAGAACTCTTTTATTCTTATAACAAGATACGTAACTCAAGATGAAGATGATTTACTGCACAGGTTAATGAGAGCTTTACTGCTCCTCAGGTGACGCCTCATCGTCAGGTGCTAGAGGCGCAGCATCGTCGAGGGCAGCTTCCGATAGAGCTGGAGAAGCTGCAGGAGGCGGCGTAGTGGCTCGACTGAAAGACTATTTCGCACAAAAAGGCACAAGAAAACAGCGAAAAGTTCCACGCGGCGAGACTAAGCAACACGAGCGATAAAGAACAATGAATGCGGTCTTCCTTCGCTGGGTATGGGCGCTCGGCAGGGAGAGAAGCTGGGTAAAACGTCTCGGCCAATCAGCTTGCGAGATTCCCGAGCCGAGCCAACACGAGAACAGCGAACAGAGAGGTGGATTTTGAGTTGTGCGGGCTCTCCGTGTTGATACCTGATGTTCTAATGTAGTCTCCCTGCCTTCTGCTAGCGCCCGCCCATTTTTTCTCAATTTTGAATTTTTGATGAATATTTTTGAAAAATCCGCGATGCACTGAGGGCGCGAAAGGTGAAGCGCGAAGTAGCGAGGGATCACTGTACTTTAAACCACAGGACCGCCTATGATGTTCCTATGATATCTGCATGATGTCTATATGACGTCATATAGACACCATAATAGAGCGATTCAAGAAAATCGGTGTGTGTGTCTGTGTGTGATCAAAGGCAGGCATCACTTGTGATCATAGGACATCAAAGATCAAAGGCAAGCATCACTCACGATCATAGGACTCGCTATGCCATCATCAAAGCTCAAAGGCAGGCATCACTGAACGAGTCGTGATGCACTTGCTTACACCTGCTTTCTATGAGCATGCAGAAATACTTGCTTATACTTGGTTTCTACGGGCATGCACGAGTTATAGTTCTTATGATGTTCCTAGGATGTCAAAATAAAGTGAAATATAGAAAATTCCAACTTAGAGCGAGGATGTGGGCTGGGACCCATGCCCTGGACACAAGGAATATCATCGATCTATCTATATATAATTCAAGAAATCTCTGTCTGTCACGATGTCATGATGTCACAATCATAGGACTAGCTAAAACATCATAGGACTTGCTACGAGATCAAAGGCAGGCTGCACTCACGATCATAGCACTCGCTATGACATCATCAAAAATCAAAGGCAGGCTTTACTCATGATCATAGCACTCGCTATGACATTATCAAAGATCAAAGGCAGGCATCACAGATCAAAGGCAGGCATCAACGAATGAGTGGTGACGTCAAAGATCCAAGGCAGGTTTCACCATGGTTGCTGTTGCCATGGTAACAGTAACTTTCTACGGCCATGCAGAAATGTTTGCTTACACTTGCTTTTTATGGGCATGCACGGGTATGCACGGGCATGCACAGGTATGCACTAGTTGAAAGAATGAAGAGTGCATGGATTATTATTATTATTATTGTTATTATTATTGTTGCTTGGATTGTCTTCATTTTAAGATGAAAGTTTTAAGTTATGATAAAAAGGACATCCTAAGAAAACTGTCCATTTGAACAAGTCAGTTTTCTAATTTACATAACTTTTCTTAAAGTTACAAAGTCTTAAGTCACAAAGTCATCCCTTTATTTAAAAAAAAATGGAAACAGCAAAAATGAAATCATGTGACAGAAAGCTGCAAGGCCAGAGAAGGATGTAGACATTAAAGCCAAATGTGCAAAATTTAAACTTCAACCTTCAGATCTACACTGTGGTAAATACAGTACAGACAAATCAAATATGTCCTTACGTACTGTCATGGCAGTATAATTCTTTTATCAAGGCTTTTTTTGGAATGTGCTTCTGTTTAATTCGTGTACCCTGATTCTCGCTTGTGCTATGATCAGCAGATGGTGATCTAGTAATTAGATTAATTACCTGTGATTTATAGATGTCACCTTGTTAAATTAGATTATTTCTTACTTAAAAGATATTTTCATATTTCCCTACTGTAAACTGTATATTGGCCATTTTGTTTTTTATTTTAAAACAAGAAAGAAATATTCCTGTTTTCCCCCCACTTTTTCCTCTCATATGAAATGTAAAATAGATTATCCAAAGCACAACCCTCTGATTAAATATGATGTTAAATACAACATGTTTCTATTATTCAGGATATTTACAGCTGGATGATTTTCTGCAGTAAAATTATTTTTTGATTTCTATTGAGATTTTTCAGCTTTTTTAATGTTTTCCTAGCTACTATATTTTGTAGGACTTTTGTGCATTTGTGAGAAGTTTTAGCAGTAAGTGATAAAACATTCAAATGGCATACTTTTTGTTACGATTCACCTTTAAAATGTCATTGTGAAAATCAAATGAAATACTTAATGTAAAACTTGGAAATGGTATAAAATTGATGATTTTCTGAGTGACTTTTATGATTCGTATGTTTGTTTTTAAATTATTGTTATTTGAAGAACGGTTGTGAGGCAGTTTACCTGTTAAAGCATTTTTCTTGTTCTGTGCACTTTCATCAGGTGAGTTTTTTTATTGAAATAATTCTAAAATTAAGTCTCTCTCTCTCTCTCTCTCTCATGGTCTCTGTCAAATGATGTGGATCTTTGAATAAATTGAATGTTTCCCATAGAAATTAACCTGTGATTTGGTAAAAATAAATAAATAAATTAAAATGTTGAATGTAGAATGCTGATATTGTTGATTTATTTGCTACTGTATAACATATGACCTTAAAGAATAAATGAAAATCTCATCTGTGAAAAGAAGGTGACTTAGTAAACATCTGGCTAACTATGAGCTAAAGGGACTTAATACCTGGAGTTTGCAACAATTCCAAATTTCTAAAGCCCCTGGACTAAGAATTAACTTTCAACAGGAAGCAATATTTTGTCTTTATCTGGCTATTTCATTGTGTCTTTGTTGTGGCTGCTTATAGTGTATGGGTGGGTGCCGCAAAATGCTGCTTGCTGCCTCGTTGGCAGAACCGTTAGTGCACGTCCTTTATTGTATGTCTGTTACAACAAAAGTGTTTGGAAGTTATTTGGTTAAAGGCTGAGCAGCAGCTTGTTTTTTTTAAAAAAAAGTTTTAGAATGTAAGAGCTAACCGAATGCTTAATTAGTATTTGCTGCAGTGTTAGCATCAGAATACCACAGAGAAAGTAATCTCTGAATTGTATTTCAGTCACGTTAGTTTTGGTTGGGGGGTTTTCCTGCTTATCATGAAAAGGAACCCTTCTGATACTGCTGCTTGTAGTGAAATGGATGGAAATTCTTGCTAAAACTATTTGCAGACCCAGAATTATTAAAGGGGTAATTGACTGCACTTGTTCCACATTTTAATAGCTCACACATTTCTTAATGACGTGTTTGTGACAAATTTTGTTCACATTTTGTTTAATTTTTTAAATGATTGAATCAAATTTGCTTATTTTTCCTGGCTTTTTTGAAACACTGATTTAAAGCCTGTCACTTTTAAAAAACATCCTTCAGCTGTTCAACTCTGCCCTCCGTCTTACATCAGTTAGCCATTAGCTGAGTAGCTTCTAGCCTCCTTCTAGCTTGGTTGAGCAGCGCTGGTTCACTGATCCGTGGTCGGTTGTGTATCTGGCGTCACTCCGGCCGATCTCTCAACTACCTCGCCGGGATGCCACAACAAATCGCCAGCACCGTGGGTCGGGTGACCCACCTGTTATGTCTAAAGCCTGCTTCATGCTACACCTCTGCTGTCCACGTATGCTTAACCGGAAACCACATGTGATGAAACTTATGTCATCGTCTCCACTCCGCTAACTTCCGCAATTAACCGCGTGCAGCCCAAATTTTGTGACTGCGCCACGTGTCCACGACCTGAATGCATTGAAAAGTGCATGCGCAAGACTGAACGTCCCATTCACGAGGTGGCGATGTCGGCAAAGCATACATCAGTAGACGAAGAAGACAACGAGGGGGTGGAAAACGAGAATAAAAACATACATGAATCATACATATATACTTTCTTTCACAACAGCAGCAGCATCTTCGTGGAAAAGGAGTGAAAACCAGGAAGTCAAACAGCAGAAATGGACTCTATTTGAAGTGAAACTTTGTGAAGAAGTCCGCCGTTTCTTCGTTGATGAAAATAGTGGCACGTAAGCGCCTTGGCGCTACCTATTGGGCGGGAGTGAAACTACAAATGATGGTTGCGCACGTGTCAACCACTTGTCCTGGGTAGATGAAAAAAATGAACATGAGCAGCGCCACGTGCATGCCGGGCTTGTCCAAAACGTACACGGACCACAGCGGACTAGAGGGAAATGTAGCGTGAAACAGGCTTAAGACTGAGGTACGGACAGCGGGCATGAACTGCACTCTCCTTTATTCAATACACAACTAACAATATACAGAATATTGGCGCTGTATCCCCACGGCGAGCTCCCCCTACATCATCATGCCATGTACGGCAAGTTACCCCCCCCCCCCCCCTGAAAACTCCAGAGAACTTCGTCCAGCTACCTGGCCACTCAGGTAGATTACCGGTGTAATGATCAGTGTTTACCACTAGGCGTTGCTGCTACCTTGTTACCGCTTGTTGGAATGATGCACTCAGTAGAATAAGAAACGGCCAACATGGGAGCCGATGTGAAAGTGTCTGTGTGAGCTGCCGCTAAAAAATAAAGTTACGTTGGTTCAACTGCAAGTCTCTCCTCAACGAACACGAACACAACATGGTACCAGGAGTAAACTGCATGAACTGAGCGACCACGTGAGAAGTCGTCATGGAGTTGAAGCCGCCGGAAAACCTGAAATTGTCAGGTAACGTGGATGAAAAATGGCGGGCATTCAAGCAGCAGTTCAACTTGTATGTCACGGCCATGGGACTGGACACGAAGCCGGACTCGAGAAAGGTAGCACTTTTGCTGAACTTAGCGGGGCCACAGGCCATTGAAGTGTACAACACGTTCGTGTTCGGAACGGGTGAAGACCCAAATAAGCTGGATGTCGTGCTCGCTAAGTTTGATGCTCACTGCACTCCTAAGAAAAACGAGACATATGAAAGATACATGTTTAGATCTCGTATGCAGCAACAGAGTGAGCCCTTTGACAGTTTTTTGACAGCTCTCCGTTTGAAAGCACAATCCTGCAATTTTGGGACATTGAAGGACTCAATGATCAGAGATCAAATTGTTTTTGGTGTTGAGGATAAAAAGTTAAGAGAGAGACTGCTTCGTGAGACGGAGTTGACGCTGGAGATGGCTGTTAAACTCTGTCAGGCAAGCGAACTGTCCCAGAAGCACATGGAAACGTTCTGCGGCATGCCAGGCGCCACACCTCCGAGTGAAGGAGCAGCGGTCGGCGCCGTGTCATCTCAGAGCGGGAGGCGTTGCTCACGGGCCGGGACTGCACAGCGGACCGAGGATCCCGCGTTCTTCTGCAAGCGTTGCGGATTACAGCACAAGCCAAAGCAATGCCCGGCGTTTGGTAAAGTATGCTCCAACTGCCATGGAAAGAATCATTTTGCAAAGCAATGCTTCACCAAAAGAAAGGAAGGAAAGAAAGGCAAAAACGTGAATGTAGTCGAAGACACAGACTTAAGTGACACTTTCTTTGTGGGCATCGTTGACTGTGAAAATGAAGAAGAAAAAGTCAACAGCATTAAAAATGAGGACAAGTGGACCACTCCTCTGCTGGTTAACGGGACTATCGTCACTATGAGACTGGACACTGGTGCAAAAGCTAACCTCATTAGCGTGTCTGATGTAAAGGAAATGCAGGTTAAGCCACACATATACAGAAAGAAATCAGGGTTGAAAGATTACAATGGGCAACCCATACAGTGTTTTGGTACCTGTAAACTGAATGTTGTTGTTAAAGGTAAAGTGCACAATGTAAACTTTTCTGTTGTGAATGAGAAATGTGAATCACTGTTGGGTGATAAAAGCTGTGAAGAGCTAGGGTTAGTGAAAAGAGTGTACGGCATTGAATCAGATTCCAAGTGTGACACTAATGCTATTGTGCAAAACTTTTCTGATGTGTTCAAAGGTTTTGGCACACTGCCCTTTACATATAAAATCCAGCTAAAAGAAGGCGCCCAACCAGTTGTGCACGCACCACGTAGGGTCCCAGCTCCACTGCGTGAAGCCCTCAAACGAGAACTGGACAGGATGACCAACATGGACGTGATCAAAAAGGTGCAGGAGCCCACAGACTGGGTCAACTCGATGGTCGTCACAAAGAAAAAGAATGGTGAGTTGAGAATGTGCATGGACCCAAAAGATCTAAATGAGAACATTAAGCGCGAGTACTACCAAATCCCCACACATGAGGAAATAGTCAGTGAGATGGCGGGAGCTAACTACTTCACAAAGCTCAATGCTTCTCAGGGTTTCTGGCAGTTAAAACTGGATGAGAGCAGCACTAAGTACTGTACTTTTAACACACCTTTCGGTAGATACTGTTTTCTTAGGCTGCCATTTGGAATAAAATCTGCACCAGAAATATTCCACAGAGCGATGGAACAGATCATTGAAGGCCTAGAGGGAGTCAGAGTTTACATAGATGACATTATTGTATGGGGCTCGACTCTCCAAGAGCACAACCAGAGACTTAACAAAGTGATGGAGCGCATTCAGAAGTACGGGCTGAAACTCAATAGAGCCAAGTGTGAGTTTGCAGTACAAGAGATTTTCTTCCTCGGAGACAAACTCACAGCTCAAGGCATACAACCAGATGGCGATAAAGTGAAAGCAATACTGAACATGCCAAGACCAACAGACAAAACGGGCGTGTTACGTATCATGGGAATGGTAAATTTCATAGGCAAATTTATTCCCAACCTCACAGCAAAGACGTCATGCATCCGAGAGCTCTTACACAATGACTGTGACTTTAAATGGGCCAAAAAACATGAGCAAGAGTGGCAAAGACTTAAGCAAACTCTTACCAGAGCACCAGCATTAGCCTACTATGACCACCGGAAAAAGCTCAAAGTGTCAACTGACGCGTCCAAAGATGGCATCGGAGCCGTGCTTCTACAGGCAGAGGGAGAGTACTGGAAACCAGTAGCCTATGCGTCAAGGGCTATGACAAAGTCTGAATGCAAATATGCCCAGATTGAAAAGGAGTGTTTAGGCGTTTCCTACGGGCTGGAGCGGTTTCACAGTTATGTCTATGGATTGCCGTCTTTTACTGTGGAAACTGACCACCGCCCACTCGTCTCCATTATCAAGAAGAATCTTAACGAAATGTCCCCACGAATCCAACGCCTAATGATGAAAATGCAAAGGTACGATTTTGAACTGGTTTACACACCGGGAAAGCACCTGATACTTGCATATGCCTTGTCCAGAGCACCTGCTGAAAAGTGTCTGAGTTCCACAGATGAGGATATTGAAAATCACATCAACATGGTGTTGTGTGCTCTGCCAGTATCTGACACAAAGTCAAAACAAATAGCTGAGGTGACATCACAGGACACCGAGCTACAGCGTGTCATTCAGAACATGGACGAGGGATGGCCTGCAGGATCTTGCCCTCGCTATTACCATGTCAGAGGAGATCTCAGTTTTGTTGATGGACTATTACTGAAGAAAGGAAGAATAGTCATCCCTGAGGCTCTAAGACCAGATTTGTTAAACAGGATACATGAAGGACACCTTGGGATTGAAAAATGTAAAAGGAGAGCAAGGGAGTCAGTGTACTGGCCTGGACTAAACAAAGACATCGAGACGCTTGTGAGTAGTTGTGAAACGTGCCAGAAACACCGAAGTAAACAAAGCAAAGAGCCAATGGTGATATCTGAAAGTCCTGCATCCCCTTGGCACAAAGTAGGGATAGACCTGTTTCACCTTAAAGGCAAAGACTACTTAGTAGTCATGGACTACTTTTCCAACTTTCCAGAAATGGCACTACTCTCAAGCACTACATCAGCCTGTGTTATCACTCATACCAAATCCACATTTGCTCGGCATGGCATCCCACACCTTGTGGTGACAGATAATGGACCATGTTTCAGTAGCAGGGAATGGCAGCAGTTTGCAGAACAGTATGAATTTCGGCATGTGACGTCAAGCCCACACTATGCACAATCAAATGGACAAGCAGAAAAAGGCGTCCACATTCTGAAGCAACTGCTTAAGAAAGCTGCAGACAGCAACTCAGATCCATACTTGGCTCTACTCAGTTACCGCGCCTCTCCACTTCAGTGCGGACTGTCACCTGCTGAGCTACTAATGAACAGGAAGCAGCGTACAACGCTTCCCAGCTACCCAAATGTTACTTCACAAAGGAAAGATACAAAACTCAGAAACAAGCTTGAGAAGCAGAAACTGAAACAAAAGACATTCTATGACATTTCAGCCAAACCACTCTCTCCACTGGCCAACAACGACCCAGTTAGGATCGAGGATGCATCTGGCTGGAACACTAAAGGAGTTGTATTACAGGAAGTTGCTCCAAGATCATTCACAGTGAGAACCGAGGATGGACAGGTGCTCAGGCGCAATCACCGCAGTCTCCTCAAGACTCCACAAGCACCTGGTGGGCCCAATAATGCTCACCCAGAATCTCCCACAACCACACCTCTTATGAACTATGAAGCAAATGTTCCACCTGACAAAGATGAACCGAGAAGATCAAAACGAGAAATAAAGAAACCAGATAGGTTGGACTTATAAGAATTTAAGTAAAGTGTTAAAAAAAAAAGCAAAAAAAGCAAAAAGCAAAGAATAAGAAAAATGTAACAGATGTTAATTTCTTTGGGCATATTGATTCAGGGAGAACTGAAATTTGTGTTTTGTATTAGTCCATTCATACTGAATACATATACACTGTTTTGCATCAATGTTTATTAATGTTTATTCACCTCAAAGAAAAGGGGATGTAATGATCAGTATTTACCACTAGGCGTCGCTGCTACCTTGTTACCGCTTGTTGGAATGATGCACTCAGTAGAATAAGAAACGGCCAACATGGGAGCCGATGTGAAAGTGTCTGTGTGAGCTGCCGCTAAAAAATAAAGTTACGTTGGTTCAACTGCAAGTCTCTTCTCTCCTCAACGAACACGAACACAACAACTGGTATGCCCACATGACCAACTGGATTATTCTGCCACTGTCATCGGTCAAGTTCTGGCTACACTCAAAAGTCCATCACAAAGTCCTTCAGGTGGTGAGGTTTCTGCTGAATTCATGCTGAATGGCACTCGGGTGGTGCTGCCGCCTCCAGCAAAGGCGGATGCTCCTCATGAGTTGCGGGGTCCTGTGTCGCTGGAGTCCCATCTTGATCTCATCGTGTCTGCAGCTGTTTCCTGATCTGGGTCCACTGTCGGCGCCACCTTCCTGAGGTGGTTGGCGTGCCACCGTGACCCATCAGCGAGATGAAAAGTGGCTGGGCCCAGCTGCGCTGTGGTCTGCATTGACACTGTCCAAAATGACTGCAGCTTGTGGGCATGGTTGGGGTGCCGCATCCGCACCCAATCCAGCACCGTGAGTCCTGGTCACTTGGCCTGGCTTTTTCTGTCAAACTTCTGTTTCATTTGCTGTTGCTGTTCAACCACCCTCCCCCTAGGTGATGGTCTCTCTGTTGGGATAGCCTCCGATGGGGGGCGTAATCGGTCTAGGAGAAGGCACATTTCACATCCAAGCATTAGTAGGGCTGGGGAGCATCCCGTCGTGGCAAAAGGCATCGCTCTGTAATGTAGCAAGGTGCTCTGTAATGCAGATGAGAATGGGAACTCATCTGCCAAGTGTGCTCTGAGACCATTCTTGAGGGTCTGGTTGAATCTTTCCACCCCCCATTCACCTGTGGGTGGTAGAAGGCAGTCTTAATGTGCTTGACGCCCCTTTCTCTCATGAATGTCTCAAAATCCGCTTAGGTGAACTGCATACCATTGTCCATTGTAATAATCTCTAAAACCGAGTTAAACAACTGGCTAGGCTGCCATAGGGCAGCACGGTAGCACAGTGGTTAGCACTGTGGCAGCACAGCAAGAAGGTCACAAGACCGATTCCACCCCTGACCATCGTGGGTTCGAACCCATCCTCAGACCATTGGTGACCCTTCTGTGTGGAGTTTGCATGTTCTCCCTGTGTCTGCATGGGTTTACTCCGGGTACTCCGGTTTCCTCCAACAGGTCAAAGACATGCAGATTATGTTAACTGGCATCAACTGGGGGTTCTAAATTGTCCTTAGGTATGAATGTGAGAGTGAATGGTTGTTTGTCTCTCTGTGTTGGCCCTGTGATGGACTGGCGATCTGTCCAGGGTGTGCCCTGCCTCTCGCCCAAAGATGCTGGGATAGGCTCCTATCCCAGCGTGGATGGATGGATGGATGAATGGATGTCCATTGTAACTGCATCCAGCACACCCCAGCGGGCGAAGAGAGAGTTGAGGAACTCGGTGACTACGTCTGTGGTAACCAAGCCGATGGGCAACACCTCGGGCCATTTTGAGTGAAGGTCATATGCCACTAATAGGAAGTGTTGGTGCTGGGGGGCACTATGTAGTTCGCCGCATATGTCCAATTGGACATGTTTCCACAGAGCTGATGGCCACGGTAATGGTTGCAGGGGCGGTGGTGATGGCCCGCCCATTTTCCTGCTGGCCAGTCATGGCATACAGTCCTTCACCATGTTCTCCACATCCTTATCGATACCTGGCCACCAGATCGAGCCTCTACACCGTTGTTTGACTCTAATGACACCCAGGTGGCCCTTGTGTACCATGGTCAGGATGCGGCCCCTTAGTGCCTCTGGAATCATCGTGCATTGGCCTCTCGCTACACAGACGTCATTCCAGCATGACAAATCGTCCCTGACTCTGTTGAAGGGTGCCAATTCCCCCGGCACATTGGAAGTCCAGCCCTCACAAATAAAAGTACGCAGTTGGGTCTTGTTCGGATGCTGCTTGGAGCTCTTGCAGGGAGACAACGTTTAGAATTGGCCTGTTTAGCATGTGGATCAGTTCTGACTCTAGGGGGACTCGATCGCTGTTCAGAGTGGGGTTAGGTGTGGCTGGGACAAGAGGTCCACCACTACGTTTTCTCTGCCCGGTGTGAACTGGGTGTTAAAGTCATATGCTTGAAGTCTTTCTGTCCACCTGTAGATGTGCAGAGGTTTGTGCCCTGACCCCGATGTTTCCAGCAGTGCCATAAGGGCTCTGTGGTCTGTCCACAGCGTGAAGTGTTGTCCATATAGGTACATGTGCCAGCGTTCACATACAAACTGAGTGACCTCGAGGTGAACACCACTGGGCGCTCAGTTCCTCCTTGCAGTTGTGACAAAACAGCTCCCACTGATGTGTTGGAGGCGTTGCATGTCACGAATGTGGGGCTTTGTGGGTCAAAGTGGGCGAGCACTGGTGGGGAGGTGAGCTGTTTCTTCAGTTTGCTGATGGCGGCAGAGCACGCCAGGGTTCACACCCAGGGTGCATTCTGCTTCAGGAGGGTACGTAGTGGATCTATCGTCTCCGAGTACTGGGGAGTGAAACTTTGCCATGCCCAAAAAGGACGAGAGCTGTGTGGGACATGACGGCTCTGGTAGCTGCAGTACCGCCTCAACGTTTGAGTGTAGGGGACTCAGGCCCTCGGCTGACATGCAGAAATCCATAAACTCAATGGTTGTTGCTCCAAAGACAAATTTCTCCCTGTTGAGTGTGAGGCTGTGTGTCGTTAGCACTTCCATAAACTTATAAAGGCGGGCGTCGTGGGAGGCCGATGTTGCGCCGTGCACCACAATGTTGTCCAAGTACACCACCACCCCTGGTACACCGGCGAAGATGGTAGCCATGATCTTTTGCAAGCAGCTCGGGGCGGAACTAAGGCTGAAAGGGATTCGGGTGTACCTGAATACTCCCATGTGGGTGATGAAGGCTGTTAGATTGCAGCTGTCTGGGTGAAGGGGAACCTGTAGGTAACCTTGGTGGGAGGTCCAGTTTAGAAAAAACCTTTGAACCATGGAACGCTGCCGTCAGCTCCTCCGTTGTGGGCAGGCGGTATTTGTCGGGGATCATCACTTTGTTTACCATTCTGAGGCTGCTACACGGTTGTATGCCACCCATCTTCTTCTTTTCCATCACCAAGTATGAGATCCAGGAGGATACGTCAACCTTCTCAATGATGTGGGCTGTGATGTCGTCCTGTAGCGCAAGGGGTAACTGCCGGAAAGGCTGAATTTTCGGGGACACCGTTGGGTCGGTGAGTGGTCAGTGGCTGAAAGAGGTGAGGCAGCCCAGCCCCGTGCAAACTGTTGACCAACGGTGGTACCAGGGTGAGCCGACTGTCAGAACGGAGGTGCCCATTGGGTCGATGATGGAGAAACCCAGCTCGTTGATCAGATCCATGCCCAGTAGATCGGTCCCCTTTTGTGTCACTTGGAAGGTGAATGAAGGAACGGCCTTGGAGCCGTATCGCACAGGAAAGCTGACCCTTCTGTAGACATGCTCAGAAGGGACCTCGAGGCTCCCGTGTCCGGCAGCAATAGCACATCGATGCCGTCCAGTTCCACCATGCACTGCCTGAGCGACGAGTATTTGGCACCGATTGAGTGCCCCCCCACAACCCGAAAAGGATTAAGCGGAAGAAGATGAATGAATGAATGAATGAATGAATGAATGAATGAATGAGTGGACGATGGCTGCAAATTTACAAAAAGTCACATTTACTAGAAAAATGTTGCAATTTAATGAGAAAAAATTTACAAGAAAAAATGTGAAGATTTAAGATGCAAAAACAGCAGATTTATGAGGAAAATGTGCCTAGTTTACAAGAAAAAGTTGCAAATTTACAGAAAGTTGCCAATTATAGATGCAACGAGCTAATTTACAAGAAAAAGTTTTACATTTACAAATAAATGTAGAAAATTAATACGACAAAGTTACAAATTTATGAGAAAAGACGCAAATTTTAAAGAAAAAAATTCACTTCTGTGTCACCTGGCTGCTGTGCTGTGGGAGTAGCTGGGTGAATGCAGCGACCACAGAGATAGAATAGACTACTAGAGTATTCACAGCTAATGTAGGGAGCTTGAAATAAGGAAGCGAAGTGATTTTATAAATCAGGTTTATTGTCGGCTTCCAGTCCCTAACATGCCTCATCTCAATGCAGAAGCAGAAAAGAGGCTGAGCGCAGTCAGACCTTCATACTTATACATCACATAACAAAAGCCGACATCACACATTCGTGTTATCTCCTTCCATTGTCCTCTCTCTCCTCCACCTGACCCTGGGGGGTCAGGAAGTCCATTCAGGTCTCCACCGCTGCGTCTCCGTCTGCTCGTCGATCTCTGCCGGTGGCCGAGACCTATTGTCCTGCTCTGAGACGTGAGATCATTCCACATATGCAATCTCTAAACATTCCTCTTGTGTCTATACATATGTAGGTATGGATATATGAACAATATAAGCCACACTAACATTTTAACGGCAAATTTGAGCGCCATATTGGTACTGGATAAAGTCCTCTTGACAGCCCTTGCAGCGTTGTGATAATTGGACATCCAAATAATTGTTTTATCTATTGTTATCATATAAGTTAGCTGGAACGTTGTAAGTTATAATAACTAATATAGAATGTTATGAAGACAAATTTTAATGAAAATGTGAAGACTGAAGGTTGAATTTATGCTTTTTGTTGTGTTAAGTTGCAGAATGGCGCCTGAATGTGCACATGCCACTTGTAAAAATCTTTCAGTAAAAGAGAACGGACTGTCTTTTTATCGGCAAGTTCTTATGACAATTTTGTACTTTGTCATTCCTTGCCTCATAATCGTTTGTACATTATTTTAGATGCAGATCAGTAACTCCTCCGTTGACAACACAAGTTATCTTCTGTGAACTTTATTGATGCCCAACAGACATAGTAAAAACTGGAACAGAGGCAAAAGTTGCATCAGTATATAAAAAACTCTATTAAACTACACAGTGTTTATTTGTGCTTATTTAACTATTCAATCTTAGCAAGAGAATATCTACCAAACTGCTCATGATTTGTGTATACAGCGAGGAAAATAAGTATTGAACATGTCATTTTTCTTATTAAATATATTTCTGATGGAGCCATTGACCTGAGATTTTCACCAGATAGCAGAAACAACCCAAGTAATCCCTACATATAAAGAAATCAAGGCAACTGTTCACAAAACAAGTTATATTTAATAAAGTGGAATGACACAGGGAATAAGTATTGAACATGTGAAGATAAAGAGGTGCAAAAAGGCATAGAAAGCCATGAAACCAGCTGAAATCCATCAGAATTTAGGAAGCCATCCCATACCCCATCAGTGCAAATTAATTCCAGCTGGTTAAGTCCTGACTTTTAGCCTTTAAAAAGGTCTTTGAATATCAGATTGTCACACCACAAAGAACTCATGATTGGTAGAAGCAAAGAGCTCTCTCTAGACCTTCACAATTTTGTTGTTGCAAAACACAATGATGGCACTGGCTACGCGCACATTTCTAAACTGCTGAATGTTCCAGTGAGCACTGTTGGAGCCATCATTCGGAAGTGGAAAGAACATCATTTTACCATAAACCAACTATGACCAAGAGCTCCTCACAAGATTTCTGACAGAGGAGTCAAAAGAATTATCAGAAGAGTTATCAAAGAGCCAAAGACCACTCGTGGAGAGCTCCAGAAAGACCTGGATTTAACAGGTACTGCTGTTTCAAAGAAAACAATAAGTAATGCACTCAACTGACATGGGCTCTATGCCCACTCACCTCGCAAGACTCCGTTGCTGAAGTAAAAGCATACTGAAGATCATTTACAGTTTGCTACACAACATTTGGACAAGCCAGAAAACTACTAGGAGAATACAGTCTGGTCAGATGAGACCAACATTGAACTTTTTAGATACCACAACACACAACATGTTTGGAGGAGAAATGGCACTGCATATCAGCCCAAAAACACCATCCCAGCAGTGAAGGTTGGAGGTTGAAGCATCATGATGTGGGGTTTTTTTCAGCACACGATACAGGCAGACTTCATATAATTGAAGGAAAGATAAATGTACAGAGACATTCTTGATAAGAACATGTTGCCATCTGCCAAGATGCTGAAGATGAAACGAGGGTGGACACTTCAGTAAGACAATGACCCCTAACACACAGCCAAGGAAACTCTCAACTGGTTCTAGAGAAGGAAAATAAAGCTGCTAGAATGGCCCAGTCAGTCACCTGACCTGAATCCAATTGAAAATCTATGGAATGAAATGAAGATCAGAGTTCATAGAAGACACCCACGGAACCCTCAAGATTTGACAGTTTCTGTGAAAGAATGGGCTAAAATCACTCCTGAGCAATGTCTGTGGCTAGTTTCTCCATACAGGAGGCGTCTGGAAGCTGTTATTACCAACAAAGGCTTTTCTACTAAAATGAATCACCAAGCGTGTTCAATACTTACTCCCTGTGTCATTCACTTTATTAAATATAACTTGTTTTGTGAACACAGTTGCTTTGATTTCTTTGTATGTGTGGATTACTTGGGTTGTTACTGATATCTGGTGAAAATCTCAGGCTAATAGCTCTATCAGAAATATGTTTAATGAGAAAAATGTTGACATGAGTTTTACCCTCGGCCGGGGGATCGCGGGGACCGTGAGATCGTGGGTTCAATCCCTGCCCCCGGCCAACAGTGATCTGTGTGGAGTTTGCATGTTCTCCCCGTGTTTGCGTGGGTTTACTCCGGGATTTCTCCAGTTTCCTCCCACATGCCAAAAACATGCAGGTTAGGAAGTTGAGGGGCACTTGCGCACGCAGCGACCGGCAGCTGGTGGTTTGTCACCAGACTGCAAAACAAATCTACCTACGGGTACAAAATAAGTAATTAAAAAAAAAAAAAGTTCAATACTTATTTACGCCGCTTTGTCTGTCTGTCAGTCTTTATTGTCGTTGTACAGTACAACGAAATTGTGGGTGCTCCACCAGGCTACTGCGCAATAAAGAGAGAAGAATTTGAATTAAACACAGTTACAGAACACACGATTAAACATACAACTGAAATAAAAATAATGTATATGTACTAGGGCTGCAACAAATGATTATTTTGGTAGTCAACTAATCTAATGACTATTTTTTTTCGACTAGTTGACTAATTGTGATTATTTCTCTCATGTCCACCATCTATGCCTCCTGTTGGGGCTCTAGTGCATATTTTAGCTCACCCGCTGTTTAAGCCTGCATACCTGTTAAAATCACCTTATTGTCAGTCCCTGCTTTAATATAACATAAGCAGTTTCCAGAACTAAATACACAAAACAAGAGCGCTGTATTAAGCTGGTCAGATGAGACCAAAATTGAACTTTTTGGATGCCACAACACACAACATGTTTGGAGGAGAAAAGGCACTGCACATGAGCCCCAAAACACCATACCAACAGTGTGGTTATATATCACAAGTTTAAGGTTATATATCAGTTTATCACAGACAGCATAATGCCTAATGTCAGTTAAACAGTTAAGTAAATACCTTACAACTGAATTACTGATCTGCTCCAACCTACAAACTAACATTAGGTGGACGTTTTCTATAAGTGCATTTTTTAACAATATAATTCAGAAAGGTAAACCTTCATATTCAGTATTCACTGCACTAAAGAGGGATATTTCAAGTCGTTTGATTTAATTTTGATGATTATGGTTGTAGGTTTTTATTTATTAAATTACAAATTAGGATATTCTAATTAACCCAGTGCACTAATATTCAGAATGAGGGCTTATATTAACAAAGATGGATGGTGTGCATGCATATAAATTTTAAAATTACACGATTTGTCAACAGTAAAAATCTGCGTCGACAAATTTTTATTGTCAACGTTATCGACAACGTTGACTAATCACTTCAGCCCTAATATATATAAATATATATAGCCCCTGGAGTGGCTGCTCCTCGCTCACCTCTGCCCCCTGGTGGGACCAGCGATGGCTCCACTTCAGTTTGCCTACCAGCATGGCATCGGGGTGGAAGGTGCAGTGATCTTCCTCCTACATCATTCCCTGTCCCACCTGGAGAAGCCTGGGAGCACCGTGAGCATCATGTTCTTTGATTTCTCCAATGCTTTCAGCACCATCCAACCAGTGATCCTGAGGGACAAGCTGCTGTGCGCAGGGGTAGACCAGCACCTGTCATCGTGGATCCTGGACTGTCTCACAAACCGACCAGTTTGTGAGAACCCAGGACTGTGTGTCTGATACCATCATCTGCAATACAGGGGCCCCCCAGGGAACAGTTCTGGCTCCCTTCCTGTTCACCCTCTACACTGCTGTACGAAATTATGGATTTTATAGAAATTTTGTTGTTGGTACAAGTATTAATGTAAATATGAATGTGAGTAGGAATGAATATTTCTTTTCATTATACACACATAGGCTAGTTTGGGGCACCAGTCCAAAATAATGTACAATTTTATCAACAATTTCTTATTTGTGCCATGAATGAATCAGTCTCAAAAAAACCCTGTGAGTTCTTGTCTGCTTTTAATCAAGAAGATGGACATGAAATCAAACAATAACGCCCATATGTCTTTCAATAGTGTCACTAAATTGCCCTTTGCAGGGCAAAGATGAGACGCCACAAGCCAGCAGTGAGTTTTATTTTATTATAAAGTACAAAATAATGAGCCTCGAGGGGCAAAACACAAACTAAACACACGACCACAAAGGGTTAGAATAACTAAACAATTACAAAGAATCAAAGACACTTACACTTTATACAGCAAGGGCGAAACCTGATGCTGAGACTGGATCTGGACTTGAGGACTCCAGCCTGAATGGGTGTGAGATTGCAGCAAAGAATGAGTCTTCCCCGCTATCTTAAATAGTGCATCCACTCAACCACAACCCAACAGGCGAGACAAATAATAAGGGGTTAAGAGCCCTCAGCTGTGACAGTTCACGAGCAGCCTGACAAGAGGAAGTGCTGCTGTGGTGCTGTCAAAATAAAAGCCCAAAGTCAATCCCCTAACAAACAAGACTAAACAGACAGAAAGAGGAAAAATAATAAATGACTCGAGCGCAGACAGACCCGCGCTTGGGATCACCACAAATAGTTTAATAAGAAATGTCAGAATAGGTTAACACATTCGGATGACTTGAGACAGGGAATCCAACAGGTATCATGAGCACCATAGACTGTTATTGAATTACTGAGCATCACATGTGAATCCAACATTTGTGGAACAAAGAGAAACATAGTTTAACTTGGCAATATACTGGAAATTGGAAAACCATAAAATAGCATTGGTTAAGAAAAGTGGATGCAATTTTATTAAGAAAATGATGAGTACACTATTTATAAAATAGTGTACTCCCAACTCCCAAGTCTCCTCCCAACTCCCAAGTGTACGCCTAACTCCCAAGTCTCTGTTAGTCCATGATCTGTTAATTGATCATCAGATTGATTTAATTTCCCTTACAGAGACTTGGTTAGGGCAAGAGGATTATGTTGGTTTAAATGAATCAACTCCCTCTGGTTATTTAAACTGTCAAAATCCCAGAAGTTCTGGTCGTGGAGGAGGAGTAGCAACAATTTACCATTCCAAATTACTAGTTAATGTAAAGCAAAAAACATGTTATAATTCCTTTGAGGGCCTGGTCCTCAGTATTGGGCACTTTAGCAATTTTAGGTTAAACCCAATTTTATTTGCCATAGTTTATCATCCTCCATCAACCTACTCAGAATTTTTATCCAAATTTGCTGATTTCTTAGCTGATTTAGTGCTGAAATCTGATAGAATAATTATAGTAGGGGACTTTAATATACATGTGGATGTAGATAGTGACTGCCTTAATGTGGCATTTAATTCAATATTAGACTCGATTGGGTTTTCTCAGAAAGTAGGAAATTCTACTCATTACCTCCACCATACATTGGACCTTGTTCTGACATATGGCATAGAAATAGAAAATCTTGTAGTGTCTCCTCATAACCCTGTACTGTCAGACCATTGTCTGTTAACCTTTGATTTTACTATTTCTGACTATTTGGCTCCTAAAGAAAAATATTATTACAGTAGATGCCTCTCAGATGATGCTGTTACCAAATTTATGCAGATTGTTTCCTCTATGCCATGTGTCAACACAACGGAAATAAGCTATAGACAGCTTGCGCCTTCTGTAATTGATAACATGGTGGATAGTGTTACAGCTTCTCTGCATCAGACTCTAGACTTGGTGGCCCCCCTTAAAAAAGAAAAAGTCTAATCAGAGATTTCTAACTCGGCTCAACACAGAAACTCGTAGCTTAAAACAGAAGACTCATCAATTAGAATGAAAATGGCGCTCCACTAATTTAGATGAAATCTATTTAGCTTGGAGAAATCATCTTTTAATTTATAAAAAATCTCTTAGAAAAGCTAGAATGAGTTATTACTCTGCATTAATAGAAGAGAACAAGAATAATCCCAGGTTTCTTTTCAGCACTGTAGCCAGGTTGACAAAGAGTCAGGACTCTGTCAATCCTAGCATTCCCTTAGAGCTTACTAGTCAGGACTTTATGAACTTTTTCAATAATAAAATTTCATCCATTAGAGATAAAATCAATCAGATTCTTCCCACAGTTAACTTAAATACTGTAACTACTACAACTCCTTCAATTGATGTCTGTCTTGATGAGTTTACTCCAATCGACCTTTGTGAGTTAGACAAAATAGTTTCCTCATCCAAACCTTCAACTTGTCTTTTAGACCCTATTCCTACCAGGTTATTTAAAGAAGTCTTCCCACTTATTGGTAGCTTTATTTTTCATATAATCAATTCTTCATTAACTTTAGGCCATGTACCGCAGGCTTTTAAAATGGCTGTAATTAAACCCTTACTCAAAAAGCCAACGCAACTATAGACCAATCTCTAATCTCCCTTTCATTTCAAAAATCTTAGAAAGAGTTGTTGCTACGCAATTATTTGACCACCTGCAGGGAAATGGTTTACTTGAAGAGTTTCAATCTGGGTTTAGAATCCATCATAGCACTGAAACAGCCTTAGCGAAGGTCACTAACGACCTCCTCATCGCATCTGATAATGGACTGGTTTCTGTACTTGTCCTTTTAGACCTTAGTGCAGCTTTTGATACTATCGATCATAATATTCTACTTGATAGATTAGAACACTATGTTGGACTTAATGGAACTTCGTTGCAGTGGTTTAGATCTTATTTATCTGATAGGTTCCAGTTTGTTCATGTAAATAATGAGTTTTCTTTCAACTCAAAGCTTAGTCATGGAGTTCCACAGGGATCTGTGCTAGGCCCTACTCTTTTTAGTTTATATATGCTTCCATTAGGCAACATTATTAGAAAGCACTGTATACATTTTCATTGTTATGCAGATGACACACAATTATACCTGCCAATGAAGCCAGATGATAGTAATCAATTAGCCAAGTTAGAAGTGACATAATGCACGGCTCAGGAGACACACACACAGGCTCAGAGTAGCACAAATAGCTTTATTGACAACAAGGGTGTATGGATGTGTGTCTGCGAGGTGTAAATGTGTTGGTGATGGCGTCTGCTTCGGGCACAGAGGCAGGAGACCGTACAGCCGGACAACCCTATGGGAAAAGCACAGGGAGAAGGGTGACGGGCACACACCAACACAGGAAATGTACAAGTTGGAGAGGAGCTTACTTGGAAAGGGCAGGTGGCTGGCACAGCAAGGAACGAGGTCCGGTAGACAGCAACCTGGAGAGCCCGGTGCAGCAGCGAGGAACAGGCGATGGAGAGGAAAGGTCCGCCGCCGGGAAATGCACCTGTGCACAGGGGAGCAGACTTGGAGAAGAAAAGGTAAGGGCTTCTTACTGCAATGTTTGCTGAAGTATGAGAGGGAACTCACAGCAATCCGTAGAGTGAAGTCTGACGGCTTCAGGCCGAAGCCCAGGGCGAGGCGGCTTAAATCCCTCGCCACTGATGATGTCCAGGTGTGCGTGCAGCTGGCGCCGCTGATGAGCGGCGCGGCGTGACAGTACTCCCCCCTCTAGCAGCGCCTCTTGGCGATGGTCTCTCTGGGTGCGCTCGGTGGAACTCAGTGATGAGAGATGGGTCCAACACAAACGACGAGGGTACCCACTGCCGATGTTCAGGCCCATAGCCCTCCCAGTCCACCAAGTACTGCAACCCACGACCCCGGCGCCGGGAGTCCAGGATGGAGGAGACAGGCCAGGCCGGATGGCCATCAATCATCCAGGGCGCGGGTTGCGCAGCAGGAGGAGGGCAAAGGGGGTCGGAGACTGCCAGCTTCACCTTGGACACGTGGAAGGTGGGGTGGATGCGGAGGGAGGGGGGAATAGCTACACGCACAGCCACCGGGTTGACGATCCTGGTGATGGGGTATGGGCCCATAAAACGCTGTGCCAGCTTCCTCCTCTCGCCCTTTAAAATCACGTCCTGGGTTGACACATAGACTTGCTGACCAACTCGGTACGCTGGGGCAGGTCTTCTGTGCCGGTCCGCCACGGCTCTGTTGCGCTCCGCCGTGCGTAAAAGCACATTGCGCGCTGACGCCCAGATGGAGCGGAACTGCCTGAGATGAGCCCGAACTGAGGGGACAGTTACCTCACTCTCCTGCGCCGGGAACAGCGGGGGGTTGTAACCCAGGGACGCCTTAAAGGGGGACATCCCTGTAGCAGAAGAGCGAGCGGTGTTGTGGGCGTATTCAACCCAGGCGAGGTGGTTACTCCAGGACGTTGGTTTGGACGCCGTGACGCAGCGGAGCGCAGCCTCCAGCTCCTGGTTGGTCCGCTCACACTGCCCGTTGGTTTGGGGGTGATGGCCGGAGGAGAGGCTCACCTTGGCTCCCAGGGCGTTGCAGAATGACCTCCAAACCTCTGAAGAAAATTGGGGCCCCCGGTCCGAGACCACGTCCACCGGAATCCCGTGCAGCCTGACCACGTGCTGGATTAGGAGGTCCGCCGTCTCCAGGGCGGTTGGGAGACCTCGTAGGGGGACGAAGTGTGCCACCTTGGAGAAGCGGTCCACGATGGTCAGGACGGTGTCGAAGGTGTTTGAGACTGGGAGTCCGGTGACAAAATCCAGGGCGATATGCGACCAGGGCCTGCCAGGGACGGGCAGAGGCTGGAGCAAACCCGCTGGAGGGGCATTACCTGATTTGCTGGTGGCACACACTGGGCAGGCCCGGGCGTAGCGGGCAGCGTCCCTCCGCAGGCCCGGCCACCAGAAGGACCATTGGAGGAGGTCAATCATCCGGGAGGAACCAGGGTGGCAGGTGAGCTCGGACGTGTGCAACCAGTGGATGACCTCCCCCCGAACCGTGGATGGCACGAACAGCCTCCCCTCCGGTCCGCCGCCAGGGTCAGGTTCCACTTCCTGCGCCTTCCGGATCTTGCTTTCAATGTCCCAGGTGATGGCCCCCACGATGCATGACCTGGGTAGGATGGTGTGAACTGTGTCCTCCGACTCCTCAGGGGCAAATTGCCTAGAGAGGGCGTCGGGCAGGCCGTTCTTGGAGCCAGGCCTGAAGGTGATGTTGAATCGGAACCTGGCAAAGAACAAGGACCAGCGCGCCTGGCGGGCGTTCAGACGCTTGGCAGATCTCAGGTACTCCAAGTTCTTGTGGTCCGTCAGGACCACGAACGGCAGGTCCACCCCCTCTAGCCAGTGACGCCACTCCTGCAGCGCAAGCTTGACGGCGAGGAGCTCTCTGTCCCCCACGTCGTAATTCCGTTCCGCCGGGGACAAGCGCCGGGAGAAGAAGGCGCAGGGCCATTTGTCTCCATCATCTGGCGACCGCTGGGATAGAACTGCCCCCACTCCTGTGTCCGAAGCGTCCACTTCTACGATGCACTGCAGCGCAGGGTTGACTTGGCTAAGGACCCGGGAGGAGGAGAACTCCGCCTTCAGCGCCTGAAAAGCAGCCGCGGCCTCTTCGGTCCACCGGAACGGGACCTTAGGGGACATGAGGCGGGTCAGCGGGCCGGCGATGGTGCCAAAATTAGGGACAAAGCGGCGGTAGAAATTTGCAAACCCGATGAATTGCTGCACCTGTTTTCTTGATGCAGGTGTGGGCCATTCCACCACCGCCTTCACCTTCACTGGGTCCGGAAGCACCTGGTCGTGGGAGATGATGAACCCGAGGAAGGATGTTGTCTTAGCGTAGAACTCGCATTTTTCGGCCTTCACATACAACCGATTCTCCAGCAGTCTTTGGAGGACCCGCCTCACATGGACCCGGTGCTCGTCCCTGGATTTGGAGAAGATGAGAATGTCATCCAGGTAGACGAACACAAAAAGGCCAATGAAATCCCGGAGGACGTCATTAATTAGGCGCTGAAAGACGGCTGGAGTGTTGGTCAACCCGAACGGCATCACAAGGTACTCAAAGTGGCCGTTCGGGGTACGGAAGGCTGTCTTCCACTCATCTCCCTCCCGGATCCGGACGAGGTGGTATGCGCTGCGTAGATCCAGCTTGGTGAACCAAGTCGCCCCCTGGAGGGAGTGGAAGGCGGTGTCCATGAGGGGCAGGGTGTAGCGATCCTTCTCCGTGATGTCGTTTAGGGCGCGATAGTCGATGCAAGGACGGAGGGAACCGTCCTTCTTGCCCACGAAGAAGAATCCTGCCCCCACAGGTGATGACGAGGGATGGATAATCCCAGCACTCAGCGACTCCTTGAGATAAGTGTTCATGGTCTCCTTCTCCGGCGCCGACAGGCTGTAGAGTCACCCCGAGGGTAAGGGTGCCCCCTGGCGGATGTTTATAGCACAGTCATAGGGTCTATGTGGAGGAAGAGACATCGCCTTGGACTTGCTGAACACCATACCCAGGTCGTGAAATTCTGATGGCACCAGGGACAGGTCCGGGGGCACAGCGTCCGTAGGTGATGGGGAAGAGGACGGAGAGCAGGCAGCGGACTGTAAGCAGGCGCTCATGCAAAATGTGCTCCATGCCGATACCCTGGCGGACTTCCAATCCAAAACGGGGTTGTGGAGGCGTAGCCAGGGATACCCCAGGATGACGGGCGACACAGAGTTGGGCGGGACGTAGAATGTTATCTCCTCCCGGTGGTTTCCAGAGATGATAACCGGGACGGGGACGGTCTGGTGTGTTACTCTCCCCAAGGAGGCACGGGAGAGGTTGACCAGGGAGAGAGGAGTTTTTAATGCCTGGCAGCGGATGCCCAATCGGGTTGCCAGGCTTTGTGAAATAAAACTGCCCTCCGCGCCTGAATCCACCAGTGCGTGAGTGAGATGCCCAGTGGAGTTGTGACAAAATCGGACGGGCAGCTTCAGTTGGGTGAGGGGACTTAACCGAATGATGTCCGCGAGGCCCCCTACAGTGACTCGCGGACCCCGCCGTTTGGCTTTTGTGGACAAAGCTCCACCATGTGTTGACTATCCCCGCAATACATGCAGAGATTCAACTCACGGTGGCGTTGTCTCTCCGCCGGGGAAAGCTTTGTCCAGCCCGTCACCATTGGCTCCGACTCCTCGGAGCGCGATGGTGGCGGCGTCGCCAGGGGGCGAGCTTGGAACTGGCGTGACGAGGCTCCTCGAGAGCGAGAAGAAGACGACTTCCGCCCCGAGGAGCGCTCGCGCAGCCTGTTATCCAAACTGATGGCAAGAGACATTAGCTCCGCTAGAGTCTCCGGGATATCCCGCCCAGCCAGTTCATCCTTCAGATCATCGTTGAGACTGCGGAGGAAAAGGCCACAGAGTGAGCGTTCCTCCCAGCCCAATTCCTCCGCCGCTACCCGGAAGTCGATCGCATAGTCCGCTGCCAACCGGCTTCCCTGCTGGAGGCTGAGAAGCCGATCGACCTGGACTGTCTCAGTACGAGAATGATCAAAGACCTCCAGGAAGCATCTCACGAATTGGTCATAAGTGAGGGTGGCATAACTGGGCCTCGCCATTACGGCGTAAGTCCAGGTTAGTGCTCGCCCCTCTAGGAGATTCCCAATATAACCAATTCGGCTATGATCTGAAGGAAAGTCTCCGGGCACCCGGTGAAACACGGACTCACACTGCATTATGAACCCCCGCGCTCCGCCGAGCTTACCGCTAAAGCGGGCGGGGGTTGGAATGGGCGTGAGCCGAGTCGGTGCTCCCGGAGCCTGCTGGACGGCCGCTGGAGCAGCAGGAGCCGCGCCACCCTGACGAGCCGGGGGGAACGGCTGTTGGGGGTCCAAGCGGTCCAATCGGTTAGTTATATTGACCAATTGGTTGAGTATCACCTGTTGCTGATAAGCTATTTGGTCCACTCGAGCCTCGAGAGTGGTAAGTCGGTGTGCGAGCCCGCCGTCTGCCGAGCCGCTCTGCTGAAGCCGTACTGACATAATGCACGGCTCAGGAGACACACACACAGGCTCAGAGTAGCACAAATAGCTTTATTGACAACAAGGGTGTATGGATGTGTGTCTGCGAGGTGTAAATGTGTTGGTGATGGCGTCTGCTTCGGGCACAGAGGCAGGAGACCGTACAGCCGGACAACCCTATGGGAAAAGCACAGGGAGAAGGGTGACGGGCACACACCAACACAGGAGATGTACAAGTTGGAGAGGAGCTTACTTGGAAAGGGCAGGTGGCTGGCACAGCAAGGAACGAGGTCCGGTAGACAGCAACCTGGAGAGCCCGGTGCAGCAGCGAGGAACAGGCGATGGAGAGGAAAGGTCCGCCGCCGGGAAATGCACCTGTGCACAGGGGAGCAGACTTGGAGAAGAAAAGGAAAGGGCTTCTTACCGCAATGTTTGCTGAAGTATGAGAGGGAACTCACAGCAATCCGTAGAGTGAAGTCTGACGGCTTCAGGCCGAAGCCCAGGGCGAGGCGGCTTAAATCCCTCGCTACTGATGATGTCCAGGTGTGCGTGCAGCTGGCGCCGCTGATGAGCGGCGCGGCATGACAAGAAGCCTGTCTTAAGGAAATCAAAGCTTGGATGACTTGTAATTTCCTGCTATTAAATTCAGATAAGACTGAAGTCATTCTTGTTGGTCCAAAAAGCCTTAGAAATACCTTTCCAAATCAAACTTTCAGTTTGGATGCAGTTACTCTTTCTCTTAATAGCTCTGTGAGGAACCTTGGAATTATTTTTGATCAAGATCTGTCCTTCAATTCACATATTAAATTTATTTCTAAGACTGCCTTCTATCATTTGTGTAATATTGCCAAGATTAGGAGCATCTTGTCTCAGAGTGATGCTGAGAAATTGATCCACGCTTTTGTTAGCTCGAGATTAGATTATTGTAATTCTTTATTATCAGGCTGTCCTAAAACATCTTTAAAAAGTCTTCAGCTGATCCAAAATGCTGCAGCAAGAGTTTTAACAGGTACTAGAAAGAGAGATCATATCTCTCCGGTTCTGGCCTCCCTTCATTGGCTTCCCATAGAGTTTAGAATTAAGTTTAAAATCCTTCTTCTTACTTACAAAGCTCTAAACAATCAGGCTCCTTTTTATTTAAAAGATCTGATACTACCGTATTATCCTAACAGAGCACTACGCTCCCAAAATGCAGGATTACTTGTAATACCTAGAATCTCCAAAAGTACAATGGGAGGCAGAGCCTTCAGTTATCAAGCTCCTCTCCTGTGGAACCAGCTGCCAATCTGGATTCGGGAGTCAGACTCGATCTGTTTTTAAGAATAGGGCTAAAACCTACCTTTTTGATATAGCCTACAATTAGGGAGGGATCATGTGTTTCTGAACCCTCCCTTAGTTATGCTGCTAATAGGTTTAGTCAGCCGGGGGACCTCCAGTAATGCACTGGGCCTCACTCCTTTCCTCACTCTCAATGAAATATTTTTTTTTTTTGCTGGTCATTATCATTTGTTTGTTCTCTCCCATAGATTGAGTCCCCATCGTGCTGTTTGCTCTCTACATGTCTGTTCTTTTCATCTTCTCTATCCCCTCACCCCCCAGTCAGTCGCAGCAGATGACTGCCCCTCCCTGAGCCTGGTTCTGCTGGAGGTTTCTTCCTGTTAAAAGGGAGTTTTTCCTCTCCACCGTCGCCAAGTGCTTGCTCACAGGGGATCGCCTGATTGCTGGGGTCTTTCTGCAACTGTGGGGGTTCCCCCTACAGTTGATAGTGCTATGAGATGACTGTTGTTGTGAAATGGAGCTATATCAATAAAGTTGAATTGAATTGAATTGAATTGAATTGAATAAAAAGGAAAATTGGTGTTACTCTGAAAAGGAATGGAGATTAATGAAAGTACAAAATGCATTTTGAAATTCTGATAGGAGTTTGCGTGAAATTAAGTTTACAGAACTTACACCAGGAATATTCTGAAGAAATACACTACCGTTCAAAAGTTTGGGGTCACTTAGAAATTTCCTTATTTTTGAAAGAAAAGCACGGTTTTTTTCAATGACGATAACTTTAAACTAATCAGAAATACACTCTATCTAATATACATTGCTAATGTGGTAAATGACTATTCTAGCTGCAAATATCTGTTTTTTGTGCAATATCTACATAGGTGTACAGAGGCCCACTTCCAGCAACTATCACTCCAGTGTTCTAATGGTACTATGTGTTTGCTCATTGCGTCAGAAGGCTAATGGATGATTAGAAAACCCTTGTGCAATCATGTTAGCACAGCTGAAAACAGTTTAGCCGGTTAGAGAAGCTATAAAACTGACCTTCCTTTGAGCAGGTTGAGTATCTGGAAAAAATTATTATTTCAAATACAAATCATTATTTCTAACCTTGTCAATGTCTTGACTATATTTTCTACAACTCATGGTGGTAAATAAGTGTGACTTTTCATGGAAAACACAAAATAATTGTCTGGGTGACCCCAAACTTTTGAACGGTAGTGTAAGTTTAAATTGGACAACAGACTATCAGCCAAGCAGAGTCAGATTGCATCCCGTTGGGCAGCAGGTAGCCCACTGGATCTTGTTCCCACTGGACAGGCGTGGATTCTGTTGGAAGAGTTGGCAGACAGGTTCTATACCATGGTTATGGCATGCTTCTGAGATCACAACTGTAGACGCTGGCCGATGTCTTCTTATCTACAGCAAAGGGAATTTGGCCAGGTGGTCAAATTCCAGATAATATTTGTTTATTGTTCAAAGTCCGATCAGAAAATCAAATTGACAAACAAACAAACAAAAAAAAACCCACCCCCCAAAAAAAACAAACAAACCACAAATCAGTTTCTTCTGATGTGTTGTGGTTTGAAAAAGTTGGTTTAAGCTTAGTAAAAATCAAACAAAATCTTTGAACACAGCAATTTAAGGAAAAGGAGTAAAAACAGGAAAAAGTGAACTTTAAAGAAAAGAAAAAGAATTTTCCCAGAGCATCATAGGCTCTGGGCCTACTTAAAAGAGAGAAAAAATGTGAGAGCAAAAAAATTCTGCTCCTTCCTCAGACTGTCCAACACCCTAACTGAAAACAAAGGAAGTTTTTTTCCAGGGTATTGCAGGATCTCACTAAATTTCGCAAAAACTGAGCTGGACCTATTACATTGGGTTTCTTTGTTCAGCAGAAGTCGTAAACTGACTAAAAAGGCAATGAAGATCAGTTTGGACCAGTTCAAAGGTCTGAGGTGGATGCATCCCAGAGGAAAGAGGAGAGAGAGATAAAGAAATTTGACATGAAAAGTGAAATCCTCCTAAAATGTGTGTGCTGCCTATGGAAGCATAAATTCTCCAAACTTTAGTGACTAACATACTTAATAATAAGGGAACAAACAATGTGTCTACAATGTAACTATGATTAATTTTTGATAGTAGGCATGCAAAAATTAATTTCTTCCTGAAAATAAAGCAACACATATCAAATCATATCAATAAAAGCATTTCAAGCCACAATTGTCCATCCCAGAGTCCAGCTATGTCTTCAGTAGCGGATACTGCCTTGAGAGAAAGAATATGAGTTAATTTATTGTCCACAATTCATAAATTCGACTGCAGAGACAGAAAAATTAAATATTCCTGACTTGTGAACCAGAGGGCACTGTAAGACCGTCTGAGTTTAATGAGGAATCTTTACTGGGGAACATCAACCATAACTGTCATTTGGGGTGTTCCTTTGGCAAATAGATGAAAGGGAGAAATGACTCCAGGAAACGAAGCAGGGATTAACTTCCACTTTTTATGGCCGATGGGTAGTGTTACAGCTCCGGTCTCGGGTGAGAAAAGCAATTCATGACCAGACTTTTGGAGTGAAACAATTTCTCCTCAGCAATGATTTTATAAATTGGAGCCCAGGGGTTCACTGTTATGTCCTAAAAATAACCAAAAGCTGGAGGACAGCTGGAAGGAACATTGTCTTTATTATTAACCAGAACTCTTATATTTATATGTCCAGCCGTAGCCTACCTGACATCACACCGCCCCACCCAGATCAGACTACAGCAACTCCCAAGGTACAATTCCTTATGTTATATCCCCCCCCCCCCCCCCCCGGAAAAATCTAGAACCACAACAAACATGCAAAACAGAAGACAACTATATACACCTCAAAACACCACCCAAAACAAATCAGACACCCCATTTCTATTTTTTCCCAGTCCTCCCGGTAACGAAATCATCCAAGTACTTTGGCCGTCAGCGTTCCCTAACTGGGTGACCCTCGCGGGGCCGCTCTGCCACCGGCACCGACGGCTCCATCTGAAAGCCAGCACCCGACTGACCTCCCCAGTCCAAGGAGTCATTCAGAACGTCCAATGCAGGGTCACTCGCCACCTCTGGTGGGGACCTCCGCAGCTGACTCACGTGCCACCTGGACCCATCATCCAGCTTGAAAGTGTCCGGACCCCTTCGTCTCACAATCATGCGCGGCCTGATCCACAGCAGCTGAAGCTTGTGGGCACGTACAGGGTGTCTGACCCACACCCTATCCGCTGCGTTCAGGCCATGTCCTTTCACACGATGCCTCCTGTCAAAGAAGTCCTTCATCCACTGTTGCCGGTCCGAGACCCTGCGCCTCAGTGCCCCTGAATCCTCATTGCACTCCCTTCCAGCCAGCCCCAGTCGTCTCACCGGAAGCAGCAACTCCCTTCTTAGTATCAGCGCTGCCGGGGAACGCCCCGTCGTGGCATGCACCGATGCCCTATAATGGAGTATGGTGTTGTGCAGAGCGTTGACAAATGAAAACCCATCAGCCAGATGGGCCCTCAACCCATTCTTTAAAGTCCTATTAATTCTTTCCAACCCTGGGTTGGGTGGGTGGGTGCACCGCCGTCCGGATGTGCTTAATCCCTCTTGCCCGCAGGAAACTCTCAAAAGCCTCCGAAATAAACTGTGGGCCATTGTCCGTCGTCACTGAAGTTGGGGTCCTCCATCTAGCAAACAGCGATGACAGGAACCCCGTAATGATCTCTGTCATCACTGAGCCCGTCAGAAGCACTTCCGGCCATTTAGAAAACCACCACAGGAACCTGCTGTCCGGGGGGGGGGGGGTCACTTGCAGTTCACCGCAAATGTCCAGTTCAATGTGTTCCCAGGGCCCCTCCGGGTAAGCGATCGGCCAGAGAGGGGGTAGTGGTGGCCTACCAGTGTTTCCATTCTCCAGGCACGGGACACAGTTTCTGAAAATAGTTACAATGTCTTTGTCGATCCCTGGCCACCAAACTGAATCCCTGCCCCGCTGTTTGACTTTAATCACCCCAAGGTGGCCCTCATGAAGCATGTCCAGCACACGTCCTCTCAGTGCCTCTGGGATCACCACACAATGACCTCTGGCCATGCACACTTCGTCCCAGCAGCTGAGCTCATCTCTGAACCAATGGAATGGAGCCAGGACCCTGGCACTCCCGCCGGCCAGCCCTCTCTGATCGCCGTGCGCAGTATCTTTATCACTTGGTCTTTCTCCGAAACCTCCCTAAGTTCCTCAGGAGACACAATGTCCTGGATAGTCCCATGCAGGGCGTGGACCAGTTCCGTCTCGACTGGGTCCACGGATTCCACATCTGGCACTAACTCACATGTCAGGGCCCTAGACAAAAGGTCCGTTATGACGTTATCCTTGTCCGGAGTGTACTTAGTCTCAAAGTTGAAAGCCCTGAGTCTTTCGGACCACCTGTGGATATGCAGCGGCCTGTGGCCCAACCCCGAAGTCTCCAGCAGGGTCGTCAACGCTCGATGGTCCGACCTCAACATGAAACGCCGGCCATAGAGGGACATATGCCACCTCTCACAGGCCCACACACAGGCCAGTGCCTCCCTCTTGCCGACAGCGTACTTCCTCTCAGCCCCCGACAGAGACCTTGACACGAAAGTGACCGGACGCTCTGTACCATCCTGCACCTGTGACATTACTGTCCCCAGGGCGGAACCAGAAGCATCACAGGTCACGATCGTAGTACAGTTTGGGTCAAAATGGGCCAAAACTGGGAGCGAGGTGAACTGCCGTTTCAGCTTCCTCACAGCCGCTGAGGAGGCAGGAGTCCAAACCCAAGGCACATCCTGTTTCAGCAGTGCTCTGAGTGGCTCAATCATTTCAGAATGAATCGGCCATAAAAATTCACCATTCAAGGAATGATGAGATTTCTGCTGGCGAGGAGGAGGGGTCCACGAGGTGAAGCACTGCCTCCACGTTTGAAACCAAAGGCTTCAGTCCATCTCTCGACAGCAGGAAACCCACAAAGTCCACCGCCTCTGCCTCCAGGACACACTTGTCGCTGCTCAGAGTAACCCTGTGTTCCTGCAGTCTCTCTAGGACCCTCTCTAGCCTCCTGTTGTGTTCTTCGCTCGATGACCCGTGCACCATGATGTCGTTGAGGTGCATGACTACCCCCTTCAGGTTGGCTAATATGGTAGCCATCACCTTCTGGAAGCAGCTCGGTGCCGAGCTCAGGCCGAAAGGCATCCTTGTGAACCAGAACACCCCCATGTGCGTCATGAAGGTGGTCAGGTTTCTGCTGTCTGGGTGTAATGGCACCTGCAGGTAGCCCTGCCGTAGGTCCAACTTTGAAAAAACTTTCACCCCACTGAACGTCGCCGTCAGTTCCTCCATAGTAGGCAGCGGGTACTTATCCGGGACAACCGCCTTATTCACCGCTCTAAGGTTGATGCAAGGCCAAATGCCCCCCCCCCCCCTTTCTTCTTCACCACCACGAGGTTGGAAATCCACAGGGAAGCATCAGCCTTCTTGATGACACCCAACTCCAACAGCCGATTCAACTCTGCCGACACCTCCACCCGCAGCACCAGTGGGAGACGCCTCAACGGTTGAATCTTTGGCGTGACGCTCTCATTCACTAAAGGCCGGTGATAAAATATGTCAATGCGGCCTAAACCCATGAATAGCTTCGGCCAGTGGAGGTGCCAGTCCGCACCCACGGACAGCACCCGCGAGCCCTCAGGGTCCGTTATGGAAAATCCTAACTGTCCCAACAGGTCCACCCCCAGCAGGTCAGTCCCCTGACGTGCCACTTGAAACATAAACTTAGGGACCCTCTTCGACCCGCAGGTCACCTCAAAGTCCACTGTGCCCGCCATTTCGATCTCCGCGTGGCCGTAGCTGAAAAGTCTCACTGCTCTAGTCTTAATGTGTTTCCCGGAGGACAGACGCCGGAGGGTTGGGAGGCTCAGAATTGACCTCCCGGCCCCCGAGTCTACCATAAGCAACACGTCAACTTTGTCCAGTTGGAGGATGTACCACTTCAGCGGGCCTTTCCCCATCCTTGCAGTATGAACTTGAGCCAGACCTCCGGGTCTTCCCACCCACAAGGCCACTCGCCTCTTCTCTTTTTCCTTTTTCTCTTTCTCCTACCTCCACCACGCTGCCCCGTCAGCACGCCAACTTCCGTGTCCAGTGGAAAATTGCGCTTGGGCGATCCTTGGCTAGCCTTAGCCCTCTGCTCCAACTGGGCCACAGAGTCTTCTCTCCTCGCCAACTCCAGCACGTCCCCCCATGACGTCGGCTCCGCAGCCAACAGCAACTTAGCTGTTAACTGCGAGCATCTTGTGCCATGTGCTAACTTGTCCTTAACCAGTCCATATTCATGCAGCCCAATGTTACCTTTACGTGCTAGGCCAAGAAGTTCCAATAAAAACGAGCTTAGCGACTCAACCTCCCGTTGCTGTCTCTCGTAAAGTTTCCACTGGCTCTCCGAGACCGTGGAGGGGTCACCGAACGCCTCGTCCAACACCCTCATGCATTCTTCCAGTGAAACATCCTGGGACTGACCAATAGCGATTCTCTGACCCTCAGTGCCGAGGTGATGAAGTAAAACACTCTTCAGCCTTTCCTTGCTGGCCGAGCCCAGGCCTGCCGCTGTCATGAATGCCTTGAAACTCTCTTTCCATTGAGGCCATGACACGGTCGTTAAACCTGGGTGTTCCAAGAAAACAGGCATGTGTCCAATGCACGCTGCCATTATTAACTTCATCGCCAATTGTTATGTCCTAAACATAACTACAAGCCGGAGGAGAGCTGGAAGGAACATTCTCTTTATTATTAACCAGAACTCTTATACTTATACACTACTGTTCAAAAGTTCGGGGTCACTTAGAAATTTCCTTATTTTTGAAAGAAAAGCACTTTTTTTCAAAGAAGATAACTTTAAACTCATCAGAAATACACTCTATACATTGCTAATGTGGTAAATGACTATTCTAGCTGCAAATGTCTGGTTTTTGGTGCAATATCTACATAGGTGTATAGAAGCCCATTTCCAGCAACTATCACTCCAGTGTTCTAATGGTACAATGTGTTTGCTCATTGTGTCAGAAGGCTAATGGATGATTAGAAAACCCTTGTGCAATCATGTTAGGTCTGCAATGCTGTAATTGCTGCAAATGGAGGATTCTTTGACGAAAGCAAAGTTTGAAGGAAAAAATTATTATTTCAAATACAAATCATTATTTCTAACCTTGTCAATGTCTTGACTATAATTTCTATTCATTTTACAACTCATGGTGGTAAATAAGTGTGACTTTTCATGGAAAACACAAAATAATTGTCTGGGTGACCCCAAACTTTTGAACAGTAGTGTATGTCCAGCTGTAGCCCGCCTGACATCACACCACCCCACCAAGACCAGGCTACGGCAACCCCCAAGGTACAATTCCCTATGTTATATTAACACTACAGCTCCCCCCCATATCAATGGTGAGCTCCGGTCATCTTTAGTACACATCCTTGACAGCTGGTTCCAATAGAAGACCCTTGACTCAACTGCTGAGGTAACGGTTCTTATGTCCATAAGCACTAGCTTGTAAACAGGATCTATTCCTGAGTATAGATCTTTGGGTTCGGTTTCCAAAAAAACAAACTTCTAACAATCTTCAAAAATAATTTGAATATGGACAAATATAAAACTTGTAAAACTGTCTAAAATATACTAAAATATACTGTATAAACATGGAAAGACTCAAAAAAAATTCTGGGTACAAAAGTACAAAAAAGAAAATTCTGGGTACCAAAGCACAAAAAAGTATGTACATTTTTACATACTTGAGGTTATAGGACCTGGGGGAAGTCAGATTATTTAGCACCTCAGACAGAGACAGTGAATAAGCATGGGAGAACAATGCCCAGGGAGTTCCTGGCGAGATAGCTGGAAGTAGTCAGGGACATAGGGGGTTGAATGCAGTGTAGTGTAAATGCCATGCTGTGTGATGAGAAATTGCCATGAAACGTGTGAAGAGTGATTTGAGTGAAGAGAGGGGAGCTTGTTGAGATCATTCATTCTGTTCTGTGCTTGTGAGATGTGAAGCGTGTAATAAACCGTCTGTCCATGGATCTGCCTCTTATTTGACACACTCCACACTGGTAACCCAAGACATATTATGGAACACGAGGCAAGAACCCCGGAGCTGGCCCGGTCGGGAAGCCCCAGCGATGCAGCAGACATCCCACAGACAGCCCGGACTGGAGCCCCCAGCAACGCGTGTGCGGTTTCAATCAAGCTACCAGACTTCTGGCAGCACAACCCGCGCTCTTGGTTCCACCACACCGAGGCCCAGTTCGCCCTCTGGGGAGTAACGGCAGACGACACCAGATTCTACCATGTGGTCGCAGCGCTGGATGCCTGCACAGCTCAGCAGGTAGTGAGCCTGCTCGATCAGCCGCCAGCCCACAACAAATATGAGGCACTCAAGGCTGCGCTCACCCGGTGCTACACACTCTCGGAATGTGAGAGAACGGAGAGGCTCCTGAGACGGACCGAGTTAGGAGATGGTTAGGCCGTTGACCTGATGGAGAAGATGCTGGCGTTAATGGGCACGGGCGACGGGCACTTTGTTTGCCCACCTTTTCCTTCGGAACCTTCCAACAGAGGCGAGAGCGGTTCTGGCCAATTCGCCGTTGCTGGCCGCGCGTGACTACCGTGCGCTAGCCCAGGAGGCAGACAGGATCATCCTCACCACCAGGGCGATCACAGTCAACGCGGAGGTGGCGGAGCCCAGCGAGACCACCAGAGGAGGCGAGGAGCCACTGACGGTAGCAGCAGCGGGGGGGCAAGGAGTGCCAGAGAGACACGCTCTGTTTCTACCACCCCCGCTTCGGAGAGAACGCATGCAGTTGTGCGCCACCGTGCCAATTCAAACGCTCGGGAAAACGCCAAGGCCGGCAGTCGGTAGCAGCTGCGACTCTCGGTGAAGAGAACAAGCTGCTCTACATGATGGACGTGCGCTCAGGGAGGCGTTTCCTTGTGGACACCGGAGCCCAGAAGAGCATCATCCTGCCGACCTACGCCGACCGGCTGGCAGGACCTAGTGGCCCCGGGATGTTGGCAGCAAACGGCTCGGAAATTAAGACCTTTGGTGAGAGGACACTGATCTTATCTCTACACGGCCGTACATACGAGTGGACTTTTGTCGTAGCAACACTGAATTACCATATCCTGGGGGCTGATTTTCTGTGTGTACATGGTTTACTGGTTGATGTTGCTAACAGGCGCCTGGTTAATGCACTGTCCTTTGACTCTCTCCCCTGTATAACTCGAGCGACCCAGCCAACAGCACAAGCCAACATCACAGCTCCAGGCGGTAAGTTCCACACACTGCTCACTCAGTTCCCAGCACTCACGGTCCCGACGTTTTTGGCAGCCATCGCTAAACACGGGGTGGAGCACTTTATCACCACCACCGGGCCGCCCGTTTTTGCAAGACCTCGGCGCTTGGACGCAGCTAAACTGGCCATAGCGCGCGAGTAGTTCGCCAACCTGGAAAGGTTGGGCATCATCAGGTGTTCGAACAGCCCATGGGCATCCCCGCTACACATGATCCCTAAGGCTGAGGGATCGTGGCGACCGTGCGGTGATTTCCGCAGGTTAAACAACGCCACAGCACACGACCGCTACCCGATTCCCCACATACAGGATTTTTCCGTTCACCTCGCCGGAGCACGCATTTTTTCCAAAATATACCTGGTCCCAGTGCGCGCGGAGGACGTACCCAAAACAGCGGTAATAACTCCGTTTGGTCTATTCGAGTTCCTGCGCATGCCATTCGGGTTAAAAGGGGCGGCACAGACATTCCAGCGCATGATGGATGCAGTGACGCGCGATCTCCTGTTCGTGTTCGTCTACCTGAACGATATCCTGGTAGCCAGTGCGTCCGAAGACGAACATGAAACCCACCTCAGGACGGTTTTCCCGAGGTTGGAGGAGCATGGGTTAATAATCAACCCGGCGAAATGCCAGTTTGGCGTGACGGAGATTGATTTTTTGGGGCACCGCATCTCTCTGGAGGGAGCGATCCCGCTGCCCGACAAAGTGCGCGCCGTGGCGGATTTTCCCTGGCCTCAGACGGTCAGGGTGCTGCAGGAATTTTTGGGGATGGTGAACTTTTATAACCATTTCCTTCCCCACGCGGCACAGCTCATGTAACCATTGTACACTGCACTCAAGAGACAGAAACCCGCGGATGGGGTCGAATGGACCCCGGAGCGAGAGCGGGCGTTCTCGGAGGTTAAAGCAGCCCTGGAAAACGCCGCACTGCTGGCGCATCCGGACCCGGCGGCCTGGATAGCGCTCACCACTGACGCTTCAGACGTGGCCATAGGGGCTGTCGTAGAGCAGTGCGTCGCCGGGGCTTGGCAGCCGCTCGTTTTTTTCAGCAGAACTTTTTGCGACAGCGAACGTAAATACAGCGCGTTCGACAGGGAGTTACTGGCCCTCCACCTGGCCATACACCACTTCCAGTTCTGGCTGGAAGGGCGCAGCTTCACCGCGTTCGTGGACCACAAGCCACTAATGTTCGCGATGGCCAAGGTTTCAGAACTGTGGTTGGGCCGGCAGCAGAGACAGCTGGCCGTGATCTCAGAGTTTACTACCGATATTCAGCATGTGTTGGGTAAACTGAATGTGGTGGCGGACTGCCTCTCGCGCGCCGTGGTGGCCCCGGTCTACGTGGGGATAGATTATGCAGCCATGGCCGTGGAGAAGATTAGCGATGCAGACGTGCACGCGCTCCAGTCTGGACCAACAGGGTTAAGGCTGGAGAGCAGGGTGCTGCAAGACGGCATGCCCCCCCCTAATCTGCGATGTCTCCACGGGACGCCCGCATCCGGTGGTCCCTGTCGTGTGGCTCCACCGCGTGTTTGAGTTGGTTCACACTCTGGCGCACCCAGGAGTGCGCGCGTTGGTCAAAATGGTGGGAGAGAAGTTTGTGTGGCCGAGCCTACGCAAACAAGTAAAAGAGTGGGCTGCAGCCTGCATGGTGTGCCAACGAGCCAAGGTACACAGACACACGAAGGCTCCCTTGGAGCCGTTTTGGGTACTGGCTAAGAGGTTTGACCACGTTCACGTGGACCTCGTGGGCCCCCTCCCGCCATCACAGGGGTGCACGCACCTCCTGACAGTGATGGACCGCACCACGCGCTGGCCAGAAGCAGTCCCACTGGCGGCAACCACGTCCGCAGATGTAGCACACGCTTTTTTAACAGCATGGGTGGCGCGTTTTGGAGTCCCATCGGACATTACGTCCGACAGGGGCCCTCAACTTGTTTCCGAACTCTGGTCCACGATGGCCTGCAGCCTGGGGGGTGCAATTCATCGCACAACCGCGTACAACCTTCAGGCCAATGGGTTATGCGAGCGTTTTCATAGATCACTGAAAGCAGCACTCAGGGCTTCACTGACGGATGCAAATTGGGTGGACAGGTTGCCGTGGGTTTTATTGGGGTTGCGCTCCTCGCCAAAAGAGGATTTGAAAGCTTCCCCGGCAGAGCTTGTTTTTGCGCAGCCTCTACGGCTGCCCGGGGAATTTCTGCCAGATAATCCCGCGCCGGACAGCTCCCCGTCTCAGCTTTTGCAGCGTAGCGCAAATACAGGCACACTGCCGGGCCCTGCCCACCACTGTTTTCCGCGTGTTTTCGTGCCTAAAACTTTGAAGAACGTGGAGTTCGTGTTCGTCAGACACGACGCCCACCGCCCTCCATTGCGCCCACCCTATGATGGACCGTTCAGAGTGTTGGAAACAGGGTGTAGCTGTCACAGTGAAAAGGTTTATGTATTTTTGGTTCTTTTTCTGAAATAATGTTTGTTTATGGGTGTGTGCGCCAGTGTTGCGGACGTTAGTGGTGTCCTTTTCTCCGCCTTCAGTCCCTCCATATCGCGACGCATATGCTCTCGTGCTGCCGAGCTCACAGGTGAGTCAGAGAGCTCGTGAAGGGGGCTCGTGCAGGTGTCTCGCCCCGCCTATCAGCGCCATTGTGTGAGCGAGCGTCGGGAGAGAGGACGGAGTGTTTTTCCTGCAGGCAGCCGGACTGCTAAATGTTCTCCATGTTTGTGAGGAAACAGCGGCAAACCCGGACCTGATATGGTGCAAAAATGGGTGGTAGGCATGCGCTGTTCACATGCCTGATTAGAAGAGTCACACGACTGCTGGAGGCTGTCCACAATCAGATGCGGAGAGAGGACTTTGGAGAGAGGTCTTTGTTTGGGAAATTTGTGACATGACTAACAACTCCTAAATTCTAGGCAGAAGGCGCACACGGTATGTGATTATTTTTGTTTATGAACATTTGTTAAGTGTTATAATTTATTTTGTATTCATGTTTTTTATGTCTATATTTTTTAGTTTTTCACGGTGTTTAAGGGCAAAGATTTGCTGTGGCAAAATAAACAAAAAACTTGTCAACATCAGTTGGAGCGTGGTTTTCTGACCTAGAAGAAGACTTTGGGAGCGGTTACAGTGAAAAACGTGCCTAATCCAGGAGCAAGCAGCAAGATTCCTGCAGGGCCATGCTTCAAGGACTTTGTTTGCTGCCCAAATAAAAGAAGTGCATGCTTCTTCCCACATCCGCTGGACATTCAGCCGGACAGAAGAGGTACCAGAGCAACATTTATGGACAATGCAGTTTGCAAAAGGTCACAACACCTTTAAGGTACCACTTCCGGCGGTAACACCACTTCCGGCGGTACTTCCGGTGCTGCACTTGTAATGCTTGATATGAGCCGAGAATTTTAAGCAAAACCATCAAAATAAGAACTTCTGTTGGCTACCAACAAACGTGGGGAATACCCTTACGACCCAGTGCTGACCTGGTGAAGGTTCTGGTAGATCTGGCTCCGTTTCGCCCCGTTTCCGACCTCTAAAGGCTCGCCTCTGATGCTAACCCAGATGCTAACCCAGAGTAACTGCAGCAGTGAGAAGGTATTCTTTACATCTGGCCATCTGGAGCCGAGGAGAGAAGGACTTAAAAGGAGGACGAACCAACCGAGGCGGCGATTGGGAGCTCGGGCGCGGCGTTGGTGAGAGACGGGGGCCACCTGGATCCAGCAGGACAGTGGTCTGAACCGGTGCTCAATTGCGAGGCCCAGCCGAGGAACGACCAGACTGACGGCGGTTGGTGACGGGGCCTAGACGGGGCCCAGCGGAGGAGCCGCCTAGCCAGACGGCGACGAGTGGCTGTGATCGGTGGATTCCGGCTGCGCCGGCGGTGCACGACACAACTGGCCAGGTAGACGGAGGCAGGCGCCGGCGATAGACGGCGGTGATCTGCGGAGCTGAGCAGCGTCACTCGGCGGAGAAGCTGCGCAGGAGCGGCGGGTCCAGTAGTGACCGAGCTAGTTGAGGCCTAGCCGGATTCTCTGCTTATTTCTATCCACAGGTCAGTAAAATGCCACCCAAAAAAGAGGAAATGGAAGAAATTAAAAAAACTCTGAACTTTGTGTTAGATGAACTGGCCAAAGTGACTAGCCAGCAGGACAAAATATTAGACCTAATACAGGAGGTACAAGCCCTACATTCAATAATAAAAGAAAAAGACAAAAAAATTATGGACCTGGAGCAACACGGGCGTCTTTTGGAGCAACGCGTTGAGGATCTTGAACAAGGTTCTCGCATTGATGACATAGTTATAAGTGGACTAGACATCAGATATCAGTCGTACGCCCATGCCGCTACAGGACTGAGTGGTGAACATGCTTCCATAAGTGAATCAATGTCCTTAGAAAACCAAGTGCTTCAGTTCCTTAATGATAAAGACATTAAGGTAGAAGCCAATGCGATCTCAGCCTGTTATGCTTTACCGAAGAAAGATAACAAAACAAAGAAATTAATTGTGATGCGCTTTGTGAACAGGAGGGTGAAAAATGACATACTGAGGCAGGCCAAAAAACTAAAGGAAACTCAAGTTTACCTAAATGAACACCTGACAAAAAAAAACGCTGAATTAGCACGGCAGGCACGGATGCTAAAGAAACATAATAAGATACAGTCAACCTGGACAAGAAATTGTAGAATTTGGATTAAACTAAATGGAACACCTGAGCAAGCAAAAAGTATAATGATCAGAGATGCTACTGACTTAGATAAATACAGATGAACACTGACTATGAAACACAGAGTGAGGAAACTCAAACTCTAAAAATATGCCACTATGCTGAACATAAACCACAAGAGATGGAGAATGATATTGATCCTGATAACCACTTTTTCAATAATATTCATAACCACTGTGAATATTACACTGAAAAGCAATTCAAAAGTCAAGTGCAATTAGATGGTAAACTGTCAATAATACACTTCAATAGCAGAAGTCTTAACAAAAACTTCTCACAGATTCAGGACTATTTAAAACAGCTAAACAGAAAATTCACAGCTATAGCAGTCTCTGAAACCTGGCTTAATGAAGACCAGGCTCCCCTGATGGCAATAGAGGGATATCAGATGTTTAACATTAACAGATCTCAAAAAAAGGGTGGTGGTGTTGCACTGTATATTGATGACCTATATAGATGTAAGCTTGTAAATGAAATGTCCTCAGCACTACCAGGGCTTCTGGAATGTGTTACTGTTGAGATTGACCTAGACAAAACAAAAAATCTAATCATAAGCTGCATATACAGAACGCCGGGAACTTGCATTGAGACATTCAGAGATAAATTAGTCGAGCTGTACAATAATATTACTAGTAAGAAAATGGTAGCAATTTGTGGAGATTTCAATATTGACCTACTTAATCCACATCAACAAAATGTAGTTACAGAGTTCATGAACTCTATGTACAGCATGAGTCTATATCCCACAATAACACATCCCAGTAGAATCACAGCTCACTCTGCTACACTTATTGACAACCTGTTTGTCAATGTTCTCGACAAGAAAATAGAAAGTGGATTATTGATAAATGATATAAGCGACCACTTGCCAATCTTTGCACTTATCCATGGCCACACGGGGCCCAACCCAGAAAAAATCTCAAAATCGTTCAGACACAAATCACCAAACGCAATCAGTTCTTTTAAAGAGGACTTGCTGAAGCAAGACTGGACAGAAGTCTATGTATCAGATGTAAATGAAGCCTATGACGCATTTACAAACATTGTAACCACTCTTTATGAAAAAAACTGCCCATTAGTTAAAAAAAAGCTTAAACACAAATTTACTGACAAACCATGGCTAACCAAAGGACTACAAAAGGCGTGTAAAAAGAAAAATTTATTATATAAAGCTTTCATAAAGAAAAGGACAAAAGAAGCAGAGCAGCGGTATAAAACATACAAAAATAAGTTAACATATATAATAAGATGTAGTAAAAGAGACTATTACAGTAAAGAACTGGAAAAAAACAAAGACAATATTAAAAATACATGGACAATAATCAACAGTATCCTTGGAAATAAAAGCAGAAATACCAGCTACCCAACTAACACTCCAAAAAATAATAAATCGACTCCGAATGTGAATATAGCTTCACCTGCAGATGAATTTAATAATTTTTTTGTTAACATTGGACCTAAACTGGCCCGAGAAATACCCACTACGGTGCCAACAGGTGATTCAATATGCAATAACACTGCTGTAAAAGACACCATCTTCATAAAGAACACAGACGAAAGAGAGGTCATTGAAATTGTTAAATCGTTCAAAAGTAAAACATCTACTGACTGCGATGGTATTGATATGCTACTAGTCAAAACTGTTATCGAATGCATAGTGAAACCACTGACGTATATCTGTAACCTGTCTCTCCAATCAGGTATATTTCCCAATGCAATGAAAATAGCTAAAGTAATTCCGATTTACAAGACAGGCGACAGAGGGGAACTCTCCAACTACAGACCAATTTCACTATTACCGCAATTTTCCAAGATACTTGAAAAAATATTCTATGAGAGAATTGACAACTTCATACTGAAGAATGATTTATTGTGTGAGCAGCAATATGGGTTCAGACACAAAAGGACAACAGCATATGCCTTAATGGAATTTACAGAAAAAATATCAACAGCCATTGAAAATAAAGAGTATTCAGTTGGAGTATTCCTGGATCTTAAAAAAGCATTTGATACAGTAGATCACAATCTATTATTAAAGAAACTACAAAATTGTGGTATCAGAGGGGTAGCACTGTCCTGGTTAAGAAGTTACTTAAAGAATAGATATCAGTTTGTATGTGTTAACAACAAAAACTCAGAGCTACTGAAGGTCACCTGTGGAGTCCCACAGGGTTCAGTTTTGGGACCATTATTATTCAATATGTATCTAAATGATATATGTAAAGTTTCAGAAAAAATGGACTTAATATTGTTTGCTGATGACACTAACCTGCTATGCAGTGGAAACAACTTGGAACAACTTCTGGATACACTCGGAAAGGAATTAGGAAAGCTGAAACTGTGGTTTGATTTGAACAAATTAACGCTCAATTTAAGCAAGACAAAATTTATAGTCTTTAACAACCATCACAACTACCCAGTACCCAAACTCAGTGTAAATGGTGTAGAGATTGAAAGGGTATCCGAAACTAAATTCCTTGGAGTAATAATTGATAACAAACTGTGTTGGAAGCCACATATTAATTATATAAAAGGTAAAGTATCCAAATCAATTGCAATATTACACAGAGTGAAAAATTTGCTGAATCAACCCACACTATACACCTTGTATCATTCATTAATACTCCCATACATGACATATTGTAATGAAGTATGGGGAAATACATATAAAACAAACATATATCCACTCTTTATGCTTCAAAAGAGAGCTATTAGAATAATCAACAAAGCAGCTTACAGGGAACCAACAAACCCACTTTTTCTTAAACAAAAAACTCTCAAGTTGAAAGATCTGATCGACTTTAAAACCGCAATAATAATGTTCAAAGTGAAGAATCTATCACTGCCCGCAAATATCCAAAAGTTGTTCCAAACAAGGGAGAAACGATATCACTTCAGAGGAACATGTATATTTCAAAAGCCTACAGTGAGAACAACTACCAAGCAACATTGTATTTCAGTGCAAGGTGTCAGATTATGGAACGATTTTGGACCTGAATTAAAATCATGTACAAAGCTTGGACAATTTAAACAAAAACTAAAGGAAGAAATACTCCAAACATATTTACAAGACGACATGTAAACTCACATAAGGATTGACATTTCCAGCCTGTGTTGTGTTATAGCTTAGTTTTTCTTTTTTCTCTGTGACACTATGTCTTAGATTTGTTTTTGAATAGTAACCGCTTAACTTAGACTAGCTCAGTTTTCTTTTTCTCTCAGTCATATTTTGTCTTAGCCTTGTTTTAAATTGTAATCGCTCTTGTCTTGTTTTCTCTTTTTTCTCCTTTGAATTCTTGGATGGAATATGGGTGGGCAATATAAGCTGCGGCTTCAGCCATCACCCATTTCGGATAACTCACGTGGAATTGTATAGTAGAAGGAGTCTTTGTCTAATTTGACCTTGTTGTTATATTATACAGTTTCTTTTAACCTGTAATGTACTATCCGAAATAAATTCATTCATTCATTCAAAAAAAAAAAAAGGTACCAGGTTAGATGGTATATTTTCAGTTTGGAACCTTTTAATTCCTAAGTTAAATTGAGAAAAGAAACAGAAGTAAAAGCTATTCTTGAAGTGTTGTAAATTACTGAAGAGTGTCACTTGTTTCCTATTGTATGTTCTCCCAGCAGTTTTCTAACTTTCCTTTCACTGTAAAATTCCAAAAGTGTTAGTTCAAATCATTTTTGAAAATGGAGCAGAGCACAAGTGAGTTTCGTACATTAGAGGAAATACTTGCAGCTCTAGAAGATGAGAAAGTAAAGTTGGAAGAGAAATTAAAAACTGAATCTGTCGACTTAAAAAGACGAGAAATTGAGACACGGATAGGAGAAATAATTGGAGATCTTGAAATACACAAGATAGGGTTATCATCATCATCTCAAGTCGAAACGCAAGTGAGACGATCAGAAAGGGAGAGACGCCCTACAGAAAAAATCGTTGCGTTTAAAAGAAAGGAAATAACAGAGAGAGAAAGAAAGTTTATGTCAACGTATCTTAACTTTAAAGCAGAGATTCAACTAACAAGATCTAAACTTAAGGAAGAGTGCTCTAAAACTGAGTTGGGTGAAATGATCCATTCAATAGGAAAGTGTGAGTCAGAACTAAAGCAAAGGTATGAGAGTTTATGTGCACTTACTTTACCATCTCAAGACATGAGAAAGAAGATTGATAGCTGCACTTCAGTTACAACTGAAATAATCCTACTCCTGCAAAGACGGTATGCAGATGTTGATACTAAGGAATTTGGTGCAGTAGCTGTAAAGGAATCTCTCTTTCAGTTACTCCAAAGAGAAGATGCAAGGTCAATTTATGGATCAACTGTGTCTAGAACTAGTCAAAGCAGTCAGTCAAGTCATAGTCAGCAGGGAAGTCATGTATCGGCGAAAAAAGCAGATGCAGCTGCACGTTTGGCATCAAAACGGGCTGAAATAAACAGGGAGATGGAAATATCTGCCCAGAGAAAGGAGATTTTGGCTCAGCAAGAAAAAACTAAAATGGCTGGAAGATCAAAGGGGTCTTGAAGTCATAGAGGCTGAATACAATGTGTATGCTGAAGAGGAATCAAGGTTTAATGCTGAAATAAGGGATGTTGAAGTAAAAAGTACTTTGCCTCCAAGTCAGCTTCCAATGCAGCATAGTAGCCCTCCATGCACTCAAGTTCCACAAAATGTATTGGCCCCTCCTTACTCTGAGAGTAAACGCATCAATGTTCCCCACAGTGCATCAGTCCCACACAACTCTGGCAGGATATCTGAGCCCAGCGAGAGCGAAGTCTCACTAGTCCAAGCGTTCAAGGAATCCCTTGCTATGACAAGACTTCCGGCACCAGAGCCTTTCGTATTTACAGGAGACCCACTTAAATTCACAGAGTGGAGCACTTGCTTCAAGGCTTTGATAGAAACAAGCTGTACAGATCCAGCGCATAAGCTGTTCTATTTGAAAAAATACATAAGTGGTGAAGCGCTTTCAGTGTTAGAAGGAACCTTTTATCGTAGTGATGAAGAAGCGTACACACAGGCTTGGGATGCCTTAAACAAGCGCTATGGCCACCCCTTTGTAGTCCAAAGAGCTTTCAGGGGAAAACTGAGTTCCTGGCCAAAGATTGGACCAAAAGACTCCCTTAAACTAAGAGAGTTCAGTGATTTCCTCATCTCTTGTAAAAATGCCATGCCCCATGTGCAAGGACTTGGAGTTTTGGATGATTGTGAGGAAAATCAGAAATTACTGCTGAAACTTCCAGACTGGGCAACAACTCGCTGGAACAGACATGTCACTAAAACACTGGATGAAGGGAAGGCATATCCAGGTTTCAAAGAGTTTGCACACTTTGTGGCAGAAGAAGCGCGCATAGCATGCAATCCTATTTCTTCCCTTTATGCGCTAAAGCATACAAGTGAAAAACTAGAGAAGGAACAAAAACGTGTCAAGGCCAGTGTCCTGGTAGCTTCAGCAAATGTACCCAATTATCCAAAACAAACCTCAAAGGCCACATCCCAAAGTGGCAGAGGTTCCAAGCCCAGCTCTTTAGCATCTCAGAATAAGAAGCAGATTAAGTGTATTTGCTGTCAGCAAGATCACTTTATCTATAAGTGTGACAATTTTGCAGCAATGCCTCTCAAAGGCAGGAAAAAAGTTGTCATTGGTAATAACATGTGTTTTGCTTGCCTTAGAGTTGGTCACATCTCCAAAAACTGTCGACAGAAGGTCACTTGTAATATTTGCAGGCAAAGCCACCCCTCTCCACTTCACGAGGAACGTCCTCAAGGAGAAAAGCCAGAAATGCCACCACAAGAGGAAAGCACTTCTACAGTTGCATGTAGTGTAAAGGTGGGCAACAGTGATCACACTTCAATGATTGTTCCAGTATGGCTTTCTTGTGCAGCAGAAAACAGTCCAGAGACCTTGGTGTATGCACTTCTGGACACTCAAAGCAGCAATACATTCATTGATCAAGACATTTGTGAGAAAATTCATGCACAAATAGAACCTGTTAAGTTAAGGTTGACAACAATGACTGACCGGGGTTCAACTGTACATTGCCAAAGAGTAGATGGGCTCAAAGTAAGAGGTTACCATTCACAAGAGTATGTTGTCTTGTCACCTACTTATACAAGGGAATACATTCTACTTGAGAAAAACAGTATCCCAACTCATGAGACAGCGAAAGAGTGGACTCACCTTCTAAGCATTGCAGAAGAGATGCCAGATCTGTTAGACTGTCCCGCAGGGCTCCTGATTGGCTATGACTGTGCAAGAGCATTAAAACCAAGGAAGGCCATACCAGGAAATGATTATGATCCATATGCAGTCAAAACAGACTTAGGCTGGACTATCGTGGGTTCCATCAAACCATGGACTGGTCTTATGGAGGTAATAGGAGTCTGCAATTGTGTCTCTGTAAAGGAGTTTCCACCCATCACACCTTCCTCTGTGATCAAAGTCCTGGAACGAGATTTCTTGGACACAAATCCAAGAGAAGGAAATGTATCCCAAGAGGACATTCAGTTTCTCCAGTTCTTGAACGGAAACATTCACCACAACAAGGAAGGACATTTGGAAATGCCCCTACCCTTTAGAGAGTATCCACAGCTTCCAAACAACAAGCAGCTTGCTACAGTTCGATTGAGGCATTTAAAGGGGTAAATGGAAAAAAATCCCAATAACAAAGAGGTCCTGGAGGTGATACCAAAAACAGAACATGCAAGTGAGAAGAAAGATGTAAATCTGAATTACACTGAGGTTCCAATGCAGAGTGTACTAGGGATAAAGTGGAATGTGGAAGCTGATGTGTTCTCATTCAGTGTTATCCTCAAAGAAAAACCAGCCACAAGAAGAGGAATTCTAGCAACAGTTGCGAGTGTGTATGACCAACTAGGATTTCTCTCTCCTTACATCTTGACTGGCAAACGACTGCTGCAAGACATGTGCAGGCGGGGTGTTAGATGGGATGAGCCTGTCTCCCCTCAAATCCAACCCAAGTGGGAAATATGGCTCCAGGATTTGGAAAATCTTCAAAACATTAAAATACCAAGATGCCTCATTCCTGAGTACCTCGGCACAATCCAGAAAATTGAGTTTCATCACTTTTCAGATGGTAGTAGAAGTGGTTATGGACAGTGTTCCTACATCAGGATTGTTTCTGATGTGCAAGTTCATTGTGCTCTTGTCATGGGTAAGGCCCGAGTGGCACCCACAAGCATAGTCACCATCCCACGTCTTGAGCTGACTGCTGCAGCAGTTTCAGCTGGTGTGAATAACTTTCTCAGAGTAGAGCTCGAGCTGAAGATCAACGAAGAGTTTTTTCTGGACAGACTCTCAAGTGGTGCTTGGGTACATCAAGAATGAAGCCCGGCGCTTCCATGTGTTTGTTGCCAATCGCGTCCAGAAAATAAGAAACACTACAGATCCAAAGCAATGGTTCTACATTGAAACCAATCAAAATCCAGCAGACCATGCTTCTAGAGGTCTCAAGGTGGCAGAGCGGATTGACTCAAACTGGCTCACTGGGCCTGAGTTTTTATGGGAATGTGAAATTGCCACAGTTCAACATTCACCAGAGCTTCTCGTAGGTGACCCTGAAGTAAAGGTTTTGAAGACAGATGCTGTTGAAAGAGACAACTTTCTTGAAAGGTTTTTAAGATTTTCTGACTGGAATACAGCCATCAATGTTGTAGCAAGGATTAAAAGACTGGCAAAAGAAGACAGGTCAGGTCCAATTAGTGTAGAGGAGAGAAGAGTTGCCTCTCTCACACTCATTCGGGCAGCACAAAAGGAGGCATTTGAAGATCAGCTGAAATGGTTCAGTAAGAAGTCAGCTAAACTACCAAAAACTCACAAAATGCATCAGCTTGATCCTGTCCTTGTAGATAACCTCCTTAGAGTTGGAGGGAGGTTGAGAAAGAGGTCTAGGGAAAAAAGGTGAACGCTTAAAGCAAGTCTCAGTTCTTGAGAGAACTGTTCAGAAACTAATAGTTCTAGTTGAAAATGAGTCCTAGACTACAAGGGGAGGACATAATAAAACTAAAGTCAGATGATACAGTAATGACAAAGAAACGCTTAAGTCTAGAAAGTAAATAATATCAATGCTATTAAAGCAACATGTGATTTGAAGGTTTACATTTATTTCAAGGAAAATTACAAGATTTAATTTTGTTTGTTAAAAGTTGAGTGAATATAAATCTTTGTAATTTTGGTGGCAGTGTAGTGTCATATCCGGCTCTAGGGAGCCGGGCAATCAGAGCCAGGGACAAGCCAGTGAGTCGAGATGTTTTATTCTGGGTAAGGGATAAGGGATGAGGAGAGCACAGACACTCATACAGACGTACATTCTCAGGCTGCACAGCGCAGGGGTAGGTAGCTCGTACCGGACATGGGGGTAACAAGACGTGCATACTCACAGCGGGATACAAACACCGGAATGCTGCAAGAGGAGTAGAGGCTGACACCAGACGAAGGGGCTTCAGCCTAGCAGTGCTTATGTCGCAGCCCCGAATGATCGAAGCTGCTCCTCTTTATACTCATTAACAGCGCCCCAGCTGATGAGGATTAATTGGCCCCAGCCGTCCCGTGACACTGACAGCTGGGAACCAGCTGAGGCACTGCCCAATGAGAGGCAGGGATAAAAGGAGCATGGGCTGAGCGCCGAGCCGGCGTCTCACCCCATGGTGACAGAGCCTCCCCCTCACGGTCGGGCTCCCGAACGACCAGGAACATCCCAGCCCCCCCCCTCCCCACCTAGGGCGGGCGGAAGGGAGGCAGGACCGGAGGGGAAGATGCAAAGGGAAGGACAAAAAAAACAATAGACCAATGTAGGGCAGCAGGGCAGAGAAAAAAAACCCCCAAATACAATACCCTACAACACAGGGAAAAGGATTAACCCAGAGCACAGTTAGGGAGAAAACTGAGTTAGGACACAGGTAGGGAAAATACCAAATATGACTACAGACAGCATACAAATAACGTATAGATCGGGGCAAAAAAAAGAAAACCAAAAACCCACCAAAAAGGTGGCAGGAATGAATAAAGCAATCACAGAGTATAGTTAAGGGGAACAAAACACACTACTCCATAATGCACCAACAAGACAAAGGTCAGGACAAAAAATGATGAAAAACGCTGTGCATGGATACTAAAGAAAACAAAACACACAGCACTGAATATATAAAAGATCACCTAAAGAAACAGAGGTGACAAGGACAAATGGGTAATAATGAAGTAAGGTTAAGTGGGAATGAAACACATTACTTCAAACAATAACAAACACAGTCAATGTTAAAGTCGGGGCTAGGGAAGGCCCCCCACGAGGATAATAAGACAGAATGGGGTGATCACAGAGTATGGTTGAACAGGAAACCACACGCATACTCCATGATGCACCGACGAGGCCAAGGCTAAGGTAAGGATGAATGAAAACGCTGAGTAAAGATAAGAAAATACAATACACAGCGCGATACATAAGGTGAGTCACCAAGAGGAAAAAAAGGTGACAGGGTAACAGGATAACAATACGATAAAAATGCTGAGTATGGTTAAAAAAAACAACACACAGCACAAAAACATATATTCCCCTAATGGACAAAGAAACTACACCCGAGTGACTTCAATAATAATAAAAGAAGTAAAGGACACCCGAGGAGACGGCAGGCAGAGTCCAAAACGGCCGGAATTGTTCTGGTAATCTCCCCGCCCATTGTCCAGTTGGCAACCCGGGGAAGAGAAATGTTCGGACGGCGAACTCTGGGCCCAGATCCCAGGAATCCAGTCCAACGGCTGCCGAACCAGGCCGCCCAAAGGCAAACACAGACCAGTGGGGGGGAAACCAGATCGCCGAACCGAAAGTTTTGCGGGTCGGGTCGTCGACCCGCATCACTCAACCACCAGGACCGTTGAGACGGACGAAGGGTCAGAGCGGATCCCGGTGGAAGAGGCTCAGGGGAGAGCCGATGACGAGGGCGGCGGGCCTCAGGGAAACGGCCACCTCCTCACCGGACCTGGACAACACTGGGGCAGCACCCACGTCGGACCCCGATCGGGCCTCAGGCGAACCCACGTTGGACCCCGATTGGGTCTCGGGCGAACCCACGTTGGACACTGCACCAGAACCGACCTCCAACGTTGAACCCGGACCCTCCAGCACCACGAGGAACAGCAACTCCTCGCCGGTGACCCTGGAAGAAGGCTCAGAAGAGAAAACAGAACCAGGATCAGGATCACCGGCAGCGCCAGAACCCGGCGAGACGAGCTCAGACGCAGCGGGCGGCTGCACCCTGCTCGTCTCCCCTGGAGATAGGCTGAAGTGCTCAAAGATAAGAGAGAAAAGAAAGGAGAGCACTCGCCTGATCTCGGGTTCTGACGCCGTCCAGGACTGCGAAGATCCAGGATCCGTCGTCAGGAGGTCGTTGTCAGGCTCCCATCTAGCCGCGTCGGGCCCCGCAGCCAGCACGATGGTCAGCGCAGCTTGAGATCCCTCCAGCTCAGGTGACCCCGCCGACGATCCACTCGGCGTGAAGCCAGAAGAATCTCGTCCCGCTGGACCGAACCGCTCCTCCGTGGAGACCCAGGGACGCTCAGTCGTCAGCGTAGACTCCACGCAGCAGTCAGTCCCCCTCCTCCGTCCGCAATGTAGCTGCGGAACCACAGGCCCTCTCCATATCCCACCACGTTGACCCGGAGCCGGGGACCGCTCGGCGGAGAGAGACACAGAGGATGCGGGATTAGGAATACAGGTTGCAGCAGGTGGGGAGAGTTCAGGGAGCTGCGAACCCTGAACTTCTCCTCCAGGGATGTGACAGAGCAAATCATTAAGCAGGTGTGAAAAAACAATGACTTGCCTGCCCCCTGGAGGTTGAGTATCGCCTGCTGTAGTGGAATCTGCTTCTTCCTCTCCCCGCCCGGCGATAACGGAGGACCCCCCGGGAATTCGTCTGAGGATCGCTCGCGTTGTCTCCAGCAGAGAGCTCACCAGGCCGGGATTCCAGGCACACACAGCGGTCAGGAAGCGCGTCGAGGAGGAGGGGGAAACAGCCGGGGTGAGCCAGCCCGAATGTCCAGGAATGACAGCGGGGGAACGAGGCTCAGGGGACGAGGCTGTAGAATCTCCACACTGACGAGGCGAAGGGATGACAGCTGCGTGGGAGGAACGGTCCTGACGATGACCCAGAACTGGATCCGGACGAGGTTCGTGCAGAGGTGACTCGGCGATGTGATGACGACTACTCCCAGGGGACGAAGCGAGGGGGAAACCCAGGATTCGCCGCTCCAGATCGGAGATCGAGACGAGGAAGGCGTCGAGCACGGGAAAGCTTCGTAGCCCTGAAGTCCTCACCATCAATCTCACTGCCGCCGCCACATGCCTGAAGGTGGTGACAGGGAACACAGTAGAGCTCGCGACAGCCACTCGACCCCGGACATAACTGCTGTCAGCTGCGGCTCCTTGAAGGGAATCCCGAGTGACGTGGCGCAGGTCGGGGGAAGTCCTCTGGTTGGCGCGAACTCCCGGACTGGAATGGCGGCAGGAACGGGACTCCGAAGCGGGGAAAGACGTCGCCCACTTCGACTCCCTGCCGGGATTTCCATCCACCCCGTGGAGCTTCTCTCGCTGTGTACCTGAAGCGTCTATCCTGGCACTGTCCTCCAGATGGTACAGAGAGTGAGGGTGACAGTCCAGGAGTTCCTCAGCACGGCCCGGATGCCAGCGTCTCGCGTTGGAGGCGTCGTGCAGGGTGAAGAATGTCCCGTCGACAGCCTCCGAGATGGACCTCAGCTCGTCGCCCTGGCGCCGGAAGTGACTCCTGGGAAACGGCATGCTAGCAGCGCTGACACCCGGACAGAAAGGTACATTTCCACAGCGACTCACGGCCGCCGGCAACTCTTCTGGCTGCGACATACTGTCATATCCGGCTCTAGGGAGCCGGGCAATCAGAGCCAGGGACAAGCCAGTGAGTCGAGATGTTTTATTCTGGGTAAGGGATAAGGGATGAGGAGAGCACAGACACTCATACAGACGTACATTCTCAGGCTGCACAGCGCAGGGGTAGGTAGCTCGTACCGGACATGGGGGTAACAAGACGTGCATACTCACAGCGGGATACAAACACCGGAATGCTGCAAGAGGAGTAGAGGCTGACACCAGACGAAGGGGCTTCAGCCTAGCAGTGCTTATGTCGCAGCCCCGAATGATCGAAGCTGCTCCTCTTTATACTCATTAACAGCGCCCCAGCTGATGAGGATTAATTGGCCCCAGCCGTCCCGTGACACTGACAGCTGGGAACCAGCTGAGGCACTGCCCAATGAGAGGCAGGGATAAAAGGAGCATGGGCTGAGCGCCGAGCCGGCGTCTCACCCCATGGTGACATGTAGCTGTCACAGTGAAAAGGTTTATGTATTTTTGGTTCTTTTTCTGAAATAATGTTTGTTTATGGGTGTGTGCGCCAGTGTTGCGGACGTTAGCGGTGTCCTTTTCTCCGCCTTCAGACCCTCCATATCGTGGCGCATATGCGCTCGTGCTGCCGAGCTCGCGGGTGAGTCAGAGAGCTCGTGAAGGGGGCTCGTGCAGGTGTCTCGCCCTGCCTATCAGCGCCATTGTGTGAGCGAGCATCGGGAGAGAGGACGGAATGTTTTTCCTGCAGGCAGCCGGACTGTTAAATGTTCTCCATGTTTGTGAGGAAACAGCGGCAAACTCGGACCTGATATGGTGCAAAAATGGGTGGTAGGCATGCGCTGTTCACATGCCTGATTAGAAGAGTCACACGACTGCTGGAGGCTGTCCACAATCAGATGCGGAGAGAGGACTCTGGAGAGAGGACTTTGGAGAGAGGACTTTGTTTGAGAAATTTGTGACATGACTAACAACTCCTAAATTCTAGGCAGAAGGCGCACATGGTATGTGATTATTTTTGTTTATGAACATTTGTTAAGTGTTATAATTTATTTTGTATTCATGTTTTTTGTGTCTGTATTTTTAGTTTTTCACGGTGTTTAAGGGTGAAGATTTGCTGTGGCAAAATAAACAAAAAACTTGTCAACATCAGTTGGAGCGTGGTTTTCTGACCTAGAAGAAGACTTTGGGAGCGGTTACACAGGGGATAAGCATTTTTTGCTAGACTTGGGGGGTAGACGGGAGAAAATTGGCATAGACAGACTCAAACCCGCCTTTGTAGCGGCGGACGAGCAAGTGGAAGACCCCCACGGAGAGCTCCCCAGGGAAACGATTTGCCAGAGCAGCCACACGGACAGAGCGAAGTCCCCTCCCGCCCCCGCCATGGCTCACCCACAGTCAGACACACTCCCAGCAGCCCCCCCACCGGCACAGCAGCGCCACGGAGGCAGTTAACCCCAGTTACAGCAGATATGGGAGGAGACTGAAGCAAAAACGGTGTGTGGACTGATGTTCTGTCTTAAGATGCTGGGGGGGGGGGGGGGATATAGGACCTAGGGGAAGTCAGATTATTTAGCACCTCAGACAGAGACAGTGAATAAGCATGGGAGAACAATGCCCAGGGAGTTCCTGGCGAGATAGCTGGAAGTAGTCAGGGACATAGGGGGTTGAATGCAGTGTAGTGTAAATGCCATGCTGTGTGATGAGAAATTGCAATGAAACGTGTGAAGAGTGATTTGAGTGAAGAGAGGAGAGCTTGTTGAGATCATTCATTCTGTTCTGTGCTTGTGAGATGTGAAGTGTGTAATAAACTGTCTGTCCATGGATCTGCCTCTTATTTGACACACTCCACAAGGTAGATGTTTCAGCTAAGTGATATTGAGGTAACTGAAGGAGGTTCAAATTGGATTGGTATAGCTGGACTAAACCATGGTTCCACAGATGTCTGGGTCGTAGGGTGTTCGGTACCTTTGTTCTGGAAAACTGGGTGAACATGGAATGTCATCATTGTTCTTTGAATGGCAATGAGGAGTAAATTTGTGACCACTGAAAACGGGGCAAGATGAGGTGAAATCAGGCTCATTGCTAAAGTGTTAACTGAAAAACTAATGTTTCTAACTACATCTGAGAATAATATAGACACCAGCTGTGTGTGAGCATAGTCAACCTTTAACACGAAGAGCAACAAGTTCAAGACCTTGTTGAGTTTGACTGAAGCTTCGGAGCAAGCACTCAAAACCAACACAGTATCTTGCACAGTTTTGGTAACGGTTTGTGGTTCAGCTACCTGATGTATCAGTACAGCAGTGTTGACCCAAGATTACAGTGGACGTGCCAAGGCTAACAAGAGGCCCTCATGATGAGGCTGATTACTGAGAATCCACCTAAGGATTGTTGGCTTTTTGTTCTGGCTCTGCCCAGTTCTGACTGGGTGACAGTAGGTGTCATTGCTAGGTAGAGGGCTAAACTGAAAAACAGGAGGGCCATCATCCTGACAAATAGAAGTGAGTGATTTTAATCTCAAACTTCTTATTATTTTTTTTCTTTAGACACCTGAGTAGCAGATGAAAATTATTCTCAGAGGTGGAACAATTTCTTTTAGAGATTAAACTCTAAGTCTTGGGTATTTTATCACCTTTAGTGGGAATTTTGATGTTGTTAGCTTCAGCTAATGGTATGGGATGTTTTGTGTAAACTATGTGAAAAAAGTAAATTGGTTGAAATTGATTAGAGTTTATAATCTTTTGAGACTAGCTTAAGGGATAATTTGATTTTAATTTACCCTTTTTTCTTTTGGAAGTTATGATGCAGTTAACTGATTGGTTTGGAGAAATACGACCGAGTGTACCTGAGGCTAATAGCTAGCTAACAGTCATTTCTCGGACGCAGGCCTGATTTTAATTTTATTTATGGACTTGCTGTGACAGTGTTGTCCCCGACAAGTCCCATGGTGTTTTGGTAAAGTTTACTCTGATTGTGATGGGCCCATTTGAAAATGGGATCCTGGATTTGGTACTTACGTGGCCAAAGTTTGTTGTTGACAATGTATTGATTCGTCCACCCAGGCAGGAATTTAGGAGCGATTTTCCCTGCCTGTAGATTGATTTCTTGTGTTTGCGGTACAAATGTGTAGTGGAAGACCTTGTCCCCCCTTGAGGTTTGCCATGGAAGACTTTTTGGTCGTTGTACGATTTGCATCGTTTGGTGGATTGGTCCAAGTGTTTTTGAAATGTGGCCTTGGGAACATTGTACGCCATTCTGATGCCTCTGTGTTCTGCAGCTGGAAGGTCATGGGTGTTGGCAGTCATCACCCCCCTCTGGTTTCGAGGAACTACGAGTGATGGCGATCATTGTTCGTCGGAAGCATGAGTAAGAGTGCCGTTACATAGCTGCAGAGAAGGCCGCATTGCCGGAAGTGTATTAAATTTCGATATGTTAGAGAAATTTGACGCGGGGATCACGTGTACGGTCGGGTCCGACTGGTGTTTGATGGTTTTATGGACCACAGAGTCACGGGCTTGAGTACATGCGTGCCTAGTGTTTGCAAAAGTTTGGTCTACCGATGCAGAACCCTTAGGTTGTGGAGGGTCCGGAGAGCCAGTTGATGTGGCTCCTGTGACCACGCAGGCCACAGGGGTGGGTGGGTGGGATTCAGAAGGTGACACCAACGTTGGGTCAAAGGTACAAAGGGGGGCATGTGGAGCTTTCTGCTTGGCCAGTGAGTTCCCAAGGTCATTCGATTCCTTTTCTTGACCTTGTTTAAAGGTGACCTTTGACTTCTTGAGGACAGTGGTCACCTTGGTTTTTGTGGTCGCTTTCAATTGGGTTCATTTGTTCCAACAGTGCTAGATGCGTGAGACTCTGGGTGTCCCAAGTGTCAAGAACAAAGCACTGTGATTCAGTTGTCTTTCGAAGGTCGATTGGGTGAGGGCGTTGAGTATGAGCCCATAGTTTGAGATTCTTAATGTCAATCAGTGGCTCAAAGCGATTTTGTAGGTCTTTGCCGATGAGCAATGGAATGGAGTCAAGTTTGGACACATAGACCGGATGAGTCAAGGTCATAGGACCAATGGCAACTTTGATTAGTGACACAACCGACAGAGTTGTGTTAGTGATCACATATGGTCGAACGGCTAATGAACAAGGTTCCAGTTTTTTGTTTTTTTTTTAATTTAAGTTTTTGTAAAGGGTATACAGGTCATTACAGCATTGCATTGTTTACATTTTCATCACATGTTCCCTTATTTTTTGCTATTTGACAACATTGGTAGGATAGTTATTACAACAACCCCCCCTTTTTTTTTAAGTGAAAGAAAAAGTGAAGTTAAGGAGAATTAAATAAAAAACAAACAAACAAACGAATAAACAAACAAACAGAACAGCAAAAAACAAACAAACAGAAAATTAAGTAATTAAAAGTAAAAGAGCATCTGAGTAGCGTTGGAACAAAGAGTGGAACCATTATTGAAATGGTATTTGTCAAAGATTAGTTCTAATGGAAGACACATATGCGATCCAGGTTGCCAAAAGTTCATGAACCCATCCATGTCCTGTCTCAGTGCGAATGTCAACTTTTCCATTGAGTAAATGTCTTGAATCACGTTAATCCAATCTTCAGGTGTAGGACAGTCCTTCAGCATCCATTTTTTAGTTAGGGCTTTTTTACTTGCCAATATTAAAACATTGAATAAGTATTTATCTCCTCGTCTTTCCAGTGAGTCCGGTAATAAACCCAAATACAAAGTTACAAAAGAAAAGGGAACTGTTATTTTGAATATTTTCCCCAATATTGCCTGTACGTTGGACCAATATTGGTGGATAACTGGGCATGACCAAAACACATGAAAATGATTTGCAGTCTTTTCACCACACAAGCGCCAACAGTTCAATCCCTTATGGGTAAATTTGTTTTGTGCAGGTGTTCTGAAAAATCTTACCAAGTTTTTCCATCCAAATTCTCTCCACTGCAGGGATGAGGTACTTTTCCATTGCTGTTTATTTAGCTTTTCCCATATTTCCAATTGTAAAGTGAAATTCCCCTCTTTTTCCCATCTCTCTTTTATATACGATGTGTTGTCTCCTTTTAAGTCTTGAAGACCTTGGTATATTTTAGAAATGTATCTGATCCCTGGGATCCCTTTATATGCCATTAAGAAGACCTTCAGAACACCTGACTGGGCCCTTTCCAAATCCTCCTTTTTAAGTATATTGTTTATGTGGTGTCTAAGCTGAAAGAACCTGTATAGATCTTGATTTATTAGACCTTGTTTTTTCAAATCTTCAAAACTTCTTAAAGTTTGCCCCTTAAAAAAATCATAATATTTTATCAGCCCTTTCTCTTTCCACTCTTTAAATCTAGTGTCTGTTTTATTGGGGGTAAAGTCTTGATCATAGGCAATCCATTGCAGAAGTCGATAGGGCTCTTTAGCTTGATTCTCTCTGACTATCTTAAACCAAATTTTTAGCGGGGTCTCTATCCACGGGTTAGTGTTATTCAGGAGATTAGTTAAGGCATTGTTCCCTATTATCGCCTGTAGGGGGATGTCACTTGTTATTTGGCATTCCATCTCCTTCCATTGTGCAGTGTAGACTGGGTTACATATCTCTACTAAAGTTTTAATTTGTGCGGCTTTAAAGTAGTCCCTGATATTTGGCAGTGCGAGCCCACCTTTGTCTTTGTTTAGCTGTAGGGTTCTATATCTGATTCTAGGTCTCTTACCCTGCCATATGAATCTTGAGATCCTTCTGTCCAGTTCCTGCCATGTTTTTTTGGGAGGTTCTACCGGTATTGTTTGGAAAAGGTATAGAAGACGTGGAAGTATATTCATTTTGACTGCTTCAATTCTTTGTGCGGTACCTAAGAATGGTATCATATTCCATCTTGCTAGGTCAGATTTTATTTTTGTCACCAGTGGATCATAGTTTAGTGTTATAATTTTGTCGAGTTGTTTCGGGATATTGACCCCCAGATATTTCATAGAATCCAACTCCCAGTTAGTTTTGAGTTCATTTAGTGAAAAATGATTTGGGTCATAGTTGAATGTTAAAACTTGGGTTTTATGCATGTTTAATTTGTACCCTGATAAATCTCCATAGTCTGAAAAAACTGAGATTAGTTCTGGTAGAGAAGTGTCTGGCTGCCCTAGGTATATTAAAATGTCATCAGCAAAGAGTGCTATTTTATGTTCTTTCTGACCAAGTGTAATACCTTGAATTTCTTGATTTTGTCTTGTCCATTGGCTCAGAGGTTCTATGAAGATTGCAAAGAGCAGTGGAGACAGGGGGCAGCCTTGACGACATCCTCTTTCCAGCTCAAAAGATGATGATAAATTACCGTTAATCCTTATTTTAGCTGTTGGTTTTTTATATAATGTCTGTATAGTTCTAATGAAGTTGTTATGAAAATTGAAACTGGATAAGATTTTATAGAGGAAAGACCAGTCAACCAAATCGAATGCTTTTTCAGCATCTAATCCCAATATGACTGCATTTAAGTTATATTTTTTTATATGATGAATTATGTGTAAAGTGCGTCGAATGTTGTCTTGTGTCTGTCTTTGTCTTATAAAACCTGTTTGGTCTAAGTGAATTAAGTCTGTCAGTATGTTTTCTAACCTTTTGGCAAGGATAGTGGTAAAAAGCTTATAGTCCTGATTTAATACACTGATTGGTCTGTAGTTGGAGCAATCTAGTTTATCCTTTTCAGGTTTAGGTATGACTGCAATGACCCCTTCTCTCCAGGAGGGGGGGATTTCCCCTGTGTGGAGGACATAGTTAAATGTTTTCAGGAGGAGAGGAGATAGTTGCTGTTTAAAGGTTTTGTACCATTCTGCTGTATAGCCATCTGCTCCTGGGGATTTGTTAGCTTTAAGTTTCATAATTGCTTTTTCCAATTCTTTAGGTTGTATTTCTGACAGTAGGGTTTTATTTTGTGATTCCGTAAGTTGGGGAAGGTTTAATGTGTTTAGGAATGTCTCGGATGCGTTTTTATGTTTTTTGTGGGAGTATAAGTTCTTGTAGTAATTCTCGAAGCTTTTAAGAATATCCTGAATTCTGAATTTTATTTCCTTTGATACTGGGTCTCTGATTTTGTAGATTGCTCTTTCCGTTTGTTGTTTCCTCAATTTATAGGCTAGTAATTTTGCCGATTTACTGCCTGCTTCATAGTGTTTTTGTTTCAGAAATGTAAGTTTCTTCTGGATTTCTATTGTGTAGATCTCATTTATTTGATTTTTAATTTCTTTGATCTTGAGCGAGCCATTAGAATGAGTGTTATCTTTGTGTTCTTTTTCTAGGTTCTTGAGCTCTGACTCTAGTGTGGTTAATTTTTCTTGTCTCAGTTTCTTTTGGGTTGCCAGTTTTGCAATAATTTTTCCCCTTATTACAGCTTTGCACGCATCCCACAGTATTAAAGGGGATACTTCTCCATTATCGTTTTCTTCCAAATATCTGAGAATATCTGATTCCAATTCATCTTTCAGTGGCCCTTTGAGGACACTTGAATTCAACCTCCAGGAAAATGTATTATTTGTGTATTTTTGGATGTTTAAATCCATATAGATCGGACTGTGGTCGGAGAGATCCATCAGTCCTATTTTACATGTTTTTACTCTTCCAATGTCTCTACTAAACATAAAAAAGTAATCAATCCTTGAGTAAGATGAATGTGGCGTTGAATAAAAAGTATAATCTTTTACATTGGGGTTGAATTCCCTCCATACATCACAGATTCCCATTTCTTTTAGTAGCATCCGAGTATTCCTATTTTGGGTGTTATTTTGATGTGAAGAATTACCTGTTGCATCCCAGTATGGATTCAGTCTTAGATTGAAGTCTCTACCACATATCACTAAACCTTGGGCTTTAGTTATCATTAGGTCGAATACATTTTTATAAAATTTCCATTTAGCCCCTGGTGGTGCATATATATTCAGCAGGGTGATATCTTCTCCCTCTAGCCGCCCAGTTACCAAACTGTACCTCCCTTCTTTATCTTTGTGTTCTGATTTTTTTTCAAATGTAATTTTGGTTGATATCAATGTCGCTACTCCCCTCCTCCTCCCTGATTTATATGAAGATGAAGAGATCATTTTAAACCCTTGTCTACTGAGTTTAGTGTGTTCCATGTCTGTTAGGTGGGTTTCTTGTAAAAATACTATTTCTGCTTTGTCTTTTTTCATTTTGCGTAGAATCTTGGATCTTTTAACTGGATTCAGGATCCCTTTCACATTATATGAGGCTATTTTGGTTACACCCTGTTTCTCCATTGTATTTTCTTATTTAGTATAACAGTGTGGTGGCCCTCTTTTTTGCTACTCAGAAACTGAAAGATCATTAAGAACATAAAAAACATTAAGTACATAATGAACGAAACTTTAAAACAAAAAACTGTCAAAAAAACTTCCTGAGCTGGGGTCTCTTTAAAGACCCTGTAAGAGCCCTGATGGAGTATGGGCTCTGAGGGAAATTCCTCAAACTCTGTTACGTGTTGAGGGCCCTCTCTTACCCCTGTAAGTTGTCCCATGTTTTTAACGTGAATTTCAGATCCCAATCCGAATTTGTAATGATTTTTTTTTTTTTTTATGCCTATACTCTATGAGCTTGTGTGCACCCTCCCACCCCCATCACAGCAAACATTCACTCTGATACAGTATTTGTTAGTGTGGGGAGAACATGTGGGTCATTGTTACATTTCTATTTTAACATGATTTTTTTTTTTCCCCTTTAAATTAAGAAGACATTTGTTTCTAATGCTAAAACTGCTCCATGAAAGGTTTTACCACATGCTGATTCTGCATCTTCTTTAATGTTTGTTACCTTGTAGGAGGGGGGATGGAAGTGCAGAGTGACTGTAGAGAGAAAGAAAAAAAAACAAAACCAAAAAGGTCGCTATTCCTTTCTGGTACTGGAAAGCTTATCTTTGTAGCTCTGGGGCTGGGTGCTCCCGCTGCTGGCCCATGGATTTTGAAGGTCTCTGAGTGGACCACGTTTGAGCTCTGATTTTCACGCTCAGATCCGCTGCGGGTTTAAACACCGTGACCGGGAGTCCTCTTCTTGCCATGTCAGATGTTGCTTCTTCCGCTGAATTGTAGAGACATGACTCTTCCCCGTAAAAGACCCTTAGCTTCGCTGGAAATGGCATCTGAAAGCGTAGATTCTTTTCCCGTAAAACCTTTTTGGCATCGTTATATTCCCGTCACTTTTTAAGAACTTCAGGGGCGTAATCGTGTTCCACGAAGACTTTTCTTTCTTGATGCATAAATCCTTTCTTCTGCCAAGCCCGTCTTACAACTTCTTGTTTTATTTTGAAGTCGGAGAATCTTACCAACACTGAACGTGGGGGCGCTTCCGGGGCTGGCTTTGCGGCTAATGTGCGATGTGCCTTTTCTATCTTCAAATCGGTGGTTTGTGGAATATCCAACTTCTCTCTCAATAAGGATTCCACGCATTCTGCCACTGTGTTGAAACCATCTTCAGCTCCTTCTTTCAGACCGTGAATTCTGATGTTGTCCCGTCTCTGTCTTCCTTCTTGGTCGGCTAGTTTAGCCTCCAGCCTTGATTGTTTTCTGTGTAAATCCAGCACAGAATCTTCAAGCACTTTTATTCTGTCTTCAGCTTCCAAGATTCGGTTTTCGGCCTGGTCCAATCTGCTGTTCGCCTTTTTTAGATCCTCTCTGAATTCAAGAAATTCGGCCCGAAATCGTCGTAATTCGTCAAATAGCGATTTCAAGCTAATCCTTTTGTTAGCTAGGCCCAGGCACTCGTCTTCTGAATGGAGGTCTTCTGGTTCCGATTCTGCGGCTGCTGTGCGTCCTGATCTGGGGAATGTCAGTTTCCTCTGCTTTTGGTTAGGCATGGTGTTATTGTCTTTTGAGTTTTAATCTTCCAAAAATCCGTTAGGTTTGATTTTGAGGAGGTTTTCCTTGGATTGAGTCTGGGAGTTTCACCGTTAGGTTGCTAAGGTTCCAGTTTTAAGTCTTTGTGAGCGCGGTTAGCAGCTACACGTAGTTGGTCAAAAAGATTATGTGACATAAGAGTGATGTCAGCGGTGGTGTCTAAAAGAGCATCCTGAAACATCACATCTTCAAAGGTCAGTGGAAGACAGAATTTTTGCGCCACCCCCCTCTCGTTTAAATCGCACAGAAATTGTGGAACCGGTGGTTCGACACGGCTTTGCGAAATGTTTTTAGAGGAGTGGTCTTTGGCTTGTGGTTGGGCTGCCATCACAGCACTGGACTGTGTTGGGTCCTTTGGTTCTTCTCTATTTGTTGGAAGGATTTTCTTTATGCTTTTCCTTCATGATTTAGAGTGTGTCTTCTGAGTTGGCATAGCTGCAATAGCTAGGATGTCAGCTGTTTAATCTTTTCTGTTGTTTTGAATCTTTGCTAGGAGATGTTTGTCAGCTTCTATAGCTTCCCTGTTGAGAGTAGGAGTTTCTTTCTTCTTCCAAGGTTTGTGATTGGTCTCTGCTTCTGAGCTTCTGTGATGAGGTGGAGGAGACCATTTGCTGCGGTTACGTGTGTCTTCGGATTGGAATCATCTTGACGGTCCATACCTTATTCTCGCGATCTATCTGGTGGACTTGGCCTACGACGGTAGTCGGGCTCTCGCAAAGTTGGTCTTGAGTGAGATCCAGAGGACCTAGTTTGTGTTTGACCTTGATGAGGTTGGTTGGGGAAACGTCTTGGACTTTTGCGTGATCGCGGTGTAGGAGATGGAGTAGGACGAGGGGCTCCTTCCAACTCCAGGGTGTCAGAAGTAGTGCTGATAGCTAGCACAGTGGCAGGCTCAGCATGCTTGTTGCGGCTTTGTTGCTGTTTTTGAAATGCATAATGTGCAAACTCTCTCAGCTGGCCTATTGAGCTTGACCTTGGGTTAACTGTAACTCCAAGGTAGTGACTCACAGTGGGATGAAGGTTCTGGATGGGTGTTAAAATTGTGGTCTTCTTCCATCCCTGGCATGTTTTGAGAGCCAAAATATGCGAGAAGGATTTGCTGGTAGTAGGCCTGTGGAGGCTCTGCATGACTTTGTTTCATGGCCAGGGATGCCGATAACCCTCACTGTAGGCAGTCGTTGGAGAATTCCTTTTCAATGGCTTTGCAGAGTTGGACATAGTCTGTCCTGATATCTGATGGCTGTCTATAAATTTTGACACTGACCTGTTAGATGTTAGTTTAATAAAATAGATGCGATCATTGACCATAGCATCAGGGTACTTACACAGGTAGTAGTCAATGTCTTGTAAATAGGCTCTGGTATCAGGTGAATCAGTAGGGCCTGGATCAGATTTCATAAGATTTTGCACGATCTTGTCAAGGTCGCGGTCTGAAGGGGCACACACACGCTTTCCATGTGATCGTCCATACTCAAAATGGGAATTGGGCGATGGAGCATGGTGGAAGTCCCAGTCTGAGGAGATGCGTTCTCCTTTCGGCTTACCCAACCTGTTTGCAGTTCATGGTCTTGCTTCTTTTAGTTGTCGGTATTCCTCCACTTCTTCTTTTAAATCTTTTAGATCTTGATGTGCTTCCTGTAAGAGCAGTTGACATTCCTTGTAGTCAGACTTCACATTTTCAAGTTGAACCTTCAACTCTTCTGAGTTCCTTCTTCGTGTCCTGAAGGGCCTCTTCAAGTTCACTGTTCTCTTGGTGAAGCAAGTCGTTGTCGTGAGCCAACCGTTGCTTTTCTGGTTTTGCCTGGTTCAAATCTCATAATGCGTTATCAAGTTGAGCTGGAGTATCATCGTTTTCATCTTGACATTGTTCCAGTTTCTTCCTTAGTGATTTGTTCTCTCCCTAGAGAGAGAGGGTTGTTGTTAATTCCTTAGCTCATTCTTGGCGCATAACACTTTAGCTTCAGCTACTTTTAATCTCACGACTAATGCTATCACAAACTTTCCCAAAGCACTGGGGAAATTCTTCCCTTTTGGTCGGTTTTCTGCATAATAGTCCAAAAGTTCTTCAGTGAGTTGCTTCAGATCTTCGGGCTGTGTTCTCTGGACCCATGTTGTGAAGCTAGATATAAAATCAGAAGTCCATTCTTCCAGTGTTGCTTGAAGGTCATCCAGTTCGATAAATCAGTTGGTTGTTTGTTGACCCGTCATGTTTTATTGTTTAACAGTTAGCTTAAAAATTAACTTGTTGATTATAGCTAAATTTGTTAGTCAAGGAATAACATTGATTGCTATTTTATAGTAGTGGTGTCATGATCTGGGGGCATGGTGGTGGTGGTGGGGTGCCCCGTCTCTAGTTTAGCTCAGTCTTCTCTGTTTCTTTGTGCATTTAGAGTTATGTTCGTGTGTCATTATGTTTTCCAGTTTGTGTTTTATTTTGACAGCATTGTGCAGCTTCCAGCTGTCAAACCGGTCAGAGCTGCACACCTGTTTGTCATTCTGTTATTTTCTCCACTCATGTGTCCACACCTGTTTCTAATTATGTTTGGCATATAGGGTACGGCAAACCTCTGGGAGGTTGTCGTGTCCTTCTTCCTTGTGCACCCATCCTCAGGAGCGCCAGTGACATCCTGAGTGTTTTTGGGTCCTGCTGCTGAGGTGAGTGGTGGGCTCCATCTAGGTATTCATCGCTATTTCCAGCTGTTCCGGCTGTCTTTGGGTGTGCTCCAGCTGGATTCTGCCACCCTTTGCTCGGCGATTCTGGCTTCATGTTTCCCTGGACGTTGAGCCCCGCTTGCCTCCAGCATTTTTTCATGTTAACATTCTTGCTTATCTGTGCCATTGGCTTTACAAGTGGTAGTTATAAGTTCTTTTTAGAACTTGTTCCAACTTAAAAGCTTGAAAGAAGGGACATAGATTTTTGGAATTATAGTAGAAATATGATGTGTTAATTTGTTTGTTTGTTGAAACTGTATTTTGCTTTGTAGTTTAAAATTTGTGTGGATTGACTTCTTTACTTAAATTTTCAAAGCCTGGTATTGGAATTGTCATCAATAACTAGCTTTGGAATGTTGTTGAATGTCACTTTAAAATGAGGATTCTATTGACAAAAGGGAACAACAAAAACAGAAAAGGTTAAATGCTTTACAGATTTAAAATTATAAGTTTTGACTTTCTTTTAAAGGTTGACTTTTGTTTTTTATTGTTAAATCATATTTTCATTTGAAGCTTTAAATGTTTTAATATTTACAAATTAGCAAACACAAGTGAGTTGGTTTTTGTGTATTGCCACCAAGGATTTCTTAGGCTTAAAGCTAATGGTGATTTACTTGATTATTATCTATAGTTTTTATCACTCTGTATACTAGTACATACCCGTCCATGCCCGTAGAAACCAAGTATAAGCAAGTATTTCTGCATGCCCGTTGCTGAAGGGTCTTCTGTCTCAGACGGCTGTGTTGTTCACAGTCATGCCTGCGGTATACTGCTCGAACCTGAGGTGTTTCATCTTCACGGCATCTTTTCTGATGTGCAGCAGTTCTCCTCACTGTATTGCTCTCCATCTGATGGGTCTTCTTCTTTGTTCAGACCACTGGTTGAGGGATAGGTGCGTGGTAATTTCAGTTTGTGGACAGGATCATGAAAATAGATATGAGCAATGAGCAAAAAGTGGCTTTCAACCCTGTCCAGGAAGACCCGTCGTGACTTTGGCCCTGCTTGTTACTTCTTCTCCTGCCTGTTACTGTTCTGTGTTATGTTGACTAGTACATACCCATGCATACCCGTCCATGTCCGTAGAAACCAAGTATAAGCAAGTATTTCTGCATGCCCATTGCTAAAGGGTCTCCTCCTGTCTCAGATGGCTGTGTTGTTCACAGTCATGCCTGCGGCGTACTGCTCAAACCTGAGGTGTTTCATCTTCACGGCATCTTTTCTGATGTGCAGCAGTTCTCCCCACTGTATTGCTCTCCATCTGGTGGGTCTTCTTCTTCGTTCAGACCACTGGTTGAGGGATAGGTGCATTGTAATTCTAGTTCATGGACAGGATCATGAAACTAAATCTGAGCAAAAAGTGGCTTTCGACCCTGTTCAGGAAGAACCGTGCATGCTCGTCGAACCCCAGAAACTGGAGCACCCGGAGAAAAATCAGGACTTTGCTTGGCATTTTACACATTTGTAGTGTAGACTGCTATTGTTCATAGGTACTGCTTTGAATGGGTGTGGTTTAAAGTAGTGTGTCCTATTCTTAATCGGGTGACACACTGACACACTGACAGAGATTTCTTGAATTTATAGAGTGCCTTCTGCCTTACTAAGTGAGATTTCCAGATTTACTGCTTTGAATGGGTGTGGTTTAAAGTAGTGTGTCCTATTCGGTCTCAGCTTCTCATGCCAGCAACATACTGCTCGAACCTCAGGTGTTTCATCTTCATGGCATCTTTTGTGACGTGCAACACAGTCATGCCTGGGAGGTACTGCTCGAACCTCAGCTGTGTCATCTTCACAGGTTCTTTCCTGATGTGCTGGAACCTCAGGCGTTTCATCTTCATGGTATCTTTTCTGATGTGCAACAGTCATGGCTGGGAGGTACTGCTCGAACATCAGCTGTGTGATCTTCATGGGATCTTTCCTGACATGCAGCAGTTCTCACTCTATTGCTCTACATTTATGTAGCGTCTGGTTTGAATTAGTGTGTCATGCTCTGGCCCTCACGAGCCAGCATAAGACGCACACAACGTCACCAGTGAGTTTTTCAGTGAGTTTTATTACGGTGAAAAGGTGTTTACACAAGCTGCTGAGATAATGACAGAGTCTTTGCAGAACAGGAAGCATAGGGCTATACAGCACACTACAGGTCCAAGGCAGGAGACAGTCACACGCAGACAGGCTTGGTAATAATAGCACTCGGGCTGCTAAAGCAGGGACTTACAGCACAAATAACACCGGAGGGAATAAGGCTAATACAGCTCACTTACTGGTGCCGGTGAAAGACGGTCAAGCCCTTAGGCAGCTGAGGTGTGAACATAGTCCAGGCATCCGTGACGATGGGTGAACAGAATAGCGGTCAGGTTAGTGACCAGATGCGATCAGACACTGCTGCGTCTTAACAACGCCAGCACTCAGCTTAAATAAACCAGGTACTAATGACAGATGACACACAGCTGACCGACCGTTGACAAGTGGAAGCCCCACCGAGCACTTTCACAATAAGAGCCCGGAGAGGCCAGAATACCGCCCGCAGCTGTCAAGGCCGGCAGCGAGACATAACTTTAACCCGAGCGCGATCAGAACCGACGCTCGGGTCATAACAGTACCCTCCCTCCACGGGCGGACTCCGAACGCCCCAAGGAACCACCCTGCCCCCCCCCCCCCGCCCCCCCAGGGTGGGAGGTAGGGGGACAGGTACGGAGGGAGAGAACCAACCAAAAAACAAGACAAAGACCAAAACAAGAAATACATACAAACACATGACTCAGGTAAAAAAAACAAAAAAAAAACAACCCAAGAACAAGACAAAGACCAGACAAGAAAACCATACAAGAAATACATGACTCTGGGGGAAAAAAAAACAAAGAAAAGAAAATACATGACTGAACAAGGCTATGACAAGACTGAGACTCACAAGGAAAAAAAAACAAAAAAACAAGAGACAATCAAAAAAAAATGCTCTAACTTGACTATGACAAAGATTTACAAGGTAACAAGAGGCAAACACAAATTGCTCAAACTTGACAAAAACAATGACGTACAAGGAAACAAGAGGTAATCAAAAACTGCTCGGACTTAACTAAGACTATGATGTACAAGGAAACAAGAGGCAATCTAAAATTGCTCAGACCTGACTTTGGCTACAACAAAAAAAAACAAGAGGCAATCTAAAATTGCTCAGACCTGACTAAGACTATGACTTTGGAAACAAGAGGCAATCTAAAATTGCTCAGACCTGACTAAGACTATGACTTACAAAGAAACCCGAGGCAATTAAAAAAATTGCTCGAACTTGACCTGACTAAGACTAAGATTTGATAAACAACAAAAAATTGCTAGACATACAAGAACATGATTTGGCACCATATGGGCCCACAGAAAATCCCACAGTACATGAACAGTCAGGTGGCCTGCCCCAGTCCCATGCCCCCAGGAATACGTCCTCTGGTGGCCGAACCAGGTCACCCCGTAACACCCACAGTTTATTGGGTGGCCAACCCAAGACGCCGAATGCTCCAAGCAGTTCCTCGGGTGGCCGACCCGCATCCCACAACCAACAGGACCGTGGAGGGATTGCATGCAGCCGCTCACCTGAAAATAACAAAACAGGAGAGCGCCGATCTGCCAAACAAAACCTACTAATGGCCCCCAGCTGGTGGCTCCTGAGAGGGGAACAACCAAAACCTTGGGCCCCCTCGAATCCTGATTGGGTCACAGCCGCACCTGCGCTGGACCCCCACTGGATCTCGTCGGACCCCGATTGGGTCAGGACGGGCCCAAATTGGGTCACCGCTACACCCACATTGGACCCCGACTGGGTCACCTCGCCCCATGCGTCGGACCCCGACTGGGTCAGGACGGGACCCGATTGGGTCACCGCTGCACCCACATTGGACCCCGACTGGGTCACCTCGGCCCATGCGTCGGACCCCGACTGGGCCAGGACGGGCCCAGATTGGGTCACCGCTGCACTCACGTTGGACCCCGACTGGGTCTCCTCGGACCACGCGTCGGACCCCGACCGGGTCACCTCGGCCCAAACGTTGGACCCCGACCGGGTCTCCTCGGCCCACACGTCGGACCCCGACCGGTTCAGGACTGCTCCGGCGATGACCTCCATCTCCGAACCTGGAACCCCCGGTCCCGTGACCTTGACTGGCTCCGGACCGGTAACGCTGTGGAGGTGCTCAGAACACAAGGGAGAACCGGGATCAGTTCCACCGGCAGCGCCAGAGCCCAGCGAGACGAGCTCGGGTGCAGCGGCCGGCTGCCCCTCACTCGCCTCCCCATGAGGCAGGCAAAAATGCTCTAATACACCATACAGGAAAACAAGAAAGAGCACTTGCCTGCACTCGGGCTCTGGAGCCGTCCAGGACTTCGCCGATCCAGGTTCAGGAAGACGCTCGTCGTCGGGCTCCCACTCGGCTGCGTCGGGTTCCACAGCCGGCCTGATGGTCTCCGCAGCTGGATCCTCACGCGCTGGCGTCCACGCCAATAACCCGCATGGCGTGGAGGGAGAGGACCCTGGACCTGCTGACTCGGGCTGCATCCCTGAGGAACTCTGGGGACGCTCTCTCGTCGGCTCTGGCTCCTCACTGCAGTCCGTTCTCCTCCTCTGTCCAAAACAAGGCTGCAAGACCGGGATATCTCCCAGAGCTGCAGGCCTCCCCCTCGTTCGACGGCGTGGGACTGACGCCGAGGACCGCTCCACAGGAGGAGACACAGAGGCAGCAGGTTTAATATACATGGCTACAGCTGGGGAAAGAAACTCAGGGAGCTGCGAACCCTGAGCTTCACCCCCAGGAGTCAGACAAGACAGATCACCATTATTACTAGGAAAGTGAACTTGGACTTGCCTGTCTCCCGGGGGGAGGATGTTATCAGCTGTAGCGGACGTTGCTCCTTCCCTCGCTCGCTGGATGCTGAAGGATCCAAGAACGGAGCCCACCGGCGCAGGACTCAGCTCACTCACAGCAGCTGGCTGGTTGAGGGGGTCATCCCGGCGGCCCGGAACTGGATCCGGAGCTGGAGCTTGCCGAAAATGCGCCCGGCCGTGACGCCGACGCCTTCACCGGCCCCCAGATGGTGCGAACTCCCGAAATGGATCCCTAGGCGAAGAGCAGGAGTGCCTCTTCACCTGCTCCATGCCGCGTTCCTCCTCCATCATCAGGAATAATTCGCGTTGTGCGGCGATGTCCTCCCTCCTCGCGTCGACTTCCGGGTGGTTGGCGTAGCGGGGAGAGAGATTACAGAGTACATCTTTGGCGGCGTCCAGGTACCAATGTATGCCGTGGTCGTAGTCCAACATGGAAGCGGAGATGAGTAGCTCATCCACGGCTTCCAAAACACACGTCAGCACGTGACTCTGCGGTGACGGCATTCCTCACATACACAGGTCCCAGACAGGGACAAACAACGTCCAAAACTCAAACTCACTGGTGAAAAGCGTCTCAAAATGGCGTCACCGTAAACGCTGTTTGCGCAGCAGTGTACTGTCATGCTCTGGCCCTTACGAGCCAGCATAAGACGCACACAACGTCACCAGTGAGTTTTTCAGTGAGTTTTATTACGGTGAAAAGGTGTTTACACAAGCTGCTGAGATAATGACAGAGTCTTTGCAGAACAGGAAGCATAGGGCTATACAGCACACTACAGGTCCAAGGCAGGAGACAGTCACACACAGACAGGCTTGGTAATAATAGCACTCAGGCTGCTAAAGCAGGGACTTACAGCACAAATAACACCGGAGGGAATAAGGCTAATACAGCTCACTTACTGGTGCCGGTGAAAGACGGTCAAGCCCTTAGGCAGCCGAGGTGTGAACATAGTCCAGGCATCCGTGACGATGGGTGAACAGAATAGTGGTCAGGTTAGTGACCAGATACGATCAGACACTGCTGTGTCTTAACGACGCCAGCACTCAGCTTAAATAAACCAGGTACTAATGACAGATGACACACAGCTGACCGACCATTGACAAGCGGAAGCCCCACCGAGCACTTTCACAATAAGAGCCCGGAGAGGCCAGAATACCGCCCGCAGCTGTCAAGGCCGGCAGCGAGACATAACTTTAACCCGAGCGCGATCAGAACCGACGCTCGGGTCATAACATAGTGTGTCCTATTCTTAATTGGGTGATGAGTATCTCTTCTTTCCTGTTTCTAGCAACTCCCATTCCACAGTTTACGTGCTTTTGAATTGCAAGTGCTGTGTCCTATGAGGACGACGTCACAAAGCTATGAGGAAATCGTCAAAAAGCTACGAGGGAAATGTTACAGAGCGATATGATAAGAGGAAAGCATCACAAAGCTAAGAGGAAAACGTAATAAAGCTATGAGGAAAACATCACAAAGCTATGGGGAAAATGTCACAAAAGCTATGAGGAAAACAATCAAGTCAGTGGTGGTAATGCACCTTTGAGCTGGTTGACAACTGCCTATCAAATCTAACAGAAGAACTTTTTAAGCAGACTTGCTGGATCCCAAAGACGGCCGCAGCTCGGACACAGTCCAAGGATGGCTAATTTTTTTCACACATAAGGAGTTGTTCAGAACTCCTTATACAAAGATATAGAGTGATGATAATCAAGTCAGTGGCGGTAATGCACCTTTAAGCTGGTTGCCAACTGCCAATCAGATCTAAAAGAAGAAGAAGTAGTAATCGGGTGATGAGTATCTCTTCTTTGGTGAATGATGGTGTATATATCATAAAGACATCAAGGCAGGCATTGTGAGTGATGGTCTATATGACATCATAAAGACATCAAGGCAGGCATCCTAGGACACTACATCATAGGTAGCCAGGCGTAAAATCCATCAAGGCAGGCATCGTGAGTGATGGTCTATATGACATCATAAAGACATCAAGGCAGGCATCATAGGACACTACATCATAGGTCGCCAGTCCTATTGTCTATGATGGCATCGCCTACATGACGACATCGTGAGTCCTATGTAGCCTGAGATCATAGGAGCATCATAGGACCTCATGCAGACATCATAGGCCATCCTATGATGTCCTATGATCGTGACGCACAGACATATTCACCTTGTCAGTTTTGAGCCATATGACATCATAAAGACATTAGGCATCGTGATAGTCTATATGACAGGATTGCGAGTCCTATGTTGCCTGCTATCATTGGATCATCATAGGACATCATGCAGACGTCATAAGGCGTATGATGTGCTATATCTATATCATGTGCTCTATGTGCCGTCAAATATACATCATCGGATCATTATAGGACATCATGCAGACGTCATAGGGCATTGTATGATATGCTATGTCTATATCATGTGCTCTGTCTATGTGCCGTCAAATAGACATCGTATCTTTTTGACGGCATCGCGAGTCCTCACAGGGCGTTGTATGATGCGCTATGTCTATATCATATGCTCTGTCTATGTGCTGTCATATAGACATATTTATGATGGCATTGCGATTCCTATGATGCCTGAGATCATAGGATAATCATAGGACATCAGGCAGACATCATAGGCCTATCATGTGCTCTGTTTACGTGCCGTCATATAGACATATCTTTATGATGCCATCGCGAGTCCTCATAGGGTGTTGTATGATGTGCTGTCTATACCATGTGCTCTATGTGCCGTCATATAGACATTATCTTTATGACGGCATTGCAAGTCCTATGATGCCTGAGATCATAGGATTATCATAAGACATCAGGCAGACATCATAGGCCGTCCTATGATGCCCTATAAATGTGACACACACACACACACACACACACACACACACACACACACACACAGAGGTTCTGTGTATTTACCTCCGCCAGGAGGTTATGTTTTTGCCGGGGTTTGTCTGTCTGTTTGTCTGTCTGTCTGTCTGTCTGTTTGTCTGTTGGTTAGCAAGATAACTCAAAAAGTTTTGGACAGATTTCGATGAAACTTTCAGGCATTGTTGGAAATGATACAAGGAAGAACTGATTAAATTTTGGGGATGATCCGGATCACCGTCTGGATACAGGAATTTTTTTAAAGGATTCTTTATTGTAACAATAATAGGTATCATGATCATCATCGTAAATACAATAATAGGTATCATCATCATCGTGATGATCATCGTGATGATGATATGATGACTATGATGATGATGATGATGATGATGATGATGATACCTATGATGCAAGAGCACCATAGGTATCATCGGAGAGCGCAGTGCTTTTCTAGTTATAGATAGATATAACCTCCTTGGCAGAAATAAAAGAGATACAGCAATAATGCTTCTTTCTGAACTCTCATCATTTTAGATGAAAAAAAAAAATCACTGTCGCTCCTTGTCCTTTCAAAAACTTTTTTTTTTACACTCTCGCAATTATCTGGCCAGTAATAGTTGTTAATACTGTCTGCTTTATCCCATGTATGATTATAGAGAGGCCTAAAGACTGTTTGGTTACCAGTCATCCCCTCTAGAGGTCAGACGTGTTTCAAAAGGAATACAATTTACTCCATCACTCAAGGTTTCACCTAACACATTTGAACTTCACATTCTTCCTCACATGCTCTAAATGATGAATCATTTTAGCTTTGCAATGTAAGACCAATTCTGAAAGCAAACAAAAACAGAAACAGGTAATGTTTTGCCAAGATATTCAAGTATAGAATAAATATCTTATCCCCCGGAGTGACATCTGAACAATACTCTATTTTATTCTGTCCAAACAATACGCAGAAAACAGTTAAAATTCATTCAGTGTTTATGCATTTTAGTTTGTGGTATATAGCTATAGAAGTGTGTGTCCAGAATCTTTTTATCACTCTTAAGTTTTCATGCACAGTAACACCTTCAGCAGACTGCTAATCTGTAGTTGTGATCTGCCACTATGGGTTTCCTGTAAAGCCCATCTGATCAGACTGATGTTAGAGTCATCCTCCACTCTGTACATCAGTGAATAATTACCTCCGCCAGGCCGAAAAGGCCAGGAGGAGGTTATGTTTTTGCCGGGGTTTGTGTGTTTGTCTGTCTGTCTGTCTGTCTGTCTGTTTGTCTGTTGGTTAACAAGATAACTCAAAAAGTCTTGGACGGATTTGCATGAAACTTTCAGGCGTTGTTGGAAATGGTACAAGGAAGAACTGATTAAATTTTGGGGGTGATCCGGTTCACCGTCTGGATACAGGAATTTTTTTCAAGCATTTTTCAACACTGTGACATAGGGCCATTTTCAACATGTGCGCAGGCGCAATGGAGGGCGCTGGTCGTCGTGTCTGCAACACAAACTCTGTGTTCTTCAACGTTTTAGGCACAAAAGCACGCGGAAAACACTGCTGGCCTGGGCCCGCCAGCGTGCTTGTGTTTGCGCGCAACTGCAAAACCTTACACGGGCAGCTGTCCGCCGACGGATTCTTTGGCAGAAATTCCCCGGCCAGCCATAGGCGCTGCGCATTTGGCAGAAATTCCCCGGCCAGCCATAGGACCTGCGCATTTGGCAGAAATTCACCGGCCAGCCATAGGTGCTGCGCATTTGGCAGAAATTCACCGGCCAGCCATACGCGCTGCGCAATAACGACCTCTCTGCCGGCGAAGCTTCTAAATTCTCGTTTGCCGCGGAGCGAAACCCCAAAATAATATAATATAAAACCCACGGCAACCTGCCTACCCAATTTGCATCCGTCAGTGGAGGAGATGGACGCAACAGCAACACTTCAGTTTATTACCTCCGCCAAGGAGGCAATGCTTTTACTACTGAACCACTAATCCTATCACTATCAGATTGATTGTCATTGATTAATTGGGTGTTTATTGCACTGTCCCTGTCAAATAAACAAATAATCATTGTGAATCCAATTGCTAGTCATATGTTTACATGCTCAAGGAATCTGAAAACGTACACACAAACACTGTATGGGGGGAATTGTGGCGCTTGGCGGAGGTCTGCGCTCTCCGAGTGCTTTTCTAGTTTTCTTTGTCATTCTGTGGTTTGTTTTCTGATGCTGTTAACTGTTCTCAGAACTAACATGTAACACGTAACCAGTACCACTAAATGTAGGTCATATGTGCTGTTAAGACAGATCAGAATTTATTGACTGGTATTTTACATTAATTACCTCCGCCAGGCCGAAAGGGCCAGGAGGAGGTTATGTTTTTGCCGGAGTTTGTGTGTTTGTCTGTCTGTCTGTCTGACTGTCTGTCTGTCTGTTTGTCTGTTGGTTAGCAAGATAACTCAAAAAGTCTTGGACGGATTTCCATGAAACTTTCAGGCGTTGTTGGAAATGGTACAAGGAAGAACTGATTAAATTTTGGGGGTGATCCGGTTCACCGTCTGGATACAGGAATTTTTTAAAGCATTTTTCAACACTGTGACATACAGCCATTTTCAACATGTGCGCAGGCGCAATAGAGGGCGCTGGTCGTCGTGTCTGATGAACACAAACTCCGCCTTCTTCAAAGTTTTAGGCACAAAAGCACACAGAAAACAGGGCTCGCCAGAGTGCCTGTGTATGCACTACGCTGCAAAAGCTGACACGGGCAGCTGTCCGGCGCCGGATTATTTGGCAGAAATTCCCCGGCCAGCCATGGGGGCTGCGCAAAAACCAGCTCTCTGCCGGGGGAGGCTTCCAAATCCTCTTTTTTCCACGGACCGCAAACCCAATAAAACCCACGGCAACCATTATCGCACCTTCTTTTGTCCTGCGGCTCCGCAACAGAGAGGAATCCCGGCGCCAGTAATGCTGTGCCTGATATGTGTCACTCTAATGCTAAAAGTGATGGCAGAAATTCCCCGGCCAGCCATAGGAGCTGCGCATTTGGCAGAAATTCCCCGGCCAGCCATAGGCGCTGCGCATTTGGCAGAAATTCCCCGGCCAGCCATAGGAGCTGCGCATTTGGCAGAAATTCACCGGCCAGCCATAGGCGCTGCGCATTTGGCAGAAATTCCCCGGCCAGCTATAGGAGCTGCGCATTTGGCAGAAATTCACCGGCCAGCCATACGCGCTGCGCAATAACGAGCTCTCTGCCGGCGAAGCTTCTAAATTCTCGTTTGCCGCGGAGCGAAACCCCAACATAATATAATATAAAACCCACGGCAACCTGTCTACCCAATTTGCATCCGTCAGTGGAGGAGATGGACACAAGAGCAACACTTCAGTTTATTACCTCCGCCAAGGAGGCAATGCTTTTACTACTGAACCACTAATCCTATCACTATCAGATTGATTGTCATTGATTAATTGTGTGTTTATTGCACTGTCCCTGTCAAATAAACAAATAATCATTGTGAATCCAATTGCTAGTCATATGTTTACATGCTCAAGGAATCTGAAAACGTACACACAAACACTGTATGGGGGGAATTGTGGCGCTTAGCGGAGGTCTGCGCTCTCCGAGTGCTTTTCTAGTTTGATTTGTTATCAAAGATACTTTTTTTTAATTATCATGCGGTCCAGAAACTAATATGATGACTAAATTTGCCCAAGCTCATTTTATGATGATTTTGTGCACAGAATAGAATGAAGGTAGGGAAAATAACCCGATCTCACTCAAAAACTTAACCTTCTGAGTTTGAGATTTTGTGTGCCCCTGTTGGCAGAGCGCGGTACTGTGCCTGTCATCTCATTCTGATATGATCGGCTCCATTGAGGATTTGTACTGATTTGTACTGATCTGCCAGTTTCAGAAGGTGGCAGACATCTGTTTGAGGACTCAATGGATGACACGTAATACACCAAAGAAGAAGAACTCCTCAATTCCTATTCCTGTTTTTAGCATTTTAGCCCAGAAAGCTAATATGACTGCCATCCGTCATCATGCACTATCACTCAGTCGGCTTTGTATGCGGAACGTAGCCGCGGGATACAAGCAAAATTTATGTGGGATAATCATAAGACTTTGTAGATGTGGTAGAGAGTATAAATGACCAATAGAACGCAAAGTAACGACCACGATGGGTGAAAACGCAATGACCACGGCAGCAAGCAAGTCCCCTTAGCCGCTGGTAAGTGAGGAATTTCTGTGTTTCTTTTAATATTGTACTGATTTCTTGTTCATATACTTTGAAGATAAAACGATGAGGTACCTCTGTACAAAAAACGGTGTCAAAAGACTGAAACATTCTTTGTGTAAATACGTCCAAAGCCCAGTTTTGACTGAGCTATGGAATTTAAAGAGGTGCCATGACATTATGCAAATTAGATGCGTAAATTTATTCTTATCTGAAACTTTGGATCATATTTTTCATCTTTCTAATTGACAGTAAGCCATTATCTCTTACCACTTTCAAGATATAGCTTTGGAAATCTGAACTATTTTACTGACAAAAAATCTTTACCACTCTTGACCACTAGGGGTTATGTCACAATTTGGCGACAGACACACTCAGAGAGTTAACTAATGAACATTTTCCACCCCTCAAAAACGTGCATTTGTACTTAAAATAATAATAATAATAAAAAAAAAGTACGTGGATACATTTACAAACAGACTCCATGCCTTCACTCAGTGTGCATACACAAATGCACACAAGAAAAAAAAAAGCACTGTCCTCACCACACAAGAACAGAACAACACCTGATTTAGGCAGTTTTCCAATACTCATTTGGTAGGCGGGCTAGGGATGGTGGACGGTTACTTACTTGCGGTCTGTGAGTGACTTTTTTTTTTCTTCATTTGTTTTTCACTCCACTAATGATTAAAGTTAGGTTTAGGCTTCACCTCCTGTAGTGGTTGGGGTTAGGAAAAATGTTTTGGTGAGTTGTCACCTCTAATGGTTACAGAGAATGAAAGAGAAACAAAGAGAAAGTGGCAGACAAACTTAGGGTGCCAGGAGACACGTTTCTTAACTCTATAAATGCCACATATCCACTGCACGTAAAAAGTGTTTTTTCTGTGTCTATGCATGTTTTCCCAGAGTAAAAAAAACATGCAAAAAAACCATGCAAAAACATGCAATTTTATGTTTTTTTTTTGTGTGTGTGTGTGAAACTGGGCTGAAATGCTAAAAGCTGAAACATTTCAAATGTAATCCATAGCCCAACACCTAAAAGCTTCAAAATTAGCTGACACCTAAGAAAAAGATTGTTGTCACAGTAAAGAGTGATGTTCCCAAGTTATGCTGTCTACAATTATACAATTATGACTGCAGAAGAAAACTCAATAACTAGAATAACTCCATTACCAGAATACAAGGATTACAAGATTGCTGTTATTCAACAAAACATAATTAAAATAAAAATAAATTCATTAAAATTTCAAATTAAAAATATGGCCACAAGTGGGCGATGATCGGATTCCAAGCAGATGCAGACTCCAAGGTCTTGTTTAGTAACACCATTTAAAATCTAAGAGTAGTATCTCACTTGGCTGCGACAGCTTGCGACTAGTTGGAGAATGGCATTTGTGCGGGAGTTTCCAGTATCTCTCCAGATGTCTGCAGAGGTTTGCAATTTCCTCTTGGGAGTCGTAGGGCCTCATTCTCCTGGCACAGGAGTTTTGAACATGTCCAAAAAATTTGTGGGACAGCTTTCTCTCAAAATAGTCACAGAGTTGTCACAGGGTCATCTAGAACCCTTAATTTAGTTTCTGGAAGAAGGACACATCAAAAGAAGAAGAAGAGGTGGAGCCGTGCTTTACAGTGGTAGGACACAGGAGGCTTGCTGAAGAAAACGGCATTTCAATGACAGCGATATAAGATGGTGACGAGAGGCAGGAACTCTGAACCGGAGTGGCACAACTAGGTTATGAATGGAGAGATGGCCGAGCGGGTAGCAGAAGGTGATAAAGCTGGGAGTTATCTAGGAGGAATAGAGGTAGGAAGCGGGAAAGAGGAAGTTTGGAATTCGGTGGAGTCTAAAAGAGGCAAATGTAAACGTAAGGAAATTCAATCAAGAGTGTTATCAAGTGCTGATGAATCAGAAGATGATCAATCCCGGAATGAGCAGAAGGAGTGTAAAGTAATCATTAAACTTACTCAGGAAGGGACATCATTTCGTGAGTGGAACCCAATTAAGCTCACAAATGCAATTAATAAGTTACTTGGAGAAGTTTTAAATGCAAGAGTTCTTTGTAGTGGTGCGTTCCTAGTTACATGTAAAGATAGTGTTCAACAAGGAAAAGCAGTCAGAGTCAATAAGATGGAGGGGAAAAATGTGCAGTGTTCAGTATTGGAAGGAAATAAGGCAATGAGAGGAGTGATATCGGGCATTTCAACGGCTATCTCAAACGATGAAATAATGAAAAACTTAACTGGAGCAAAAGTGACAGAGGTACAAAGATTGAAAACTAATACAAATGGTGAAAAATGTGATAGTCTGTCAGTAATGTTAAAATTTGATGAAACAAGACTGCCAAGTAAGGTGTATATTGGCTACATGGGCTATGAAGTCAGACTTTACGTTCCTCCTCCACTCAGATGTTTCAAATGTCAAAAGTTTGGTCATGTAGCAGCGATATGCAAAGGTAGACAACGATATGCCAGATGCCCCGGTGAACATGAATATGGCAAGTTTGAAAGAGGTGCCAAATTAAAGTGCTGTAACTGTGGTGATAAACATAGCTCTGCATATTGAGGTTGTGAAGCCAGCAAAAGAGCAGCAGAAATTCAGCAGGTAAAAGTCTTCCAGTGATTAACATATGCAGAAGCTGCGAAAAAGGTGCAAGCTAAAAAAGTGGGAGTGGACTCTAACAGAGAAAATGTGCAGGCTTGCAGTGCATACAGTAGAATTAAGGAAGATACTCTGCTTTTGAAGGAAAATAATTTTGTCTTATTTGTGGTAGATGTGATAAACTGCACTGCACAGATTTCCAAGAAAACAGAAAAAATCAAAATCATTGTGAAAGCAGCAGAAAAATATCTTGGCATTAAGGGGCTACATTGGAAAGCAGTTTAGGACTTGTTAAGATAAGATAAGATAAGATAAGCCTTTATTAGTCCCACAATGGGGAAATTCCAGGATTGCAACAGCACAGGGATAGTAACACTCAGAGCAACAATCAGAAGGCAAGAGAAAAAAACAAGAGCAGCAAGTATATATACGTATATATATATATATATATATATATATATATATATATATATATATATATATATATATATATATATATACACATACAGTATATATATATATATATATATATATATATATATATATATATAGACACAGTGTGGAGCATTGTAGCTAGATGGGATAGATATATAAATATATAAACACAGTGCGGAGCATTGTAGCTGTTAAGTGGGGGATCTCTAAGTTCACAGACATCATGGGCTAGTGGGCCATAATGGTAATTACAGTTATGCAATGGAATTCCAGGAATTTAATATCAAATGTGCAAGAATTCAAAAAGTTTATATCTGATATGCAAGACAAACCCCAGGTAATTTGTATACAGGAAACATGGCTAAAACCTCAGTTGGATTTTGTCATTCAAGGATACACATCTATAAGGAATGACAGGGAAACTGGTAGAGGAGAGGGTGTAGCAACTTTTGTGCATAATGCAACAAATTATAAAATAATGGACATAGGGAAAGAACATGAATCAATAATGGTAAAAAAATATGGGCAGTAAAAGACGAAATAACAATTATTAATTACTATAATCCATGTAACAGATTGACAGTTGACACTTTGAACACTGTTAATTGACAAGCACAGGGTAAGGTGGTTTGGTGTGGGGATTTAATGCACATAACACGCTGTGGGGTAGCAGGAATATAGATATAAATGGCACAGTAATTGAGGATGTTTTAGAGGACAGGGACTTAATATGCATGAATGATGGGAAAGGTTCTAGATTTAACAGTAATCTAGTCTCAGAAAGTGTGTTAGACCTAACTTTGGTTTCAAATGTAATTGCAGGAATCACATCTTGGGAGGTATTAAGTCGGTCAGCTAATGGGAGTGATCATTACCCAGTAAGAGTTAAAATTGGTCTAGAAGCAGGAGAAGAAGGGATGCAGTCTGGCACAAGATGGAAATTGGATAAGGCAGATTGGGATAAATTTAAATATCTGTGTAAGGCTAGATGTGAGCAGTTAAATAGTGAACATTATTGATGGGAAGAAATTTAGTAAAAGTGTCAGTGCGATTATAATAGAGTCTGCAAATCAAACAATACCAAAAAGTACAGGTTACAGACAATGAAAGAATATTCCTTGGTGGGGTGATAACTGTAATAAAGCTATTAAAAACAGAAATAGGGCATTCAGAAAAGTGATAAAGCGTTATATTTTGGAAGCAGCAATTGAGTACAAACAGTGTCAGGTAATCGTCAGAAAAACAATTAAAACAGCTAAGTGTTTATTTTGGAGACAGTATTGTAATGCTATAGGAAGAGAAACACAGCTATCAGATATTTGGGGAATGATTAAGAAAATGAGTGATATTAGAAGGGAGTACAAAATACCAGTGCTAGACAGCGATGGGGAAATAGCTATTACTAATATAGACAAAGCAAAACTTTTGGCACAAACTTTAGTGCAGATTCATAGTTCAGAAAATCTACCAAACACAATTAGACAAAGCAGGGAAAGCACTTTATCCAAACAACCACATGTAAACATGAGGAAGAATACTTCAAGGGACACGATAGATTTGTCATTCACTCTGTCGGAATTGAAAAGGGCTATTCTGAAATCAAAGCAGTCTTCACCATTGAACAATGGCGTATGACTGGCGTTATGACTGGCGCCTAGCAGCTGCCCCGGCCTTGGATGCGCTCTGCAGAGCGTGCCCAAATGCCAAGTCACGTTTCGTTACCTTGTATTCATACATGTGTAATGACAATAAAGTTGAATCTCATCTCATCTCATATTATAGGATGTTGTTGCACATGGAGGAGAGTGCACTTCAAACAATATTAAAGCTATTTAATAAAGTTTGGGAAACTGGGAAGATTCCAAGGGCATGGAAACAATCAGTTATAGTACCAGTCTTAAAGCCAGGGAAAGATTCCTCAGATCCCAAAAATTATAGGCCGATAACTCTTACCTCACAGTTAGAGAAAACAGTGGAATGAATGGTGACTGAAAGGCTGAATTACATTTTGGAAGGGAGGGAATGTTTTTCTCCTTTTCAAAGTGGGTTCCAAAAAGGAAGAAATACTATGGATTCCATTTTGCACTTAGAATTTGAAATTAGGAAAGCCCAGGTAAATAGGGAAAATGTGATAGCTGTCTTCTTTGATGTAGAAAAAGCATATGACATGCTATGGAAGGAAGGGTTGCTGATTAAATTAAATCAATTTGGTATTGAAGGTAATTTATACAGTTAGGTATTAGATTTCCTGTATGATAAAACAATTGAGGTAAGAGTTGGTACAGAGTACTCCAAAATATATCAAGTTGAAAATGGTACCCCCCAAGGCAACGTGTGTAACCCTGTTTTGTTTAATATTATGATTAATGATATTTTTGAAGGAATTGATAGTGGAATAGGGAAGGCCTTGTATGCAGATGATGGGGCCTTATGGATAAGGGGACATAATCTTCTGTACATTCAGAGGAAAATGCAGGAAGCAATAGGCCAGGTTGAACAATGGGCAAACCGGTGGGCTTTTAAATTACTGGTCTCGAAGACACAAATAATTTGCTTCTCTAAAAGTTGCAAAGAAATTTCTTTAAATCGTTATGGCCAAAGGTTAGAGCAAGTAAAGGTAGTTCGGTATTTAGGTGTGTTATTTGATGAAAAACTAACTTGGAAACAGCATATTGAAAAAAACTAAAGGAAAATGTAAGAAAATAAATAATATTTTGAGATGTCTGGCAGGACGGGACTGGGGGGACTCTAGGGCCTCTCTGTTGAGGGTGTATCGAGGACTAATGAGAGCTACACTAGACTATGGATGTGTTGTGTTCATATCGGCTGCTGATTGTCACCTGAACCAACTGGACATAGAGCAGACAAAGGCTCTTAGGATATGGTGTGGTGCATTTAAAACTTCTCCAGTATCAGCGATCCAACTAGAGACTGGCGAAATGCCCTTAATATTAAGAAGAACCAAATTAATGCTGGCATACTGGATCAACTTGAAGAGGCATAAGAGGTCACATCCTGCAAAAGCTATTCCTAATGATTGCTGGGAACACGAGTCCAACATTAGTAGCTTTGGATTGATAAGTGATGCCATTACTGAGCAGGCAGGATTAAAATACATAGATTTTAATCCAACGGTCCTGTGGTCTGTTATTCCTCCATGGCTGTTTAAGATGCCAGCAACAGATTATATAGTGCATAAATATATTAAACAGAACTTCAGAAACAGGCTGATAGCATTTACTGATGGTTCTGGGGATCCTACCACTGGCTGTAGTGGAGCTGCGGTATACATTCCTCAGTATAAAATATCTATCAATAAAAGAACCAGTAATCACTTATCAGTATACACAGTTGAGCTAGTTGCCATTATATTAGCCTTACAGTGGTTGGAGATAAATTATAGGAATAATGCAGTCATTGCTTCTGATAGCTGGGCAGCTCTCAAGAGTGTTCAGTCACTGCAGTCGTGTAGGCAGGACCTACTGTAATTGTAGAAATCCATTCCTTAATTTACAACCTCTACAGTAAAGGTCAGTCAATAAACTTTCTTTGGGTTCCAGCCCACATTGGAATAGACGGTAATGAGGAGGTGGATTTATTAGCAAAACAATCATTAAAATTCGAAGCAATAAATCTGGAATTCTCACTCAGTAAGGCAGAAGGCAAATCAATAATTAAAAATTACATAGTGGAAAAGTGGCAAGAATACTGGGACTCAATAGGAACAGGAAGACATCTTTATGGCATCCAAAAGTGGGTGGACTCTGGAATGGGAGTTGGCAGAAACAGGAAGAAAAGGAGATACTCATCACCCGATTAAGAATAGGACATACTACTTTGAACCAGACGCTACATAGAATAGGTGAACACCCAACTGGCAGCTATGCACATTGTGGTTCTCCGGAAACAGTTCAGCATGTTTTGTTGGAATGTCAGGGATATCAGGAGCAAAGGAAACATCTGATTGCAGTAATGGAAAGGGCTAATTTATGTTTTGTTTTGGAAAACATGTTAGGAACTTCAGTCAAAGAAATATATGTAGGTCTGTTTAGATATTTAAGTGCAACTGGATTAAAAGAATTTAGTTGTATTTTCTCTGCTGTTCTCTTGTCCACACTCCTACCCAGTGGGGGGCGGTGGTGCACCTGTGAGCTGGTTGCCAGCCAACAATCCGATCTAGAAGAAGAAGAAGAAGCAGAAGAAGAGTGATACAAAGTGAAGTATGTGGCGGTAATGCACCTGTGGGCTGGTTGCCAACCACCAATCAAATCTAAAAGAAGAAGAAGAAGACTTTTGTTTCTGCGAGTCAGAAAGTGCAAGAAAAGTTTCCATTGGGCTGAGACAGCTTGACACTTGGAGATAAAAAAAATGTGAGATATCCAAGAATTTGCGATAATTTTCAATTGGAATCACACTGTCTCACGAATGTTGCAATAATGTTGCATAAATTCCCAATGAGTCTTTGGCCAAAGTTATCTGGATGTTTGTATACATATCATGCAAGTCTTGCCGGATTTTCTCACAACATGCGCAAGACAAAATTTTGTTTTTTTTGCACTTACGTCAGTCCTGCAATGGCTGCCCAACGCTCACACGACACACATCCATGCCAATTGCACAATCTCTACCTTATAAATACGGGGTGTCTTTCCTTTCCAGTGATCATTTTTTTTCATTTGATATCAAACTCATATATACAACACAATTCCACATGCCCAGGAACCAAAATAAACAATAGAATAAGGACGTTTTCGCTGCTTGTGTCATGCAGGGCATGATTAGGATCATGCCTCATCCTTTGTGTGATGCTGAATTTAATTTAACTAGTGCATACCTGTGCATGCCTGTAGAAACCAAGTATAAGCAAGTATTTCTGCATGCCCGTAGAAAGCAAGTGTAAGCAAGCACATCACCACTCGTTCAATGATGCCTGCCTTTGATCTTTGATGATGTCATAGCGAGTCCTATGATCTTTGATGATGTCATAGCGAGTCCTATTGTCATGATTTGGAGAAGGATAAGCTCACGTGCAGGCTGCTAACACCAGAGAATGCACACGACACAGAGAGGCAACGTTAAACACAATTTTATTGAAAAACAAATTCAATAATAAAGAAAGCATCACTCGCCAGAAGAACACACAGCCTGTAAAAGAGGGAGACGAGAGCAGGTTATAAATGAGGAGGGAGGCTAGGAGCAATGGATAAACAAGGGTAGATCTTACAATTAGTGAGCAGAGAGCCCGGCAGAGGAATCCAGTGGAGAACGGACAGACCAGCAAGGCAGAGCTGGCAGGGAGTAGGAGAGGAGTGGAGCTGGGAGGAGTGTCTGACCGAGTGGAGAAGGCAGTCTGGAGTGGTGATGATGATGATGGGGCAGGTGAGCATGCAGCAACCCCGGAGACGCACTGCGGAGATGGCAGCAACCTGAGGAGAGAGGAGAAAAAAGGGTTTAAGGCTGAGTTCCTTAACAATACGTATAAACACCTAACTTCACGTTTAAGGCAGCTGTACCCAACGAGCCAGTGCTGGAGCATTCATGAACAGGTCCTTTTAAGTGCTGGCAGAGAAGAGGCAGCAGGTGCATCCACTCATGCAGGTGTGTTGATGACCTGCGGAGCCGGGAGCTTGATGGAGAACCTCCCACAGAAAGGGAGGGGGAGCGCGCTCTCCTGATCATAACACTTATGATCTTTGATGACATCATAGCGAGTCTTGTGATCGTGAGTGATGCCTGCCTTTGATCTTTAATGATATCATAGCGAGTCCTATGATCATCAGTAGTAAGTCCTATGAGCTTTGATGATGTCATAGCGAGTCTTATGATTGTGAGTGATGCCTGCCTTTGATTGTTGACATGGTTACATTATATAATTTCTTGAATTATAAGTTGTCATAGCCAGGAGTGGCACTGGGGTTAAGCTCCCAATGCTCATAAAATGCTCCTTATGGCGTGCGTCTCGAAAAGCCTTTGACAACTAAGTCCAACTCCTAGCCTGCCCGTGTGGTTTAGTCTCTAAGCCCGGTGGAACTGCTTTTACTAATAGGAGAAGGGGCGAGGGCGGATCTCTGGAGCCTTAAAAACAGATGCTTTGGGTAGATGGTGGCTCGTCAACCTGGGAAGGTAGCCCATCTAGGGGAAGGTAAACCCTGATTTCAAACCTCCGCTGCCTTGCGGCACACCCGGTCACGGGAAAGGCTTCGGGAGTCAACCCTGAGGAAAAAACCGGAGTCGGAGCCCCTAAGGCAGTTCTCTGTTGTGCTCAACATCGTTCTGGCAGCTCCTGCGACGGCACTGGTGCCAAACTGTAGCAGCCCTGCTGTTCCTTTGGATTCATCAGTGATGTGGAGAGGGGGGACATGCTGCATGGGCAACATCTTGTCCTCCATATCTTCCTGCCCAGGCTTGAATCCTACCAACGCCCAACGCTGGAAGGTAGAACACCGGATCACTGGAGAGGACACTCCAGCTTTGCCTTTGGCGTAGACAAAACACGGGGAATGACAGTTACCGGTTATAAGCCACCGCTCAATTGGCATAGAGCGCAGCGCCAGGGGTTGTTCCCGACGGTGGGAGGGATCATCGGATCTCACTGGACAGCTACCGCCCGCCTCAAGCTGGGCAGCCCCCAGCCAATAAGGTGTTGTCCCGCCACAGCTTGCTTTCCTCATTGGGTGCACGGGGATGAGGAGAAGTCCGAACAGCAGGCTGAGAACCTTCGCACCAGGCAAGACAAAAAACCAAAAGAGACCAACTCTAAAACTGGGAACTTGGAATGTCCGCACTATGATGACAGGACTCGCTGCTAACCTCAAGGACATCAACGACACCAGGAAGACTGCCATCATCAATAATGAGCTGAAGAGACTGGGAGTGGATATCGCCACTCTCCAGGAAACACGGTTGGCTGACGCAGGCACACTGAGAGAGAAGGACTACACGTTCTACTGGCAGGGAAAGGGCAGTGACGAACACAGGGAACACAGAGTGGGCTTCGCAGTGAAGAACACCTTGCTGAAGATGGTGGAACCGGGCAGCAATGGCTCTGCACGACTCCTCACCCTCCGCCTCAACACCACTCAAGGCCCAGTCACCCTCGTTAGTGTGTATGCCCCAACACTGACAGCCACACCAGAGGCAAAAGACGAGTTCTACGAGAATCTCGCAACAACTGTCAGGATCATCCCCAACTCTGAACAACTCATTCTCCTTGGAGACTTCAATGCCAGAGTGGGTGCTGACCACGACTCCTGGCCCTCCTGTCTTGGACCATTTGGTGTGGGCAGAATGAACGACAACGGACAGCGGCTGCTCGAGTTCTGCACATATCATGATCTGTGCATCACAAACTCGTTCTTCAAGACCAAGCCCCAACACAAGGTTTCCTGGTGACATCCGCGCTCAAAGCACTGGCACCAGCTGGACTTGATCCTGACCAGGCGCACCTCACTGAAGAACGTGCTAATCACCCGTTCGATCCAGAGTGCAGATTGCGACACAGACCATTCATTGGTGTGTTGCAAGGTCAAGCTGCAGCTGAAGAAATTCCATCGTGCTAGACAGCCTGGAAAGGCACGGATTGACACCAGCAAGATGGCCCAACCAGAACTTGTTGAGCAGTTTGCCTCCACCTTTGAGAAGGAACTTGGTGTACCACAAGAAGGAGAATCTGCAAAGCAGAAGTGGGAAGAGCTGCGAAACACCATCCACCGCACAGCCTTGGCTACCTTTGGGAGGAAGACCTCAAAGTCACAGGACTGGTTTGATGCCAAGTTGACCGAGATGACCCCCGTCATTGAAGCCAAGCGCTCAGCACTTGCTGAGTGCAAGAAGTACCCAAACGAGAAGAATCTCCAGATTCTCAGGGCTGCGAGAAGCAAAGTTCAGCAGACTGCTCGGCGCTGTGCCAACGAGTACTGGACTCAGCTCAGCCAAGACATTCAAACCGCTGCCGTAACAGGGAACATCCGTGGTATGTATGATGGCATCAAGAAAGCACTTGGTCCGGCTCAGAGCAAGACGGCCCCCCTCAAATCCTCCACTGAGGAGATGATCACAGAAAAGAACAAGCAGATGGAGAGATGGGTGGAACACTACTCCTACCTCTACTCCAGATAGAACACCGTGACACCGTCAGCCCTTGATGCCACCGACTGCCTGCCATCCATGGACAAACTTGACGCTGAGCCAACCATCGACGAACTCAGCAAGGCCATTGATAGCTTGGCCACTGGCAAGGCACCTGGCAACGACGGCATACCCCCGGACCTGATCAAGCGCTGCAAGACCGCCCTACTGCTGTCATTGCATGACGTCCTCTGCCAGTGCTGGAAGGAAGGTGCCATACCACAGGACATGAGGGACGCCAAGATCATCACCCTCTACAAAAACAAAGGGGAGAGAAGCGACTGCAACAACTACAGGGGCATATCCCTCCTCAGCGTTGTTGGCAAAGTCTACGCACGAGTTGTTCTCATTCGTCTACAGAAGCTTGCCGAACGTGTCTACCCCGAGTCTCAGTGTGGCTTCCACGCTGAGCGATCGATGGTAGACATGATATTCTCCATCCGCCAACTCCAGGAGAAATGCAGAGAACAGAACATGCCCCTGTACGTCGTCTTCATCGACCTCACCAAAGCGTTCGATCTGGTCAGCAGAGAGGGCCTTTTCAAGATCCTGCCAAAGATAGGATGCCCACCAAAGTTGCAAAGCCTCATCGAATCGTTTCACACCAACATGCAGGGGATAGTGCAGCACGACGGCAACGTCTCAGAGCCATTCAGCATACGCAGCGGAGTGAAACAAGGCTGTGTACTTGCGCCAACCCTCTTTGGGATTTTCTTTGCTATGCTCCTGAGCATGCCTTCAGCACAGCAACAGAGGGAATCTACCTGCACACAAGATCTGACGGCAGGCTTTTCAGCCTCGCCCGCCTGAAAGCCAGAACCAAAGTATGCGAGGCTCTAAGCAGAGACATGCTGTTCGCAGACGACGCTGCAGTCGCAACCCACACACAGCAGGAGCTTCAGATCCTGATGGACCGCTTCTCCCAGGCATGCAAGGACTTCGGGCTTACCATCAGCCTGAAGAAGACTAACGTCTTGGCGCAAGGCACAGAAGCACCACCAACCATCACCATCGACGACTACGAGCTGGAGGTCGTGAATCAGTTCACGTACCTGGGGTCCACGATCAGCAACAACCTCTCCCTTGATACAGAGATCGACAAGAGGATTGGAAAATCAGCCTTCACACTCGCTCACCTCACCACACGAGTGTGGGAGAATCCCAAACTCTCTGTTAAGATGAAGATGGCAGTGTACAATGCCTGCGTCATCAGCACACTGCTCTATGGGAGTGAGACGTGGACAACATACGCCCGGCAGGAAAAGAGACTGAACTCCTTCCACTTGCGCTGCATTCGCCGTATCCTGGACATATCCTGGCAGGACAAAGTGCCCAACACAGAAGTTCTGTCCCACGCTGGCCTTCCCTCCATGTTCACTCTACTCAGGCAGTGCAGGCTCCGCTGGCTAGGCCACGTTCACCGTATGGAGGATGGCAGAATCCCCAAAGACGTCCTCTACGGAGAACTGGCGACTGGCAGGAGAGATGTTGGCCGCCCACAACTGCGCTTTAGAGACGTCTGCAAGAGAGACATGAAGGCCCTGGAGATCAACACAGAGTGCTGGGAGGACCGCTCCAAATGGAGAGGCACCCTGACCAGACAGCTCAAGGCGGGTGAAGAGAGACTGACTGCTGCAGCAGATGAAAAAAGGACCCGCAGGAAGAGCCGCCACAGACCCAGCAGCACGGAGACCACCCACAAGTGTGACCTGTGTGACAGGGACTGCCATTCACGCATTGGCCTGTTCAGCCACAGGCGGTGCTGTTCCAGCAGAGTAGACGTTTAGGATTCTCTTCCATGGTCATCATAGACCGACGGAGGCCGACGATATAGAGTGATTTCAAATTCTCCATATCTTATTAAGTTATTGTGAAAGTATTTCATTTCTCTTCTTCCGGCTTTCAGAGAGAGCAGATGCATTTCTTTCCTTCTCCTCTCCTCCTCCCTTCACTGATCCCAGCTTGCTGTGTCCTGTCTGTGTCTCGCTCTTCTTCTGGCTGAATCTCAATCCAAATGGAAAATTATGGATTTGGTAAGCTGGGTTTGAAATGCAATTGTCACCTTTTCAAACAGAAAATTGGGCCCGGGGGAGCCCAGGTGTGGGAGTGACTCATGGGGCATTTGGAAACTCATGTGTCTGTGTGATTCGATTGAGATGTGGAAGACATCTACCTGTTTGGATTATGAACACAGGATTTCTGCTGTTTGGCTTGGAGTTTTCCTGGTGTATCGGAAATTAAAGAAGCTGGAAAGAGCTAATCAAAATGCGATCCCGGCGAAGCTCCTTCAACAATTCGACCAGATGGGGAGTGCACTGATAGCGGCAAATGGTGGGAAAAGGTGGGAAACATCTTGGAGTCGCTGGGTGCTCTCCAGGGAATGATTTTAAAGCCTTAATGTAAATGTAACTGTGATGCTCAGAATCGCATGAGAGATGAAAATTCTATGCTCTAAGTGAACTGTGCTCATCAGGCCTTGATTCGGCGTCCTTGGATAACTCATTCTTCCAGGAGTAGAGATAAAGCAGAAGGGAGTTTTGGCTTCTCCCTAACCCAAACATACTGGTGTGCAGTAATCTGAACTCTCAAGGACAGCGTCATGTGACTAGCATGGAATCTACCATCGGACATGCACTGAGAGATGGACTCTTGTGGACATGTTATCTATGTTTTAGGACACTAAGGACATAACATCTAATCGTTGCTCAGAGAGGATTTTTGCTGTTCACCAGTAACTGATACACACACTGCATACATTACATGACTGACACACACACACTGACACACACACACACACACACTGTCTCTCTCAACTTGCTTTGTTAACGTGTGTATTGTAACTTGTCTGCTAAGTGTGCATTGAGGTTTTTTTTTTCTATGTGATCATAATCTCGCTCACTCGAGCACTATTCTGATACTATGTTTTTTTTCTCTCTGCCCAATGTGTCATCCCCTTCCCCTCTCCCTCTTTACCCCCACTGTATTAGGCGCCTTGTCGGCTGCCGTGTCATTAGTGAGTGCTTAATATGAGCGCACCTAATGTCAAGTCAAATTCCTCGTATGTGTAAACATGCTTGGCAATAAAGTTCATTCTGATTCTGATTCTGATTCTGAAATTGTCATACCTAGTCTTAGCTCTCTGAGTTTTCTTTTTATTTTGAAGCATTTCCTGTTTTGGTTTTGTCTAGATAGAGTGATTTGCAAATCTGGCTGTGGATATATAGAGTGATGTCTGAAGATAGAGTAGGTGGCGGTAAAGCACCTGTAAGCTGGTCGCCAACCACCAATCAAATCTAAAAGAAGAAGAGGAAGTTTTATTGTGGTGGTTTCACTTCCTGTTAGTAGAGGTGATTCATAATTTACTCTTTGTTATGCAATCTCCTTTAGTCTGACCCATCTGTTTTTATGTCTCACTAGTTTGTATATGTTTATTCCCATTCCCATACTTCTTCTGCTTGCTGCATCATCGTCTGCTGTCTGTGGATTATGCTGTGTCTCCTGAGATCTCCTGATTCTCGTGTTCTCTGTTTAGTCTCCTCATCAGTTAGTTTACCCTCTTGTCCCAGTTTTTTCAGTCAGTGTTTATCCAGCCCTTGTGATCTGCTTTTTGTTATAAATAAACCTTTCTGAACTGAAACTGCCTGCTTTTCGGTCTTACTTCTTCCTGCCTTCCCCAATACATGACAGAAGGATGTAGCCAGCTAGAGACCCAGTGGGTGGTGGTGTTGATGGAGAGCTGCTGGAGGCTCTCAGCCAAATTGCTAGCCTTTTGACCCGAGCCGCGAGTCTCCCCAACCCAGAGATGGAACTTGTGGATGTTGCGTTGGCCGAGGTTATTTTCTGCAATGACCCGGAGCTGCTATCATTCCCTGTAGCAAGTGACCTCTGCTGCTCAATCATCACTCTCCGAGACAGCCTCTGGCTGGGTGGGGCTCCTTTCCATCTGCTGCCCGTCTCGGTGCCCTATCCAGCTTTTTTGCCTATCTCCTCCGTGGATAATCCCGTTCCTGGAAAGCCGCTGTCTGCTCCTCCAGACTGTTTGATTATGTCTGCCTCTATGCCGGCACTGCCTGCTATCTCCGGTTCACCATCAGTGGCAACTCTGGCTCTCCCTCCGGCAGAAGACTCTGCTGAGCAGGAGGAGCGATGGCAGGTGATTGCTTTGCATAAAGAATTATTGTTGGACTACAAACCCTGGCTTGTCCCGGTTACATGACAAGCCACTGTGGAGACCGCCCAGCCTCAGGAGGCTCAGCCAGGAAGTGTGCTTCAGGCAAGTGCCACTCTGTACAGGGCCCTGGCCCATCTCCTGCCATCTCCAGGCCTCAGCCACCCTTGACTGCTGCACTCCCTTCACCTCCTCAGCCTGCCACAGATGCTAATCGGCCAGATGGTGCTGCTCCCGCTGCTTCGCTTGAGGTCTCGTCTGGTCCTTTGTCTGGCTCCTTGTCTGCTGTTTCGCCTGGTGCATCATGTAGTTCCTCATCTGCCATTTCACCTGGTTCTTCACCTGGTTCTTCGGAGGTTGCAGAGCAGGGGGAACAAAGGCAAGTAACTTTTTCTCATTTTAATACATCTGAGAGAAGAAAGTCTTGCCATGTTCCTTCTTCTTCTTCTTTTAGATTTGATTGGCGGTTGGCAACCAGCCTACAGGTCCTGGTTATGAGCCTCAGTTGCAGTCTCTGGCTGCTTCTGAGGGCTCTCACCCTGTTACCACAGCTGTTGCAGCATTGTTGGTTGCTGCTGCTGTTCTGGTGGTCCCTGACTCTTCTGTGGTAGTACCAGCTGCCCACTCTACGGGTCTGCTGGTCACAGATCCGCCAACTGCTACTGCTGGTCTTCTGGCCCCCAAGTCGTCTCCTGCTACTGTTGGCCAGTAAATGACAGCTTGCCCACTGTAGCTTCTCTCCCACAATGACTTATTGTGTTAAATGACTTTAACACAATACAAACACAGATATACAATAAACATGCCTGGCAATCACTGGAAATAATAGTAAAGACATACTGTATATAACCACTTCCAGCCAGGGAATTATTCAAAAAGCGAAGGGGTGATGGGTGCCTCAGTATTAGGTTCGGGGCAATGATTTGGTACAATTAGCATCTTCTGCTGGTCGTTCCACCTCTCCAGTTAGTTACAACTGTTGCAGCTGCTTGTCTCCAGTCAGTCACAGTTTAGTTTCATAGGTCCCCAACCCACTGCAAAGTTGTCTTTTCTTGCACTTTTGGACTCAGAGAAACTAAATTGAGTTCGGTTTGAGATGAGGTCGAGACAGGTTTGAGAAACCTGTGATGACCCTGAGACTATTTTGAGAGAAAAGCCGTCACACAAATTTTTTGAACATGTTCAAAGTTCCTTCGAGACTAGTGTGAGACACTGCGACTCAGGAGAGGAAAATGAGAACCACAGAGAATGTTTGAAGACATTTTGGAAATTCCCCCAAGAATGCCATTCTCTAACTAGTCTAAAGCTGTTGCAGCCCAGTGAGATACTACCCTTAGACAACTTTGCAAGAGGATGGGGACCTATGAAATGAGACAAAAAGAAACTGCAGCAGGGAGGGATATTCCAGCACTAGAGTGGTAGCAGCCTGGAACATTCCCGGTACCTGTCAGTAGCAGAGTGGTCAGGATGGTGATTCATTACAGCAGCAACAGAGACGTGCAGCAGCCTTCAGCATGTTAGCCTCGTCTGCATCCAGCATTACGAGATTAAACAAATGAAGATAAAAGTTATGCATAACTTGATTCAGCAAAACCATGAGGTTTGAGCAGACGGGCATCACCTCCTGCAAGTTGGTGAGTGGAAATTGTGCATTCTTATACTGTAGCATAATTTTAGTTTATAATATAGTCATCATGCTTTTATGTACACTCAAAAGTCAAAAAGTCAAAAGTTTTAGAACACTCCAATTTTTCCACTTTTTATTGAAATGTTTACCGTGTTCCAGCACTACTTTTATGCTGACAGAGAGGGGGTTGTAAATAATCAGGAAAAGTAGGGACACCTGTAGGAATTGGTAGCACCAACTTTCAAGTCTTGATCAACCTCCAGTACTGCAGAACAGCTTTAAGTTTTAACCCATTTCTTGTTCCCTGAAAAAAGGCCGTTTTGCATAATTTTGAAATGTACATTATTTTTCATTTTTGGGTAACCATACGTTTTGTTTTAACCCCTGGCATTTCGACACTTACCTTTGTACCATTTCAAGCTATTTATTGGATTTGAACTGCTTGAATTTCAGTAAAACACTGAAAAAATTGGGATGTTCTAAAACATTTGACTGGTAGTGCATCTGCTTGTCATTTACTGATGTTGTGGAAAATGTAGAGTCATTATTATGAGTTTCCTTGCTCGTCATACAACTTTAGGGGATCAGGCTAATTCCTGGTCTTTTTTCCTGTCTGTACAGGAGCTGGAGTGGGCAAGAAATTAAACGTGTTTTTACTATTGTTTGTCGTGATTACCAGGCATGTGTAATTTTATTGTATACATGGGTTTGTACTATGTTAAAATCATTTTATGTATCTGCTACTGTGCAGTACTCTGGTGGGAGAGAAGCTGCAGTGAGGCAAGAAGTGAAAACGTTATTCTCTTCTTTGTTGTGGTTCCCCACCATATGTAATTGTATTGTATATATGAGTTTGTAAGTTATTTTACACGTTCCCTTTTGTACAATTTACCTGTGGGACAGGTGTGTAGTGTATGCAATTTGGTGTGACGTGCCGCACTACAGACATGCACAGGTGACGTCAGTATGCCAGGGGTATATAGCTCACCGCAACACGAGGTCTCTTGCCTCTGTCTGCGCTCCAAGCCACATGTTGCTCTGTACCTTATTGTTGCTAAGCCCAATAAAGCTAACTTCAGCACATGGTCATTGTCCGCCCATTCTTCAGACACAACACTGGCAACAAGGATGACCCACAGAAGATTGGGAATGGAGACACTACTTGCACTTCTACAGCCATTTTTCGCTCTGCCTGGTGAGCCACCAATTCCATGGGCCTGCTGGTATGAATCATTTGAAACTTTCATAGCAGCCATCGACCTAGCGAAAGTTAGCAAAGCTAGGCTAAGGGCCATGCTAATTCACAACCTTGGCAGCAAGGGACAGCATATCTTTCAGACTCTCGGACCCTTGGACACATATGATGACTGTGAAGCTTTGTTGGCCAGACATTTCGCTGCTTCACAGAACGTAATGATCCGAAGAATTGTGTTTCACCAGCGCTGACAGTGAACAGGTAAGTCGTTTTGACAGTACCTCGCTGACCTCCACTGTTTGACTAGCACATGTAGATTCGGACAATTGGAGGAGGAGATGGTATGAAACCAGTTAGTGGAGCACTCCACGAATTCGAAGCTGTTAATGGTGCCAGATGACCTGCCATTAGCCAGGGAGGTGGAAATGGCATCCCAGCTCGAAGCGGCTGCCCAGTTAGCAGCACGGCTAGTGGCCCCCGACCCATGCCCCCCACATTCAGCTCCGCTGGCACAAGCCGTTACTCCGGCTGCTCAACCCCCACGTCTACTCATGATGGCTTCACGTTTCTTCACAACAGCTCCAAGGTAAACGTCATAGGATGACAAGGTACCACAGCACACTGACCCTGCCATAACTGTGGCTCTTCCTTGCACCAGACAGACGCACCTGCCTGCCCAGCCACAGGACAGAGGTGCCAATGCTGCGGTAAGCTCAACCACTTCTTGGACGTTGATGCAGCCATTCCCTGCTCCACACCGCACACCGAGCAGCACCGTGGAGAACCGGAGCTGATCCTCATGCAGCGTGAGCCTCCCCGAGCTGCTGCCTCACCACGGGAGCTCCAGATCACATCCACACAGGACCCACACAGGATCCACACAGAAGATGGTATGGCCTGCCCCGTCAGTGGCAAGACCGGCCTGCCTCTACGCCTTCCCCTGGACTGCTTACGTCCTCCACCAGATGCCAGCTGTCTCAGAAGGGTAGCACCACCTCCCACTTCTGACCAAGAGGCTGTGACCGAGACGGCCCACCAAGACTGGAACTTCCCTGATGAATGGTCTGCAACTCCAGCGGGGGCCCGCCGGAACTACCCGAGCTGGCGCAGCCTGAGCCCCACCTGGCAACAGCCTGATGGAGACCTCTTCATCTTGAGGACTATGTTACTGACTTTAAGTTCATTGGTAGTTAGGGCATGGTCTAGCATGTGGCAGAATACCCCACAAGGCCTTGCAGGCACACCGGCAGTCTACCCGGTTGCCCATTTAGAAATGCTTGCTCCGTCGGGTTGAATCTGTGATTGTGGACGTCAGTACACCAGGGGTATATATCTGGCAGCGCCACGACATGAAGTCTCTTGCCTCTTCCTGTGCTCCAAGCCACAACTTGCTCTGTACCTTATTGTTGCTAAGCCCCAAAAAGCTAATCTCAACACGTGGTTGTTGTCTGGCCATTTTTCAGACACAACAAGGTGCATTATAAGGTCCCGGATGCACAGTTGGCACGGATATCTGTCGTGTGAGTGTTGGGCAACCATCACGGGACTGTTCGTGTGACAAGTTGCAATACTCTCGTGACATGTATACAAACGTCTGGTGAACACTGACCCAGAATTCACTGGGAGTTTTTGTGACATTATTGCATCATTTGTGAGACAAATGCAAATATGTCAATTCAGTCTGTGATTCCAAGTGAAGATTGTCACACATTTGTATATTTGTTGAACATTTTTTTTATCCCCACAAATTGCTAGCTGTCACAGCCCACTGAGATACTACCCTAAGGTGTGCTATTGATTTATTTTTATTTAACCTTTATACAAGGAAGGTCCATTGAGAGGCTATCTCTCTTTTTCAAGAACACCCTGTTCCCATTCACACATGGAAGCTGCCCAGTACAACCACAGACTGACCTGTGACCACTGAGCAGCTCCATGGGAGCAGCTGGGGTTAAGTACCTTGCTCAAAGGCACCGCAGTAGGGTTAACGAGGGTGGGGCAAACATTGCTATGTGATCTGTCCCACCCAGATCTGATCCTGCTGGCACAGGGATTGAACCGACCTGCTGGTCGTCAGTCCACATTAACCATTAGGCCACTACTGCCCCACATTACTTTTTAAGCAGCACTATGTAATTTTCTTCTTCCTGGTGGGAACACTGAAAAGGCCACAACCACAGTGATCATGACTCCAGTCCAAACAGCCAACCACAGGATGCATTGTTGTTGGTGGGTAAAGCTGTGCCCTGTGATTCGCTACTAGAGCTGAAGCCATAGCCACCATAGCTGCTACTCCACTAGTGATCCCACAATAAAAGGGCTGTTGCAGGCAATGTGGACCCACTCTGGCTATGGGGGAAGTGACATTCACTCTGTCATCCGAGGGCATCACCCACATGCACCGCTGACAGGAGCAAGGAAAAACACCACACGAGTGCCAAAACTTATCCCTGCTGATTTTAACCAGCCGCTAGACATGAAAGCAAACCGGACCCAAGTCATTACTGAGGCAGTTTGAATTTACAATTCAATTCAATTCAATTCAACTTTATTTATATAGCGCCATTTCACAACAACAGTCATCTCATAGCACTATCAACTGTAGGGGGAACCCCCACAGTTGCAGAAAGACCCCAGCAATCAGGCGATCCCCTGTGAGCAAGCACTTGGCGACGGTGGAGAGGAAAAACTCCCTTTTAACAGGAGGAAACCTCCAGCAGAACCAGGCTCAGGGAGGGGCAGTCATCTGCTGCGACTGGCTGGGGGGTGAGGGGATAGAGAAGAAGAAAAGAACAGACATGTAGAGAGCAAACAGCATGATGGGGACTCAATCTATGGGAGAGAACAAACAAATGTTAATGACCAGCAAAAAAAATATTTCTTTGAGAGTGAGAAAAGGAGTGAGGCCCAGTGCATTACTGGAGGTCCCCCAGCTGACTAAACCTATTAGCAGCATAACTAAGGGAGGGTTCAGAAACACATGATCCCTCCCTAATTGTAGGCTATATCAAAAAGGTAGGTTTTAGCCCTATTCTTAAAAACAGAGATCGAGTCTGACTCCCGAATCCAGATTGGCAGCTGATTCCACAGGAGAGGAGCTTGATAACTGAAGGCTCTGCCTCCCATTGTACTTTTGGAGATTCTAGGTATTACAAGTAATCCTGCATTTTGGGAGCGTAGTGCTCTGTTAGGATAATACGGTAGTATCAGATCTTTTAAATAAAAAGGAGCCTGATTGTTTAGAGCTTTGTAAGTAAGAAGAAGGATTTTAAACTTAATTCTAAACTCTATGGGAAGCCAATGAAGGGGGGCCAGAACCGGAGAGATATGATCTCTCTTTCTAGTACCTGTTAAAACTCTTGCTGCAGCATTTTGGATCAGCTGAAGACTTTTTAAAGATGTTTTAGGACAGCCTGATAATAAAGAATTACAATAATCTAATCTTGAGCTAACAAAAGCGTGGATCAGTTTCTCAGCATCACTCTGAGACAAGATGCTCCTAATCTTGGCAATATTATGCAAATGATAGAAGGCAGTCTTAGAAACAAATTTAATATGTGAATTGAAGGACAAATCCTGATCAAAAATAACTCCAAGGTTCCTCACAGAGCTATTAAGAGAAAGAGTAACCGCATCCAAACTGAAAGTTTGATTTGGAAAGGAATTTCTAAGGTTTTTTGGACCAACAAGAATGACTTCAGTCTTATCTGAATTTAATAGCAGGAGGCAAACCACAGTGACCCAGACCTCTCTGCTGAAGTTAATCAGAGCACAGGCAGTGGAGGTGAATATAATAGGCTGGGAAGTATCATGAAGAAACCCCGGCTGAATCTCCCACCGGCAAATGACCGCAGATGGGCACAATTGGATGAGGACTTAAGTATCTCACTTGATAACATCTTGAAAGGAGATGTAGCCAGGAAGATCAAGACCATGGTACATACCGTGTATCAGGCATGTCAGGACACCTTTGGAGTGAAAAAAGACAAAGGTGTCAAGCCACCGGCAGGACCCTCCAGAAGGCAGCGTCAGATTGCAGAAGTGCGGAGGGATTTAAGATCAATTAAAAAAAGGTGGCGGGAAGGGAATGAAGATGAAAGAGAGGCCCTAAATGAATTAAATGGAGAGTTGCGGAAGAAATTGCTCCAACTTTGCAGGGCCGAAACAAGCCGTAGAAAGCAGAGAGAGAAGCGGCGACAGAGGAAGGCCTTTTTTAGTAACCCCTTCAGGTTTATAGCCAATCTCCTCGGCAAGCCCAAAAGTGGAAGGCTGATGTGTTCAAAAGAAGAAGTTGAGGAAAGTGTGGCAGCGGCACATGGGGATCCCACTATAGACGTCCCATTGGGAGATTGCCCTTTCCAACTGCCGCCACTTAAGCCACACTTCCCTTTCAATATAGCAGACTTCACTTTTGAAGAAGTAAAGGATGTAGTGAAGAAAGCCCGGGCAGGTTCTGCTCCAGGACCATCAGGTACAACTTATAAAATCTATAAAAACTGTCCCCGCTTGTTGAGAAGGCTGGCAAAACTGTTACGAGTTCTTTGGAAGAAGAAACAAGAGCCCTGGTTTTGGACACTGGCTGAGGGCTGCTTTGTTCCTAAAGGATTAAATTCATCTGGACTTGACCAGTTTCGAGAGATTTCCCTCCTAGATGTTGAAGGGAAGATATTCTGGTCTATCATCGCTAAGCGGTTAATGTCATATTTACTTACTAATAAGTTTGTTGACACAAGTGTCCAGAAAGGAGGCGTCCCAGGATACTCTGGTTGCTTGGAGCATACGTCAGTGATTAGCCAAGTCATTAAAGAGGCAAAAAAGAACAACACCACCCTTTCTGTTGTCTGGCTAGACCTTGCCAAAGCTTATCCAAGTGTACCCCACCAACTGATCCGTAAAGCACTGGAATACTACCAAGTACCATCAGAGGTGATTAAGCTTGTGATGTCCCATATGAATTTCCTGAGGATGAGGTTTACTGTTGGAGATTTTACCACCGAATGGCAGAGACTCGAAAAAGGCATCATGGCAGGGTGCACAATATCTGTGGCTTTGTTTGTGGCTGCTATGAATTTGATATTGAAGGTAGGAGGGATACAATGCAGAGGCCCAAAAGCAGATGATGGCACTAGGCATCCAGCTTGTAGAGCCTTTATGGATGATATAACCGTAATGACTCCGTCAGTGCAAGGAATGCATTGGATCCTAGGCTCATTGGAGAAGATGGCAGCTTGGTCACGAATGCAGTTTAATCCAGGAAAGTCTAGGAGTCTGAGCATTATGAAAGGAAAGTTGATGGAAAGCATTTTCAGCATCGAAGGGACTGTAATTCCATCAATTCAAGAACAGGGAGTACGATGCCTGGGAAAGTACTACGATTGTACCTTAAATGATAGGGGGAATTCAAAGCAGACCATGGTTAGTTTGTGTAGCTGGCTTAAGGCAATTGACAGAAGCCACTTGCTTGGGAGGTTTAAGGTATGGTGCTTTCAGTATGGCATCATACCCAGGTTGCAGTGGCCATTTCTGCTATATGATTTTGCTGTTACCAGAGTAGAAGCAATGGAGAGACTCTGTAGCAAATTTATTCGCAGATGGCTAGGAGTTCCCCCATCCTTCAGTTCAGTTAATCTCTACAGTAAGACTTCCAAGCTTCGCCTACCAATCTCATCGGTGGTGGAGGAGTTCAAGGCCACTAAGGCAGGGTCTGTTTGTTCTCTGCTCTATTCTGATGATAAGAAGGTCAGGCATTCCAACATAGCCATTAAGTGTGGTAGGAAATGGAGACCCCAGGAAGCTGTCAGGGAAGCTGAAGCATACTGGAGACATGACGAAATCGTCGGCATAGTTTGTCAGGGACGACTCGGGCTAGGAAATTACAATGGTAAAAGGTGGAGCAAAGCTGACACCAAAGGCAGGAGAAGATTCGTAGTACAGAGGGTCAGAGAGGCAGTGGAAGAGGACCGCTGTGTGAAAGCCACAGGGCTTGCCTCTCAAGGGCAGTGGATGCAGTGGAACCATGCACTTGAACGATCACTGTCCTGGAATGATATCTGGGGCACGGACCAGGGCAAGTTGGCTTTTCTTCTCCGTGCAGTGACCAATCTTTTACCAACACCAAGTAATTTAAAACTTTGGTACAAAGATGAGGATTCATCTTGTAAGCTGTGCAGTATGTCCCCTAGTACTTTGAATCACATTTTGACCGGGTGCTCTAGAGCACTGGGAGAAGGGCGTTATCGGTGGAGACATGATAAAGTCCTTGCAGAAATGGCAAAGTGGGTTGAATTTCAAAGGATTAGAGCCAACAACCATCAGGCAACATCATTTCAGGTCATTAGCTTTCATAAGCCAGGAAATAAGTCTCCGAAGAAAACAACTGTCAGAATGCGCCCCTCTGTTTTGCATAAAGCATCAGATTGGGAGTTGCACGTTGACCTAAAAAAGAAGCTCGTCTTCCCAGAAGAAGTAGTAACAACTACTCTCCGCCCGGACATGATTCTTTGCTCTCAGAGTGCAAAATCCATTGTAATAGTCGAGCTTACAGTGCCTTGGGAGGAGAGGCTGGATATATCTCACGAACTCAAGAAGGAAAAATATCAGGACCTGGTTGATGAGGCTCGGATTAAAGCGTGGCACACTACTTTATTCCCCGTTGAGGTTGGTTGTCGTGGGTTTCCAGCTGCATCTTTGTATCATTTTTTACATAAGATAGGTCTGGAACCTAAACATCTTAGGAAAGCCATTGGGGATATAGCCTCAGTGGCAGAGGCTAGCTCAAGGTGGTTGTGGCTCACAAGAGACCGTGGTTGGAACCCTTCTGCAAGTGAAGATTAATCTTTGCTGCCCCACTCAGGCAAGGCGTACAGGTTCAGGGGCGAAACGCCGATGACCCTGAGACACCTGCTGATGATGCAGGAGGGATCCTCTAATGAAGTTTTGACCACTCATCCACCAGGACTGTTAAGAAGAGAAACTGATGTCTCATCTATTTTGCTTTTGCAGTTTCTGCTTGTAGCAAAGCATCTTTGATGTTTATTTCTCTTAAGGTTTTTTGGACCAACAAGAATGACTTCAGGCTTATCTGAATTTAATAGCAGGAAATTACAAGTCATCCAAGCTTTGATTTCCTTAAGACAGGCTTCTAACTTGGCTAATTGATTACTATCATCTGGCTTCATTGACAGGTATAATTGTGTGTCATCGGCATAACAATGAAAATGTATACAGTGCTTTCTAATAATGTTGCCTAACGGAAGCATATATAAACTAAAAAGAGTAGGGCCTAGCACAGATCCCTGTGGAACTCCATGACTGAGCTTTGAGTTGAAAGAAAACTCATTATTTACATGAACAAACTGGAACCTATCAGATAAATAAGATCTAAACCACTGCAACGAAGTTCCATTAAGTCCAACATAGTGTTCTAATCTATCAAGTAGAATATTATGATCGATAGTATCAAAAGCTGCACTAAGGTCTAAAAGGACAAGTACAGAAACTAGTCCATTATCAGATGCAATGAGGAGGTCGTTAGTGACCTTCGCTAAGGCTGTTTCAGTACTATGATGGATTCTAAACCCAGACTGAAACTCTTCAAGTAAACCATTTCCCTGCAGGTGGTCAAATAATTGCGTAGCAACAACTCTTTCTAAGATTTTTGAAATGAAAGGGAGATTAGAGATTGGTCTATAGTTAGCTAAAGCTCCTGGATCTAGCATTGGCCTTTTGAGTAAGGGTTTAATTACAGCCGTTTTAAAAGCCTGCGGTACATGGCCTAAAGTTAATGAAGAATTGATTATATGAAGAATAAGGCTGCCAATAAGTGGGAAGACTTCTTTAAATAACCTGGTAGGAATCGGGTCTAAAAGACAAGTTGAAGGTTTGGATGAGGAAACTATTTTGTCTAACTCACAAAGGTCGATTGGAGTAAACTCATCAAGACAGACATCAATAGAAGGAGTTGTAGTAGTTACAGTATTTAAGTTAACTGTGGGAAGAATCTGATTGATTTTATCTCTGATGGATGAAATTTTATTATTGAAAAAGTTCATAAAGTCCTGACTAGTAAGCTCTAAGGGAATGCTAGGATTGACAGAGTCCTGACTCTTTGTCAACCTGGCTACAGTACTGAAAAGAAACCTGGGATTATTCTTGTTCTCTTCTATTAATGCAGAGTAATAACTCGTTCTAGCTTTTCTAAGAGATTTTTTTATAAATTAAAAGATGATTTCTCTAAGCTAAATAGATTTCATCCAAATTAGTGGAGCGTCATTTTCTTTCTAATTGACGAGTCTTCTGTTTTAAGCTACGAGTTTCTGTGTTGAACCAAGGAGTTAGAAATCTATGATTAGACTTTTTCTTTTTTAAGGGGGCCACCAAGTCTAGAGTCTGATGCAGAGAAGCTGAAACACTATCCACCATGTTATCAATTACAGAAGGAGCAAGCTGTCTATAGCTTATTTCCGTTGTGTTGACACATGGCATAGAGGAAACAATCTGCATAAATTTGGTAACAGCATCATCTGAGAGGAATCTACTGTAATAATATTTTTCTTTAGGAGCCAAATAGTCAGAAATAGTAAAATCAAAGGTTAACAGACAATGGTCTGACAGTACAGGGTTATGAGGAGACACTACAAGATTTTCTATTTCTATGCCATATGTCAGAACAAGGTCCAATGTATGGTGGAGGTAATGAGTAGAATTTCCTACTTTCTGAGAAAACCCAATCGAGTCTAATATTGAATTAAATGCCACATTAAGGCAGTCACTATCTACATCCACATGTATATTAAAGTCCCCTACTATAATTATTCTATCAGATTTCAGCACTAAATCAGCTAAGAAATCAGCAAATTCGGATAAAAATTCTGAGTAGGTTGATGGGGGACGATAAACTATGGCAAATAAAATTGGGTTTAACCTAAAATTGCTAAAGTGCCCAATACTGAGGACCAGGCCCTCAAAGGAATTATAACATGTTTTTTGCTTTACATTAACTAGTAATTTGGAATGGTAAATTGTTGCTACTCCTCCTCCACGACCAGAACTTCTGGGATTTTGACAGTTTAAATAACCAGAGGGAGTTGATTCATTTAAACCAACATAATCCTCTTGCCCTAACCAAGTCTCTGAAAGGGAAATTAAATCAATCTGATGATCAATTAACAGATCATGGACTAACAGAGACTTGGGAGTTAGAGACCTAATATTGAATAAACCACATTTAATTTTTAAATTATGAGGAGGAACAGAGGCCAATTCATTCAATTTAGAGGCTTTAAGATAAGATAAGATAAGATAAGATAAGATAAGCCTTTATTAGTCCCACAACGGGGAAATTCCAGGATTGCAACAGCACAGGGATAGCAACACTCAGAGCAACAATCAGAAGGCAAGAAAAAAAAACAAGCAAGCAAGAGCAGCTAATATACATATGTACATATTACTATAAAATATATATATACACACACAGACACACCGTGCAGAGCATAGTAGCTGGATGGAATAAATATATGAATATATAAACACACAGTGCGGAGCACTGTAGCTAGATGGAATAAATATGTAAATATATAAACACCCACAGTACGGAGCATTGCAGCTAGGTGGAATAAATATGTAAATATATAAACACACACAGTGCAGAGCAATGTAGCTAGATGGAATAATATGTAGATATATAAACACACAGTGCGGAGCATTGTAGCTAGATGGAATAAATATATAGATATATAAATATAAACACACCCAGTGTGGAGCATTGTAGCTAGATGGAATAAATATGTAAATATATAAACACACACAGTGCAGAGCATTGTTGCTAGATGGGATGAAACAGCATAACCGTCTACTTAGTTATCCTACATGGTATGATTATGTGCCCATACATATTCTCACCCTCCATAGTGACCGGTATTTTCCTAGTTGTATGCCGGAGGGGACCATTGTGTAAATCTATTGCATCTTTTGCATTCAAAAAACTATTAGTTTGTTACGTCTTTTTGCTATCTCTGCGAGCAGCCCTGCTTAGGTTGTACAGTCTGACAGCCGTTGGTAGGAAGGACCTGCGAAACCTCTCGGTTGTGCACCTGGGATGATGTAGTCTGCTGCTAAATGAGCTCCTCAGTGCATTCAGTATGTCCTGCATAGGGTGGAACTCGGACTCCAGCAGAGATGACAGTTTAGCCACCGTCCTTCTCTCTCCTATCTCCTCCACCGGATCAAGGCGCTGCCCCAGGACAGAGCTAGCTTTCTTGATCAGTTTGTTCAGTCTCTTCCTATCGGCTGCAGTAATGCCACTGCCCCAGCAGACCACTCCAAAAGTGATGGCTGATGCCACCACCGTGTCATAGAATGTCTTCAGCAGCGCCCCTTGTACACCAAAAGACCTGAGTCTCCTCAGCAGGAACAGCCTGCGCTGTCCCTTCTTGTAGAGTGCGTCAGTATTGTGTGACCAGTCTAGTTTATTGTTCAGATGAACACCCAGGTACTTATAGGATGTCACCATCTCGATGTCTGTTCCCTGTATATTTACTGGTGCTGTGAGGGGCTGCCCATGCCTGCGGCAGTCCACCACCAGCTCCTTAGTTTTCCTCGCGTTGATCTGGAGGCAGTTCCGATGGCACCAGTCCACGAAGTCCTGGATAAGCCCTCTGTACTCAGCTTCATCTCCATTGGAGATGAGGCCAACGATCGCAGAGTCATCAGAGAACTTCTGTAGATGGCAGTGTGTTGTGTTGTGTGAGAAGTCCGCAGTATAAAGAGTGAACAGGAAGGGAGCCAGCACCGTTCCCTGGGGGGCCCCCGTGCTACCGATGATTGTGTCGGGCACACAGTCCCGGGTTCTCACAAACTGAGGCCGGTTCGTGAGGTAGTCCAGGATCCATGATGACAGGTGCTGGTCCACCCCTGCGCGCAGCAGCTTGTCCTTCAGGATCATCGGTTGGATGGTGTTGAAAGCACTGGAGAAGTCAAAGAACATGATCCTCACCATATTCCCGGGCTTCTCCAGGTGGGACAGAGAACAGTGAAGGAGGAAGATCACCACATCCTCCACCCCAATGCCATGCTGGTAGGCGAACTGGAGTGGATCCATCGCTGGTTCCACCAGGGGGCGGAGGTGAGCAAGGAGCAGTCTCTCCAGGGTCTTCATCAAGTGGGACGTCAAGGCCACCGGTCTGTAGCTGTTCAGGTCTTTGGGGTGGGAAGTTTTTGGTACCCTCCCCAGCTTCAGGCTCAGGTTGACGATGTACGTCACAATCCCACACAGCTGGTCTGCACAGGACTTGAGGAGCTTTGCGCTGATGCCGTCCGGTCCCGACGCCTTCCTCGCCTTGATCTTCCTCAGCTCCGTCCTCACCTGGGTCCTGGTCAGGGTCAGGATGGGGGGCTGTGTGTTGGGAGTGGGGGGGTGTTGGTGGAGTGGGGAGTGGGCAGCAGGACTTGATTTCTTTAGAGGCAGCAGTGGTTGTTGTGCAGTCAGGGGGGAGGGCGGTTGGTCAAATCTATTGAAAAACAGATTCAGGTTGTTCGCCCACTCCCTGCCCCCTGTGGCCTGGGGGGAGGTATTCTGGAGCCCAGATATGGTTTTGAGGTTTCTCCAGACCCCGCTGATGTCGCTCTGTTGCAACTTGTCCTCCATCTTCTTCCTGAAGCTGTCCTTGCCTTCTCTGATCTTTCTCCTCAGCTTTATGTTTAATTTGAGTTTTACCAATATTTTGCTTTATCACTTTGGGATGCTTATGCATTATATTTTTATTTACTTTGGAGGGAGCAGACAACGATTCTCTGATGGGGAAGTCAGGGGCTAAGCTGAGGGGTGGCGGATGAAGACGAGCTGCAGAGAGGCGTGTAAGACTGCGACTCTGCTTCCTGGTCCCAACTCTGAGTAGTCAGGGTTTTGGAAGTTTGGATAAAAAAGATGCCAGATTGTTAGATAAATGAGAAGCACCATCCAAAGTGGGATGAATGCTGTCTCGTCTCATAAGACCAGGTTTTCCCCAAAAAGAGCTCCAATTGTCAATGTAGCCCACGTCATTTTTAGGACACCACACAGACAGCCAGCGGTTCAAGGATGACGAACGGCTAAACATGTCATCACTGGTCAGATTGGGGAGGGGCCCAGAGAATACTACAGTGGCAGACATCGTTTTTGCAAAGTCACACACCGATTCTGTATTAAGTTAATTACATTCCAACAGCTGTACACCCATACACGGCAGTAAAGGAAAAGGGCTTCAGACATTTATTATTAAAAGTACTGCAACCCCATTATTATGTCCTATCCCATGCACACATAAGCCAGTCCATGGCTACTTTCTGCCCAAAATAAATAAACAGAAACCCAGCATTTCAATTTGTTTCTTTCTTCTGATGTACCAAACCCATATAAAATAGTGGCACTAAAACTAACATACCCACTGAACTGTGACCTCTGTATACTGTATACTGATACACCCCTAAAGAAATTCTACACATTCACATTCTTCAAAAAAAACACCACTTATCAATTAGTTCATAATTCTGATCCCTAGTTACAGTTGATACCAATGTAAATATGGAACTCTGCTATTAATTATCAAACAGCTACTAATTATTAAACTATAAAGACAACTAGTATGTTCACAAACATAGCACAAAGGCAGGGTGACTTTTTTCCTCTTCACTCTTAGTGCTACATGTATTGCTTTTTATATTGTCTTTAAAAAGATATAAATATACTCTTACTTAAAGGTGAAATATAAAGGATTCTGACCTCCTGGCCAGTAGGTGTCGCACGCACTGTTGACTCACTATAATCTTGTACCGGTTGCCAGGTAGAAACAAACAGCACTTCCTTGAGGCTAACGTCAACATCCTGCAGACTACTAACATCTCAGATCTTTGGTTATTATGAGCCAGACAGCGTGTCAAGCGAGGACTCTTGTGGTATAGAATAGTTTATTTAACATAATCCTCTCTGATGCGCATGTCTGGTAAGCCTTTTTTAAATAACTATATGGTATAGTGTTATTGACAGTAATGCTAATGTAACACAGCTGTGATCAAACTGGATAGCTCTCTAGTTTTGACAACGTAATTATGACAACACTTTAGATCAGATGGTGAGGACTTTTACTGCTTAGTTGTTCTGTGGTTTTTGTAAATATGCTGAATCACACTTTTATGGTCTGTTTAAGTTCATCCATTTTAGCTATGTATGCTTAAAGGTGAAATATAGAAGATTTTGGAGACTTCCAGTCTGGACGCCATGGTGATAGCAGCTTAACGCTGAAGCTCCCAGACCCAATCCAGGAAAACATCTTCAAAATCAGACTTAACGGATTTTTGGAAGAATAAAAATCAAAAGACAAAAACACCATGCCTAACCAAAAACAGAAGAAACTGACATTCTCCAGGCCAGGACGTGCAGCGGCCGCAGAATCTGATCCGGAGGACCTCCGTTCAGAAGACGAGGAGCTGAACTTAGCTAACAAGAAGGTTAGCTTGAAATCGCTATTTGAAGAATTACGATGATTTCGGGCCGAATTTCATGAATTCAGAGAGGAATTAAAAAAGACGAACAGCAGAGTGGACCAGGCCAAGAACCAAATCTTGGAAGCTGAAGAAAGAATAAAAGTGCTTGAAGATTCTATGCTGGATTTACACAAAAAACAGTCAAGGCTGGAGGCTAAGCTAACCGACCAAGAAGGAAGACAGAGACGAGACAACATTAGAATTCACGGTCTGAAAGATGGAGCTGAAGATAGTTTCAACACAATGGTGGAATGCGTGGAATCCTTATTGAGAGAGAAGTTGGATATTCCACAAACCACTGATTTGAAGATAGAAAAGGCCCATCGTACATTAGCCGCAAAGCCAGCGGCAGAAGCGCCCCCACGTTCGGTGGTGGTAAGATTCTCCAATTTCAAAATAAAACAAGAGGTCGTAAGACGGGCTTGGCAGAAAAAAGGATTTATGCATCAAGGGAGAAAAGTCTTCGTGGAGCACGATTACGCCCCGGAGGTTCTTAAAAAGCGACGGGAATATAACGACGCCAGAAAGGTACTATGGGAACAGAATCTACGCTTTCAGACGCCATTTCCTGCGAAGTTAAGGGTCTTTTACGGTGAAGAGTCATGTCTCTATAATTTGGCGGAAGAAGCAACAATTGACATGGCGAGAAGAGGGCTCCCGGTATCGGTGTTTAAACCCGCAGCAGACCTGAGCGATAGGATCAGGGCTCAAACGTGGTCCACTCAGAGACCTTCAAAATCCAAGGGCCAGCAGCGGGAAACCCAGCCCCAGAGCTACAAAGATAAGCTTTCCAGTTCCAGGAAGGAATAGCGACCTTTTTTTTTTTTTTTTTTTTCTTTTCAGTCATTCTGCACTTCCATCCCCCCTCCTACAAGGTAACAAACATTAAAGGAGATGCAGAATCAGCATGTGGTAAAACCTTTCATGGAGCAGTTATAGCATTAGAAACAAATGTCTTCTTAATTTAAAGGAAAAAAAAAATCTTGTTAAAATAGAAATGTGACAATGACCCACATGTTCTCCCCACACTAACAAATACTGTATTAGAGTGAATGTTTGCTGTGATGGGGGTGGGAGGGTGCACACAATCTCATAGGGTATAGGCATAAAAAAAAAATCATTACAAATTCGGATTGGGATCTGAAATTCATGTTAAAAACATGGGACAACTTACAGGGGTAAGAGAGGGCCCTCAACACGTAACAGAGTCTGAGGAATTTCCCTCAGAGCCTACACTCCATCAGGGCTCTTACAGGGTCTTTAAAGAGACCCCAGCTCAGGAAGTTTTTTTGACAGTTTTTTGTTTTAAAGTTTCGTACACTATGTTCTGAATGTTTTTTATGTTCTTAATGTTCTTTCAGTTTCTGAGTAGCAAAAAAGAGGGCCACCACACTGTTATACTAAATAAGAAAATACAATGGAGAAACAGGGTGTAACCAAAATAGCCTCATATAATGTAAAAGGGATCCTGAATCCAGTTAAAAGATCCAAGATTCTACGCAAAATGAAAAAAGACAAAGCAGAAATAATATTTTTACAAAAAACCCACCTAACAGACGTGGAACACACTAAACTCAATAGACAAGTGTTTAAAATGATCTCTTCATCTTCATATAAGTCAGGGAGGAGGAGAAGAGTAGCGACATTGATATCAACCAAAATTACATTTGAAAAAAAATCAGAACACAAAGATAAGAAGGGAGGTACAGTTTGGTAATTGGACGGCTAGAGGGAGAAGATATCACCCTGCTGAATGTATATGCGCCACCAGGGGCTAAATGGAAATTTTATAAAAATGTATTCGACCTAATGATAACTAAAGCCCAAGGTTTAGTGATATGTGGTGGAGACTTCAATCTAAGACTGAATCCATACTGGGATGCAACAGGTAATTCTTCACATCAAAATAACACTCAAAGTAGGAAAACTCGGATGCTATTAAAAGAAATGGGAATCTGTGACGTGTGGAGGGAATTCAACCCCAATGTAAAAGATTATACTTTTTATTCAACGCCACATTCATCTTACTCAAGGATTGATTACTTTTTTATGTTTAGTAGAGACATTGGAAGAGTAAAAACATGTAAAATAGGACTGATGGATCTCTCTGACCACAGTCCGATCTATATGGACTTAAACATCCAAAAATACACAAATGATACATTTTCCTGGAGGTTGAATTCAAATGTCCTGAAAGAACCACTGAAAGATGAATTGGAATCAGATATTCTCAGATATTTGGAAGAAAACGATAATGGAGAAGTATCCCCTTTAATACTGTGGGATGCGTGCAAAGCTGTAATAAGGGGAAAAATTATTGCAAAACTGGCAACCCAAAAGAAACTGAGACAAGAAAAACTAATCACATTAGAGTCAGAACTCAAGAACCTAGAAAAAGAACACAAAGGCAACACTCATTCTAATGACTCGCTCAAGATTAAAGAAATTAAAAATCAAATAAATGAGATCTACACAATAGAAATCCAGAAGAAACTTACATTTCTGAAACAAAAACACTATGAAGCAGGCAGTAAATCGGCAAAATTACTAGCCTATAAATTGAGGAAACAACAAACAGAAAGAGCAATCTACAAAATCAGAGACCCAGTATCAAAGGAAATAAAATTCAGAATTCAGGATATTCTTAAAAGCTTCGAGAATTACTATAAGAACTTATACTCCCACAAAAAACATAAAAACACATCCGAGACATTCCTAAACACATTAAACCTTCTCCAACTTACGGAGTCACAAAATAAAACATTACTGTCAGAAATACAACCTAAAGAACTGGAAAAAGCAATTATGAAACTTAAAGCTAACAAATCCCCAGGAGCAGATGGCTATACAGCAGAGTGGTACAAAACCTTTAAACAGCAACTATCTCTTCTCCTCCTGAAAACATTTAACTATGTCCTCCACACAGGGGAAATCCCCCCCTCCTGGAGAGAAGGGGTCATTGCAGTTATACCTAAACCTGAAAAGGATAAACTAGAATGCTCCAACTACAGACCAATCAGTCTATTAAATCAGGACTATAAGCTTTTTACCATTATCCTTGCCAAAAGGTTAGAAAACATACTGACAGACTTAATTCACTTAGACCAAACAGGTTTTATAAGACAAAGACAGACACAAGACAACATTAGACGCACTTTACACATAATTCATCATATAAAAAAATATAACTTAAATGCAGTCATATTGGGATTAGATGCTGAAAAAGCATTCGATTCGGTTGACTGGTCTTTCCTATATAGAATCTTATCCAGTTTCAATTTTCATAACAACTTCATTAGAACTATACAGGCATTATATAAAAAAACAACAGCTAAAATAAGGATTAACGGTAATTTATCATCATCTTTTGAGCTGGAAAGAGGATGTCGTCAGGGCTGCCCCCTGTCTCCACTGCTCCTTGCAATCTTCATAGAACCTCTGAGCCAATGGATAAGACAAAATCAAGAAATTCAAGGTATTACACTTGGTCAGAAGGAACATAAAATAGCACTCTTTGCTGATGACATTTTAATATACCTAGGGCAGCCGGACACTTCTTTACCAGAACTAATCTCAGTTTTTTCAGACTATGGAGATTTATCGGGGTACAAATTAAACATGCATAAAACCCAAGTTTTAACATTCAACTATGACCCAAATCATTATTCACTAAGTGAACTCAAAACTAACTGGGAGATGGAATCTATGAAATATCTGGGGGTCAATATCCCGAAACAACTCAACAAAATTATAACACTAAACTATGATCCACTGGTGACAAAAATAAAATGTGACCTAGCAAGATGGAATATGATACCATTCTTAGGCACTACACAAAGAATTGAAGCAGTCAAAATGAATATACTTCCACGTCTTCTATACCTTTTTCCAAACAATACCGGTAGAACCTCCCAAAAAAACATGGCAGGAGCTGGACAGAAGGATCTCAAGATTCATATGGCAGGGCAAGAGACCTAGAATCAGATATAGAACCTTACAGCTAAACAAAGACAAAGGTGGGCTCGCGGTGCCAAATATCAGGGACTATTTTAAAGCCGCACAAATTAAAACTTTAATAGAGATATGTAACCCAGTCTACACTGCACAATAGAAGGAGATCGAATGCCAAATAACAAGTGACATCCCCCTACAGGCGATAATAGGGAACAATGCCTTACCTAAACTCTTGAATAACACTAACCCGTGGATAGAGACCCCGCTAAAAATTTGGTCTAAGATAGTCAGAGAGAATCAAGCTAAAGAGCCCTATCGACTTCTGCAATGGATTGCCTATGATCAAGACTTTACCCCCAATAAAACAGACACTAGATTTAAAGAGTGGAAAGAGAAAGGGCTGATAAAATATTACGATTTTTTTAAGGGGCAAACTTTAAGAAGTTTTGAAGATTTGAAAAAACAAGGTCTAATAAATCAAGATCTTTACAGGTTCTTTCAGCTTAGACACCACATAAACAATATACTTAAAAAGGAGGATTTGGAAAGGGCCCAGTCAGGTGTTCTGAAGGTCTTCTTAATGGCATATAAAGGGATCCCAGGGATCAGATACATCTCTAAAATATACCAAGGTCTTCAAGACTTAAAAGGAGACAACACATCATATATAAAAGAGAGATGGGAAAAAGAGGGGAATTTCACTTTACAACTGGAAATATGGGAAAAGCTAAATAAACAGCAATAGAAAAGTACCTCATCCCTGCAGTGGAGAGAATTTGGATGGAAAAATTTGGTAAGATTTTTCAGAACACCTGCACAAAACAAATTTACCCATCAGGGGTTGAACTGTTGGCGCTTGTGTGGTGAAAAGACTGCAAATCATTTTCATGTGTTTTGGTCATGCCCAGTTATCCACCAATATTGGACCAATGTACAGACAATATTGGGGAAAATATTCAAAATAACAGTTCCCTTTTCTTTTGTAACTTTGTATTTGGGTTTACTACCGGACTCACTGGAAAGACGAGGAGATAAATACTTATTCAGTGTTTTAATATTGGCAAGTAAAAAAGCCCTAACTAAAAAATGGATGCTGAAGGACTGTCCTACACCTGAAGATTGGATTAACGTGATTCAAGACATTTACTCGATGGAAAAGTTGACATTCACACTGAGACAGGACATGGATGGGTTCATGAACTTTTGGCAACCCTGGATCGCATATGTGTCTTCCATTAGGAATGCTGCCTGTCAGCTGCTGACAGCTCCTGACAGCTGCCTGTCCGAAGGCTCATGGCCTTCGGACAGGCAGCTGCATGGCTCCAAGGACAATGCCAGCAGCCAGACAAAACATCTCCTGCCAAAGAGTCCTTGTTGTTCTTAACTGATACAACACCTACTTTCAACATTACACTCATACTGATTCACAAAACTGATGATAAAGATGATTCACTCACTGCTCTCTCTGTGTCTTGTGATCTTTTTTGTCTGCTGACTGTGCATTGAGGGCTTTTTTTTCTTGTAATCCTAATATTGATCATATATGACCACTATTCTGAAATCAATGATTTTTTTGCTCCTTCCTATTGTATTACCCCTTCCCATGCTTCCTGTACCCTACTGTTGGCAGGCGTGTTCACAGATGCAGCCGTGTCACCGGGAATGCAGGTCGTTTTCTGTGTCAAGTCAAATCCCTCATATGTTATCAGTTATCTGTTAATGTACTTGGCAATAAATCTTTTCTGAGTTCTGAGTTCATTAGATCTAATCTTTGACAAATACCATTTCAATAATGGTCCCGCTCTTTGTTCCAACCCTACTCAGATGCTCTTTTACTTTTAATTACTTAATTTTCTGTTTGTTTGTTTTTGCTGTTCAGTTTGTTTGTTTGTTTGTTTGTTTTTATTTTATTCTCTTTAATTTCACTTTTTCTTTCACTTAAAAAAAGGGGTGTTGTAATAATTATTCTACCAATGTTGTCAAATAGCAAAAAATAAGGGAACATGTAATGAAAATGTAAACAATCCAATGCTGTAATGACCTGTATACCCTTTACAAAAACTTAAATAAAAAAAAAAAGAAATATAGAAGATTTTAATGAAAACAAAGATTAAAAAAAACCATCAACAACGTGGTTAGCCCCTTGACGTCGATTGTCGTGAATTCACATCAATGGAAGCCATTGATGTGAATTGGTTCCATGATTTGGTTCCATTTGGAGCTTCCGCTCCAAATGGAACCAAAATACCGTCCGTATTCCTCCACTACCGGTTGATGCACTTCCAACACATACCTAGGAACCTTTTGCAAGCATTAGTTTCTCGGAGGAACGGTCAGAGACGGAGCAACATCCATTTCCTGATTGCTACGCTCGCCTTGTGCCACGTCTGCATTTTCAGAAAACAATCGTGGAAAAATTGTCCAATCTCAGGTAAGTTGTACTAAGATAAAAATATGTACAGGCTTATTGTGTACTTTTATCACTACCATGAAGAAGTGGAGTACCTATGACGAATATTTTTGAAGATATTAGACGATTTCGGTGTGATGCTAGTTCATTACATTCAGCCACAATGGATAACCTCCATCGGCCACAACGGCCGCAAATAAGGTGCCGTATTTAGATGGTGTTCAACACACACATTTTCTTAAGAAACTGCCATTCTAAAACTCTACACCATAGTTCACGTGAACAATAAATAACATAGCATGCTGGATGTGAGAGAGGAGAGCTGGAGCTGACTTCACAGCGGTAACTTTTCTCATCTCCCCGTTGTAGAGCAAAACTGTTGTAACAGTGCTAGGCATCCAGATTTTCATACTGCCTGCCTAAACTGCCGAACAGGACAGGGAAAAAAAAAGAAACTGCCATTCTACCTCATATCTATAATCATAACAGAAATAATGTGGTGGGATATAAATGTAATTTCTGTCCATTATTTTTCTTTATATCTGTAGATCTAAAAATGAACGCAGCATCATTCTATGGAAAGCCAGCAGGTGGACCTTGGCCCAGAGGTGGAAAATAGCCAGAGGTGGAAAATGGGCGGCAACGCTGCAAACTTCCACAATGCAAGGGCCAGACTGTGTACAAATGTGCAAAGTGCAACATTCATCTGTGCCTCAACAAAAACCACAACTGCTTTCGGGAATTCCACAAATAAACTGAAGCAATGCACACTCTTCGCAATGAAAGGACAGTCAAACTGAGTGGGAGGAAAGAGGTGTTTCCAGCAGGTTTTTGTTCTTGTTCATTGCTTGTGTTTTGTGTTTATAATGTGTTTTTTATAGTTCATTGTAGTGGTTTATGATAGTTTGGCAGTCATGAGAGTTGAAAATACTGAAAATAACTTTGTTGCATAAATAAAAGACTCTTCATACTTGAGAAGGGGAACAGGTGCTTTTTACCATTTTTTTTACCATAGATGCCTGTTGTTGCTAATTTGCATTATACCTAAAATTATATCTATTTTATGTGCTATAGTCAAATTAACTTTCTCAGCTTAATTTAGCATCTACTTGAAAGCAAAAACACAAGTGAAATTTTTTTTTTCATAATTGGAAATAAATTCAGGCGTCAAACGTGCATAATGTAAGTCTTCATGTTCTTCTAAAAATTAGTATATTGATAAAAACATTTTTTGTAATTTTTGGCGGGTCGACAATAATATAAATATTTACATCCAAAAGCTGTGTCACGTGCTGAGTTCTGGGTCTTCTGCCAGACTCAGCTTCGTGGCTGTTTTTCTGCATTTATGTATATTTATTGTATTTTTTTCCCTCGAGTTTCGTTATTGCTTTTTATGTTTTTGTTTTGACTTCAGTTCTATCTCTTGTTTATTTGTAGTAAATTATCTGTCTGTATTGATTATGTTTTGTGTTCTATGGTGTGTTTCTCTGGGTTGACAGCTGTCAGGCGATGTTCCAGGGTTTACGCTCTGCAGGGGGCATCGCCTGTCAAGTTGTCAATCCAGCCACTCCTCCCTCACCTCTCTCTGCTGATCTCATTATCCCTCATGAATTAATTTTGCTCGCTCAGGTGAACTCACACCTGCTGCTTGTTTTGTGATGGGTTTTTTCCTTATTTAAGGGAAACTGTTGCACATTTTCATTGCTGCTGCCACATCTCATCAGGCTGATTCCAAGCCTCGCTAACCCACGTCAGAGCCCTGTTCTTGCTCTGGCATCATCCTGTGTAAGTTTTTCCCTTCATTGTTACTTTGTTATTTTGAGTATCTTGTTGGACTTTGTGTTTGTTGTTTTCATTAATAAACCTCATAAGCTTGCAGTTCAGCGATTGGGCTTGTTCTCTCTGTCCCGAAGGGGCGAATATGACAAGCTGGATTAAGACAATCATGGAAGTCCAGTGAGGATGTCACAGCCAATAGCATCGCTAGCTTGATGTTTTGTGCCATGTCTCGTTTTGGGTTGTTGGGTTGCCAGGTAGTGAATTATTCAGCTAAATACCTGAGCCTTAAGGCAAACGTCAGTTTCCCAATCGTTCTCAAGTATGGTATGACTAAGGAACAGGATAAATATGGGTTCTGCTTTTGATGGCTAATGTCTGCTGAAGAATCTCAAATGGATGAAAAGTCACACAGAGGTGACCTTTTTTCTTCTGACAGGTAAGCTAACCAGTGCTAGCTATGATGCTAAATAGCTCATTCATCTTCTGCTGCTAATCTGGTGGTTAGGGGTTCGGGGGGGCAGCAGTCTAAAGTCAGTGTAACCAAATTTTATTTCTGATATGTTCACATTATAATTAAGAGTGTATAATAATAGTCAATATATGGCTTGGAATAGACCCTACTAACTGCTCCTTACCAAGCTGACATGTATGACAGGTTCATTATATGATCAACATTTGCATCTATGAATCTAACAGCACATATTAATTGTGCAGCAGTCATGTTTTATGTATTTTTTTTAATTATCAGCTTTGATGTGCAGCTTCTTAGTCTAATAATTTGGTATACAGTGAAAAAAGTTACAGTTGTTTATTGTTGTTACAGATTAAGATAATAATGTAAAACTTTATTGATCACCATGGTGGAAATTGAGGTTAAAAATAGTTTAAGTTCTGATAATAGAATAAACAGGTCCTAATTTATTTTCTTACTAACTAATGTTACTGCACAGCATTAGCAACGGTATTTCTTGAGTCCCTGAAGTTGCTGTAATTATGTATGTAGAAATTTATGTCAGATTTTTGACTATCAAGTAATAAACCATAACATTTTTTCACCCTCTGTAAGGACTTCCTCCATCATTAGGTGAATGAGCACAGATGGGTGTTTGGACAATGTCATCATGACACAGCAGAGAAGGGCTCCATCAAACAGTGACTGGACAGAGGGTCAACAGCTTCTGAAGCCCTCACTGATGTGATGGACCAGTGAGGGTTAAGGACAGAACATCAATATCTGACCTTTAGGTGAGTATAATGCAAAGTTTTACATGTAAAAAGTCACAAAAAAGACTATTAATATGACTGTGTTCTCATAGATCAACATTTAAAAAATACATTCTGATGATGTCAGCAGAAGCTTTTCCTCCACCCCACCTGTGTATGAGGCCTGGACTCTATTAGAGCTCAGGACCACAGCTGTCAGAGGAACCGTCCAGTGAGGAAGACAGTCAGTGGCGAGGCCTGGACTCCATTAGCAGCTCAGGACAGCAACCACCAGAGGGATCGTATAGTGAGGAAGACAGTCGGCAGCACACCAATGTAAGTTTAGTCTTATCAAACCATTTAACACACTGTAATGTATAAAACCAAATCCTTTATTTTGAATTTTCCAATGTGTTTGTTTAGGAAATTTTTTTAAACTGTTTTTGAAAAGTTAAGGAGTGTTTTTTTTTTTAAATTTAGTGAGTAACCTGGTCAAACAAATCATATTTATGGATTATTTTGCCAAAAGTAGATGCAACAGATATTTGTTTCTTTCCTTTTTGAATAACTTCTCAAAACAATAGTCAAAATTTGGCAGCTGAAATGTCTTGGACTTTTCATTTTTATTAAAACCACAACCTGCCTGTGCACTGTCATATCCCGAGCGCTACCTTGTCCGTGCTCGGGTTATACATCATCCCTGTCAGGCTTTGACAACAGGTTTGTCATTCTGGCTTCCCGGGCTCTGATTGGTCAAACGCTCGGGAATTCCCCGCTGTCAGAGTCTGAGCAGCTGTGCTGCATTTGCAATCGTGAGCAGCCGGCTTTAAATGCCGGCGCCAGCGATTGCATCTCGCGGTTACCTCGTCAACATTCTCATCAACACTTCCGTCTACATTCTCCCTATGTTCACCCATAATGTAAGTGTTTATCGTCGCCGTTATTGTGTGTATTCCCTACCTTTTCCCTTGTTTAACGGTGAGCGAGCGCTCCTCGTCTCAGCCGTCATTATTCTCCGTAGTGCTATGATTATCTGGCTGCTTAGCCCACGCGGCTGGCTACCTTGTCCTTGCCTTGAACTGTGAATAAACGACTGTGCAACTTTACTGGTCTGTGGCGCCTTATGCTGGCTCGTGAGGGCCAGCCGTGACAGTAGGTAACTGCCAGAAGGAGACGCCGTTCGCAGTAAAGTTGCATTTAGAGGAACTCTGCTCCTTTCCTGTCTGGGTACGGTACCGGAATTATGCCGTCACGGAGGGGTCATTCTCAGGGGTCCAGCGACCAGCTGACCGAGGTGCTGGAGCAAGTTGATGAAATCCTCATCGCCGCCTCCGACCTCGATGGTAATCCTGACACCCTCATCGCCCCTCCCCTCCTCGGCTATCAGCCCGATGTGCACTGGTACCTAGACTGCTCCGGCGACCTAGACTGCTCTGGCGACCCCCGCATCGATCCCACCCTGAGTGGCCCCCCCTCGTCCTTCCAGGGAGCCCTCTGCCACCATCCAACGGGAGGAGGAAGGAGCAACGTTCCTTGCAGCAGGTTCCATCGTCCCTCCAGGAGACAGGTGAGTACAAGTTCACGCTTTTTTCCCTAATAGTGATTTGTCTTGTCTGACTCCTGGGGGTGAGGTTCGGGGTTCGCAGCCCCCCGAGCCTGTACCACCTGCTGAGGTAATTACTAAACCCGCTGCCTCTGTGTCTTCCCCCGTTGAGCGCTCTTCGATGTCTGTCGAGCGTCATCAGATGAGGAGGGGGCCTGCGGTCCTGGAGCAGGAGATCCCAGCCCCGCGGCCACATCAAGGACAGAGGAAGGGATCGGTCTGCTGTTTGGAGCCTGCACCGACGACGGAGCGTCCCCGGGTCTCCACGGATGAGCAGTCCGACCCAGCGGGCCAGGAACCCCCCGCCAGCACGCCGTATGAGTTGCCAGCGTGGATGATGGCGTTGGAGGGTCCTCAGGCTGCGGAAGCCTCTTTGCCAGAGGCAGATGACGACATGGCTGAATGGGAGCCAGAAGACGACCTCCTCCCGTCTGAGCCCGGATCGTCGAAGTCCTGGACAGCGTCCGAACTTGAGATCAGGCAAGTGTTCAGTGTTGTCTTTGTTTTTTCTATTATTGAGCATTTTTGCCTGTCTCTTGGGGAGGCGAGCCAGGTGCAGCCGTCCACAGCATCTGAGCTTGTCTCGCCGGGTTCTGACGCTGCCGGTGTTCCTGATCCCAGTTCTTCTTCTTCTCCTTTTTCTTCTGAGCCCTCCTCCAAGATCGCCGGTGCAGAGCAGGCCCCTATCGCTGTGCCGGAGGTTCCGGGTTCGGAGTTGGAGGTCAGTACTGGTGTGGCCCAGACCCATTCGGGGTCCGACACGGGTGCAGTTCCCGCTCAGTCGGAATTTGTCACCGAAGTGGTTCAGACCCAATCGGGGTCCGACGCGGGAGCAGCGTCGACTGAACCAGAGTTCGTCACCGGGGTGGTTCTGACCCAATCGGGGTCTGGCTGTAGCATCGGCTCAGTCAAAGTTCATCCCCAGAGGGGTTCTGGCCCAATCCGGGCCCACCGTGGGTGCAGCGTCGGTCCAGTCAGGATTCCCTACCGGATTGGTTCCGGCCCTGCCAGTTTCTGTTTGGGTGGGATTCGGAGATGGTGCTGCAGATCCACTGCCAAATAATCCCCAATTAATTCCCTACCCTCGTCATGTTTCTCCCTCCCCCGCATCTGGAACCGCAGGAATTAATCGTAGTTGGCCCGGTTCGCCCTGGCTTTCCCCCGCCGTTGGAAGACCGTTGCCAATCTCTCTCCAGTTGTCTTGTTGGCAGGTTGATGCGGGTCGACCACCTGAAAACCTGCTCTTCCCGTTTGGTGTCCGGGGTTGGCCTCCCGATAAACAGAACTGTACATTTGGCGCCCTGGTCCGGCCGCCGGAGGCATGGTCTATCTTCGGCCCGGAAATCGGGTAGGCCACCTGAACACGTTCTGCTGCCCCTGTTAGCAGTTTGGATGCTGCGGGCTGGGAGGCCCCCTGAACTGTTTATTATGACTGTCATCCTGGTGTACCTTTTTTCTTTCTCTTTCTTTTGCCCCGCAGTGATTTCTGTGTTTTGGAGTTTTTTGGACTGTAATACTCCACAGGTGGGATCTCATGTTCTCCAGTCGTCTTGTTGGCAGGTTGATAGGCCACCTGAACACGTCCCACTGCCCCTGTTAGCGATTTGGGTGCTGCGGGCTGGTTGTTGAAATGTCCTTATTTTTTCAGAGTGCAGAGATCAGGTATTAGCCAGACTACTTTGACACCTGGTGACTGGTTGTTTTGTTGATGTCTGCAGTTGTCTTGTGGGATTTTCTGAACGTTGAACTTTTCACAAACAGCTCTTTGGACGCGTGTATTCTACCCAAATTTGATAAGATTTGTTGATTTTACCTGTAATCTAAAACTGCGGTTGGGTAAACTGTAATGTTCATGAGAGCATCGGTCTTCGGTTTCAGTCCTTCAAAGTTCTTGCATGAGAGCATTTTATGCTGTTTCTGAAACTATATGGCAAATTGTAATACATTTTATTGCTCATCACCTTTACTAGGTTAGCCACCTATCCTTTGAGTAGGGACCCCAGCTGAAGCCTTTACTAGCATCAGCGCCTATCTGTTGGACTTGCAGTGTTAGTGAAATCTTTGAGGCCTCCGAGCTGTTTATTATGTCTGTCATCCTGGTGTGCCTTTTTTTTTTCCCCCTTTCTTTTGCGCCGCAGTAATTTCTGTATTTTGGGTCTATTTTAGTTATTTTGAACATTGTTCATATTACCCCTATTTTGTGGATATATGTACCCTTGTCATGTCAATTCGTATATTTTTGAGTTAGTAGAATGTTGTCTGTTTATTGTGTCTCGGATCAAGGAATCTTTAGAGTCGATTTTTTTTTAGATTATACCAGCTCTCTGACTGTTTTAGGGTGATGGTCACTTCAGCACAACCCACAGTTGAGATGCTGTAGCCCAGGAAACTCTGTAAATCTTTATTTTCAGGACTAAGGTTCTTTTGTTGTGAATGAATTGTTCTTTAAATTTCTGAGGTTTTACTGTAAGTATAGATTTTGGAGAAAAGTATTATCAATTCTTCTGTTTATTCACTCTGCTTTGGACCCCTCAGACCTCTAATCTTCAGTGTGTTCGATGCGTGGACATCATGAGCATTTTTGGGACACATGAGAAATTCACACAGGCGTGAAGCCTTAGTCTTGTAGAATTTGTGGGAAATGCTTCATTCGGTGTTTTGGTTTATCACGTGCACTAGCTTTTTTGAATGGTTTAGTACTAATTCTGCCACGTCTGTTTTTGGTTCATCACTGATGTTTTTTTTTTTTTTTTGGATTTGCTGCTAATTCGTGAGTTGAGTTTTCTTTTCTTTCTTTTTTCTCTTCCTCTGTAACGGTTCGGTATCCAGTTTTGTGACGTCATTTGTACTTTGTTAAGCTGTTTTGTTCATGTACAGTTTTTTTTGGTATCTCTCTCCCCCTCCCCTGTGTATTTACCCCCTGTATGTTTTTCTGCCCCTGCCTCTTCGTCATTGTGACTTGTGTGGTGATTTGTCGTGGGTTTTTTTTGTAAGGTTGATCTTGTCCCCCCTCTGCCTGCTTCCCCATCCACCCGCCCTGCGGTGGGGTGGGGGTGTGTGGATGTTATAGGCGACCGGGAGTTCGCCTTGGGGGGGGGGGCCCTGTCATATCCCGAGCGCTACTTTGTCCGCGCTCAGGTTATACGTCATCCCTGTCAGGCTTTGACAGCAGGTGTTGTCATTCTGGCTTCCCGGGCTCTGATTGGTCAAACGCTCGGGAATTCCCCGCTGTCAGAGTCTGAGCAGCTGCGCTGCATTTGCAATCGTGAGCAGCCGGCTTTAAATGCCGGCGCCAGCGATTGCATCTCGCGGTTACCTGGTCAACATTCTCGTCGACACTTCGGTCTACATTCTCCCTATGTTCACCCATAATGTAAGTGTGTTTATCGTCGCCGTTGTTGTGTGTATTCCCTACCTTTTCCCTTGTTTAACGGTGAGCGAGCGCTCCTTGTCTCAGCCGTCATTATTCTCTGTAGTGCTATGATTATCTGGCTGCTTAGCCCACGCGGCTAGCTACCTTGTCCTTGCCTTGAACTGTGAATAAACGACTGTGTAACTTTACTGGTCTGTGGCGTCTTATGCTGGCTCGTGAGGGCCAGCCATGACATGCACTTGGTGTTCCAAGATGTGGAATTAGAAAAAATGTTCCTCTTCTTTAATCAGGTCCAGTCCTGCAGCAGGAATAAATATACAACACAGCCATCCATCCATCTTCTACGGCTTTTCTGGGGGTCCAGGTTGTGGAGGCAGCAGTCTAATCAGAGAAGCCCAGACTTCCCTCTCTCCAGCCACCTCCTCCAGCTCTTCAGAGAGGACACCAAGACGTTCTCAGACCAGCTGAGAGACATAGTCTCTCTAACGTGTCCTGGGTCTGCCTCGGGGTCTCCTCCCTCCTCCCACAACACACACATAAAAAGTAATTCCATTTTTGTACCTGCTCTTTCCTTCACCTACAGTATATTGTCATTCACATTATGTAGACCAAGAAAACTCTTTGCATCACTGCTGTAGTCCTAAAACTGTCATGTTTTAATGCTGTTTGTCTGTGATGACACTTTCTTAGAGACTGTCCTTTTTTCCAGAGTGTCCTAATCCTGAGTTTATTAATTTCTCTATTGCTCTCCCAGATCTGCTCCATTGACCCTGCATTTGGACTGTTTATCTTTTAATAAATATTTTCCCCATAAATAAATTCCTATTTGTTATATGTTGACTGACTTGATTTGAGGTTGCTTTTCTTTTACATTCTACTCATACACCTCCAAAAGTCAAATATTGTGGTGAATTTATTTTTTAGAAATAACTCAAATCTAAAAAGTAAAACTTTCATATTTTAAGATAAGATAAGCCTTTATTAGTCCCACAACGGGGAAATTCCAGGATTGCAACAGCACAGGGATAGCAACACTCAGAGCAACAATCAGAAGGCAAGAAAAAAAAAAACAAGAGCAGCGAGTATACATATGTACATATAAACATAAATATATAGACACACGATGTGGAGCATTGCAGCTAGATGGAATAAATATATAGATATATAAACACACAGTGCGGAGCGTTGTAGCTAGATGGAATAAATATGTGAATATATAAACACAGTGTGGAGCGTTGTAGCTAGATGGAATAAATATATGAATATATAAACACACAGTGCGGAGCATTGCAGCTAGATGGAACAAACATGCAAATATATAAACACACAGTGTTGAGCATTGCAGCTAGATGGAACAAACATGCAAATATATAAACACACACAGTGCGGAGCATTGTAGCTAGATGGAACAAATATGCAAACACATTAATACATACAGTGCGGAGCACCGTAGCTAGATGGAATAAATATGTAAATATATAAACACACAGTGCAGAGCATTGCAGCTAGATGGAATGAAACAGCATAACCGTCTACTTAGTTATCTTACATGGTATGATTATGTACCCATACATATTCTCACCCTCCGTAGCTACCGGTATTTTCCTAGTTGTATACCGGAGGGGACCATTGTGTAAGTCTATTGCGTCTTTTGCATTCAATACTATTAGGTTGTCACGTCTTTTTGATATCTCTGCGAGCAGCCCTGCTTAGGTTATACAGTCTGACAGCCGTTGGTAGGAAGGACCTGCGAAACCTCTCGGTTGTGCACCTAGGATGATGTAGTCTGCTGCTAAATGAGCTCCTTAGTGCATTCAGTGTGTCCTGCATAGGGTGGAACTCGGACTCCAGCAGAGATGACAGTTTAGCCACCATCCTTTTCTCTCCCATCTCCTCCACTGGGTCAAGGCGCTGCCCCAGGACAGAGCTAGCTTTCTTGATCAGTTTGTTCAGTCTCTTCCTATCGGCTGCTGTAATGCCACTGCCCCAGCAGACCACTCCAAAAGTGATGGCTGATGCCACCACCGTGCCGTAGAATGTCATCAGCAGCGCCCCTTGTACACCAAAAGACCTGAGTCTCCTCAGTAGGAACAGCCTGCGCTGTCCCTTCTTGTAGAGTGCGTCAGTATTTTACAATAATCCCAAATACATTTAGCCATTTTAAGATTTTTTTGTTTTTGTTTGAAATTTGGATGAATATGTCTGAGCTATTTGATGTTGATCTGAATGGTGATGTGTTCATTTTTATAAATACAGTTCTGTTTTTACACAATATTATTTGAAAAAAAGATTATTTCACTATAAATTATTTCCAACTTCACTAAGGAAATAATAACAATAAGGAACTTATGTATATATCTAATATGTTCCCAGTGTATTTTAGGTTCTTGTTTATCAATACTTTATGAAAAGGTTGAAAATCCTTTAGTTTTGCAGAGATGAGGTAAACCATTTGTGAATCTGTCACACTGAATAAACAATAGATTTCATCTTCTACAGTAACTGAAAGGGCACAAATGAATTCAGGCATCCAACATTTCACAACATTTATTTATATATTTTAAAACAAGAAAAATGAAACACATTTACAACCTAAAATGAACTGGAACTGACATAAATAACTGCTGGAGCTTAATAACAACAGCTATTTTATGTTTTTTTTTAAAGGTGCAATATAAAGGATTCTGACCTCCTGGCCAGTAGGTGTCCCACGCACTAGCCACGGTTACATGGGCAAAATTTCTTCAATCTGATTTCAATTCAGATCAGAACTTTACTGTTTACATGGATCCTAAAAAAGTTGATCTGATGAGGACATGCGTTTCTATGTGTCACACGTTTGAACGGAATAAATCATTTTGACATGCGCACATCGACATTCCAAAAATAGTAGAAGAAGCAACTTCCGGTGTAAACAAGCCCCACTTTGTGTCTTTCTCTTTTTAAAATGGACCTGTATTGTGTTATTCAGACTGTACTGTTGCTTCTGCTGGTCTCCATAATGAAGCTACAAGTACATATAGTACTTCTGCATATGACGAACAGAGGGAGACAGCAGGACGATACAGACCAGTTTTGTTTTACTCCCGCTATGTCTTCCGCTAGCTGCTGTAAAGGCGGAACTACGTCACATTGACGTGTGGCTGACGTACAGACATACGCAGCAAACATATTTTGGGCCCAACCTTCGGAATAAGTGTTTTCATGCGCACCAATCGGAATAACAATTGGCATAACCCACCCGTCTCAGTCGGAATGAAATTTTGATCTGAATGAGAGTGATCGGGTCAGAATATCCAGATTGGCATGTTTACATGAAGCACTTTTATTCCGATCAGGCTTTTAATCCGGTTACTTGTGTCCATGTAAACATGGTCACTGTTGACTCACTATAATCTTGTACCGGCTGCCAGGTAGCGATAAACAGCACTTCCTGGAGGCTAACATCAATATCCTGCAGACTGCCAACATCTTAGATCTTTGGTTATTATGAGCCAGACAGCATACCAAGCGAGGACTCTTGTGGTATAGAATCATTTATTTAACATAATCCTCTGTGATGAGTATCTCTGGTAAATCTTTTTTAAATAACTATATGGTATAGTGTTATTTACAGTAATGCTAATGTAGCACAGCTGTGATCAAACCGGATAGCTCTTTAGTTTTGACAACATAATTATGACAACACTTTAGATCAGATTGTAAGGACTTTAACTGCTGTTAGTTGTTCCGTGTTTTTTGTAAATATGCTGAATCACACTTTTATGGTCTGTTTAAGTTCATCTGTTTTAGCTACACATGCTTAAAAAAAACAAAAAAACGGCTGTTGTTATTAAGCTCCAGCAGTTATTTATGTCAGTTCCAGTTCATTTTTTTTTTTTTTATTTAAGTTTTTGTAAAGGGTATACAGGTCGTTACAGCAATGCAGTGTTTACATTTTCATCACATGTTCCCTTATTTTCTGATATCTGACAACATTGGAAGATTAATTCTTACAACACCCCTTTTTTTTTTTTTTTTTAAAGTGAAAGAAAAAGTGAAATTAAAGAGAAAAAAAAACAGGAAACAAATAACAAAAAAACAACAACAAACAAACCAGTAAAAAACAAACAAAAAGAAAAAGTAAGTAAATAAAGATAAAAGAGCATCTGAGTAGCTTTGGAACAAAGAGCGGAACCATTATTGAAATGGTATTTGTCAAAGATTAGATCTAATGGAAGACACATATGCGGTCCAGGGTTGCCAAAAGTTCATGAACACATCCATGTCCTGTCTCAGTGCGAATGTCAACTTTTCCATCGAGTAAATGTCTTGGATCACGTTAGTCCAATCTTCAGGTGTAGGACAGTCCTTCAACATCCATTTTTTAGTTAGAGCTTTTTTGCTTGCCAATATTAAAACACTGAATAAGTATTTTTCTCCTCGTCTTTCCAGTGAGTCCGGTAGTAAACCCAAATACAAAGTTACAAAAGAAAAGGGAACTGTAATTTTGAATATTTTCCCCAATATTGTCTGTACCTTGGTCCAATATTGGTGGATAACTGGGCATGACCAAAACACATGAAAATGATTTGCAGTCTTTTCACCACACAAGCGCCAACAGTTCAATCCCTTATGGGTAAATTTGTTTTGTGCAGGTGTTCTGAAAAATCTTGCCAAGTTTTTCCATCCAAATTCTCTCCACTGCAGGGATGAGGTACTTTTCCATTGCTGTTTATTTAGCTTTTCCCATATTTCCAGTTGTAAAGTGAAATTCCCCTCTTTTTCCCATCTCTCTTTTATATAAGATGTGTTGTCTCCTTTTAAGTCTTGAAGACCTTGGTATATTTTAGAAATGTATCTGATCCCTGGGATCCCTTTATATGCCATTAAGAAGACCTTCAGAACACCTGACTGGGCCCTTTCCAAAACCTCCTTTTTAAGTATATTGTTTATGTGGTGTCTAAGCTGGAAGAACCTGTAAAGGTCTTGATTTATTAGGCCTCGTTTTTTCAAATCTTCAAAACTTCTTAAGATTTGCCCTTTAAAAAAATCGTAATATTTTATCAGCCCTTTCTCCTTCCACTTTTTAAATCTGGTGTCTGTTTTATTAGGAGTAAAGTCCTGATCATAGGCGATCCATTGCAGAAGTCGATAGGGCTCTTTAGTTTGATTCTCTCTGACTATCTTAAACCAAATTTTTAGCGGGGTCTCTATCCACGGGTTAGTGTTATTCAAAAGCTTAGGTAAGACATTGTTCCCTATTATCGCCTGTAGGGGGATGTCACTTGTTATTTGGCATTCGATCTCCTTCCATTGTGCAGTGTAGACTGGGTTACATATCTCTACTAAAGTTTTAATTTGTGCGGCTTTAAAGTAGTCCCTGATATTTGGCAGCGCGAGCCCACCTTTGTCTTTGTTTAGCTGTAGGGTTCTATATCTGATTCTAGGTCTCTTGCCCTGCCATATGAATCTTGAGATCCTTCTGTCCAGCTCCTGCCATGTTTTTTTTGGAGGTTCTACCGGTATTGTTTGGAAAAGGTATAGAAGACGTGGAAGTATATTCATTTTGACTGCTTCAATTCTTTGTGCAGTACCCAAGAATGGTATCATATTCCATCTTGCTAGGTCAGATTTTATTTTTGTCACCAGTGGATCATAGTTTAGTGATATAATTTTGTTGAGTTGTTTCGGGATATTGACCCCCAGATATTTCATAGATTCCGACTCCCAGTTAGTTTTGAGTTTGCTTAGTGAATAATGATTTGGGTCATAGTTGAATGTTAAAACTTGGGTTTTATGCATATTTAATTTGTACCCCGATAAATCTCCATACTCTGAAAAAACTGAGGTTAGTTCTGGTAAAGAAGTGTCCGGTTGCCCTAGGTATATTAAAATGTCATCAGCAAAGAGTGCTATTTTATGTTCCTTCTGACCAAGTGTAATACCTTGAATTTTTTGGTTTTGTCTTATCCATTGGCTCAGAGGTTCTATGAAGATTGCAAAGAGCAGTGGAGACAGGGGGCAGCCCTGACGACATCCTCTTTCCAGTTCAAAAGATGATGATAAATTACCGTTAATCCTTATTTTAGCTGTTGGTTTTTTATATAATGCCTGTATAGTTCTAATGAAGTTGTTATGAAAATTGAAACTGGATAAGATTCTATATAGAAAAGACCAGTCAACCGAATCGAATGCTTTTTCAGCATCTAATCCCAATATGACTGCATTTAAGTTATATTTTTTTATATGATGAATTATGTGTAAAGTGCGTCGAATGTTGTCTTGTGTCTGTCTTTGTCTTATAAAACCTGTTTGGTCTAAATGAATTAGGTCTGTCAGTATATTTTCTAACCTTTTGGCAAGGATAATGGTAAAAAGCTTATAGTCCTGATTTAGTACACTGATTGGTCTGTAGTTGGAGCACTCTAGTTTATCCTTTTCAGGTTTAGGTATAACTGCAATGACCCCTTCTCTCCAGGAGGGGGGGATTTCCCCTGTGTGGAGGACATAATTAAATGTTTTCAGGAGGAGAGGAGATAGTTGCTGTTTAAAGGTTTTGTACCACTCTGCTGTATAGCCATCAGCTCCTGGGGATTTGTTAGCTTTAAGTTTCATAATTGCTTTTTCCAATTCTTTAGGATGTATTTCTGACAGTAGTGTTTTATTTTGTGACTCCGTAAGTTGGGGAAGGTTTAATGTGTTTAGGAATGCCTCGGATGCGTTTTTATGTTTTTTGTGGGAGTATAAGTTCTTATAGTAATTCTCGAAGTTTTTAAGAATATCCTGAATTCTGAATTTTATTTCCTTTGATACTGGGTCTCTGATTTTGTAGATTGCTCTTTCTGTTTGATGTTTCCTCAATTTATAGGCCAGCAATTTTGCCGATTTACTGCCTGCTTCATAGTATTTTTGTTTCAGAAATGTAAGTTTCTTCTGGATTTCTATTGTGTAGATCTCATTTATTTGGTTTTTAATTTCCTTAATCTTGAGCGAGTCAGTAGAATGAGTGTTGCCTTTGTGTTCTTTTTCTAGGTTCCTAAGTTCTGACTCTAATGTGGATAGTTTTTCTTGTCTTAGTTTCTTTTGGGTTGCCAGTTTTGCAATAATCTTTCCTCTTATTACAGCTTTACATGCATCCCACAGTATTAAAGGGGATACTTCTCCATTATCGTTATCTTCCAAATATCTGAGAATATCTGATTCCAATTCATCTTTCAATGGTCCTTTCAGGACATTTGAATTTAACCTCCAAGAAAATGTATTATTTGTGTATTTTTGGATATTTAAGTCCATGTAGATCGGACTGTGGTCGGAGAGATCCATCAGTCCTATTTTACATGTTTTTACTCTTCCAATGTCTCTATTAAACATAAAAAAATAGTCAATCCTTGAGTAAGATGAATGTGGAGTTGAGTAAAATGTATAGTCTTTTACACTGGGGTTGAGTTCCCTCCACACGTCACAGATTCCCAATTCTTTTAGTAGCATCCGAGTCTTCCTGTTTTGGGTGTTATTTTGATGTGGGGAATTACCAGAAGCATCCCAGTATGGATTCAGTCTAAGATTGAAGTCCCCACCACATATCACTAAACCTTGAGCTTTAGTTATCATTAGGTCGAATACATTTTTATAAAATTTCCAGTTAGCCCCTGGGGGAGCATACACATTCAGCAGGGTGATATCTTCTCCCTCTAGCCGCCCAGTTACCAAACTGTATCTCCCTTCTTTATCTTTGTGTTCTGATTTTTTTTCAAATGTAATTTTGGTTGATATCAATGTCGCTACTCCCCTCCTCCTCCCTGATTTATATGAAGATGAAGAGATCATTTTAAACCCTTGTCTACTGAGTTTATTGTGTTCCACGTCTGTTAGGTGGGTTTCTTGTAAAAGTATTATTCCTGCTTTGTCTTTTTTCATTTTGCCTAGAATCTTGGATCTTTTAACTGGATTCAGGATTCCTTTTACATTATATGAAATTATTTTGGTTACACCCTCTTTCTCCATTGTGTTGTTTTGTTTAGTATAACTGTGTGGTGGCCCTCTTTTGTGCTACTCAGAAACTGAAAGAACATTAAAAACAAGAAAAACATTAAGAACATAGTGTAAAAAACTTTAAAACAAAAAGCTGTCATAAGAACTTCCTGAGCTGAGGTCTTTTTAAAGACCCTGTAAGAGCCTTGATGGAGTGAAGGCTCTGAGGGAAATTCCTCAAACTCTGTTACGTGTTGAGGGCCCTCTCTTACCACTGAAAGTAGTCCCATGCTTTTAACGTGAGTTTCAGAACCCAATCCAAACTTGTAATGATTTTTTTTTTTCCTTTTATGCCTAAACCCTGTGAAATTGTGTGCACCCTCCCACCCCCATCACATCAAACATTCACGCAAAAATAGTATTTGTTAGTATGAGGAGAACATGTGGATTATTGTCACATTTCTATTTTAACAAAGTTTTTTTTTTTTTTTTTTTTTTATTACAAAGACTTATTTGTTTCAAATAATATGATTGTTCCATGAAATGTTTTACCACATGCTGAATATGCATCTCCTTTAATGTTTGTTACCTTGTATGAGGGGGGTTGGATGTGCGGATTGATTCAAGAGAAAAAAAAAAAAAAAAAAAAAAATGGTCGCTATTCCAACCTGAAAACGGATAGTTTATCCGCGACGCTCTGGTGCTGGGTTTCCCGCTGCTGGTCCGTGGATTTTGAAGGTCTTTGTGTTGTCCATGTTTGAGCTCTGATCTTCGCACTCGGGTCTGCTGGGGGTTTAAATACCGTTACCGGGAGGCCTCTTTTCGCCATGTCAGCTGTTGCTTCTTCCGCCGAATTATAGAGACACGTTTCATCGCCGTAGAAGACCCTTAACTTCGCAGGAAATGGTGTCTGAAAGCGCAATTTCTTCTCTCTTAACACCTTTTTCGCGTCATTGTATTCCCTGCACTTTTTAAGGACCTCCGGGGCGTAATCGTGTTCCACGTAGACTTTTCTCTCCTGGTGCATAAATCCTTTTTTCTGCCAGGCCAGTCTTACAACCTCTTGTTTTATTTTGAAATTGGAAAATCTTACCAACACCGAACGTGGGGGCGCTTCCGCCGCCGGCCTAGCGGCTAATGAACGATGTGCCTTTTCTATCTTCAAGTCGGTGGTTTGTGGAATATCCAATTTCTCTCTTAGTAAGGATTCCACGCATTCTGCCATTGAGTTAAAACCATTTTCGGTTCCTTCTATCAGACCATGAATTCTTATGTTGTCTCTTCTTTGTTTTCCTTCTTGGTCGGTTAGCTTAGCCTCTATAGCTGCTTGTCTTTTGCGTAGGTCTAGCACAGAATCTTCGAGCACTTTTATTCGATCCTCTGTTTCCAAGATTCGGTTCTCGGCCTGGTCCACTCTGCTGTTTGTCCTTTTCAATTCTTCTCTGAATTCCCGAAATTCGGCCGTAACATCTCGGCGAAATCGTCGTAGCTCCTCAAATAGTGATTTCAGGCTAACCCTTTTGTTAGCTATCACCAGTTCCTCGTCTTCTGAACGGAGATCTTCCAGTTCGGATTCTCCGGCCGATACGTGTCCTGGCCTGGAGAATTTCAGTTTCTTCTGTTTTCCTTTAGACATGATGATTTTGTCTTTTGATTTTCACTCCTCCAAAAATCCGTTAAGTTTGATTTTCAAGGTGTTATCCTGAATTGGGTCTGAGAACTTCAGTGTTAAGCTGCAGTCGCCATGGCGTCCAGACCGGAAGTCAGTTCCAGTTCATTTTAGGTTGTAAATGTGTTTCGTTTTTCTTGTTTTAAAATATATAAATAAATGTTGTGAAATGTTGGATGCCTGAATTCATTTGTGCCCTTTCAGTTACCTGTAGAAGATGAAATCTATTGTTTATTCAGTGTGACAGATTCACAAATGGTTTACCTGTTATAATAAATAAATAAATAGTGAAGATTAGTTAATTAGATCTTACACAAAGTGCTTGCATACACATATCTCTTAGATCCACACACACACCCACACACACCCACAAACATGTAAGTCAAACCCACACATACACCATTCACACATAAACATCAGTTGCTTACTCACATACTACACACACATGTAAGCTTCACAGGAACGTCTCTGTTCTTGTTTCCATATATGGGCATGAGGAAAGAAGACATCTGGACAGGATAGAAGTCATAAAAGAGCTGAGATGAGCTGAAGGTTGCACCTGCAGTGGCTCTGGGCTGGAGCAAAGTAGCACTTGCGGTGGCTCCGGGCTGGAGCAACGCAGCACCCGCGGTGGCTCCGGCTGGAGCAACGCAGCACCCACGGTGGACTCAGATTGGGCCAGAGCTGCACCCTTGGTGGTCCTGGACTGGGCCAAAGCTGCACCCACAGTGGCCCCCGGGCTGGAGCGTAGCATCCACGGTGACTGGAGAGCAGTACCCAAGTAGGTTTCAGGCTGGGGCGCAGCACCTACGACAGTCCCCGACTGGGACACAGCACCCACGGAGACCAGGACAAAGGAGGAGCTGCACCCTTGGAAGTCCCGGGCTGGAACAGAGTGTTCGCGATGACCTCATCTGGAGGGGGAGCAGCATCCACAGAAGACCCAAACTGGGCCAAAGCTGCACCCACAGAGGCCCCGGACTGCGACAGAGCACCCGCAAAAACCTCAACCGGAGGGGGAGGAGCACCCACAGAGGTCCTGGGCTGGGACAGATTGCCCTCGACGACCTCAGCAGGAGGAGCGGGACCCATGATAATCTTGGGCGGCAAGCCTGGACCCACGGAGACATCTGGCAAAGCTGGAACATCCTTAGTGACCCTGGGGGAGAGCTCAGACAGGACAGGTAGAGACAGAGTCAGGGTCACCGGCAGCAGTGGAGCCCGGCGAGGTGAGCTCCCCCCACCAAGAGCTAGACAAAATTTCTCCAAAATAGACACAAGAAAAACAAAGGAGAGCACTTGCCTGAGCTTGAGCTCCACCGCCGTCCAGGACTCCGTTGATCCAGGTGATGGTTCTTCAGGCCCGGCCCTCTGGAGATCCAGCTCTGACTCTGCTGTGGTGGCCCCTGCAGCAGGCATGGTGGTAGGGGCAGTCCTAGGACCCTCCAGTGAGGTGACCCACACAAGTGGCTTACTTGGCATGGATTCTACAGGGTGGCTTCCTGCTGGTCCTGGATCCTGTGTAGCTGAAGCCACGGGACACTCTATCATTGGAGCAGGCTTCAGATCGGAGGCAGCGCTCTCCCTCTGTCTGGACCATGGTTGCGGGGCTGGAACCTTGTCCTCCAGACCCGCAGACTCCTCCATCACCCAGTGGCCCAACCCTGGGACCGGCAGGCACTCGGGGAAAATAGGAGGCAACACGGAGAGAGCAGGTAGTGAGATGGTGGTGTGGGCTGCAGCAGGTGGTGAGGACTCAGGGGACTGCATAGACTGAGCCTCACTACCGGGAATCAGGAAGGGCATATCATCATAAATTGTGGGAGAATGAAAAGACACGCCTGTTTTCCCAGGGCACAAATTTCCCTGCTGCAGCTGCTGTAGAATTGACCCTCTCTGTGACTTCCATTGAAGAGGGCCTCCTAAGGGAACCTTGGAGAGCCGCCCCTGCAGCTCCAGCGATATGCGGGGCCGGCGAGTAAACAGCCGACCTCTCAGCAGCGGGAGAGAACGGCAAGGAGAAGCCAGGAACAGCAGCTGCAGGAAAAGAAGAGACTGGTGAAATAGCCGGAGAGGAAAAACACTGAAAGTGCACTGCTGCGGGAGTTTTCTGCCTCGGGGGGGAGGGGGGGGTTGCTGCCTGAGAGGTGGGAGTATCCTTCCGGTGGTCCAAAGCTGGATGACGGCGCCGTGGAGTGGATGGAGCTGGAGCGGGAATGGGCAAATGGGAGGTGGAGCAGGGCATTTGCTGTGGAGCATGCTTCTGCGTCATCCTCGGGCTCGCTGGAGGCGGCCTCCACCTCAGCCCGGGAAAGGATTGCTGGAGGACTGAGTGTAGCCAACAAGTCCGTGAACTGGGCATGCATCCACAGTCCTGGATGTGCCTTGCCAATGGCAGTCACCGTATCCACCTTTTCCCAGATTTTCTTTGGGCTGCGGGAGGTGAGGGCTTCATCATTGAAGCCCTGGACAAATTCGTTGGCTCATTCTTCCTCAACATTCGGGGATCCCGCTGCTGATCTCCCATTGATTGTCGGATGATGGCGTGCTGGGGACATGATTCACTCTGGAGAAACAGGTGAGTGGAAAACAAAAAAGGCAAAAATCCACTAACTGCAGCAGCTGGGTCTCCTACTGGCCACAGTCTTCTGTCATGATTTGCCCCTCGGGGCAGAGAGACAGACCCAGATACTGAACTGCAGTTTGTGGCATTTATTAACGAAACACAAAGTTCCAAAGTGCATCAACGCAAAAATCCAAACCGATAACAAAATAAACTTACACAAGGAGTATTAGACAAACTCACCAGAATGGGGAAGGGGTTCTGGTGGTGAGGAGGAAGTATCATTAAGACTGCAGCAGTGAGAAGGAAAAACACCAGTCTTTAAATAGCTGAAAACATAATTGATTGCAGGTGCGGCTTCACAAGAGCAGGCAGGTGACCAAATTACTAAACACAGAGCACACGGACGAGATAATAACAAGGTAGGAGTGCCTGAAACAGGTGCGGAGCTCATGCCACGAGGGAACAAAATGTTAACATTGAAAGCAAAATAAAACAGAAATCTAAAAATACTAACAGAATCATTATCATAGCAATAAGGGGAAGAAAACATCATAAAGCAACTGACAGCAAAGAACACATCTAGAATCAACACACAGGAAAATAATACAACACTGGAAAAATACGGAAAATACTTAGATATAAATTAAGAGCCTGAGCCCAGTGACACACCATGCTCAGCCTCGTGACACAGATCAATAAAATATAGTTATTTAGTGAAAACTAAGCTTAGAATAACAGCAAACTATTGACACAAAACTCTCAGCTGGTTTGGATCACTTGTAAATATTGTTTGTCATTGCACTAAATTTCAAGATATTAACAGATTGGTGTTGGGAATCTAGGTATGAAAGGAAAATAAAAACAAAGAAAAACCTGCACTTATTTATGTGATGGCTGACCCACGGGGGGCCTAAGGCTCCCCATGAATCTGTCTTTTATCAAGGAAGCTGAGAAGGAGGAGGGGGAGGAGGACAGGACTGGAGGAGGAGGGGCCGTGGCCAAGGAGGGAACACACCCCCACAGTGGAAATGAGTGCATCAGTTTGGACAATGGGGTCACTGGCAAAGAGAGTGTCCCCAAAGGCAAGACCGGCTGCGGGGAGGGGGAGGCGTCCATGAGCCGCGTCCGCTACAACAAAGCTGGACTGCATGATTGAGACTAAAACAGATAAGTAGACTCACTTCTACACATATACAGAAAGTTGACATAGCAGACATCTTCTATTTACCTGACTTTGATCTAATGTTAACAATATAGTGTTTACCAGAAGTAATGTTGGAAGTTCAAGGTATTCCGATTAAATTTGTGTGACACAGGTACATGTAGATCAGTAATTTCAGGTAATGACATTTAGGGCTTTTCAAAGTCAGAAGGAAAAGTTACAATTAAATTTGCAAATGGCAAACTATATCTGTCAAATCTGTGAAAGTAAAGGATCCTGTTACCGGTAACATTATTGAAGGGTGGTTCATTTTGTCAGAGGCTACCCACATATTGAAGAAGTAAACATAGTTTATGAGACTTCCAAACTGAAATACTGATACTCACTTAACCTGGTCATGGCGGACCATGTTCAGTGATATCACAGCATTTTACATCCACAGTTTCTACTGATTGGCAATCTCCAAATCAATATCATTGTACCATGTACTATAGACAATTGAATGGATCTGATCCAAATTATGAACAAACTTTTTTGCAAATCCATCCTCCGGATTGGTCATACAAAACCTGTACTGGTCACCAAGGGGATATGTGGGAGCATCCATTGTCTTAACTGATGAGGATAAGAGACATTTTAAACAATGGGGGTTCCACACGTCTCATTGGTTAGACCCAAACACATGGATTGGAAAAATGTTGGACATTTTGTCACGTCTGCTAAGGAATATAACCATCCATAGGAAGCCAACATCTGACCTTAAGATAGAATATTCTCATAAATTAGAAACATATGTATTGTCACTTTAATGGGTAACCACGGCACAAAAGGCTGTACACACTTGACACCCAGAAATCTCCTACATGACCAATCTTAACATTAACAGAAGAGAGGATGAACAAATTTCAAGCAAATTCTAAATTCATTATGGTAAAAAGATTGGTTTAGGTAAAAAGATCAATTAGACATTGATCTAATAATAGGGGGCAGGGCATGCCACTATAGACCATATAAAAGACAATATCCTCTCCGTCTAGAAGTTCAAAAAGGTGTTAAACAGGTCACGAAAGAGCTAAAAAAGCAGCAGATGTCTTAGTGTCATGCTCAGCCTCCGTACTCCTGTGGGAAACATCCTGATGATGCAGGACCTGCAGGAATTAACAAAGACATAATACTTTGTGTTCATTGTGTACCAGGATCACACACATTGTTGAATGAATAAGAACTCCAAATGCAATTTTTCATAGTGGTAGACATTAGCAATGCATTTTTAGCATACCAGTACACCCAGATCATCAATTCTGATTTGCATTCATATCTGAAAACAAAAAGTACATATTCACCAGACTACCACAGGGTTACTGTGAGTCTTCTACAATTTTTTCTCAGGCAATGTCAGTAAATCTTGCACATTTTATACCTCCTAATAGGAGTCAATTGTTCTTATGACATATTGCTGACATCTCCTGTTGAAGAAATATGCAAACAAAACATATTTCTGTAAGCTAGAGTCTATAGGTGATTAAATAAAGGTGTTGTTTTTAATCAAGGTTCCCAAATTTATACGTGACCAAAGGGTAAACTCATCCTCCCACAAAAATTATTTCACTATGCTGCTACTTGAACACATGGACTTTGTCATGTGTCCAAGGGAGGGATGGTGTTATTGGTTATTAGTTATCACAGCATATGGGTTTGAAAATTCTATGGGTTTGAAAATTTTGCTACAAAATTTTGCCAATATTAACCCCTTGCACTCTGGTCAATTTCCCTAAAAACGCCAAAAAATAATGTGCCCAAAGTAAATCAAAAGCTATTCTTCAACCCTTTGCAGCATCTTCATGGGGTTGGTCTCATTTAAAAGAAAACACTTTGATTTTTTTGGCAAGAAAGTCATAATCTCTCTAAGTGCTCCGGCCACTAAGTAACAGTCATCTAAACATACTGAACTTGAAGAAAATAAATTTCGCCTGGGTGTTTTTTTGGATACAAATGCTTGCAAATAACACACAGCTTCAGATCCGGGCTGGAAAATGAAACAGAAATGTAGAACCAAGTGTTATCCAGCTGAGGTCAAATTTTTGTAACAATACCACAAAAAATGAATATATTACACAGCTTTGTTCTCAGGTAGTTCCCAGGCATTTTTGAACTGTGCCAAATTGTGCCAAATGGCACAGTTTGGAAAAACGTCTGTAACTTTTGAATGATTCAATATAGAAGCTTCATCTTGGGCTCTAATGAAAGGTGACACTCAGGGCTGTGTGTGTGTGTGGGGGGGGAGGGGTTGTTTATTCATTCATTCATGAATGAATGAACAAACAAGCCCCCACACACAAAGAAGCGTGCCACGTAAAAAATGTGTCTTTTTTTTACAAGAAAAAATAACCTACAGTGCACTAAAAATTATTCTAAAATATTTGTAATGTAGAAGATAACAACTCCCACCCCCCCACCCCCCCCCGCTACAGAGGACGGACATCGGCCATCGCTACATGACGGAATAGTCATGTGGCGATGTGGCGACCGCGGCGCACTGGCCCCGTGGCACCCCCCTTGCTACAGAAGAGTAGCGGGGGGGGCGTTCACGGTCCGGACGCGGCACACGAACCGTGTACCGCGGCACATGGACTTCGGACTTCGTGCGCCGCGGTCTACTAAGCACAGCTGTAATTTACCGATCGGTCAAAAGTCATTTTTGATTACAATTTTCAGGGATTAAGGATAATTTAGCTTATAACACTTACCTGTTCACAACAGCAGCGTAGCTGGCGAACTTCTCTTCCTCACTGTCAGACGAACAAGAAGCTGGCTTGTTACGGACTCGTGGTTCTGGTCACGCGACCCGGTCAAAACATAATTCCATTATTGCAGTTTTGCGCTTCCATGATTGCGGTTTTGGTGAACGATTTTTCAAAACAAATAACAGTAGTAATAAAAAAAAGACTGGCGAACGCGTGTGTGTCACCCAGCTTTCGTCGTCGGCCTCCGTCGGTCTATGATGACCATGGAAGAGAATCCTAAACGTCTACTCTGCTAGAACAGCACCACCTGTGGCTGAACAGGCTGATGCGCGAATGGCAGTCCCTGTCACACAGGTCGCACTTGTGGGTGGTCTCCGTGCTGCTGGGTCTGTGGCGGTTCTTCCTGCGGGTCCTTTTTTCATCTGCTGCAGCAGTTAGTCTCTCTTCACCCAGCCTTACACAAAACAGCTTTCGAACTTCTGTGCTTCAATTGGCTCGCTGCATTCGCAGCCGTTGGTAGGCGGGTCCTTCTTGCTAGGTTTTCAGTCATTGGTTCTTCAAGGTTTCAGAAACCCAATTCAAGGCTCTTATTAGTCGAATGAGAGGTCAATCATATCTAATCTGTTCGTGGCTGTGTCTGTAGTGGAAGAACGGAAATGCAGCTTTTTTTTTCAGTGCGCTCTAGGACGCAGCGCCCTTGTGCGCTTTAGGACGCAGAGACGTGCCCGCCCGCGGTACACCAGAGTGCAAGAGGTTAATGTCTAATTTGTGCACAAAATAATGCCCAGGGAAATATCAAGACCAGAGAAGTGTAGTTTTCCCTCATCGACATACCCATTTCAGAACATTTGCATGGATTTCATTGAGCTAACCAAATGTGAAGGGAAGAGATATTGTTTAGTTATATTGGATATGGTTACATATTATTTCACATTAAGGGAAAGTGTTGAATAGTGAATTGAAACACCATGCAGCATATCACCCACAGCCTGCAGGATTTGTGGAATGACATAACTGGACCATTATAGAAAGATTAAGAAAACAATGGCACAAACAGAACAGAATTGGATTTTTTGTTTACCTTGATACTATTTTATAAGAGAACAATGCCTACAAAAGAATGTTTCTCTCCATTTGAAGTTTACATGAAAAGCTTTAATTAGTATTCCCTCAGACCATTCAACCCAGAAGATGAAAAGATTTGGTTTAGCAGACTACATGTTAAAAATGTTGACTCAAAAAGATTCTGTTCATGCTATTCTTCCTAGGAGGGAACACACAGGAGGAATCATCGCCATAAAACCCGGAGACAGACCAAGTTCTTACAAAGACTGTTAAAAGAAGACCAGGTCAGAAGCCCCCTGGCAGGGGCCATATAAGGTAATATTGTCAATTCCAACAGCTGTAAAAGCACAAGGCAGAGACACTTGGATACACCTTATACACTGTAAATTATTATCAAAACAAACCATAGAAACTATACAGGAAAAGCCATAGAGAGTGTTGCTGTTGTGGAGGAAGTCTGGGGCTACAAAGGGAGTCAGGTATTTTAGCTGACCTCATGGTCTCAAACCTTGATGAATAAATTAAGAGTCTACAGCAGGTAGAATACACTCAAAATGGCTAACAATGAAAGCCCTCTCAGAATACTGACGTAGATTTTAGCTTTATGAATGGCTCACATGTGTGTTCCTCGTGCTTGTCCTTGTCGTAGTCCTCCTAATACAGTTGTTGTGCAGCTCAGTAGCTATTTTAAAAGGTAACTGGCAGATCAATAAACATCGACATTAAGGATGAAGGGATACCACCTACCATAACGTGCACTGAAGATAAAGCTTGTTGAGTCCATTTTAACTATTGTGATATTGTGACCACTCCATGCACTATGAATCTGAGTCTGTGATGTATGAAAAGAGTCATAAGTACATGTGCACTCCTCCATGTAACTGGGCTGATGTGTTCAGTCACACATGACCCAATGACTCTTAATACTTCAACATCATAAATTAAGAAAGCACATATACATTATACAGTCACCCTACCATGGGGTATGTGCTGCGAACACGAGCTTCACATACGGCTGTAAGGAATGCACAATTTGTAACCCTATTAGAAAAACTAAAACATCTGTGAAGTTGTCTGACACTGGACAATATTATGTTGGAGTAAATGTACTTGGAAAAGACCACTTAGAGAGCGTAGGCATGGCCTACTATTCATCCTAATTCTAATTGTGAAACAATAATACTGTATTCAAACGCACACCAAGATATGTAGAACAGGTATTCACAACTAACTATCCGTGGGGATATGCAGACTTTCTGGCTAGTAGGACAAATAAACTTCTCCTGCTCAGGACTTAGGAACATTTCAAACAGTTCCTCCAAACCATCGTCTGCAGTCATAGTCCCAGCGTCAATGGCATCAGGGCAGAACAACACCTTTGAACTAAATGGAGGATAGTGATTCTGTGGGCATAGGGTCTACTCACACCTGCCCTCTAACTGAGAGGTGTCTATGCCCCTGTATGACTGACTGACCACACTATCATGTTGTATCTGGATTAAGTCAGACAGTCAGGGCGTTGAAAGAGGGATCTGCAATACAAACCTCATGATTCAGTCTGAGCAACGAATATATCAGTTGAATTTAAACATTGGAGCATTGGCCAGAAGATCACACTTGCACTATTTCCTTGGACAGGGGTTGGAAAGAATATTCTTAGGACTGAGTTTTGGCCAAGACACTAGGTATGAACCCGATGTCTTCACTGCCTGGCTACAATGGGCAGGAGCAATTAAAAAAACAAACAAACAGCATAATATTATCCTTTATGATTGGTATTGCCATCCTTATGTGTGTAAGATGTTGCTGCATTCCCTGTTGTAGAGGCCTCATTGAAACAGCAGTACATGCTGCTGGTGCACACAAGTATCTCATATTAGCTCAACAGGAGGAGAGCGACAAGGATTCAAGTGATGAGGACAGTCAGGTTTAACATCATGTCTACCAGAGTCTTTGCAAGAAAAATGTTGGTATTGACAATATGCCTATAATGACTAAAGCATGATGTAATGGCTGAAAATTGTGTAAATACATTTATTGAAATTTTTTTTAAAGTTTTTATTTTTGATATTGAAATTGTAATACTGAATGTTTGTAAAGGATAACTCATTTTTATCGTTGCCAAAGGTAGTAGAAATGAGGTGAGAATTTTTCCTGTATAAAATGCTCAAAGAATGAAGACAGAAAAGAAATTGCATTACAATGATTACCCATTAAAGTAGGTCAAATAAGTTAATTTTGTCTTCTTTCAATTATTTATCTTTTGTTCTTATAAAAGACAAAAAATAAAATAGAAAGGAGATGTCTTTACCTTCTTAACATGTTTTGACTGTACGCTGCAGCCTTCATCAGACTGTACGCTCGAAACATGTTAAGAAGGTAAAGATATCTCCTTTCTATTTTATTTTTGTCTTTTATAAGAACAAAAGATAAAAAATTACCCATTAAAGTATATACTGCTTTTAGGTTTTTCACTCATCACTCATGAGAATAACATCAGGTGTCTGATACCGGTTTATTATAGTTACTGACTCCATAAAATGGAGTCAAGAGAGGAAATAATTGTTATAGTAAATAAATAGTGAAGATTAGTTAATTAGATATCACACAAAGTGCTTGCATACACATATCTCTTAGATCCACACATACGCCCACACACACACATACATGCAAGTCAAACCCACACATACACCATTTACACACAAACATCAGTTGCTTACACACATACTACACACACATTCTACACACACATGTAAGCTTCACAGGAAAGTCTTTGTTCTTGTTTCCATATACAGGCATGAGGAAAGAAGACATCTGGACAGGATGGAAGTTGTAAAAGGGCTGAGATGACATCTGAAGCCATTTGGACACTGAAAGGACCCGCTTTGAACAATGGACATGTATTGTTGGAAAATTACTGGGATACACCCACTAACTGGAAGCTTTTTTAGAGCTGTGCGGTTCTGTGTTCTGAGTCTTTCACCAGAGGAGGGGTCCCATAATCGTCTACACAGACTCCCTGCATGATTCAATAAAAGTTAAGCTGATAAATAGTATTTCTTCTGTGATTATTGGTTGGTTAACTGAAAAGATTCTGTTAAATGTCCAAAAATACATTTTTACATACCTCACCTCTGCAAAACTAAAGGATTTTCAACCTTTTTATAATGTAGTGATAATAAGAACCTAAAATGCACTGTACATATTAGATATATACATAACATTGTAATCAATAATCCTTAGTGAAGTTGGAAATAATCTATGGTGGAACAATAATCTTTTTTTTTTCAAATAATATTGTGTAAAAACAAAACTGCATCTACAAAAATGAGCACATCACCATTCAGATCAATATCAAATAGCTCAGACATATTTATCCAAATTTCAAAAAAAAAAAAAATCTTAAAATGACTAAATGTATTGTAGCGAACTCAATATGAGCACCCTACTTGGCTTGCCAAGTGGGTTGACCCTATTGGCGACACAGGTAGGGTGCGGGACTCCGGAGCGGGAGGCGTGAGTTCAAATCTCCCGGTGGGACGTCGCCATGTCGAGCAGCACGTTACACTGGTGTCAGAAGTGGGATCTCCTGTCCAAAGCAGTAATGGGGCGCTGACATCGGGACGATGTCGAGAACCAGAGGGGAGTAGTGTAGCGAACTCAATATGAGCACCCTACTTGGCTTGCCAAGTGGGTTGACCCTATTGGCGACACAGGTAGGGTGCGGGACTCCGGAGCGGGAGGCGTGAGTTCGAATCTCCCGGTGGGACGTCGCCATGTCGAGCAGCACGTTACACTGGGACTCCGGAGCGGGAGGCGTGAGTTCAAATCTCCCGGTGGGACGTCGCCATGTCGAGCAGCACGTTACACTGGTGTCAGAAGTGGGATCTCCTGTCCAAAGCAGTAATGGGGCGCTGACATCGGGACGATGTCGAGAACCAGAGGGGAGTAGTGTAGCGAACTCAATATGAGCACCCTACTTGGCTTGCCAAGTGGGTTGACCCTATTGGCGACACAGGTAGGGTGCGGGACTCCGGAGCGGGAGGCGTGAGTTCAAATCTCCCGGTGGGACGTCGCCATGTCGAGCAGCACGTTACAGTATTTTGGATTATTGTAAAATATGAAAGTTTTACTTTTTAGATTTGAGTTATTTCTAAAAATGAATTCAGAATCAGAATCAGAATCAGAATCAGATTTATTGCCATTGTTCATGTAGTACACAAACTAGGAATTTGTCTCGGTGCAATGCTGCAACATTAAACATGATAAGATAAAAGAAATAAAAAAAACTATACATGCAATAAGTGTAGAATAAGAATGAGTAATACTAGTCAAAGCAGTTTTTAAATATATTAGCGAGCAGCAGATATTGTGGAGTACCACATAGTGCAGACGGTAATGCAACAGAAACAGTGATGATTGACATGAGTCTGGTTGAGCTGTTGTACTTAGTGCACGAGGGTCAATAAGTCACTTAGTGTTCAGCAGTCTGATGGCAGAGGGGAAGAAGCTATTCATGTGCCGGGAGGTTTTAGTCTGAATGGACCGAAGTCTTCTACCTGAGGGGAGGGGGGCAAACAGTACGTGACCAGGGTGTGAAGGATCGGCTATGATCCGGCCTGCACGCCTCCGGGTCCTGGAGATGTACAGGTCCTGGAGAGATGGGAGCTTGCAGCCGATCACCTTCTCAGCAGTGCGCACGACGCGCTGCAGCCTTAGTCTGTCCCTGGCAGTGGCTCCTGCGTACCACACGGTTATGGAGGTGGTGAGGATGGATTCGATGATGGCTGTGATAGAGAATCGTTGTCTGCTCCCTCCAAAGTAAATAAAAATATAATGCATAAGCATCCCAAAGTGATAAAGTATTATCACAAAATATTGGTAAAACTCAAATTAAACATAAAGCCTCTAAATTGATTGATTTGGCCTCTGTTCCTCCTCATAATTTAAAAATTAAATGTGGTTTATTAAATATTAGGTCTCTAACTCCCAAGTCTCTGTTAGTCCATGATCTGTTAATTGATCATCAGATTGATTTAATTTCCCTTACAGAGACTTGGTTAGGACAAGAGGATTATGTTGGTTTAAATGAATCAACTCCCTCTGGTTATTTAAACTGTCAAAATCCCAGAAGTTCTGGTCGTGGAGGAGGAGTAGCAACAATTTACCATTCCAAATTACTAGTTAATGTAAAGCAAAAAACATGTTATAATTCCTTTGAGGGCCTGGTCCTCAGTGTTGGGCACTTTAGCAATTTCAGGTTAAACCCAATTTTATTTGCCATAGTTTATCGTCCCCCATCAACCTATTCAGAATTTTTATCCGAATTTGCTGATTTCTTAGCTGATTTAGTGCTGAAATCTGATAGAATAATTATAGTAGGGGACTTTAATATACATGTGGATGTAGATAGTGACTGCCTTGATGTGGCTTTTAATTCAATATTAGACTCGATTGGGTTTTCTCAGAAAGTAGGAAATTCTACTCATTACCTCCACCATACATTGGACCTTGTTCTGACATATGGCATAGAAATAGAAAATCTTGTAGTGTCTCCTCATAACCCTGTACTGTCAGACCATTGTCTGTTAACCTTTGATTTTACTATTTCTGACTATTTGGCTCCTAAAGAAAAATATTATCACAGTAGATGCCTCTCAGATGATGCTGTTTCCAAATTTATGCAGATTGTTTCCTCTATGCCATGTGTCAACACAACGGAAATAAGCTATAGACAGCTTGCTCCTTCTGTAATTGATAACATGGTGGATAGTGTTTCAGCTTCTCTGCATCAGGCTCTAGACTTGGTGGCCCCCTTAAAAAAGAAAAAGTCTAATCAGAGATTTTTAACTCCTTGGTTCAACACAGAAACTCGTAGCTTAAAACAGAAGACTCGTCAATTAGAAAGAAAATGGCGCTCTACTAATTTAGATGAAATCTATTTAGCTTGGAGAAATCATCTTTTAATTTATAAAAAATCTCTTAGAAAAGCTAGAATGAGTTATTACTCTGCATTAATAGAAGAGAACAAGAATAATCCCAGGTTTCTTTTCAGTACTGTAGCCAGGTTGACAAAGAGTCAGGACTCTGTCAATCCTAGCATCCCCTTAGAGCTTACTAGTCAGGACTTTATGAACTTTTTCAATAATAAAATTTCATCCATCAGAGATAAAATCAATCAGATTCTTCCCACAGTTAACTTAAATACTGTAACTACTACAACTCCTTCTATTGATGTCTGTCTTGATGAGTTTACTCCAATCGACCTTTGTGAGTTAGACAAAATAGTTTCCTCATCCAAACCTTCAACTTGTCTTTTAGACCCTATTCCTACCAGGTTATTTAAAGAAGTCTTCCCACTTATTGGGAGCTTTATTCTTCATATAATCAATTCTTCATTGACTTTAGGCCATGTACCGCAGGCTTTTAAAACGGCTGTAATTAAACCCTTACTCAAAAAGCAAACGCTAGATCCAGGAGCTTTAGCTAACTATAGACCAATCTCTAATCTCCCTTTCATTTCAAAAATCTTAGAAAGAGTTGTTGCTACGCAATTATTTGACCACCTGCAGGGAAATGGTTTACTTGAAGAGTTTCAATCTGGGTTTAGAATCCATCATAGTACTGAAACAGCCTTAGCGAAGGTCACTAACGACCTCCTCATTGCATCTGATAATGGACTAGTTTCTGTGCTTGTCCTTTTAGATCTTAGTGCAGTTTTTGATACTATTGATCATAATATTCTACTTGATAGATTAGAACACTATGTTGGACTTAATGGAACTTCGTTGCAGTGGTTTAGATCTTATTTATCTGATAGGTTCCAGTTTGTTCATGTAAATGATGAGTTTTCTTTCAGCTCAAAGCTTAGTCATGGAGTTCCACAGGGATCTGTGCTAGGCCCTACTCTTTTTAGTTTATATATGCTTCCGTTAGGCAACATTATTAGAAAGCACTGTATACATTTTCATTGTTATGCAGATGACACACAATTATACCTGTCAATGAAGTCAGATGATACTAATCAATTAGCCAAGTTAGAAGCCTGTCTTAAGGAAATCAAAGCTTGGATGACTTGTAATTTCCTGCTATTAAATTCAGATAAGACTGAAGTCATTCTTGTTGGTCCAAAAAACCTTAGAAATTCCTTTCCAAATCAAACTTTCAGTTTGGATGCAGTTACTCTTTCTCTTAATAGCTCTGTGAGGAACCTTGGAGTTATTTTTGATCAGGATTTGTCCTTCAATTCACATATTAAATTTGTTTCTAAGACTGCCTTCTATCATTTGCGTAATATTGCCAAGATTAGGAGCATCTTGTCTCAGAGTGATGCTGAGAAGCTGATCCACGCTTTTGTTAGCTCGAGATTAGATTATTGTAATTCTTTATTATCAGGCTGTCCTAAAACATCTTTAAAAAGTCTTCAGCTGATCCAAAATGCTGCAGCAAGAGTTTTAACAGGTACTAGAAAGAGAGATCATATCTCTCCGGTTCTGGCCTCCCTTCATTGGCTTCCCATAGAGTTTAGAATTAAGTTTAAAATCCTTCTTCTTACTTACAAAGCTCTAAACAATCAGGCTCCTTTTTATTTAAAAGATCTGATACTACCATATCATCCTAACAGAGCACTACGCTCCCAAAATGCAGGATTACTTGTAATACCTAGAATCTCCAAAAGTACAATGGGAGGCAGAGCCTTCAGTTATCAAGCTCCTCTCCTGTGGAATCAGCTGCCAATCTGGATTCGGGAGTCAGACTCGATCTCTGTTTTTAAGAATAGGGCTAAAACCTACCTTTTTGATATAGCCTACAGTTAGGGAGGGATCATGTGTTTCTGAACCCTCCCTTAGTTATGCTGCTAATAGGTTTAGTCAGCCGGGGGACCTCCAGTAATGCACTGGGCCTCACTCCTTTCCTCACTCTCTATGAAATATTTTTTTTTTTTTTGCTGGTCATTAACATTTGTTTGTTCTCTCCCATAGATTGAGTCCCCATCGTGCTGTTTGCTCTCTACATGTCTGTTCTTTTCTTCTTCTCTATCCCCTCACCCCCCAGCCAGTCGCAGCAGATGACTGCCCCTCCCTGAGCCTGGTTCTGCTGGAGGTTTCTTCCTGTTAAAAAGGAGTTTTTCCTCTCCACCGTCGCCAAGTGCTTGCTCACAGGGGATCGCCTGATTGCTGGGGTCTTTCTGCAACTGTGGGGGTCCCCCCTACAGTTGATAGTGCTATGAGATGACTGTTGTTGTGAAATGGCGCTATATAAATAAAGTTGAATTGAATTGAATTGAATTGAACTGTGTAGAACTGCACTAACATCTTGGTGGGTAGCTTGAGCTTCCTCAGCTGCCGCAGGAAGAACATCCTCTGCTGGGCCTTTTTGATGAGGGAGATGATGGTCGGCTCCCATTTGAGGTCCCGGGTGATGGTGGTGCCCAAGAAGCGGAAGGAATCTGCAGTGGTGATGGGAGAGCCTGTGAGGGTGAGGGGGGGCAGAGGGGTTGTGACTTTCCTGAAGTCCACGATCATCTCCACTGTCTTCAGAGCGTTCAGCTGCAGGTTGTTGTGGCTGCACCAGGACGCCAGCTGGGCCACCTCTCTCCTGTAGACGGACTCGTCGCCGTTGGAGATGAGCCCGATGAGGGTGGTGTCGTGTGCAAACTTGATCAGCTTAACAGACTGGTGGCTGGAGGTGCAGGAGTTGGTATAAAGGGAGAAGAGTAGGGGGGAAAGTACACAGCCCTGGGGTGATCCGGTGCTGATGCTGACAGAGTCAGAGACAGTCTTCCCCAGCTGCACATGCTGCCTCCGGTCCGTCAGGAAGTCGGTGATCCACCTGCAGAGGGAGTCAGGCACTCCGAGCAGGGACAGCTTGTCCTAGAGCAGAGCGGGGTGGATGGTGTTGAATGCAGAGCTGAAGTCCACAAACAGGATCCTGGCGAAGGTTCCCGGGGAGTCCAGGTGCTGCAGGATGGAGTGGAGGGCCAGGTTGACTGTGTCGTCCACAGACCTGTTGGCTTGGTAGGCAAACTGCAGCGGGTCCAGGAGGGGAGTGGTGATGGACTTGAGGTGGGGCAGGACCAGGCGCTCAAAGGACTTCATGACTACAGAGGTGAGCGCTACAGGTCTGTAGTCGTTAAGTCCGGTGATCCGTGGCTTCTTGGGGACAGGGATGATGGTGGAGGATTTGAGGCAGGTCGGCACGTGGCATAGCTTAAGGGAGGTGTTAAAAATGTCTGTGAAGACAGGAGCCAGCTCTTTCGCACAGTGTCTCAGGGTGGAGGGAGACACGCCGTCCGGACCGGGGGCCTTGCGCGGGTTCAGTCTGGAGAACTGTCTGTGCACGTCCTGCTCGCTGATGACAAGGGCAGGGGGGGAGGAGGGGGGGACCGCTTTTGATGAAGTAGGGACCGAGGAGGCAGTGGAGCTGGGGGGAGGGGGGGAGTTGGACACAGCTGACGAGGTGTCAAAACGGGCGTAATGTTGGGACAGTCTTTGACAAAGGGCTTTGTCATCCTGACCTTTAGAAGCCTGAGGCCGATAATTGGTGATTTGCCTCAGTCCTCTCCACACAGAAGCCGAGTCGTTAGCAGTGAACTGCTGCTGGAGTCTCTCAGAATACACAGATTTAGCTCTCCTCAGCTCTCTGTTAAACCGATATTTAACCTCCCTGTAGCAGTCCCTGTCTCCACTTTTCAACGCTGCTTCCTTCTCCTTCCTGATCTGTCTGAGCTTAGCAGTGAACCAGGGCTTATCATTAGAGTACCTCACCCTGGTGCGCGATGGAAGAATGCTCTCCTCACAAAAGTGGATATATGAGTTCACAGTGTCCGTGTACTCATTCAGATCATGCGTGGCTCCTTTAAACGTGCCCTAGTCAGTTATTTCCATGCACGTGTTCAGCTTCTCCCCGGCTTCACTGGTCAATTTCTTCATAGTGGTCACAACAGGTTTAGTGAGCTTCAGTCTTTCACCACAATATTCAACTTTTGGAGGTGCATGAGTAGAATGTAAAAGAAAATCAACCTAAATTCAAGTGAGTCAACATATAGCAAACAGGAATTTATTTGGGGGAAAATATTTATTAAAAAATAAACAGTCCAGATGCAGGGTCCATAGAGCAGATCTGGGAGAGCAATTGTGAAATTAATTAAATCAGGATTACTATACTGGAAAGTTTTTGTTGTCCCCATAGTCAGTGTCAAACTTTGTTACTATAGTCAGGTACAATTTGTTGATGTAAAAAAGGACAATCTGTAAGAAAGTGTCATCACAGACTAACAGCATTAAAACATGACAGTATGTGAATGACTAGACAGTTTTAGGACTACAGCAGTGATACAAAGAGTTTTCTTGGTCTACATAATGTGAATGACAATATACTGTAGGTGAAGGAAAGAGCAGGTACAGAAATGGAATTACTTTTTATGTGTGTGTTATGGGAGGACGGAGGAGGAAGGAGACCCCGGGGCAGACCCAGGACATATTAGAGAGACTATGTCTCCCAGCTGGTCTGAGAACATCTTGGTGTCCTCTCTGAAGAGCTGGAGGAGGTGGCTGGAGAGAGGGAAGTCTGGGCTTCTCTGATTAGACTGCTGCCTCCACAACCTGGACCCCCAGAAAAGCTGTAGAAGATGGATGGATGGCTGTGTTGTATATTCATTCCTGCAGCAGGACTGGACCTGATTAAAGAGGAAGAACAACATTTTTTCTAATTCCGCATTCTTGGAACACCAAGTGCACAGGCAGGTTGTGGTTTTAATAAAAATGAAAAGTCTAAGACATTTCAGCTGCCAAATTTTGACTATTGTTTTGAGAAGTTATTCAAAAAGGAAAGAAACAAATATCTGTTGCATCTACTTTTGGCAAAATAATCCATAAATGTGATTGGTTTGACCAGATTACTCACTAAATATAAAACCCCACCACTCCTTAACATTTCAAAAACAGTTAAAAAATCTAAACAAACACATTTCATGTTTATTTTATACATTACTGTGTGTAAAATGTTTTGATAAGACTAAGCTTACATTGGTGTGCTGCCGACTGTCTTCCTCACTAGATGATCCCCCTGGTGGTTGCTGTCCTGAGCTGCTAATGGAATCCAGGCCTCGCCGCCGACTGTCTTCCTCACTGGACAGTTCCTCTGACAGTTGTGGTCCTGAGCTCTAATAGAGTCTAAGCCTCATACACAGATGGGATGGAGGAAAAAGCTTCTGCTGACATCATCAGAATGTGTTTTTTAAACGTTGATCTATGAGAACACAGTCATATTAATAGTCCTTTTTGTGACTTTTTACATGTAAAACTTTGCATGATACATTATATAAACAATTCATTAAGTGCAGAACTGAAGAGGCTGAGATCAAATACAAAAGATATAAAAACAAGCTTACTAATATAATGAGGACTTGTAAGAAAGAGTACTGCAACAGAATATTAGAGGATAATAAAAATAACTTAAGAGGAATATGGCAAGTACTCAATGGGATTATTAGTAACCGACCTAAGAATGCTAATTATCCAGAATATTTTATTGAAAATGGCAATGTGATAAATAATACGGAGGATGTGGTCAGTGGTTTCAATAAATTTTTTGTAAACGTTTGTCCTGAATTAGCAAAATCAATAGTGACACCAGAAACAAACAACAGTGGTTCTGTAAATGAAATAGAAGATAGAAATCCAAACACAATCTTTTTGGGTGCAGTTACTGAAAAGGAAATTGTCGAGACTGTGAGTAAATTTAAGAACAAAAAAATCAATGGACTGGAATGAAATTGACATGACAATAGTGAAAAAAGTAATTGAAGGAATTGTTAAACCACTCACCCACATCTGTAACAAGTCATTTTAAACTGGTAGATTTCCAAACAAAATGAAAATAGCAAAAGTAATACCACTTTACAAAACAGGAGACAGTCATTACTATTTCACAAATTACAGGCCGGCCTCTTTACTCTCACAATTCTCCAAAATACTTGAAAAAATCTTCACTAAGAGACTGGATGATTTCACTGAAAAACACAACCTATTTACAGACAGCCAGTATGGTTTTAGAGCAGATAAATCTACATCTTTGGCACTGATCGAACGTATTGAAGAAATTACTAGTTGTATAGATAAAAAAAAAAGTTTGCTGTAGGAGTATTTATAGATTTAAAGAAAGCTTTTGACACCACTGACCACAGAATTCTACTGAGGAAATTGGAAAGGTATGGGATAAGAGGGGTCGGACTGAGTTGGGTGGAAAGTTATTTAAGTAACAGACAACAATTTGTACAAGTTGGTGAGCACAAATCACCCTTCATGGATATCACTTGTGGTGTGCCCCAGGGGTCAGTTTTGGGACCCAAACTCTTTATCTTGTATATAAATGACATATGCCAAGTATCAAAAATTCTGAAATTTATTTTGTTTGCGGATGACACAAATATTTTTTGCACTGGTGGGCGCATGCGCACGCAGCGACCGGCAGCTGGTGAAAAAATACGTTGTCTGTGTGTTTTGTTTTATGCACTTTAATGTGTTTTTACGATATTCTCTGTGTCGTTTCTGTCCTGGAATGTTTGTGGACTGTATGGTGAAGAGCTGGTTCCATCAACATGGACTACCTCCCCTTTTTTGCACTGCTGCTAATTCTCCTCCGGCTCTTTGTCTCTGAGGTAAACGCGTTCGGCACTATGGCGGGCAGGATACATTATTCCAGGGACATGTTGCTGCATTTAAACACAGTTGATGCAGCGGCTGTGATTGAGCCTAAGCCGCAACTGCCGGACTTTATTTTGAGAGACGGACATAGCGGTGAAAAGAGAGACTGCAGAAAAAAATGCGGAAAACGTGGAGGAGTGAGATTGCGCCTGAGAAGATGTCAGTTTGGTAACATTCCTCTTCCTTCAATGATTTTTGGGAATGTACAGTCTCTGAGAAACAAGGTGGATGAAATTCAAGGGAATGTACGCTACCAGAAGGACTTTAAGAACTGCTGCGTCATGGCCTTCGCCGAATCTTGGCTTACTGCGCATGACCGGGATGCAGACCTGTGGATTGACAGCTTTGGAGCCCCGCTGTGCTTGGATCGGCAGGAAGAGGTAACGGGGAAACGTCAGGGGGGCGGCGTATGTTTATATATTAATAAACAGTACTGCACATCTGTCACGGTCAGAGAGCGCATCTGTACACCCGATGTAGAGCTGCTGTCTGTGTCACTATGCCCCTTTTATTTGCCTCGCGAGTTCCCCCAACTTTTCATCACAATTGTGTACATTCATCCGAGGGCAGACGCTGACTCCGCCTGCAGCACAATCTTTGATGTGATCCAGCAGCTGCAATCAATTTCTCCAGAGGCGCCAAACTTCATTCTTGGGGATTTTAACCATGTTTCTTTAAAGAAGACACTTAAAAACTTTTATCAGTATGTCTCCTGCCCAACCAGGCGAAAAAAGACATTGGACCTGTGCTATGGATCCATAGAGAGGGCCTATAAATCACTCCCCCTTCCTCCTTTAGGATCCTCAGATCACAACTGTGTACATTTGCTGCCCACATATAAAACTGCTCTCAGAAGAGGCAAGGTGGAGACAAGAGACATTGATGTGTGGACAGAAGATTCAGTGCACAGCCTCCAGGAATGCTTTGACTGTACAGACTGGGAGATGTTCACACTGGCCTGCGGGGATGATTTGGACTCTTTGGTGGACGTCACATGCTCATACATGGCTTTGTGTCAAAATATATCCCAACAACAAACCATGGGTTACAAAATCAGTTAAATCCCGCTTACAGAGGAAAGCACTTGCCTTTAAACAGGGGTCTGTTTCTGAGCTACAGGTTGCCACAAAAGAGCTGAAATCCGAAATTTTAAGAGCAAAACAGAATTATAAATCAGAACTGGAAAGCAAGATGGCAACAAAGAAACTTGGTTCAGCCTGGGCCAGTACGAAAACTATTGCAGGCCTTCAGAGCACAGAGCGCAGTAATCGTGTGTTTTTAGATGGTTTTAGTTCAGAGCTGGCTAATGCTCTTAATTGTTTTTATGGTCGTTTTGACTCCTTTGATTTTAGCACAGAAACCCAAGATTTGAAACAGAAACTCAAAGACAATCAGCACTTTAATATTGAGGTGCAGGATATTAAAAGGGAGTTCTGTGCTGTAAAAGTGAACAAAAGTCAGGGCCCTGATAATATATGTGGGCGCTTGGTAAAGTCCTGTGCACATGAACTGAGTCCTATATTTCATTACATTTTCAATAAGTCCTTACAGACACAACATGTGCCTAAGATCTGGAAAGAAGCCATGGTTGTTCCCGTTCCAAAATCCAGCTGTCCTAAAACGGTAAACGACTTTAGACCAGTTGCTTTGACTTTAATTTTAATGAAAATTTTTGAAAAACTGGTCAGATGTGAGGTCCTAAAGCAGACTGAGCATGCATTGGATCCTCTGCAGTTTGCCTATAGGCATCACAGAGGAGTGGAGGATGCCACAGTCACTCTGTTTAACATGCTTTTTAAACATCTGGATTTTAATGGGACACACGCCAGACTTTTATTTGTGGACTTTTCCTCCGCCTTTAATACAATCCAACCTCATATCTTAGCTGAAAGGCTCCTGCAACAATTTGATTTGAGCAATAATCTGGTGGGTTGGATTCTGGATTTCTTAACCAACAGGACGCAGAGAGTAAGGGTCAATGGTACATTGTCTGACCTAAAGTGCTCTTCTACTGGCTCTCCTCAGGGGTGTGTGTTGTCACCACTACTCTTCATCCTGTACACAAACATGTGTCGGAGCAGACATGACAACAGACATATCATAAAGTATGCTGATGATTCAGTTATTGTCAGTCTCCTCCAGGATGGTGAGAGTGGCCATGGCCCAGTAGTTGATGATTTTGTTCACTGGTGTGAGGATTCCTACCTGCAGCTGAATATGACAAAAACTAAAGACATGATTATTGACTTTAGGAGGAAAACTCCCAGGCACAAAGTCACCGTACTAAAAGGCCAGACCACCGAATGTGCACAATCCTACAAATATCTTGGGACGATTATTGATAGTAATTTAAAGTTTGAAGAGAACTGTGAAAGGGTGCGCAAAAAGGGTCAGCAACATTTGCATTACTTGAGAAAACTTGCACACTTCCAAATTGACCGAACCATAATGACAATGTTTTATCGAGCTTTTATTGAATCTGTTTTATCCTTTTCTTTAGTGTCATGGTTTGGTCAGATAAAACTGAAACAGAGGAAATCCTTGGATCAGGTAGTTAGATGATCCAGTCGTTTGCTTGGTGAGTCACAGCTGAGCCTGACATCCCTGTACACCAGACAAGCACAGAGGATGGCTACCTCCATTTTAAATGATGACTCCCACCCTTTGCACTGCAACTTTCAGCTTCTTCCCTCAAGACGGAGGTTTGCTGTTCCAAAAAGTAAAACCCAGCGCTACAAAAACAGTTTTATTCCTGCTGCTGTCAAAGAGTTGAACAAGCTGTAACAATATATTGCACATAATTTAGGTACCTATTTATTAACTCCATTTTATATTTACTTATTTTTGTAGGATGTTACTTGGGTTCTAAATATTTTATTGAGTTTTAGATCTTTGAGTTTTTAACCTTTTTGACTAGTTTTTAACTTTTAATATGACTCTTCTCTCTTACCTCTGGTTTTTCTCTCATCTCTTTGTCTTTTGTCCCCGATTGATGGAGCCTTGAGTATTTTTATCATGTTCATAGTCAATTTCATGTGTGCCTGTGTTTGTGTCTATGTTGAATGTAATTTGTGGCTTGTAAATATGGATGTCACCAGACTGCAAAACAAATCTACCTACGGGTACAAATAAAGTAACCTGAACCCGAACTGGTGAGAATTTGCAGCAGGTTTTAGAGGTGGTCACAACTGAAATAAAAAGGTTAACGCAGTGGTTCAACAAAAATAAATTATCTCTAAATCTTAAAAAAACAAAGATTATGTTGTTTGGAAATTATAAAATAAATCATGAAATAATGGTAACGATAGATGATTCCAGAATTGAAACAGTACAGGAAAATAAGTTTCTGGGGGTGACGCTAGACAATAAAATCTGCTGGAAACCTCACACCAGTCACATCCGGGCCAAGTTGGCAAAATGTATAGGGATACTGGGGAAGACAAGACACATCTTGGACTATAAATCATTGTTCTTACTGTACAATTCACTGTTTCTACCTTATCTTAACTACTGTGTAGAAGTCTGGGGAAACACCTACAAGACCACCCTACAGCCAATATGCACATTACAAAAAAAAGCTACAAGGATAATAAATAATGTAGGATATAGAGACCACACCAATTCGAATGATTGAATGAATGAATGTCATAAAGTTCATGGATTTAGTTAAAAAATTTAAGACAGCACAAGTCATGTACAGGGCAATTAATAGTCAACTCCCAACTAATATACAAAAAATATTCAAAAAAAGGGACAATGATTATAATTTGAGAGGAGACTTAAACTTTACAAAACCTAAGATACGAACAACTAAGAAAAGTATGTGCATATCTGTCTGTGGGGTGGATTTGTGGAACAGTCTGGAGCTGGAACTGAAACTATGTACAAACAGAAATCAATTCAAAAAGAGGTATAAACATTATCTGCTGAAATAATATATGTTAGAAGGGTAGTATTTATATGTATGATTCACTATGCTCACTCTGGGACACTATGGAATGGTAGGTGGGACAGTACTGTGTATATCTGTGTTGTTTGGGGCTGGTTTTGATGTATGGACTGTATGTATGTTGGGATGGATGGGTGTTAATGTTGATATGTACAAAATATAGTTAATTGTTTATTTGGGGTCTTAAATGTGGTAATATTTCACATGGGTTGTATTTATGGTAAAAAGGAGTTGGAGTTAAGTGTTCACTTCTTCCATCTCCCTTTTGAGCACTGTGTACTGTCACTTTGTTGCACTTGTCATTTGTTTTGTTTTTTTTAACTTTTTTGTTTGAAATAAAGTATCTATCTATCTATCTATCTATCTATCTATCTATCTATCTATTCTATACTCAACGAGAGGTCAGATATTGATGTTTTGTCCTGAACCCTCACTGGTCCATCACATCAGTGAGGGCTTCAGAAGCTGTTGACCCTCTGTCCAGTCACTGTTTGATGGAGCCCTTCTCTGCTGTGTCATGATGACATTGCCCAAACACCCATCTGTGCTCATTCACCTAATCACGGAGGAAGTCCTTACAGAGGGTGAAAAAATGTTATGGTTTATTACTTGATAGTCAAAAATCTGACATAAATTTCTATATACATAATTACAGCAACTTCAGGGACTCAAGAAATACCGTGGCTAATGCTGTGCAGTAACATTAGTTAGTAAGAAAATAAATTAGGACCTTTATCCTTTTTTTTTTTTTTTTTTTTTTTTCCTTTGAAAGACAAAAGTAAAATAGAAAGATGTCTTTACCTTCTTTACATGTTTCAACTGCACTGCACTGATGAAGGCTGCAGTGCAGTTGAAACATGTAAAGACATGTAAAGACATGTAAAGACATGTAAAGAAGGTAAAGACATCTTTCTATTTTACTTTTGTCTTTCAAAGGAAAAAAAAAGGATAAATAATTAAAAGAAGACAAAATGAACCTGTTTGACGTAAATTAGGACCTGTTTATTCTATTATCAGAACTTAAACTATTTTTAACCTCAATTTCCACCATGGTGATCGGTAAAGTTTTACATTATCTTAATCTGTAACAACAATAAACAACTGTAACTTTTTTCACTGTATACCAAATTATTAGACTGAGCAGCTGCACATCAAAGCTGATAATTAAAAAAAAATTATGTAAAAGACGACTGTTGCACAATTAATATATGTGCTGTTACATTTGTAGATGCAAATGTTGATCATATAATGAACCTGTCATACGTGTCAGCTTGGTAAGGAGCAGTTAGTAGGGTCTATTCCAAGCCATATATTGGCTGATATTATTATACACTCTTAATTATAATGTGAACATGTCAGAAATAAAATTTAGTTGGTTACATAGACTTTAGACTGCTGCCCCCTCCGAACCCCTAACCACCAGATTAGCAGCAGAAGATGAATGAGCAATTTAGCATCATAGCTAGCACTGGTTAACTTACCTGTCAGAAGAAAAAAGGTCACCTTTGTGTGACTTTTCAGCCGTTTGAGATTCTTCAGAAGACATTAGCCATCAAAAGCAGAACCCATATTTATCCTGCTCCTTTGTCACGCTATACTTGAGAATGACTGGGAAACTGACGTTTGCCTTGAGGCTCAGGTATTTAGCTGAATAATTCACTACCTGGCAACCCAACAACCCAAAACGAGATGATGGCATGTAACGTCAAGCTAGCGATGCTATTGGCTGTGACATCCACACTGGACATCTGTGTTTGTCTTAATCCAGCTTCTGGATGTAAATATTTACCTCCGCCAGGCTGCTCTGCCAGGCCACAGGCCAGGAGGTTATGTTTTTGCCAGCGTTTGTCTGTTTGTCTGTCTGTCTGTTTGTTTGTCTGTTTGTCTGTCTGTTGGTTAGCAAGATAACTCAAAAAGTTTTGGACGGATTTCGATGAAACTTTCAGGCGTTGTTGGAAATGGTACAAGGAAGAACTGATTAAATTTTGGGCATGATCCGGATCACCGTCTGGATACAGGAATTTTTTAAATGTTTCTTTGACATTGTGAGATACGGCCATTTTCAACATGTGTGCAGGGCCAATGGAGGGCGCTGGTCGTCGTGTCTGACGAACACAAACTCCGCGTTCTTCAAAGTTTTAGGCACAAAAGCACGCGGAAAACAGTGGTGGACAGGGCCCGGCAGCGTGCCTGTGTTTGCGCTACGCTGCAAAAGCTGAGACGGGCAGCTGTCCGGCGCCAGATTATTTGGCAGAAATTCCCCGGCCAGCCATAGGGGCTGCGCAAAAACAAGTTCTCTGCCGGGGAAGCTTCCAAATCCTCTTTTGCCGCGGAGCGCAACCCCAATATAAAACCCACGGCAACCTGTCTACCCAATTTGCATCCGTCAGTGAAGCCCTCAATGCTGCTTTCAGTGATCTATGAAAACACTCGCAGCCTGGGACTTTGCAGATGGAGGACATGGACACAACACCAACACTTCAGTTTATTACCTCCGCCAAGGAGGTAATGCTTTTACTACTGAACCACTAATCCTATCATTGTGAATCCAATTGTTAGTCATATGTTTTCATAGTCAAGGAATCTGAAAACGTACACACAAACACTGTATGGGGGGGGAAATGTGGCGCTTGGCGGAGGTCTGCGCTCTCTGAGTGCTTTTCTAGTTATATTATTGTTGACCTGCCAAAAATTACAATTTTTTTTCATCAATATACTAATTTTTAGAAGAACATTAAGACTTACCACATTTCTAAATGCTTTGTTGATGTATTTTTTTTTAAAATCTTTGTTTTCATGAAAATCTTCTATATTGATTTATAGAATCAGAATCAGAATCAGAATCAGCTTTATTGGCCAAGTATGCACAACACATACAAGGAATTTGACTTTGGCTAAAAACTTGCTCTCATTGTTCAGGTGGAGGATTTAAATAAGGATTCAATGACAACAGAGTATGTACAGTAAATTACAGTCTGTCCACGTTTCTATAAAAGGATGCAAATATATTGAAAGGGTTAAGGTATAGTTAGTGCCAGAATAATAATTCTGTAGGTGATCTCCCATTATGCTCTACACATATTCCATACAAATTCTGTTTGCATGCTTATGAACAAGTATGTTATGATAAACTGAGATAATAGGAATGAGACCAAAGTATAAAGCCCTCTCTTTTCTCTCTCTTAGGTCAGGTCTCTCACATTAGATACACACCCAAACTCAACACGCACGCATACCGTTGATAGTACATTGTAGAATGTAGTGGCGTGTTCAGTGGATGGCCTGTTCCCGCCATAGGTAGATTAGCCAATAAGATAGTTGCGTATAAGCCCATCCTATTGTACTGGGTTGCCCCACCCCCGAGAAGATGAATGTAACCCACACCCGGAAGTTGGGATCAGTCTGACGACGTTCTCGAAGGGACAGCATCAAACTGATCCAGCGCTGCTTGCTTTACATGTGACTTCTAAATAAATGTTTCATCTTAAAATTGAAGAAATCTCCGGTTTGTTTTTGGACCTTTCAATCAAAGAATCGGGTATTTTTCTAACAATTGGTGCCGGTGACCCGGATTGAATTACTTCAAGACGAGCCAAAAAACTACATCGGAAGGACCCTTTTACAGACCACTGTGGCGCGCCTGAATAAAAAGGTAAGCAGAGCCTTTTGTCTACAAAATTCTGCAGTTTGGCCACTCTAAATTTACAGTTGTCTGATTAAGGGGTATATCCGATCTCGAAATTTATCATTTGGTTGGGAGTCACATGTAAAGTTTAAACAATAGTTTGAAAAGTTAAAGAGAGTGCACGTGTTCTATGTTCAGTCTGAGATAGAACGGCCACGGCCCTGGACATGTATGACGGGTACATGGTCCGCCAAATTTTAAAACGTTTTGGATTCAGTCTGAGCCAAAATGACGAGACTTAGGATGCCAGGGTGACTAATAATCACCCAGGTTCGTCTCCCAAATGAAAAGAGCCAGGTTTTAGCAACCTGATGCCGGGGGGAGCCATTGAAGCGTTCGACCCGATGCCACTCTGGGAGTGAAGCCGCGATCATTTAATTTGCTAAACACAAGACACCGCTTGTTCTCGTAGTCGAAAAGAGGCCACGAGAGAAAGTGTCCGCTGTGATTAGAGTTAATCACGCTACCGCTTGTACAAGGGGACTTGCCGAGGCCTTTGTGAAAGTAGCCTCTGTTTAACAAAAGATTAAATGGATCAGCGAGATTCTGGGTTGCAGTCTGTACCCAGAATTAATAAGACAATAGAAGGCAACGGCCGTGCCTGTCTTCCAAATTGATCTCCAGGGTTAAGCCTGATGCCGGGGGGGTTAAAGAATCGACCCGATGCCGTTAAAAAACGATGCCACGTAGGTGAAGTATTTCGGAGCAGTCTGTTGCGAAATAAATACGAGACTTAGGGAATAGCGGGATCACCTGCATTCGTCTCCCAAATTGATCTCCAGGGTTAAGCCTGATGCCGGGGGGGTTAAAGAATCGACCCGATGCCGTTAAAAAACGATGCCACGTTGGTGAAGTATTTCGGAGCAGTCTGTTGCGAAATAAATAAGAGACTTAGAGAACTGCGGGATCAACCGCATTTGTCTCCCAAATTAAAGGCAAATTTCAGTTACAGTCTGTGCTGGAATAAGAGACTTAGACGTCTCCCAAATTAACCATCCAGGGGTAGCCTGATTTCGGTTACAGTAGTGAGTATATATATAGGTACGGTACTCTTAATATGTTATAAGAATCTCAGACTACAGTATGAGTAACATAACAGGCAGCCGCAATGTAGAACGGCACCGAAGGCGTTATTTCACAAATGTTTTAATTCAGTGATGCAGGAAGAAAGCAGGTGTACATACCAGTAGTCCTGGCTGTGTGTGTGTGCCACGTACGTGACGTGACGACGTGATGACATCATTCTACATCCCCCTTCTTTAGTATAGAACTTTGGTACAAAGAGAACACTATTGACTCTTGGATTGGTATGAGAAAACATGTCACATTCCTGTGAGAGTGAGTATACTGTGACGAATAAACAACTAGTAAAATAACTTTCAATGGCACCACATAACATACCTATCTTGAAAATAAACTAATGCCTGGCTTGCAAATAAAATAAACTCCCGTGACACAACATAACTGATCTAATTTGAAAATGAACTTATGCCTGGCTTGTAAATATGTCTATATTTCAACACGAAACTACAAAAACATCAGCTTTAGTAAATGTCACAATCAGTCTGTATTGTACTTGGGATTAGGCTTCAGGAGTCTACCAAACCTGGAACGGGCCAGGGGGGTCTCGGTGACTTGTGGGAGCGATGGCTCTCCGAGGAGGCCAGGCGTGTGGTCAGTGTGCGCAGCAGGAAGCCTGGGAGGAGCGTGCACAGCGGCCTGCCTGGGGGAAGTGTGCACGGCATCATGCCTGGGAGGAGATGCGGGTAGACTGGGCACAGTCTCACTGCTGGTCTTCTGTGTTGGTGAGTCTGCCGGTGAGGCTGGATCTGGTTCTGGTTCTGTTGGTGGTGGTTCTGTGACTGGCAGCAGGTGTCGCCGGTTCCAGCGGTATTCTTTTCCTCCTGATTCCACCACGTAAGACCGTGGCTCTGCTGCGATTCTTTTGATGATGCCAATTTTGTCATGTCCTTTCTCTGTTTGCAGGCATACTACTTGGGAGCTTTGGAGCGGGGGAAGTGGCCGGCTGCCACGATTGTAGAATCCTTTTTGTGCTTGCCTCTTCTTTGACAGGTGGGCGTGGATCGACTCTGGATTCTTGGACATTGGCTTAAGCAGGTGCCTGCTGATGGGAATATTTGTGCGTGTCTCTCTGGACATCAGTCTTTGTGCAGGTGAGCCCAGCGTGCCGTCTCGTGGGACATTTCTGATGCTCAGAAGATTGAGGAACAGGTCAGTACCGTCTCTTTTGGATGTTTCCAACAGTCGTTTTGCACTCCGTACGGCTCTCTCTGCCAGCCCGTTTGCTTGATGATACTCAGGGCTGCTGGTGACATGAGTGAAATCCCAGCTTTTCGCAAAGTCTTGGAACATCTGACTAGTGAATTGTGTTCCACAGTCTGACAGCAGCTTGTGGGGGACTCCGTGGACTGAGAAGTGACGTTTCAGCTTGTTAATTACACATTGTGATGTGATTTTCTTGACTGGATCCAGTTCATACCATCCTGAATAGGAGTCTACCAGGACCAGGTAGTGCTGGCTGTTCCATTCGAACAGATCTGTTGCCACTGTTGACCACGGGAGCTCTGGGACTGTGTGTGGTTGCATTGGCTCCTTTTGCTGATGTGGTTTAAGGGCATTGCAAGTGCTGCATGACTGTACAAAATTGTCAATGTCTCTCGTCATTGTGGTCCAATAGACTATGTTGCGTGCTCGCCGCTTGGTGGCTTCAGCACCGGGGTGTCCTTTATGGAGCAGCAGGAGATATTCTTTGTGCAGCGTTTGTGGAATTGTTGCTCTTGTACCTTTCATGATTATTCCATCTTCCACACAGAGCTCATCACGGAACGGGAAGAATTCTTTCACTGTGTCGGGTACTTTGCTCAACCTATCTGGCCATCCATGCTTGATGATGTTGCTCAGGGCCTGGAGGGCGGTGTCTTTCGCTGTATGTGTGCGGAGTTCTTCCTGACGACTGGATGAGATGTGCTGCACCGTCATTACCTCGAAGTCCTCACGTTCAGTGGCATGTGAGGCTATGGCGTTGCTCGGTGCACGGGACAGCATGTCTGCCAAGTGCAATTCCTTTCCTTTCTTGTAAACTAGCGTGAGGTTGAACTTGTGCAGCTTCAGCATCATGCGTTGTAAACGCGCAGGCGCTGTGTGGAGAGGTTTCTTCAGGAAGGAGACCAGGGGCTGATGGTCTGTCTCCACGATCACTGGTTTTCCGTATATGTAGTCATAGAATTTGAAACAGGTGAAAACGACAGCAAGCAGCTCTTTTTCAATTTGTGCATATTTTCTTTCTGTTTCAGTAAGAGTGCGAGAGGCATATGCAACAGGACTGCCATTCTGGAGACATGCACCACCAAGGCCATACTGCGAGGCGTCACATGTCAGAGTGACTGGTGTTTGTACGTCATAGTACCGGAGTACTGGAGGTGACGTCACACACTGTTTCAGAGTGTCAAATGCATTTTGTTGTTGTTCAGTCCAAGTCCATGCTGTGTCTTTATGCAGGAGCTGGTGGAGAGGTGCTGCAATGTTGCTGTGGTTTGGAATGAACTTGCCCAGGTAATTTATCGTACCCAGGAAGCGTTGTAGAGCAGCTTTGTCCTGGGGGGCCTGGATGTCAGTGATCGCTTGGATCTTTGCTGGATCGGGTTTCAACCCTTGTTCAGTGAAGACATGGCCCACGTAGCTGACTTCCTTTAGCTGGAATCTGCATTTTTGGGGGTTCAGCCTCAATTTCACGTTCCTTGCCCTGTTGAGCACTTTTTGAAGGTTCTCGTCGTGCTCTTTAAGATTTCTTCCACCGATTATGATGTCATCAACAATTATTGCGCAAGGGAGGCCGGCAAATATTTGCTCCATGGATCTCTGGAAGACCTCAGACGCTGCATTGATACCATATGGCATTCTCAGGTATCGATATCGCCCAAATGGAGTGGCGAAAGTGGTGAGGAATGATGACGTTTGGTCCAGTTTGACCTGCCAAAAGGAGCTCTTGGCATCAAGCACAGAAAACACGGTTGCGCCTGCCATTTGTGCAGCAACTTCCTCGACTGTGCGCATGGGATGATGGGGGCGCATAATTGCTTCATTTAGGTCTCTTGGGTCGATGCACACACGGATCTTGTCAGTGTCCTTTTTGTGTGTCGCTACCATTGAGGATACCCATTCAGTGGGTTCTGAAATGGGTGTGATGACTCCTTGCTGCACCATGTTTTCCAGTTCTGCTTTCACTTTGTCCATCATGGCAACTGGAATGCGGCGAGGGGGCCGGATGACGGGTGTCACATTCTGGTCCAGTTTCATGTGGTAGGTTACTGGGAGTGAACCTAGTTCGCCATTGAAAAGCTCAGCATAGTTATTAAACCACTTTTGAGAGGAGCTCGGTTTGGTCACGTTCACCTGGAAAACCTGGTCTTTCAGAGTCATCAGGTCCATCTTCATGCAGTCCGGGAGCCCTAGCAGTGGTTGCACTTTGCCGTTTACTACATGGAAACGCAGGTTGTAGGATCTTTGGTCACTGGTCTGGCACTTGAACAACACAGTCCCCTCAGTGTTTATCACCGTGCCTCCATAAGCGATGAGCCTGGCCTTGTTGTCTTTGTTTATTTTTTCTGTGTTTCTCACATACCTGAATGCATCCAGGGAGATTACGTTACACTTTGCGCCAGTGTCTACTTTCAGTTTGAGTGTCTTGCCATTGAGTTTTACATTGCAGTGTAGTTCTTCTTTCACATCATCAGTAGACAGTGTGTTTATCTTATTTGCGGCTGGTGACAGCCCGTTGATGTCGAATGATTCAGAGTCCTCGCCGTCACTGTCGGAGTCTGCTTGGGCTATTTGGTTGACAGGTTTGTACTGCTTGTTTCTTGCTGCCGATCTGCAGTAGTTTTTGAAATGGTTGGGCTTTTTGCAGTAATTGCATTGCTTCCCATATGCCAGACAGAGTTCCTTCTTCACTGGATGTTCATGTCCACAGTTGGTACAGCTTATGTAGTCTGATTTGGGACTGTAATGTTCTTTGTACTGCTTGTGGCGAACTGTTTTTTGCATTCTGCGGTCTTGGCGTATTGCATCCACATTTGTTGAACTACGTGGTGTTGTTGCTAGAGTTTTAGTATGTTGTTCTGTTTGTTCATTGATTTGGCATATTTTGATGGCCTTTAGTAGTGTTAAATCGCTCTCTCTCAGAAGTATTTTCCTCACACTATCGGAGCTGATACCAACGACCGGCCGGTCACGAATTAAGTCGTCATGCAATGCTCCAAAGTCACACATTTTAGCCTTGTTTCGGAGTGCGCTTACATAAGCCTCTATGGTCTCACCGGGTTTTTGGTTCCTTGTGTTGAATGCATGTCTCTCCATTGTGATGTTTGTCTGTGGACTGCAGAGGTATCTGAACTTTCTTTTTAGGCATTCTGGATCCTCCCGTGACTCTGCCGGACGGATCTCCTCCCCCTCGTTATTCCGTTGAGCTGGTGCATAGGTGAACGTGCGTTCCCTTTCAATAGCCTCGCTACCTGCCAAATTGAGGAGTATGTAGGCTTTGGTTCGGTCGGGCTTGTCGTTGTGGGCAGCCGCGATGAAAATGTCGTATTCTTGTTCGAACACTCGCCAGTTTTCTGCAATTTTGTCGTTGAACACAAGCGGGTCCGGACGGCGGAATCCATCAGCCATGCTAGCGTTAGCTGGGGGAGGCACACGTGTACCACAGAATACGCTTCTAACGTCTGACTAAATAATTAGTTGACTTACTGGGTCTATGTAGAGTTCGGCAGGAAAATTAGTTTCCGCTGCTTTACTTCTGACACCATGTAGAACGGCACCGAAGGCGTTATTTCACAAATGTTTTAATTCAGCGATGCAGGAAGAAAGCAGGTGTACATACCAGTAGTCCTGGCTGTGTGTGTGTGCCACGTACGTGACGTGACGACGTGATGACATCATTCTACACGCAAGAAATCCTTTTTCCACCTCTAGTGAGGGCCTGCTCATAAGTATAAAAATAATAACTTACAGGATTGCATAAGACTCTTTTATTCCAACAATAGTGAATGCATTCATAAGTAAAATGATTTCTGTAAAATTTTGTCTATCTAGGGGATAAAAGTGTGGTTTGGGAAAATACCGTGAGTTGGAAATATTTATTAAACTTTTTTCCATAATGATTTAACTAATGGCGGGCTCCGGACCGCGTGGTCAGAACAAAGGAATGGACCCACCACTGAGTGGAGGTGAAATTGGTAAAACAAAATACTGAGGATTATTTGAGGTAACAGCATTAAAATGAAGCGCTAAATTAAAGTTGTAAAGCTGTGGTAGTGTATATAGCTGGGATTAAGGAGGCAGTGCTCCATTTTTCTTAAACTTAAAAAAAAAAAAAAAAAAAAGCACATGGTTTGTGAACAATAGGCTCAGGGGCCATTTTGCACGTGTCCCATTTACTGCACATGTGTGGGCGCCATTTTGAATCACCTTCAAGCTGTGGCACAGTGCCTCCATCGTGTGGCCAAATATAGGAAGTGCACTATTTCACAATTACTGCCAACAAAAACTTAAAATCTTAATAATAAATCTGGAACTTTATCCCTCTGGTTGAAATTAAAGCTTTAAAATCCATATGGTAAATAAAAACAAAAGACCTCAGGGACCTGCTACAATGCAGGTTTGCACGGGGGAGTGCGTTTTCCCTGATCGAGCGGTGGCCAAGCTGGGTCAGGGTAAACTACATTCACTCCACAATTTACCAAAGTATATATATATTTAAAAAAAAAAAAAAAAAAAAGAGGCATTCAAAGAAAAAATTTTGAATCAAATTCTAATTAGGCAAAACGTCCACCTTTCTGTTGACTGAAAGGGTGACGCAACTTTTATTCATGTATTCAAAGTCAACCAGTTTGTGTTCAACTGGACGAACTGATTTTATTTATCAAGGTGAGAGAATTTAAATGAAGAACTGCAGGTTGTTACGGATAAGTAAATATATAAATGAATTAAATTATAAATACAAAAATAATTAAATAAATACAACAAACTAAAATAGATAAATAAACAGGAAAAGTGAAGTGAGTTACCACTGTCATAATATTGTATCTCTGTGTGTGTCAAGCAGCAGAGACTGATTGAGAACTCCAGTTTGACAATTCCATACAGCAAGACGGGTGAGTTCTCACACATCTGGCATTGTATAGTATTCCTGTGTGTACCAAGCCGCTGTGGCTGGTAGAAAATTAAGTTTGTTGTTCTCGATTTGTGAAATGTGGGGTGGTTCATCACTCAATTGATATCTTTACTGTATTCCTGTGTGTGTATCAACCAGTCGAGACTGATTGAGAATTCCACACAGCAAAACAGATCTTGAGTGATAGTGTAAATACAAGGGGTTGGACTAGGATAGCGGGAATACAAGCAAGATACGGTACCACTGCTGCCCTGAGTTAAAACGTGTAGATAGGCTGGCGTTAAGTCCCAGCTAACAGGCGCACAGACGGTTAGCGTTTGTGTAGAAGTTTCCTGTTGGGGTCTAAATACACGGACACTACGTCACTCAGCTGCAGCAAGGGGTACGGGTAATACCTGTATGACATGTCTCAAGAAACAATGGAACGGTGGCAGGCCTGTAAGCCCGACTCCCTGGGGTCGGCACTATCCCAGACAATGGCTAGATGGCTGACAAAGGTCCCAGTCATGGATCAAAAGAAAGGAAGGGAGAGATTTGCCAGCTGGGTCAAACAAATGCAGGATAGAGGAATATTCGCAGGATGTGAAAACAGCCCCCCCCACCAGGGAGACCTAGCTATGTTTATAAGACAGGCAAGAGGGAGTCATGAGCAGGCAAGCAATAAGCACCGGGAGGCCAGTATATTTAGGAGAGGGAGGACAGGGAAGGACTTGAAAAGAGCAGGGGAATTTCTCACAGACTGTCAATGTTTTCTGGGGGAAATTAAACTTACCCTGCAGAGGATGTCAGGCAATGCAAATGGCCCTCCACTAACCCCAGAGGCCTCCATTACAAAGGCAGAAATGCGGCCTCAGGCCATTGAACCACCTGCTGTTAAGGCTACAGCTCCCCCTCTAGGTGGAGGATTACCTGCACCCCCACCTCCCTACACAGGGATACAAGCTCTATCAGAGAGGTGCCAGAGCCGCACCAATCAACTTACTGTCTCAGCCGAGGTGCCCATTGAGCTTGCCCAATCAACACCCACGATGATGGCCCCCCTGATGGTGATTAAAAATGGGTTATTACAAACAGCTAAGGAGGAGCCTGAAGGTAGTGAGCAAATTAAGGAATTTCTAGGAAAAACTGTAGAAAATACTACAAACACCCCTGATAATGTAGGGACAAGGTCAGATCGTACTTTTGTCACCAGGTCATATACTGAGACAGATACTGATCAAGACACATCATCCGTAAACGCCATCACTTTAGCCCTTCAGGATATGGGAACATATCCACATCGTGCGGCCTCCTCTACAGAACACAGCCCACACATAGCAACCCACACACCTAGCCATGGTAACGTACACACATGTATAGACAGAAATCATGCCCCCCATGCGAGGCAAATGCCACTGACCACGGCAACGTCAGTTGGAGGCCGTGTGACCACAAACTACACTCCATTTTCACTCCAAGACACAGCCTTAATAAAATCACGGCTGCCAAATATACATGATGGCGGTGCACCATGGATCAAAGATTTCCTTGAGACCTGTGCTGGGATAGCACCTGCTCTGGGAGACTTTAGACGGCTGTTCTCCTCCTGCACCTCCTTGGGAATGCTGCGGGAGGTGGAACTAATAGGTGGCACACACTTAGAAAGAGACAAATAATTTACTGAATAAGAAACGACCCATATGTAGGAAAGGAGGGGAATGTAGTTGGAAGCTAGGGGCTATAGTGGTGACAATCATCGCCACCCTGGTTGCAGGCTCCATTATCTGGCTACTACATAGACAACCAAGAGGACGCCGACCCCACAAAAGAACTGGAAGACCCTCTATACCAACATTGATTTTCCGCCCAGGTAACACCTCCACTATCCGACTTGACTTCTGCGACATAGCGGACTGTAAAGAATGGACAGACCAGAAACAGTTACAAAGGGCAACTAAATACATGTGTATTCTTTATAAAAGATATGATGTGTGGAGTGACTACTGTCTAGAATGGGAGTGGGTAGGATGGAACACTGGACTCCGGTCATGGGGCTACACCCCACTGGAGGCACAAAGACGAGTCTGTAATGGACAAAACCTCCTACAACGAATGTCACTGATAAAAGGGACAACCCCCAGAGAATGTAACCCTGGAAAGTGCAACCCCATCTTCATTACGTTAAAAACCCCATGCCCCTCAGACGCGGGCATGTTTGCATTGGGGGCTTGGGTGACTGGATCAGACCCAGGGGGAAGATTCAGGATACAGGTTGTGGGGGGGGCAAGCATTAACAAGACCAATAAATGGCAGACGATTAAGGGTAAACAGGGAGAAGAGAAAAAGATTACTGTCATAACCCCACAGGAGATACCTGTTACGAAAACAATAGAGATTGAGACGGGGTTTGCACAAAGGAATTACTGGTTAGATTGGATAAGCAACACTGCTAGATATGTAACAAGAGATGAGTGTATTGCCTGTTCCTCTCCCCGTCCGGCGCTCTTAACTGTGCCGTCGCTATTCTCATACAATGAGACATACTGTATGATGAATTTGCACATGACCGAACATCCTGAGCCCAAGTGTAAACATCTAGAAGCCCCCTACCCACTGGCGCCATGAGGGACGCACCCACCTATCTTTACTCCCGTAGAAAATAACTACACCTGCATCACAAAATATAACCTCCCCGGACACCCAGTAGGACACTTATTGGGGGATTGGTGCACAAAGTTAATCAATGCCACAACTTGGCTAAATGCCACCAAACTAAAGTACGCCCGCTCAGACGTCTATTGGTATTGCGGAGGTTACAAATTAAGAAACACCCTCCCCCATGACTGGTCGGGCACCTGTACCATAGTGTCCTTAATAGCACCCGTCAAGGTAATCCCCGCATCTGTATCAGATGGCAGCAAGCCAATTTTGATACACCATCAGACCAAAGACGCAGTAGAGTTGGGAGAAGCGCAACCAACCCTTTTGACCTATATGCAGGCTCCCCCACATATATTGATGCTATAGGGATACCCAGAGGTGTTCCCGATCAATATAAATTAGTAGATCAGGTGGCAGCTGGGTTTGAGTCAATGATACCATACTTTGGGGCAATAATCACTGCCAATAAGAATACAGGCTACATCAACTACATCCATTTCAACGTACAAAAGCTCAACAATATGACTAGAGATGCCATTACTGGCCTGCATGAACAATTGGCTGCAACTTCCTTAATGACCTACCAGAATAGGATGGCACTGGATTTCCTATTGGCTGAAAAGGGTGGTGTATGCTCTATGTTTGCACAGGATTGCTGCGTTTTTATTCCTAACAACACCGCCCCAGACGGGACTATAACGCGTGCCTTGTCAGGTCTAAAAACCCTGTCCGAAGAATTGGCAGACTACTCAGGTATTAAAGACCCAGTAGGGAATTGGTTAGACCAAACACTGGGCAAATGGAAAACTCTGGTCATCTCGGTATTTATGTCATTGGTAGCAGCAGTAACCATACTCACCTTATGTGGATGCTGCTGCATACCTTGTATCCGCCACTTATGTTTAAAATGCATCACCACTGCAATTAATGAAAAATTCCCTGCCCCACCTGGCTATCAGATGGTGCAGTGCCGAGAGGAGGTAGTCCCATTGATTCCCCTCTCTGAGCCCGGAGAAGGAGGAACTGAAGTCCCATTGGTTCCCCTCTCTGAGCCCGGAGAAGGAGGAACTGAAGACCCTAAGGCTAGGAGTGACGAGGAGGAGGACCAGTGTGCGATCACAGAGTATTTGTAAACACAGTGTGCTAATGATAATACATAATTCATACATAGCTCACCACACGGATGTAGGGGTGTGAGACTTATAGGGTTCTTGCGTTATTTATCTCCATCATGCTAATTACGGTTAGGTAATCTGAATAAGGGAGAAGGTTAGAAGCTCTGAATGTCTGAATACAACAATGCATGGTTATGGATGTCTCCTAATGTTGAACAATATCGTTTACGACCTACCCACTGAACATATAGGTCCCATCACCCCACCACACACACCACAACATAACCACCACGTACAGATTTCATGTAGTCAACAATCACACACTCAAGGCTACTGGGAGATAACTTACAACAACACATAGATTACTACAGGTGTAGTGAATAAGGATAAAACTGTATAGGCTCCATACATTGTGATGGCAACCCCTCAGACCATCATTGGTCCGGCCCCAGCTGAGCCCTTTGTGTCGGCACTTGACCAAAGGTGTAGGGTACAGGGAAGATGAATGCCGGAGAGCACCAGACCATCATGACGAGCGCCTGCGACATAGAAAAGGTCGTAGGGCGAGTGACTGTATGACTTCAGTCCCCAGCAGAAGAATGGACTGGTACCCGAGCGCATCCACTGCACCTCCAGCATCCAGGGTGGAGCCAGGAGCTCGAGCCTTACCAACACCAGCGTGTCCACCTCTTTCCAGCGACAGGGGGGTGGCATCCCTGGGACAGCATCACTGAGCTGTTCACTGGCTGGACTGGATGTTACATACCCTCTGCTGCACCCACCAGACTGTCCTGTAGACCTCATGGGATGAGGTGTGCCTCTGAGAGCGGGGACACAATTGTTTCGTGCCTGTGTCAACAAGATGGAACTGTGCTCCACAGCTGCAGATACGGGAAGCAGACGCAGAGGAAGGTCAAACCTCTGTCGCAACCGTGTGATGAGTGCAGCTGAATGATGTGAGCCCTGGCAAGGGTCAACCGGTGGACAAAGGTTTTGTGGACTGATTCTATTCGACCCTGTGACCCCTACATGGTCCACTCCACTGGACAAAGAACAATGATCATGAGGAGACCTCGAGGGGGGTACAGGACCTGGTGACAGTTCACCTCTGAGACATCGCTGCACCGTGCTAAGGTGTCCACAAGGGGGGAGGCACGGGTAGCAGAACCAATGGTGCAAGCCTCTTGGGTTGACACACAATGCAGGGACCTGCCTTATTCACCATCTGTTAATTGCTAGAGTCTCTCACACCATACATGGTTGACATGATAAAATCATGTCAAAGGGGGGATTGAAAGGGTTAAGGTATAGTTAGTGCCAGAATAATAATTCTGTAGGTGATCTCCCATTATGCTCTACACATATTCCATACAAATTCTGTTTGCATGCTTATGAACAAGTATGTTATGATAAACTGAGATAATAGGAATGAGACCAAAGTATAAAGCCCTCTCTTTTCTCTCTCTTTGGTCAGGTCTCTCACATTAGATACACACCCAAACTCAACACGCACGCATACCGTTGATAGTACACTCTAGAATGTAGTGGCGTGTTCAGTGGATGGCCTGTTCCCGCCATAGGTAGATTAGCCAATAAGATAGTTGCGTATAAGCCCATCCTATTGTACTGGGTTGCCCCACCCCCGAGAAGATGAATGTAACCCACACCCGGAAGTTGGGATCAGTCTGACGACGTTCTCGAAGGGACAGCATCAAACTGATCCAGCGCTGCTTGCTTTACATGTGACTTCTAAATAAATGTTTCATCTTAAAATTGAAGAAATCTCCGGTTTGTTCTTGGACCTTTCAATCAAAGAATCGGGTATTTTTCTAACAATATACAGGAATATATGCAGTTATTTACTCAGACTAACCACACTTTGCAGAAATATATGAAAAAATATACAGTCACACAGTATTTCAATGTGAACTCAGATTCAGTGATATAATGTGAATGAAGTAAAAAGCAGTGTGAGAGTTATGTGCAATGTAATAATGGATGAAAAGTCATGAGTACAGCAACAGGTAGGACTAGGTGAATGTTAGGAGTTCATCAGAGTGATGGCTTGAGGAAAGAAACTGTTCCTGTGACGGGTGGTTTTGACCTTCAGTGATCTGTAACGACGACCAGAAGATAGAAGTTCAAACAGTTTGTGGCCGGGGTGTGATGGGTCAGCACAGATGTTTCCCGCCCGTTTCCTGGTTATGGACCGATATAAGTTCTCAATGGAGGGTAGGTCAGTACCAATGATCCTCTCCGCAGACTTAATGATCCGCTGCAGTCTGGTCTTGTCCTGTTTAGTGGCAGATCCAAACCAGACAGTGATGGAAAAGCAGAGGACAGATTGGATGATGGCGGTGTAGAAGACAACCAGCAGCTCCTGAGGCAAATCAAACTTCTTGAGCTGACGCAGAAAAAACAACCTCTGCTGGGCCTTTTTCCGGATAGTGTCTATATGGGAGGACCACTTCAGGTTCCGGGAGATTGTGGTACCCAGAAACTTGAAGGAGTCCACAGTGGACACTGTGCTGTTGAGGATGGTGAGTGGGGGGAATGAAGGGGGGTGTCGCCTGAAATCCACAGTCATCTCCACCGTTTTGGCCAGGTTAAGTTCAAGATGGTTCTGGCTGCACCAGAGGATCAGCTGCTCCACCTCCCGCCTGTATGCAGACTCATCATCATCCCGGATCAAACCGATGACTGTGGTGTCGTCCGCAAACTTCAGGAGCTTCACCGAAGGGTCCTCTGAGGTGCAGTCATTGGAGTAGAGGGAGAAGAGCAGTGGGGAAAGGACACATCCTTGGGGGGCGCCAGTACTAATTTTTCGGGAGCTGGATGTAAATCTCCCTAGCTTCACCTGTTGCCACCTGTCAGTCAGAAAGCTGGAGATCCACTGGCAGGTGGAGGGGGGCACCTTGAGCTGGAGGGGTTTCTGATGAAGAATGCCTGGGATGATGGTGTTGAACGCTGAGCTGAAGTCGACAAACAGGATCCTGGCGTACGTCCCTGGGGAGTCGAGGTGTTGCAGGATGTAATGTAGTCCCATATTCACTGCATCATCCACTGACCTGTTTGACCGGTAGGCAAACTGCAGTGGGTCCATCAGGGGGCCTGTGATGACCTTCAGGTGGTTCAGCACCAATCTCTCCAAGGATTTCATGACCACAGAGGTCAGGGCAACAGGTCTGTAGTTGTTTAATCCTGTAACAGAGGGTTTCTTGGGAACTGGAATGATGATGGAGCGTTTGAAGCAGGAAGGCACTTCACGCAGCTCCAGTGATCTGTTAAAGATCCGGGTGAAGATGGGGGCCAACTCGTTGGAGCAGACTCTCAGGCAGGACGGAGACACACCATCAGGTCCTGCAGCCTTCTTGATCTTTTGTCTCTGAAAGACCCGGCGCACCTCCTCTTCACAGATCGTTAGTGCTGGTGGGAGGTCAGAGTGGAGGAGGGATGGAGTTCCTGGGGCGGCAGATAATCCTTTTGTGTGGGTGGGAGGTGAGAACTGTAGGTTCTTTTCAAACCTGCAGTAAAAGCTGTTTAGGTCATTAGCCAGCTGGAGGTTTTCCACAGGGTGGGGGGATGGTCTCCTGTAGTTGGTGATATTCTGCAGGCCTCTCCAGACAGAAGCAGAGTTGTTGGCTGAGAAGTTTTTTTGTAACTTCACACTGTAGCTCCTCTTAGCAAGCCTGATCTCCTTCGTCAGCATGTTTCTGGCCCGCTTGTACAGAGTCCAGTCACCAGTCCTGTAGGCCTCCTCCTTGGTCTGATGTAGCTGCTTCAGTTTAGGAATGAACCAGGGTTTATTGTTGTTGTATGTGCAGAAGGTCTTGGTCTGCACACACATGTCCTCGCAGAAACAGATGTATGACGTCACAGTGTCAGTGAGTTCATTTAGGTTAAGATAAGATAAGATAAGATAAGATAAGATAAGCCTTTATTAGTCCCACAACGGGGAAATTCCAGGATTGCAACAGCACAGGGATAGCAACACTCAGAGCAACAATCAGAAGGCAAGAAAAAACAAGCAAGCAAGAGCAGCTAATATACATATGTACATATTACTATAAAATATATATATACACACACACACACACAGACACACAGTGCAGAGCATTGTAGCTAGATGGAATAAATATGTAAATATATAAACACCCACAGTATGGAGCATTGCAGCTAGGTGGAATAAATATGCAAGTATATAAACACACACAGTGCGGAGCAATGTAGCTAGATGGAATAATATGTAGATATATAAAAACACAGTGCGGAGCATTGTAGCTAGATGGAATAAATATATAGATATATAAATATAAACACACCCAGTGCAGAGCATTGTAGCTAGATGGAATAAATATGTAAATATATAAACACACACAGTGCAGAGCATTGTTGCTAGGTGGGATGAAACAGCATAACCGTCTATTTAGTTATCCTACATGGTATGATTATGTGCCCATACATATTCTCACCCTCCATAGCGACCGGTATGTTCCTAGTTGTATGCCGGAGAGGACCATTGTGTAAGTCTATTGCATCTTTTGCATTCAAAAAAAAACAAAAAAAAAACAAAAAAAAAAACTATTAGTTTGTTACGTCTTTTTGCTATCTCTGCGAGCAGCCCTGCTTAGGTTGTACAGTCTGACAGCCGTTGGTAGGAAGGACCTACGAAACCTCTCGGTTGTGCACCTGGGATGATGTAGTCTGCTGCTAAATGAGCTCCTCAGTGCATCCAGTATGTCCTGCATAGGGTGGAACTCGGACTCCAGCAGAGATGACAGTTTAGCCACCGTCCTTCTCTCTCCTATCTCCTCCATCGGATCAAGGCGTTGCCCCAGGACAGAGCTAGCTTTCTTAATCAGTTTGTTCAGTCTCTTCCTATCGGCTGCAGTAATGCCACTGCCCCAGCAGACCACTCCAAAAGTGATGGCTGATGCCACCACCGTGTCATAGAATGACTTCAGCAGCGCCCCTTGTACACCAAAAGACCTGAGTCTCCTCAGCAGGAACAGCCTGCGCTGTCCCTTCTTGTAGAGTGCGTCAGTATTGTGTGACCAGTGTAGTTTATTGTTCAGATGAATGCCCAGGTACTTGTAGGATGTCACCATCTCGATGTCTGTTCCCTGTATATTTACTGGTGCTGTGAGGGGCTGCCCATGCCTGCGGCAGTCCACCACCAGCTCCTTAGTTTTCCTCGCGTTGATCTGGAGGCAGTTCCGATGGCACCAGTCCACAAAGTCCTGGATAAGCCCTCTGTACTCAGCTTCATCTCCGCTGGAGATGAGACCAACGATCGCAGAGTCATCAGAGAACTTCTGTAGATGGCAATGTGTTGTGTTGTGTGAGAAGTCCGCAGTATAAAGAGTGAACAAGAAGGGAGCCAGCACCGTTCCCTGGGGGGCCCCCGTGCTACTGATGATCGTGTCGGAAACACAGTCCCGGGTTCTCACAAACTGAGGCCGGTTCGTGAGGTAGTCCAGGATCCATGATGACAGGTGCTGGTCCACCCCTGCGCGCAGCAGCTTGTCCTTCAGGATCATCGGTTGGATGGTGTTGAAAGCACTGGAGAAGTCAAAGAACATGATCCTCACCATATTCCCGGGCTTCTCCAGGTGGGACAGAGAACGGTGAAGGAGGAAGATCACCGCATCCTCCACCCCAATGCCATGCTGGTAGGTGAACTGGAGTGGATCCATCGCTGGTTCCACCAGGGGGCGGAGATGAGCAAGGAGCAGTCTCTCCAGGGTCTTCATCAAGTGGGACGTCAAGGCCACCGGTCTGAAGCTGTTCAGGTCTTTGGGGTGGGAAGTTTTTGGTACAGGTACCACACAAGATGTTTTCCACAGCTGTGGTACCCTCCCCAGTTTCAGGCTCATGTTGAAGATATACGTCACAATCCCACACAGCTGGTCTGCACAGGACTTGAGGAGCTTTGCGCTGATGCCGTCCGGTCCCGACGCCTTCCTCGCCTTGATCTTCCTCAGCTCCGTCCTCACCTGGGTCTTGGTCAGGGTCAGGATGGGGGGCTGTGTGTTGGGAGTGGGGGGGGTGTCGGTGGAGTGGGGAGTGGGTAGCAGGACTTGATTTCTTAGAGGCAGCAGTGGTTGTTGTGCAGACAGGGGGGAGGGCGGTTGGTCAAATCTATTGAAAAACAGATTCAGGTTGTTCGCCCACTCCCTGCCCCCCGTGGCCTGGGGGGAGGTATTCTGGAGCCCCGAGATGGTTTTGAGGTTTCTCCAGACCCCGCTGATGTCGCTCTGTTGCAGCTTGTCCTCCATCTTCTTCCTGAAGCTGTCCTTGCCTTCTCTGATCTTTCTCCTCAGCTCCCTCTGTACGGACTTCAGCATCTCCCTGTTCCCCGACCTGAAGATCCTCTTCTTCTCTCTCAGAAGTGTTTTTATCTCAGGGTTGATCCAGGGTTTGTTGTTTGAGTGACGCCGTATGGTCTTGGTGGGAACGGATTTGTCCACACAGAAGCTGAGGTAGCCCGTGAAGGTGTGAATGAGGCCATCGATGTCCTCACCATGTGGATCGCAGAGCTGCTTCCAGGCAGTGGCTTCAAAACAGTCCTTTAGAGTGTCCATTGTCTCCTCAGACCATAACTCCACAGTGTGCATGGCCGGAGGTTGTCTGTGCACTAGGGGTTTGTACACCGGTCGGAGATGAACCAAGTTGTGATCCGATCTCCCAAGTGGGGGGAGTTGTGATGAGGTGTACGCCTCCTTAGTGTTTGCGTAGAACCAATCCAGTGTTTTATTGTCTCTAGTGTGGCATGTGACATACTGGGTGAAAGTGGGCAGAATGGGAGACAGTGAAACGTGGTTGAAATCGCCTGAGATGAGGAGAAGAGCATCTGGGTGTTCTGTCTGCAGCCTGCTGGTTACTGAATGGATGACGTCACGCGCTGTCCCAGCGTTCGCCGTCGGATTTGCATAAACAACAATGCAGATCACGTGTGAGTGTTCTCTCGGGAGATATGTAGGCCTCATGCTAACAGCTAGCAACTCAATGTCTTTGCTGCAGTGTCGTTGTTTAACAGTGATATGTCCCGGTCTGCACCAGTTGTTGTTAACATACATGATCACTCCACCGCCCCTAGTTTTGCCACTCTCTGGTGTTCGGTCAGCTCGTATCGTGTGAAAACCCTCCAGCTCAATGTTAGCATCTGCTGCTAGTTCAGTTAGCCACGTCTCAGTAAACAAAAGGAGAGAGCACTCCCGGTAAGTGCTATCATAACGGGAGATAGCCGCTAGCTCATCTAACTTTCCCAGTATCGACCGTACATTTCCCATGACAACAGATGGAAGGGAGGGTCTGTACCTTATATTTTTTGTCCTCCGCCTTACTCCAGCCCGGCAGCCGCGGCGTTTTCGCCTCAGTTCTCTCGGTATGTCGAGTTTTTCCAGTGGGACCGGGTGGCGGTTAAATGCTAGCAGCTCTTCCCTGTTATATCGTATCCTGCTATAAACAGTGGCTCCGTCCACCGGCTCAGGAGACATTTGGGATGATCTGTGTGTCCGTGATATAAGTGGGGTGAGAAAAAAAAAGTGATCAAAAGAGAGAGGAAGGGAAAAAAAACTCGGAATCGAGCCGCTGTTGCAAAAGGCAGCCGACTGGTGTGGCGCCGAGAGGATGGCTGCAGCTTCAAAAACACTCCAATCTGTGCAGTCAAAGCAGGCTTGTAACTTCAGCTTTGATTCCTCAGTCCATTTCTTCACAGTCACATAGAAGTTTATTAGCAAAAATAGAACATCATTATTTTGGTTTTCTAATATATTGTTGGTCTTATGTCTCACCACATTTGCAGACCAAGACACATGACTATTTCTGTGCTCTTTAAATTTTGTTTGAGGGTGTTTACCTAGCAGTCCTATCAGAAAATAACTTTCTGCAACAGACTTAGCAATAAAGACTCCCTCTAACATTTTCAGCAGGCCCCTGATCTGTGACCACAGTCAGCATGAGGGACTTTTTGTCTGTGCTTTCTGTGGGTCTGGTCAAAGTAATAGCATGAGGCAATGTAACTTCATAGAGTAGCAGCTGTAAAGTAAATAATAATAATGGGTTTCAAGTAACTGTAGACTGAAACACTGTATTGGCGGCCGCCTGGACATTTTATGGCGTGAGACCTTGGATATTCTCCAGGGGATGCACTGGGAGGCAAAATCACCTCATGTGACCGGGCGTCACATGACACGGACAGCCACACTTCCATTTCGGTTGGTACCAGTGGAATGAAGCACTGCTGTGAAATTGTGTATCCACCACCACTCTGGCTGCCTCTGATGGTATGTGTCTACCCAGGGGTCTGTTGACAGAATAGAACAGAATAAACGTTATTGTCCCCGAAGGGAAATTTGTCTTGGGCTCAGTGCCACATCCCGTTGCCACACAAGAACATTCAGACAAGATCAGTGTTGGGAGTAACGCGTTACTCTAATGCCGCTACTTTTGCAGTAATGTGCTGTGTAATGAAATTACTGTTTAAAAATTCAGTAATGCATACAGTTACTGAAATTTGATCAGATGTGTTATTCATGTTACTCGTTTTATTAACATGGATAGATATTTTTCGCACAAAAAAATATAAACTGATCCTACATAGCTGGCACAGTTGTTAGTCTCCTCTGCGGGTTGGTTTCCTTCTCACACCGCAACCCGGTGGGATGAAATGCCGTGGCGGTGGCGACTTCTCATATCGAGCCCTTATCACCTGTTGTCCGAGTGGGGAGTAGCCCCCAAAGCTCCTACCTATGTGGTTAAACATGAGTATTTTTAGAGGAAGAAGCTCACATTTAATGTCGGCAGTTGTGTAAATGTGTAAGCTGTGTAAGTAACTGTGTAAGTTTTCTTACCGCACAGACAAAAATTGACTGTGATGTGTTACAGTAAAGAACAGCTTCTTCTAAGGTGAACTTTCATTTCTCTGTGCTTTCTGTTTTATTTTATCTTATTCATTTACATGCGGTTGTGATGTGCAACCATTTCATGAAAGTAAATCCTCTATATATGCATTTTTAATGGGCTGGTCCAGGGGTGTCAAACATATGGCTCGTGAGCCAAAAACGGCCCACCAGGGGTCCAAAATTTTCTCTGTGAATTTACAGCTTTATTTCTTGTAAATTTCTGACTTTCTACTGATTACAATAGTTTGTGTAAATCTGAGACTTTTTTCTCTGTAAGATGAGACTTCTCATCAGTTTCTTCTTCTTTTTTCTGATGAGAACAAGGGGCCCTAGATCTTGCTATGTGTGTAAGATGATTTGAATATGCATTTAAAAGTAACGTGAAAGTTACTCTTCCAAGTAACTAGTTACTTTAATCATGCAGTAACTGGTAAATAACTCAGTTACTTTTGAAAAGAAGTAACTGGTAACTGTAACTAGTTACTATTTTTTAGTAACCTGCCCAACACTGCACATGATACATAAAACACAACATCAGCTAAATCTTAAAAATTCTATGGACACATGACCACAAAACATTTACAAACAAATCAAGTCAGTGCAACTCAGTCAGACAGTTCAAAGTCAGTTCAAATTGCCAATGTGCAATGGGCACTGTACTCAGGATTTCTGGGAGTTCAACAGCTTAATAGATGCTGGGATAAAGGATTGTTTCAGCTGGTTAGAATTAAACTTTGGCACTCTAAATGTCAGGAACTGAGCCGGCTTGGTTTCCCCCGGCTCGGTCCTGGCCTCTCTGTGTGTACGTGCCATGTTGTATGCATGTTAGTATGTATTTCTGTGTGCTTTTCCGTACCCATAGCCACTGCTTTCTGGCCAGCAGCGGTGAGGCAGCCTCTTGGACTCACGCTGGAGTGAGCGCTGTCTAACTGTCTGCTGGTCTGACCACACCCCCTCTCTATTACTGCCAGCTGTTCCCACTCCCGTGTGCCATCTCCCCGCTCCTCGCCCAGGTGTTCCCAATTTGTAGAGCCAGCAATGCTTGTACTTATGGAGCCTTTTTCCAGTCATGCATTGCTGGGTCATTGCGCTTCATGCAGTCGTCATTTACCGTTTGGAGCCAAGGTCAACTAAAGGATTGTAACCCTCAGAGCTTATTTGGACTCACTCGGACAGTTCCAGTGTGTGAGTATTTACTGTGTGTGTTTTCCCGGTGTCCTCACTCAGACTGTAGAGCATCCTGGAGGACTCCTTAGCTTCTGAGGCATTTGTTTGTTGGAACTGTTGGTATGTGTTTTGTGTTTAATAAATGTGTGTGGTGTAACCTGCGCCTAAATCCTCATCCTTTTACCCCTCCTCGGTGCGCTGTGGAGAAGCACACAAGGAGATCATGACAGAATGACCCAGCCTGCTCAAAGGATTTAGCGGGTTGCACCCACACAAACCTTTTTTCATTTTTTGGAACTGTCTTTTCTCCCACCTGTTTGTTGGAGCGCACGATGTCCTGGGCTCGTCGACCTCGTCGCTGCAAGGGAGGAATGGCAGCTGGCATTCCCACGTTGGAAGAAGAGTGGGCAGCGGATTTTATTCAGGATTTTGTAGAGGAGGCTCTCACGTCCCTTGGTCCCAAGAAAAAATGGGAGTGTTTGCTTGGGGCTATGGGCATTCTGGAAGCGCATCCTGGCCTCTGGAGGTGCCCACAATATGCAGAGCTGCTCTCCACAGTCTGCGCACTCGAGTGCTCATTTCCTGGACTATCTGTGAGGACACTTCCTGCCTAGCCAAAGCAGAGTTGTTCCCCTCGTCAGCCATCCGCTTCCTCTCCAGCTCAGCCTGAAGTGCCAGCCTCAGCCCGTGCATCCCCAGCTCCATCCAAGAGACGTCATCCCGCAGAGAGAGGACGGGAGAAGTCCTCTTCATCCCCGGTGGCCATCTTCCCTCCAGCTGTCATTAGGCCTGCGAGGGCTGCCTCGGGAATGCCCACCTCCGTAGCCATGGGGACGGCTCCTCCACAAACCATAGAAAGGAGCCAGATCTCTGTAGACACAGAGAGGGCTGACTGTTTGCGTGCTGCAGCTGTTAGCATCAAACACTAGGATGACAGGCAAGTGTTTTTTCATCCTGCACATACTAATAACACTAAACCTTGTCTGTCTCCCGAGGGGGGAGCCCAGTCCGTGCAGTCCGTTGGGTCCTCCCCTCCAGCTGCAGATACTGACTTTGTTTCTATCCCCTCTGTGTCTCCTCCTTTAATTCCTGAGTGCCTATTGGTCCGAGCCACCAGATGGTGGAGGAGGTTGGGGCCCTGGATGATCCTGCCCAGGGGCCCACATGGAGGCGTCTCCCTGCAGCCACACTGGTGGAATCCCCAGCGTTGGAACCACTGCAGGAGGACAATGGGACTGCTAACACCATCTTGCCAGCTGTGGAGGCGTCTGCAGCAGACTGGGAGCCTGAGCTGGACCTCCTTGAGGCTGGGCCCTAGTGTTCATCGCCAGGATTGACGGAGTCCTGGACATCGGTGGAGCTCGAGCTCAGGCACGTTTTCTCTCTTGTTTTTCTGATTGCAGTTTTGGAGAGATCTTGTTTGGCTCTAGGTGAGGAGAGTCAGGTGCAGCCCACAGCTGCGTCTGAACTTCTGTCGCCGGGCTCTGCCACTGCGGTGACCCTAATGACCCTGTTTCTTCTCCCACTCCTGAGCCATTTTCTAGGGTCGCTGGAGAGGAGCAACCATTTCCAGGGGTCCTCGTGGAGCCGGTCTCACCGCCTGACGACATCGCGGGTCCAGCTCCCCTGAGGTCTGAGGTTGTCGTGTGGTCCTCTCCGCAGGCTGTATCGCTGTGGGTGCAGCGGGCTGGCTTTGGACCCTTGTGGGGGCTGCGCCCCAGGATTAGCACGACGTGGGTGCTGCGCTCCTGCCCAGACCCATCACGGACATTGCGCTCCAGGTCAGGGTCCACCGTGGGTGCAGCATCGGCCCGGTCGGGGTCCACCGCGGGTGCTGCAGAGCCTCAACCGGAGGTCACCGCAGGTGCAGCAAGGCTCCCACTGGAGTCCACCGCGGGTGCAACGTTGGCCCGGTCGGGGTCCATCGCGGGTGCAGCAAGGCTCCCACTGGAGTCCACCGCGGATAGATAGATAGATAGATGTACTTTATTGATCCCAAACTGGGAAATTACAGATGCAGCCCTGGTCGAGTCGGGTTCCGCTGCAGGTGTCACTTCCTTCCAGGTCAAGGTCGTCAGGACTGTGGCCGGCCAGCTTAAGGATGCCGGGTCCTACACTCCTCCGTGGGACGCTGTCTTGAACCTCTTTGCCCCTCTCCGGTCTTGGGGGGGGGGGGGGCGGAAGGATTGACTCCCTGGGTCTGGTGGCCCATGTTTTCTGGCAGGCCGCCGGATTCCGTCCACCGGACCTTCTGCTGGGCCTGGGACTTTGTGCGAAATATATAATACGTATTATTATTTGCGGACTCTAACCGGGACTACCGAGCGGAGACATTTGGACCTAGCGTCTGAATTGAACCTGTCTAGGCTTTGCAGTATCAAGCACTCAGCTTTACACACTTTTTTACGCGTACCGCTGGGACTCTAACCCAACGTCCTTAAAACAAACATTAAATCTACTCACAGTGGTCTGCCTGGCAGGTTAAACCCGTCACTTACCCCAGCTCCCAGCCGTTCTGAACCGGTAGCCTGTTAGGCTCTGTGAAAAAAAAAAAAATCTCTTCTCAGCTGTGCACTGCTGAATTTCGGCTGGAGCCACTGGGGGCAGGAACAAGATTTTGGGTCCCACGTTCCGGGCGCCAAATGTTAGGAAAAAATATTAAAATATCCTTGATGAGGGTAGTCAATAAGCCAGACAGATGTTCAGATATGAGTAGATTTAATTTCGTTGGCCAACGGAGATTGATATAGCAGCTGTCTCAGAGCTTCGCCGTTCACACACCAATCTAGCCTCTGAACACACAGTCCTTTTAAGCGAGGTGTTAACAAAGAGGACTGGTAACAAATGTTCCTGGCCATTTGCTCAGTGTCTTTGGTCACAGCGGGGCATGGCACGTCCCCGGGGCGCCGTCCTGTCTCTCTTCCTATCTCCGGGGGACGTGCCATGCTGGAGCCTTCACAGCAGGAGTTCAGGCACAAAACAATGCTGCTGTATAAAAGGTGTCATGCAGGAAAATCATAGCATCAACAAAGGCAGGCTTGAACAGATGCAGCTGTATTTACACTTTGTAACAAATGCAGTCACTTGAAGCTCTGAGACCCCAAGACAATATGAGAATAAACAATGATGTACAATATATTCATTCATTCATTCATTCATCTTCTTCCGCTTAATCCTTTTCGGGTCGCGGGGGGGCTGGAGCCTATCCCAGCATCTTTGGGCGAGAGGCAGGGTACACCCTGGACAGATCGCCAGTCCATCGCAGGGCCAACACAGAGAGACAGACAACCATTCACTCTCACAGTCATACCTAAGGACAATTTAGAATCCCCAGTTTTGATGCCAATTAACCTAACTTGCATGTTTTTGGCATGTGGGAGGAAACCGGAGAAATCCCGGAGTAAACCCACGCAGACACAGGGAGAACACGCAAACTCCACACAGATCACTGTTGGTCGGGGGCTGGGATTGAACCCAGGATCCCCCGGCCAAGGGTGAGTTGCTGTGCTGCCGCAGTGCTAACCATTCCACCACCGCGCCGCATGTACAATATACAGTAATGATCAAAATATATCACATATATAATCTTACAATCAGAGCATTAATGTGGAATTATTCTTTCACTACCAACTGGCCAAAATTAGATAAAGAAAATTAAATGTAATTTTCTGCCTCTTTGATTTATTTGACATTTTTACATTATAAGATTCATCCATCTATCCATCTTCTTCCGCTTAATCCTTTTCGGGTCGGGGGGGAGGGGGCAAGATGTCTTCATTAAAAAAGAAGAAATTATTTATTCTTTGTGTAGCAATGTGTGGCTGTCATCTTGTATGTGGTGCCCACAACTTCCATGAGGCCACCAGTCTGTAGCTTTAGCCTGTGTTTGCGCTGACTTCTGTTGTTTAAGGGACTGTTTGTCTCTGTGGTTTTCCTGTGAACCTGCTGCTCACTACATGAGTTACACAATGGCTGTGGTTAGCTTTACTGTTGAGTTAAAGCAAAAGGAACAAAAGAGAAACATGTTTATTAAGTAGAAAACTACATAGAGAAAAAGGAATGATATGTGCATGTGGTTCATGTTGGTAGAAGAGTGAAAAGAAAATATATTGTGTGATGTAAAAGTTATTGAAAATGTTCCTCTATTGGTCATTATGACAAGTCTTCAACACTCTTCCACAGAATGTCCCCTCACCCAACCTTGACATTTGGGCTGGTGTGTACCAATACTCATCGATGTGCACAGACATTTTGAGACACAATTGCTCTACCCCCCCCACACACACACACACTCTTATACGCAAAAATAAGTTAATGAGAAAAAGTCACACATTCTTGGAGAAAGTTGCAAACTTATGAGAAAAAAGTCACATGTACAAAAGTAATATATAAGGAAAAAGGAAATGTGTAATAAAAGATACACTAAAGTCATAAGAAAAAAGTTATACACTTTTGACGAAACAAATTCCAAGAGAAAAGTTTTGTTCCTCTTTATAGTGTTTTCCTTGGAATCATGCTTCATACCTGTCCAGTTCACTGATGTCCCTGATAATACTGTATGTACTTTTGCTTCCTCCGGTGTTAATCTGTTTAACTTGATGTAAATCTTACAGTCAGATGCCCATGTCGCTTGAATCTTTTTATGTCTTTTCAATATTCAAGCTTTTTTGGCAATATCCATGTTCTTCTCTGTTAAAAGTTCGTTGATATACATGTCAGTTCCTCTCAGTTTCTTTCCTTGTTTTAATAATGACTATTGCTGGGCAACGTGTGACAGGCCTCAATGTCATTGCAGTCAAAAGTGATACTCTTACTGTCTAGAAAGCTTGCTACCTGTTGTTCCAGTGATTCCCTTTTGGCCTTGGTCTCCTCAGACCCTCTACTGTCGGTGTTTTCCTCAGCTGAGGCCGCCACACCTGCATAGAACCGGTGCCTGGTTCTCAGACCGCTAATGATCAGGTCGTTGGCCCAGGAATACTGCTCCAGGTCATCCACTTGTTTTTCCAGCAAAGTGATTTTTTTTTGTCTTTTTCCATATTCATCTGTTTTAGTGCTTGAACTTCCGCTACCAGATCCATTATCTTCTTTTGTTGTGCGACAATAGTTGTAATCTCCACCGAAAGAAAGTAAAGCAATTCTCTGATCTCCACCTCCTCGGGGACTACTGAGATTCTCTAGGGTGCCATGGGCTGCTGCTCCTGTGTAAATGTTGGCAGCAGATATAGGAGGTCTGCCTGGTGTGAGTCCGCTCTGGATGGACCTTTCAGGGCAGTTGACTCACAAACAATGGTTGTGAGGAAGCAGCAGCAGCAGGAGCTCCGGTGATCAATGGCCACGCGTCAGAACTCTACCGCACAAATCTCCAGTGGCTTCACTCCGGTCCTCCACATTCAGTGGTCATATGTAGAATTGGAGCTCCAGTGTGGCGGTGGTATGACTTAATCTTTGTGACAAGTCAGCAGGTACAATCTTCTCCTCAAGAGATAGGCAGCAAGAAGAACACTAAACAAACATTGGCTGTAGTGTTATATTTCCTTGTTTGTTTGTGGTTTTATGGTGTTGTGTCCCAGCAGTCCTCTTGCTTATGTCCAGGAAGAGCTGAACAGCATGTCCTGTCACACCCCACTGGTACTGGTGTGGTGCAGTCTTGTTTTCAGAATTTTTTTTTTTACCTGAAAGAACAATCAGAAAATGATGCAGCCCATACATGATTAATAATGTACCAGAGAAAGAAGTCTGCTTAAAGATGCACTCCAGCGGCTCTAAAACCACCTAAAACCACCTCATTAACAAATATGTATTGCCCTAAATAGTATATTGTGGCTTTTTTTCCACAAAAAACTTTCATTGCCCTAGAATTGCTTGAAAAGAGTGTAGCAGAAAGTTATGCGGGTACAGATATTTAATAAATTCTATATATATGCGGGTGGGAATGAGGTTTCTCTTCGTTACCAAAGGAATGTTTGTGTTACTCTGAAAGGAAATGGAGATTAATGCATAGATGAATGTTACTTTTCCTAAATTTTATATTTCTGGTCGGAGCTTATGATTTGACCGAGATCTCAACAGGAGAAATTTTGACATACCCAAATTGGGACTGACATCAGACCAGAGCACAGCAGATAGAGAAAGTGAGTTGTGCTTACCAAAGTAACAAGCGTAAACAAAAGTTTGGCTGGCTCTGCTGATCTGAATCTCGTCAGGATGGAACAAAACATGATTTCAGAGGAATCAAGCAGGTCCCTGGAGTTTGTACGTCATTCAAAGTCTGATCAGTCACAAAACTTGAAGAAAAGGAATAAAAATATTTAAGTCATGAAATCCGAGTTGTTCTGATATCGTGGTTGAGTGAGGGTAAGCTTCTAGTTAAATGTGAAGAAAATCAAAATCGGTCCTTTTGATATGGTGATGTAAGAAAAAGAAACAAAGAAAACTTTTTTTTAAAAATTATTAAGAATATGTTGGAGGAGAGAAAAATGGAGTTTTACTCCAGGCAAGAGATGTGTTTCGAACTCAATGAGAAAGGAAAAAAAAAAGTCTCTCCTCAGAGAAAGAAGGGGAAGTCTACGTGAAACTTCTCACTTCCGCCTCCAAAGAGAGCAGACGGGATCCCAGCTTGCTGTTGTCTGTCTGCGTCTAACTGCTGACCGTCAAAAGAAATTATGGAATTAATAAGCTGGGCTTTGAACACAATTGACACTATTTTTTCAACAAGGAAAAGTGCTCCGGGGGAAGCTGTCTGCCCCGCAGGGACGGCTCCAGCGGGCTATTTACGGGACACAAGTAATTGGAGGATCTTGTGCCTAACTAATCTCTCTATCGAAGATATTGAAGATTTGTATGTCTTCGTAATAATGGTGATCGGGATCGTTCTGATTGGAACTGGGATTGTCCTGGTGTACCGCAAATTGCTGAAGATGGATACAACCTATCAAAATGCTGGCCAGGCGAGGTGCATCCATCAAATTGAAAAATTGGAGAAGACCCTGATAGCGACAAATGGAGAACTGTCTCGGAAGGTGGATTACATCATGGTTACGCTTAGGTCTATCCACGACGGACTCAACGCCCCGCAATGAAGGATTAAGTACTGAATCTACAGAAGAAAATAAAGCTCCTTCTCTGTGATCAGTTCTATTTGGCTCAATTTCCCTATAAAAATTCCTCCTGGCTGTCTGCAGTCTGTTTTTTCAAAACATTGAGCACAAGGCCTTGGACAGCAGCTGCTCAGATAATCGCAAGGACGATTGCGAGTAGCCAGACAAAACATCTCCTGCCAAAGTGTCCTTGTTGTTCTTCTGATACAACACTTGCTTCAACAGTGCACTCATATTGATCCACGAACTGATAAATAAAGATCCACACACTGCTCTCTTTGTGTCCTGTGAAATCTTGGTCCGCTGATGTGCATTGAGGGCTTTTTTTTCCCTTGTAATCATAATATTGATTGATCATGCAACCAGTATTCTGAATCAATGATTTTTTTGCTCCTTCCTATTGTATTATTCTTATGCTACCTGTACCCTCCTGCTGACAGGCGCGTTTCAGATGCGCTGCGGCACGGAAATGCAGGTTCATTTACTGTGTCAAGTCAAATTCTCTCGTATGTTATCAGTGATCTGTTAATGTACTTGGCAATAAATCTTTTTCTGATTCTGATTCTGATTCTGATTCTGAAAAACTAACACTGACTAAATTGGGAGTTTCTCAGCTTTTAAAGTGACCACTTTCCAAAAGAAAAACTTGACTGGCAGTAAAAAGGACCAACTACATTTGAGAGCTGGAGACAAGGATGGACTTCACAAACCTCTGGTCTAATCAGGAAATGTTTCTTTGTCTGGAACTGGCCAAAAGAATGAAAGAGATGTCAACATGAACAAGACCAGTTGGTGATTGGCTGTTTCAAGTCAGATGGCTTACGTGAGCTTCACAGAGAAAAGATGATTAAGCTGAAATTCACATATAAAAGTTAAAATTAAAACCAATGATTCGTGACTACTTTTCATTATTACCACGATAAACATGCATAGCCATTAAAGTCCAAATGTCACGTAATTTTTTTTCCAAATGCCAACGAATTTTGATAAAATACACATAGCTTAAACCAAATATTCATACCGGAGACCATATCACCCACCCGTATTTACATAATTGCACAAAATACACTAGGCGAAGGCCCCGCCTTGCTCGCTGGCTTGTGACAGCCAATCCAGACCGCGGCCATGTTTTTGACGTCACAAATTTAACCCTGGCTGCCCTGCCGTATCCACATTCACACTTATCAACATTGGACAATCATGATGGAAAGTGACAGCGATTGTGAACAAATTAGTTTAGTTTTGTCCTCTGGTGAATCGGACTTGGAATTCAGGGAAGACGACACCCCAGATACTGATGACAGTGGTTCAGACAGTGACCGAGGCATAGAACCTTACAGGTTCGAGCCGTCCGAGACGGAATCAGATGCTTTGTCTGATGACAACAGTTCCGACGATGACCAGAGAGCAGAACCAGTGGAAAATATCATTGAATTGGACATTAATCGCCTCCAGAATGTTGAATGGTAAGCCAAAAGAAATCTGTGATGTTTAATAAATTAACTATAACCACCGGCAAAATTGGGAAGCCGAAGGGGGTCTGTCGAGGACGCCCCATAAATATCGATTTTTCAGAAGCCATTATTATGACGATACAGTGGGGCGCTAGCTTACAGTAGAACCCTTTCTTTCCTCATTCAGTTGTAGCAACAAAATCAAGGATGAAATGAAGTAATTGTGGAAAATGACTTGTATTAAAATCCCCAGGATCGTGTGTATAGGGCCATAACCAGGAATGTTCCTTTCTCACTGTAGACGAATTAGAAATCTAGCTTGTTGTTTTGTACATCAGCTTCAAGGTTTGATAACTAGAAATAATTGGGAAAAAACTATGTCTCTAGCACATGGCACTTCATGGGGAGGGCTTGAAAGTTCTATTAATAAACAAAGACATGAATAATGCAGTGGATCTTTTCACTTTATTTTACATGAGTTCTGCAAGGCATTTATGAGGTGGATATGGTGTAAATAATATGGACAGGATGTGAACACATTATTGAATATTATATATATTATATTGTTACAAAATTTATAAAAGCTCACAATTGCAATATCAACAAACCTGTGCTTACAATATCAACAAACAAGCATATTTATGTATACATGCATTCAGAAAATATTTGCAAATTCTTGTACTTGAATTTTTCAATAGGTGCATCTGTGAGTGTTGCCAAGCAATGCCAACAGTGGAGGAGAGCCGCTGCTGTCAAGAAATTGACCAGCTCAGAATGAGAATGGAGGCGCATACCTGTCAAGTGATACGTTTTCACCGTATTTTAATACGGGAAAAATGCAATTTTAGCAAATACGGGCGTATTGCCATTTCTGTACGCCCAAAAGAAAAATATACGGGAAAAAAAATTATTGAGTGTGTTGAGGAACACGTCGTGTGTGTGACCCCCACAGCTAGGCGGCTGGCAGAGCACTCAGCGTGAGCTATTCTCACAACAATGAGAAGTGTGGACTCAATCATTAGGCTGATGGCCGGGGCGGGCAAAGCGCTCAGCGTGAGCTATTATCACTACAGTTAGAAGTGTGGACTCAATCATTAGGCTGATGGCCTCACACTTTCGACTGTCCTGCGTCTCCGGAACAGAGAGGAATCGCCTTCCAAATCCAGAATTCTGCTTTTTTTATTTTGAGCAGGACGCTGAGTTGTGTTGTTATTGTCAAATATCCATGAATCCTTAAAATATTTGACAATAACAACACGAATTACATTTAAAACATTTCCCAGAAAAGTGTCCCTTATTACCCAGCCGTCCCTTATAGCCCCGTTTTACGGTGCCATCCAGCAATACGATAGATGATTTATTTCTAAGGATAAAATTGTTGGTTGTTGTTACGTTGGTAACGAGGGGTAGCTAAGAACAAAAATAGTGATTGCCTTCCACAAACAAAGGAAAAAAAACTGTCTATGTATTAAAAATATGCGGTGCCTCTTCCAGTCTCCATATAAACAATCAATCGGGATACCCCAAGCATCAAACTAAGGTACAATCTGTTTCGTCACTTCTGCCCTCTTCCCCAGGTGATTCCGGGGGCCGTGAGTAGGAACGTCAGGCCAAGCGCGGCAGTTTTAAATTAACGAATGTTCCGGCGTTACTGAAGCATATGCACCGAGACCCGAACGGATCGGTTCCCTTTTATATCTAGTTTCAAGACATTTTAAGGACCCTATTACGTGACATTTGGACTTTAAATGCAATCTCATATTAGCATGCAATGAATAAAATTTGTTGTGACATACTTTTCAAACATACAATGCATTCAAATGATTACCTCCGCCAGGCCGCAGGCCAGGAGGTTATGTTTTTGCCGGTGTTTGTCTGTTTGTCTGTCTGTCTGTCTGTTTGTCTGTCTGTTGGTTAGCAAGATAACTCAAAAGTTTTGGACGGATTTCGATGAAACTTTCAGGCGTTGTTGGAAATGGTACAAGGAAGAACTGATTAAATTTTGGGGATGATCCGGATCACCGTCTGGATCCAGGAATTTTTTAAAGAATTGTTTAACATTGTGAGATAGGGCCCGGAGGTAATGTGTAGTTCAGTGCTTCCGCCAGCAGGAAGCACTGAACTACATATTGAAGCTTGTCGAGCTTGTGACAGAGCCGCTAAAATGCAGCATACACTGAATGAGAGCCCACAGGCTGCTGCTTCTCGCTGTGCTAAAGACAGAGACAGTACACGGCAGCATAGACAGGATGAGGGGCTATTCCCAGATGCTATTGAAGCTCGTCAAGCTTAGTTTTATTTTATTGATTTTTTCTTATTACCTCCGCCAGGAGGTTATGGTTTTTTTAAAAGAAGATTGGAGTTAATATTATTCTATTCTACACTACGTATATGTACATATTTTTAATTTCCTGGAAAGAAACGAAGTTAGAAAAATTATGTTAATGCTCGCTTTTCAATATCCACAACTTATTATTAGGAATAAATTTCATGAGTGTTCTCCAACTAAAGACTTGTACATGTTGTATCTCATTAAATTAAATAAATTGTATTTGTGTAGTTCAAATAACATTTTTTTTTGTTTTCTTGACGAATCATATGACATACAGAAACACATGATACAGGGAAAGAACAATAACAAAATTAGTGTAGAATATTTATGGTATAAATCACAATACTGGGGGGGGACTGTTGCTCTTGGCGGAGGTCTGCGCTCTCCGAGTGCTTTTCTAGTTGATTAATGGAACAATTCAAACCAGAATTGTTCATCAGAATCCAGTAATAGCTTTCAGTGTGTTTCTGAGAAGTATCTTCTGCAAAATGAAAGTCTTGGGGATAAAAATGTTAATTCTTGTGGGATTCTTATTAATTTGAGGATGAGACATAATACTTCACTTGTCCATTTGGGGGCACTGTTGGACTTCCACAGCTTTGAGCGAAAGGAAGTGAAGGGATGAGTTGGTGGTCTGGAGAATTTCATCTGGTTATAAACTCATAAAGTTTTCAGGTTGTTGTTTGGGGCTTCTGTCTTATGGCCGATGGTATAGCTTCAAAAGCTCTTGTCATGTTTGCTCCTTCGGAGCAGAGAGGACAAACCCAGGTGCTGAATGGTGTTTTCTGCAGTTTATTAACAAAAGAACATAAAGTGTCCAAAATAGTGCTGTACACAAAAAAGATGCAAAACAAGATACAGACATGGACAAAATTGTTGCTACCCCTGTTAATGAAAGAAAAACCGACAAAAGTCACAGAAATAACTTGAATCTGACAAAAGTGGTAATAAATAAAAATTCTATGAAAATTAACCAATGAAAATCAGACAATGCTTTTGAATTGTGGTTCAACAGAATTATTTTAAAAAACAAACTCATGAAACAGGCCTGGACAAAAATGATGGTACCCTTAACTTAATATTTTGTTGCACAACCTTTTAAAATAAGATAAGATAAGCCTTTATTAGTCCCACAATGGGGAAATTCCAGGATTGCAACAGCACAGGGATAGCAACAATCAGAGCAATAATTTAGAAGATAAGAAAATAAGAGCAGTGAATATACTATGTACACATAAATATATAAATATATATGCACAGTGCGGAGCATTGTAGCTAGATGGACTAAACAGCATAACCGTCTATTTAGTTACCCTACATGGTATGAATATGTACCCATTATGGCTGTGTTGTGAGACATGTATATGTTGGACACTGCATATGTGATTTAACCACGATGAAGGAGAGCCAGCCCCCTGCGGTGCGGAGCCACAGAGCCTGGACCCCCTGCGGAGGACAGGGGACAGAAGACTTCCTGACCACTGAGGCTCGAGAGGAGAGAAGGGGGAGTTATGTAAATAAAAGGCTAATGAATGTGAATAAAGAGATTTTGAGAGAGATGTGTGATTTCCCCCGCGAGGGAAATGGTTTGATGTGAGAATGTTTAAATGAGAGAACTTTGGTTTGTTCACTCTTTTTGTTCGCTGCTCAGGAATGAGAGCAGACAGTGGAATGGTTACTTGAAATAAACTGAAATTAAAGGCAATTCGGTTTCGTTATTCAAGTCTCCCCACATTGGTGACTGACGACGTTGAGAATGAACGAAGAAATTCTCAGGGTCCCGGACTCACAGCGCTCAGAGCTGGCGAGTGCAGTGGCCGTTAAGCTGCCTGATTTCTGGCAGGATAACCCACGGTCGTGGTTTCTGCAAGCAGAGTCGCAGTTCGCGCTCGCAGGAGTAACGGCGGATGACACTAAGTTCCACCAGGTCATCGCTAAACTGGACAACAGCACAGCTCGGTGCGTGCAAAGCTTGGTGGAGCAGCCACCCGCGACCGACAGGTACGGCAAGCTGAAATCCACCCTCATCAAGTTTTTCACCCCCTTGGCTGAAGTGAGGGCGAGGAGGATCCTGTCTTTGCTAGACCAAGGTGGACACAGGCCGAGCGCCCTGATGGAGGAGATGATACAGCTGAGAGGGTTGGACAACGATGATTTCATTTTTCAGTTCATCTTCCTCTCCAACCTCCCGGCGCATGCGAGAAGCACGCTGGCCGGCAAAAAGTGTCACACCCTGGAGGAGTTCCGGGAGCTGGCCCAGGAGGCAGATGGGATCCTGGACGCCTGCGGCGGGCAAGCAACCACAGCGGCGACCCGAGACAGCGGGAAGCCAGAGGCGGCAGAACCAGACTGGCCGACGACGGCGGCAACACGGCCGCGACGAGTTGGAGCCAATAGCCCGGCGGCAGAGGCGCGGGCACGACACAGCGGAGGAGAAGATCTCTGCTTTTACCATCGGAGGTTCGCGGAGAAGGCACGCAGGTGTGTGCTGCCCTGCATCTTCAGGAGTTCGGAAAACGGCAAGACCGGGGGTCGCTAGCAGCTTCGACCCTCGGAGAACGCAACAAGCTGCTCTACATCACGGATGCGCGCTCCGGACGAGAGTTCCTCATCGACACTGGAGCACAAGTGAGCTTCATCACCCCAACATACGCGGACCGGGTGGCTGGACCCCACGGTAGCGGAGCTACAGCGGCAAATGGCTCGAACATCAACACCTACGGGAGAAGGACCTTGCCTTTGTGCTTACATGGCCGCACATATGAATGGACTTTTGTAATAGCGGCGGTGAGTTTCAACATGTTGGGCGCGGATTTTTTGTGTTCACACAATCTGTTAGTTGATCTTGCTAATAGACGGCTGGTAAATGCACTCTCTTTTTACTCTCTCCCCTGTTCAGCTCGAGTGTCCCCGCCACCAGTACAGACCCACGTCGCTACAGCAGGTGGTAAGTTTCACACACTCCTCACCCAATTTCCAGCGCTCACTGTGCCCACTTTTTCAGCGACGGTCGCGAAGCACGGGGTGAAACACTTTATCCCCACGTCTGGTCCTCCCGTGTTTGCAAAAGCTCGGCGCTTGGATGCAGTTAAGCTCGCCATTGCGCGCGAGGAGTTCGCCAGCCTGGAGAGGCTGGGCATTGTTTGTAGGTCGAAGAGCCCGTGGGCTTCGCCGCTGCACATGGTACCGAAAGCCGATGGCTCCTGGAGACCGTGCGGGGATTACCGCAGGCTAAACAACGCTACGGCGCACAATCGTTATCCCATCCCGCACATTCAGGATTTTTCGGTGCACCTGGCGGGGGCGCGCATTTTTTCAAAGATTGATCTAGTTCGCGGCTATCACCAAGTCCCGGTCCAACCGGAGGACATTCCTAAAACAGCGGTAATAACCCCGTTCGGACTTTTCGAATTTTTACGCATGCCGTTTGGTCTCAAAGGGGCGGCGCAAACATTTCAGCGGATGATGGATGCCGTGTTACGCGATCTCCCTTTCGTGTTTGTGTACCTCGACGACATTTTGGTCGCGAGTACTTCAGAGGACGAACACGAAACGCACCTCACAGCAGTTTTTAGGAGGCTGGGAGAGCACGGCTTAATAGTTAACCCAGCCAAGTGCCAGTTCGGCGTCGAGCGGATCGATTTTTTGGGTCACCGCGTCTCCCCGGAGGGAGCGGTTCCGTTACCAGAGAAAGTACGCGCGGTAGCGGATTTTCCCCGTCCACAAACGGTCAAATCACTACAGGAATTCTTGGGGATGGTGAATTTTTATAACCGATTCCTGCCCCACGCAGCTCAAATCATGCAACCCTTATATGCCGCGCTCAAAAAACAAAAACCAACCCAGGCGGTCGAATGGTCCCTGGAGCGAGAGCGCGCGTTCACAGAGGTTAAAAAAGCCTTGGCTGACGCTGCGCTCCTGGCCCACCCAGACCCTGCAGCACGTATCGCGCTGACGACAGACGCTTCAGATTTAGCCATAGGGGCCGTTATTGAGCAACAGGTAGCCGGAGTTTGGCAGCCTTTGGCTTTCTTTAGCAAATCTTTAAGCGCGGCTGAACGAAAATACAGCGCGTTTGACAGAGAACTGTTGGCGCTGCATTTGGCTATTCGTCATTTCCAGTTCTGGCTGGAAGGACGGTGCTTCACCGCTTATGTGGACCACAAGCCGCTCACATACGCCATGGCCAAAATTTCAGATCCGTGGTCCGGCAGGCAGCAGAGGCAGCTGGCCGCGATCTCGGAATTTACCACTGACATTAGGCACGTCGCGGGCAAATTCAATGTAGTAGCGGATTGTCTCTCACGCGCGTTCACGACCCCAACACGCGCAGAGGCAGAACGGGCCACCGTGACCGCGCCGCAGGAGAGCGGCACGGTGGCGCGCGCAGCCCCGGTGCACGTGGGTATAGATTACGCAGCCATGGCAGCGGACCAGGGGGCGGACGCAGACGTGCGCGCGCTCCAGTCTGGACCAACAGGGTTGAGGCTGGAGAGCAAGTGTTTACAAACCGGTATGCCCCCCCTGATCTGCGACATGTCGACGGGGCGCCCGCGTCCGGTGGTGCCGGCCACGTGGCGCCGCCGTGTTTTTGACTCAGTCCACTCACTGGCGCACCCGGGGGTGCGCGCGTCGGTGAAACTGGTGGCGGAAAAGTTTGTTTGGCCGTGCCTGCGCAAGCACGTGAAGGAATGGGCAAAAACCTGCATTTCCTGTCAACGGGCCAAAATTCACAGGCACACAAGAGCCCCGTTAGAACCGTTCCGCATTCCGGCCAGAAGGTTCGACCATGTGCACGTCGACCTTGTGGGCCCCCTACCGGCATCACAGGGGTTCACGTATCTTTTGACAATGGTGGACCGCACCACACGTTGGCCGGAAGTGGTCCCACTTGCGACGACCACGGCCGCGGAGGTGGCTCGCGTTTTTTTAATGGCTTGGGTGGCGCGCTTCGGGGTTCCGTCGGACATTACGTCCGATAGAGGACCGCAATTCATCTCTGAGCTGTGGTCAGCGATGGCCAACGGCTTAGGAGCCAAAATTCACCGCACTACGGCTTACCACCCTCAGGCCAATGGTTTATGCGAGCGTTTTCATAGGTCTTTGAAGGCAGCACTCAGAGCGTCGCTCACGGATGCAGATTGGGTAAATAAACTTCCATGGGTTTTATTAGGGTTGCGTTCTGCGCCTAAAGAGGACTTAGACGCCTCCCCAGCGGAGCTGGTATTCGCACAAACTCTGAGGCTGCCGGGCGAGTTTTTACCAGAGCCCCCAGAGCCCCCACCTCTCTCGGCTCTGGGACCGTTAGTCGGCACGGGGGCAGACACGCTCCCGGGTCCGGTTCATCACGCTTTTCCACGAGTTTTCGTCCCCAAGGCTTTGAAAAATGCCGATTTCGTTTTTGTCAGGCGTGAAGCCCTTAAAGCAACGCTCAAACCACCTTACGAAGGGCCATTTCGAGTGCTGGAGGCAGGTGATAAGCAATTTGTGCTAGATTTTGGAGACAGAAAAGAGACAGTCAGTATTGACAGACTAAAACCTGCTTTTGTCATGAAGGACGTGTCTGTACCGGTCGCAGTGGCGCCTCGACGAGGCAGGCCCCCGCAGGGGGCAATTAATCACTCTCTTCCTCAGTCAACAGAACCGAAGCAGAAACGCACCGCAGGCAAGGCGGGGCCAACTCACAGCAGATTCGGCAGACGGCTGAAGCCCAAGCGGCGCACAGACTGAATGTTGGTGTTGATTATTCAGTAGTGAGTAAGGTGCTATTAAATTTTAGGAATTAGTCTGTTCTTCATCGTTTGGGGGGGGGGGGGTTATATGGCTGTGTTGTGAGACATGTATATGTTGGACACTGCATATGTGATTTAACCACGATGAAGGAGAGCCAGCCCCCTGCGGTGCGGAGCCACAGAGCCTGGACCCCCTGCGGAGGACAGGGGACAGAAGACTTCCTGACCACTGAGGCTCGAGAGGAGAGAAGGGGGAGTTATGTAAATAAAAGGCTAATGAATGTGAATAAAGAGATTTTGAGAGAGATGTGTGATTTCCCCCGCGAGGGAAATGGTTTGATGTGAGAATGTTTAAATGAGAGAACTTTGGTTTGTTCACTCTTTTTGTTCGCTGCTCAGGAATGAGAGCAGACAGTGGAATGGTTACTTGAAATAAACTGAAATTAAAGGCAATTCGGTTTCGTTATTCAAGTCTCCCCACACCCATACATATTGTCACCCTCCATAGCGACTGATATTGTCCTAGTTGTATACTGGAGGGGACCATTGTGTAAGTCTATTGCATCTTTTGCATTCAATACTATTAGGTCGTCACGTTTTTTTTTGCTATCTCTGCAAGCAGCCCTGCTTAGGTTATACAGTCTGACAGCCGTAGGTAGGAAGGACCTGTGAAACTTCTCGGTCACGCATCTAGGATGATGTAGTCTACTGCTAAATGAGCTCCTCAGTGCGTTCAGTATGTCCTGCATAGGGTGGGACTCGGACTTCAGCAGAGATGACAGGTTAGCCACCATCCTTCTCTCTCCTATCTCCTCCACTGGGTCAAGGCGTTACCCCAGGACAGAGCTAGCTTTCTTGATCAGTTTGTTCAGTCTCTTCCTATTGGCTGCTGTAATGCCATTGCCCCAGCAGACCACTCCAAAAGTGATGGCTGATGCCACCACCGTGTCGTAGAATGTAGTTGTGCATGCACACGTTGGACATTGATTTAACCTCACGATGAAGGAGAGCCGGACCCCCTGTGGTGGACAGAAGATGTTGTGCATGCACATGTTGGACATTGATTTAACCTCACGATGAAGGAGAGCCGGACCCCCTGTGGTGGACAGAAGATTTCCTGACCTCTGAAGGAGAGCCGGACCCCCTGTGGGGGACAGAAGACTTCCTGACCTCTGAGGTTCAAATATAGGTGTGAACAGATGGCTTCCTGACCTCTAAGGCTCGAGAGGAGAGAGGGGGGAAGTTATGTAAATAAAAGGTTGATGTAGGGGAATAAATTGATGTAGGGGGATAAAGGGTAATTCTTTGATGTGAGATGCTTTGATGTGAGATTGTTTAAAGGTGAGGACTGAGGTGTGTGTCTCCCTCTTGTTTCTCTGCTCAGGGATGAGAGCAGACTGTGGGAATGTAGCTTGAAATAAACTGGAATTAAATGCAACTCAGTTTCGTTATTCAAGGCTCCCCACATTGGTGAGTAACGACGTTGAGAATGACCGGAGAAGGTCTCAGGGTCCCGGACTCACCAAGTCCAGAGCTGGCGAACGCTGTGGCCGTCAAGCTGCCGGATTTCTGGCAGGATAACCCACGGTCGTGGTTCCTACAAGCGGAGTCGCAGTTCGCTCTCGCAGGAGTAACGGTGGATGACACTAAATTCCACCATGTCATCGCTAAACTGGATAACAGCACAGCTCGGTGTGTGCAGAGTTTGGTGGAGCAGCCACCAACGACCGGCAGGTACGACAAGCTGAAATCCACCTTCATTAAGTTTTTCACCCCCTCGGCCGAAGTGAGGGCGAGGAGGATCCTGTCTTTGCTAGACCAGGGAGGACACAGGCCGAGCGCCCTGATGGAGGAGATGATACAGCTGAGAGGGTTGGACAAGGATGATTTCCTTTTCCAGTTCATCTTCCTCTCCACCCTCCCGACGCATGCGAGAAGCACGCTGGCTGGCAAGAAATGTCACACCCCGGAGGAGTTCCGGGAGCTGGCCCAGGAAGCAGATGGGATTCTGGACGCCTGCGGCGGGCAAGCGACCACAGCGGCAACCCACAACAGCGGGGAGCCAGAGGCGGCAGACCCAGGCTGGCCGACGACGGCAGCAGCACGGCCGCGACGAGGTGGAGCCATTGGGCCGGCGGCAGAGGCGCAGGCCCGACGCAGCGGAGGAGAGGATCTCTGCTTTTACCATCGGAGGTTCGCTGAGAGGGCACGCAGGTGTGTGCCACCCTGCAACTTCAGGAGTTCGGGAAACGGCAAGACCGAGAGTCGTTAGCAGCTTCGACTCTCGGGGAAGGCAACAAGCTGCTCTACATCGCGGATGCGCGCTCCGGACGAGAGTTCCTCATAGACACCGGAGCCCAAGTGAGCTTCATCACCCCAACATACGCAGACCGGGTGGCTGGACCCCACGGTAGCGGAGCTACGGTGGCAAATGGCTCGAGCATCAACACCTACGGGAGAAGGACCTTGCCTTTATGCTTACATGGCCGCACATATGAATGGACTTTTGTAATAGCGGCGGTGAGTTTCAACATGTTGGGCGCGGATTTTTTGTGTTCACACAATCTGTTAGTTGATCTTGCTAATAGACGGCTGGTAAATGGACTCTCTTTTTACTCTCTCCCCTGTTCAGCTCGAGTGTCCCCGCCACCAGCACAGACCCACGTCGCTACAGCAGGTGATAAGTTTCACACACTCCTCACCCAATTTCCAGCGCTCACTGTGCCCACTTTTTCAGCGGCAGTCGCGAAGCACGGAGTGAAACATTTTATACCTACATCTGGTCCTCCCGTGTTTGCAAAAGCTCGGCGTTTGGATGCAGTTAAGCTTACCATTGCGCGCGAGGAGTTCGCCAGCCTAGAGAGGCTGGGCATCGTTCGTAGGTCAAAAAGCCCGTGGGCTTCGCCGCTGCACATGGTACCGAAAGCCGATGGCTCCTGGAGACCGTGCGGTGATTACCGCAGGCTAAACAATGCTACGGCGCACGATCGTTATCCCATCCCGCACATTCAGGATTTTTCGGTGCACCTGGCGGGCGCGCGCGTTTTTTCAAAGATTGATCTGGTTCGCGGCTATCATCAAGTCCCAGTCCAGCCGGAGGACATTCCTAAAACAGCGGTGATAACCCCGTTCGGACTTTTCGAGATTTTACGCATGCCGTTTGGTCTCAAAGGGGCGGCGCAAACGTTTCAGCGGATGATGGATGCCGTGTTACGCAATCTCCCTTTCGTGTTTGTGTACCTCGACGACATTTTGGTCGCGAGTACTTCAGAGGACGAACACGAAAAGCACCTCACAGCAGTTTTTAGGAGGCTGGGAGAGCACGGCTTAATAGTTAACCCAACAAAGTGCCAGTTCGGCGTCGAGCAGATCGATTTTTTGGGTCACCGCGTATCCCCAGAGGGAGCGGTTCCGTTACCAGATAAAGTACGCGCGGTAGCGGATTTTCCCCGGCCACAAACGGTCAAATCACTACAGGAATTCTTGGGGATGGTGAATTTTTACAACCGATTCCTGCCCCACGCAGCTCAAATCATGCAACCGTTATATGCCGCGCTCAAAAAACAAAAACCAACCCAGGCGGTTGAATGGTCCCCGGAGTGGGAGCGCGCGTTCACAGAGGCTAAAAAAGCCTTGGCTGACGCTGCGCTCCTGGTCCACCCAGACCCGGCAGCACGTATCGCGCTGACGACAGACGCTTCAGATGTAGCCATAGGGGCCGTTATTGAGCAACAGGTCGCCGGAGTTTGGCAGCCTTTGGCTTTCTTTAGCAAATCCTTAAGCGCGGCTGAGCGAAAATACAGCACGTTCGACAGAGAACTGTTGGCGCTGCATTTGGCTGTTCGTCATTTCCAGTTCTGGCTGGAAGGACGGTGCTTCACCGCTTATGTAGACCACAAGCCGCTCACATACGCCATGGCTAAAATTTCAGAACCGTGGTCCGGCAGGCAGCAGAGGCAGCTGGCCGCGATCTCGGAATTTACCACTGACATTAGGCACGTTGCGGGCAAATTCAATGTTGTAGCAGACTGTCTCTTGCGCTCGTTCACGACGCCACCACGCGCAGAGGCAGAACGGGCCACCGTGACCGCGCCGCAGGAGAGCGGCACGGTGGCGCGCGCAGCCCCGGTGCACGTGGGTATAGATTATGCAGCCATGGCAGCGGACCAGGGGGCAGATGCAGACGTGTGCGCGCTCCAGTCTGGACCAACAGGGTTAAGGCTGGAGAGCAAGTGTTTACAAACCGGTATGCCCCCCCTGATCTGCGACGTGTCGACGGGGCGCCACTCGCTGGCGCACCCGGGGGTGCGCGCGTCGGTGAAAATGGTGGCAGAAAAGTTTGTTTGGCCGGGCCTGCGCAAGCATGTGAAGGAATGGGCGAAAGCCTGCATTTCCTGTCAACGGGCCAAAATTCACAAGCACACAAGGGCCCCGTTAGAACCGTTTCGCATTCCAGCCAGAAGGTTCGACCATGTACACGTCGACCTTGTGGGCCCCCTACCGGCATCACAGGGGTTCACGCATCTTTTGACAATGGTGGACCGGACCACACGTTGGCCGGAAGTGGTCCCGCTTATGACGACCACGGCCGCGGAGGTGGCTCGCGTTTTTTTAACGGCTTGGGTGGCGCGCTTCGGGGTTCCGTCGGACATTACGTCTGATAGAGGACCTCAATTCATCTCTGAGCTGTGGTCAGCGATGGCCAATGGCTTAGGAGCCAAAATTCACCGCACTACGGCTTACCACCCTCAGGCTAATGGTTTATGCGAGCGTTTTCATAGGTCTTTGAAGGCAGCACTCAGAGCGTCGCTCACGGATGCAGATTGGGTAAATAAACTGCCATGGGTTTTATTAGGGTTGCGTTCTGCGCCCAAAGAGGACTTAGACGCCTCCCCAGCGGAGCTGGTATTCGCACAAACTCTTAGGCTGCCAGGCGAGTTTTTACCAGAGCACCCGGAGCCGCCACCTCTCCCTGCTCTAGGACCGTTAGTTCGCACGGGAGCAGACACGCTTCCGGGTCCGGTTCATCACGCTTTTCCACAAGTTTTCGTCCCCAGGGCTTTGAAAAATGCTGATTTCGTTTTTGTCAGGCGCGAAGCCCTAAAAGCAACGCTCAAACCTCCTTACGAAGGGCCATTTCGAGTACTGGAGGCAGGTGATAAGCAATTTGTGCTAGATTTGGGAGACAGAAAAGAGACAGTCAGTATTGACAGACTAAAACCTGCTTTTGTCATGAAGGACGGATCTGTGCCGGTCGCAGTGGCGCCTCGACGAGGCAGGCCTCCGCAAGGGGCACATAACCACTCTCTCCCTCAGTCAACAGAGCCGAAGCAGGACGGCGCCGCAGGCAAGGCGGGGCCAACTCACAGCAGATTCGGCAGACGGTTGAAGCCCAAGCGGCGCACAGACTGAATGTTTGTATTGATTATACAGTAGCCAGTAATATGTTATTGAATTTTAGGGAATAGTCCTTTCTTCATCGTTTGGGGGGGGTTATATGGCTGTGTAGTTGTGCATGCACATGTTGGACATTGATTTAACCTCACGATGAAGGAGAGCCGGACCCCCTGTGGTGGACAGAAGATTTCCTGACCTCTGAAGGAGAGCCGGACCCCCTGTGGGGGACAGAAGACTTCCTGACCTCTGAGGTTCAAATATAGGTGTGAACAGATGGCTTCCTGACCTCTAAGGCTCGAGAGGAGAGAGGGGGGAAGTTATGTAAATAAAAGGTTGATGTAGGGGAATAAATTGATGTAGGGGGATAAAGGGTAATTCTTTGATGTGAGATGCTTTGATGTGAGATTGTTTAAAGGTGAGGACTGAGGTGTGTGTCTCCCTCTTGTTTCTCTGCTCAGGGATGAGAGCAGACTGTGGGAATGTAGCTTGAAATAAACTGGAATTAAATGCAACTCAGTTTCGTTATTCAAGGCTCCCCACACATGGTATGAATATGTACCCATACATATTGTCACCCTCCATAGCGACTGATATTGTCCTAGTTGTATACTGGAGGGGACCATTGTGTAAGTCTATTGCGTCTTTTGCATTCAATACTATTAGGTCGTCACGTTTTTTTTTGCTATCTCTGCGAGCAGCCCTGCTTAGGTTATACAGTCTGACAGCCGTAGGTAGGAAGGACCTGTGAAACTTCTCGGTCACGCATCTAGGATGATGTAGTCTACTGCTAAATGAGCTCCTCAGTGCGTTCAGTATGTCCTGCATAGGGTGGGACTCGGACTTCAGCAGAGATGACAGGTTAGCCACCATCCTTCTCTCTCCTATCTCCTCCACTGGGTCAAGGCGTTACCCCAGGACAGAGCTAGCTTTCTTGATCAGTTTGTTCAGTCTCTTCCTATTGGCTGCTGTAATGCCATTGCCCCAGCAGACCACTCCAAAAGTGATGGCTGATGCCACCACCGTGTCGTAGAATGTTTTCAAGAGCACCCCTTGTACACCAAAAGACCTGAGCCTCCTCAGTAGGAACAGCCTGCGCTGTCCCTTCTTGTAGAGTGCATCGGTATTGTGTGACCAGTCTAGTTTATTGTTCAGATGAACACCCAGGTACTTGTAGGATGTCACCATCTCAATGTCTGTTCCCTGTATGTTTACTGGTGCTGTGAGGGGTTGTCTTTGCCTGCGGCAGTCCACCACCAGCTCCTTAGTTTTCCTCGCGTTGATCTGGAGGCAGTTCCGATGGCACCAGTCCACAAAGTCCTGGATAAGTCCTCTGTACTCAGCTTCAGCCGACGATCGCAGAGTCGTCAGAGAACTTCTGTAGATGGCAGTGTGTTGTGTTGTGTGAGAAGTCCGCAGTATAAAGGGTGAACTGGAAGGGAGCCAAAACCATTCCCTGGGGGGGCCCCGTGCTGCCGATGATCGTGTCGGACACACAATCCCGGGTTCTCACAAACTGTGGCCAGTTAGTGAGGTAGTCCAGGATCCATGATGACAGGTGCTGGTCCACCCCTGTGCACAGCAGCTTGTCCTTCAGGATCATCGGTTGGATGGTGTTGAAAGCACTGCAGAAGTCAAAGAACATGATCCTCAACATATTCCTGGGCTTCTCCAGGTGGGACAGGGAATGGTGAAGGAGGAAGATCGCTGCATCCTCCTCCCCAATGCCATGCTGGTAGGTGAACTGGAGTGGATCCATCGCTGGTCCCACCAGGGGGCGGAGGTGAGCAAGGAGCAGTCTCTCCAGGGTCTTCATCAGGTGAGACATCAGGGCCACTGGTCTGTAGCTGTTCAGGTCTTTGGGGTGGGAAGTCTTTGGTACAGGTACCACACAAGATGTTTTCCACAACTGTGGTACCCTCCCCAGCTTCAGGCTCAGCTTGAAGATGTGCTCCACAATCCCACACAGCTGGTCTGCGCAGCACTTGAGGAGCTTCGCGCTGAGGCAATCACTGCAATCAAACCATTTCTGTAACTGTCAATGAGACTTCTGCACCTCTCAGCAGGTATTTTGGCCCACTCCTCATGAGCAAACTGCTCCAGTTGTCTCAGATTTGAAGGGTGCCTTCTCCAGATGGCATATTTCAGCTCCTTCCACAGATGTTCAATAGGATTTAGATCAGGGCTCATAGAAGGCCACTTTAGAATAGTCCAATGTTTCACTCTTAGCCATTCTTGGGTGTTTTTAGCTGTGTGTTTTGGGTCATTATCCTGTTGCAAGACCCATGACCTGCGACTGAGACCAAGCTGTCTGACACCGGGCAGCACTTTTCTCTCTAAAATACCTTGATAGTCTTGAGATTTCATTGTACCCTGCACAGATTCAAGACACCCTGTGCCAGATGCAGCAAAGCAGCCCCAGAACATAACAGAACCTCCTCCATGTTTCACAGTAGGGAGAGTGTTCTTTTCTTGGTATGCTTCATTTTTGCGTCTGTGAACATAGTGCTGATGTGCCTTGCCAAAAAGTTCCAGTTTTGTCTTGTCTGTCCATAGGACATTCTCCCAGAAGCTTTGTGGCTTGTCAACATGCACTTTGGCAAATTCCAGTCTGGCTTTTTTATCATTTGTTTTCAACAGTGGTGTCCTCCTTGGTCGTCTCCCATGAAGTCCACTTTGGCTCAAACAACGACGGATGGTGCAATCTGACACTGATGTACCTTGACCTTGGAGTTCACCATGAATGTGTTTAGAGGTTGTTCTGGGCTCTTTTGTTACCATTCGTATTATCCATCTCCTCCTGCAGCCACGTCCAGGGAGGTTGGCTACAGTCCCGTGGACCTTAAATTTCTGAATAATATGTGCAACTGTAGTCACAGGAACATCAAGCTGCTTGGAGATGGTCTTATAGCCTTTTCCTTTAACATGCTTGTCTATAATTTTCTTTCTAATCTCCTGAGACAACTCTCTCCTTTGCTTCCTCTGGCCCATGTTCAGTGTGGTACAGACCATGTCAACAAACAGCACAGTGACTACTTGTCACCCTTTAAATAGGCTGACTGACTGATTACAAGTTTGTAGACACCTGTGATGTTAATTAGAAGACACATCTTGGTTGAACATGTCCCTATGGTCACATTATTTTCAGTCTTTTCTAGGGGTACCATCATTTTTGTCCAGGCCTGTTTCATGAGTTTGTTTTTTAAAATAATTCTGTTGAACCACAATTCAAAAGCACTGTCTAATTTTCATTGGTTAATTTTCATAGAATTTTTATTTATTACTACTTTTGTCAAATTCAAGTTATTTCTGTGACCATTGTGGGTTTTTCTTTCATTAACAGAGGGGTACCGACAATTTTGTCCACGTCTGTACACTTAGAGGCTGAGGCTGTCCTGAGCCAGCTTGACTCAGGAGGAAACAGGGAGCTAATCAGCGTGATTATCAGGAGGACAAAATTACCAGAAGAAACCAGTCTTGAACATCAATTTAGCCACACTGACCCAGTGGAAAGCCAGTGCTAAAATACACAAAAGTAAATGAGCTGCAGGTGTGAATCACAGGCGAGCCGTGACCTATTTACCAAGCTACCACAGCTGAGCTGGCAGAGAAGCAGGCAGTGGCAGCTTTGGGGAGAATCTGGAGAGAGAGAGGAAGGGCTCTGTCACAAACCAAACAAATACACAAAAACTGACCACATAATAATGACAACAGACAATCAAAGTAACAATAAAGTGAGGGTCTGAGCTCAATGAGAAAATGAGCTCAGACACATGACAGAGCCCCCCCTTTAAGGGGTGGATCCAGACACCCCCAGGTAACACCCAAAGAGAGACAGAGGTACAGCAAAACCACCCCGGGAGGGAGGTGGGGGGAAAACAGCTAGGAGGGAAAAAACAAACCAGCTCATAACCCACACCTGCGCTAACCAAACCCCTGAGCCCCATCAGAAAAACACAGAATCACCCCCCCCCCCAGTCCAAAGAGCTCAAGAGTTTGGGGGGCTGACCAAAGTCCCAGGCCCGGCGGATGGCTAGGTGGACCAATTCAGGTGGCCTGCTGAAGTCCCAGGTCAGCCGGATGGCCAGGTGGTACGAATTGGGTGGTCTACCGGAGAATATGGACCACCTGACCCGGCAGCTCAGTCTTTCCAGCGGCCAGCCTTAGTGCTTCAGCCACCTAAACAGAAGAGATGGCCTGGGAGGTGGCTCCCCCACTGGGAGACCCAATGCTGGGGAGGAGAACCGAGGAGAAGAAATCACGACGTCTTCAGGCTGAGGAGGGAGAGGGACCACAACGTCATCAGGCTGAGGAGGGAGAGGGACCACAACAGCATTTGGCTGCAACAGAGAGGGGACCATGATGCTCTCGGTGGTCTCGGGTTGGAATAAGGTTGCACCCATGGTGACTCCGGGTTGGAGCTTTGTTGCACCTGTGGTGGCTCCTGGCTGGAGCTTTGTTGCACTCGTGGTGGCTCTGGGTTGGAGCACTGCAACGCCCTTGGTGGCTCCGGGCTGGAGCACTGCAGCACCCTCGGTGGTTACGGGCTGGAGCACAGCTGCACCCTTGGTGGGCCCCGGGCTGGGGCACGGTGCCCATGGCGGACCCAAACTAGAGCGCAGCACCCACGTTGGGCTGATGCTGGAGTGCAGCACCCACGTTGGTCCCCGGCCGGAACACAGCACCCACGGAGACTCAACCCAAGAAGGGACCCACACAATGGCCTCGGGCAGAGGGGAAGCTGCACCCACAGAGGACCCAGCCTGGGTTGGAGCTGCACCCACGGAGGCCCCGTCTGGGACGGGGCACCTGCGATGACCTCTGCTGGGGAAGCTGAACCCGGGACGACCTTCACAGCAGGGAAGGCTGGACCACTGGCAACCTCAGGTGGTGAGGCTGGACCCACGGAGACCTCAGGTTGTGCTGGATCATCTCCGGTGACCCTGAGAGAAGGCTTGAACAATAAAGACAGAGAGTCAGGGTCAGAGTCACCGGCAGCAGCAGAGCCCGGCAAGGTGAGATCAGGTGCAGCAGGTGGCTGCACCCGACTCCCCTCACCAAGAGCCAGGCAAGATTTCTCCAAGGCAGAAAAGAGAAAAACAAAAGAAATCACTTGCCTGAGCTCGAGTTCCGCCGCTGTCCAGGACTCCGTCCATCCAGCTAATGACGATGGTTTGGGCTTGGTCGTCTGAAGGTCCAGTTTGGCTGCAGACTCTGCTGCAGTGGCCTCCTCAGCAGGCATGGTGAGTATAGCAGTCCTAGTCTCCCCAGGCGACACGACCCACACCAGGGTTTCCTCTGGTAACATTTCTGTGTGGCGGCCCACCGCGCTAAAGAAGTTTGCCGCCGAGCCTAAAATATATTAATTTAAGAAAAATTAAATATGAAAGAAACACTCCACAAGCGCGCACACGAACAATGTGTGTGACTGTCATCCGCATGGAAGCGCCCTGCCCACTCTGTGCCCGCGTGACCGTTTCTGCAGGCAGAGTGTGTCTCTGTAGCGTTGCTGTCTGAGAGAAACATGAGCTTATTAAAGTACTTTAAACGTGAAAAAAGTACAAGAGAGTGGAGGCATTTATGGTGGTTTCAACCTGCTGGTAGCTGGAACAGCAATGAGGAGTCGCTTAGCTAACAGGTCTGGTTAGGCTTCATTGCAGGCAAAGGCAAGAGTGACTGATGAATCGCTGAGGATTTACTTCACCAGCTACTGCAATATTAACTAATAATTTATGTTCATTATTATGTACCTGCCAAGTTAAGAGGGCCAAAATTCACGAAGTCAATGACTTTAATCCATCAGTAGCCTTCAGACAAACTAAACGTGCCGAGATTTGGATTTCAAAATAAGGGAGGTTTTCTTGCTGTCTGGTTGGTGAGGAGAGTTCCAAAAAAATTATAAATACATAGAAATATTATAACAGAAATAACTGCATATTTGGTCATTTAAGTTAATTTATTTCTTTAAATATAATTTTTAATAATTATATTTCTTTAAATTCAGAGTTATTGTTCTGCTCTGGCTCTAGAAAATTATGGTCAAAAGTTTAAATTTTATGAGGAAAAAAGGAAAAAAAATTGCCACATTCTGTTTCACATTTATTAAAAAAAAAAACTCAGCAATTTTATAATAATCTGCCTTTGTCCACCGGACAGGCCTCTTGACTGTTCATTTCTAAAAAATTATAAATACATAGAAATATTATAACAGAAATAACTGCATATTTGGTCATTTAAGTTAATTTATTTCTTTAAATATAATTTTAATAATTATATTTCTTTAAATTCAGAGTTATTGTTCTGTTCTGGCTCTACAAAATTATGGTCAAAAGTTTAAATTTTATGAGGAAAAAAGGAAAAAAAATGCCACATTCTATTTCACATTTATTAAAAAAAAACCCAGCTGTGGCTTATATTAATCATATATTCCATACCTACATATGTATAGACATATTAGAATGTTTAGTGATTACATATGTGGAATGACCTAACGCCTATGAACAGGACAAGAGGTCTCAACCGCCAGCGAGGATCAAAGAGCAGACAGAGTCGCAGCGGTGGAGACCGGATCGATCTCCCTGACCACCCAGGGTCAGGTGGAGGAGACGGAGGACAATGGAGGGAGGATTATGTTAATGCGGGATGTCAGCTTTGATATGCCATGTCTTTTGTTGAGTGTGGGTATAAGTATGAAGGTCTGACTGCGTTTGACCTCTTATTCTGCTTCTGCACCGAGATGAGATGTTAGGGAGGTGAAGCTGATATTAAACTTTGATTTATAAAGCCATATCGCTTCTTCATTTCTAACTCCCTACACTGGTGACCGGACGTGAGGATGGAACAGAGACGTTCTCCCGCGATTAACTCATCAGAGGCGACCCAGGCAAGCGCCGGCGCCCATGCAGACAGGGGAACGGATGGAAGACGTTCCCCCACGGCAGAAGCTACAGAGAGGGCTCAACCGAGCACCATCCCCAGCCCCGCCGTGAGAGCAGAAGAAAGGCGCTCTCACCCGGCAGACACATCAGGGACGGCCCACACAAGCGCCGTCGCTGTCAAGCTGCCAGGATTCTGGCAAGAAGACTCGAGCTCGTGGTTCCAGCAAGCTGAGGCTCAGTTTGCACTGGCGGGCATAATGGCGGACGAGACAAAGTTTTATCACATTGTTACCAAACTTGACGCTGCCACGTCAAGATGTGCGCGGAGCATAATCCAACAGCCGCCCGCCCATGACAAATACAGAGAGCTTAAAGCGACCATCGTCGAGAACTTCGTCCCCTCAGCCAAGGAGAGAGCAGAGAGGATCCTGGCGATCTACGGTGGTGGTAGTGGAAGGAGGTTTTCACTCAAAATCTCATGATACATGGCCCCATTCATTCTTTCCTTTACACGGATACAGAGAGACTATGTCTCCCAGCTGTCCTGGGAAGGTCTTGGTATCCTCTCTGAAGAGCTGGAGCAGGTGATTGGGGGGAGGGAAGTCTGGGCTTCTCTGTTTGAGCTGCTGCCTTCACAACCCGGACCTCCGGAAAAGTAGTTGAAAATGAATGGATATAAATGTAAAAATATAAATAATAAATATAAAATAATAATAGCAAAAGGAAAGTTGAGGATTCCCTATATCCATCACAACAAGATCAGCCACAGCAAGCGGAACATCCACAAGAGAAAACATATAAGACCCAAACGGAAACTCCAGGAGACACAGACATAAATAGAGCTGATGAAGATCATGGGGATGTGTGGTTGATAGCCCAAGAGGACCTTATGGAGGAAGAGAAGTCAACAGTTAGAAGGATGCAAGAAATTGTCAAAGACCCAGATAGAAGACGTATACCATCTTTAAAGTCCATCGGTAGAGAGAAGCTGATGAAAGAAGTGAGAGAAATTGACAACATTCTAGCAAAAATAGCCACTACTAATATCACGCAATCCAACAATCTACTGTATGCAGATTTGGTGGTTGTAACTGAGTAGGGATAAAGATCAGTAGAAAGTATGACAAGAAAACACCCATGTGGAAGAGAAGACTCGAATACCAGGTGTGAACACTAAGACAGGACCTGAGTAGACTCAAGTGCTTAGCAGCTGGTAAATCATTAAAGACACCAGGTAAAGAACTGGTTAGAATGAAAGTACCGACTTACCACCAAAGGAGTACAAACTGTAAAGAAAGAATTGAGGCAATGCTTGACAGCTAAAGCGGCCAAGATCAGGAGATATAGTGAAAGTATCAAGCAATATAGACAGAACAGGCTGTTCAGTTATGACCAGAGCAGGTTCTATTCAGAGCTCAACAAGGAAACAAGCAAGGAGGCAGTTCATCCCAATCCAAACAAGTCTAGAGAATTCTGAAATAGGATTTGGAGTGACACTAGTGGACACAAGAGGGATGTGGAATGGTTGATGGATTTGAGGAGTGAAAGAGATACTCACGGTCAGGATGACTTGGTGATCGATATTAATAAGATAAGAATGACCCTTAAGAAGGTTCCTAATTGGTAAGCTTCCGGTCCTGACTTGGTCCAAGGCTTTTGGTTGAAGAACTTCATTAGCGTACACGCCAGATTGGTTGATCAACTCAATACTTGTCTCGAGGTAGGAGAAGTGCCTCTGTGGATGACCAAGGGGAGAACACTTCTGTTTATCAAAGATACCAGTTTGGGTAACGACGCCAGTAACTTTAGGCCCATCATGTGTCTTCCACTGATGTGGAAACTATTAACTGGTTTAACGTCTGAAGATGTATGCTGGTATCTAGATGACATGGAGCTGTTACCAGAGGAGCAAAAATGAGTGTGGAAAAGATCTAGAGGGTTCCACGACCTCCTGTTTATTGATAAGATGATAATACAGAATGCTCGAGCTGGTAAGAAGAACCTGTTCATGGTTTGGATTGACTATTGAAAAGCATATGACATGCTGCCACACTCTTGGATAAAGGAATGTCTAGACTTATTCGGAATTGCAACCAACATAAGGAGGCTTCTCTTTAACAGTATGGAGGATTGGAGGACTGAGCTGTACTTATTGTCAACACAGATAGGTGAGGTTGAGATCAACAGGGGAATCTTCCAGGGAGATTCCTTATCACCTTTGCTGTTTATGTTCTCAATGATCCCTACTGTTAAAGAAGAACAAGTTCAGATACGATCTCAACAGTGAAAAAGTCAACCATTTACTTTGCATGTACGACCTTAAGCTGTACGTGAAGTCAGAGAAAGGCTTAGAATCCCTTGCTAATACCGTCTGAGTCTTCAGTGCAGATATCGGGATGGATTTCTGAGTTCAGACGTGCGAAGCTTGTCGTACAGAGAGGAAAGGTTGTCAAATTCAAAGGAATCAAGCTACCAGATGGGAGAAAAATTAAGACTGTGGAAGAAGGGGCCAGCTACAGATACAGTGGGGAAAATAAGTATTGAACACATCAACATTTTTCTCATTAAACATATTTCTGATGGAGCCATTTGCTTGAGATTTTCATCAGATAACAGTAACAACCCATGTAATCCATACATACAAAGATATCAAGGCAACTATCTTCACAAAACAAGTTATATTTAACCATTTGAGTGTGACTGTCGCCAAACTGTGACATAACCCCTAGTGGTCAACAGTGGTAAAGATTTTTTTTCAAGAAACTAGTCAGATCAGATGTCAGAACTTTCCAAGGCTATAACTTTAAAGTGGTAAGAGATAATGGCTTACTGTCAATTAAGCCGCTTTTCCACTAGCCCAGTTCACCTCGCCTCGTTTCGTTTCGTTACTACTCGGTTCGGCCGCGGTTGTGTCTCCATAGCAGCCGGGTAAAGCGGGGTTAAGCTGTGGTGGGCGGGATTTTGTTTTACAGCAAGGCGGCGCCACACTCCCGTGACGTAAAACACGCGACCCAAGCCAAACACAACATGGCGGCTTTACAAGGCGACTCCTCGGTCTGTGGCTTTTTCACCATAAATGCCAAAAAGGACCGCCAGACGAGGGTACAGGCAGTGAGACGAAACACTCTGGAATAGTTCTGCAGCTTCTGGGAGAGCCGAAGACGTGAGGATACAAACTAGGTCATATATGACGGTAAGCTAATGTTGCTAATGCTAGTTTGCTATAAGTATGTCGTACTACACTGTAATCTCTGCAAGTTATCGCTGTTAGGTACTAAAATATGTACGCTGTGTGTGTTTCAGATGGCTCTGTTGTGGGAAAATTACCGCTTCAAACGGTCAGTCTGGCGTTCAGCCCAGCCTGTCACTGATGTCAACACAGCTTCACAAACGATCAGTGGTTGTAGAGCTTAAGAATGTCTGGTTTATTTCCTGTGCAAAAAATTGCTCTGATCTAAGTAAAGGAACCCTATTTCACTGTTTATGGGAATGTAGAAAAATCAGAATGTTTTGGGAAGAGGTGAGGGTAACAATTGAAAAAATAATTTCAAAACAAATCACATTGAACCCTAAACTGTTTTTGTTGGGTCTGTATCCAGAAAAACATAACTTTAATAAGAGTGAAAGAACATTCATAGACCTCAGTTTGCTTAATGCCAAAAAAATGTATTGTATTACTGTGGAAAAACTCATAGACCAGATGTGACTCAGTGGTTAAGACAGATGTTACCAACCTTCCACTAGAAAGAATAACATACATGTGGCTGTTGGCTCTTATTCATCTGACTCTGCTGTTGGCTCTTATTCATCTGACTCTGCTCCTTTAACCTGTGGGGTGCCTCAGGGTTCTATTCTGGGTCCACTTTTATTTGCCCTATATATGCTGCCACTTGGTTCTATTATCAGCAAATTTAAAGGTGTGTCTTATCACTGCTATGCTGATGATTTACAGCTACTTTTCTCTTTTAAGCCTGACCATGTTGACAATTTAAAAATTATTCATGATTGTCTGTCTGCAATCAAGGACTGGATGTCTAGTAACTTTTTGCAACTTAATGCTGATAAAACTGAAGTCCTTATTGTAGCACCTGATAATCTAATTCCTAAGTTGGTTAATAGCATTGGTTCATAAAGCTCTAACGTACGGTCTAATCTAAAAAATCTTGGTGTCATTTTTGATCAATCGATGAGTTTTGATCAGCATGTCAAATCTCTGACCCGGAGTTGTTTTTTCCACCTTAGGAATATATCCAAAATTAGGTCATTGGTTTCCTACACTCAGTTAGAAATCATTATTCATGCCTTTGTTTCTTCACGTTTGGACTATTGTAATGCTCTTTTTACATGTCTTAGTAAATCCTCTTTACACCGCCTACAGTTAGTCCAGAACGCTGCTGCAAGATTACTAACTAAGTCCAGTAGATTCTGTCATATCACTCCTGTTTTGGCCTCCTTGCATTGGCTTCCTGTAAATTATAGAATTGATTTTAAAGTTCTTGTTCTTACTTACAAAGCCATTCATGAAGAGGCACCTTTTTATATTAGTGACCTGCTCTCTCTACACCAGCCCAGCAGGTCTCTCAAGTCTTCTCATCAGAATCTATTGGTAGTTCCTAGTACTAGGCTCAAAACCAAAGGCGATAGAGCCTTTGCTGCTGTTGCTCCCAGACTGTGGAACTCCTTGCCTTTTGAACTTAGATCTGCACCTTCCATTGGTGTTTTTAAGAAGCAACTAAAGACCCACCTTTTTAGCCTGGCTTTTTAACTATGTGCCGATTGTATTTTTATGTGCTTTTATTGTCTATTTTGTTTTACTGTTTTATGTGCCTGTGTTTTTATTTTGTTTTTTACCATGTTAAGCACTTTGTGACTCTGTCTGTGAAAGGTGCTCTATAAATAAACTTATTATTATACATACTGAAATCAAAGGAAAATGTGTTTGAGAATATATGGAGACCTTTCATTGATTATGTAAAGAAATTAAACATAACTTCTGAAGAAGAAGGTGAATGATATGTGTGGACCTTGCAAATTCCAAGATGGTGAATGTATATTATGTATTCTTATGTAATAGATTACCTAGACTAAACAGAGGAGCATTGTTGTTGACTTGTTTTTGTTAATGGTTGTTGTTTTTATTACCCTTTTTTTTGTTATTTTGTTATTGTTCTTTTTAGTTTTTAAATTACTTTTGTGTTAGTGTCTGACTGTGTGTGCTATGTTTGTTAAAAAAAAGGTTCAATAAAAATATTGTGGGAAAAAAAATTGCTCTGATCTGCGTGAAAATCATGGAGAGACTGTTGAGACATCATGGACGTACCTGCTCCAGCTGCACTGAGTCTGAGATGGTGTCATAGCAAAAAATGATCAGCTGACACAACTTGATCGCCATGTTAATAACTATATTAGCCACAAAATATATATTCAAAAAGTAAACAGTACTGAGTTAGGTATAATAAGGTATATTTGACAGTTATGATGCATTTTAGGCCAAAACAAACTTGATCTAGGATTAAAAGCAATTAAAGTAATGCAGTCACAAGGTTACATGGAAAATGTTTGGTTTACTAGATACATATACTGTAGAAATATATATTCTCTGCATCAACAATGTACTATACATGCATTCATGTTGTATTGCACTGACAATAAACCTCTGAAGTTTTTGCAGATGTCTCTTTTTTATATGTGAAGTGTCATGGCGGCCTCTGGGCCGTCATCTGTCTCATCAGTCCCAGCTGCGCACAGACCAACAGGTGCCAATCAGCGGCTGTTAAAAGCCAGTGTTGCTGACAGCCCGGCACGGAGTCGTCTGTCTTCCTCATCGGAGCATGAGCCAGAACTTCGTTCTCAAGTTCATCCAAGAATGTCTTGTCAGGATCTGCCACGTAAGAAAACTATCTGCTATTCAACTCCTTGCCTTTACCCCTGTGCACAGGTGGACCTCCCAGGCGGCGGACCAACTTCCCCAGCCGACGGGGCGTTGCCACCTCAATCACGTAGCTCCTCGCTACCACCACAGCTACGGGTATGTCTAACACCACAGCTACAGGAACTGTTATTGTTACAACTACTGTTACAGCTACAGGAGCTGTCATCGTCACGGTCACTGGTATCACCACCATCTCAGCTACAAGAACAATCATCATCACAGCGACAGGTGCATTCACCACCAGAGCCACGAGCACATTCACCACCACGCTGCACGGCCGCTGGAAGTCAGCAGAACGTTACCTGTGGAACGCCCAAGTAAGCCTCACCATCCACAATTACTTGCTAGTGCTGAACAGCTGTAATTGTTTCTGCTTGTGTGTTACAGGGTTGCCAGGTCACCATCCGGACTGCTCAGTTCCAGCGACCAAACTTCTATACTTGCACTCACACACGCACTACACTCTCTCACGTTACAATAAAAGAATAATTGTCTATATCTACTCGTGTCAGTGTCTGTCTCCTGGGTCCAGAACATGTCATGAAGGTTACCACCATGTGACATAAATTTAATACTGACAGATTGGAAAAGCTGTCTAAGAACAATCCAGCAGTTTGAGAAATCACTTTTGGTTTGATGTAAGTCTGTCAACAGGATTATGAACCATAAAGCAGTTTATGTTAAAATGTTAAATCCCATTAAACTCTAACCGACAGGTGTCCAATCATGTGTCATGGAGGGCCAAGACCCTGCAGGTTCTCTTCTACCCAGTCTCTTCAGTAGGTGTTCTCACTGATCTGCAGTCAGTGGAAGAAGTTCAGTGGAATCTGCTGTTGAAGACACTGGTTGGAGGTAAAGCCTGCAGGGTCTTGGCCCTCCATGGCACATGATTGGACACCCCTGCCCAAACCCATTATGATGAAGAGCAGATGCTAATATGACCCAGAATTCCTCCATATACTGGTACTGTCACTAAAGTGTGCAGGGTCTTCTGTGGTGGCACATCCAGCAATACAGTCTTCAGTTAATAAAATAATTGTTTTGGTTACTTTTCTTAAAAATGAGCCATTATTTTCAAGGTCACCCATTAATGGTTTGTACTATTGACTCTTTTCCCACCAGTGTATTAACAGACAAAAATAGAAATCATGATGCAAACACATAAGTCACTAAATTGTTTATTACAATCAGCAGCAAATTCCAGATTATTCAGAATGTGCAAAACTCAAACTGTAAGACTGGGTCACTCAGCAGCTGGGATGTGCAGCTCACACTGGTCCCAGTTCAGCAGATCTTAGGCCTGCATCTCTGTAAATAGTGACGCAAGGTCCAGTTTGTGGTGGATCGATCGTTTACCTCTTGCCTAGACAAAAGACAGAAATGGGTGGTGGTTAAATAAAGGAAGTTTAAAACATATTTGGGAAATACACTTGTTGCTAAAAGCCAGTGGTGGAATGTCAATGAATGAATCTTTATTTCGGATAGATTAAAAGAAAATAGAATAATATAACAAAGGGGAAAAAAAATCTAATGTCGAATTAAACAATAACTCCTCTGATTATACAGTTCAACATAGGTTATCTGAAATGGGTGATGGCTGAAGCTGCAGCTTATATTGCCCACCCATATTCCATCCAGGAATTCAAAAGAAAAACAAACAGGAGCGATTCCAATTCCAATGTGACAATAAAGTACTTCGTTGTTGTATTTAACCACAATTTTCATGTAGCTGCACTGATGTAAAGTCGATTTTACAAGGGCTGCGTTACATTTAAAATCATCTGTTTTTACAGTGGCCTCAGCAATCAGAATGAATTAATACATTCACTTGAATGGAATATAGTACTTTAACTGAAGGTGTGCATCACCGAGTATGGAGTCGCTCAGTCAAAATATGGAGTTTTTATCAATAAAAGTTTGTCTTGAATGTAAAAGTGTCTCTTCTTGCCCTGGCTTCAAGTGTGGGCGGTGTTTTGTACTTTTATTGCTAAAATATAAAATGATGCACTACAATGGCTGCACAGTGGCGCAGTGGTTAGCACCGCGGCAGCACAGTTTTACCCTCGGCCGGGGGATCGCGGGGATCATGAGATCGTGGGTTCGATCCCTGCCCCCGGCCAACAGTGATCTGTGTGGAGTTTGCATGTTCTCCCCGTGTTTGCGTGGGTTTACTCAGGGATTTCTCCGGTTTCCTCCCACATGTCAAAACATGCAGGTTAGGGAGTTAAGGGGCGCTTGCGCACGCAGCAACCGGCAGCTGGTGGCTTGTCACCGGACTGCAGAACAAATCTACCTACAGGTACAAAATAAGTCAAAAAAAAAAAAGGGTCTCAAATATTTGTAATGTGTCCTGTTACTGCATGAGTTTATTGATGATAGACTACAAACTACACATATAAAGTAAATTATATTGATGACTGAACAACTGCCATTCCCCAAAAGATACAGTTATGAACATAACTCACAAAGGATCACACAAGTGATCTGACAAAAAAAAAATACACTAACAAGTGGTTTATTTTACAGTTGATGCGCCATTCTTTTTCAATTATTCTGTAATTAATACTCACACAATCAAATAAATCTCAGTTCAGTCCCTTTTATATTAAGTGGAAATTGTGCTACTTTGGTTTTGACACTTTACCTATAAAAGCAAAGGATTTCAGTACTTTCCACAGTGGCGAGGTAGGTTGTGGGGAGGCTGATTTCCTCCTGCCTAGACGAACGACAGAAATGGATGGTGGTTAGTGTCAAGCAAGTTCAACACTTACACAGGCACATCTCAAAAATTAGAATATCATGAAAAAGTTAAATATTTTTGTCACTCATTTCAGAAAGTGAAACCCATATATTCATTATAGGGACAGTGATATATTGAAAGTGTTTATTTTAATATTGATGATTATGGCTACAGCCCATATTAACCAACACCTCAGTGGCCAACATTTCTATTTAAAAACTATTTTTTAAAGTTTCTGTAATATTCTAATTTTTTGCCAAATTGAATTTGGGGTTTTCAGGGGCTGTAAGCCATAATCATCCAAATTAAAATAAATAAATGCTTGAAATATATCACTGTCTGTGTAATGAATCAATATAATATATGGATTTCTCTTTCTGAAATGAGTGTCCAAAAATATTGAATTTTTTCATGACATTCTAATTTTTGGAGATGTACCTGTATTAGGGAAATACACCTGTGAAAGTCAGTGGTGGGATGTGACAAAAATGCTTCGTTTCCCTGACAAGCACCGCAGGATCCACTCTGTACAGGTACATTATCAATCCAGGGATTTATGGTGGAACAGCACAATACTGTTCCAGCACCTTTTATGGAAGATCCACAGAATAGGTGTGTGAGTCTATTCTGACGCTTTAGAAAATTATATGAATGACTTTATAAATCACTGGTTTGAAAAAGCACTTTTATATTGTTGAGATTTCGGCTCCTGTGGTCCATTTCACCAGTATCCACTATAAACAGGGAGGCTAAACCCTGGCATGTGGAAACACATTCTAGCATTAAATTGCATACAATTTAATGCGCAGCACCAAAGTGCAGCACGTACACAAACCAGGACTTTAACCAGGATTAACATTTCATCGTTTTGCTCTCACAAGCGAATACTTAGGAGAAAACAAGCGCGAATCAGCAGTTGGTACTAGCAAGCTACTAGCTAACACTCGTTAGCCAGCACAGGATGGCGCTGTATTGCTCAAAAAAAGTGAGCTTACCACCAACAGGATAAATAAGCGAACAGATGCACATTATTACAAATCACTCACCATCGATGGTTCTCTCACGTTCGTCTTCAGCTTGTCCGTAGTCTGGTTCTATGCTGGGCTGCCATCTGTATCGGTCCGGATCACTCCTCTCACTGTGTATCTGCCACCAAGCAGAGAAAACCCCGCACCTCTTCGTTGGACCACGGTGTAGATTTCCGCAAAACCTACAACGCTGTCTGTATTAATATCGTATTTACTCCGTGACCGAGTTAGTCCATGAAATATTGCAAATGGCGGTCGTAAAGATTCCACTGAAGACGGACGCTTTCGTGACATTACGCCCTGACCAATCAGCGGCTCGCAGTCTGTTGACGTCACATCTCGGCTCACTTCAGCACGGTTGTACCCTGCCCTCGAACGGGCACGGAAATAGTGCCGGTTAAACCGTGCTGGGTACAGTGGAAAGGGCGAGAAAGCGAGTAGAGTAGAAGTGAGTAAGGCCAAAGCGATACTAGTGGAAAAGGCCTGTTAGAAAGATGTAAAATATGATCCAAAGTTTGAACAAGAACATCAGCACAATGTAAAGAAACAAAAAATTTTTTCACTTACCGGTGGCGAAGGGGACTCGCTCGTTGATGTGGTCGGTCCGTTTTTGTCCATCGTGGTTGTTATTTTCCGTTCTGTTGGTCATTTGCACTCTCTCCCACATCTAGACACTTTCATGATTATCCCACATGAATTTCATTCGTATTCCCCGGCAATTTTTCGAGTTTGATGCAGTTTTATGTGACAGTACATGACGGTGTATGGCGGCCATATTTGCTTTCTGGACTCAAAGAAGGTAAACAGGAAAAGGAAAGAAGGATTTCTTCTTCTTGGTTGTATTACGTGTCATCCATGAGTCCTCCAATGCGTGCTTGCCACCTTCTGAACTGGCACGATCAGTACAAGTCGTCAGTATAGCTGGGGAGTTAAAGGGATGTCGGAATCAGTTGACAGGCGTAGCGCCGCGCTCTGTTGCTAGGGGCATGCGCAATCTCACACTCAAAGGGTAAATAAAGTGGAATGACGCAGGAAAGAAGTATTGAACATGCTTGGTGAAATTCATTTAATATTTAGTAGAAAAGCCTTTGTTGGTATTAACAGCTTCCAGACACCTCCCGCATGGAGAAACTAGGTGCAGGCATTGCTCAGGAGTGATTTTAGCCCATTCTTCATCACAAACTGTCAAAATTTGAAGGTTCTGTGGGTGTCTTCTATGAACTCTGATCTTCAGTTCGCTCCATAGATTTTCAGTTGGATTCAGGTCAGGTGACTGACTGGGCCATTCTAGCAGCTTTATTTTCCTTCTCTGGAGCCAGTTGAGAGTTTTCTTTGGCTGTGTGTTTGGGATCATTGTCTTGCTGAAATGTCCACCCTCGTTTCATCTTCAGCATGTTGACAGCAGGTTCATATCAAGGATGTCTCTGTACATTTGTCCATTCATCTTTCCTTCAGTTATATGAAGTCTGCCTGTACCGTGTGCTCAAGAACACCCCAACACCATGATGGGATGTGCAGTGCCATTTCTCCCCCAAACATGCTGTATGTTGCGACATCCAAAAAGTTCAATTTTGGTCTGACCAGACTGTATTCTCTCAGTATTTTACTGCCCAACAGTTGTGCAACAAACATTCAATAAGCTTCACCATGCTTTTTCTTCAGCAATGGAGTATTGCAAGGTGAGCGGACATAGAGCCCATGTCAATTGAATGCATTACTTATTGTTTTCTTTGAAACAGCAGTACCTGCTAACTCCAGGTCTTTCTGGAGCTTTCCACAAGTGGTCTTTAGCTCTTGGATATCTCTTCTGATAATTCTTATGACTCTTCTGTTAGAAATCTGGTGAGGAGCTCCTGGTTGTAGCCAGTTTATGGCAACATGATGTTCTTTCCACTTCCGAATTATGGCTCCAACAGTGCTCACTGGAACATTCAACAGTTTAGAAATGCACCTGTAACCAATGCCATCATTATGTTTTGCAACGATAAGGTTGCAAAGGTCTAGAGAGAGCTCTTTGCTTCTACCCATCATGAGTTCTTTGTGGTGTGACAATCTGATATTGATTTTTTTAAAGGCTACCAGTCAGGACTTTTCCAGCTGAAATTAATTTGCACTGGTGGAGGATGAGATGACTTCTTAAATTCTGATGGATTTTCAGCTGGTTTCTTGGCTTTCTATGCCTTTTTGCACCTCTTTTTCTTCATGTGTTCAATACTTATTTTCTGTGTCATTCCACTTAATTAAATATAACTTGTTTTGTGAATACATTTGCCTTGATTTCTTTGTATGTATCCTTTGTATAAGGAGATCCAGCGAGATGAAATGAAGATCAGTCTAACGAAAGAATACTTCAGAAGAGTGCAAAAGCTGTTCCAATCAAAGCTAGATGCCACAAATGTCATTTGTGGCATTAACATGCGGGCTGTCTCTCTCCTAAGATATTCAATGAGTTTTATCGACTGGACCTGAGATCAATTGAAAGCATTGGATAGAAGAACTAGGAAGAGCCTCACCATGCACTGAGTGCTCCATCCAAGGGATAGTGTGGCACGATTATACCTGTTAAGAAAAAAAGGTGGTAGGGGACTTTTGTCGATAGAAGATTGTGTGGATCAAGCCACAACTGAGCTCGCTAGCTATATAGCTGGAAGTGGAGAGAGGCTGCTTGCCACAGCACAAAGAGGAATGAGCACCCCGAAAGAGAATTGTGATGATTTCAAGAAGAGACGAATGGAGGAACGGATGAAGGAAGCGACAGAGAAGAAACTCCATGGACAGTTTCTCAGAGAGATGAATGGAACAGCAAGTGAGAAAAGCTGGGGTTGGCTTGAGAAGTGCCATCTAAAGATGCAAACCGAAGGCTTGATACTGACAGCACAGTCAGTCACTTAGACCAAAGGCGATCAAGGCCAAAACTGACAAGACCCAGGAGGATTAGCTCTGCAGATTATGCAAAAAGACTGATGAAACTGTCAACCACCTTCTGAGTGAATGCCCCAAATTGGCACAGCCTGAATACAAGAGATGTGACATAGTGCACGGCTCAGGAGACACACACGCAGGCTCAGGGTAGATCTAATAGCTTTATTAGCAACAAGTGTGTATGAGTGTGTGTCTGCGAGATGTAAATGTGTTGGTGGTGGCGTCTGCGTCGGGCACGGAGGCAGGAGGCCGTACAGCCAGACAACCCTATGGGAGAAGCAAAGGAAGAAGGGTAACGGGCACCACACCAACACAGGAGATATGATAATGATGACAGGCTTACTTGGAAATGGCAGGTGGCTGGCACAGCAAGGGTGAAGCCCGGAAGACAGCAACCTGGAGTGCCCGGTGCAGCAGCGAGGGAACGGTGGCGGAGAGGAGTGGTCCGCCGCCGGGAAATCCACCTGTGCACAGGGGAGCAGACTAGGAGAAGAAGGAGGTAAGAGATCCTTACTTGAATGCTTGCTTTGCAGTAGGGATTCCTTGCAGCAAGGGAAGCGAATGAAGACTGACGGCTTCAGGCCGAAGCCCAGGGCGAGGCGGCTTAAATCCCTCGCCGCTGACGAGGTGCAGGTGTGCGTGCGGCTGGCGCCGCAGATGGGCGGCGAGGCGTGACAAGATGACACGACAATATTGCTTTAGCAACATTGTCATGTCATGAGATGACAAGAGATGACACGACAATGTTGCTAAAGCAATACACTGAGATCTCTTCAAACAGTTTAATATTGAGTGAGGGGAGAAGTGGTGTGAGCATAGCCAAACCCCAGTAGTAGAAAATAAGAACGCAAAGATCCTATGGGACTTCACCATTCAGACTGACAAGAGGCTCCCGCACAACAGACCAGATATTGTGTTAGCTGAAAAGAAGAAAGTATGTAAGGTCATTGATGTTGTCTGCCCAGGGGATAGTAGGATCCTACTGAAAGAGGAAGAGAAGATAAACAAGTATTTAGACCTCGCAGTAGAGATGAAGACCCTGTGGCATATGAAAAAAGTGTCTGTCACTCCCGTTGTTATAGGTTATTGGTAGCGTAACAAAGAATCTTGATTATTATCTGAAGGAGATCCATGTGGGCCTTAGGCCATGTACATTTCAGAAGACAGCTCTGCTAGGATCAGCAAGGATCCTCAGAAGAGTCCTTGATTAAGACTGCTTGTTGCTGTCAGACTCGGACTTGTCAGTGATTTTACACTGTGATTTAAAAGCAAATACTACTACTACTACTACTACTACTACTACTACTACTACTACTACTAATAATAATAATAATAATAATGGAGAGGAGGTGCTTATGCCCTCTGAGGATATGGTACAGGAGATGTTGAATAATTCAAGTAAGAATGAACAAATAGAAGCTTCTTTTAAAAAACAATTGTTATGACCCGAGCGCCGATCTCGTCCGCGCTCGGGCCATGCATCATCTCTGCCGGCTTTGACAGCAGTGGATTACATTCTGGCTCCCCGGGGTCTTATTGTGACAGCGCTCGGTGGGGCTTTCTGCTGTCAGAGCCGATCAGCTGTTCGGCATCACAACTCGTTAGCTGCCGGCTTTATTAGTGGGCGCTGACATCTGGTTGATGCTGGAGTATCGTCAAACATTCGTCAATCATTCCTGGTCCTCGTTCATGTTAGGTTTGTGCTTATGTCCATGTCATAGTTAAGGTCATAGTGGCTGGGGTTAGCCCTACGATCCCTCGTATTCTGTAGTGTATGTTCATGCCATAGTTTAGGTCGTAGTGGCTGGGGTTAGCCCTACGATCCCCTGTATTCTGTAGTGTGTGTTTTGCCCTCAGCAGCTCACAGCTTTGTGTCTCGTCTTGTCTTGTTATAATAAAACATCAAATGCAAAACTCACTGGTGACTTTTGGCGTCTTATGGTGGCCTGTGAGGGTCACCGCATGACAGTATACACCAGCCAAGACGTGTAAACAGAGATGCCACACCGAGATGCCTTTTCACGGTGAGTTTTTGCTTGGACGTTTGTTCTTCCCTGTCTGGGTAACTGCGTGCTGGGAGAATGCCGTCGCGGAGGGGCCACGCTCGGAGTCGGGACTACAAGCTGGAATACGTGGACGAAACGTTTATCGCTGCCTCCCTCCTCGACTACCACAGCGACGTACTCTGATACCTGGACTGCGCTGAGGATGTCCTTAATCATCTCCCTCCCTACACTGACCACCCTGAAGTTGGCGAGAGGAGGGATGACATTGCTGCACAGCGCGAGATACTCCGTATGGTGGAGGGGGACTACGGCCGGAAGCCCCACTTTGGGATCCAGTTCCTGTCCCAGATCCGGTCCAGGAGTTTGCGCCATCTGGGGGCCGTCGAAGATGTCAGTGCCACGGCCAAGGTGAACCTCAGCAGAATCCCCGGCTGGACCCGCTGCCGGCGAGGCCCGTCAGCGCATCTTCGAGAGCAGCTCCTCCTCGTCCTCCCAGGGGGCCCTCTGTCGCCATCCAGCAGGGAGAGGGAGGAACTATGTCCCCTACAGCAGGCACCATCCTCCCTCCGGGAAAAAGGCAAGTGCAAGTTCATTCTTTACATGATAATTGTGATCTGCCTTGTCTGACTCCTGGGGGCGGAGTTCAGGGTTCGCAGTCCCCCGAGCTCCTGCCACCTGCTGTAGCTACACTAACTAAACCTGCTGCCTCTGTGTCTCCCTCTGCTGAGTGGTCCGCGACGCCTGGCCTACGTCGCGGGGTGAGGAGGGGGCCTGCAGTACTGGAAAGCCTGGATCCAGCCCTGCAGTCACGTCGTGGACAGAGGAGAAGAGAGGACTGCGGCCCGGAACCTGTGCCGATGATGAAGCGTCCCCGGGTCTCCTTGCCGGAGCGGTCCGAACCAGTGGGTCAAGGGTCCCCTGCCTCCACGCCATATGGGTCATCGGCATGGGCATCAGCGCGAGAGGAACCTCAGGCTGCGAAATCCATCTTGCCGGCAGCGGAGCCCGACGCAGCTGAGTTGGAGCCTGCGCACGAACTTCTTTGCCCTGAGCCTGGATCGACGGAGTCCTGGACGGCAACAGAACCCGAGTGCAGGCAAGTGCTCCCTCTTGTGTCTCTGTCCCCTGTGTTGGAGCATTTTTGCCTGCCTCTAGGGGAGGCGAGGGAGGGGCAGCCGCCTGCTGCGCTCAAACTCGTCTCGCTGGGTTCTGTTGCTGCCGGTGATACTGATCCCGGTTTTTCTGTGTGTTCTGAGCTTCCTTTCAGTGTCACCAGCGCGGAGCCAGTCAGGATCGCTGAGTTGGAGGTTCCAGGTTCGGGGGTGGAGGTCGTCAGCGGAGCTGCACCGACCCAGTCGGGGTCCGTTGTGGAGGCTGCTGTGACCCAATCGGGGTCCGACGTGGGTGCGCCCGAGACCCAATCGGGGTCCATCGCGGGAGCTGCTTTGGCCCAACTGGGGTCCGACGTGGGTGTGCCCAAGGCCCAATCGGGGTCCACTGCTGGTTCTGTTCCAGCCCAATCGGGGTCCGACGTGGGTGCAGCCAGGACCCAATCGGGGTCCAGCGGAGGTGCAGCGCCGGTGTGGTCCACGGACGGTGGAGGAGCTGCAGACCCTTCGCCGCCTGACCCAGTTCGGGCTCATCCTTGCTTTCTGTCCCCTCTATGGAGTCATCGCCCCTGCGCGTCATTGCCGGGGGCCGTGGGGGTCCCTTTTCGCTCGCCCCGGCTCTCCCGTGTTTTGTCCTCACCAGGGAGGCCGCTGCGGGCTGTTTTCCCCCGGTACTGGTGGCTGAGGGACGCGGGTCGGCTGCCTGAGGAACTGTTTTGCCGGTTCGGCGCCTTGGGTCGGCCACCCAACATGTTATGTGTTTCACTGGGCGATCTGGTTCGGCCACCGGAGGAGTGGACTTTCCGGGCCTGGGACTGTGGTAAGCCGCCCGGTCATGTTCCGCCCCCCATGACCACCCGTCGGCCGTTGGACGCGGGGAGACCGCCTGAACTGTTCCCGTGGCGTTTGGTCTCCGCCGGTCGGCATGAACTGTCGGGGGTAGAGGTCATTCCTGTTGGTGATCTAGCCCTGTAATTGTTTTGTGGTTTTTTTTTCCTGTCTTGTGTTGTATTTGCTTTTTGACCTGAGAGTGTGGTATTTTTGTTTTTGTGCCTGGGTAATTGTGTTTCACGTATTTTGGAATGTAGTCTGGTCCTGTAAATGTTCTGTTCTTCTTGCTGTCCTGTGTTTTGTTTCTTGTAGTTGCCAGTTGTGCTTTTTGGGAGTTTAATTTGTGTTCTGCAGCTGCCTCATTTGTCCTGTCATCATGCTTTGTACTGTAGGGAGTTTTTTTTTCTTTTTCTGTTATTTCATGCCTGTGTGACTCTTCCATGTATTTTTTGAGTCGGTTTTTATTTTTCCCTGTCTGTGCCCTGGTTCTCGATCTATGGTTTGATCCTCTCCTGCCCCATCCGTCCACCCTGGAGGGGGTGGGGGGGGGGTTTGGATGTCTATGAGGCGTTCAGGAGCCCGCCCTCAGAGGGAGGGGACTGTTATGACCCGAGCGCCGATCTCGTCCGTGCTCGGGCCATGCATCATCTCTGCCGGCTTTGACAGCAGTGAATTACATTCTGGCTCCCCGGGCTCTTATTGTGACAGCGCTCGGTGGGGCTTCCTGCTGTCAGAGCCGATCAGCTGTTCGGCATCACAGCTCGTTAGCTGCCGGCTTTATTAGCGGGCGCTGACAGCTGGTTGATGCTGGAGTATCGTCAAACATTCGTCAATCATTCCTGGTCCTCGTTCATGTCAGGTTTGTGCTTATTCTTGTCCATGTCATAGTTAAGGTCGTAGTGGCTGGGGTTAGCCGTATGATCCCTTGTATTCTGTAGTGTATGTTCATGTCATAGTTTAGGTCGTAGTGGCTGGGGTTAGCCCTACGATCCCCTGTATTCTGTAGTGTGTGTTTTGCCCTCAGCGGCTCACAGCTTTGTGTCTCGTCTTGTCTTGTTATAATAAAACATCAAATGCAAAACTCACTGGTGACTTTTGGCGTGTTATGGTGGCCCGCGAGGGTCACCGCATGACACCAATAATTCAATAAACACATACATACTCAATATTAAGCAGTACAGCGGAATAATAATATAGTAGCTCGTGGTTAATTTATAAGTGAATCAGACCCATTCCAATAATATATAGTACATCATATATTTTAACAGAACAAGAAAATACAATGACACCCCCCAAAACAAGCAAGCAAGCAAGCAAGCAAGCAAGCAAACAAAAACCCATCTTGATTAAGAATGCTTTTCTATGTCTGTCTGCTAATGTTTATTTACATCTTGACCCCAGAGTAAAATGTGTGTCAAATACAAGTCTTCTTCCTGAGAAAGAAATTGACATTTATTAATAAAGATCCTGGGTTCATAAGTATACTAGAAATTATGCAACACTTAAATACATTTCTAAATGTAATTAGTTGCATGTATATTTAACACAACAATATATAAATGAAGATTAAAAACTATAAAGCAGCTTGTAATCTTACCTGTCTCTTCTTCTTTTGGGATTTGTTATCTGATATTTTATAGTGGTTGTGAAATCCTTTTTCTGCTGAAACAACAAAGCACCATTACACACAGACATTCAAATGCAAAAGTCTTTACCATTTCACTTATGTTGGCTTTCTCAGATTTCTACAATAAGAGCTGTATTACGACAATATAGTCAAAAGTAGAGACATGGAAATTTTTTGATTCTTAGATGCATTGCCATTAGGGATGAACAGATACCACTTTTTCCCAAGTCTGATATCGATACTGATACTGTGATTTTGAGTATTGGCTGATACCAATCCAAACCCAATACCACCTCTCTTATTGAAACAACAAAAGTACATAACATACTTTGGTAATGACTGGTTGCATTTTGCACACATATAAAAACATAAATCTAAAAGTCAAAGAATATATTACAAATTTGACTCAGTTTTGTGATGTTGCTGCTTTTTGTTATTTTAAACTTTGTAACATTGGCAGCATTTCACTGGTCAGTACCATGTAAATATGCATTCTGAGGTTTTAAATGCAAGTTTATGCAAAACTTTAAAGCTGATTATTTAAGTAAACATTCAGATGAAACTTGAAGTGCCACTTTATGTATGAGGTAAAAAAAAAATTGCTGTTATTCTGAATATAAAGGAACTAACCCTTTAAGTTGTATTTTTGTCATCCATTATTATTATTATCATAAGTATTCCCCTGGTCCTTGGTTTATTTAGTAATATTTCTGATATTTTTCTCTGTCCATTCTTAGTTTTTAGGTTTGCTCTTATATTGAAGTCATTCCTGTTCCATTTCCTGTAGCCTTATTGTTGTAGTCCTCCTTCCAGATCACCGTTATGATTTGCTATTTATGTTTCTGTTACCTAACGCTCATCACCTGTATTTCATTTGTATTTACCTGTACGCTAGACATCTATTGTCATCTCGGCATAAGGGACAAGGGAACTGTTCCTCGTTCTCCGCGGAAAGGAAAACCCATGTTATGTCTTCATTCCTGTCATTTTCAACGCTCCTGTCTGATTTGTACTTTAAGTTTTGTTCCTTTGTTTACGTTTCAGTTTTAGCCTTTTCCAGACTCCGAGCTGGAAAAGCAGTGGCTGGTGATGTGAAACACACTTCCTTCTGCTCAATTCTTGACAGAATTCAGCATACTCCTTTACCATGATACTTTTGCAAGTGTTTTATCAAGTTGGTGGTGTTAAAATTGTAAACGCTGGTACCACACAATACCAGCAATACATACAGCAATATCAGCTGTGTGTATTTTCACACAGCAGTCATACTGAAGCGAGTCCAACAGACAGGCTCCAGTGACACTTGACACTCGTTGCTTCTGTTTATGGAAGCTGCGCGCAGCATGGCTGAGAACGATGACCGCACCTTCATTTTAATATTATTAATGTGTCGAATCTCTAAATTACTGTTATTCCTTACGGATACCGATACAGCCATTTTGCCTGGATCAAACCAGATACTGATACCAGGGATCAGATTGGCTCATCCCTAATCACAATGCGGGCCTCTGCATCGATGCAGAACATTATTGATCAAAATCTCACTGTCTGATTAAAGACCTGAAGTGCTACTCTTGATTATTGTTTGTCCGGCCTCTACTCTTCAATAAACTTGTGAAGTCAAAATGTTGAAATCTACTGCTGTGCACTGAATTGTTCGTTAATTGCATCATGGTGGATGGAGGGGGAAAACAGCTCCAGGTGATAGAAATGGCACCTGGTGTTTTGAAAGGGGACACTTGGGCACATTTTGGATTTTATGAACTCAGTAGGAAGCATCAAATGGACAAGACACATTCTGAACACAAAAGATGTTCCATAAAATAGACACCCGTCCACACCTGAATCCAACACCAACCCCAAACAACAAACTGTGCCCAGTGAAGAAATGCAAATAGAGGCGATGCTGCCAAATCCGCTGAGCAACACAAAGTGAAAAGTCCCAACCTCTCCGCGGCAGCGCCCAGTCAAAGATCTCCGGTGGGTCCTTCCAACTGTTGGAGACCCCAGCTGCAGTATAAGCTTCCGCAGCTACTTTACTAACAAGGCTGCCCCCACACTGCAAAATGAAACCAAAGCCCAGGTAATGGAGTCTCTGCATAAACCTAATCCTGCAGCCATTGCATATGACTGAAGAGAAGCAACTCTTCTGTAGACTTGATGTCGGATTAAGCACTTTGTACAGAGTTCACATTTACCAGACTGATTCTATTAATTAATGTAAAAGTAGTCATGTAGTAAGACAAGGGAAATTTATTTATAGTACTATCCACACAGCAATGGACCTCTTGCACAATGTAGAGTAATGTGCTTCTGTATTCCAGTCTTCCTGCAGTCCCAGTTCCACTTCTATTATATTTTTCCATTCCCTGGTGCTTTCTTGTCATTAAATCAATTTTGTCACTTTCAAACATCATTGTACATACTGGACATAGTGTGTGGGTAGATTGCTTTTTTCTTTATGAAGTTTATGTTTCATATTTTAATTGTTTTTGTAACCATACTGAGTCGTTTAATAGTTCCCCTAGTAGCTTAGCAGTGTAGTAATATTTAATTGATTGGTGTTGATTGGATCGTCACTTCCTTGTGGTAACGTATCGTCACTTCCTGTTTTGCTGTCTGCCTGTGTGGTTTGCTTTGTGGTTTGCTCTCTAGCCACTAGCTATGGCTACTAGCTCTCTTTCCTCTCCTCCTCTGGTGTGCTCTCTCTGTCAGATGTTTAGCTACACCTCTGCCTCTTTTAGCGATAACGGTAAATGTAATAAATGTTGTCTTTTTGAGGCGCTCGAGGCGAGGTTGTCTGATTTGGAATCCCGGCTCCGCTGCACTGAAACACCGTCTGCGCCAGTTAATCTTGACGGACGCCCATTAGCTGTAGCGGAGCTAGCTAGCTTAGGCCCCACTGTCAGCGGTCCCTCGGCTCTCCTCAGCAGCGAGGAGACTGGGTGGGTGACGGTGAGAAGGAAGCCTAGTCGCAAAGCCCCGGTACACCACCAACCTGTTCACGTCTCTAATCGTTTTTCCCCGCTCAGCGACACACCCGCTGAGGAAAAAACTCTGATCATTGGCGACTCTGTAGTCAGAAACGTGAACCTAGAGACTCCAGCGGCCATAGTCCAATGCATTCCTGGGGCCAGAGCAGGCGACATCGAGTCAAATTTGAAAATGCTGGCTAAAAGTAACTGTAAATATTCCACAATTGTTATTCACGCCGGCATTAATGACATCCGTCTCTGGCAGTCGGAAGTCACGAAACTTAATATAGAATCGGTGTGTGACTTTGCAAAAACGATGTCTGCCACTGTAGTATTCTCTGGGCCCCTCCCCAATCTGACCAGTGATGACATGTTTAGCCGCTCGTCATCCTTGAACTGCTGGCTGTCTGTGTGGTGTCCTAAAAATGACGTGGGCTACATTGACAATTGGAGCTCTTTTTGGGGAAAACCTGGTCTTATGAGACGAGACAGCATTCATCCCACTTTGGATGGTGCTTCTCATTTATCTAACAATCTGGCATCTTTTTTATCCAAATTTCCAAAACCCTGACAACTCAGAGTTGGGACCAGGAAGCAGAGTCGCAGTCTTACACGCCTCTCTGCAGCTCCTCTTCATCCGCCACCCCTCAGCTTAGCCCCTGACTTCCCCATCAGAGAATCGTTGTCTGCTCCCTCCAAAGTAAATAAAAATATAATGTATAAGCATCCCAAAGTGATAAAGCAAAATATTGGTAAAACTCAAATTAAACATAAAGCCTCTAAATTGAATGATTTGGCCTCTGTTCCTCCTCATAATTTAAAAATTAAATGTGGTTTATTAAATATTAGGTCTCTAACTCCCAAGTCTCTGTTAGTCCATGATTTGTTAATTGATCATCAGATTGATTTAATTTCCCTTACAGAGACTTGGTTAGGGCAAGAGGATTATGTTGGTTTAAATGAATCAACTCCCTCTGGTTATTTAAACTGTCAAAATCCCAGAAGTTCTGGTCGTGGAGGAGGAGTAGCAACAATTTACCATTCCAAATTACTAGTTAATGTAAAGCAAAAACATGTTATAATTCCTTTGAGGGCCTGGTCCTCAGTATTGGGCACTTTAGCAATTTTAGGTTAAACCCAATTTTATTTGCCATAGTTTATGGTCCCCCATCAACCTACTCAGAATTTTTATCCGAATTTGCTGATTTGTTAGCTGACTTAGTGCTGAAATCTGATAGAATAATTATAGTAGGGGACTTTAATATACATGTGGATGTAGATAGTGACTGCCTTAATGTGGCATTCAATTCAATATTAGACCCGATTGGGTTTTCTCAGAAAGTAGGAAATTCTACTCATTACCTCCACCATACATTGGACCTTGTTTTGACATATGGCATAGAAATAGAAAATCTTGTAGTGTCTCCTCATAACCCTGTACTGTCAGACCATTGTCTGTTAACCTTTGATTTTACTATTTCTGACTATTTGGCTCCTAAAGAAAAATATTATTACAGTAGATGCCTCTCAGATGATGCTGTTTCCAAGTTTATGCAGATTGTTTCCTCTATGCCATGTGTCAACACAATGGAAATAAGCTATAGACAGCTTGCTCCTTCTGTAATTGATAACATGGTGGATAGTGTTTCAGCTTCTCTGCATCAGACTCTAGACTTGGTGGCCCCCTTAAAAAAGAAAAAGTCTAATCAGAGATTTCTAACTCCTTGGTTCAACACAGAAACTCGTAGCTTAAAACAGAAGACTTGTCAATTAGAAAGAAAATGGCGCTCTACTAATTTAGATGAAATCTATTTAGCTTGGAGAAATCACCTTTTAATTTATAAAAAATCTCTTAGAAAAGCTAGAACGAGTTATTACTCTGCATTAATAGAAGAGAACAAGAATAATCCCAGGTTTCTTTTCAGCACTGTAGCCAGGTTGACAAAGAGTCAGGACTCTGTCAATCCTAGCATTCCCTTAGAGCTTACTAGTCAGGACTTTATGAACTTTTTCAATAATAAAATTTCATCCATCAGAAATAAAATCAATCAGATTCTTCCCACAGTTAACTTAAATACTGTAACTACTACAACTCCTTCTATTGATCTCTGTCTTGATGAGTTTACTCCAATCGACCTTTGTGAGTTAGACAAAATAGTTTCCTCATCCAAACCTTCAACTTGTCTTTTAGACCCTATTCCTACCAGGTTATTTAAAGAAGTCTTCCCACTTATTGGTAGCTTTATTCTTCATATAATCAATTCTTCATTGACTTTAGGCCATGTACCGCAGGCTTTTAAAACGGCTGTAATTAAACCCTTACTCAAAAAGCCAACGCTAGATCCAGGAGCTTTAGCTAACTATAGACCAATCTCTAATCTCCCTTTCATTTCAAAAATCTTAGCAAGAGTTGTTGCTACGCAATTATTTGACCACCTGCAGGGAAATGGTTTACTTGAAGAGTTTCAATCTGGGTTTAGAATCCATCATAGTACTGAAACAGCCTTAGCGAAGGTCACTAACGACCTCCTCATTGCATCTGATAATGGACTAGTTTCTGTACTTGTCCTTTTAGACCTTAGTGCAGCTTTTGATACTATCGATCATAATATTCTACTTGATAGATTAGAACACTATGTTGGACTTAATGGAACTTCGTTGCAATGGTTTAGATCTTATTTATCTGATAGGTTCCAGTTTGTTCATGTAAATAATGAGTTTTCTTTCAACTCAAAGCTTAGTCATGGAGTTCCACAGGGATCTGTGCTAGGCCCTGTCTTAAGGAAATCAAAGCTTGGATGACTTGTAATTTCCTGCTATTAAATTCAGATAAGACTGAAGTCATTCTTGTTGGTCCAAAAAAACCTTAGAAATTCCTTTCCAAATCAAACTTTCAGTTTGGATGCAGTTACTCTTTCTCTTAATAGCTCTGTGAGGAACCTTGGAGTTATTTTTGATCAGGATTTGTCCTTCAATTCACATATTAAATTTGTTTCTAAGACTGCCTTCTATCATTTGCGTAATATTGCCAAGATTAGGAGCATCTTGTCTCAGAGTGATGCTGAGAAGCTGATCCACGCTTTTGTTAGCTCGAGATTAGATTATTGTAATTCCTTATTATCAGGCTGTCCTAAAACATCTTTAAAAAGTCTTCAGCTGATCCAAAATGCTGCAGCAAGAGTTTTAACAGGTACTAGAAAGAGAGATCATATCTCTCCGGTTCTGGCCTCCCTTCATTGGCTTCCCATAGAGTTTAGAATTAAGTTTAAAATCCTTCTTCTTACTTACAAAGCTCTAAACAATCAGGCTCCTTTTTATTTAAAAGATCTGATACTACCGTATTATCCTAACAGAGCACTACGCTCCCAAAATGCAGGATTACTTGTAATACCTAGAATCTCCAAAAGTACAATGGGAGGCAGAGCCTTCAGTTATCAAGCTCCTCTCCTGTGGAATCAGCTGCCAATCTGGATTCGGGAGTCAGACTCGATCTCTGTTTTTAAGAATAGGGCTAAAACCTATAGGTTTTAGCCCTATTCTTAAAGGGAATAGGGCTAAGCCCTATTCTAAAGCCCTATTCTAAAGCCCTATTCTTAAGGGAAGGAGCCTGAGCTGGTGTACGAGGTTGAGCGATACCGGCTAGATATAGTCGGCCTCACCTCAACACACAGCTCCGGTTCCGGAACCAGTCTCCTGGAGAGGGGCTGGAGCTTGGCCTTTTCTGGAGTTGCCCCGGGCGAGAGGCGACGAGCAGGGGTGGGTATTCTTGTATCGCCCCACCTTGCTGCCTCTATATTGGAGTTTTCCCCGGTGGACGAAAGGGTTGCTTCCCTGCGCCTTCGGGTTGGGAAACGGGTCCTGACCATCATTTGTGCCTATGCACCAAATGATGTTTCAGAGTACCCACCCTTTTTGGAGTCTGTGACTGGGGTGCTGGAGGGTGCTCCTCCTGGAGACTCCATTGTCCTACTGGGGGACTTCAATGCGCACGTGGGCAACGACAATGAAACCTGGAGGGGGGTGATTGGGAGGAACGGCCTGCCCGATCTGAACCCGAGTGGTGTTCAGTTATTGGACTTCTGTGCTAACCACAGTCTGTCCATAACAAACACCATGTTCAAGCATAAGGGTGTCCATATGTGCACCTGGCACCAGGACACCCTAGGTCGCAGGTCAATGATCGATTTTGTTATCGTATCATCAGATCTGCGACCGTATGTCTTGGACACCCGAGTAAAGAGAGGTGCAGAGCTGTCAACTGATCACCACCTGGTGGTGAGTTGGATCCGATGGCAGGGGAGGAAGCCATTCAGACCTGGTAGACCCAAACGTATAGTGAGGGTGTGCTGGGAGCGTCTGGCTGAGGCCCCTGTCCGGGAGGTCTTCAACTCCCACCTCCGGAAGAACTTCAACCACATTCCGAGGGAGTCTGGAGACATGGAGTCTGAATGGGCCATGTTCTCCACCTCTGTTGTTGAAGCGGCGGCCCAGAGCTGTGGCCGCAAGGTGGTCGGTGCATCTCGTGGTGGCAACCCCCGAACCAAGTGGTGGACACCAGTGGTGAGGGGAGCCATTAAGCTGAAGAAGGAGTCCTATCAAGCTTGGTTGGCTTGTGGGACTCCCGAAGCAGCTGAGGTGTACCGGCAGGCCAAGCGGAGTGCAGCTCGGGTGGTTGCTGAAGCAAAAACCCGGGTATGGGAGGAGTTCGGTGAGGCCATGGAACAAGACTTTCGGTCGGCTTCAAAGAGATTCTGGCAAACTGTTCGGCGGCTCAGGAGGGGAAAGCAGCTCCCCATCCACACTGTATATGGTGCGGATGGGACACTGTTGACTTCAACTGGGGATATCGTCGGGCGGTGGAAGGAATACTTCGAGGATCTCCTCAATCCCACTGATACGCCTTCCACAGAGGAAGCAGGGTTTGGGGACGAAGGGGATGACTCGCCTATCACAGGGGCTGAGGTCGCCAAGGTGGTTAAAAATCTCCTTGGTGGCCGGGCCCCGGGGGTGGACGAGATTCGCCCTGAGTACCTCAAGGCCCTGGATGTTGTTGGGTTGTCATGGTTGACACGCCTCTGCAACATTGCGTGGAGGTTGGGGGCAGTGCCTTTGGCATGGCAAACCGGGGTGGTGGTTCCTCTCTTCAAAAAAGGGGACCGGAGGGTGTGCTCCAACTTTAGAAGGATCACACTCCTCAGCCTCCCTGGGAAGGTCTATGCCAAGGTACTGGAGAGGAGAGTCCGGCCGTTGGTCGAACCTTGGATTCAGGAGGAGCAATGTGGTTTTCGTCCTAGCCGTGGCACATCGGACCAGCTCTTTACCCTCTCGAGAATTCTTGAGGGTTCGTGGGAGTTTGCCCAACCAGTTTACATGTGTTTTGTGGACTTGGAGAAGGCATTTGACTGCGTCCCTCGTGGATTTTTGTGGGGGGTGCTTCGGGAGTGTGGGATATCGGGCTTGTTGTTACGAGCTATTCGGTCTCTGTACGACCGTTGTGAGAGTTTGGTTCGTATTGCCAACACTCGGTCGGAGTCATTCCCAGTGAGAGTTGGACTCCGCCAGGGCTGCCCTTTGTCACCGATCCTGTTCATAATTTTTATGGACAGGATTTCTAGGCGCAGCCAGGGAATGGAGGGTGTCATGCTTGGTGACCACAGGATCTCATCTCTGCTGTTTGCAGATGATGTTGTCCTGTTGGCTTCATCCAGCAATGACCTACAGCTCTTGCTGGGACGGTTTGCCGCTGAGTGTGAAGCGGCTGGGATGAGAATCAGCACCTCCAAGTCCGAGTCCATGGTCCTCAGTCGGAAAAAGGTGGATTGTCCTCTCCGGGTTGGGGACAGGCTCCTGCCCCAAGTGGAGGAGTTTAAGTATCTTGGGGTCTTGTTCACGAGTGAGGGGAAAATGGAGCGAGAGATCGACAGACGGATTGGAGTAGCATCTGCAGTGATGCGGACGTTGTACCGGTCTGTTGTGGTTAAGAGGGAGCTTAGTTCTAAGGCAAAGCTGTCAATTTACCAGTCAATCTACGTTCCTACTCTCACCTATGGTCACGAGCTTTGGGTAATGACCGAAAGAACGAGATCGCGGATACAAGCGGCTGAAATTAGCTTTCTCCGTAGGATTGCTGGACTCACCCTCAGAGATAGGGTGAGGAACTCAGTCATCCGGGAGAGGCTCAGAGTAGAACCGCTGCTCCTCCACATTGAAAGGAGTCAGTTGAGGTGGTATGGGCATCTGATTAGGATGCCTCCTGGACGCCTCCCACTTGAGGTGTTTCAGGCACGTCCCACTGGGAGGAGACCCCGGGGCAGACCCAGGACTCAGTGGAGAGACTATGTCTCCCAGCTGGTCTGGGAACGCCTTGGTATCCCCTCTGAAGAGCTGGAGCAGGTGGCTGGGGAGAGGGAAGTCTGGGCTTCTCTGCTTGAACTGCTGCCTCCGCGACCCGGACCTCCGGAAAAGCGGTAGAAGATGGATGGATGGCTAAAACCTACCTTTTTGATATAGCCTACAATTAGGGAGGGATCATGTGTTTCTGAACCCTCCCTTAGTTATGCTGCTAATAGGTTTAGTCAGCCGAGGGACCTCCAGTAATGCACTGGGCCTCACTCCTTTCCTCACTCTCTATGAAATATTTTTTTTTGCTGGTCATTAACATCTGTTTGTTCTCTCCCATAGATTGAGTCCCCATCATGCTGTTTGCTCTCTACATGTCTGTTCTTTTCTTCTTCTCTGTCCCCTCACTCCCCAGCCAGTCGCAGCAGATGACTGCCCCTCCCTGAGCCTGGTTCTGCTGGAGGTTTCTTCCTGTTAAAAGGGAGTTTTTCCTCTCCACCGTCGCCAAGTGCTTGCTCACAGGGGATCGCCTGATTGCTGGGGTCTTTCTGCAACTGTGGGGGTTCCCCCCTACAGTTGATAGTGCTATGAGATGACTGTTGTTGTGAAATGGCGCTATATAAATAAAGTTGAATTGAATTGAATTGAATTAATTATAAGGGTGATAATTAATGAGGATTATTTAATTGAGTTAGAAGTGGGTGTGCGGAAGGATGTTTGATTCTTCCACAAACAAAATTATGAGAGGAATACTCTAATCAGAACAGGGCACCAATTTTGGATGATTTATTAATGATTAATCCTCATATTTAATCAATCAATCAATCACTCAGTCTCCAACAAGTCATGAGTTCTTTGATGCAGTGACTTAGAAAAGCGTATATGCAACAGAAAACAATTACAACTTCTCTCGTTTACAAATTTATTATTGAAACTAATTCAGGTTACATGACATTGCATTGAAATGATTTGTAAGCAGGTTCAAATGATCAACAGGTGTTAAATATCTCATCAACTGTTCATGGATTCCTGAGCATAAAAGTTACAGTTAAACCTTTGTGGAACCAAGAGGAAACCAGATTTTTTATTTCAGCTGTAATGCAATGGAAGGCTGAGATAACTAACAAAATCATACATAAAATTGAACGCAATTTTATGGGGAAAAATTACATAAGCTGATTATCTGAAAAAGGAAACTTCTGAATTAATCTACAAAAATGAACGGAGGTTACTGAAAGAGAATAGGAATTTTCTTTCAGCATATAACTTCTTCTACGGCTGGTGGACTAATTATATCATGAAATATTGGTTATGCTCAATATAATTTTGGTATTTGGACATCATGTTTATACCCAACAAATACGAAAGTGGGAGTCTCACTTATGAACAGCTGTAGCTTCAGGTATTTATTCAGCGGTGGTTGGCGCCAGCTGGTGGTATTGGTCGGGGAAAGCTCAGCGGATCTCCCCAGACAGCGTTCGGAACACAGGACTCAACCGGGGGGGGGGGAGGCTCACAAGAGTGTAGCCGGTGGAGTTAGCGGCTAAGCCCCAGGTCAGGCATGACGTCTTTTAGATAGATAGATAGATGTACTTTATTGATCCCAAACTGGGAAATTACAGTGTAACAGCAGCATGACAGTAGAGAGCCAAACGACAGAAACACACGCATGACAGACAAAGGGATTATCCATGGAAATTAAAACTAACACGACTATAAAACCTATATACATCATAGCTTAATATATGATGACCTGTATAAACACATGAATCATCCCGTTGCACAATGAAGGACTATCAGGAGCACAGTGAAATATGAGGTGCCAGTTAGACTGTAAAGTGCAGTGTGGAAGCATTGTTATGACCATAATACAACATCATAGTGAGTTATTGTACAGTGAAATGGCATGTGGCAGGAAAAATTTCCTGTACCTGGCCGTTTGACAGTGAAGCTGGAGTAGTCTTCTGGAGAAAGTGCTTCACTGTTTGTCCAATGTGTGGTGGAAGGGGTGATCAGGATTGTCCATGATGGATCGCAGTTTATTTAGTGTCCTCCTCTCCACCACTGTCTCAAAGGTCTCCGGTCTGAGACCAATTACAGAGCCAGCCCTCTTGATAATCTTGTCAAGTCTGTTGGTATCTCTGGCCCTGATACTGCTACCCCAACAGACAGCAGCAAAGAAGATGGTGCTGGTGACAACGGTCTGGTAGAAAAGCTCCAACATCCTGCTACACACATTGAAGGATCTCAGCTTCCTCAGGAAGTAGAGTCTGCTCATCCCCTTCTTGTGCGCAGCATCGGTGTTGGATCTCCAGTCCAACCTGCTGCTGATCCTGACACCCAGATACAGTGGGGCAAAAAAGTATTTAGTCATCCACCAATTGTGCAAGTTCTCCCACTTAAAAGATGAGAGAGGTCTCCAATTTTCATCACAGGTACACCTCAACTATGAGAGACAAAATGAGAAAAAAAAAATCCAGAAAATCACATTGAAGGATTTTTAATGAATTAATTGGTAAATTCCTCGGTAAAATAAGTATTTGGTCAATAACAAAAGTTCATCTCAGTACTTTGTTATATACCCTTTGTTGGCAATGACAGAGGTCAAATGTTTTCTGTAAGTCTTCACAAGGTTTTCACACACTGTTGCTGGTATTTTGGCCCATTCCTCCATGCAGATCTCCTCTAGAGCAATGATGTTTTGGGGCTGTCGCTGGGCAACATGGATTTTCAACTCCCTCCAAAGATTTTCTGTGGGGATGAGATCTGGAGACTGGCTAGGCCACTCCAGGACCTTGAAATGCTTCTTACGAAGCCACTCCTTCGTTGCCCAGGCGGTGTGTTTGGGATCATTGTCATGCTGAAAGACCCATCTTCAATGCCCTTGCTGATAGAAGGAGGTTTTCACTCAAAATCTCACGATACATGGCCCCATTCATTCTTTCCTTTACACGGATCAGTCGTCCTGGTCCCTTTGCAGAAAAACAGCCCCAAAGCATGATGTTTCCACCCTCATGCTTCACAGTAGGTATGGTGTTCTTTCTCCTCCAAACACGGCAAGTTGAGATTTTACAATAAAGTTCTATTTTGGTTTCATCTGACCATATGACATTCTCCCAATCCTCTTCTGGATCATCCAAATGCTCTCTAGCAAACTTCAGACGGGCCTGGACATGTACTGGCTTAAGCAGGGGGACACGTCTGGCACTGCAGGATTTGAGTCCCTGGCAGCGTAGTGTGTTACTGATGGTAACCTTTGTTACTTTGGTCCCAGCTCTCTGCAGGTCATTCACTAGGTCCCCCCGTGTGGTTCTGGGATTTTTGCACACTGTTCTCGTGATCATTTTGATCCCACGGGGTGAGATCTTGCGTGGAGCCCCAGATTGAGGGAGATTATCAGTGGTCTTGTATGTCTTCCATTTTCTAATAATTGCTCCCACAGTTGATTTCTTCATACCAAGCTGCTTACCTATTGCAGATTCAGTCTTCCCAGCCTGGTGCAGGTCTACAATTTTGTTTCTGGTGTTCTTTGACAGCTCTTTGGTCTTGGCCATAGTGGAGTTAGGAGTCTGACTGTTTGAGGTTGTGGACAGGTGTCTTTTATACTGATAAAGAGTTCAAACAGGTGCCATTAATACAGGTAACGAGTGGAGGACAGAGGAGCCTCTTAAAGAAGAAGTTACAAGTCTGTGAGAGCCAGAAATGTTGCTTGTTTGTAGGTGACCAAATACTTATTTTACCGAGGAATTTACCAATTAATTCATTAAAAATCCTTCAATGTGATTTTCTGGATTTTTTTTTTCTCATTTTGTCTCTCATAGTTGAGGTATGCCTATGATGAAAATTGGAGACCTCTCTCATCTTTTAAGTGGGAGAACTTGCACAATTGGTGGCTGACTGAATACTTTTTCCCCCCACCGTATTTGTAGTCCTCAACCACTCCCACATCCTCCCCCCCAATCTGCAGTAGCTGAGAAGGGGTCTTCCTCCTCCTGAAGTCAATCACCATCTCTCTGGTCTTGCTGACATTCAACCTCAGGTGATTCTGTTCTGTCCACTCCACAAATCTGTCTACCAGTGCCCTGTACTCCCCCTCCTCTCCTCCTCCTATACACCCCACAACAGCTGAGTCATCAGAGAATTTCTGCAGGTGGCATGACTCTGCAGGTGGCAGATCCACAGTATCTGCTGCTGGCTAATATATATTTTAACTGTTGACCAGTATCACTTAATCTTATCCTACACTTTATTACATGTATAGTTTATTTCTCTTATCTTATCATGTTTAATGTTGCAGCATTGTACCGAGACAAATTCCTAGTTTGTGTACTACATGAACAATGGCAATAAACCTGATTCTGATTCTGATTCTGATGACTCTGTGTTGTACTGAAAGTCAGTGGTGTATAAAGTAAAGAGAAAAGGAGAGAGCACAGTCCCCTGTGGAACTCTCATATCACAAGCCACCACTCCAGACAAGACACTGCCCAGCCAGACAAACTGTGGCCTGCCTGTCAGGTAGTCAGTAATCCAGGAGATCACAGAGCTGTCAACCCCATCACCCACAGCTTCTCACCCAGCAGCAGTGGCTGGATGGTGTTAAAGGCACTGGAGAAATCAAAAAAAGTGATTCTCACAGCGTCTCCTCCACCATCCAAGTGCAGATGGGCTTGTTGCAGCAGGTAGATGACAGCATCTTCTACTCCTAAATAGGGCTAATATGCAAACTGCAGAGAGTCCAGCCACGTCTTCACCTGTGGCCTCAGGTGGGCTAAGACCAGTCTCTCCAGGACCTTCATCACATGAGATGTTTGGGCAACTGGTCGATAGTCATTCAGGTCTGATGGAGATGACTTCTTGGGGACAGGAACAAGGCAGGATGTCTTCCTCAGCACCGGTACTCTCTCTAGACTCAGGAACAGGTTGTACAGGTGTTTCAGTACTGGAGCTAGCTGGTTGGCACAGGTCCTCAGGGTCCTGGTGGAGATGCCATCAGGGCCCACTGCCTTCCGCTGGCAGAGTCTCTCCAGCTGTTTCTTCACCTGGTCTGTAAGGATAAGGGATAAGGACCTGTAGTCACCATGAAGTGAGGGAGGGGTCTGGTGCCCCCCAAGGAGGAGGAGGAGGGAGATGGAGAGAGGTTCTGCACAGGAGGGTGGGTGGGGAGGGGTGTGTGGGGGTCTGGTTGTGTTGCTGGGCTGACAGACTGTGAGTTGAACCTATTAAAGAACAGATTCAGTTCCTCAGCTCTCTCCTGGCTCCCAGATGGCTGTCTGACTCTCTCCTTGCACCCAGTTATTTATTTCATTAACTCCCATACATCCTTAGCATTGTTTTGCCTGAGTTTGTCTTCCAACTTCCTCCTATAATTGTCCTTGCACCTCCTCAGCATCTCTCTCAGCTCATGCTGCACTCCCCTCAGCTTCTCCTTGTCTCCAGCCCTAAAAGCTCTCTTCTTTTGGTTCAGAAGTGCCTTCAGGTCACTCGTGACCCATGGTCTGTTGTTGGAGAAGCAGTGCACAGTCTGAGTTGGCATGGTTGTGTCTTCACAGACTCTGATGTATTCTGTGATGCAGTTGGTCATATTGTTTATGTCCACCCCATGTGGTTCACCGAGTACTCCCCAGTCTGTCGTCTCGAAGCAGTCCCGTAGTGCATCAGCAGCCTCCTGTGTCCACCTCCTCACAGTCCGTGTATAAGCAGGTTGCCTTTGCACAAGGGGAACGTACTTGGGTGTTAACATGACCATTGAGTGATCTGATTTGCCAATGGGGGGTAGAACTATTGCACTACATGCATCTCTGACATTGGCATACAGAAAATCCAGTGTTTTGTTTTCTCTGGTGGGACAGTCAACAAACTGTTGAAAGTTTGGTAAAGCTTTTCCCACTGAGACATGGTTAAAATCACCCGTGATGGCCATAAATGCATCTGGGTGCTTCTCCAGTAATGTGGCCGCAGTGGAGCTGATGATGTCACTGGCCACTGCTGCGTCAGCTGACAGAGGGACCTAGACAATAATAATTAAGGCACACTTCATTTCTCACAGCATATAATAAGGTCTCATACTCACAGCCAGCAGTTCAATGTCCGGGCAGCAGCACTTTTCCTTCACATGAATGTGTCCAGGATGACATCACCTTTCATTAACAAGAAGTGCCAATCCCCTCCCCCTTTTTCCTGCTGCTTTTCACGTCTCTGTCCCCCCATATAGTCTTGAAGCCAGGTATCACTACGTTTACATCCGGGATCTGTGAGTGTAACCACATCTCTGTAAAACACATGACGCTACACTCACGATATTTCTTTTGCGTCCTGACCAGCGGTGTAAGCTCATCTGTTTTATTCCTGAGCGATCACACGTTCCCGGTGATGACCATCGTATAGCCGGCTTCTGCTTCCTCCTCCTCTTCCTCACCTTTGCTCCAGCCTTCGCCCGTGGCGTCTCCTCTTTAGCTCATCCAGGATGAGGGGCTTCACTGTCAGCCGCAGCGCTCCAGGCTTCGGCCTCCTCAGTGCAATCAGCTGTTCGCGTGTGTAAACAATGCATCCGCCCCCACCTCTGTTGACCTCCATTGCCCGAGGAAGAGAAAAGAAAAGAAAACTAGAAAAAGACCAGGCTAATAGAGAAAAAGTTGGTCCAGTCTTAATCTGAATCTTCCTACCAAGGCCTGGTTAATAAGAGACACACTATATACAGGAATAAGCAGATAAAAGCACAAACACACGAGAGAGAGAGTTGCTGCTGGTACAGCAGCCCTTCTTCCGGCACCATTAAAAAAAAAAAAAAGCAACCAGTCTGAAATTTAGGATGTCCATGGCCCACAGGACAGCTAAAGGCTGGAGGAAAAGTGCATTTAGGCAGCTTCACCCACCAACTCCTGGTTTCTTAACGTTGTGATACATGGGTGAGGCAGGGAAAGATTAAAGGTCCAAAAATCTCTCTCACTTTAGCAGCAGGAAAAGTCAAAAAGTCCAGGAAAAACATTTAAATATGATCAGCACGGCTTCTGAGGCGAGGAAGAAAAAGGGGTTGAGAGTTTGACTCTCATTTAGAGGTGAGCTCAAAGGAAAAGGATGGTTTCCCCTCAGTTGCAAGAAAAACAGGTAAAAGCTTACAAAAGACAATTTAAGAAAACTAGCACAGGACTTGACAAAGTTCAGACACTCAAAAACAAAAGCAACTCCTTAAAAACTTTCCTGTTAGGGCGTTTTCTCCTCTTTTTAAGGGTCGCATTCCTAGCATCATAAATATATGACTGTCAACAAGATGGACCAATTATCGGCTACCATAATAGATTCGAATGGGCTAAGAGCCAATCAGCAAGCAGTTCTTTGTCTGTAGCCGACCAATAGGATGAAAGGAAGGGCGCCATCTAACCGGGGCAGCCTGTGGTTGGCTGATACAGTCAGAAGACGGACAACAGAGTTTCGGTACCATACACATTTTTAACTGGAAATTCATTAAGTACTCAATATAAAATCTGACTAGCTTCAGTGATTCAAAACTACTATTCAGTGACTAGGTACTTTTTATATACGTGTCCTTATATAATTGACACACATCAGAATAAGATTAATCAGCATTCCAAAATGCAATCAAATTTAAATCAATGATTAATGAATTATTGCAAACCCTTCTTGTCCATCACAAGGGCGATTATCTTCACAGTGTCCAGAGTTATCCTGAGGAATGTAAACTTGAAGAAGAGATTAATGTTCAGTCAGAATTAACAGTTCCAGATTGTAATGAACATATTACGTAGATGTCCACTAGGAGGTACTGTTGAGCTGTAGATAAATTTTGAGTGACCTGAACATGCCCCCAGGACCTGGCATGCGAAAAGGGAGACAGTTTCTGAGTTTTATGGATGTTCCGGAAAGGCTCTAAGAGTTTATCAGCATAACCTGATGGGTTAAGGAGTAAAATTTGGAAGTTTATGACTTTTTAGGAGGGTCAGTTCCTGGTACGAAGGCTTCTTATCTGCTTGGGAAGAAGCTTGAGAGATTTTTATGATGTATTTTAATCCTTTAAAAAGGGGTCCTTATCAGGTTTCCTCTACAAAGGGAATTACTTCCACTGGGGTTCTGATGATGAAGAAAAACAACAATTCTTGACCAGACCTTGAATGAAAGTTTATTTAAGATGAAGAGTGACCCCCTGAATTAGCCTGAGGAGAAGGTGATGCTACAGCAGCTAGCAGCTATTGTGTTTGTTTATGTCTCCGCCATTCCAAATACCACTGTATGGGCTGAAATAGACCTGTGTAATGAGTATGTATTGTGCAAAGTCTTTACATGAGCTCATTCATATTAATTTGAGTCCATGCAATGTTACTAGGAGTGAGTCAAAGTTTATTATGAGAATAAATAACACACTAGCAACTGGAAGCAGTGTTCAATTCATTTTCAATTCAATTCAATTCAACTTTATTTATATAGCGCCATTTCACAACAACAGTCATCTCATAGCACTATCAACTGAAGGGGGGACCCCCACAGTTGCAGAAAGACCCCAGCAATCAGGCGATCCCCTGTGAGCAAGCACTTGGCGACGGTGGAGAGGAAAAACTCCCTTTTAACAGGAAGAAACCTCCAGCAGAACCAGGCTCAGGGAGGGGCAGTCATCTGCTGCGACTGGCTGGGGGGTGAGGGGATAGAGAAGAAGAAAAGAACAGACATGTAGAGAGCAAATAGCACGATGGGGACTCAATCTATGGGAGAGAACAAACAAATGTTAATGACCAGCAAAAAAAAAATATTTCATTGAGAGTGAGGAAAGGAGTGAGGCCCAGTGCATTACTGGAGGTCCCCCGGCTGACTAAAGCTATTAGCAGCATAACTTAGGGAGGGTTCAGAAACACATGATCCCTCCCTAATTGTAGGCTATATCAAAAAGGTAGGTTTTAGCCCTATTCTTAAAAACAGAGATCGAGTCTGACTCCCGAATCCAGATTGGCAGCTGATTCCACAGGAGAGGAGCTTGATAACTGAAGGCTCTGCCTCCCATTGTACTTTTGGAGATTCTAGGTATTACAAGTAATCCTGCATTTTGGGAGCGTAGTGCTCTGTTAGGATGATACGGTAGTATCAGATCTTTTAAATAAAAAGGAGCCTGATTGTTTAAAGCTTTGTAAGTAAGAAGAAGGATTTTAAACTTAATTCTAAACTCTATGGGAAGCCAATGAAGGGAGGCCAGAACCGGAGAGATATGATCTCTCTTTCTAGTACCTGTTAAAACTCTTGCTGCAGCATTTTGGATCAGCTGATGACTTTTTAAAGATGTTTTAGGACAGCCTGATAATAAAGAATTACAATAATCTAATCTCGAGCTAACAAAAGCGTGGATCAGCTTCTCAGCATCACTCTGAGACAAGATGCTCCTAATCTTGGCAATATTACGCAAATGATAGAAGGCAGTCTTAGAAACAAATTTAATATGTGAATTGAAGGACAAATCCTGATCAAAAATAACTCCAAGGTTCCTCACAGAGCTATTAAGAGAAAGAGTAACTGCATCCAAACTGAAAGTTTGATTTGGAAAGGAATTTCTAAGGTTTTTTGGACCAACAAGAATGACTTCAGTCTTATCTGAATTTAATAGCAGGAAATTACAAGTCATCCAAGCTTTGATTTCCTTAAGACAGGCTTCTAACTTGGCTAATTGATTAGTATCATCTGGCTTCATTGACAGGTATAATTGTGTGTCATCTGCATAACAATGAAAATGTATACAGTGCTTTCTAATAATGTTGCCTAACGGAAGCATATATAAACTAAAAAGAGTAGGGCCTAGCACAGATCCCTGTGGAACTCCATGACTAAGCTTTGAGCTGAAAGAAAACTCATCATTTACATGAACAAACTGGAACCTATCAGATAAATAAGATCTAAACCATTGCAACGAAGTTCCATTAAGTCCAACATAGTGTTCTAATCTATCAAGTAGAATATTATGATCAATAGTATCAAAAGCTGCACTAAGATCTAAAAGGACAAGTACAGAAACTAGTCCATTATCAGATGCAATGAGGAGGTCGTTAGTGACCTTCGCTAAGGCTGTTTCAGTACTATGATGGATTCTAAACCCAGATTGAAACTCTTCAAGTAAACCATTTCCCTGCAGGTGGTCAAATAATTGCGTAGCAACAACTCTTTCTAAGATTTTTGAAATGAAAGGGAGATTAGAGATTGGTCTATAGTTAGCTAAAGCTCCTGGATCTAGCGTTGGCTTTTTGAGTAAGGGTTTAATTACAGCCGTTTTAAAAGCCTGCGGTACATGGCCTAAAGTTAATGAAGAATTGATTATATGAAGAATAAAGCTACCAATAAGTGGGAAGACTTCTTTAAATAACCTGGTAGGAATAGGGTCTAAAAGACAAGTTGAAGGTTTGGATGAGGAAACTATTTTGTCTAACTCACAAAGGTCGATTGGAGTAAACTCATCAAGACAGACATCAATAGAAGGAGTTGTAATAGTTACAGTATTTAAGTTAACTGTGGGAAGAATCTGATTGATTTTATCTCTGATGGATGAAATTTTATTATTGAAAAAGTTCATAAAGTCCTGACTAGTAAGCTCTAAGGGGATGCTAGGATTGACAGAGTCCTGACTCTTTGTCAACCTGGCTACAGTACTGAAAAGAAACCTGGGATTATTCTTGTTCTCTTCTATTAATGCAGAGTAATAACTCGTTCTAGCTTTTCTAAGAGATTTTTTATAAATTAAAAGATGATTTCTCCAAGCTAAATAGATTTCATCTAAATTAGTAGAGCGCCATTTTCTTTCTAATTGACGAGTCTTCTGTTTTAAGCTACGAGTTTCTGTGTTGAACCAAGGAGTTAAAAATCTCTGATTAGACTTTTTCTTTTTTAAGGGGGCCACCAAGTCTAGAGTCTGATGCAGAGAAGCTGAAACACTATCCACCATGTTATCAATTACAGTTAATATTTTAACTAATTTTAACTATTTTAACTCTAATATTGAATTAAAAGCCACATTAAGACAGTCACTATCTACATCCACATGTATATTAAAGTCCCCTACTATAATTATTCTATCAGATTTCAGCACTAAATCAGCTAAGAAATCAGCAAATTCGGATAAAAATTCTGAATAGGTTGATGGGGGACGATAAACTATGGCAAATAAAATTGGGTTTAACCTGAAATTGCTAAAGTGCCCAATACTGAGGACCAGACCCTCAAAGGAATTATAACATGTTTTTTGCTTTACATTAACTAGTAATTTGGAATGGTAAATTGTTGCTACTCCTCCTCCACGACCAGAACTTCTGGGATTTTGACAGTTTAAATAACCAGAGGGAGTTGATTCATTTAAACCAACATAATCCTCTTGCCCTAACCAAGTCTCTGTAAGGGAAATTAAATCAATCTGATGATCAATTAACAGATCATGGACTAACAGAGACTTGGGAGTTAGAGACCTAATATTTAATAAACCACATTTAATTTTTAAATTATGAGGAGGAACAGAGGCCAAATCATTCAATTTAGAGGCTTTATGTTTAGTTTGAGTTTTACCAATATTTTGCTTTATCACTTTGGGATGCTTATACATTATATTTTTATTTACTTTGGAGGGAGCAGACAACGATTCTCTGATGGGGAAGACAGGGGCTAAGCTGAGGGGTGGCGGATGAAGAGGAGCTGCAGAGAGGCGTGTAAGACTGCGACTCTGCTTCCTGGTCCCAACTCTGAGTAGTCACGGTTTTGGAAATTTGGATAAAAAAGATGCCAGATTGTTAGATAAATGAGAAGCACCATCCAAAGTGGGATGAATGCTGTCTCGTCTCATAAGACCAGGTTTTCCCCAAAAAGAGCTCCAATTGTCAGTGTAGCCCACGTCATTTTTAGGACACCACACAGACAGCCAGCGGTTCAAGGATGACGAGCGACTAAACATGTCATCACTGGTCAGATTGGGGAGGGGCCCAGAGAATACTACAGTGGCAGACATCGTTTTTGCAAACTCACACACCGATTCTATATTAAGTTTCGTGACTTCCGACTGCCGGAGACGGATGTCATTAATGCCGGCGTGAATAACAATTGTGGAGTATTTACAGTTACTTTTAGCCAGCATTTTCAAATTTGACTCGATGTCGCCTGCTCTGGCCCCAGGAATACATTGGACTATGGCCGCTGGAGTCTCTAGGTTCACGTTTCTGACTACAGAGTCGCCAATGATCAGAGTTTTTTCCTCAGCGGGTGTGTCGCTGAGCGGGGAAAAACGATTAGAAACGTAAACAGGTTGGTGGTGAACCGGGGCTTTGCGCTAGGCTTCCTTCTCACCGTCACCCACCCAGTCTCCTCGCTGCTGAGGAGAGCCGGGGAACCGCTGACAGGGGGACCTAAGCTAGCTAGCTCCGCTGCAGCTAATGGGCGTCCGTCGAGATTAACTGGCGCAGACGGTGTTTCAATGCAGCAGAGCCGGGATTCCAAATCAGACAACCTCGCCTCGAGCGCCTCAAAAAGACAACATTTATTACATTTACCGTTATCGCTAAAAGAGGCAGAGGTGTAGCTAAACATCTGACAGAGAGAGCACACCAGAGGAGGAGAGGAAAGAGAGCTAGTAGCCATAGCTAGTGGCTAGCTAGTGGCTGGAGAGCTGGAGAGCAAACCACACAGGCAGACAGCAAAACAGGAAGTGACGATACGTTACCACAAGGAAGTGACGACCAGTGTTGCCAACTTGGCGACTTTGTCATTAAATCTGATGACTTTTCAGCCCCCCTCGATGACTTTTTTTGGTCAAAAGCGACTAGCGACAAATCTAATGACTTTTCCTGGTGTTAAAGACTTTTCTAGTGTTTTGGACACTGACGTGAAAGTGCATGATTGCACTGCAATTATCATCTTCAACAAGCAGTGGGTGGTACTGTGAGGCTCTCCTGTTCCCTTCCCATCACAAAGCAATCACAGGCAGTCTCGGTCAGTCTCACAGTAGCCTCGTGCAGGAGCTTTGTTGCAGTTACAATGAATTAATAGTTTTTCAGAACTGCAATGTCTGATACCAATTGAATGCTGCAGCAGTGGCAAAGTGCTTTAGCCTTCTTCCCAGCAACAGATTAAAGCTATCCCTTAAATGTACACAGAACGGTATAACACCAAGGCAGGGCGATAAAGCTACTGTGACCGCCCCTTCAGGGGTGCTTTATTTTCTTACCAGCGTCTGTGACAGTGCTGCCGGACTCTGTTCTTTCTTTTTCCTCCGAGTTCAAACTCATGTTCACTTTTTATGTTTGTTGCAGTGCTCATACAGTAAAGAAACATGAGCTGAGTGCTGCTGATGTGACTGACTGGCAGTGGCAGACGGTGAGGAGGAACCAGCCAGCCAGTCCAGGTATGAGCTGATTGGGCAAGAGCAAGTTTCAGTTTCTGGTGATGTGTGGGTGTTCATGTAAATCAAAACATTTTTTTTTTTTGAGGGGGGGGGGTGCGCATGAAAATGCCCAAACTATCGTATATTTGGCATTTTTAAAAAAAGTTTGATCGTATATTGTATAGGCCCTAAAGCTATCGTATATCTAGCAACACATCACTGTGCAGCAGTTAGCTTAGCTGCAGTCAGAGAGGAGAGCCACACCACTCGGGTCCAGAAAAAACAATGACCCTGAATTAGGGCCAGACTAGTTACCATCATTTTCTTACATTGCCACTACAGTTTTTTTCTGACTCCTTTTGTTAATTTCAGTTGTTAATGTTGTCCAGTTCAAACTGTCATACATAAAAAGGTTAAAAATGTTATAGCTGACTTCCGGTCTGGACGCCATGGTGATAGCAACCTAACGGTGAAACTCCCAGACTCAATCCAAGGAAAACCTCCTCAAAATCAGACCTAACGGATTTTTGGAAGATTAAAATTCAAAAGACAATAACACCATGCCTAACCAAAAGCAGAGGAAACTGACATTCCCCAGATCAGGACGCACAGCAGCCGCAGAATCGGAACCAGAAGACCTCCGTTCAGAAGACGAGTGCCTGGGCCTAGCTAACAAAAGGATTAGCTTGAAATCGCTATTTGACGAATTACGACGATTTCGGGCCGAATTTCTTGAATTCAGAGAGGATCTAAAAAAGGCGAACAGCAGATTGGACCAGGCCGAAAACCGAATCTTGGAAGCTGAAGACAGAATAAAAGTGCTTGAAGATTCTGTACTGGATTTACACAGAAAACAATCAAGGCTGGAGGCTAAGCTAGCCGACCAAGAAGGAAGACAGAGACGGGACAACATCAGAATTCACGGTCTGAAAGAAGGAGCTGAAGATGGTTTCAACACAGTGGCAGAATGCGTGGAATCCTTATTGAGAGAGAAGTTGGATATTCCACAATCCACCGATTTGAAGATAGAAAAGGCACATCGCACATTAGCCGCAAAGCCAGCCCCGGAAGCGCCCCCACGTTCAGTGTTGGTAAGATTCTCCGACTTCAAAATAAAACAAGAAGTTGTAAGACGGGCTTGGCAGAAGAAAGGATTTATGCATCAAGAAAGAAAAGTCTTCGTGGAACACGATTACGCCCCTGAAGTTCTTAAAAAGCGACGGGAATATAACGACGCCAAAAAGGTTTTACGGGAAAAGAATCTATGCTTTCAGACGCCATTTCCGGCGAAGCTAAGGGTCTTTTACGGGGAAGAGTCATGTCTCTACAATTCAGTGGAAGAAGCAACATCTGACATGGCAAGAAGAGGACTCCCGGTAACGATGTTTAAACCCGCAGCGGATCTGAGCGTGAAAATCAGAGCTCAAACGTGGTCCACTCAGAGACCTTCAAAATCCACGGGCCAGCAGCGGGAACACCCAGCCCCAGAGCTACAAAGATAAGCTTTCCAGTACCAGAAAGGAATAGCGACCTTTTTGGGTTTTTTTTTTCTTTCTCTCTACAGTCACTCTGCACTTCCATCCCCCCTCCTACAAGGTAACAAACATTAAAGAAGATGCAGAATCAGCATGTGGTAAAACCTTTCATGGAGCAGTTTTAGCATTAGAAACAAATGTCTTCTTAATTTAAAGGGGAAAAAAAAATCATGTTAAAATAGAAATGTAACAATGACCCACATGTTCTCCCCACACTAACAAATACTGTATTAGAGTGAATGTTTGCTGTGATGGGGGTGGGAGGGTGCACACAAGCTCATAGAGTATAGGCATAAAAAAAAAAAAAAAAAAAAAAAAAATCATTACAAATTCGGATTGGGATCTGAAATTCACGTTAAAAACATGGGACAACTTACAGGGGTAAGAGAGCGCCCTCAGCACATAACAGAGTTTGAGGAATTTCCCTCAGAGCCCATACTCCATCAGGGCTCTTACAGGGTCTTTAAAGAGACCCCAGCTCAGGAAGTTTTTTTGACAGTTTTTTGTTTTAAAGTTTCGTTCATTATGTACTTAATGTTTTTTATGTTCTTAATGATCTTTCAGTTTCTGAGTAGCAAAAAAGAGGGCCACCACACTGTTATACTAAATAAGAAAATACAATGGAGAAACAGGGTGTAACCAAAATAGCCTCATATAATGTGAAAGGGATCCTGAATCCAGTTAAAAGATCCAAGATTCTACGCAAAATGAAAAAAGACAAAGCAGAAATAGTATTTTTACAAGAAACCCACCTAACAGACATGGAACACACTAAACTCAGTAGACAAGGGTTTAAAATGATCTCTTCATCTTCATATAAATCAGGGAGGAGGAGGGGAGTAGCGACATTGATATCAACCAAAATTACATTTGAAAAAAAATCAGAACACAAAGATAAAGAAGGGAGGTACAGTTTGGTAACTGGGCGGCTAGAGGGAGAAGATATCACCCTGCTGAATATATATGCACCACCAGGGGCTAAATGGAAATTTTATAAAAATGTATTCGACCTAATGATAACTAAAGCCCAAGGTTTAGTGATATGTGGTGGAGACTTCAATCTAAGACTGAATCCATACTGGGATGCAACAGGTAATTCTTCACATGAAAATAACACCCAAAATAGGAATACTCGGATGCTACTAAAAGAAATGGGAATCTGTGACGTATGGAGGGAATTCAACCCCAATGTAAAAGATTATACTTTTTATTCAACGCCACATTCATCTTACTCAAGGATTGATTACTTTTTTATGTTTAGTAGAGACATTGGAAGAGTAAAAACATGTAAAATAGGACTGATGGATCTCTCCGACCACAGTCCGATCTATATGGATTTAAACATCCAAAAATACACAAATAATACATTTTCCTGGAGGTTGAATTCAAGTGTCCTCAAAGGGCCACTGAAAGATGAATTGGAATCAGATATTCTCAGATATTTGGAAGAAAACGATAATGGAGAAGTATCCCCTTTAATACTGTGGGATGCGTGCAAAGCTGTAATAAGGGGAAAAATTATTGCAAAACTGGCAACCCAAAAGAAACTGAGACAAGAAAAACTAACCACACTAGAGTCAGAGCTCAAGAACCTAGAAAAAGAACACAAAGATAACACTCATTCTAATGGCTCGCTCAAGATCAAAGAAATTAAAAATCAAATAAATGAGATCTACACAATAGAAATCCAGAAGAAACTTACATTTCTGAAACAAAAACACTATGAAACAGGCAGTAAATCGGCAAAATTACTAGCCTATAAATTGAGGAAACAACAAACGGAAAGAGCAATCTACAAAATCAGAGACCCAGTATCAAAGGAAATAAAATTCAGAATTCAGGATATTCTTAAAAGCTTCGAGAATTACTACAAGAACTTATACTCCCACAAAAAACATAAAAACGCATCCGAGACATTCCTAAACACATTAAACCTTCCCCAACTTACGGAATCACAAAATAAAACCCTACTGTCAGAAATACAACCTAAAGAATTGGAAAAAGCAATTATGAAACTTAAAGCTAACAAATCCCCAGGAGCAGATGGCTATACAGCAGAATGGCACAAAACCTTTAAACAGCAACTATCTCCTCTCCTCCTGAAAACATTTAACTATGTCCTCCACACAGGGGAAATCCCCCCCTCCTGGAGAGAAGGGGTCATTGCAGTCATACCTAAACCTGAAAAGGATAAACTAGATTGCTCCAACTACAGACCAATCAGTGTATTAAATCAGGACTATAAGCTATTTACCACTATCCTTGCCAAAAGGTTAGAAAACATACTGACAGACTTAATTCACTTAGACCAAACAGGTTTTATAAGACAAAGACAGACACAAGACAACATTCGACGCACTTTACACATAATTCATCATATAAAAAAATATAACTTAAATGCAGTCATATTGGGATTAGATGCTGAAAAAGCATTCGATTCGGTTGACTGGTCTTTCCTCTATAAAATCTTATCCAGTTTCAATTTTCATAACAACTTCATTAGAACTATACAGGCATTATATAAAAAACCAACAGCTAAAATAAGGATTAACGGTAATTTATCATCATCTTTTGAGCTGGAAAGAGGATGTCGTCAAGGCTGCCCCCTGTCTCCACTGCTCTTTGCAATCTTCATAGAACCTCTGAGCCAATGGATAAGACAAAATCAAGAAATTCAAGGTATTACACTTGGTCAGAAAGAACATAAAATAGCACTCTTTGCTGATGACATTTTAATATACCTAGGGCAGCCAGACACTTCTCTACCAGAACTAATCTTAGTTTTTTCAGACTATGGAGATTTATCAGGGTACAAATTAAACATGCATAAAACCCAAGTTTTAACATTCAACTATGACCCAAATCATTTTTCACTAAATGAACTCAAAACTAACTGGGAGTTGGATTCTATGAAATATCTGGGGGTTAATATCCCGAAACAACTTGACAAAATTATAACACTAAACTATGATCCACTGGTGACAAAAATAAAATGTGACCTAGCAAGATGGAATATGATACCATTCTTAGGTACCGCACAAAGAATTGAAGCAGTCAAAATGAATATACTTCCACGTCTTCTATACCTTTTCCAAACAATACCGGTAGAACCTCCCAAAAAAACATGGCAGGAACTGGACAGAAGGATCTCAAGATTCATATGGCAGGGTAAGAGACCTAGAATCAGATATAGAACCCTACAGCTAAACAAAGACAAAGGTGGGCTCGCACTGCCAAATATCAGGGACTATTTTATAGCTGCACAAATTAAAACTTTAGTAGAGATATGTAACCCAGTCTACACTGCACAACGGAAGGAGATGGAATGCCAAATAACAAGTGACATCCCCCTACAGGCGATAATAGGGAACAATGCCTTAACTAAACTCCTGAATAACACTAACCCGTGGATAGAGACCCCGCTAAAAATTTGGTTTAAGATAGTCAGAGAGAATCAAGCTAAAGAGCCCTATCGACTTCTGCAATGGATTGCCTATGATCAAGACTTTACCCCCAATAAAACAGACACTAGATTTAAAGAGTGGAAAGAGAAAGGGCTGATAAAATATTACGATTTTTTTAAGGGGCAAACTTTAAGAAGTTTTGAAGATTTGAAAAAACAAGGTCTAATAAATCAAGATCTATACAGGTTCTTTCAGCTTAGACACCACATAAACAATATACTTAAAAAGGAGGATTTGGAAAGGGCCCAGTCAGGTGTTCTGAAGGTCTTCTTAATGGCATATAAAGGGATCCCAGGGATCAGATACATTTCTAAAATATACCAAGGTCTTCAAGACTTAAAAGGAGACAACACATCGTATATAAAAGAGAGATGGGAAAAAGAGGGGAATTTCACTTTACAATTGGAAATATGGGAAAAGCTAAATAAACAGCAATGGAAAAGTACCTCATCCCTGCAGTGGAGAGAATTTGGATGGAAAAACTTGGTAAGATTTTTCAGAACACCTGCACAAAACAAATTTACCCATAAGGGATTGAACTGTTGGCGCTTGTGTGGTGAAAAGACTGCAAATCATTTTCATGTGTTTTGGTCATGCCCAGTTATCCACCAATATTGGTCCAACGTACAGACAATATTGGGGAAAATATTCAAAATAACAGTTCCCTTTTCTTTTGTAACTTTGTATTTGGGTTTATTACCGGACTCACTGGAAAGACGAGGAGATAAATACTTATTCAATGTTTTAATATTGGCAAGTAAAAAAGCTCTAACTAAAAAATGGATGTTGAAGGACTGTCCTACACCTGAAGATTGGATTAACGTGATTCAAGACATTTACTCGATGGAAAAGTTGACATTCGCACTGAGACAGGACATGGATGGGTTCATGAACTTTTGGCAACCCTGGATCGCATATGTGTCTTCCATTAGAACTAATCTTTGACAAATACCATTTCAATAATGGTCCCGCTCTTTGTTCCAACGCTACTCAGTTGCTCTTTTACTTTTAATTACTTAATTTTCTGTTTGTTTGTTTTTTGCTGTTCTGCTTGTTTGTTTATTCGTTTGTTTGTTTGTTTTTTATTTAATTCTCCTTAACTTCACTTTTTCTTTCACTTAAAAAAAAAAGGGGGGGTTGTTGTAATAACTATCCTACCAATGTTGTCAAATAGCAAAAAATAAGGGAACATGTGATGAAAATGTAAACAATGCAATGCTGTAATGACCTGTATACCCTTTACAAAAACTTAAATTAAAAAAAAAAAAATGTTATAGTTATGGCAAAAAAAAATTCATGTTTTACAGTGACTTGTTGTAGGCTCTTAAGTGGAGCATAAGGTTAACAACTAAACCAAATGTAAATAATAATAATAATAATAATAATAATAATAATAATAATAATAATAATAACATGATAATAAATAAGTAACTCTGCCAGAGTGTCTCTTTTGGGTCACTTTGCCGGTCCCACGCTCTGATAAAGGAGGATTGGATTAGAGCTAGCAATTTCACTCACATAACAGTCTTTTGATTAAATTTGATATTTTAGCATTTAACAATGCAGGACAAAATTGATTTATGTAATGTGAGTCTAGCCAAAGCATTAAAGTCATGAAGTTATTTTAAGAAGTGATGGTCTATTTAAATGACAAAATTAAAACAAACAAACCAAGAATCAACAGAGGAAAGTTAATTTGTAGTTCTAAACATATTTAGCATGTTTTTTACTGACTTTTTGTCTCTCCTGTGACATTATTCTTCTCTGCTACAGCGTCCATTACAATTACATGCAAATGCTAATTATGCAAATTAGGTGATGACATCATTTATTGACTTTTGTCAACTTTTAGGACAGCCAATAGCTACTTTCCTTACTGAGGACTTGGCAACAGTGACTGGAAGCTAACTAAGCTAATATCAGTAACAGTAATGTAACATCAATAACTGAGGGATTCTGAATACGCAAAGTAATATTAAAAGAAGTCAGGTAGCAACTGGGAGTATATATGTTTCAGTGAAGTCACAGGTCTATTACAGCCCATGCAGTGGTATTTGGAATGACAGTGATATAAACAATACAATAGCTGGTAGCTGCTAAGCTAACTGGGCAAACTATTAAATGACTCAGTATGATTACAAAAACAATCAAAATGTGAAACATGAACTTTATAAAGAAAAAACGATCTACCTGTACACTATTTCTGATACATACAATTAAGTGAAAGTGATAAAACTGACTTATTGATGAGCAGTGTTGGACACACATTATAACACTACTCGTTACAAAGTAACGCATTACTGTAACACCACTACTTTTGCAGTAATATGCTGTGTAATGAAATTACTGTTTAAAAATTCAGTAATGCATTACAGTTACTGAAATTTGATCAGATGTGTTATTTGTTTTATTAATATGGATAGATATTTTTAGCACAAATAAATGAATATACAAACTGACCCTACCGTAGCTGAGATGAGCCGTCAGTCAATATGACCTGTTGCAAAGAACTGAGTCTTCACTACTGAGTGGAGGAAAAGATGAAGCTACTTTGTTTTTGTGGAAATAGACAGATTATTTTTCCTTTGTCGCAGATCAGGACAAAAGCATATTGGTGGGTTGCAAGCTAAAATGCCGGTTGAGAGCTACTGCAATCTTGAGAAGTGCTTGAAAACAGCAACAAAGCTCCGTCAAAGCTAGTGCTAAGTAATGGCTAGCTATGATAACAACACCGCGTTAGTGGATTTATGCTATCTGAACAGCCACGGCTGGATTTCAGGCACAGGTATGCATCTGGACAGTTTGTGACCCAGCAAGAATTAAACCGACTGTTTGCCAGGTCCCTTGTTACAGACTGAAGATGCGATAACAGTCACTTTCCATCAGACAGCTGAGACTGTGAGCCACTGAAGTTAAAACACATTTACTTGCTACCTGGATAAAGATGATTCAAAAATGGATTTTGATCTCCAAAAGGAATATGAGGGACTGGATCATGTCTCTGTCACAGCAGACATTTGGACTGTGGATAATGGACATTTTCTTTGGATCACTGCACATTGGATTAAATCCATATCATAAAGGTAAGATAAACATGGGCAGCTTTATGCAGTGTTGCCAGCTCTCACTCCAAAATGAGGAAATTACTGGCAATATCACGTTGATATTCTTCAGATTTTTTCCACAATAAGAGCTCTCAAGGCAAGATAAAGCAAACTGAACATGTTCTAAACATGGCCACTGGCCAAAAGCCACAGTGGCCAGTGAATGTGCATGGGTTCTCACAATTTTATAAGTGGCATACACAGCCCCTGTTTGTTCACTTAAAAAAGCCTAATCTATAGTCAATATTCCTCCCCTAAGTTTGTGATTAAAATGAAAATGTGAATGATGTAGCTGGTGACCGTTTCAGTCACCAACTACATTGCGAAGTGCACAGAGGATGTCACTATAGTGAAGACTATCACTGTACAGGGCAACTATAAGCCCTGGATGACTGCAGAGGTGCTCTCGCTGCTTACAGCCAGAGATGCAGCCTTCAGAGCGAAGGACAGGATCGCCCTCCGCTCAGCTAGGTCTGCGCTCTCAAAGGGAATTAAGACGGCAAAGCGTGTCTATGCAGAGAAAATCCAGGGACACCTCTGTGACACAAGGAACACCAAACGGATGTGGCAGGGAGTTTGGGCGCTGATGGACTATAAGTCTAGGCAGGGGGTCGATGATGACGACGCTTCGCTTCCAGACAGGCTCAACAACTTCTTTGCATGTTTTGAAGCATCAAACCCGACAATCAGGTGGGGGGGCTGGCCCATCTCCACCATCGGTTGGGCCAGCTATCACCATCAATGCAGCGGACACACGGAGGACCCTAACCAAGGTCAACCCACGTAAAGCTGCAGGTCCGGACAACATCCCGGGACGTGTGCTCCGAGACTGCGCGAGTGAGTTGGCGGATGTCCTGACTGACATTTATAACATCTCCCTGAGTCAGGCCATCGTTCCCAGATGCTTTAAGACCTCTACCATAGTACCGGTGGCAAAGAAACCAGTTGTGTCCTGTCTGAATGACTATCGTCCTGTTGCACTGACACCAATTGTGATGAAGTGTTTTGAACGGCTTGTCAAACCACACATCACAGCCTGCTTCCCTGCACCACATGACCCGCTCCAGTTTGCATATCGTTCAAACTGCTCCACGGAGGATGCTTATAGTCACCATCCTGCACTCTGTCATCACCCACCTGGATCAGAAAGACACCTACGCCAGACTCCTGTACATTGATTTCATTTCAGCATTCAACACCATTATTCCCCAGAGACTGATGGAGAAGTTATTCTTTCTCGGTCTGAACACCGCCACATGTCTCTGGATCCTGGATTTCCTGACTGAGAGACCTCAGTCTGTCCATGTTGGAAATAACATCTCCAACTCTATCATGCTGAGCACCGGATCCCCTCAAGGCTGCGTACTCAGTCCACTGTTGTTTACACTTCTAACACATGATTGTGTATCCAGACACGAGGGGAACTAGATTATTAAGTTTGCAGACGATACCACAGTGGTGGGACTTATTCAGAGGGATGAGGAATCAATATACAGGGAAGAAGTGAGAGACCTGGAGGTCTGGTGCAGGGAGAACAATCTGGTGGTCAACGTGGACAGAACGAAGGAGATGATTATCGACTTCCGGAGGTCACAGCCTGAACACGTCCCTCTCAGCATCGGCAGCCGTTTAGTGGAGAGAGTAGAGAACATCAAGTCCCTCGGAGTGCAGATCTTGCAGGACCTGACCTGAAGCAAGAATTCCTTGGGGATCAGGAAGCGGGCCCAGTAGAGACTGCACTTTTTGAGGGAACTCAACCAGGCCTCTCTCCCCATCTGCATCCTCAGGACCTTCTACAGAGACGTGGTGGAGAGTGTTCTGACGTACTGCATTGCAACATGGTACTCCAGCTGCAGTATGTCAGACAAAAAAGCCCTGCAGAGGATAGTTAAGGGAGCTGAGAGGGTAATTGGAGTTTCCCTCCCCTCAGTCCAAGAACTTTTTCAGAACCATTGTAGGAGCAGGTGACCATTCTTACCCTCTGCATAAACACTTTGAACTTCTGCCATCTGGCAAACGATTCCGGAGCATCAGAGGCAGAACCACCAGACTGATTAACAGCTTCCTTCCACAAGCTGTTAGGATGCTGAACAGTTGATCCGGAATCGCTCATACATACTACTGCACCTATGAACATTATGTATATTATTTGTATATTATAGTTCTGGTTAGTTTTCAAGTATGTCTCAGGGATGTGTGAATGGCTGTGTTGGGGTGGGGGGTGAGGGTGTGTGTGAGTGTGTCTTAAATTATGTTCTTTTTACTTATATGGATGCCGAGAGAAACGCAATTTCATCTTGCCTGCACTACAGTTGTATGTACAGCATATGACAATAAAGGTTGATTTGATTTGATTTTGATTTGAAAACAGAAGTTTTTCAATGCCATATGAAAATTATCACAAAGAGCAACATAAATACAAACCCCAATTCCAATGAAGTTGGGACACTGCGTAAAATGTAAATAAAAAAACAGAACAAAATGATTTGCAAATCCTTTTCGTCTTATATTCAGTCAAGATATTTAAAGTTCAAACTGGTAAACTTTGTTTTTTTTTTCAAATATTCATTCATTTTGAGTGAAAAAGATTTGAAAATCACTATATTGTTTTTATTTACGTTTTCCACAACATCCCAACTTCATTGGATTTTTTTTTTTTATATCATATCACCCTTTATTGTCATTCAACCATACATGTACAGTAGAACGAAATTGTGCTTTATCCTATCTACAGTGTCAATCACACACACCCCATGTGTAGAATCAGAAGGGCCGCTGCCATGCAAGGCGCCGCCACAGATTTCCCTCCTCCATTCCATAATTGCTGAGCACCAAGCTGGACGGCAGGAAGTTCCGCTTTTTTATATGGTCTTTGGCATGACCTGGCCGGGATTTGAACCCCTGCCTCCCGGGTGTGGGGCGGATGCTCTACCAACTGAGCCACTACTCCGAATTGGGGTTTGTACATTATGATTAGATTATACAACAGTTAGTTCTGACCGAGCAATTTGATTGGACACTAGGTATTCCAAGAGTTACTATATTCCACAATAACTGCACTCCAATTTCACTGGATATCTATCACTCCACTTCAAAGGTGTTCGTCTAACCGTTAATTACTAACAGTAATTTAATATCAACTCTCTGACAATTGCAGTACTATTTTGGATACCTAAATTCCCTCAGTGAGGCACTGTTTGACAAGAAATTATACACCCTTTTGAAAAAACTGTTTCCTTATACCTGTGTACCCTTCCGTCATTAAGCTCAAGCAATTTCATGTCTGTGTAGAGTTTGATTTATTGTCTCGATTAACAAACCACAATACCTTTGTGGTGATAGACTCTTTGTTTCATCAGAAAATGTGAAGAAAAATGAGTGGTGTGCTAAATCACTAGCATGCTAACTACTAGCCACCGGCTAGCTACACTGGCATTGGCTACATTTTCTTCTTCTTCTTCTTTTAGATTTGATTGGTGGTTGGCAACCAGTTTACAGGTGCATTACCGCCACTGACTTGATTATCATCACTCTATATCTTTGTATAAGGAGTTCTTGATCTCGGGTCTTCTGCAGTACCGACTCAACAGGGATATGTTTTATTAACACTTGTTACTTTTGCACTTGACAATACTTAATTTGTTTACATGTTTGTGAAATGACAAAGGACATCTTCATGCTGATTGAGATGTTTAGCAACAGTTACTGGGTACATTTAGAAGGGACTATTTTTTTTCTCAGCTGTTCAAAATAACTGGTAAAACAAACAAATCACACATTTATGGATGTAAACGCAGTTTTATGAATGAAAGTGAACCTGTAACCACGTGACTATCTGATCCTTGGGACAGGAGCATTATACCAAATTAATCACACCTGTTCAAGATTCAAGATTCAAAGGCTTTATTATTATGTCCACAGTTAAGAAATGCTACATTTCCTGAGCAATGAAATTCTTACTTTGCTCTCCGAACGAATGCCAAGGTAATAGGTACAGAAACAACAGTTCTAATAAGGTAATTACACACTAACACAGTAACTCAGCCCTAATACTAATGGATGCTAATAACACACACACCAACACACAGTTAGGCAATTAGGACTCCTTAAGCGCACCTTGACACTAAATACTAAAACTAATGAGTACTAATAACACACACTAAGCAATTTCAACAGTTAAAACAGTTAAAGCAGTCTGACAAGAGGAATGAAACTGAAAATTCACTGGATGACTAAAGTGATAGTGGTATATTGATATCAGAGATGATGTGAACCTGAGATGGCATACACTTATGTACAGTGTGCAACTGAGCAATGTGCAACCTGATGTGAACCTGAGATGGCATAAACTTAAGTACAGTGTGCCAATGAGCAAATGAGCATTATGCAATGAGCAGTGTATAATTACAAATTAGCACCCGGTGCTAATTTCTCTGTAACGATAGTACCTGTAGACTGTACATGACAAATAGCAGCAGAGATGATAATTAACAGCAGAGATGATATGGACATCAGACGGGTGAAACTATATCTACTGTTTAGGTGAGCAATGTGCAAATTTAGCAGCCAGTGTGTGAGTTCCTATATGCAAAGCTGTGTTGCAGAGTTTTGGGAGTTATTTGTTCAGGAGTCTGATGGCAGTGGCAAAGAAGGAGTTTTTCAGGCTGGTTGTCCTGTATTTCACACTCCTGTACCTCTGGCCTGAGGGTAGAAGGGTGAACAGTTTGTGCTGGGGGTGTGGGGTCCCGGAGGATGGCGTCAGCGCTCCTTTGGACTTTGCAGTGGTAGATGCTCTGCAGAGAGGGGGGTGGAGTCCTGATGATCTCCTCCACTGATTTCACCACTCTCTGTAGGCGTTTGCAGTCCAGGGCAGTGGTGCTCTTGATGATGCAGCTGTAGAAATTGTTGAGGATCCTGGAGGACATGCCAAATTTCTTCAGCCTCCTCAGAAAGTACAGTCGCTGTTGAGGTCTCTTAACCAGCTCTGTGGTGTTGTGTGTCCACTTAAGGCCCTCACTGATGTGGATGCCCAGGTATTTAAAGCTGCTCACCCTCTCCACCTCAAGCTTCCGGATGAACAGCAGCTAACAGCAGCTAATAGAGTTTCCTCCTCCCTTTCCTCATATCCACTATCATCTCCTTTGTCTTGTCTGTGTTGAGGTTGTTGTCCTCACACCATGACACCAGGTTGGCCACCTCCCTCCTGGTGAATACTTCGTCATCACCAGTGATGCGTCCTATCACTGCTGTGTCAACCGTGAACTTTAGGGTGATATTGTCCTTGTGGGAGGCAACACAGTCATGGATGAAGAAGCTGTAGAGGATGGGGCTGAGAACACAACCTTGTGGGACACCTGTGCTCGTGATGATGCTGGCTGAGGTCCTGTTACCCATCCTGACAGACTGGGGCCTGCCAGTTAGAAAGTCCAGTTGTCAGTTGCAGAGGATGGGGTGCAGGCCAAGTGAAGACAGTTTGTTGGTGAGTTTGTGGGGGATGACCGTGTTGAAGGCGGAGCTGTAGTCAACAAAGAGCATCCTAATTTAGGATGGATGGATCTTCCAGGTGGGAGAGAGAATAATAGAGTGCTGCAGCGATGGTATTCGAGGTGGACCTGTTGGGCCGGTAGGCATACTGCAGGGGGTCCAGGGTACCCGGTATGCTGTCCTGAATGAGGGGCAGCACCACTCTCTCGAAGCACTTCATGATGATTGGAGTGAGTGCTACCAGTCTGCAATCATTCAGACAGGTTGGCGGGCTCATTTTGGGTTGGGGGGGGGGGTGATGGTTGTCATTTTGAAGCAGGAGGGGACTGTGTTCTGGTTGAGGGAGAGGTTGAAGATTGATGTGAGAATGTTGGTCAGCTTGGCACCGCATGCTCTGAGGGCCCTTCCAGGTATATTCAGTCAATCAATCAATCAAACTTTATTTGTATAGCACTTTTAAAACATTAGATGCTGCGCAAAGTGCTTTGCATAGATAAAAACAATAGACACATTTAATTACATACAGCTGTGGACAAAATTGTTGGTACCCCTCTGTTAATGAAAGAAAAACCCACAATGGTCACAGAAATAACTTGAATCTGACAAAAGTGGTAACAAATAAAAATTCTATGAAAATTAACCAATGAAAATCAGACAATGATTTTGAATTGTGGTTCAACAGAATTATTTTAAAAAAACAAACTCATAAAACAGGCCTGGACAAAAATGATGGTACCCTTAACTTCATATTTTGTTGCACAACCTTTTGAGGCAATTACTGCAATCAAACGATTTCTGTAACTGTCAATGAGACTTCTGCACCTCTCAGCAGGTATTATGGCCCACTCCTCATGAGCAAACTGCCCCAGTTGTCTTAGGTTTGAAGGGTGCCTTCTCCAGACGGCATGTTTCAGCTCCTTCCACAGATGTTCAATAGGATTTAGATCAGGGCTCATAGAAGGCCACTTTAGAATAGTCCAATGTTTCGCTCTTAGCCATTCTTGGGTGTTTTTAGCTGTGTGTTTTGGGTCACTATCCTGTTGCAAGACCCATGACCTGCGACTGAGACCAAGCTGTCTGACACTGGGCAGCACATTTCTCTCTAGAATACCTTGATAGTCTTGAGATTTCATTGTACCCTGTATGGCTGTGTAGTTGTGCATGTACATGTTGGACATATGCATATGTGATTTAACCTCACGATGAAGGAGACGCAGAGTCTGAGACCCCTGCAGAGTCTGAGACCCCTGCGGAGGACAGCGAGAGAAGACATAGGTGTGGACAGAAGACTCCCTGACCTTTGAGGCTCGAGAGGAGAGAGGGGGGAGTAATGTAAATAAAGGGATTATGAATGTGAATAAAGGGATTATGATGGAGATGTGTGACCTCCCCTGCGAGGGAGATTACTTTATGTGAGAATGTTTAAAGGTGAGGACTTTCCTCCGCTTTGTTCGCTGCTCAAGAATGAGAGCAGACTGTGGGAATGGTTGCTTGAAATAAAGTTGAATTAAATGCAATTCAGTTTCGTTATTCAAGACTCCCCACACCCTGCACAGATTCAAGGCACCCTGTGCCAGATGCAGCAAAGCAGCCCCAGAACATAACAGAACATCCTCCATGTTTCACAGTAGGGACAGTGTTCTTTTCTTGGTATGCTTCATTTTTGTGTCTGTAAACATAGAGCTGATGTGCCTTGCTAAAAAGTTCAAGTTTTGTCTCGTCTGTCCATAGGACATTCTCCCAGAAGCTTTGTGGCTTGTCAACATGCAATCTGGCAAATTCCAGTCTGGCTTTTTTATGATTTGTTTTCAACAGTGGTGTCCTCCTTGGCCGTCTCCCATGAAGTCCACTTTGGCTCAAACAAAGACGGATGGTGCGATCTGACACTGATGTACCTTGACCTTGGAGTTCACCATGAATGTGTTTAGAGGTTCTTCTGGGCTCTTTTGTTACCATTTGTATTATCCGTCTCTTCCATTTTTCATCAAGTTTCCTCCTGCAGCCACATCCAGGGAGATTGGCTACAGTCCCGTGGATCTTAAATTTCTGAATAATATGTGCAACTGTAGTCACAGGAACATCAAGCTGCTTGGAGATGGTCTTATAGCCTTTACCTTTAACATGCTTGTCTGTAATTTTCTTTCTAATCTCCTGAGACAACTCTCTCCTTTGCTTTCTCTGGTCCATGTTTAGTGTGGTACACACCATGTCACCAAACAGCACAGTGACTACTTGTCACCCTTTAAATAGGCCGACTGACTGATTACAAGTTTGTAGACACCTGTGATGTTAATTAGAGGATACATCTTGGTTGAACATGTCCCTATGGTCACATTATTTTCAATCTTTTCTAGGGGTACCATCATTTTTGTCCAGGCCTGTTTCATGAGTTTGTTTTTTAAAGTAATTCTGTTGAACCACAATTCAAAAGCATTGTCTGATTTTCAGTGGTTAATTTTCATAGAATTTTTATTTATTACCACTTTGTCAGATTCAAGTTATTTCTGTGACCATTGTGGGTTTTTCTTTCATTAACAGAGGAGTACCAACAATTTTGTCCACATGTGTATGTGTTAGAAAGTGCTTGATCGCGGATACAAGCGGCTGAAATGAGCTTTCTCCGTAGGATTGCTGGACTTACCCTCAGAGATAGGGTGAGGAGCTCAGTCATCCGGGAGAGGCTCAGAGTAGAACCGCTGCTCCTCCACATTGAAAGGAGTCAGTTGAGGTGGTATGGGCATCTGATTAGGATGCCTCCTGGACGCCTCCCACTTGAGGTGTTTCAGGCACGTCCCACTGGGAGGAGACCCCGGGGCAGACCCAGGACTCGGTGGAGAGACTATGTCTCCCAGCTAGTCTGGGAACGCCTTGGTATCCCCTCTGAAGAGCTGGAGCAGGTGGCTCGGGAGAGGGAAGTCTGGGCTTCTCTGCTTGAACTGCTGCCTCCGCGACCCGGACCTCCGGAAAAGCGGTAGAAGATGGATGGATGGATGGATGGTGTATGTGTTATACAGATCAAGACTGATAAAAGCGTTTTTTTTTTTTTCTATTGTTTTTAAAGTTTTGTTAAATCCAACTTCATTGGTCATTGAAAGCCAAAACAAGGACGAAGGCATGACTGAGAGCTTAAAACAATAAAAATCATTATAACTTCTATCAGGTATTATACTCCGGTATTGTGATGGACTCAGCCCCGGTTTCAGTTGTTTGCATTTTTCCCCTGTTCCTTTCACTTTCAGTGCAGGCTGAAGGGATGGAGGTTGAATCTGGAGCCCACCTCACCTCTTCAGTGGATCTCGCTCTCCTCCTTGACTGGATCCTTTTAGTTTTTTTTTTTTTCTCTGTTACTTATTTTCCTTTTAATAAATATTTTTGTTGCCCCTTTTCAGTAATAACTGTGGATTCCATTTTTGGGGTAGTGACAAATGGGAGCTTGTCCGGGATCTGTCGTACCCAAAGCAAGAATCATACCAACTGACCACAGACCATGAGACTGATATAAGTAAAGTAGGAGAATAAACACTTTCTATTTTACTGGGGTCCAATTAAAGAAAAACAAAAATATGAGAAGTAAATTATTCTCTTTTTTAAAAAAAAAAAAAAGAAAAAAAAAACTTTAAATGTCAATCCCTTCCAAATTGGCAAAAAAGTTATATTTGGAAGAAGATGAAAAACAAATTCAACTGCAAAAGTCAAGAGTGTTTGGGGTGAAACACCCACAACATAAGATAAGATAAGATAAGATAAGATAATTATCTTATCTTAAGGCTTATCTTATCTTATCTTATCTTATCTTATCTTATCTTATAAGATAAGCCTTTATTAGTCCCACAACGGGGAAATTCCAGGATTGCAACAGCACAGGGATAGCAACACTCAGAGCAACAATCAGAAGGCAAGAAAAAAAACAAGCAAGCAAGAGCAGCTAATATACATATGTACATATTACTATAAAATATATATATACACATACACACACACAGACACACAGTGCAGAGCATTGTAGCTGGATGGAATAAATATATGAATATATGAACACACAGTGCAGAGCATTGTAGCTAGATGGAATAAATATGTAAATATATAAACACCCACAGTACGGAGCATTGCAGCTAGGTGGAATAAATATGCAAGTATATAAACACACACAGTGCGGAGCAATGTAGCTAGATGGAATAATATGTAGATATATAAATATATAAACACACCCAGTGCTGAGCATTGTAGCTAGATGGAATAAATATGCAAATATATAAACACACACAGTGCAGAGCATTGTTGCTAGATGGAATGAAACAGCATAACCGTCTACTTAGTTATCCTACATGGTATGATTATGTGCCCATACATATTCTCACCCTCCATAGCGACCGGTATGTTCCTAGTTGTATGCCGGAGGGGACCATTGTGTAAGTCTATTGCATCTTTTGCATTCAAAAAACTATTAGTTTGTTACGTCTTTTTGCTATCTCTGCGAGCAGCCCTGCTTAGGTTGTACAGTCTGACAGCCGTTGGTAGGAAGGACCTACGAAACCTCTCGGTTGTGCACCTGGGATGATGTAGTCTGCTGCTAAATGAGCTCCTCAGTGCATCCAGTATGTCCTGCATAGGGTGGAACTCGGACTCCAGCAGAGATGACAGTTTAGCCGCTGTCCTTCTCTCTCCTATCTCCTCCATCGGATCAAGGCGCTGCCCCAGGACAGAGCTAGCTTTCTTAATCAGTTTGTTCAGTCTCTTCCTATCGGCTGCAGTAATGCCACTGCCCCAGCAGACCACTCCAAAAGTGATGGCTGATGCCACCACCGTGTCATAGAATGACTTCAGCAGCGCCCCTTGTACACCAAAAGACCTGAGTCTCCTCAGCAGGAACAGCCTGTGCTGTCCCTTCTTGTAGAGTGCATCAGTATTGTGTGACCAGTCTAGTTTATTGTTCAGATGAATACCCAGGTACTTATAGGATGTCACCATCTCGATGTCTGTTCCCTGTATATTTACTGGTGCTGTGAGGGGCTGCCCATGCCTGCGGCAGTCCACCACCAGCTCCTTAGTTTTCCTCGCGTTGATCTGGAGGCAGTTCCGATGGCACCAGTCCACAAAGTCCTGGATAAGCCCTCTGTACTCAGCTTCATCTCCGTTGGAGATGAGACCAACGATCGCAGAGTCATCAGAGAACTTCTGTAGATGGCAATGTGTTGTGTTGTGTGAGAAGTCCGCAGTATAAAGAGTGAACAGGAAGGGAGCCAGCACCGTTCCCTGGGGGGCCCCCGTGCTACTGATGATCGTGTCGGAAACACAGTCCCGGGTTCTTACAAACTGAGGCCGGTTCGTGAGGTAGTCCAGGATCCATGATGACAGGTGCTGGTCCACCCCTGCGCGCAGCAGCTTGTCCTTCAGGATCATCGGTTGGATGGTGTTGAAAGCACTGGAGAAGTCAAAGAACATGATCCTCACCATATTCCCGGGCTTCTCCAGGTGGGACAGAGAACGGTGAAGGAGGAAGATCACCGCATCCTCCACCCCAATGCCATGCTGGTAGGCGAACTGGAGTGGATCCATCGCTGGTTCCACCAGGGGGCGGAGATGAGCAAGGAGCAGTCTCTCCAGGGTCTTCATCAAGTGGGACGTCAAGGCCACCGGTCTGTAGCTGTTCAGGTCTTTGGGGTGGGAAGTTTTTGGTACAGGTACCACACAAGATGTTTTCCACAGCTGTGGTACCCTCCCCAGTTTCAGGCTCATGTTGAAGATATACGTCACAATCCCACACAGCTGGTCTGCACAGGACTTGAGGAGCTTTGCGCTGATGCCGTCCGGTCCCGACGCCTTCCTCGCCTTGATCTTCCTCAGCTCCGTCCTCACCTGGGTCTTGGTCAGGGTCAGGATGGGGGGCTGTGTGTTGGGAGTGGGGGGGTGTCGGTGGAGTGGGGAGTGGGCAGCAGGACTTGATTTCTTAGAGGCAGCAGTGGTTGTTGTGCAGACAGGGGGGAGGGCGGTTGGTCAAATCTATTGAAAAACAGATTCAGGTTGTTCGCCCACTCCCTGCCCCCCGTGGCCTGGGGGGAGGTATTCTGGAGCCCCGAGATGGTTTTGAGGTTTCTCCAGACCCCGCTGATGTCGCTCTGTTGCAGCTTGTCCTCCATCTTCTTCCTGAAGCTGTCCTTGCCTTCTCTGATCTTTCTCCTCAGCTCCCTCTGTACGGACTTCAGCATCTCCCTGTTCCCCGACCTGAAGATCCTCTTCTTCTCTCTCAGAAGTGTTTTTATCTCAGGGTTGATCCAGGGTTTGTTGTTTGAGTGACGCCGTATGGTCTTGGTGGGAACGGATTTGTCCACACAGAAGCTGAGGTAGCCCATGAAGGTGTGAATGAGGCCATCGATGTCCTCACCATGTGGATCGCAGAGCTGCTTCCAGGCAGTGGCTTCAAAACAGTCCTTTAGAGTGCATGCATACCTTGAATCATTTTACTACTAACAGGTTCTTCATAATCCTGAGCAACCGCAATTTACCAACAATTTTGTCCACATGTGTATTTTACATGATACAGCCCCACCCCTTCCAACCCTCCCATAAACATACCCATAAACACAACACACACAGGCACATACATCACCCCCTACTTCTCTTACACACATATAAAATAAAGGAGACATTGCTTGGCACCGAGGCATCACATGAAGAACACAAAGAGCAAAGGGAACTAAAGACCCATACTTAGAAACTGAGCTAAGAACACCTCAAAATAAGAAAATCTAAAAGCAAATGGAGCTAAGAAGAATGTAAAAACAATGGAACATAAATGACTACTTCAATAACAGTTAAATGGTTTGTTAAAAGCCAAAATTTAAAGAGGTACAAAAAGAACTAAGAACACATAAAAACAGGAACTAAGAAGAAGATGAGAAAATCTAAGAACAAATGGCGCCAAAAAGAACATAAAACAATGGAACATAAATAACTATTTCAGTAATAGTTAAACAGGTTTATTAAAAGCCAAATTAAAAAGGTGTGTCCTGAGTCTGTTCTTAAAAACATCTATTGACTCTGCGGCCCTTAGGCTCTCTGGCAGGCTGTTCCACAGACGAGGACCATAATAGTGAAAGGAAGCTTCACCAAAGGTCTTGGTCTTGACTTTGGGAACCATTAAAAGGCCATTACCAGAGGACCTCAGGGTTCATGAATTCAATTCAATTCAATTCAATTCAATTCAATTCAATTCAACTTTATTTATATAGCGCCATTTCACAACAACAGTCATCTCATAGCACTATCAACTGTAGGGGGGAACCTACACAGTTGCAGAAAGACCCCAGCAATCAGGTGATCCCCTGTGAGCAAGCACTTGGCGACGGTGGAGAGGAAAAACTCCCTTTTAACAGGAAGAAACCTCCAGCAGAACCAGGCTCAGGGAGGGGCAGTCATCTGCTGCGACTGGCTGGGGGGTGAGGGGACAGAGAAGATGAAAAGAACAGACATGTAGAGAGCAAACAGCACGATGGGGACTCAATCTATGGGAGAGAACAAACAAATGTTAATGACCAGCAAAAAAAAATATTTCATAGAGAGTGAGGAAAGGAGTGAGGCCCAGTGCATTACTGGAGGTCCCCCGGCTGACTAAACCTATTAGCAGCATAACTAAGGGAGGGTTCAGAAACACATGATCCCTCCCTAATTGTAGGCTATATCAAAAAGGTAGGTTTTAACCCTAATCTTAAAAACAGAGATCGAGTCTGACTCCTGAATCCAGATTGGCAGCTGATTCCACAGGAGAGGAGCTTGATAACTGAAGGCTCTGCCTCCCATTGTACTTTTGGAGATTCTAGGTATTACAAGTAGTCCTGCATTTTGGGAGCGTAGTGCTCTGTTAGGATAATACAGTAGTATCAGATCTTTTAAATAAAAAGGAGCCTGATTGTTTAGAGCTTTGTAAGTAAGAAGAAGGATTTTAAACTTAATTCTAAACTCTATGGGAAGCCAATGAAGGGAGGCCAGAACCGGAGAGATATGATCTCTCTTTCTAGTACCTGTTAAAACTCTTGCTGCAGCATTTTGGATCAGCTGAAGACTTTTTAAAGATGTTTTAGGACAACCTGATAATAAAGAATTACAATAATCTAATCTCGAGCTAACAAAAGCATGGATCAGTTTCTCAGCATCACTCTGAGACAAGATGCTCCTAATCTTGGCAATATTACGCAAATGATAGAAGGCAGTCTTAGAAACAAATTTAATATGTGAATTGAAGGACAAATCCTGATCAAAAATAACTCCAAGGTTCCTCACAGAGCTATTAAGAGAAAGAGTAACTGCATCCAAACTGAAAGTTTGATTTGGAAAGGAATTTCTAAGGTTTTTTGGACCAACAAGAATGACTTCAGTCTTATCTGAATTTAATAGCAGGAAATTACAAGTCATCCAAGCTTTGATTTCCTTAAGACAGGCTTCTAACTTGGCTAATTGATTACTATCATCTGGCTTCATTGACAGGTATAATTGTGTGTCATCTGCATAACAATGAAAATGTATACAGTGCTTTCTAATAATGTTGCCTAACGGAAGCATATATAAACTAAAAAGAGTAGGGCCTAGCACAGATCCATGTGGAACTCCATGACTAAGCTCTGAGTTGAAAGAAAACTCATTATTTACATGAACAAACTGGAACCTATCAGATAAATAAGATCTAAACCACTGCAACGAAGTTCCATTAAGTCCAACATAGTGTTCTAATCTATCAAGTAGAATATTATGATCGATAGTATCAAAAGCTGCACTAAGGTCTAAAAGGACAAATACAGAAACTAGTCCATTATCAGATGCAATGAGGAGGTCGTTAGTGACCTTCGCTAAGGCTGTTTCAGTACTATGATGGATTCTAAACCCAGATTGAAACTCTTCAAGTAAACCATTTCCCTGCAGGTGGTCGAATAATTGCGTAGCAACAACTCTTTCTAAGATTTTTGAAATGAAAGGGAGATTAGAGATTGGTCTATAGTTAGCTAAAGCTCCTGGATCTAGCGTTGGCTTTTTGAGTAAGGGTTTAATTACAGCTGTTTTAAAAGCCTGCGGTACATGGCCTAAAGTTAATGAAGAATTGATTATATGAAGAATAAAGCTACCAATAAGTGGGAAGACTTCTTTAAATAACCTAGTAGGAATAGGGTCTAAAAGACAAGTTGAAGGTTTGGATGAGGAAACTATTTTGTCTAACTCACAAAGGTCGATTGGAGTAAACTCATCAAGACAGACATCAAAAGAAGGAGTTGTAGTAGTTACAGTATTTAAGTTAACTATGGGAAGAATCTGATTGATTTTATCTCTGATGGATGAAATTTTATTATTGAAAAAGTTCATAAAGTCCTGACTAGTAAGCTCTAAGGGGATGCTAGGATTGACAGAGTCCTGACTCTTTGTCAACCTGGCTACAGTACTGAAAAGAAACCTGGGATTATTCTTGTTCTCTTCTATTAATGCAGAGTAATAACTTGTTCTAGCTTTTCTAAGAGATTTTTTATAAATTAAAAGATGATTTCTCCAAGCTAAATAGATTTCATCTAAATTAGTAGAGCGCCATTTTCTTTCTAATTGACGAGTCTTCTGTTTTAAGCTACGAGTTTCTGTGTTGAACCAAGGAGTTAGAAATCTCTGATTAGACTTTTTCTTTTTTAAGGGGGCCACCAAGTCTAGAGCCTGATGCAGAGAAGCTGAAACACTGTCCACCATGTTATCAATTACAGAAGGAGCAAGCTGTCTATAGCTTATTTCCGTTGTGTTGACACATGGCATAGAGGAAACAATCTGCATAAATTTGGAAACAGCATCATCTGAGAGGCATCTACTGTAATAATATTTTCTTTAGGAGCCAAATAGTCAGAAATGGTAAAATCAAAGGTTAACAGACAATGGTCTGACAGTACAGGGTTATGAGGAGACACTACGAGATTTTCTATTTCTATGCCATATGTCAGAACAAGGTCCAATGTATGGTGGAGGTAATGAGTAGAATTTCCTACCTTCTGAGAAAACCCAATCGAGTCTAATATTGAATTAAATGCCACATTAAGGCAGTCACTATCTACATCCACATGTATATTAAAGTCCCCTACTATAATTATTCTATCAGATTTCAGCACTAAATCAGCTAAGAAATCAGCAAATTCGGATAAAAATTCTGAGTAGGTTGATGGGGGACGATAAACTATGGCAAATAAAATTGGGTTTAACCTAAAATTGCTAAAGTGCCCAATACTGAGGACCAGACCCTCAAAGGAATTGTAACATGTTTTTTGCTTTACATTAACTAGTAATTTGGAATGGTAAATTGTTGCTACTCCTCCTCCACGACCAGAACTTCTGGGATTTTGACAGTTTAAATAACCAGAGGGAGTTGATTCATTTAAACCAACATAATCCTCTTGCCCTAACCAAGTCTCTGTAAGGGAAATTAAATCAATCTGATGATCAATTAACAGATCATGGACTAACAGAGACTTGGGAGTTAGAGACCTAATATTTAGTAAACCACATTTAATTTTTAAATTATGAGGAGGAACAGAGGCCAAATCATTCAATTTAGAGGCTTTATGTTTAATTTGAGTTTTACCAATGTTTTGCTTTATCACTTTGGGATGCTTATGCATGATATTTTTATTTACTTTGGAGGGAGCAGACAACGATTCTCTGATGGGGAAGACAGGGGCTAAGCTGAGGGGTGGCGGATGAAGAGGAGCCGCAGAGAGGCGTGTAAGACTGCGACTCTGCTTCCTGGTCCCAACTCTGAGTAGTCATGGTTTTGGAAATTTGGATAAAAAAGATGCCAGATTGTTAGATAAATGAGAAGCACCATCCAAAGTGGGATGAATGCTGTCTCGTCTCATAAGACCAGGTTTTCCCCAAAAAGAGCTCCAATTGTCAATGTAGCCCACGTCATTTGCAGGACACCACACAGACAGCCAGCGGTTCAAGGATGACGAGCGACTAAACGTGTCATCACTGGTCAGATTGGGGAGGGGCCCAGAGAATACTACAGTGGCAGACATCGTTTTTGCAAAGTCACACACCGATTCTACATCAAGTTTGGTGACTTCCGACTGCCGGAGACGGATGTCATTAATGCCGGCGTGAATAACAGTTGTGGAGTATTTACAGTTACTTTTAGCCAGCATTTTCAAATTTGACTCGATGTCGCCTGCTCTGGCCCCAGGAATGCATTTGACTATGACCGCTGGAGTCTCTAGGTTCACGTTTCTGACTACAGAGTCGCCAATGATCAGAGTTTTTTCCTCAGCGGGTGTGTCGCTGAGCGGGGAAAAATGATTAGAAACGTGAACAGGTTGGTGGTGAACCGGGGCTTTGCGACTAGGCTTCCTTCTCACCGTCACCCACCCAGTCTCCTCGCTGCTGAGGAGAGCCGGGGAACCGCTGACAGGGGGGCCTAAGCTAGCTAGCTCCGCTGCAGCTAATGGGCGTCCGTCGAGATTAACTGGTGCAGACGGTGTTTCAATGCAGCGGAGCCGGGATTCCAAATCAGACAACCTCGCCTCGAGCGCCTCAAAAAGACAACATTTATTACATTTACCGTTATCGCTAAAAGAGGCAGAGGTGTAGCTAAACATCTGACAGAGAGAGCACACCAGAGGAGAGGAAAGAGAGCTAGTACGGTGCACCGGGCTGCACGGTGGCGCAGTGGTTAGCACTGCGGCAGCACAGTTTACCCTTGGCCGGGGGATTGTGGGGATCGTGGGATCGTGGGTTCGATCCCAGCCCCCGACCAACAGTGATCTGTGTGGAGTTTGCATGTTCTCCCCGTGTTGCGTGGGTTTACTCCGGGATTTCTCCGGTTTCCTCCCACATGCCAAAAACATGCATGTTAGGTTAATTGGCTGTTCTAAATTGTCCCTAGATATCTGTTTCCTATAGGCCCTTAGAATAGAGGGTTAGTGTTAATGAAAGCGCTTTGAGTGGTCTTTGTGACTAGAAAAGCGCTATATAAGTGCAGGTTAGTTAGTTAGTTAGTTAGTAGCCATAGCTAATAGCTGGAGAGCAACCACACAGGCAGACAGCAAAACAGGAAGTGACGATACGTTACGTTACCACAAGGAAGTGACGATCCTCAGTCAGGAAATGACTTTCATGAGGGCTTATAAGAGCAGCTCAGATAGATAAGAAGGCCCAAGACCACTGAGGCATTTAAAAACTACTAAGAGAACCTTAAAATCGATCCTAAAATGCACGGGGAGCCAATGCAGTGATTCTAAAATTGGTGTAATATGCACCGCCCCTTGGTCCTCATTAACACTCGTGCTGCTGAATTGTGGAGTAGTTGGAGATGTGATATTCTTTTTTGAGGAAGACCAGAGAGCAGGGCATTACAATAGTTTATATGACTAGTAATAAAAGCATGCATCAAGACCTCCGTGCTGGCAAGAGAGAGAAAAGGGCAGACTCTGGCTATATTCCTAAGATGGTAAAATCCAATTTTTGTTACATTTTTAACGTGTGAAATAAAATTAAAGTCAGAGTCTAAAAGAACACCCAGGTTCTTGACACAATGTGTAGGTTTTAGACCTAGCAATTTCGGTAGAAGTTTCTCTCTCTTGTCTTCAGGACCAATGATTAAAACTTCTGTTTTGCCCTGGTTGAGCTGTAGGAAGTTCTCTGCTATCCATGACTTTATATCTAAAATACAGTTCAAAAGGGCATTAATTGGTTTTGTGTCATCAGGAGGCATGGCAATGTACAGTTGAGTATCATCAGCATAGCTATGAAAATTGATGCCATGTCTCCTGATAACATCCCCAAGTGGTAACATATAAAAATTAAAAAGTATTGGCCCTAAAATCGAACCTTGGGGTACCCCACACTTGATTTCATGGATTGCCGAAGAACATGTATCCATACTTACAAAATAGCGGCGATCTGTGAGATAGGAATGAAACCATTCGAGAACAGTACCTGAGAGGCCCACCAGATGTTTGAGTCTGCGTAATAAAATTTTTTTTTTAATTAATTTATTTTTTTTATTACTTATTTTGTACCCGTAGGTAGATTTGTTTTCCAGTCTGGTGACAAGCCGCCAGCTGCCGGTCGCTGCATGCGCAAGCGCCCCATATCCCTAACCTGCATGTTTTTGGTATGTGGGAGGAAACCGGAGAAATCCCGGAGTAAACCCACGCAACACGGGGAGAACATGTAAACTCCATACAGATCACTGTTGGTTGGGGGCAGGGATCGAACCCACGATCCCCCGGCCGAGGATAAACTGTGCTGTCACAGTGCTAACCACTGTGCCACTGTGCAGCCCAGTGTGATCTACTGTGGTGAAAATGTGGTGATCTACTGTATCAAAGGCAGCACTGAGATCCAGCAGCACCAGGACTGACAGCTTGTGGGAGTCCATGTTACACCTGATATCATTGACGATTTTTAAAAGGGCTGTCTCGGTACTGTGGTTTGTCCTAAAACCAGACTGAAATTTCTCAAGAATGTTGTGGTCCATAAGAAAATTATTTAACTGGATAAAAACAATTTTTTTCTAAAACTTTACTTAAAAACAGTAAGTTGGATACATGTCGATAGTTACTGAAGATATCAGGATCTAAATTACTCTTCTTTAAAAGGGGCTTCACCACAGCCGTTTTAAAGGCAGCGGGGAAAACACCAGTCTGAAGAGAGCAATTTACAATGTTTACAATCTCATGTTCGAAGAATCCATAAAATGTTTTAAAGAGTGATGTGGGAATCAGATCTAAAAGGCAGGAGGTCAAGTTTACCTGGGAGAAAACTACTAAGCATCTTAGCATCAACCAGGGCAAAACTGTCCAGTGTTTCCTCAACTAAAAGTGAGTCCAATATTCCATTAAAAGCAGTCTTCTGGTCAGATAAAATGTTGGATCTAATAGAATCAACCTTGCACCTGAAGTGGTCTGCAAAACTCCCAGAGAGAGAGTCTGATGGCAGGTTTGTGTTTTTATTAAAATCTGGGTTGATTAACTGATCAATGGTTGCAAAAAGGATTTTAGGGTTATTGTTATGGGTTTAGATTATGTTGGAAAAATACTCAGTTCTTGATATCTTGACTGCATTATTGTATATTTTTAATTTATTCTGTAGTACTTGGTAATTGATAGTTAATTTGTTTTTCCTCCATTTCCTCTCAGTCATCCTGCACTCTCTTTTCACTTTTTGGATTTGGTTATTTCTCCATGGAGGCTTTGGTTTATTCCTAACTGTCCTTGTGATTATTGGGGCAACTCTGTCAATAGTTGATCTTAATTTACTGTTAAAATTATCAACAATTAAATCACATGATGCAGGTGAAATAACGGGGAGTGTTGCGTAAGAGTTTGATCAAATCAGTATCCACTTCAGGTGTCAGATGGCGCTTCCTCACAGTTTGCACCAAGGTCTCCAGGTGCATAAAACCAGTGATGTTAAAAAACACATAGTGATGGTCAGATACAGCCAAGTCAACAACAGAGGACACACTCGTGGGCAGGCCATGGCTAATGACAAGATCCAGAGTGCATCCCCTGTCGTATGGGCAGCACGGTGGTGCAGTGGTTAGCACTGTTGCCTTACAGCTAGAAGGTTCCTGGTTCGAATCCCCAGGCTGGCAGGGGTAGGAACCTTTCTGTGTGGAGTTTGCATGTTCTCCCTGTGCTGCGTGGGTTTACTCCGGGGGCTCCGGTTTCCTCCCACAATCCAAAGACATGCATGTTAGGTTAATTGGTTGTTCTAAATTGTCCCTAGATATCTGTTTCCTATAGGCCCTTAGAATAGAGGGTTAGTGCTAGTGAAAGCGCTTTGAGTGGTCTTTGTGACTAGAGAAGCGCTATATAAGTGCAGGTTAGTTAGTTAGTTAGTTAGTTAGTAAGTCGGCTGCATGACATGCTGAGTAAAATTAATGGACTTGAGCAGGTCATTAAAATCTTCTGACATATGGCCACCCTGCTTATCAGTGTGTAGATTAAAATCACCAGAAATGAGAATAAAATTATATGAGGAGTGGATTACTGATAAAAACTCAGAAATCTTATTAATAAAAACAGGGCAGTATTTGGGTGGTCTGTAAACTGTGATGCATAAAATTGCGGGGCTGCTAAAGACAAAAGCGTGGTGCTCAAATGTGGTATATTGATCAAGTAAAATGTGCTTTACTGCAAGTGAGGAAGAAAAAATTGATGCAGTACCCCCACCCTTTCTGCCCTTTTTTATGGAAAAAACAACTAAAATTTGGTGGGAAGGCCTCAGTGAGAACCGCTGGTGAATCGGGTCAGAAATAAAAACAGACTTTCCGCTGTTTGATAAAATATTAAAAAGTTTGCAGAAGTCATTTTTAGGGATTTCAGACTGTCTGCGGGTGGTGATGTTAGTCCTTACATGAATAATAATCCGTGTGATGGAAGGAGGTTTTGACTGCAGCAGATCTGGGAGCTTTTCTAACACGTCAGGGACAGTAGCTCCTGGGAAACAGTGAGTGATAGAGTTAGAGTACTTGATGTGCCTGATGATGGAGTCACCGATGATCATTGTGGTTGGAGGAAAAAGTGGGCAGGATGTTGGTGGTTGCAGGGTCCCTCGGCGAGAGACAGTGCAGTGAGGTGGCGGCAGAGTGGGGGTCCCGTTGTTGGGGCAGGTGGTGCCCCTTACCTCACCAGCCGATGAGCAGGGCAGCGAAGAACCAGAGGAGGGATTCCCTGACTGCTCCATGCAGTGTGGCCTTCCGGAGTGTCAGCGAACAGCCTCCCTCAGGATCATACGTCGGGCACAGGACTCTCCAGAACGGGGCAGGAGCCACTGTGGCTCGGCTGGGGCCACACCAGCCACCCCACTGCTGTCAGTTCTCAGCGGAAGAAAGGCCGCCAGGTCTTCCAGCGAAGGGACGGGTGCGATGTCAGCTGGGGCTGCGCGTCAAGCGGAGCCTGGGTGAACTGGAACCGGTGAAGCTGGAGCATCGGTGGAAGGTGGATTATCAACCATTATCAGAGCCTCATAGCGGTTGGAGATGGGCAGAGGAGGGTTGGTGGTTGACATGTCTGAGACCCTTTTCCTGCCCTGGACCATCACCTCAGACCAGGCCATCTGATTCTGCATTGAGCAGGACGAGGGCCATGGACAGGCGGAGGTGTCCCAGGCAACTGTGTCTTGGAGGACTGAGTCACTCAAGGCCATTTTTTTTGGACACCTGGGCCGCTAAAAGACTCATCGTCTGTGACAGCAGAGGAAGACGTAAGCTGAAGTTGGAGAGGAGCGTGTTTTTCTGCTGCAGTTCATCAGAGAGTTGTCGGATATCCTCCTCCAGATCAGCAATTTTCTTTTGTGCTTTCTGTAGGAGAATTTTATCATTCCCAGGCACTGTCATATCCATTTTTGGCTAAAAACATAAACGGTCCAGCCGTTGGGAGCTGTATGATCAATGTAGCCCATCAATAAAGTTCTAGCTCCAATTTAAAAAGTTAATATCACTAGATAGAAAGTTAATATCAATAAAAAAGATAAAAATTTATAACGGAGTAGGTAAAATAAATAAAAACAGATAAAATAACCAGTCTGTGTAAGAGTGACCGAGGTTTCAAACAGACGACGACAGACGTCGACCTAGCATCCCAACGTGCTTCTCTCACCAAGATCTTTTGATAGGATATTGTCTGGTCCTGCTGCTTTGCAGGGGTTGATATTCCTCAGTGCTTTGTTTACCTGGCCTGGTGAGACTCTTAAGGTGCTTTTCCACTAGGGTCAGTTTGGCACGGTTTGGTACGGTTCGGCACCCTTTGTCCGCTTTTCCATTTGGAACCGGAAGTTCTTATGGTTCCGTTATTTTGGAACTATTCCAATTTTATCGGCACCATTTCAGAGCTGGTCCGAAGGGTAGCGGCACTGTTACGTCATCCACTGCTGGCCACTGATTGGTCTGGGCGTAGCGTCATGAGAGTGGGCGTTACGCTGACTTTCCAGAATCGCTGGCTGGCCGCCATTTGCAATTTTTCGTCCGTGAGCCCGCGAACAAGTGATATTATAAACAACAACGATAGAATGGCTTAACAGAAATCAGCAGAAATCAACACAGCGGTCCAACAGAGTTTCCTGTGCGTTTCGGCTGATGAGAGAATGCAGAGGGAAGCAGACTGAGCTTGCAGTGGGGAACACAAGCAGACGCACTAGAAAATAGACGGAGACGCACTGGGAATTAGACCCAGCCACTCGTATTGAATTGAATGTACAGCCGCGACGCACCCAACTTCAGCAGTTGAAGCCGTGTTATTGTGATATACAGGACGGTGAGTGATGTGATATTCATGTTTTACGTTATTTTTTCCAGCAGTGGAAAGTTCACTTAGGACAGATGAAAACTTAATCGTGTTTAAACGATGACCTAGCTCAATGCTACGTCCGTCCTTGTATGTTGCGTTTTTGTGTTGACAATATCTGATGAAATAAGCTAGTTGTAATCCTGGTTAAAAAGGTGTTTTTTGTTGTTTTTTTTTTTTACATGTTGCACTTTCGTGCTGTGTATGTACTTAATTTGTATGTATTTCATTGTAGAGTCCAAACAGGATCTGCTCGGAATGGCGACGTTTTGACAGCAATGTATTGTGACATGTAAACGACACATCATATTTATAGTCAAATCTTTTGCTTTTTAAGTTAAAGTATAGGTAAAGTGCCAGATTTAAAGTAGCACAATTTCCACTTAATATGAAAGGGACTGAACTGAGATTTATTTGTGTGAATATTAATTACAGAGTAACTGAAAATGAATGGCACATCCAATAATAGCCACCGTAAACCGCTTGTTTATTTATTTTTTATCAGATCACTTCTGTGATCCTTTGAGTTGTAGTCATAATAGTGTATCTTGCACCTTAGGGAATGGGAGTTGTTCAGTCACCATTAGAATTTAGTTTATATGTGAAGTCTATAGTATTTCATCTTTAAACTCATGCAGTAAAAGAACACATTACAAATATTTGCTTCCTTTTATATTTTAGCAATACAAGCACAAAACACCACCCACACTTGAAACCAGGGCGACACAGCGGTGGCTAAACTTTTATTGATAACGTTATTTCACACCATCACAACAACTCGGTATCTAAACTCAGTATAAATGGTGTAGAGATTGAAAGGGTATCCAAAATTAAAATCTTTGGGCTAATAATCAATAAAAAACTGTGTTGGAAGTCACATATTAATTATATTAAAGGTAAAATATGCAAATCAATCGCAATACTGCACAGAGTGAGATATTTGCTGAATCAACCCACACTATAGACTCTGTATCGTTCATTAATACTCCCATACATGACATGCATCCATCCATCTTCTACCTCTTTTCCGGAAGTCCGGGTCGCATAGGCAGCAGTTCAAGCAGAGAAGCCCAGTCTTCTTCCGGCTTTCAGAGAGAGCAGACGTATTTCTTCCCCTCTCCTCATTCCTCTCCCCTCTTCACTATCCCAGCTTGCTGTGTCGTGTCTATGTTCGCTCTTCTTCTGGCTGAATCTTGATCCAAATGGAAAATTATGGAATTGATGAGCGGGCTTTAATACTATTGACACCATTTTACAAAAATTCGGGCCAGGGGGAGCCCCAATGGAGAGACTCATGGATCAATTGGAACTCATGTGTCTGCGTGATTCGACTGAAGATGTGGAAAACATCTACCTGTTTTGGCTTCATGATCACAGGATTTTCTGCTGATTGGCTCTGGAGTTTTCCTGGTGTATCAAAAATTTAACTGGAAGAGCTAATCAAAATGCGGACCCGGCGTAGCTGCTTCTTCAACAATTCGACCAGCTGGGGAGAGCACTGATAGCGGCAAAAGACTAACATGGAATTTACCATCTGGCATGCACTGTAGAGAGATGGACTCTGCCGGACATGTTTATTTATGTTTGGAAGGGGAAACATCTGGAGTCGCTTGGTGCTCTCCAAGGAATGATTTTAAAGCCTATGTAATTTAAATTGTGATGCTCAGAATCGCATGAGAGAGGAAATTTCTGCTCTAAGTGAACTGTGCTCATTTGGCCTTGATTCAGCGCCCTTGCATTCATTCCTCCAGGAGAGAGAAGATAAGGCAGAAGAGAGTTTAACCCAAACAACTGCTGCTGTACAATAATCTGAACTCTCCAAGGACAGCGTTGTCATGGGACGAACATGGAATTTTACCATCTGGCATGAAGAGAGATAAACTCTGAGGACATGCTTATCTATGTTTAGAATACATGAATATAACATCTAGCCGTTGCCTAGGAGACGATTTTTGTTGTGCTCCAGTAACTAATACATTCACACTGCACTCACACTGATATTGCATGACTGATATACACACACTGGTCTCTCTCTTTTGCTTTGTTTTTGTGTGGATTTGTATTGTCTGCTAATTGTGCAACTAGAGGTTTTTTTTTCTATGTAATCACAGTCTTGCTCATTCAACGAGCTTTATTTTGATAAACTATGTTTTTTTCTCTCTGCCCAATGTGTCATCCCCTCCCCTCTTCCTCTCTTACCCCCCACTGTTTTGATGAGGTGCCTTGCATGGCTGCCGTGTCATTGGGAAGCGCTTATCGAGCGCGCCAATGTCAAGTCAAATTCCTTGTATGTTTTTAACATGCTTGGCAATAAAGCTTTTCTGATTCTGATTCTGATTCTGACTTCCCTCTCCCCAGCCACCTGCTCCAGCTCTTCAGGGAGGATTCCAATACCCATACATGACATATTGTACTGAAGTATGAGGAAACACATGTAAAACATATATCCAGTCGTTATGCTTCAGAAGAGAGCTATTAGAATAATAAACAAAGCTGCTTACAGGGAACCAACAAACCCACTTTTTCTTAAATTTAAAGGTCTCAAGTTGAAAGATCTGGTTGCCTTTAAAACTGCAGTAATAATGTTTAAAGCTAAGAATCTATCACTGCACGCAAATATCCAAAAGTTGTTCCAAATAAGGGAGAAACAATATCATTTCAGAGGAACATGTATATTTCAAAAACCTTCAGTGAGAACTACCACCAAGCAACACTGTGTCTCAGTGCAAGGAGTCAGACTGTGGAATGCTTTTGGACCTGAATTAAAATCATGTACAACGCTTGGACAATTTAAACAAAAACTAAAGGAAGAAATACTCCAAACATATATACAAAACGACATGTAAAATCACATAAGGATTATCATATCCAGTCTGTGAGCTGTTGCTTAGTTTTTGTCACGTTTTATCTTGGCTTTATTGTGATTTGTAATCACTCTTGTTTTATTTTATTTTTGAATTCTTAGATGGAACATGGGTGGGCAATATAAGCTGCGGCTTCAGCCATCACCCATTTCGGATAACTTATGTTGAATTGTATAATCCGAGGAGTTGCTGTTTAATTTGACCTAATTGGATTTTTTTCCCCTTTGTTCTATTATTGGCTGCACGGTGGCGCAGTGGTTAGCACTGCGGCAGCACAGTTTACCCTTGGCCGGGGGATTGTGGGGATCGTGGGATCGTGGGTTCGATCCCAGCCCCTGACCAACAGTGATCTGTGTGGAGTTTGCATGTTCTCCCCGTGTTGCGTGGGTTTACTCCGGGATTTCTCCGGTTTCCTCCCACATGCCAAAAACATGCATGTTAGGTTAATTGGCTGTTCTAAATTGTCCCTAGATATCTGTTTCCTATAGGCCCTTAGAATAGAGGGTTAGTATTAATGAAAGCGCTTTGAGTGGTCTTTGTGACTAGAAAAGCGCTATATAAGTGCAGGTTAGTTAGTTAGTTAGTTAGTTATTCTGTTCCTTTCTTTTAATCTAATCTATCCGAAATAAAGATTGATTCATTCATTCATTTCTCAAATATGTTTTAAACTTGCTTTAATTATCCACCACCCATTTCTGTCTTTCATTTAGGCAAGAGGAAAACGATCTACCCAAACCAGACCTTGCCTCACTATTTACAGAGATGCAGGCTGAAGATCTGCTGAACCGGGACCAGTACGAGGGACTGACCAGTTGCTTCTCAGTGAGGCAGCATGGCTGGCGTGTGTGACCCATTCCAGTTTTTTTTTTTTTTTTTTTTTACAGTTTGAATTTTGCACATTCTAAATAATCTGTAATTTGCTGCTGATTGTAATAAACAATTTAGTGATTTATGTGTTTGCATCATGATTTTCTATTTTGTCTGTTCAGACACCGGTGGGAAAAGAGACAACAGTACGAACCATTTATCAGTGAGTTTGAAAATAATGGCTCATTTTTAAGAAAAGTAACCAAAACAATTATTTGCTGAAGACTGTAAAACAAAATAGAGACATCTGCAAAAGTACAAAGGTTTATTGTCAAAATTCACAGGGCAATACTACATGAATACATGTATAGTTCACTGTTGATGCAGAGAATATATATTTATACAGTACATGTAGTCAGCAATACTTAATACAATATATTTACAATTAATCCACGTATTTCTCCATGTAACCTTGTGACTGCATTATTTTAATTACTTTTAATCCTAGATCTCTTTGTTTTGGCTTAAAATGCATCATAATTGTTAAATATATCTTATGCCTAACTCAGTACTGTTTACCTGTTGAAATATATATTTAACAGCTCATATGCTACAATATGGCACCTGATCCATGTTTTGCCACGACACCACTGGCTGGAGCAGATAAATTCCATGATGTCTTAACAGTCTCTCCATGATTTTGACACAGATCAGAGCAATTTATTGCACAGGAAGCTAAACATTTCTACAGACATTATAGCCACTTGGCGTTCGTGAAGTTGGGGTCACATCACTGTGTTGAACGTTAACGCCGACCGTTTCAAGCAATATTTTTGCCACAAGAGAGCCATCTGAAACACACATGCAGAGAATACATATTTTAGTACCTAATATCGATAACTTGCCGACATTACAATGTTGTACGGCGGACTTAAAAGCAAAGTAGCATTAGCAATCATTAGCTTACCGTCATACGTAATGTAGTTCGTATCCTATGTCTTCTCTTTTATGCTGCTCTACATTTTCCTAAATGCTCCAGTACTTTTCCAGAGTGTGTCGTATTGCGGGTTTGCCTTTTGTTCTCCGTTTTTGCCTTTATTCTGCCAAAAACAGCCAGAGAACGCAGATGCCTCGTATCCTGCCAACTTGTGTTTTGCATAACGTTACGCTTGATTTACACCAGTTACGCTTGTTTTACGTAGCGGGAGGAAGAGGGTTGCGCCGCCTCCCTGTGTGGAGAGTGCAAATAAAGGAAACCAGACTTGCACAGCAGACGACTTTATTCACTCTCACATCAGTAATAACAGAAAAAGCATTTTCACAATACACCAGGGTCTCTCCTTTTATATCATCCACCCATCTCACATCTGCATGACATCTCGCATCACAATACATTCAGCCCTTCTCCCCCCACTGTCTCCCAGGTCTCCTTCCTGCTACCTCACCATAATCTCTCCCATCTCAATAACTATTGTCCTCATCTGTTTACCCTCTGCATCCAGTCTGAGATGATACACGATGTCTACAACTTCCTTCTCCAAGCCAAGTTTATACAATTGCTCCCATTCAAGGGCCATACATGAAGTCTCAGGAGCTGGGGATTTGGATACCAAATCCTGGCCTGTGCCTGTGAGAGCATGCCTCATCTGACCAGGAGAGGCCAAGGACGACCTTCCAACATCTCGTTGATCGCCGCCATCCATGGTCTTTGTGGCCAATACAAAGCTATCAAAAATACTTGAAAAGACAGTCGCCACATACAGGCAGTGGCAGAAAGACAAACAGTTTCACTGGAGGCCAAGCAATGCTCAAAGCATCTGTACCTAGTGGACCTGGTGGGCTGTGCATCAAGGCCCAGAGAGCGCAGTGGGTGTTCTCTGCCGTTGCAAACAGGTCCGCTTCCGCCTGACCAAACCGAAGCCAGATCTGCTCGACTATCTCTGGATGCAGTCACCACTCGTCAGGATGGGGACCCCCTTTTGACAGCAGATCGGCCGCTATGTTCTAGGGCCCCAGCAGATGAAAAGCCCTCAGGAACATACCTTTGGCCTGAACCCACAAGAGCAGACAACGTGCCCCCGCATAGAGAGAGGGGGACCGCATACCGCCCTGCTGGTTGATATACGACACCACAGCTGTGCTGTCCGTTCTCACCATAACTTTTCTGCCCTGAATGACCGGAAGAAAATGCCTCAGAGCCAAACATACTGCCTCCAACTCAAGAAGATTTATATGCCAAGACTGCTGAGCCAGAGTCTAGTGCCCCTGAACAAACCTGCCATCCCAGACTGCACCTCAGACAGTTAGAGAGGCATCGGTTGTAATGGTCACCCTGCAGTCCCCTTGGCCCAGGGGAACACAGTCTCAGACTGCTGAGGAGTGTCTCCACCACCTGAGAACCATGAGGCCCTTTTCGGAAAGAACTAGCCTCCTCCCTTTGTCTCTGGGCAAAACCGCCTTCTGAAGCACGAACCACTCCTGAAGGGGACGAATATGTAAAAGAACCAGTGGCATCACCTAGGCAACTGTAGCAAAGAGACCTAAGATCCTCTGGCACTGCTGCACTGAGACAGTCCTCTATGAGATGCAGCTCTTGATGCATTCCCTGATAGTATGCCTTCTCTTTGGAGTCAGGGATGACCTCATGGCAACTGAATCCAGGGTGAGCCCCAAGTACTCGACAACCCTGGTTGGAACCAGGCAGCTTTTCTCTGGATTCAAATGCAACCCAAGTGCTGTCAGGTGAGCCAATATGGTCTCCATATGGCTCCTTGCTATGGCTTCCAATGGCGCAAAAACTAGCCAATTGTCCAGATAATTGAAAACTCCAAAGCCTTTCTGCCGCAGTGGGGCGAGTGTGGCGTCCGTGCACTTGGTGAACGTCCCAGGTGACAGGGACAGACCAAAAGGCAGGACATTGTATTCAAAGGCTTTGCCCTGAAAGGAAAACCTGAGGACCTTCCTGTGGGCTGGATTTATGGGAATATGGAAATAGGCATTGCAAAGGTCCACTGTTGTGAGCCAATCACCTGGCCTTATAGCCTGAAAAAATTATTAGCCTTTCATTTTCTTATTAAAGACAACAGTAGAAAGGAGTTGTTTTTACCTTTACGTGTTTTGACTGTCCACTGCATCAGAAGTGCCAGCTGATTGCTGCGAAGTGTCATTTATCAGCTGGCTTTCCTAGGCAGGGCCATTCCAGCAGAACTGTCAGATCCATTGGGCTGGCCTCGCCTTCTGCCGTCCTATGGTCTCTGGAGAATGTAGTCCCAAGTGTGGGAAAGCATAAATGCCCCCTCATCCCGATTCATGCTGTTTTTTCCCCGCTTCCTGATTTCTATGGCCTCCTTGATTTAGCGTTTCTGTCTGTTACTCTCCGATCCAATGAGCTTTGCGTTGTCTCAGTCCATGATGTGATTATTTCTTTTGCAGTTCAGGTTCAGGTTCAGGTTCAGGTTCCTTTATTTGTACCCGTAGGTAGATTTGTTTTGCAGTCTGGTGACATCCATATTTACAAGCCACAATTACATTCAACATAGACACAAACACAGGCACACATGAAGCTGACTATAAGCATGATAAAAATACTCAAGGCTCCATCAATCAGGGTATAAAGACAAAGAGATGAGAGAAAAACCAGAGGTAAGAGAGAAGGGTCATATTAAAAAGTTAAAAACTAGTCAAAGAGGTTAAAAACTCAAAGGTCTAAAACCCAATAAAATATTTAGAACCCAAATAACATCCTACAAAAATAAGTAAATATACAATGGAGTTAATAAATAGGTACCTAAATTATGTGCAATATATTGTTACAACTTGTTCAACTCTTTGACAGCAGCAGGAACAAAGCTGTTTTTGTAGTGCTGGGTTTTACTTTTTGGGACAGCAAACCTCCGTCTTGAGGGAAGAAGCTGAAAGTTGCAGTGCAAAGGGTGGGAGTCATCATTTTAGCCATCCTCTGTACTTGTCTGGTATACAGGGATGTCAGGCTCAGCTGTGACTCACCAAGCAAATGACTGGACCATCTAACTACCTGATCCAAGGATTTCTTCTGTTTCAGTTTTATCTGACCAAACCATGACACTAAAGAAAAGGATAAAACAGATTCAATAAAAGCCCAATAAAACATTGTCATTATGGTTCGGTCAATTTGGAAGTGTGCAAGTTTTCTCAAGCAATGCAGATGTTGCTGACCCTTTTTGCACACCCTTTCACAGTTCTCTTCAAAGTTTAAATTACTATCAATAATCGTCCCAAGATATTTGTAGGATTGTACACATTCGGTGGTCTGGCCTTTTAGTACGGTGACTTTGTGCCTGGGAGTTTTCCTCCTAAAGTCAATAATCATGTCTTTAGTTTTTGTCGTATTCAGCTGCAGGTAGGAATCCTCACACCAGTGAACAAAATCATCAACTGCTGGGCCGTGGCCACTCTCACCATCCTGGAGGAGACTGACAATAACTGAGTCATCAGCATACTTTATAATGTGTCTGTTGTCATGTCTGTGTCTGCTCCGACACATGCTTGTGTACAGGATGAAGAGTAGTGGTGACAACACACACCCCTGAGGAGAGACAGTAGAAGAGCACTTTAGGTCAGACAATGTACCATTGACCCCTCACTCTTGGTTAAGAAATCCAGAATCCAACCCACCAGATTATTGCTCCAATCAAATTGTTGCAGGAGCCTTTCAACTAAAATATGAGGTTGGATTGTATTAAAGGCGGAGGAAAAGTCCACAAATAAAAGCCTGGTGTGTGTCCCATTAAAATCCAGATGTTTAAAAAGCATGTTAAACAGAGTGACAGTGGCATCCTCCACTCCTCTGTGAGGCCTATAGGCAAACTGCAGAGGATCCAATGCATGCTCAGTCTGCTTTAGGACCTCACATCTGACCAGTTTTTCAAAAATTTTCATTAAAACTGAAGTCAAAGCAACTGGTCTAAAGTTGTTTACTGTTTTAGGACAGCTGGATTTTGGAACGGGAACAACCACGGCTTCTTTCCAGATCTTAGGCACATGTTGTGTCTGTAAGGACTTATTGAAAATGTAATGAAATATAGGACTCAGTTCATGTGCACAGGACTTTACCAAGCGCCCACATATATTATCAGGGCCCTTACTTTTGTTCACTTTTACAGCGCAGAACTCCCTTTTAACAACCTGCACCTCAATATTAAAATGCTGATTGTCTTTGAGTTTCTGTTTCAAATCTTGGGTTTCAGTGCTAAAATCAAAGGAGTCAAAACAACCATAAAAACAATTAAGAGCATTAGCCAGCTCTGTGTCTGAATTGAAACCTTCTAAAAACACACAATTACTGCGCTCTGTGCTCTGAAGGTCTACAATAGTTTTCATACTGGCCCAGGCTGAACCAAGTTTCTTTGTTGCCATCTTACTTTTCAACTCTGATTTATAATTTTGTTTTGCTCTAAAAATTTCGGCCTTCAGCTCTTTTGTGGCAACCTGTAGCTCAGAAACAGACCCCTGTTTAAAGGCAAGTGTTTTCCTCTGTAAGCAGGATTTGACTGATTTTGTAACCCATGACTTGTTGTTGGGATATATTTTGACACGTTTATGTGGAACGATCATATTTTTACAGAAAGCCATGTATGAGCATGTGACGTCCACCAAAGAGTCCAAATCATCCCCGCAGGCCAGTGTGAACATCTCCCAGTCTGTACAGTTAAAGCATTCCTGGAGGCTGTGCACTGAATCCTCTGTCCACACATCTATGTCTCTGGTCTCCACCTTGCCTCTTCTGAGAGCAGTTTTATACGTGGGCAGCAAATGTACACAGTTGTGATCTGAGGATCCTAAAGGAGGAAGGGGAAGTGATTTATAGGCCCTCTCTATGGATCCATAGCACAGGTCCAATGTCTTTTTTTGCCTGGTTGGGCAGGAGACATACTGATAAAAGTTTTTAAGTGTCTTCTTTAAAGAAACATGGTTAAAATCCCCAAGAATAAAGTTTGGCGCCTCTGGAGAAATTGACTGCAGCCGCTGCACCACATCAAAGACGGTGCTGGAGGCGGAGTCAGCGTCTGCCCTCGGGTGGATGTACACAGTCGTGATAAAAAGCTTGGGGAACTCGCGAGGCAAATAAAAGGGGCGTAGTGACACAGACAGAAGCTCCACATCGGGTGTACAGATGCGCTCTCTGACCGTGACAGATGTGCAGTACTGCTTATTAATATATAAACATACGCCGCCCCCCTGATGCTTCCCTGTTACCTCTTCCTGCCGATCAGAGCGGAGTGGGGATCCAAAGCCATCAATCCACAGGTCCGCCTCCCGGTCATGCGCATTAAGCCAAGACTCGGTATAAGCCATGACACAGCAGTTCTTAAAGTCCTTCTGGTAGCATACATTCCCTTGAATTTCATCCACCTTGTTCCTCAGAGATTGTACGTTCCCAAAAATCATAGAAGGAAGAGGAATGTTACCAAACTGACGTCTTCTCAGGCGTAATATCACGCCTCCATGCTTTCCGCGTTTCCTTCTCCCATATCTCTTTTCACTGCTGTGTCCATGAACGTCTCTCAAAATAAAGTCCGGCAGTTGCGGCTTAGACTCAGTCACAGACGCTCCATCAACTGTGTTTAAATGCAGTAACATGTCCCTGGAATAATGTATTCTGTCCGGCATGATCCCGGTCATGCTTACCTCAGAGACAAAGAGCCGGTGGAAAAGTAGCAGCAGTGCAAAAAAGGGGAGGAAATCCATATTGATGGAACCAGGGAGCTCTTCGCCATACAGTCCACAAACATTCCAGGACAGAAACGACACAGAGAATTTCGTTAAAAACACATTAAAGTGCGTAAAAACAGACACACAGACGACAGACTTTTTCACCAGCTGCCGGTCGCTGCGTGCGCATGCGCCCAATCTTTTGCAGTGATCTGATATAGCTGATTTTAATATTACTTGTTCTGCCTTTTCTTTTTGTGATCTTGTGAGCCATCCTTGTGTTTCCGTCTCACATTCCTTCTGGTGTTCTTTCCTTGTGGTGAATGATAAGATAAGCCTTTATTAGTCCTACAACGGGGAAATTCCTGGATTGCAACAGCACAGGGATAGCAACACTCAGAGCAACAATCAGAAGGCAAGAAAAAAAGCAAGCAAGCAAGAGCAGCTAATATACATATGTACATATTACTATAAAATATATACATATATACACACACAGACACACAGTGCAGAGCATTGTAGCTGGATGGAATAAATATATGAATATATAAACACATAGTGCGGAGCATTGTAGCTAGATGGAATAAATATGTAGATATACAGTGATCCCTCACTTATCGCGGTTAATGGGTTCCAGAACCGACCGCGAAAAGTGAAAAACTGCGAAGTAGCGTCACCCCAATGACGTCATCCATAAATAATACGTACGTTCATTCTCTCACTCTCTCTCTCATATGATACGTGTGTGTGTGTGTACGTGTACATACATACGTAGATGTAAACAAAGTGTACATAAATATGTTTTTAGAACTCTTTTATTCTTATAACAAGATACGTAACTCAAGATGAAAATGATTTACTGTACAGGTTAATGAGAGCTTTACTGCTCCTCAGGTGACGCCTCATCGTGAGGTGCTGGAGGCGCAGGATCATCGAGGGCAGCTTCCAATAGAGCTGAAGCTGCAGGAGGCGGCGTAGTGGCTCGACGGGAAGACTATTTCGCACAAAATGGCACAAGAGAACAGCAAAAAGTTCCACGCGGCGAGACTAAGTAACACGAGCGATAAAAAGCAATGAATGCGGTCTTCCTTCCCTTCATGAGTGCTCGGCAGGGAGAGGAGGTGGGTGAAACGTCTCGGCCAATCAGCTTGTGGGGTGAAACGTCTCGGCCAATCAGCTTGCGAGATTTCCGAGCCGAGCCAACACGAGAATAGCGAACAGAGAGTTGTGCGGCTCTCCGTGTTGACACCTGATGGTCTAATGTAGTCTCCCTGCCTTCTGCTAGCGCCCGCCCATTATTTCTCAATTTTGAATTTTTGATGAATATTTTTGAAAAATCCGCGATGCACTGAGGGCGCGAAAGGTGAAGCGCGAAGTAGCGAGGGATCACTGTATAAACACCCACAGTACGGAGCATTGCAGCTAGGTGGAATAAATATGTAAATATATAAATACACACAGTGCGGAGCAATGTAGCTAGATGGAATAATATGTAGATATATAAACACACAGTGCGGAGCATTGCAGCTAGATGGAATAAATATATAGATATATAAATATAAACACACCCAGTGCGGAGCATTGTAGCTAGATGGAATAAATATGTAAATATATAAACACACACAGTGCAGAGCATTGTTGCTAGATGGGATGAAACAGCATAACCGTCTACTTAGTTATCCTACATGGTATGATTATGTGCCCATACATATTCTCACCCTCCATAGCGACCGGTATTTTCCTAGTTGTATGCCGGAGGGGACCATTGTGTAAGTCTATTGCATCTTTTGCATTCAAAAAACTATTAGTTTGTTACGTCTTTTTGCTATCTCTGCGAGCAGCCCTGCTTAGGTTGTACAGTCTGACAGCCGTTGGTAGGAAGGACCTGCGAAACCTCTCGGTTGTGCACCTGGGATGATGTAGTCTGCAGCTAAATGAGCTCCTCAGTGCATTCAGTATGTCCTGCATAGGGTGGGACTCGGACTCCAGCAGAGATGACAGTTTAGCCACCGTCCTTCTCTCTCCTATCTCCTCCACCGGATCAAGGCGCTGCCCCAGGACAGAGCTAGCTTTCTTGATCAGTTTGTTCAGTCTCTTCCTATCGGCTGCAGTAATGCCACTGCCCCAGCAGACCACTCCAAAAGTGATGGCTGATGCCACCACCGTGTCATAGAATGTCTTCAGCAGCGCCCCTTGTACACCAAAAGACCTGAGTCTCCTCAGCAGGAACAGCCTGCGCTGTCCCTTCTTGTAGAGTGCGTCAGTATTGTGTGACCAGTCTAGTTTATTGTTCAGATGAACACCCAGGTACTTATAGGATGTCACCATCTCGATGTCTGTTCCCTGTATATTTACTAGTGCTGTGAGGGGTTGCCCATGCCTGCGGCAGTCCACCACGAGCTCCTTAGTTTTCCTCGCGTTGATCTGGAGGCAGGTCCGATGGCACCAGTCCACGAAGTCCTGGATAAGCCCTCTGTACTCAGCTTCATCTCCATTGGAGATGAGGCCAATGATCACAGAGTCATCAGAGAACTTCTGTAGATGGCAGTGTGTTGTGTTGTGTGAGAAGTCCGCAGTATAAAGAGTGAACAGGAAGGGAGCCAGCACCGTTCCCTGGGGGGCCCCCGTGCTACCGATGATCGTGTCGGACACACAGTCCCGGGTTCTCACAAACTGAGGCCAGTTTGTGAGGTAGTCCAGGATCCATGATGACAGGTGCTGGTCCACCCCTGCGCGCAGCAGCTTGTCCTTCAGGATCATCGGTTGGATGGTGTTGAAAGCACTGGAGAAGTCAAAGAACATGATCCTCACCATATTCCCGGGCTTCTCCAGGTGGGACAGAGAACGGTGAAGGAGGAAGATCACCGCATCCTCCACCCCAATGCCATGCTGGTAGGCGAACTGGAGTGGATCCATCGCTGGTTCCACCACGGGGCAGAGGTGAGCAAGGAGCAGTCTCTCCAGGGTCTTCATCAAGTGGGACGTCAAGGCTACCGGTCTGTAGCTGTTCAGGTCTTTGGGGTGGGAAGTTTTTGGTACAGGTACCACACAAGATGTTTTCCACAGCTGTGGTACCCTCCCCAGCTTCAGGCTCAGGTTGAAGATGTACGTCACAATCCCACACAGCTGGTCTGCACAGGACTTGAGGAGCTTTGCGCTGATGCTGTCCGGTCCCGACGCCTTCCTCGCCTTGATCTTCCTCAGCTCCGTCCTCACCTGAGTCCTGGTCAGGGTCAGGATGGGGGGCTGTGTGTTGGGAGTGGCGGGGTGTTGGTGGAGTGGGGAGTGGGCAGCAGGACTTGATTTCTTTAGAGGCAGCAGTGGTTGTTGTGCAGTCAGGGGGGAGGGCGGTTGGTCAAACCTATTGAAAACAGATTAAGGTTGTTCGCCCACTCCCTGCCCCCCGTGGCCTGGGGGGAGGTATTCTGGAGCCCAGAGATGGTTTTGAGGTTTCTCCAGACCCCGCTGATGTCACTCTGTTGCAGCTTGTCCTCCATCTTCTTCCTGAAGCTGTCCTTGCCTTCTCTGATCTTTCTCCTCAGCTCCCTCTGTACAGACTTCAGCATCTCCCTATTCCCCGACCTGAAGATCCTCTTCTTCTCTCTCAGAAGTGTTTTTATCTCAGGGTTGATCCAGGGTTTGTTGTTTGAGCAACACCGTATGGTCTTGGTGGGAACGGATTTGTCCACACAGAAGCTGAGGTAGTCCGTGAAGGTGTGAGTGAGGCCATTGATGTCCTCACCATGTGGATCGCAGAGCTGCTTCCAGGCGGTGGCTTCAAAACAGCCCTTTAGAGTGTCCATTGTCTCCTCAGACCATAACTCCACTGTGCGCATGGCCGGAGGTTGTCTGTGCACTAGGGGTTTGTACACCGGCCGGAGATGAACCAAGTTGTGATCCGATCTCCCGAGTGGGGGGAGTTGTGATGAGGTGTACGCCTCCTTAGTGTTTGCGTAGAATAAGTCCAGTGTTTTATTGTCTCTAGTGTGGCATGTGACATACTGGGTGAACGTGGGTAGAATGGGAGATAGTGAAACATGGTTGAAATTGCCTGAGATGAGGAGAAGAGCATCTGGGTGTTCTGTCTGCAGCCTGCTGGTTACTGAATGGATGACGTCACTCGCTGTCCCAGCGTTCGCCGTCGAATTTGCATAAACAACAATGCAGATCACGTGTGAGTGTTCTCTCGGGAGATATGTAGGCCGCATGCTAACAGCTAGCAACTCAATGTCTTTGCTGCAGTGTCGTTGTTTAACAGTGATATGTCCCGGTCTGCTCCAGTTGTTGTTAATATACTGTACATTATCACTCCACCGCCCCTTGCTTTGCCACTGTCTGGTGTTCGGTCTGCCCGTATCATGTGGAAACCCTCCAGCTCAATGTTAGCATCTGCTGCTAGTTCAGTTAGCCACTTCTCAGAAAACTAAAGGAGAGAGCACTCCCGATATGTGCTATCGTAACGGCAGATAGCCGCTAGCTCATCTACCTTTCCCAGTAACGACCGTACATTTCCCATGACAATAGATGGAAGGGAGGGTCTGTACCTTATATTTTTTGTCCTCCGCCTTACTCCAGCCCGGCAGCCGCGGCGTTTTCGCCTCAGTTCTCTCGGTATGTCGAGTTTTTCCAATGGGACCGGGTGGCGGTTGAATGCTAGCAGCTCTTCCCTGCTGTATCGTATCCTGCTATAAACAGTGGCTCCGTCCACCGGCTCAGGAGACATTTGGGACGATCTGTGTATCCGTGATATAAGTGGAGTGAAAAAAAGACAGATCAAAAAGAGAGAGGAAGGGAAAAAGACTCGGAATCGAGCCGCTGTTGCAAAGGGCGGCTGACTCGTGTGGCGCCGGGAGAGAAAAAAAATCTTCCTGTTTCTCTGATGTAGGTTTTGTTACATGATCTGCATGATATTTCATATATTATGTTGCATTTTTTGCTTTGTTCTGTTTTGTCCTCGGGGTGGACTAATAACTGTCTGTAATTTTTTGTGTGGTTTTACCGCTGTGTTTATGTGTTTTTTCATGATCCTTTGGATTGGTTCTATTATCCCTTGGATGCATGGTATGGTTATGATGTCCTTGTTTTTTATTTTGGCTTTTGGTCTGTGTCTTATTTTCTGTTTTGGTTTTTTTTCCTTTGTTTTTGACTTGCTGTTTCCCTTTGTTTATGGCTCATAGCTGATATTGGCAGCATGCTAGTGCATGTCTTATGTGGTTTTCCTCCTCCTGTCTGTCTTCTTTGTTTGTGATGATGGCGGCCAATTTGTATAGTGTCCTGACAACTGATAGTTTGTGTGCTGTGGGATGTTCTGATTGTCCATAGTAGGTACTGATCCATGTGGGTTGGTTTCCTGTAGACTGAGATTTTTATACTGCCATCATCATTGTGGTGGATTTTCATGTCCAGAAAGGCTATGGTACCATGTAGTGATATTTAATTTATAATTATGATAAAGTATAAAGATTATTTAATTTAAACTAAGGATGTGTGGGAATGGGAATTTACCTCCCAGTTCACACATACACACCTGAAAACAATATCTATCACTCGTTGGGGCACCAGCTCACTCTCTTGTGAACAATTTATTAATTAATTCCACTTTATACCTGTTTAATCATCAGTTATATAAATCAATCAATCAGTCTCAAATTAGTGAATTCGATACTGGGGCTTCGAAGACAGGCTCAGAATGGAATAAATTCCCAACAACTTCTCTCATTTTACAGATTTATTTAAATGAAGCTGATTAAATGACATCACATTCAGATAACTTGTAAACAGTGAAATGATCAACATTAACCTTCACATTCAATTTGAAACTGAGGATAGAGTAACAATGTGAGCACATCTATAAAACCATGGACTTTAGCATTAATTTGGAAGAGCTGAAATGAAAATTATGAATAATATTGGATGTAAATTTATGGAGAAAATTAACTAATTATATGGAAAATTCTGGACTACTCTTAAGAAAGTAAAAATGGAATTTTAATAAGAAAAATTATATTATTTCTCTTTTAATTTTGTATCTGATCAGATGCTGAATTATTCTCAAATCTCAGACATTTATTTACTTTCAGCAGATGGAACAGCAAATACAGCTCATGTGACTCCTTGCGTAGTGGTCCCTATTGGCGGCTTCCTCAGCTGAAGATTTCGTGGATTATAGGTGAAGTATCTGCCCACAGATATTCCAAAGTCCACAGTTCAACCTTGACAGTCAAGCAGTCACAAGGCTGGATTTTGACTGCTTCAATCACAGTTGGAGCTTAGGTTGAGCCAAGATGGCGATGTTGGCTTCCTTAGTGCAGTGTGATGGCGAATTGCGTTGAGGCTTTCATGGGTCAGCGGCTTCTCCCAAGGGAATTCGAGAATAATTACAAAATCTGATCCCAGTCGCAAAAATAAAAGGTATTTTTCTGACTTTGTGGAGTTGAAAATAGCCTCCGGTATGGAGATTTTCAGTCCTTGGAAAAAACACACAGTGAGTTTAAAGAAAGTCTAACAGGGTAAAAAGTTAGAAAAATAGAAATGCCGGTGAAACATGAAGTTTGACTTCATTTAACAAGTTGAGCTCAAAGAATAAGTAATTCCCGGACGTTTAGAGAAAACATTAAAACAGACAGACGTTTACACAGCACACAACAATGGCGAAAACTGAACTCTGTGATACTCTCTGATACTGCTCCCCGAAGGAGGGTGTCTCCCCTCTTTATAACTCAGACAAGTTTTGCGCCTTTAGGGTGATTGACATAAGCCTAAACCAATAGTTTCAGTTCATCAGTGTACAGTCAAAAGTGAGCGTCTACTCCAGAGACGTCCACCAGGGGTAGTGTTGAGCTGTGGATAATCCTAGGGCCTTAGGAAATGCCTTTAAAGTTTATGGGATGCCTGGTAAATGTCGGATAACTGATAACCAATAAACCTGTCTTAGTTGGGGAAGGTTCCAGTTTATTTATGATGTAAGTTAATCCATTGAAAGCATTCCTTAGGTTTGCTTAACAAAGGAATTCAGTTGTGGTCCTGGGAGGAAAAGTAATTCTTTGACCAAATTTTTCCGGGGTGAAACAAAGCCTTTAAGATGCAAAGTAGTTTTATTGTTGAGACAAAGCAAGATGATGCTACAACCATTTTCATCCTTTCTGTCCCCATATTCCTTGGGAGGGGAATATGGAGGAGGCTTTTGAGTACAAGAGGTTGAGATATGAATCAATGCGAGCTGACTGTGAGGATAAAGGCTGGGAGTGTCATGCTTTACCAGTCGAGGTGGGATGCCGAGGGTTTATAGGCCGGTCCACGGTGTCCTTCCTCTCGAAGGTGGGACTTAACCAACTGTGCTCGAAGAGATGCCTTGCACCAACTTTACATGGCAGCTGAAAATGTGTCATACTGGATTTGGTCAAGATCCCGTGTGAAGAGTAGGCAATGTAAATGAGAGCCCCCCCGCCCCCAACATCTCTTTTTCCTCCTCCTTTGCACTAGGAGTAAGGTCTCCTGGGTCTCCTGACAGCACTGCATGTAAAGAGTCTGACATTCAAGTAAAAGTCTTGTAAGAAGATGCTGGTGATTGGCCCCGATTTGGATTATGTGGTGCTGTGTATTCGCTTGTTTCAAGCTTCTGCCTCCATGTCTGAAATAAGAGGTCTATCTATTCATCAGAGCAGTCACACACGAGCATGCTGAATGTCCCCCCCCTCCATTGTCCACCCACAGACGGACACACCCCCAGGAACCCCCCACCAGCACAGCAGCGCCGCGGAGCTGAAGACCCTTCGTTACAGCAGATATGGGAGGAGGCTGAAGCCAAAAGGACATGAGAGTTAACGCTCAGTCTTAGACTCTGGGGGGGGGGCAGTATGGGGAACCCATGCTGTGATATTCATCTCAGACTGGAAGGAAAGGAGAGGCAGTAAATTCCTCTGCCGGAAGAGCATGGAGGATTAAGCAACTGGGGGACAATAGGAATTGTGATGGGAGAATGTACAGTATTGTGATGCAAGACCTCAGGTAGCAGGATTAAGCAACTGGGGGACAATAGGAATTGTGAGGTGAGAATGTATTGTGGTGCAAGACCTCAGGCAGCAGAGGGAGTGAGTGTTGTAATATCAAGGAGAGACCCTGCAGCATGAGGTCAATGCTTTTTCTGATCCTGAGAAATGTGAGAGTGAATAAAGTTTGTCTGCTGTGAATGCCTGGCCTGATTATTCCTCTCTCTACACTGGTGACCCTTGACGAATAATGGAACACGAGGCAAACACCCCGGAGGTGACCCGGACAGGAAGCCCCAGCAACGCGTGTGCCGTTTCGGTCAAACTACCAAACTTTTGGCTGCATGACCCGAAGTCTTGGTTCCTCCACACCGAGGCCCAGTTCGCGCTCCGAGGAATAACAGCAGATGACACCAGATATTACTATGTGGTCGCAGCGCTGGACGCTCACACGACTCAGCATGTAGCGAGCCTGCTCCAACAGCCCCCAGCCAGCGACAAATACAGGGCTCTCAAAGCCATGCTGACCCGGCGCCACACGCTTTCGGACTGCAAGAAAGCAGAGAGGCTCCTGACGCGCTTTGAGTTAGGAGATGGGTCGGCGGTCGAACTGATGGAGAAGATGTTGGCGTTGATGGGCACGGACGATGGGCATTTTCTGTTTGCCCACCTTTTCCTCCGGAACCTCCCAACAGAGGCCAGAGCGGTCCTTGCCAACTCGCCGTTGCTGGCTGTGTGTGACTACTGTGCGCTAGCCCAGTAGGCAGATCGGATCATCCTCACCACCACAGCCCTCACAGTGAGCGCAGCGACATCGGAACCCAGCGAGACGGCCAGCAGAAGTGAGGAGCCAGTGATGGTAGCGGCAGCGGGGGCCAGGAAGCGCCAGAGAGACATGCTCTGCTCCTACCACTGTTGTTTTGGAGAGGACACACGCCGATGCGTGCCACCGTGCCAATTCAAGCGTTCGGGAAACGCCAAGGCCGGCAGTCGGTAGCAGCTGTTACCGCCGGTGAAGAAAGCAAGCTGCTCTACGTGACAGACTTGTGCTCGGGGAGACGGTTCCTCATGGACTCTGGCTCCCAAAAGAGCCTCATCCTGCCGTCCTATGCCGACCGGCTAGCGGGTGCTAGCGGCCCCAAGCTGATGGCCGCAAACGGCTCGGACATTAAGACTTTTGATGAAAAAACACTGACTGTATCCCTACACGGCCGTACATACGAGTGGACATTTGTCATAGTGGCATGCAGTTTCCCAATCTTGGGCGCTGATTTTTTGTGTACACACGGGCTACTAGTCGATGTTGCTAACAGACGCCTGATTAATGCAATGTCTTTCCCTCCCCTGTACAGCTCGAGGAGCCAGGCCAACAACGCTAGCCAACGTCACAGCTTCAGGTGGTAGGTTCCACACACTGCTCACCCAGTTCCCAGCACTCACGGTCTCGACGTTTTCGGCGGCCATCACTAAACACGGGGTGGAGCACTTTATTACCACCACCGGGCCGCCCGTTTTCGCACGACCTCGGTGCCTGGACACAGCTAAACTGGCCATAGCGCGTGAGGAGTTTGCCAACTTGGAAAGGCTGGGCATCATCAGGCGCTCAAACAGCCCATGGGCATCCCCACTACATATGGTCCCTAAGGCCGAGGGATTGTGGCGACCTTGCGGAGATTTCCACAGATTAAACAACGCCACAGCTCACGACCACTACCCGATTCCCCATATTCAGGATTTTTCCGTTCACCTCGCCGGGGCACGTATTTTTTCTAAGATAGACCTGGTCCGTGGTGCGCGCGGAGGACATACCTAAAACGGCGGTAATGACCCCGTTTGGTCTGAGTTTTTACGCATGTCCTTTGGATGCCTCCACCATCATCCCTGTCCCCAAGAAGCCACGGATCACTGGACTTAACGACTACAGACCTGTAGCGCTCACCTCTGTAGTCATGAAGTCCTTTGAGCGCCTGGTCCTGCCCCACCTCAAGTCCATCACCACCCCCCTCCTGGACCCGCTGCAGTTTGTCTACTGAGCCAACAGGTCTGTAGATGACACAGTCAACCTGGCCCTCCACTCCATCCTGCAGCACCTGGACTCCCCGGGAACCTACGCCAGGATCCTGTTTGTGGACTTCAGCTCCGCATTCAACACCATCCGCCCCGCTCTGCTCCGGGACAAGCTGTCCCTGCTCAATGTGCCTGACTCCCTCTGCAGGTGGATCACCGACTTCCTGATGGACCGGAGGCAGCATGTGCGGCTGGGAAAGACTGTCTCAGACTCTGCTAGCATCAGCACCGGATCACCCCAGGGCTGTGTACTTTCCCCCCTACTCTTCTCCCTTTATACCAACTCCTGCACCTCCAGCCACCAGTCTGTCAAGTTGATCAAGTTTGCGGACGACACCACCCTCATCGGGCTCATCTCCAACGGTGACGAGTCCGCCTACAGGAGAGAGGTGACCCAGCTGGCGTCCTGGTGCAACAACAACAACCTGCAGCTGAACACTCTGAAGACAGTGGAGATGATTGTGGACTTCAGGAAAGTCACAACCCCTCTGCCCCTCCTCACCCTCTCAGGCTCTCCCATCACCACTGCTGATTCCTTCCGCTTCCTAGGCACCACCATCACCAGGGACCTCAAGTGGGAGCCAACCATCAGCTCCCTCATCAAAAAGGCCCAGCAGAGGATGTTCTTCCTGCGGCAGCTGAGGAAGCTCAAGCTACCCACCAAGATGTTAGTGCAGTTCTACACAGCCATCATCGAGTCCATCCTCACCACCTCCATAACCGTGTGGTATGCAGGAGCCACTGCCAGGGACAGACTAAGGCTGCAGCGCGTCGTGCGCACTGCTGAGAAGGTGATCGGCTGCAAGCTCCCATCTCTCCAGGATCTGTACATCTCCAGGACCCGGAGGCGTGCTGGCCGGATCATAGCTGATCCCTCACACCCTGGTCACGTACTGTTTGCCCCTCTCCCCTCAGGTAGAAGACTTTGGTCCATCCAGACTAAAACCTCCCGTCACATGAACAGCTTCTTCCCCTCTGCCATCAGACTGCTGAACACTAAGTGACTTATTGACTCTCGTGCACTATGTACAGCAGCTCAACCAGACTCATGTCAATCATCACTGTTTTCTTCCTGCATTACCGACTGCACTATATGGTTCTCCACATTATCTGCTGCTCGCTAATATATTTAAACCGCTGACTAGTATTACTCACTCTTATTCTACACTTTATTGCATGTATAGTTTATTTCTTTTATTTTATCATGTTTAATGTTGCAGCATTGCACCGAGACAAATTCCTAGTTTGTGTACTACATGAACAATGGCAATAAATCTGATTCTGATTCTGATTCTGGATTAAAAGGCGTGGCACAGACATTCCAACGCATGATGGCTGCGGTGTTGCGCGATCTGCCATTTGTGTTTGTCTACCTGGATGACACCCTGGTGGCCAGCGCGTCCGAGGACGAACACGTAACCCACCTCAGGACGGTTTTCCGGAGGTTAGAGGAGCACGAGTTAATAATCAACCCGGCGAAATGCCAGTTCGGCATGACGGGGATTGACTTTTTGGGGCACCGCATCTCACCGGAGGGAGCGATACCCTTGCCGGACAAGGTGTGCGCGGTGGAGAATTTTCCCCGGCCTCAGACGGTCAGGGTGCTGCAGGAGTTTTTGGGGATGGTTAACTTTTATAACTGTTTCCTACCCCGCACAGCCCAGCTTATGCAGCCAATGTACGCCACACTCAAGAAACGGAAACCGGTGGACAGAGTCGACTGGACTTCTAAGCGGGAGCAGGTATTCTCTGAGGTTAAAACAGCCCTGGCAAACGCCGGCGGCTTGGATAGCGCTCACTACCGACGCCTCAGACGTGGCTATAGGGGCTGTCGTGGAGCAACGCGTTGCCAGTTCTTGGCAGCTGCTCGCTTTTTTTAGCAGGTCTTTGCGCGACAGTGAGCGTAAATACAGCGCGCTCGACAGAGAGTTACTGGCTCTCCACCTGGCCATATGCCACTTCCAGTTCTGGCTGGAAGGGCACAGCTTCACTGCGTTTGTGGACCACAAGCCGCTAACGTACGCGATGGCCAAGGTTTTGGAGCCATGGTCGGGCTGGCAGCAGAGACAGCTGGCTGCGATCTCGGAGTTTACAACCAATGTTCAGCATGTGGCCGGTAAACTGCATGTGGTGGCAGACTGCCTCTCGTGCGCAGTGGTGGCCCCAGTCTACGTGGGGATAGATTACATGGCCATGGCCGCAGAGCAAATCGGCGATGCAGATGTGTGCACACTCCAGTCTGGACCAACAGGGTTAAGGCTGGAGAGCAGAGTACTGCAAGACGGGAGCCCCCCCCCCCCCCAATCTGTGACGTCTCCATAGGACGTCCGCACCGTTTTTGAGTCCGATCACGCCCTGGCGCACCCAGGAATGCGTGCGTCAGTCAAAATGGTGGGAGTGAAGTTCGTATGGCAGGGCCTGCACAAACAGGTGAAAGAGTGGGCTGCAGCCTGCGTAGAATGCCAACGAGCCAAAGTGTACAGGCACACAAAGGCCTCTTTGGAGCCGTTCCGTATCCCGGCTAAGAGGTTCGACCATGTTCACGTGGACCTCATGGGCCCCCTCCCGCCATCGCAAGGGTTCACGCACCTCCTGACAGTGGTGGACCGCACCACACGATAGCCAGAAGCAGTCCCGCTAGCTTCCACCGTGTCCGCGGATGTGGTGCACACCTTTTTGACAACATGGGTGGCACATTTTGGCATCCCTTTGGACATTATGTCTGATCGGGGTCCTCAGTTTGTTTCCGACCTCTGGTCCGCGATAGCCCATAGCCTGGTTGTCGCAATTCATCGCACAACCGTGTACAACCCAGAGGCCAATGGGTTTTGCGAGCGTTTCCATAGGTCACTGAAAGCAGCGCTCAGGGCTTCGCTTACGGATGCAAATTGGGTGGACCGGTTGCCGTGGGTTCTATTAGTGTTGCGTTCTGCACCAAAAGAGGATTTGAAGGCTTCCCCAGCAGAGCTGTTTTTTTCTCAGCTGCTGCGGCTCCCCGGGGAATTTTTACAAGATAACCCCGCGCCAAACACCCATCCGTCCCCGCGTTCACGGCATAGCGTAGATGCAGGCACGCTACCTGGCCTAGCCCACCACTGTTTTCCACACGTTTTTGTGCCGAAAACTTTGAAGAACACAGCATTTGTGTTTGTCAGGCACGATGCCCACCGACCCCCATTGTGCCCACCCTACGACGGCCCGTTTAGAGTGCTGGAACCAGGGGAAAAAACATTTTGTGTTAGACTTGGGGGGTCGCCGGGAGAAAATCTGTATAGACAGGCTTAAGCCCGCCTTTGTGGTTGCAGATGAGCAGGTGATGTTGGCTCGAGCTCCTCTACGTGGAAGACCCCCACTGAGAACTCCCCAGGTAAACGATTCATCAGAGCAATCACACGAGCATGCTGAATGCCACCTCCCCAATTGTCCACCAACAGACGGACACACCCCAGGAACCCCCCACCGGCACAGCAGCGCCGAGGAGCTGAAGACCCCTCGTTACAGCAGATATGGGAGGAGGCTGAAGCCTAAAGGACGTGAGAGTTAACGCTCAGTCTGAGACTCTGGGGGGGGGGGGGCAGTATGGGGAACCCATGCTGTGATATTCATCTCAGACTGGAAGGAAAGGAGAGGCAGTAAATTCCTCTGCAACTGGGGGGCAATAGGAATTGTGATGGGAGAATGTATTGTGATGCAAGACCTCAGGCAGCAGGATTAAGCAACTGGGGACAATAGGAATTATGATGCGAGAATGTATTGTGATGCAAGACCTCAGGCAGCAGGGGGAGTGAGTGTTGTAATATCAAGGAGAGACCCTGCAGCATGAGGTCAATGCTTTTTCTGATTCTGAGAAATGTGAGAGAGTGAATAAAATTTGTCTGCTGTGAATGCCTGGCCTGATTATTCCTCTCTCCACAGATTCTTTCTTTGTAATGAAAATAGGTGGATTTTGCAACAAATTGTAGTAGTCCAGATATTTTGTCAACTGTGAGATTTGTGCGTCTTTTAAGGGTTCTGTCATTCTTGAGGCATTCTTGCACAATGTGTAGTATGGGATCAACAGGGGTCTTTGTGAATAGTGAAATGTCATCATGTAAAATGAGGATCTTGTCTGATTTTTTTTTTTCATATTTTTGAGTTCTTGTACCAGTTCTTTTGAGTTTTTGCAGTATTATTCTGATAGTTCAAGGAGGGGTTTGATGATTTCAACCAGGGCTTTTGATAAGTTGTATGTGACTGATCCGATGCTGTCTATTATTGGTCGCAGTGGGATGTCGTTCTTATGTATTTTTTTGGGTTCCATAGATCAGGGGGGTGATGCTGGCTGTGGGTATCAGGTGTTTGTATGCATCCTTTGTTATTTTTTTGCTTTCTAATAGGGGTTCCTGCCTAGGAATGCCAGCTGATAAATGACACTTCGCAGCAATCAGCTGGCACTTCTGATGAAGACTGCAGTAGACAGTCGAAACATGTAAAGGTAAAAACATCTCCTTTCTATCCTTGTGTAGTGGATTTAGATTAATGGGTGTTTGATTGTTGGTGTTTGATTGTTGGTACAAGTATTAATGTAAATATGAATGTGAGTAGGAATGAAGATTTCCTTTCATTACACTCATATCCTCGCAGGACACCAGTCCAGATAATGGACAATTTCATTAACAATTCTTTATTTGTACCAATTATGAATCAGTCTAAAAAAAACCCCAAAAAAACCCAAACCCTTGTGAGTTCTTGTTTGCTGATAATCAAGAAGATGGACATAAAATCAAACAATAACTCCCATATGTCTTTCAATAGTTTAATAAAAAATGTCAGAATAGATTAATTCATTTGGACAATTTTAAAACAGAGAATTCAATATGTATCATGGGAATCATAGACTGAGTTACTGAGTATCACATGTGAATCAAACTTGTGTGGAACCAAAGAACCCTAGTTTTACTTGTCAGTATACTGGAAATTGGAAACCCAAAAAATAGCATTGGTTAAGAAAAGTGGATGCAATTTTATGAAGAAAATAATGATTAAACTATTTATAAAAATGGAAAATTGGTGTAACTCTGAAAAGAATGTAAATTAATGAAAGGACAAAATGCATTTTGAAATTCTGATGGGGGTTTTACGTGAAATTAAGTTTAAAGAACTTATTCCAGGAATATTCTGAAGAATTATATTTAAATTAAATAACAGACCGTCAGCCAAGCAGACTCATTGTGTCCCAGTAGGTACAGTGGGGCAAAAAAGTATTCAGTCAGCCACCAATTGTGCAAGTTCTCCCACTTAAAAGATGAGAGAGGTCTCCAATTTTCATCATAGGTATACCTCAACTATGAGAGACAAAATGAGAAAAAAAAAATCCAGAAAATCACATTGAAGGATTTTTAATGAATTAATTGGTAAATTCCTCAGTACAATAAGTATTTGGTCACCTACAAACAAGCAAGATTTCTGGCTCTCACAGACCTGTAACAACTTCTTTAAGAGGCTCCTCTGTCCTCCACTCGTTACCTGTATTAATGGCACCTGTTTGAACTCTTTATCAGTATAAAAGACACCTGTCCACAACCTCAAACAGTCAGACTCCAAACTCCACTATGGTCAAGACCAAAGAGCTGTCAAAGGACACCAGAAACAAAATTGTAGACCTGCACCAGGCTGGGAAGACTGAATCTGCAATAGGTGAGCAGCTTGGTGTGAAGAAATCAACTGTGGGAGCAATTATTAGAAAATGGAAGACATACAAGACCACTGATAATCTCCCTCGATCTGGGGCTCCACGCAAGAGCTCACCCCGTGGGATCAAAATTATCACGAGAACGGTGTGCAAAAATCCTAGAACCACATGGGGGGACCTAGTGAATGACCTGCAGAGAGCTGGGACCAAAGTAACAAAGGCTACATCACAAACACACTACGCCGCCAGGGACTCAAATCCTGCGGTGCCAGACGTGTCCCCCTGCTTAAGCCAGTACATGTCCAGGCCCGTCTGAAGTTTGCTAGAGAGCATTTGGATGATCCAGAAGAGGATTGGGAGAATGTCATATGGTCAGATGAAACCAAAATAAAACTTTTTGGTAAAAACTCAACTTGTCGTGTTTGGAGGAGAAAGAACACCATACCTACTGTGAAGCATGGGGGTGGAAACATTATACTTTGGGGCTGTTTTTCTGCAAAGGGACCAGGACGACCGATCCGTGTAAAGGAAAGAATGAATGGGGCCATGTATCGTGAGATTTTGAGTGAAAACCTCCTTCTACCAGCAAGGGCATTGAAGATGAAACGTGGCTGGGTCTTTCAGCATGACAGTGATCCCAAATACACCACCCGGGCAACGAAGGAGTGGCTTCGTAAGAAGCATTTCAAGGTCCTGGAGTGGCCTAGCCAGTCTCCAGATCTCAACCCCATAGAAAATCTTTGGAGGGAGTTGAAAGTCTGTGTTGCCCAGCGACAGCCCCAAAACATCACTGCTCTAGAGGACAGCTGCATGGAGGAATGGGCCAAAATACCAGCAACAGTGTGTGAAAACCTTGTGAAAACTTACAGAAAACGTTTGACCTCTGTCATTGCCAACAAAGTGTATATAACAAAGTACTGAGATGAACTTTTGTTATTGACCAAATACTTATTTTACCGAGGAATTTACCAATTAATTCATTAAAAATCCTTCAATGTGATTTTCTGGATTTTTTTTTTTTCTTATTTTGTCTCTCATAGTTGAGGTATACCTATGATGAAAATTGGAGACCTCTCTCATCTTTTAAGTGGGAGAACTTGCACAATTGGTGGCTGACTAAGTACTTTTTTACCCCACTGTAGCAGGTGGTCCACTGGATTCTATTTCAACTGGACCGGCGTGGGTTCTGTTGGAAGACTGGCAGACAGGCTCCTTACCATGGTTATGGCCTACTCCCGAGATCACAAAAGGGCTGGTTCCTCGGCAGGCTTGCTGCGATCTTCTCTTATGCACTGAAGAAGGAATTGGTTTATTGAACAAAGTCCCATCAGAAATTCAAACTGAGACAAAAACACACCACAAATCCGTTTCTTCTGATGTTTGTGGTTTAAATAGTTGGTTTAAGCTTAAAAAAAAAAATCTTCTTACATGATAATTTAAAGAAAAGGATTAAAATAAGGGAAAGTGAATTTTAAAGAAAAGAAACAGGCTTTTGACAGAGCCTGGAAGACTCTGGGCCTACTTAAACAATAGGAAAAAAATGGAAGGACAGAAAAGGCTCCTTACAGCTTGACTAACGCCCCAAAACTGAAACAAAGAGAACAAAAAGCAAGTTTTTCTCGGGTGTGGCAGGATGGTACTAAACTTTATGACAACAGGGCTGAACCAATTACATTTGAGCTTCTTTGGTTGGCAGAAGTCATAAACTGACTAAAAAGGCAATGAAGATAGGTTTGGGAGCCCATTGCTCAGTTCAAATGTCTGAGGTGGGTGTCTACCACAGACAGAGGAAAGAGTGAAATTTGATATGAACAGTGAAATCCTCCTAAAGTATGTGTGCTTCCTATGAAAGCATAAATTCTTTAAACTTTAGTGACTAAGATATTCTACTTGATAAAAGGAACACACAATGTCTACATTGTACACGCGGCTAACTTCTTGTAGGCATGCAAAACTTAATTTCTTACTGAAAATAAAGCAACATTTATCAAATCATATCAATAAAAAACATTTCACCACCATTGTCCATCCCAGAGTTCAACCATGTCTTCAGTAGCGGATGCTGTCTTGAGAGAAAGAATATGAATTATTTTATTGTTCTCAACAGCAGAGATTCCATTTCAGAGAGGAAAAAAAATATTCCTGTGTCATCCACCAGATGGCACTGTGAAACTGGTTGTTTACTGGAGAATCTTGACTCCCAAGTCTGGATTATATCAACCATAAATGTGTTGATTTGGGGCATTCCTTCCTGAAGAAGGGATTAACTTCCACTTTATGGCCGATGGATAATGTTACAGCTCTGGTCCTTGGGTGATAGAAGCAGTTCATGATCAGACTTTTGAGTTGAAACATTTTTTCTTTATCAAAGAATGATTTTATAGATCGGAGCCCATGGTCAACGCTACATATCCCCCCTCTGTACCAATGGTGAGCTTCAGTCAGCTTTGGTACACACCCTTGGCTGCTGGTTCCAATTGGCAACTCTTGACTCAACTGCTGCGCTAACAGTTCTGATTTCCATAAGCACTAGCTTGTAAACAAAGTCTATTCCTGAATGTAGATCTTTGGGTTTGGTTTACAAAAACAAACCTCTAAAAAAAAGAAGAAAAAAAAAATTCAAAAATAATTTGAATATGGACAAATATAAAAATTTTAAAATTGTCAAAAACATACGAAAATGCAAAGACTCAAAAATTCTGGGTATACAAGAACAAAAGAAAATTCTGGATACCAAAGTACAAAAATAAAAAGTACTGTATGTGATTTTGACATACTTGATGTAACTATTTCAGCTAAGTGACATAACGTTCGGCTCAGGAGACGCACACACACAGGTTCAGAGTAGTTCAAACTGTTTATTAACAGCAGGGGTGTATGGGTGTGTGTCAGTGGAATGTTAATGTATTGGTGGTGGCGTCTGCTTCGGGCACAGAGGCAGGAGACCGTTCAGCCGACAACCCTATGGGAGAGAACAGACACAGGGTGACAGGCACACACCAATACAGGAGGAGAATAGGCGAGGGAGAGAAGCTTACTTGAGTTTGACAGATGGCAGGCACTACAAGGACGGAACCCCGGGAGACAGTCACCTGCAGGACTCGGTGCAGCAGCGAGGAAGGACGAGGGACGGAGTTGTCCGCCGCCGAGGAATCCACCTGTGCACAGGGGAGCAGACTGGGAGAGGTAAGGAAGGGAATCTTCTTACCACTAGCTTGACGCTGAAGAGAGGGTTGACGCTTCGCATTGAAGGCGATGAAGTCTAACGGCTTCAGGCCGAAGCTCAGGGCGAGGCGGCTTTTATCCCTCACCGCTGACGAGTAGCAGGTGCGTGAGCAGGTGGCGCCGCTGATGAATGGCGTGGCGTGACAGTACTCCCCCCTCTAGCAGCGCCTCCTGGCGATGGCTTATCTGGGTGCGCTCGGTGGAAGTCCGCGATGAGCGATGGGTCCAACACAAACGACGGGGGCACCCACTGTCGATGCTCGGGCACATAGCCCTCCCAGTCCACCAAGTATTGCAACCCACGACCCCGGCGCCGGGAGTCCAGGATGGAGGAGGCGGACCAGGCCGGATGGCCACCAATCATCCGGGGCGTGGGTTGCGCTGCAGGAGGAGGGCAAAGGGGGTCAGAGACTGCCAGTTTCACCTTCGACACGTGGAAAGTAGGATGAATGCGGAGGGAGGGGGGAATAGCCACGCGCACAGCCACCGGGTTGATGATCCGGGTGATGGGATAGGGACCCATGAAGCGCTGTGCCAGCTTTCTCCTCTCGCCTTTTAGAGTGACGTCCTGGGTGGAAACGTAAACAAGCTGCCCAACTCTGTACGCCGGGGCAGGTCTTCTACGCCGGTCCGCCACAGTCCTGTTGCGCTCCGCTGTGCGTAATAGCGCATGGCGCGCGGCAGTCCAGGTGGAGCGGAACTGCCTGAGATGGGCCCTAACTGACGGGACAGTTACTTCACTCTCCTGCTCCGGAAACAGCGGGGGGTCGTAACCCAGGGACGCTTTGAAGGGGGACATCCCTGTAGCAGAAGAGCGAGCGGTGTTGTGGGCATATTCAACCCAGGCAAGATGGTTGCTCCAGGACGTAGGTTTGGATCTGGACACACAGCGGAGCGCAGCCTCCAGCTCCTGGTTGGTCCTCTCACACTGCCCGTTGGATTGGGGGTGATGGCCGGAGGAGAGGCTCACCTTGGCTCCGATGGCGTTGCAGAAAGATCTCCAAACCTCGGATGAAAACTGGGGACCCCGGTCCAAGACCACGTCCACCGGAATCCCGTGCAGCCTGACCACGTGTTGGACGAGGAGGTCCGCCGTCTCCAGGGCAGTAGGGAGGCCTCGCAGGGGGACGAAGTGCACGGCCTTGGAGAAGCGGTCCACGATGGTCAGGATGGTGTCATAGGAGTTGGAGACAGGGAGTCCGGTGACGAAATCCAGCGCGATGTGTGACCAGGGCCTGCCAGGGACGGGCAGGGGCTGGAGCAGACCCGCTGGAGGGGCATTTCCCGACTTGCAGGTGGCACAGATTGGGCAAGCCCGGGCGTAGCGGGCTGCATCCCTCCGCAGGCCTGGCCACCAAAAGGACCGTTGGAGGAGATCTATCATCCGGGAGGTGCCAGGGTGACAGGTGAGCTTGGAGGTGTGGAGCCAGTGGATGACCTCTCCTCGGACCGCGGATGGCACGAACAGCCTCCCCTCCGGTCCGCCGCCAGGGTCAGGTTCCACCTCCTGTGCCTTCCGGATCTTGCTCTCGATGTCCCACGAGATGGCTCCCACGACGCACGACCTGGGCAGGATGGAGTGGGGCGCCTCCTCCGACTCCACGGGGGTGAACTGCCTGGAGAGGGCGTCAGGCAGGACGTTCCTAGAGCCAGGCCTGAAGGTGATGGAAAATTGGAACCTGGCGAAGAACAGGGACCAGCGCGCCTGGCGGGCGTTCAGGCGCTTGGCAGATCGTAAGTATTCCAAGTTTTTGTGGTCCGTGAGGACCACAAACGGCAGGTTCGCCCCCTCTAACCAGTGGCGCCACTCCTCCAGGGCGAGCTTGATGGCCAAGAGCTCTCTGTCCCCCACATCGTAGTTTCTCTCCGCCGGGGACAAGCGCCGGGAGAAGAAGGCGCACGGTCATTTGGCGCCATCGTCCGGTGACCGCTGGGACAGCACTGCTCCCACTCCCGTGTCCGAAGCGTCTACCTCTACGATGCACTGCAGCGCGGGGTCGACCTGGCGAAGGACCCGGGAGGAGGAGAATTCCGCCTTCAGCGCCTCAAAGGCGGCAGCGACCTCTTCGGTCCACCGGAACGGGACCTTCGGGGACGTGAGGCGGATCAGTGGTCCAACGATGGCACTGAAGTTGGGGACAAAACGGCGGTAGAAATTGGCGAAGCCAACAAATTGCTGCACCTGTTTCCGGGATGCAGGTGTGGGCCATTCCACCACCGCCTTTACCTTCTCTGGGTCGGGGAGCACCTTATCGTGGGCGATGATGAACCCCAGGAAGGACGTACTCCTGGCGTAAAATTCACACTTTTCTGCCTTAACGTACAGACGATTCTCCAGCAGCCTTTGGAGGACCCGCCTCACGTGGACCTGGTGCTCATCCCTGGACTTGGAGAAGATGAGAATATCGTCCAGGTAGACGAAAACGAAAAGGCTAATGAAGTCCCGGAGGACGTCATTAATGAGGCGCTGGAAGACTGCAGGAGCGTTGGTCAACCCGAACGGCATCACCAGGTATTCAAAGTGGCCATTCGGGGTACGGAAGGCCGTTTTCCACTCATCTCCCTCCCGGATCCGGATGAGGTGGTAAGCGCTGTGTAGGTCCAGCCTGGTGAACCAGGTCGCCCCCTGGAGGGAGTGGAAAGCAGTGTCCATGAGAGGCAGGGTGTAAGGGTCCTTCTCCGTGATATTATTGAGGGCCCGGTAGTCGATACAAGGGCGGAGGGACCCATCCTTCTTTCCCACGAAGAAGAACCCTGCCCCCACGGGTGACGATGATGGGCGGATTATCCCAGCACTTAATGACTCCTTCAGGTAGGCGTTCATCGTCTCCTTCTCCGGCGCAGACAGGCTGTAAAGGCGACCAGAAGGTAAGGGAGCCCCCTGGCGGAGGTTGATGGCGCAGTCATAGGGCCGATGAGGGGGGAGAGACATAGCTTTCGCTTTGCTGAACACCATACCCAGGTCGTGAAATTCTGGGGGCACCAGAGACAGGTCCGGGGGTGCAGCGTCCGTCGCAGGGGGAGGAGCGGACGGAGAGCAGGCAGCGGACTGAAGGCAGGTGCCCATACAGAACGTACTCCATGCCGATATCCCAGCTGATTTCCAATCCAGGACCGGGTTGTGAAGGCGAAGCCAGGGATACCCCAGGATGACGGGCGACACAGAGTTGGGAAGGACGTAGAAAATCATCTCCTCCCGGTGATTTCCCGAGATGATGACCGGAACGGGAATGGTTTGGTGTGATACTCTCCCAAGGGAGGCACGGGAGAGATTAACAAGGGAGATGGGATTCTTCAGTGCCTGACAGCGAATACCCAAACGGGTTGCCAGGCTTTGTGAAATAAAGCTGCCTTCTGCACCCGAATCCACCAGTGCGTGGGTGAGATGCCCAGTGGGATTGTGGCAAAAACGGATGGGCAGCTTCAATTGGGTAAGGGGACTTAACCGATTGACGTCCGCGAGGCCCCCTACAGTGACTCGCGGATCCCGCCATTTGGCTTATGTGGACAAAGCTCCACCGTGTGTTGATTATCTCCGCAATACATGCAGAGATTCAACTCACGGCGGCGTTGTCTCTCTGCCGGGGAGAGCTTTGTCCAGCCCGTCACCATCGGCTCCGACTCCTCGGAGTGCGATGGCGGCGGCGTCGCCAGGGGGCGAGCTTGGGGCAGGCGCGACGAGGCTCCCCGAGGGCGAGAAGAAGACGACTTCCGCCCAGAGGAGCGCTCACGCAGCCTGTTATCCAAGCTGATGGCGAGAGAAGTTAGCTCAGCTAGCGTCCCAGGGATATCCCGACCAGCCAGTTCATCCCTCAGATCATCATTCAGGCTGCGGAGGAACAGGCCACAGAGGGAGCGTTCGTCCCAGCCCAGTTCCTCCGCCGCTACCCGGTAGTCAACCGCATAGTCCGCTGCCGACCGGCTTCCCTGCTGGAGAGCGAGAAGCCGATCGACTTGGACCGTCTCGGTTCGGGAATGGTCAAAGACCTCCAGGAAGCGTGCCACGAACTGGTCATAGGTGAGGGTGGCGTAACTGGGCTTCGCCATAATGGCGTAGGTCCAAGTTAACGCGCGCCCCTCCAGGAGATTCCCTATGTAGCCAATTCGGCTGTGATCTGAGGGGAAGTCTTCGGGCACACGGTGGAATACGGACTCACACTGCATAATGAACCCCCGCGCTCCGCCGAGCTTTCCGCTAAAGCGGGTGGGGGTTGGAATCGGCGTGAGCCGAACCGGTGCCGCAGGAGCCGGCTGGACGGCCGCTGGGACAGCAGGAGCTGCGCCACCCTGGTGAGCCGGGGGGAACGGCTGTTGGGGGTCCAGGCGGTCCAATCGGTTAGTGATGGCAATAAGTTGATTTAAAATCACCTGCTGCTGATAAGCAATTTGATCCACCCGAACCTCGAGAGTGGTAAGCCGGTGCGCGAGCCCGCCGTCTGCCGAGCCGCTCTGCTGAAGCCGTACTGACATAACGTTCGGCTCAGGAGACGCACACACACAGGTTCAGAGTAGTTCAAACTGTTTATTAACAGCAGGGGTGTATGGGTGTGTCAGTGGAATGTTAATGTATTGGTGGTGGCGTCTGCTTCGGGCACAGAGGCAGGAGACCGTTCAGCTGACAACCCTATGGGAGAGAACAGACACAGGGTGACAGGCACACACCAATACAGGAGGAGAATAGGCGAGGGAGAGAAGCTTACTTGAGTTTGACAGATGGCAGGCACTACAAGGACGGAACCCCGGGAGACAGTCACCTGCAGGACTCGGTGCAGCAGCGAGGAAGGACGAGGGACGGAGCTGTCCGCCGCCGAGGAATCCACCTGTGCACAGGGGAGCAGACTGGGAGAGGTAAGGAAGGGAATCTTCTTACCACTAGCTTGACGCTGAAGAGAGGGTTGACGCTTCGCATTGAAGGCGATGAAGTCTAACGGCTTCAGGCCGAAGCTCAGGGCGAGGCGGCTTTTATCCCTCGCCGCTGACGAGTAGCAGGTGCGTGAGCAGGTGGCGCCGCTGATGAATGGCGCGGCGTGACACTAAGTAATGTTGAGGTAACTCAAGGCGGTTCAGATTGGATTGGTTTAGCTGGACTAAACCACGGTTCCACCGATGTCTGAGTCACAGGGTGTTTGAGACCTTTGTTCTGGAAAACTGGGCGAACATGGAATGTCATCATTGTTCTTTGAATGGCAGCAAAGAGTAAATTTGTGACTACTGAAAAAGGGGTAAGATAAGGTGAAAACAACCTCATAGCTAAGGTGTTAACTGAAACACTAATGTTTCTGGCTACCTCTGGGAGTAACATAGACACCAGCTGTGTGTGAGCATAGTCAACCTTTAACACGAAGAGCAACAAGTTGAAGACCTTGTTGAGTTTGACTGAAGCTTCGGAGCAAACATTCAAAACCAACACAGTATCTTGAAAAGTTTTGGTAGCGGTTTGTGATTCAACTACCTGGCGTTTCAGTGTAGCGATGTCGACTGAGTTAACAGTGGACGTGCTAAGGCTAACGCAATGCCCTAATGATGAGGCTGTTACTGAGAATCGACTTAAGGATTGTTGACCTTTTGTCTTGGCTCTGCCCAGTTCTAACTGGGTGACAGTAGGTGTGATTGCTAGGTAGAGGGCTAGACTGAAAAACAGGAGCGCCATCATCCTGGCAAACAAATAGGAGTGAGTGATTTTAATCTCAGCCTTCTTATTTTTATTTTTTTTAGACACCTGAGTGGCAGATGAAAATTATTGTCAGCAGTGGAACAGTTTCTTTTTGAGATTGAACTCTAAGCCTTAGTTTATCACCTTTAGTGGGAATTTTGATGTTGTTAGCTCAAGCTAATGGTATTGGATGTTTTGTGTGTACTATTTGATAGTAGTAAGTTGATTGAAATTTATAAGAATTTTACAGAGGCCTTTAAGATTAGTTTAAGGGATAAATTGTTCTTAAATTACCCTTTTCTTTTGGAAGATTTGATGCAGTCAACTGATTGGTTTGGAGAAATGCGATCGAGTATACCTGAGGCTAAAGCCCCTTTTCCACTAGTACCTGTTTTGCCCAGTACAGTACAGCACAGTTCAGTTCAGTTCGGTCTGCTTGTGTTTCCATTACACCAGAGTACTGCTTGATGTGGGTGGGATTTGTTACAGGGAGGTGGCGCAACCCTTCCGTGATGTAAAATAAGCAACCCAGGTAAAACACAAGATGGCAGGATACAAGGCAACTGCGGTCTCTGGCTTTTTTTTTTTTTTTGCCAGAGTAAAGGCAAAAAAGGAGAGCCAGAGAAGGCTATTGGAGGCAAGACGACACACTCTGGAAAAGTACTGGAGTGTTTAGGAAGCCACATAGAGCAGTATAAAGCAGAAGACATGAGGATACGAACTACATCACATATGAAGGTAAGCCAATGATTGCGAATGCTACTTTGCTTTAAGTATGCCATACTACATTGTAATGTTAGCAAGTTATCACTATTAGGTACTAAAATATGTATTCTCTGTGTGTATGTTTCAGATGGCTCTCTTATGGCAAAATTATCGCGTCAAACCGTGGGTCTGGGTGTTCAACAGAGGCTCCCAGTGATGAGATGTCACCCCAGCTTCACAAACGTGCAGTGGTTACAGAACTTAAGAATGTCTGTAGAAACGTTTAGCTTTCTGTGCAAAAAATTGCTCAGATCTTTGTGAAAATCATGGAGATACTGTTGAGACATCATGGAATGTACCTGCTACAGCCAGTGGTGTTGTGACAAAAAGTGATCAGCTGCCAAAACTTGATCGCCAAGTGCCATATTGTAGTTATGAGGTTATATTTACTGTAAAATATATATTTCAACAGGTAAACAGTACTGAGTTAGGTATAATAAGATATATTTAACAATTATGATGCATTTTAAGCCAAAACAAACTGGATATATACATTGTAATGATATTTAATAAAGTATAGGGCACTGTATAAGGTACAGGAATTATTTATTTTATTTAATAGTGGGTGTGCGAGGGGACAGAGTTAAACCGTCACCTCTACACTCGCTAAATAAAATAGGAAAGCACTCGTAAAAGGGGGGCACCAGTTCTAAAAGAACAACTTGTATTATTAACTTAGTTTCAATTAATTACTTTCCATGCCTTCAATTACTTAATGGATCAGTCTCAAAATTTAAGGGAGTTCTTTTCCTGCCGTGATCTAGGAAACATATATGTGAAAGGAAAACGCTTCAACTTCTCTCATGTACTTTTTATTAAAATCATTCAGGTTACATGATATGGCATTCAAATGATGGATAAACATATTCAAATCATAAACAGGTATCTAATATCATGCCAACTGTTCGTGGATTCCTGAACATAAAATCTAGAATTAAATCTTTGTGGAACCAAGGAGAAACCAGATTTTATGTTTCAACGGTAATGGAAGGCTGAAATGTCTAACAAAACAGTACGCGGTTTTATGGGGAAAAATTCCATAAGCTGATTATCTAAAAATGAACTTCTGAATTAATCTACAAAAATGAAAGGAGGTTACTTAAAAATGAATAAGAGTCTTCCTTCAGTTTATAGATTTGTCCTGCAGCTGAGAGACTAATTGTTCCATGAAATATTGGTTATGTTCAATTGTAATTTAAATCTTTAGGACATCATGTTTAAACCCAGCAGATAGGAAAATGGGAGTCTCACTTATGAACAGCTGTAGGTCCACGTGTTCAGCGGGTCGGTGCTGGCTGGGTTTCAAGGTCAGGACACAGGGAGAAAGACTGCTGCTATGCTTCCTCACAACCGTAAGAAGTGCAGACCCAGCCTGGGGGCTCACAGATGGACAGCGAGCAGCAGCAGACGGCTGTCTTGGAGCGGCATGAAGAGTCCTTGGCAACCAGTCCAGATTGATGATGTCTCTGGCCACGGAATAGACCAAAAAACTGAAGGAGGACATCTCAGTCAGGCGTGGATGAGGCCGAAAAAAAAAAGTCCAAAAACACAATCTCTGTTCACTTTAAAATAGGAAAATTAAAGGTCCACTTTAACGGCATAAAAAGTCAGAAAAAATCTAAGGAAAACATTCAACTGGGATAAGAATGGCTTCTGAGGTGAAGAAAAAAAAAAGAATTTTGAGAGTTTGACTCTCTTTAAAGCGAGCTCGTAAGAAAAGGATGGTTTCTCCTCAGTAACCAGAAAAACAAGAAAACTAACGCAGGATTTGACAAACTTCACACACAAAAAGGTTTCTTAAAATTCACAGAACAATTTAGACAAAAGAAAACTGCAAGCAACTTTGAAGAAGTGAAAACAAAACTTTTCTTTTTTGATCTAGATCTCTATTCTTCTTTCTTTGCTTTATTCTGTCTTTTTAATCTTCTTTTCATCTTCTATTCTTTTATTCTTCTATTCTTCTCTATTCTTCTTCTTTAATCTAACATGCAGGGCGTCTCTCGTGCATTTTAACTGAAGCGCGCTGTTGGTCATAAAACTGGGGCTGGTCACAGGACAGGCCAACCAGTTTTCACACAGAGGAGTTTGAATGGGCTTTGTCCAATGAGGAAAAATCTCTTTGTATGGGAACAGCCAATCAAATGAAAAGGGCATTATCCCATGAAAGGTAGAGGGGAATGGTGATCAGGAATGATATCGTACAAGGATTAATACCCATTCAGTTCTTACAAAATTAGGTGCTCAATATAAGATCTAACTAAATTAAGTGACTCAGCTAATATTCAGTGATCATGCATTTATACCATTACTAATAATATTAACATTCATTTGACTAACACTCATGAACATAAACATTCCTAATACATATTTCTAATATATATGTACTCACATTTAAATCAAGGATTAATGAATTATTGCAAACCCTGGTCGGTGATCAAAAGGATGATTTTCAGTGTCCTCAGATCCGGGGCAGATGATAGCTGGTAAAGGTGAGCTATTTTTGTGTTTATTTTGAAAACAAAGCATTATCTCAAAATTCTGGCAAATTAAAAGTCGAGAAAATACTGCCATACAATGATGCAAGCCTTTAGTTGCACTTAATTTTGACTGGGTGAGCTGAAAAGCTGGTAACAGACGGACAGGTACAACCAACCACCCACACACACACAGACACATTGACTGATTGCCTCCATTTTCACCTAGGCATAATGACGGGCTGTTATATTATGACTGTTACAACTCTCTCCATTAACATAACAGAAAAACCCAACGTGTGCTGTTTCCTCTTGAGCTCTGGAGCTGTGCGATTTCAAAACATGTCACTGAAATATCATTAAATAATGCACTTCTGATGACAAACCTCTATTTTACTGGTCAAAAGTACATTAGTTTAACATGCACCATAATAGAATAGAATAGAATAGAATAGAATAGAATAGAATAGAATAGGCCTTACTATCATTGTACAGTTGTACAGCACAACGAAATTGTGGGTGCCCCATCAGGCTACTATGCAATAAAGTAAGAGAAAAGGATTAGATAAAACACAGTTGCAGAACACACGATTAAACCCACGGCTGAAATAATGAAAGCACCAAGGTGCTGTTGCCTCGGTGCCAGAGCCTTGGAGGAGGTACTGTATGCATTTCCAGATCATCACTAAAATGTTATGGGTTCCTCTCTAGCCCAAGGACCACCTCTGGTAAAAATTTGATCCAAATCCATTTAGTAGTCTTGGAGTATTCTTTCTAACAGACTGTGAGAAGATAAAAGCCTCGGTGGGGGTATGCATTCGGGGATCATCACCAAAATGTTATGGGTTCCTCTCTAGCCCAAGGACCACCTCTGGTAAAAATTTCACCCAAATCCAACCAGTAGTTTTGGAATAAACGCATGCGCAGTGAAAATAATCTGCAGTTCACATGCCCATACTGTCGGTGGCAGCCAAGAACCACAAAACTGATTTGAACAGCTGCAATCCAAACACAGAAGAAAAGCACGGTGGCAAATGTTTTAAATGGTGGAAGCAATGGAGGTATTGTATGTAGGAGAAGACACCGAGCGGCGTGGCAGTAGGGCCAGTCCAGGACGCGGTCCAAGGACGGATGGTTTTTCGCACATGGGGGGTTGTTCAGAGCTCCGTATGCAAAGATGTAGAGTGATGATAATCTAGTCAGTGGTGGTAATGCACCTGTGGGCTGGTTGCCAACCGCCAATCAAATCTAAAAGAAGAAGAAGAAGGTACTGTATGTGAATATAATGACATTCAAGATGAACAGGAGTGTTTGCTGTTTAGTGGCAGAGGAAGAAAACAAATGGGCTAAAAGATGAACATTTGTTCACCTAGTATTGGTGGATTGTTGAGTACATTCCTCTGGTGGGAGTTTCTAGGCGCATGCGCAGTACCATTCCATTGATCTAAAGGTGAGTTATTTTTGTGTTTATTTCAAAAACAAAGTGTTATTTCAAAATTCTGGCAAATTAAAAGTCGAGAAAATATGGCGATACAATGATACAAGCCTTTAGTTCCACATAATTTTGACGGGGCGAGCTGAAACAGAGAGGCAGACAGATAAACGGACAGATAAACACATTGTTCTGAGTGCTACTATCCCTGTGCTGCTGTAATCCTGGAATTTCCCCATTGTGGGACTAATAAAAGCTTATCTTATCTTATCCACAAAGAGATACACTAACTGACTACCGTATGCCTCTCAGTTTCACCGAGGTATAAAAATAGCCCAGGATTATGGAAATAGAATCACAGGTATGGTAGTGGCTTCATGGATGACACAATGTACATAAAAGTGCGGAGTGCAAAACACACAACTGAATACACGATTGAAAAAAAATGGCCCAAGGATTATGGAAAATATACATACAGTAGGTATGGTAGTGGTTTCACAGATTGGTCAATGTATATGAAAGTGCGGAGTGCAAAGACAGGTGTGTTTATTATGATAATTGATGTACCTGAGATTGCATGCTACCACATCTCTTTGAAATGAGCCTCTGCTTCCCACCGCAAAGCGGACACACTGTCTACTTGTAATTAGATGGCGTGATGCAAAGAGTAAAAAAAAAAAAAACAGACAATGCACTGACAGAAACTAACAAAAACACTGGGGTACAATCTGGCGGAATAGTCCGCTGATGACTGCCAAAATAGGACCCATAGTATCTGAAGACAGCAACAGCCAGCCCAGTGCCAAGGCACTGAGCTGCCCAACTGGGTTCTTGTCACAGTTAAACTTGTGTCAAGACCCCCTATGGATGTATCTGGGTTTTTGTCTATGTTTATTGCACTGTCCCTGACAAATAAACAAATAAAATAAAAAATAAAAAATAAACAAGAGTCCAAGGTATTTAATGACAGCCAGACAGTTTGAGCTGGAGATGCTGAGGAAGTTCTGCAGTTCCAGAAGAATATTTATCTCCATGGTCATAGCAACTAGCAGCTAATGCTACTGGCACTGGCCGAGTGGACACCCTGGCAGTCTAGACCTCCCAGGAGCTGTGGAGAGCAAGCCCAGAGGAGGAAATCATAGCCAAGGAACCGCAGAATAGCGCTTCTGCTATGGATTGCTTGCCAAGCTGCCAACAGCATGGCTGAACAGCATATGGCAAAAGAGGCAGCAGATTGACCGGTGAGTACATAAAGGGTGCAAGCGTCATACTGTAGGATTACCCAGTGATGATCCAGTTGTAGTGTGAAAAATATATAGAAAAAAAAACAAAACACCAAAAACACAGGTTTTGTCTTGGAATAAGAAGCAGTGAAACAGACACCAGCATCCTCTCAAACCAGAAGCAGAGATGCAAACAAGAAAAAAGAATAAGAACACTGATTATTTTCTTCATCTCTGAGAGCGCATGGAGAAATAGGTAACTTTATTTGTGTATGCCTTTCCTCATTTCCTGCCAGGATATCGGCTTTGTTTTCATCTAAACAGGCCCAAGTTTCCCACTGACTGAGTATAAACTAATTACCAAATTGCAGTGGTGGACCCTCAGGGCCCGCAAAGCCTTCTCTGCTTGCCTAAACACTATCAGAATTACATTTACAACCTACATTCTTATATTTGTTCCATGAGGATGTATTAAATTATTCCCAGTAGCTTATTCTTGACAAGATTGAGTGCAAGTGAGGCTCAAACGCAGAGGTGCAAACGAACACTCAGACTCTGAAAAGTTCACCAGTTTGTTGCAAAAATAAAACTAACATACATCTCTAAATAAAGGTACACAACTGAAGAAAAAGCGCAACACAAAAACGCACACTTAAATTTATACAAAACTGGTGCCCACTGGAGTGCACGTAACCTACAGGAGAAGAGCAGACAGAGGTTATTAGGGACAGAATCTCCCGCAGGAGAGAATAGTAATGGGAAAGCACACTTACTCAGAGAGCAGAGGAGCCCGGCAGGAGACTCCTGCGTGGACCAGGACAAAGGGCAGTGACCTGGGTGGACGTCTGGCATCTTCTTGGTCAGGCAAACATGATCAGCTCCGGAGTACACATCTACGGATGGCAGCAAATCTGGGAGGAAGAAGGACACGGGAGTCAAAACACAGATCAACCAGAGAGAATGACGTGTTGAGCGCTTGAACATTTTGCAGATGCAAACCTAACAATCCAGTGATGGATGCTCCACACGCTGGCTCTTAAATACGCTGGGTAATCAGGACGCAGCAGGTGTGTATTCACACAGGTGTGTCTGATCCTCTGGAGCCGAGACGACAGGAACAGGAGGTGAGGGGGAGCACGCTGGCCGGATCATCACAATTCTCTTCATTTTGTAGCTTTTCTCTTGGCTGCACTCCTTCCAGCAGTGTAATGCATGTTAGAGTTTTTTTGTCCAATCATATTTCAGCCATCTGTCTTGTCAGGGTCAAACAAATCTGCCTTGGGCTTTCAAGAATCAACAGTGTGCTCTGTAGGTTAAGTTAACTGTTTAACTTATCCTGTTGCTTTAACCAATCAGATGTCTTCTGTACATCCAGGGGTACGCATAGAAGGCATCCGAGAAAATCGGCATTTTCACATCTTTTGATGCGATGGTTAGACTCCTCCACCCACAATGCAGAGGATCCTAGCTACCAAAGCACCAGTGCAAAGACTTGCTTAAGCAGATACAATATACTGTGTCTGTTTAAATATAATAGCTGTTTTTCCACCCTCAATGGCTGATAGGGGCAAGGAAAATGATTTGGTTGCTGATATTTAAAAAAAAAAAAAATCAATTTTCCAGACTGACTTTTCAAGAAAAGCTGCTCATTGTGAAGAGAAGTCGGCCAACCCCGAAGCTAACAGGCCGTCTGAAAGGATTTGTCTGTCACTTTCATATTAGCAACGAGTGGTATCCTTGGATTACAGGCTCAGAGGAGTGTTGCAAATTATCTTGCTGGGAATATCTGTTGTTTGCAGCTGATCAAGTAGATACTTGGAGCCAGACAGGGTTTGCAAACTTGAGCTGTCTACTGTCACACCATGATGATTTAGGCAGTGGCCGCCAAACATATAAAAATTGGTCTAAAATGCTAGGATATGCCAAAATTTTCACTATTGGCCATATGCATTGCATATCCATAATGACTTGGACATATACGTATGACACACACACACACACACACACACACACACACACTGTATATATGAGTTCTCATTTTTTTGTATGTTTGTCACACTTAAGTGTTTCAGATCATCAAACAAATTTAAATATTTGACAAACAGAACACAAGTAAACACAAAATGCAACAAAATAATGAACAAAAGGTGTTCATTATTAAGGTTAAAGAAAACCAAACCTACACGGCCCTGTGTGAAAAAGGGATTGCCCCCTGTTAAAACATAAACTAACTGTGATTTATCACATCTTTGGAAACACCCAGGCCTGATTACTACCACACCTGTTCTCAATCAAGAAATCACTTAAATTGGACCTGCCTGACAAAGTGAAGTAGACCAAAAGATCCTCAGACACTAGACATCATCAAAGAAATTCAGGAAGAAATGAGAAACAAAGTAATTGAGATCAATCAGTCTGGAAAAGGATATAAAGCCATTTCTAAAGCATTGGGACTTCAAAGAACCACAGTGAGAGCCATTATTCACAAATGACAAAAACATGGAACAGTGGTGAACCTTCCCAGGATTGGCCGACTGACCAAAATTACCCCAAGAGTGCAGAGACGACTCATCCAAGGGGTCACAAAAGACTCCACAACAGCATCCAAAGAACTGAAGACCTCACTTGCCTCATTTAAGGTCAGTGTTCATGACTCCACCATAAGAAAGAGACTGGGAAAAAATGGCCTGCATGGCAGAGTTCCAAGACCAAAACCCCTGCTGAGCAAAAAGAACATAAAGGCTCATCTCAGTTTTGCCAGAAAACATCTTGATGATGCCCAAGACTTTTAGGGAAATACTTTGTGGAGTCACGAGGCAAAAGGAACTTTTTGGAAGGTGTGTGTCTCATTACATCTGGCCTAAAAGTAACACAGCATTTCAGAAAAGGAACATCATACCAACAGTAAAATATAGTGGTGGTAATGTGATGGTGTGGGGCTGTTTTGCTGCTTCAGGACCTGGAAGACTTGCTGTGGTAAATGGAAACATGAATTCTGCTGTCTACCAAAAAATCCTGAAGGAGAATGTCCGGCTATCTGTTCGTGGCCTCAAGCAGAAGTGGACTTCAGTTCTGCAGCAGGATAGTGATCCAAAACGCACCAGCAAGTTCACTTCTGAATGGCTTAAGAAAAACAAAATGAAGACTTTGGAGTGGCCTAGTCAAAGTCCTGACCTGAATCCGATTGAGATACTGTGGCATGACCTTAAAAACACGGTTCATGCTTGAAAATCTTCCAATGTGGCTGGATTACAACAATTCTGCAAAGATTAGTGGGCCAAAATTCCTTCACAGCGCTGTAAAAGACTCATTGCTAGTTATCACAAACGCTTGATTGCAGTTGTTGCTGCTAAGCGTGTCCCAACCTGTTAATAGGTTTAGGGGGCAATCACTTTTCACACAGAGCCATATAGGTTTGGACCTTTTTTCCCTTAATAATGAACACCTTAATTTAAAAATTGCATTTTTGTGTTTACTTGTGTTATCTTTTTCTAATATTTAAATTTGTTTGATGTTCTGAAAGATTTAAGTGTGACAAACATACAAAAAAATGAGAAATCAGGAAGGGGGCAAACACTTTTTCACACCACTGTACATAACGTATTAGTAACTTATATAGAATATTTCCATAACTTATAAGTAACTTAAAGCAACTAATACTTAATGTGTTGCCGACATTCACAACTTATGCGCAACAATGGCCTAACTTCTGCGTAGTGCAGTCATGCCAAATTGCCATTGCCTCCTGGTCCATGAATCCTAGTTGTGCAGACATCATCTCTGTTCAACCCAGATGATTCTCCCCTCCAAAAACTATGGCGAGGGACATGACCGACCTAGCAGAGCTGTCAAGTCTGTCAGGTCAGTCACACCTGTCAAATGACAGTTGTCACAACCTGGCTCAAAGGCACATGAACTGATGGTGATAAAAAAGTGTATCTTCAATAAATTGGAAAAAAAAAACAAGATAATGCATGGAGTGTGCTTTTGCTGGGAGGTGCAGCCAATAGCAAAGTAAACAGCTGCGCTCTACGCTTCAAGTGAACAGCTGATTGGATCCACCTCGTCCGATGTTCTGACATTTTGGCATATCTATCAGAACAGCATTGGACAGCTGATGGTACAGACTTCAGTCAAATGTAAAAAAAAACCAGACAGGTCCTGTTATACAAACAAGTACTGGTGTTTTGCTCTGTGTGTGTGTGTGTGTGTGTGTGTACTGCAGGCAGAGCTCTGTACAGGTTTTTCCTGTGAACCAATGCTGCAAATACGCCATTTGTTCCGCGAATGCAAGACATATTAGCCATACGCTGGATATGTCAGAAAATTTTCAGCTTGCTGAAAATTAATTTTTAGAGGAGCTTGGCGAACAACGCCATATACCAGCGTGCTTCAACGTTCTTCAGCATGCTCTTAACTTTCACAAAACTTAGCCATAACTGATTTGACATATGCCAGCATATTCTCCAAGTTTTTCATACATTTTGCAAATACTACCTACAGTAGGTGTGACGGGGCCTTAACCAAATCATCAGCGAGACATTAAGGAACAGCTGCCAGCCGGACACAAGCAACAGTACTTTTAAACCCTTGGGGAAACAAGAGTGGATCTGCAGCTCAACGAACAAATGCGCAGGGAAATGGAACTCTACAATGCAAAGGTAAACATTTTTAAAACTATAATTTTATAGTTAAAGTTAACATGCTTTGTGTGGACGGCCCTATAGGCTATTTTTATGGTGCTTGGTATGAATGGCACTTAAATCGGGTAGATCACCACTGAAGGTCTAGTTGTAAAATACACAGCCCGCCACTGCTCAATTGCCATTACATATACTGCAATAGGCTACAGTGTTTCATTTTATAGCATTTTGGATTGGTGGGGTCCTGTGAGATTTTTTTCATTGTAAAAATGGTTCCTTGCCTCACAAAAGGTTGAAAAACATTGCCTTACTCTAGAGGGGAATGATCTTAAAGAAATCCAAGAATTAAAAGAGTTAATATTTCTTGTTGAGGAACCTTGGAAAAAGGCTTAACCCTATTCATTTAAAGAGCTTTACAGATTTCACACACTGTCTATAGACTTGATGGATTTTGAGAAAATGTGACACCTTGATGCATTTTTGGTTAAAAGTTGGTAAGTGAGTATGCTGAACATGAATATAATGGTTACCATCCTCAGTTTTTGGGTTTAAGCACTGAAAATGCAAATTTAAAATAGACCCCTGTCACGACCTGGATGCTATCCTTCTCCGCGTTCAGGTTGTCCAGTGTCGCTCCTGCTCCGTGGTAGTCCGTGCCGGGTCTTACAAGGCCCATACTTTGACAGCGCCCAGCTGATTCCCAGCTGTCTAGTTCAGCTGCTCTGGGACAGCTGTCTCCCATTATTAATTATCTTCCCCATTTAAGCGAGCAGCTGAGAGATACTCGTCGCTGCGACCTCGCTATGGAAAGACGTGCCCTGTGTTTCCACGACTGAAGCTCCTATGTCCAACTTCAGTTCGCCGTTACCTCGGCGCTGCACCCTAAGTAAGTGCTGCGACCCGGCGTGTGTTTCCCCTCGCCGCCTCTCTAGCCTTTCTTTCTGGGTTGTACATTATCCTTAGTTCTGTGCGTATTTTAGCCCCATGTGGCTCTTTTCCTTTCTATTTGTTGTCTAGTGTTGTGTGTGTTATAGCCCCACGAGGCTCTTTACTTTGTATTTGTTCTTTGTGTGTTAATATTAATAAATTACGCAAACTCACTGGTCGCCCTCGCATCTCCTTTCTGGCTCGTGAGAGCCAGGCATGACAGTAGGTCGCAGCCAGACTGAGACATCTGCGACCGTGAGTTTGCAGTGGGACTTGTCGTTTTTCCCTTCCTCTGGGTGCAGGCAAGCTAGAATCATGTCCCCCTCCAGGAGGCGTATGCGGCACCCAGGCCACGTTCTCTCGGAGGCTCTGGACCTTGTGGATGGGACGCTGTTCACCACGGACCTCTATGACACTCCCAGCGAGATACGCTGGCGTCTGGAGCTCGCCGAGAACGCGATTAACAACTTCCCTCGCTACTTCCATCTCCCCGAGGTTAAGGCGAGGAGGGCAGACATCTCTGTGGCCTGGGAGAGACTCCGTAGGCTGGAGGAGAACCCCGGCAGGAAGCCGAAGACAGGACACCATCGCCCCTCGCTTCAGAATCCCGCTCCTGCCGCCGATCCAGCCCAGGAGTTCGCCTCACCCAGGGGTAATCCCCAAGGTAGAGTGACGTCTACCGGGGTTCCCCCGGAGAAGATAAGGATGACAGCGATTCGCATTGCGGACCGAGTGGCAGCCGCTTGTTCCGCCGCCTATCCCCCCGTAGCCATGAAGCACGTGATAGCAGCGGTCAGGCTGGTTGAGAAGAACCCTGAGCTGAATGATGATCCGGGATATGCTGACCTGTTGGCTTCGGTCTCCGTACAGGAGCAGCGTTTCCCCGACTTCACCTTCAGAAGACGTCGCTCCCAAATTCCCCGAACATCTCAGTGAGAGCCCCGTCCGGATCCCGCTCCAGGAAACCACATGAATTTCACCTCCCAGCCTGCTGTAGCTCCCGTGTCTCGCCGAAGAAGCGAATCAGCTGCTCCCGCTCCTGGGCCCGCTCTTCCCGCTGTCCCGTCAGCTCTGGGCCCCCGGTTCTCCTCAGCTGTTTCTTTCCCCTCTTTGTCATTCACTCCGGCTGCTGGGAACAGCGCGAATTCACCTCCAGGTGTTCCTGGTCCCGATCCGGTGCGAGAGGCACCACCTCGTCTGTCCGGGGGGTCCTCCACTTCCATCCGGCTGGGAGAGGAAAGACTCAAGTCCCTTGCAGCAGATTCCACCGACTCTCCGGGAATCAGGCAAGTGTCTTTTCATTCTCCTCCCATAATGAGTGAATTGCCTTGTTTGATTCCTGGGGGAGGAGTTCAGGGTTCACAGTCCCCTGAGCTTTCTCCTCCCGCTGCAAAAGTAGAATATGAACCTGCGTCCTCTGTGCCTCTTCCCCCTGAGTCTGCCCCGGTGCCAGGTCTGCACCGCCGCGCGAGGAGGAGGCCTGTGGCCCTGGAAGGTTTCGCCCCAGCCCCGCAGCCACGTCATGGGCAGAGGAGAAGGTCGAACTGCCTGTTGGAGCCAGCGCCGACGATTAAGCATCCCCGGGTCTCCACGGAGGAATGGTTCGGCCCAGCAGAGCCCAGATTTCCTGCCTCCACGCCATGCGGGCTGTCGACGTGGTCTTCGGCGCCTGGAGGTCGTCTGACTGTGGAAACCATCATGCCGGCTGCGGAGCCCTTCGCGGTCGAGTGGGAGCCGGAGGACGGAGTCCTGCACGCTGAACCCGGAGCATCGAAGTCCTGGGAGTGCTGTTCCGGCCCAATCGGGGTCCACCGGGAGTGCTGTTCCGGCCCAATCGGGGTCCACCGGGAGTGCTGTTCCGGCCCGATCGGGGTCCTCCGGGAGTGTGTCGCCGGCCCGATCGGGGTCCACCGGGGGTGCTGCGCCGGTCCGGGTAAAGGTCAGTGAGGGAGCTGGAGGACTGTGTTCGCCTGACGTCAGGCTGACGTTGTCCCTTGCCTCCATCTTCTCTCCTCCTGCCGCTGTTGGGGTTCCTCTCATCCGGGCCAGTTTCCCCCTGCCCATGTGTTCTTCAGATGTCAGGCTGACTTTGCCCCTTGCCTCCATCTTCTCTCCCTCTGCCACTGTTGGGGTTTCTCTCACCCGGGTCAGTTTCCTCCTGCCTTTTCCCTCAGGGAGGAAGCTGCACCAAGACTTCTCCCTCAGCTCTCGGTGGTCTGAGGTCACGGGACGACCGCCTGGGGAGCCGTCTGGCTGGTTCGGTGATCTGGGTCGGCCTCCGGAGAAACTGTGTCTCCTAGCCTGGGACTCTGGTAGGCCGCTCGAACTGGTATTGTGGTTCTTGACCTGGTGGAGTTCGGGTCGCCCGCCGGACAAGCTGTCACCGCCTGCCCCGCTCCACCTGCTGACGTTCCTGGAAGAATTAACTGACTGCTAGTTGCTTTGTGTTTGGTTGTCCTCCCTTATTTAATCCTATTCAGGACGTCAAAGAACTTTCTGCGCTAGAGTCCTTATTGTGGTGTCATTCCAACAAAGAATTTCCTTAGACTATTTTCTATGTCTTATAATCCCTGTATGTTCTCTTATTCTATTTGCCCTTTAAGTAGCATTTGCTTCACATTGCCTGGCCTCATTCAGAGTAGCCTTGGTTATCTGCATTTTTATCCTCCTCCAAACTGTTTGGTGACATCTGTTGTGCTAACTTATGATCGAGGAGTTGTTTCCTTTGTATTTAAATGCTAATCGGTAGTTCCAGGCTCTATTTTCAGGGCTTATGCCCGGATTGCCCTTTTTTTTGTATATTATTCTGTCTTGGCCGGGGTTACATGTGTAAGTCTTCTTCAACCTTATGTTCACAGAGTTTTGTAGTTTTTTGGCCTTCGGGACATGAGTTTTGCCTTGTCCTCGCCCTAAGTTGTTGTGAGCCTTTTTTTATGACTATGTCGCTATATTTCTGCATTTTGATCTCCCCACCTCCTGTGGTAACCTGCATAGACCGTCTGGCCTCTGCAGAGGAGGGGGTGATGGTTTTTTTCCTGTTTGAAACTATTATTATGGTGTCAGATCCTATACTGTTACCTGGGTTTTTTTTCTTCTTTCCCTCCTTTTTCTTGTCCCTCGCTTTCCCCAAGACCTGGCCCCCACCGCCCTCCCTGGTCTTCCCCTCGGGGGGGGGGGTGGGGGGGTGTTTTAGCCTGCACCAGGAGGCGCGGCTCGGGGGAGGAGTACTGTCACGACCTGGACGCTATCCTTCTCCGCGTTCAGGTTGTCCAGTGTCGCTCCTGCTCCGTGGTAGTCCGTGCCGGGTCTTACAAGGCCCATACTTTGACAGCGCCCAGCTGATTCCCAGCTGTCTAGTTCAGCTGCTCTGGGACAGCTGTCTCCCATTATTAATTATCTTCCCCATTTAAGCGAGCAGCCGAGAGATACTTGTCGCTGCGACCTCGCTATGGAAAGACGTGCCCTGTGTTTCCACGACTGAAGCTCCTATGTCCAACTTCAGTTCGCCGTTACCTCGGCGCTGCACCCTAAGTAAGTGCTGCGACCCAGCGTGTGTTTCCCCTCGCCGCCTCTCTAGCCTTTCTTTCTGGGTTGTACATTATCCTTAGTTCTGTGCGTATTTTAGCCCCACGTGGCTCTTTTCCTTTCTATTTGTTGTCTAGTGTTGTGCGTGTTATAGCTCCACGAGGCTCTTTACTTTGTATTTGTTCTTTGTGTGTTAATATCAATAAATTACGCAAACTCACTGGTCGCCCTCGCATCTCCTTTCTGGCTTGTGAGAGCCAGGCATGACAACCCCAAAAATTTCTTAATTTTCATCTTGAAGTAGCTTAAATTCCAAATAAGGAAAATTATTAATTTTCTGTGATGCATTAAATACCAATTTTATAGTACCCACTGGTTTTAGAACAAAACTGGAGTGAATAAAAAAAAATGTAAGAACCTCTTGGGTGTACTTTTACAGTGACAGTCCAGCAAAAATTGACTTTTTGTTTTCTTGTTAACATGTCTGTAACCTTTTTTTATGACTTACAAGACATATCAAGAGCAAAATCACTCCAATGTTTTACATCTGTTTTTTAGGTGTAAAGTTTCACTTAAGCCCTACCCCCTGCAAAAAAGCTAGTAGAGAGCCTAAGTTACACCCCCTCCACTTCTGCAATGGGACCTTAAGTCAGAAAAAAAACTCCATTGAATTGGCAAAATTATCTTTTGACCCCAATCGAAATTCAAGTTACACATGTGATACAACTATGCATGGCAGCTAGCACGTCGGTAGTGTTGAGCCAATCAGGACTCTCTGGCCTAACTGAAGTTATCCACCATTCTAGTTAGCATTTTTTAACAAGCTGCTTTGAAAACTTCACCCAAATTAAGATGGGTTTTACGATTAAACTGCTTTTAAGAACCGATGCAGTTTCAGTCATTATCCTGGGCCACTGCGCATACAGTTGGGCATGTCCTTGAAGTGATAAGTCTTTTTTATCACAAGACTAATTCTGATAATGTAGTGCTAGCTACTATTGCTTTGTGGGATGTGGGTTGGCCTAGTAATCACCGATTCTGACATCTGAGGGAGGGGGGAAAGTGAAAAGCTTTTTACATGAAAATGTAAGACCATAAAAGGTCTTGTCTGTACAAAAAAGGGACATAAGGTACCATTTTAGACAATGTAGATTTATTATTATAGGGGATTTATATCCACCGGAGTGCGTCTTTAAAGCATCAGTCACAATAATTGGTATGTTATGTCCAACACTATGATTTTTTAAATTTCCAATCCACACCCAAATCAAACTGTGAATGACTTTAAGAAAACAAATACCCTATAAACTCTTTTGTTTAAATAGTTGAATGATAAAGTGGAAATATATTTTTATCAGATATACAAGGTTACATCCCATATGGTTTCAGGACTCCGGCAATCACGTCTTTGTTGAATTATGTTCCAGTCTATTTTAGACAATTGTTCATTGCTCAGTTGTCACTAACGTTTAAATGTCTGGTGTGTTAAATGATCACTTAAGAATTTTACACTGTCAGATATATTATTTCAGCTATACTTTTCTGCAATTAGCCTGAATACAAATGGTGGCTCCAGAACAGTTTCTGATGAGGTGCTGTTATTTTGCTTCAAAATTGTGAATTGAATATATGTGAATTGAATATATAACAGTTGTTTCATTTTGTTCAGTGATAGCAATGTGGATTATTTGGCATATACTGTATACTGTATATGCTTATAAGCCAAAGTATAAAACCACCCAGAATTTTTTGGAAATAGACCTATAATATCTATTTGAAAGGCCTACAGTTCATCCTTCTTGAACGATTGCTTTGAATAATCAAGATTAATCATGACTAATCATAATTAATCCTGATATTTATGTACAGTGGGGAAAATAACTATTGAACACATTAACATTTTTCTCATTAAACTTTTTTCTGATGGAGCCATTGAGCTGAGATATTCACCAGATATCAATCCATACATACAGTACAAATAGATCAAGGCAACTGTGTTCACAAAACAAGTTATATTTAATGAAGTGGAATGACACAGGGAATAAGTATTGAACATGCTTTGTGAACTTTATTTAAAGGGTACCTATAGTGAATTTTAATCAAAAGCTATTTCAAAGGATCAAATATACTAGTTGTTCCCTCCAGTAATTTTGGTCATGGTTCCTTCTCAAATATGCACGAGTTTCAAATTACTGCTCTCTCAGTCAGTCAGGGTCAGAGACATCTTGCTTCCTCCATGGCCAGTTTCAGCACCGGTAGTGACACACAGTCGTTGCCTTGTGCAATTGACTGACTGGGCTGCGGTATAGCAGTCAATGAAGGCCATTTCCAAGGACGGTTTGTGCAGTATACATCCGTGCAGATTTTGTGCCATTTTCAACTTGGATCTTGACCCACTGAGCATCTACTGAACACATTTAAGCCAGAAACAACGATTGTATGTCACTTCCGGGCGGCGATGGCAGCTCCCCTTTGGTTTTGACTGAGCGGATTTCATGGGATAAAATTATTCAGTATACTAACTCTAGGAGGTTATTTTTTACTGAATAAGCACATTTTTGGTTTATAAGTAATACCGAAAGCAGGATTAATGTTGTTATAATGACCAGTACAGGTTTCCTTTAATATTTAATAGAAAAGTCTTTGTTGGGAATAACAGCTTCCAGACGCCTCCTGCATGGAGAAATAGGCACAGGCATTGCTCAGGAGTGCATTTAGCCCATTCTTCCACACACACTGTTATCAAATCTTAATGGTTCCGTGGGTGTCTTCTATGAACTCTGATCTTCAGTTCGTTCCATAAATTTTCAATTGGATTCAGGTCAGGTTACTGACTGGGGCATTCTAGCAGCTTTATTTTCCTTCTCTGGAGCCAGCTGTGTGTTTCCTTGGCTGTGTGTTAGGGATCATTGTCTTGCTGAAATGTCCACCCTTGTTTTATCTTCAACATCTTGGCAAAGGGCAACAGGACTTGGGCGCATGCGCACGCAGCGACCGGCAGCTGGTGAAAAAAGTTGGTTGTCTGTGTCTCTGTTTTTACTCACTTTAATGTGTTTAAACGAAATTCTCTGTGTTGTTTTTGTCCTGGAATGTTTGTGGACTGTATAACGAAGAGCTCCCTGGTTCCATCAATATGGATTTCCTCCTTACTTTTGCACTGCTGCCTCTTTCCCACCGGCTCTTTGTCTCTGAGGTAAGCGCAATCACGATCATGCCGGGAAGAATACAGTATTCCAGAGACATGTTACTGCATTTAAACACGGATAATGCAGCATCTGTGATTGAGTCTATGCCGCAACTGCCGGACTTTATTTTAAGAGACTTTCATGGACACAGCAATGAAAAGAGAGACAAGAGGAGGAAACGCAGAAAGCGTGGAGGCGTGAAACTAAGCCTGAGGAGGCATCAGTTTAACAGCATTCCTCTTCCTTCCATGATTTTGGGGAACGTACAATCCCTGAGAAATAAAGTGGATGAAATTCAAGGGAATGTACGCTATCAGAAGGATTTCAAAAACCGCTGTATCATGGCTTACACGGAGACGTGGCTTACGGCGCAAGACCCGGATGCGGACCTGTGGATTGACGGCTTTGGAGCACCACTTCGCTCAGATCGGCAGGAAGAGGTAACGGGAAAACGTCAGGGGGCGGCGTATGTTTATATATTAATAAACAGTACTGCACATCTGTCACGATCAGAGAGCGCATCTGTACACCCGATGTGGAGCTTCTGCCTGTATCGCTACGCCCCTTTTATCTGCCCCGCGAGTTCCCCCAATTTTTCATCATGACTGTACATTCACCCGAGGGCAGACGCTGACTCCGCCTCCAGCACCATCTTTGATGTGGTACAGCGGCTGCAGTCAATTTCCCCAGAAGCTCCAAACTTTATTCTTGGGGATTTTAACCATGTTTCTTTAAAGAAGACACTTAAAAACTTTTATCAGTATGTCTCCTGCTCAACCAGGCAAAAAAAGACATTGGAGCTGTGCTATGGATCCATTGAGAGGGCCTATAAATCACTTCCCCTTCTGCCTTTAGGATCCTCAGATCACAACTGTGTACATTTGCTGCCCACATATAAAACTGCTCTCAGAAGAGGCAAGGTGAAGACCAGAGACATAGATGTGTGGACAGAGGATTCAGTGCACAGCCTCCAGGAATGCTTTAACTGTACCAACTGGGAGGTTTTCACACTGCCGTGCGGGGATGATTTGGACTTTTTGGTAGATGTCACATGCTCATACATGGCTTTCTGCAAAAATATGATCGTTCCACGTAAACGTGTCAAAATATATCCCAACAACAAGCCATGGGTTACAAAATCAGTTAAATCCTGCTTACAGAGGAAAGCACTTGCCTTTAAACAGGGGTCTGTTTCTGAGCTACAGGTTGCCACAAAAGAGCTGAAGTCCGAAATTTTAAGAGCAAAACAGAATTATAAATCAGAATTGGAAAGCAAGATGGCAACAAAGAAGCTTGGTTCAGCCTGGGCTAGTATGAAAACTATTGCAGGCCTTCAGAGCACAGAGCGCAGTAATCGTGTGTTTTTAGATGGTTTTAATTCAGACACAGAGCTGGCTAATGCTCTTAATTGTTTTTATGGTCGTATTGATTCCTCTAATTTTAGCACAGAAACCGAATATTTGAAACAGAAACTCAAAGACAATCAGCACTTTAATATTGAGATGCAGGGTATTAAAAGGGAGTTCTGCGTTGTAAAAGTGAACAAAAGTCAGGGCCCTGATAATATATGTGGGCGATTGGTAAAGTCCTGTGCATGGGAATTGAGTCCTGTATTTCATTACATTTTCAATAAGTCCTTACAGACACAGCATGTGCCTAACATCTGGAAAGAAGCCGTGGTTGTCCCCGTTCCAAAATCCAGCTGTCCTAAAACGGTAAACGACTTTAGACCAGTTGCTTTGACTTCAATTTTAATGGAAATTTTTGAAAAACTGGTCAGATTTGAGGTCCTAAAGCAGACTGAACATGCATTGGATCCTTTGTAGTTTGCATATAGGCCTCACAAAGGAGTGGAGGATGCCACTGTCACTCTGTTTAACATGCTTTTTAAACATCTGGATTTTAATGGGACACACGCCAGGCTTTTATCTGTGGACTTTTCCTCCGCCTTTAATACAATCCAACCTCATATTTTAGTTGAAAGGCTCCTGCAATAATTTGATTTGAGCAATAATCTGGTGGTTTGGATTCTGGATTTCTTTACCAACAGGACACAGAGAGTAAGGGTCAATGGTACATTGTCTGACCAAAAGTGCTCTTCTACTGTCTCTCCTCAGGGGTGTGTGTTGTCACCACTACTCTTCATCCTGTACACAAACATGTGTCGGAGCAGACATGACAACAGACACATTATAAAGTACCGTAAAAAGGGGTAATAAGGGACGATTTGGGAACATCAGCGTTTAATTTCACCATATGTTTTACCGATGGAAAAGTGAAACATATGTCATTTTGTGACTGAGTATGGCCAAATGTTTACTGCTTATTTTTATCCTCTGTGACAGCTCAGTTTTTTTATTTTTATCGCTGTCCCTTGTAACCCCATAGATGGGGCTTCAAGGGACACTTGACTCCTTTAAGTTTATGTCTCTTATACACCCATAATAGAGGCTATTAGGGACTTTTAAAGTGTTTTAAAAATAGCTTTATTTACCTTAAGAAACAAAAGTACAAGGTAATTAGCTTTTCAGCCAACCTTTTCCATGACCAGGGCAAATCTATCACACCCGTCACATTATTGTCAAAATACGAATAAAAAAATTAAATGTAGAATTTCTTAGGCTCCAGCATGACAAAATCAACCACTATAGCTTTGCAAATAGAAAGCTATATTCATTCATTAAGAACAAAGTATTTAACAACAGTTTAAGCAAGTTAACATCTGTGAACTGTTTGTTCAGTAGTGGGTCTTCCACCCTATTAGGATCGACCTAAGCAACTTTTTGTTTCAGTTCCTTGACTTCCAAGACATCTCTGTTTAGTTAATGTCATCTTTGCTGTGCTTCCGCCTAGATTTTACGCCTGGTTTTGGTTTGTACTTGCGCACCATTGTGTCCCTTATTGCCCCACTTTTCTCTCAGAATTCACCTGGAAAAGACAAGAAAAGTGTTTATTGCACTGGACAATGATACCAAAGCTATAATACTTATACACACTTACAGGATACCATTGTTCATCCAGGAAAATGGTTTTTCATCCCAGCCGTACCACGGTCTGATCGGAAATGAGGAAGATAGGACGCCGTTATATTTAAGGAAAATTCGACAAATTTCTTAAAACTAATATCTATCTACAGGAAAGCAAAAAGAAATATGCAACATACCATGATTTGTTTAAGGATTCATGGATATTTGACAATAACAACACAACTCAGCGTCCTGCTCAAAATAAAAAAAAGCAGAATTACATTTAAAACATTTCCCAGAAAAGTGTCCCTTATTACCCAGCCGTCCCTTATAGCCCCGTTTTACGGTATGCTGATGATTCAGTTATTGTCAGTCTCCTCCAGGATGGTGAGAGTGGCCACGGCCCAGTAGTTGATGATTTTGTTCACTGGTGTGAGGATTCCTACCTGCAGCTGAATACGATAAAAACTAAAGATATGATTATTGACTTTAGGAGGAAAACTCTTAGGCACAAAGTCACCGTACTAAAAGGCCAGACCACTGAATGTGTACAATCCTACAAATATCTTGGGACGATTATTGATAGTAATTTAAACTTTGAAGAGAACTGTGAATGGGTGTGCAAAAAGGGTCAGCAACATTTGCATTGTTTGAGGAAACTTGCATGCTTCCAAATTGACCAAACCATAATGACAATGTTTTATCGGGCTTTCATTAAATCTGTTTTATCCTTTTCTTTAGTGTCATGGTTTGGTCAGATAAAACTGAAACAGAGGAAATCCTTAGATCAGGTAGTTAGATGGTCCAGTCGTTTGCTTGGTGAGTCACAGCTGAGCCTGACATCCCTGTACACCAGACAGGTACAGAGGATTGCTAATTCCATTTTAAATGATGACTCCCACCCTTTGCACTGCAACTTTCAGCTTCTTCCCTCAAGACGGAGGTTTGCTGTCCCAAAAAGTAAAACCCAGCGCTACAAAAACAGCTTTGTTCCTGCTGCTGTCAAAGAGTTGAACAAGTTGTAACAATATATTCCACATAATTCAGTTACCTATTTATTAATTCCATTTTATATTTACTTATTTTTGTAGGATTTTTATTTGGGTTCTAAATCTTTTATTGGGTTCTAGACCTTTGAGTTTTTAACCTCTTTGACTAGTCATTAACTTTTTAATATGACCCTTCTCTCTTATCTCTGGTTTTTCTCTCATCTCTTTGTCTTTATATCCTGATTGATGGAGCCTTGAGTATTTTTTATCATGTTTATAGTCAGCTTCATGTGTGCCTGTGTTTGTGTTTATGTTGAATGTAATTGTGGTTTGTAAATATGGATGTCACCAGACTGCAAAACAAATCTACCTACGGGTACAAATAAAGTAACCTGAACCTGAGGTTCTTATGAAAGATGTCTCTGTACATTTGTCCTTTCAGCTTTCCTTCAATTATATGAAGTCCGCCTGTACCATGTGCTGAAAAACACCCTCACACCATGATGCTCCTACTTCCAAACTTCACTGTTGGTGTGGTATTTTTGGGCTGATGTGCAATGCCATTTCTCCGCCAAACATGCTGCGTTGTGGCATCCAAAATGTTCAATTTTAGTCTCATCTGACCAGACTATATTCTCCCAGTATTTTACTGGCTTGCCCAAATGTTGTGCAGCAAACTTTAAATGAGCTTTAACATGCTTTTTCTTCAGCAATGGAGTCTTGCAAGGTGAGTGGGCATAGAGCCCTTGTCGGTTGAGCGCATTACTTATTGTTTTCTTTGAAACAGCAGTACCTGCTAACTCCAGGTCTTTTTGGAGCTCTCAATAAGTGGTCTTTGGCTCTTGGATAACTCTTCTGATAATTATTTTGACTCCTGTCTGAAACCTTGCGAAGAGCTCCTGGTCATGGCCGGTTTATGGTAAAATGATGTTTGTTCCATTTCCAAATGATGGCGCCAACAGTGCTCACTGGAACATTCATCAGTTTAGTAATACGCCTGTAATCAATGCCATCATTATGTTTACCAACAATCCGTCATGTACGTGTGCCACAGCACACAGGTGAAAAGGATACGAGCCCAATCACAGGTGAAGTGAACGTGTTTATTAATAGAAAAACATACATACAAAGTGTCCCCTTAATGCAGTTCAAAATGAAGAGATAGAGAGATGAGCTGGCTACAAACTCCATTGGCTAGAAGAAAGATAAGCTCCACACACTCCCAGGCGGAACTGGGCAGTGGAGAGGAAGGGCAAATAATAATAAGATAAGATAAGATAAACTTTATTGTCCCTCAAGGGGAAATTTGTCTTGGGTTTGACACCCGTGCTGCAACCACACAATCCACACATACACAATAGATGTAGTACATAATAAATGAAATAAAACCCAATAAATAATACAAGTATACATACATATATACAAAAACATAAATATATAACAGCAGTCATTAAGAACAGGAGTTATAAGTGTCCCTGACCTATTTATCTGAGTTTAAAAGTTTTACTGACGTTGTGATAAATGAGTTCTTGTACCTATTGAACCTGCACTTGAGGACTCTGCATCTCCTCCCTGAGGGCAGCCGCACATATTCATTGTTTAGTACATGGCTCATGTCACTGATTATTTTTTGAGCTTGTCTACAGGCTGCCTGGTCATGTAAGATCTGCATGGGTAAATACTCTTTAACTCCAATAATTTTTCATGCTGTATGAATTAAATGCAACACTCTGTTCTTTAGTTTCACAGAGAGGTTGCCAAACCAAGTTGTAATGCTGTATCTAATACAGCTCTCCAACACAGCCTGGTAAAATATTAGCATAATCCTTTTTTCAATGCCATGTATTAATCTACGCAAGAAATGCAGCCGCTGTTGTAGTCTACTACAGAGGTAATCAATATGTGTGCTCCAGGTTAATGAATTGTCAATAAATACTCCCAAATATTTATAGGAACTAACCTGTGTTATAGTGTGGCTGTGGATGACCACATGGCAGTGGTCACTATCTCCCCGAGGGTCAAACACCATCTCCTTTGTTTTATAAGTATTCAAAATGAGATGACTGTCATCACACCAACTGACAAAATTGGTGTGATGTGTAATGAGGAGGAAGACTTACATGAGGGTATCAGAGCACAGCTGGCTCTGGAAAAACAACACCGCCCGAAGTCCAAAATATAGGAAAACAAACTAGGAATAAGCCTGATCATCAAATGTTGATGTATGCCACCAACACTGAGTGCTCACACTGTCACACATAAATACCCCATGCACTAATGAGTGACAAGTGGATGCAAGTGTGCGGCGGTAGCCGGTGCATGAGTGAGTGTCAGAGTATGTGAGTAAGAATGAGTGTGTGTGTGTGTGTGTGTGTGTGTGTGTGTGTGTGTGTGTGTGTGTGTGTGTGTGTGTGTGTGTGCATGAGACCAGGGGAGTGGACAAATGGTAATGACAGTCAGCTGGTGGATGCCGGCAGAGAGAGGGTGGCATGGCTGATGGCTGACAGAGAGCCCAGGACCCAGAGGCTCCTAAAAACTACCAGCTGAAAATGAACTCTTGAGCAATCCCAGTCTGGAACGGTTAAAGGGTGGTCAAGGCCTCTAGTGGTCAAGAGTGCTAAAACATTTTTGTCACTAAAATAGTTCAGATTTCCAAGGCTATAACTTGAAAGTTGCAAAAGATAATGGCTTACTGTCAATTAGAAAGATGTAGAATATGATCCAAAGTTTCAGATAGGAATAAATTTACGCATCTAATTTGCATAAAGTCATGGCAGCTATATAAATTACATAGCTCAGTCAAAAGTGGACTTTGGACACGTTTACACAAAGAATGGTTTGTTTTTGTTTTTTTTTTTACACCGTTTTGTCTACAGAGGTACGTTTTTATCTAATCTTCAAAGTACATATATGAACCAGAAAATTAGTTCAATTCAATTCAACTTTATTTATATAGCACCATTTCACAACAACAGTCATCTCATAGCAATATCAACTGTAGGGGGAACCCCCACAGTTGCAGAAAGACCCCAGCAATCAGGCGATCCCCTGTGAGCAAGCACTTGGCGACGGTGGAGAGGAAAAACTCCTTTTTAACAGGAAGAAACCTCCAGCAGAACCAGGCTCAGGGAGGGCAGTCATCTGCTGCGACTGGCTGGGGGGTGAGGGGATAGAGAAGATGAAAAGAACAGACATGTAGAGAGCAAACAGCACGACGGGGACTCAATCTATGGGAGAGAACAAACAAATGTTAATGACCAGCAAAAAAAATATTTCATTGAGAGTGAGGAAAGGAGTGAGGCCCAGTGCATTACTAGAGGTCCCCCGGCTGACTAAACCTATTAGCAGCATAACTAAGGGAGGGTTCAGAAATACATGATCCCTCCCTAATTGTAGGCTATATCAAAAAGGTAGGTTTTAGCCCTATTCTTAAAAACAGAGATCGAGTCTGACTCCCGAATCCAGATTGGCAGCTGGTTCCACAGGAGAGGAGCTTGATAACTGAAGGCTCTGCCTCCCATTGTACTTTTGGAGATTCTGGGTATTACAAGTAATCCTGCATTTTGGGAGCGTAGTGCTCTGTTAGGATAATACGGTAGTATCAGATCTTTTAAATAAAAAGGAGCCTGATTGTTTAGAGCTTTGTAAGTAAGAAGAAGGATTTTAAACTTAATTCTAAAATCTATGGGAAGCCAATGAAGGGAGGCCAGAACCGGAGAGATATGATCTCTCTTTCTAGTACCTGTTAAAACTCTTGCTGCAGCATTTTGGATCAGCTGAAGACTTTTTAAAGATGTTTTAGGACAGCCTGATAATAAAGAATTACAATAATCTAATCTCGAGCTAACAAAAGCGTGGATCAGTTTCTCAGCATCACTCTGAGACAAGATGCTCCTAATCTTGGCAATATTACGCAAATGACAGAAGGCAGTCTTAGAAACAAATTTAATATGTCAACTGAAGGACAAATCTTGATCAAAAATAATTCCAAGGTTCCTCACAGAGCTGTTGAGAGAAAGAGTAACCGCATCCAAACTGAAAGTTTGATTTGGAAAGGAATTTCTAAGGTTTTTTGGACCAACAAGAATAATTTCAGTCTTATCTGAATTTAATAGCAGGAAATTACAAGTCATCCAAGCTTTGATTTCCTTAAGACAGGCTTCTAACTTGGCTAATTGATTACTATCATCTGGCTTCATTGACAGGTATAATTGTGTGTCATCTGCATAACAATGAAAATGTATACAGTGCTTTCTAATAATGTTGCCTAACAGAAGCATATATAAACTAAAAAGAGTAGGGCCTAGCACAGATCCCTGTGGAACTCCATGACTAAGCTTTGAGTTGAAAGAAAACTCATTATTTACATGAACAAACTGGAACCTATCAGATAAATAAGATCTAAACCACTGCAACAAAGTTCCATTAAGTCCAACATAGTGTTCTAATCTATCAAGTAGAATATTATGATCGATAGTATCAAAAGCTGCACTAAGGTCTAAAAGGACAAGTACAGAAACCAGTCCATTATCAGATGCGATGAGGAGGTCGTTAGTGACCTTTGCTAAGGCTGTTTCAGTACTATGATGGATTCTAAACCCAGATTGAAACTCTTCAAGTAAACCATTTCCCTGCAGGTGGTCGAATAATTGCGTAGCAACAACTCTTTCTAAGATTTTTGAAATGAAAGGGAGATTAGAGATTGGTCTATAGTTAGCTAAAGCTCCTGGATCTAGCATTGGCTTTTTGAGTAAGGGTTTAATTACAGCTGTTTTAAAAGCCTGCGGTACATGGCCTAAAGTCAATGAAGAATTGATTATATGAAGAATAAAGCTACCAATAAGTGGGAAGACTTCTTTAAATAACATGCAGAGTAATAACTCGTTCTAGCTTTTCAAAGAGATTTTTTATAAATTAAAAGATGATTTCTCCAAGCTAAATAGATTTCATCTTGATTAGTGGAGCGCCATTTTCTTTCTTTCTAATTGACGAGTCTTCTGTTTTAAGCTACGAGTTTCTGTGTTGAACCAAGGAGTTAGAAATCTCTGATTAGACTTTTTCTTTTTTAAGGGGGCCACCAAGTCTAGAGTCTGATGCAGAGAAGCTGTAACACTATCCACCATGCTATCAATTACAGAAGGAGCAAGCTGTCTATAGCTTATTTTCGTTGTGTTGACACATGGCATAGAGGAAACAATCTGCATAAATTTGGTAACAGCATCATCTGAGAGGCATCTACTGTAAACATATTTTTCTTTAGGAGCCAAATAGTCAGAAATAGTAAAATCAAAGGTTAACAGACAATGGTCTGACAGTACAGGATTATGAGGAGACACTACAAGATTTTCTATTTCTATGCCATATGTCAGAACCAGGTCCAATGCATGGTGGAGGTAATGAGTAGAATTTCCTACTTTCTGAAAAAAACCCAATCGAGTCTAATATTGAATTAAATGCCACATTAAGGCAGTCACTATCTACATCCACATGTATATTAAAGTCCCCTACTATAATTATTCTATCAGATTTCAGCACTAAATCAGCTAAGAAATCAGCAAATTCGGAAAAAAATTCTGAGTAGGTTGATGGAGGACGATAAACTATGGCAAATAAAATTGGGTTTAACCTAAAATTGCTAAAGTGCCCAATACTGAGGACCAGGCCCTCAAAGGAATTATAACATGTTTTTTGCTTTACATTAACTAGTAATTTGGAATGGTAAATTGTTGCTACTCCTCCTCCACGACCAGAACTTCTGGGATTTTGACAGTTTAAATAACCAGAGGGAGTTGATTCATTTAAACCAACATAATCCTCTTGCCCTAACCAAGTCTCTGTAAGGGAAATTAAATCAATCTGATGATCAATTAACAGATCATGGACTAACAGAGACTTGGGAGTTAGAGACCTAATATTTAATAAACCACATTTAATTTTTAAATTATGAGGAGGAACAGAGGCCAAATCATTCAATTTAGAGGATTTATGTTTAATTTGAGTTTTACCAATATTTTGCTTAATCACTTTGGGATGCTTATATATTATATTTTTATGTACTTTGAAGGGAGCAGACAATGATTCTCTGATGGGGAAGACAGGGGCTAAGTTGAGGGGTGGCGGATGAAGAGGAGCTGCAGAGAGGCGTGTAAGACTGCGACTCTGCTTCCTGGTCCCAACTCTGAGTAGTCAAGGTTTTGGAAATTTGTATAAAAAAGATGCCAGATTGTTAGATAAATGAGAAGCACCATCCAAAGTGGGATGAATGCTGTCTCGTCTCATAAGACCAGGTTTTCCCCAAAAAGAGCTCCAATTGTCAATGTAGCCCACGTCATTTTTAGGACACCACACAGACAGCCAGCGGTTCAAGGATGACGAGCGGCTAAACATGTCATCACTGGTCAGATTGGGGAGGGGCCCAGAGAATACTACAGTGGCAGACATCGTTTTTGCAAAGTCACACACCGATTCTACATTAAGTTTTGTGACTTCCGACTGCCGGAGACGGATGTCATTAATGCCAGCATGAATAACAATTGTGGAGTATTTACAGTTACTTTTAGCAAGCATTTTCAAATTTGACTCGATATCGCCTGCTCTGGCCCCAGGAATGCATTTGACTATGGCCGCTGGAGTCTCTAGGTTCACGTTTTTGACTACAGAGTCGCCAATGATCAGAGTTTTTTCCTCAGCGGGTGTGTCGCTGAGCAGGGAAAAATGATTAGAAACGTGAACAGGTTGGAGGTATACCGGGGCTTTGCGACTAGGCTTCCTTCTCACCATCACCCACCCAGTCTCCTCACTGCTGAGGAGAGCCGGAGGACCGCTAACAGGGGGGCCTAAGCTAGCTATCTCCGCTGCAGCTAAGGAACGTCCGTCAAGAGTAACTGGCGCAGACGGTGTTTCAATGCAGCGGAGCCGGGATTCCAAATCAGACAACCTCACCTCGAGCGCCTCAAAAAGACAACATTTATTACATTTACCGTTATCACTAAAAGAGGCAGAGGTGTAGCTAAACATCTGACAGAGAGAGCACACCAGAGGAGGAGAGGAAGGGGAGCTAGTAGCCATCGCTACTGGCTAACCCAAAGCTCAGGAGAGTGAGGAGAGCAAACCACACAGACAGACAGCAAAACAGGAAGTGACTATACGTTACCACAAGGAAGTGACATCAATCCCCACTGCATGGTTCCGATCAATAAAATGTCATCTCTTACCTGTGGCTGGGGGGGGGGGGGGGGGGGCTCGCTCGCTCACGTGACAGGTCCGTTTTCACCCATCGTGGTCGTTCTTTTGCATTTGGTCGGTCATACGCTCTACCATATCTACACACTCTTATGATTATCCCTTGTGTATTTGTATTACGTGGCTATTTCTCCTGTTTGATGCATTTTTTCTTTGAGGATCCATGATGATGTGGGCGCCTCAATCTTGGTGTTGTGAGCTCAGTTTTTTGGCCATCGTGGTTGTTGTTTTGTGTTTGCTCTGTCATTTATGCTCTCTACTACATCTACAAACTCTTATGATTATCCCATGTGAATTTCGTTTGTATTACGCGGCTATTTTTCATGTAAAATGCAGTTTCTGTCAAGATTGCCACATTGGTGTTGTGAGCTCAAAGCAGAAAAAGGAAGAAGAATAATGAGGATTTCTTATTCTTTGCTGTATTCAAAGTCAGCCATGATTCCTCCGATGTGTGTCTGCCACCTTTTGAACTGTCAGATCAGTACAGATCAGTACAAATTCTCAGTATAGCTGGGGGACGTCAATTAGTTTGACAGGTGCAGTTGCTGCGCTTTGCCACTGGGGGCGCACGACCCTTCCATGAAATGTGGACAGTTAGAGGGTGAAGAAAACAACAACCAGGGAAAATACAGCCACAAATCATAGATGGGGTTGGAGATGTCCAACCCAGCCCATGACAGAGCCCCCCCCTCAAGGGGTGGACACCAGACACCCACCATACCATCAAAAGAAAACAAACAAAAAGAAAAACCTGCCCCCCCCCAGAAAACTATCACACAACCCAGGGCTGGAGGTCGGGGGAAACAGGTTAGGAGGGAATTAACGGATAATAAAGCAGATAATTAATAGTACAGTACAACACGGGAAAACAATATCACCCGAACTCCAAACCTAAGGCCAAGCCCCCAAGACCCAAGAGTCCCAAAGTTCAGGGGGTCGACCAGAGTCCTGGGCCCAGCGGGTGGCCCGCAGAACAGTGTCAGGTGGCCTGCAAGGCCAAATGGGCCACCCGACATGGAAACCCAGTCCTTTGGGTGGCCGGCCCGCATAGTTGAGCTACCAGGACCGGAGGGGTGGACGAGGTGGTGGCCTACCCACCGGAAGGCTAAGAGGTGGGTGGCCAGACAGGGAAAGGGAGAACCCTGCGGTTACTGGTGGTGGAGGAAGATGGGCCGCGACGGTGTCCAGTAGGAGAAGAAGGAACACCCAGAAGGCCTCTGGAAGGGGAGAGGAGACCTTGGTGTTCCCAGACTGGCCGGCTGCACCCTCGGTGGTCCCGGCTTGGGACTGGAGCACGGCCGCACCCGTGGTGGACCCGAGCTGGGCCATGGCTGCACCCGCAGTGGTCCCGGCCCGGGACAAAGTTGCACCAGTGGTGGTCCCGGCCTGGGACCTCATTGCTCCCGCAGTGAGCCCTGGCTGGGCCTGCATTGCACCCCCAGACGACCCCAACCAGGCCATGGTTGCACCCACGGTGGACCCTGGCTGTACCCCTGCTGCACCCGTGGTGGACCCCGACCAGGTCATGGTTGCACCCATGATGGAACCCGGCAGGGCCCCTGCTGCACCCGCGGTGGGACGTGGCTGGGCCACTGCTGGGCCACTGCTGACCCCAATGCCGCCTTAACTGTGGGCCAGCCGACCCACATGAACACCTGAGCCAGGAGGTGATTAACCACGGGCACCCTGGGTTGGAGCTGAGCACCCATGATGACCTCCTCAGTGGGGACAGCAGCAGCCATGATGACCTCCAGTGGCGAGCCTGGATCCTCGGACTTGTCCGGTGATGTTGGACTCTCTCCGGTGACCATGGAAGAGGACTTAGACAGGGAAAAAGAGGGGTCAGGGTCACCAGCAGCGGAGGAGCCTGGTGAGGTGAGGTTAGGTGCAGCATGCGGCTGCAGCTGGCTCTCCTCACCTAGAGCTAGGCAAAAATGCTCTCACATAGAAAGGAGAAAAACAAAGGAGAGCACTTGCCTTAGCTCAAGCTCCACCGCCGTCCAGGACTCTGATGATCCAGGCAATGTTCTCGTGTGCTCGGCCTCCTGGCGGTTCAGTTCCGGCGCTGACTGTGCTGCGGTGGCCTTTGCAGCAGGCATGATGGAATCAGCAGTCTTATTTGTCCCAGCTGTTATGCTCCATGCAGGGAATATTTCCAGTATGACGGCTGGGGTCTGGCTCACCATTGCTGTGGGGGAAGGATCCTCCCAGACCTCTGGCTCCTCCTGGTTCTGGCAATCCAGCTCCGGTGCTGGCATACTCTCGGGAAAAACAGGAGAGAGCATGGAGAGGGCCAGTGAGCAGTTCAAAGCAGCAGCAGGTGGGGAGAACTCAGGGGACTGTAGGGAGTTTGGAATGAAGAAGCAATGTGATTTTATAAATCAAAGTTTAATATCAGCTTCACCTCCCTAACATGTCTCATCTCAGTGCAGAAGCAGAATAATAGGTCGAGCACAGTCAGACCTTCATACTTATACCCACACTCAACAAAAGACATTGCATATCAAAGCCGACATCCCGCATTAACATAATCCCCCCTCCATTGTCCTCCGTCTCCTCCACCTGACCCTGGGTGGTCAGGGAGTTCGATCCGGTCTCCACCGCTGCGACTCCATCTGTTCTTTGATCCTCACTGGCGGTTGAGACCTCTTGTCCTGTTCTGAGGCGTGAGGTCATTCCACATACAGTGGGGTAAAAAAGTATTTAGTCAGCCACCAATTGTGCACGTTCTCCCACTTAAAAGATGAGAGAGGTCTCCAATTTTCATCATAGGTATACCTCAACTATGAGAGACAAAATGAGAAAAAAAAAATCCAGAAAATCATATTGTCTGATTTTTAAAGAATTTATTTGCAAATTATGGTGAAAAACAAGTATTTGGTCAATAACAAAAGTTCATCTCAATACTTTGTTATATACCCTTTGTTGGCAATGACAGAGGTCAAACGTTTTCTGTAAGTCTTCACAAGGTTTTCACACACTGTTGCTGGTATTTTGGCCCATTCCTCCATGCGGATCTCCTCTAGAGCAGTGATGTTTTGGGGCTGTCGCTGGGCAACATGGACTTTCAACTCCCTCCAAAGATTTTCTATGGGGTTGAGATCTGGAGACTGACTAGGCCACTCCAGGACCTTGAAATGCTTCTTACGAAGCCACTCCTTCATTGCCCGGGCGGTATGTTTGGGATCATTGTCATGCTGAAAGACCCAGCCACGTTTCCTCTTCAATGCCCTTGCTGATGGAAGGATGTTTTCACTCAAAATCTCACGATACATGGCCCCATTCATTCTTTCCTTTACACGGATCAGTCGTCTTGGTCCCTTTGCAGAAAAACAGCCCCAAAGCATGATGTTTCCACCCCCATGCTTCACAGTAGTTATGGTGTTCTTTCTCCTCCAAACACAACAAGTTGAGTTTTTACCAAAAAGTTCTATTTTGGTTTCATCTGACCATATGACATTCTCCAAGTCCTCTTCTGGATCATCCAAATGCTCTCTAGCAAACTTCAGATGGGCCTGGACATGTACTGGCTTAAGCAGGGGGACACGTCTGGCACTGCAGGATTTGAGTCCCTGGCGGCGTAGTGTGTTACTGATGGTAGCCTTTGTTACTTTGGTCCCAGCTCTCTGCAGGTCATTCACTAGGTCCCCCCGTGTGGTTCTGGGATTTTTGCTCACCGTTCTCGTGATCATTTTGACCCCACGGGGTGAGATCTTGCGTGGAGCCCCAGATCGAGGGAGATTATCAGTGGTCTTGTATGTCTTCCATTTTCTAATTGCTCCCACAGTTGATTTTTTCACACCAAGCTGCTTACCTATTGCAGATTCAGTCTTCCCAGCCTGGTGCAGGTCTACAATTTTGTTTCTGGTGTCCTTTGACAGCTCTTTGGTCTTGGCCATAGTGGAGTTTGGAGTCTGACTGTTTGAGGTTGTGGACAGGTGTCTTTTATACTGATAATGAGTTCAAACAGGTGCCATTAATACAGGTAACGAGTGGAGGACAGAGGAGCCTCTTAAAGAAGAAGTTACAGGTCTGTGAGAGCCAGAAATCTTGCTTGTTTGTAGGTGACCAAATACTTATTTTCCACCATAATTTGCAAATAAATTCTTTAAAAATCAGACAATGTGATTTTCTGGATTTTTTTTTTCTCATTTTGTCTCTCATAGTTGAGGTATAACTATGATGAAAATTGGAGACCTCTCTCATCTTTTAAGTGAGAGAACTTGCACAATTGGTGGCTGACTAAATACTTTTTTACCCCACGGTATGTAATCGCTAAACATTCTAATATGTCTATACATATGTAGGTATGGAATATATGATTAATATAGGCCACAGGGACTTCTTTTCCTGAGTCTCCCTTCCGGGAATCAGGCAAGACATGTCATCATTAATAGAAGTGGAATGAATTAAAACTTGCCTGATTTCCCGGATTTGGATGTTTCCTGCTGCTGTAGCGAGTACGTCATCCTTCGCCTTGGTTAGAACGGTTCTGAGCCCCCCAAGGATCGTGGAGGAGCTGCCCCTCTGGCTACGGGAACGGGAGCCACCGGTGACAAAAACAAATGCTCCTTGACAGTCTGACGATGCATCAAGGGAGGAGGCCTAGCAGCAGAAGTGGAGGAAGATTTGGCAGACGGGACTGAAGAAAAGAAAAAACGTGAGCAATGGTCTGCTGTGGGGATAGCCAGACTCTGTGTTGGACGAATTGCTGCCAAGGGAGCTGGATGATTTGTCCGGGGAGCCGGGATAGGACGATGTTGTCGTTTGGGTGCCGGGACTGGCTGTGGTAGGAGTGGGATTCCAGTGAGCCATAGAAACAACCCAGGAGACCCAGGAGCACCCTTCTGTCGGTGTGAACCCGGCCTTATTCAGGGACTTCCTCCCCCCTTTCGCCATTTTCACGCTGTAGCGCTGCTAACTGGACAATCCGCTCAGCTCTCTCTGGATGCTCCGAGAGCTGAGTACACCGCCGAACCTCTGCCTCTGCCAGACTCACATACCAAAGAATATCTTCCGGGGTGGAATGTGCACCAGCCAAGAAGATTAGTCCATCAATGCCCATGAGGGTCCGGCAGCAGTCCTATCCCGGGGTCATCGGGTAGCCCCGGCCCATCACCATCTCCAAAAAACAGGTTAGTGGAAAACACACAGAGAAAGGTAAAGTAACAACACACCTTTCACCGCTGGGCTCTTCTGGTGGCGACGTGCTTTCATGTACATGCACTGCAGTGCACAGGTGAAAAGGATATGAGCCCAATGGCAGGTGAAGTGAACGTGTTTATTAACAGAAAAAACATACATGCAAAGTGTCCTATTAATGCAGTTCAAAATGAGGCGATAGAGAGATGAGTTGGCTACAAACTCCGTTGGCAAGAGGAAAGATGAGCCCCAGGCCCTCCCAGGTGGAACTGGGCAGTGGAGAGGAAGGGCAAATAATAATGAGGAGGAAGACTTAAAGACTTACAGGGCGGCGCGGTGGAGAAGTGGTTAGCACTGCGGCAGCACAGCAATTCACCCTTGGCCGGGGATCCTAGGTTTGATCCCAGCCCCTGACCAATAGTGATCTGTGTGGAGTTTGCATGTTCTCCCTGTGTCTGCGTGGGTTTACTCCAGGATTTCTCCGGTTTCCTCCCACATGCCAAAAAAACATGCACATTAGGTTAATTGGCATCAACTTGGGTTGATATGAGTGTAGTCAGGAGTTTACTTGGAGCTGGTGTACTTGGTAACAGCCTTGGTTCCCTCAGACACGGCGTGCTTGGCCAGCTCACCGGGCAGCAGGAGGCGCACTGCGGTCTGGATCTCCCTGGAGGTGATGGTGGAGCGCTTGTTGTAGTGGGCCAGACGAGAGGCCTCGGAGGCGATGCGCTCAAAGATGTCGTTGACAAAGGAGTTCATGATGCTCATGGCCTTGGAGGAGATACCGGTGTCAGGGTGCACCTGCTTCAGCACCTTGTAAACGTAAGGTTTGATGGCACTGAATGGGCCATGTTCTCCACCTCTGTTGTTGAAGCGGCGGCCCAGAGCTGTGGCCGCAAGGTGGTCGGTGCATCTTGTGGTGGCAACCCCCGAACCAAGTGGTGGACACCAGTGGTGAGGGGGGCCATTAAGCTGAAGAAGGAGTCCTATCAAGCTTGGTTGGCTTGTGGGACTCCCGAAGCAGCTGAGGTGTACCGGCAGGCCAAGCGGAGTGCAGCTCGGGTGGTTGCTGAAGCAAAAACCCGGGTATGGGAGGAGTTCGGTGAGGCCATGGAACAAGACTTTCGGTCGGCTTCAAAGAGATTCTGGCAAACTGTTCGGCGGCTCAGGAGGGGAAAGCAGCTCCCCGTCCACACTGTGTATGGTGCGGATGGGACACTGTTGACTTCAACTGGGGACATCGTCGGGCGGTGGAAGGAATACTTCGAGGATCTCCTCAATCCCACTGATACGCCTTCCACAGAGGAAGCAGGGTTTGGGGACAAGGGGGATGACTCGCCTATCACAGGGGCTGAGGTCGCCAAGGTGGTTAAAAATCTCCTTGGTGGCCGGGCCCCGGGGGTGGACGAGATTCACCCCGAGTACCTCAAGGCCCTGGATGTTGTTGGGTTGTCATGGTTGACACGCCTCTGCAACATTGCGTGGAGGTTGGGGGCAGTGCCTTTGGCATGGCAAACCGGGGTGGTGGTTCCTCTCTTCAAAAAAGGGGACCGGAGGGTGTGCTCCAACTTTAGAGGGATCACACTCCTCAGCCTCCCTGGGAAGGTCTATGCCAAGGCACTGGAGAGGAGAGTCCGGCCGTTGGTCGAACCTCGGATTCAGGAGGAGCAATGTGGTTTTCGTCCTGGCCGTGGCACATCGGACCAGCTCTTTACCCTCTCGAGAATTCTTGAGGGTTCGTGGGAGTTTGCCCAACCAGTTTACATGTGTTTTGTGGACTTGGAGAAGGCATTTGACCGCGTCCCTCGTGGATTTTTGTGGGGGGTGCTTCGGGAGTATGGGGTATCGGGCTTGTTGTTACGAGCTATTCGGTCTCTGTACGACCGTTGTGAGAGTTTAGTTCGTATTGCCAACACTCGGTCGGAGTCATTCCCAGTGAGAGTTGGACTCCGCCAGGGCTGCCCTTTGTCACCGGTCCTGTTCATAATTTTTATGGACAGGATTTCTAGGCGCAGCCAGGGAATGGAGGGTGTCATGCTTGGTGACCACAGGATCTCATCTCTGTTGTTTGCAGATGATGTTGTCCTGTTGGCTTCATCCAGCAATGACCTACAGCTCTTGCTGGGACGGTTTGCCGCTGAGTGTGAAGCGGCTGGGATGAGAATCAGCACCTCCAAGTCCGAGTCCATGGTCCTCAGCCGGAAAAAGGTGGATTGTCCTCTCCGGGTTGGGGACAGGCTCCTGCCCCAAGTGGAGGAGTTTAAGTATCTTGGGGTCTTGTTCACGAGTGAGGGGAAAATGGAGCGAGAGATCGACAGACGGATTGGAGCAGCATCTGCAGTGATGCGGACGTTGTACCGGTCTGTTGTGGTGAAGAGGGAGCTTAGTTCTAAGGCAAAGCTGTCGATTTACCAGTCAATCTACGTTCCTACTCTCACCTATGGTCACGAGCTTTGGGTAATGACCGAAAGAACGAGATCGCGGATACAAGCGGCTGAAATGAGCTTTCTCCGTAGGATTGCTGGACTCACCCTCAGAGATAGGGTGAGGAGCTCAGTCATCCGGGAGAGGCTCAGAGTAGAACCGCTGCTCCTCCACATTGAAAGGAGTCAGTTGAGGTGGTATGGGCATCTGATTAGGATGCCTCCTGGACGTCTCCCACTTGAGGTGTTTCAGGCACGTCCCACTGGGAGGAGACCCCGGGGCAGACCCAGGACTCGGTGGAGAGACTATGTCTCCCAGCTAGTCTGAGAACGCCTTGGTATCCCCTCTGAAGAGCTGGAGCAGGTGGCTGGGGAGAGGGAAGTCTGGGCTTCTCTGCTTGAACTGCTGCCTCCGCGACCCGGACCTCCGGAAAAGCGGTAGAAGATGGATGGATGGATGGATGGCATCAAACTGGGGATTCAAAATTGTCCTTAGGTCTGACTGTGAGAGTGAAGGGTTGTCTGTCTCTCTGTGTTGGCCCTGCGATGGACTGGCGATCTGTCCAGGGTGTGCCCTGCCTCTTGCCCAAAGATGCTGGGATAGGCTCCAGCCCCCCCGCGACCCGAAAAGGATTTAGAGGAAGAAGATGAAGATGGAAGACTTACATGAGGGTATCGGAGCACAGCTGGCTCTGGAAAAACAACATCGCCCGAAGTCCAAAAAATAGGAAAACCAGCTCAGCTAGGAGTGAGCCTGATCATCAAATGTTGACTTACGCCGCCACACTGAGTGACTCACACTGTCACACAGAGGGAGGCGTGGCTGATGGCTGGCAGAGAGCCCAGGACCCAGAGGCTCCTAACAACTGCCAGCTGAAAATTAAGAAAACAACACCCAGGGAAAATACAGCCACAAATCATGGACAGGGTTGGAGACGTCCAACCCAGCCCATGACACAGTCAGGTTGCAAAGGTGTAGAGGGAGCTCTTTGCTCCTACCCATCATGAGTTGCTTGTGGTGTGACAATCTGATATTCACAGACCTTTTGAAAGGCTATCAGTCAGGACTTAACCAGCTGAAATTAATTTGTACTGATGGGGGATGGGATGGCTTCCTAATTTGTAATGGATTTCAGTTGGTTTCTTGACTTTCTGTGCCTTTGTGCACCTCTTTTTCTTCATGTGTTCAATGTTTATTCCCTGTGTCATTCCACTTTTTTCCCTCTGCAGAGGTTGATGATGCATAAGATTTTGTAATGGTAAAAGGGGTAGGTTATCCACTTGCGCTCCGTTGTTCCACGGGCGGGCAAGTCTCTGCGTCCTAGGGCGCACGAGGGCGCACGAGAGCGCACTCGTGCGCCCTCGGACGCATGACGCATGATAAGGATATTGATGGTGGTGATGTAGGTGGTGTGGCCTCCAAGTGCCACTGAAAAAAAAAGCTGCAGACACAGCCGCGAACAGATTAGTTCATCTGATTGACCTCTCATTCGACTAATAAGAGCCTTGAATTGGGTTTCTGAAACCTTGAAGAACCAATGAATGAAAACCTAGGAAGGAGGACCCGCCTACTGTGAATGCAGGAGCCAATTGAAGCACAGAAGTTCGGGCTGGGTGAAGAGAGATTTACTGTTGCAGCAGATGAAAACAAAGGACGCTGGACGAATCTGCTACAGACCCCGCAGCATGGAGCACACCCACAAGTGGGACCTGCACTCATTCCAGCAGAATAGACGTTTAGGATTCTCTTCCGTCATCATAGACCGATGGAGGCCAACGACAAAAGTCGTAGATCATTCGCCAAAACGGCAATAATGGAATTGTGTTTTGACCGGGATCCACGAGCGGACCAGCGTCGCGTTCGTCTGACAATGGGGAAGAGAAGTTCGCCAGGACTCTGCTGCTGTGAAGAGGTAAGGTGTTATAAGCTAAATTATTATTTCTCCCTGAAAATTGTAATCAAAAAATGACTTTTGACCGATCGGTAAATTATAACTGTACGGCGCACGAAGTACGAAGTGCGTGCACCACTATAAACGGTTCATTTGCTGTGTTCGGACCGTGAACGCCCCCCCCCCCCGCTGCAGAAGAGGAGCGGGGGGGGGGGCGTTCACAGTCCGAACGCCCTCCGGTCCGCGGGGGGAAGCATATGAGTCTATTCCGTCATGTAGCGATGGCCGTCTTCTGTAGCGAGGCGGGGGACAACCCCCGCCCCACACACACACAGTAGCTGTGGAAACATGCAACGAGTGTAATCAATCATGTAGCGAGGGCCGAACTCCGTCCTTTGTTGCGGGGGGGGGGGCAACCCCCCCCCCACACACACACAGACACAGCCCTGAATGTGACCTTTCATTAGAGCCCAAAATGAAGATTCTACATTGAATTATTCAAAAGTTACAGACATTTTTCCAAACTGTGCCATTTGGCACAATTTGGCACAGTTCCAAAACGCCTGGGAACAACCTGAGAACAAAGCTGTGTAAAATATTCATTTTTTGTGGTATTGTTACCAAATTTGGAACTCAGCTTGATAACACTTGGTTCTACATTTCTGTTGTATTTTCCAGCCGGATCGGACAGCTGTGTTTGCAAGCATTTGTATCCAAAAAAACACCGTGGCAAATTTATTTTCTTCAAGTTTAGTATGTTTAGATGACTGTAACTCAGTGGACGGAGCACGTAGAGAGATTATGTTTTTTTTGCCAAAAAATTCAAAGTGTTTTCTTTTAAATGAGACCAACCCCATGAAGATGCTGCAAAGGGTTGAATAACAGCTTTCGATTTACTTTGGGCATGTTATTTTTTGGCATTTTTAGGAAAATTGCCTGGAGTGCAAGGGGTTAAATAAGCTCCGCTTTTTCATTGTGTATGGGAATGTAGATTAATAAGAATGTTTTGGGAAGAGGTGAGGGTAACAATTGAAAAAATAATCTCAAAACAAATCATATTGAATCCTAAACTGTTTTTGTTGGGTCTGTACCCAGAAAAGCATAATTTTAATAAAAGTGAAAGAACATTCATAGACCTCAGTTTGCTTAATGCCAAAAAATGTATTGCACTATTATGGAAAAAGACTCATAGACCAGATGTGACTCAGTGGTTAAGACAGATGTTAACAAACCTTCCATTAGAAAGAATAACATATATACTGAAATCAAAGGAAATTGTGTTTGAGAATATATGGAGACCTTTTATTGATTATGTAAAAAATTTAAACATAACTCTTGAAGAAGAAGGTGAATGATGTGTGTGGACCTTGTAAATTCCAAACTGGTGAACATAATATGTATACTTATGTATTGGATTGTCTAGACTAAACAGAGGAGCATTGTTGAAGATCTGATTTTGTTGGTGGTTGTTGATGTTTTTTAGTGCATTTTTTTTTTTGTAGTACTTTAGTGTTAGTGTTTGATTGTTTGTATCATGTTTGTTAAAAAAAAAAAAAGGTTCAATAAAGATATTGTGGAAAAAAAAAATAAGCTCCGCTTCTGCCTACACCCTTTCAGTTTTTGTTGTTTTTTTTGTATTGTCTCTTATTACCTCCGCCAAGGAGGTAATGTTTTTACCGGGGTTTGTCTGTCTGTCTGTTTGTCTGTTACCAACATAACTCAAAAAGTTATGAACGGATTTTGACAAAATTTTCAGGAAAGGTGTGTAATGGCATGGGGAACAGATGATTAGATTTTGGTGATGATCTGAGAGTGCATACCTCCACCAAGGGCTTTGTTTGTATTTGTGCAGCAGGATTACACAAAAACTACTGGATGGATTTGGATGAAATTTTCACCAGAGGTGGTTCTTGGGCTAGAGAGGAACCCATTATATTTTGCTGATGATCTGAGAATGCATACCTCAGCCAAGGCTCTTATCTTCTCACAGTGTGTTAGCAACAATACTCCAAAAGTTATGAACGGATTTTGATGAAGTTTTCAGGAAAGGTGTGTAATGGCATGGGGAACAGATGATTAAATTTTGGTGATGTCTGAGAGTGCATACCTCCACCAAGGGCTTTGTATTTGTGCAGCAGGATTACACAAAAACTACTGGATTGATTTGGATGAAATTTTCACCAGAGGTGGTTCTTGGCCTACAGAGGAACCCATTATATTTTGGTGATGATCTGAGAATGCACACCTCAGCCAAGGCTCTTATCGTCTCACAGTGTGTTAGCAACAATACTCCAAAACTGATGGACAGACTTTGATGCAATTTTCACCACAAGTGGCTATTGGCCTACACACAAACCCATTACAATTTGGAGGTCATCCATGAGAAACGGAAGGAGCCTTGGTGGAGGTATGTGCTCTATGAGTGCTTTTCTAGTATTTTTATGTATTATGAAACTAAACCAAATAAAGTAAACTTTATTAAATATAACTTATTTTGTGAACACAGTTACTTTGATTGTGTATGTATGAATTACTTGGGTTGTTATTGATAGTCGTGAAAAAATTGGGACGCCCCATTAAATATTCAGTTCTTTAAGAAATGTTCACATATCTATGTCTAACCTTATTTTTGTTTTTATTTGCATTTTTCAAGATTTAATTTAGCCATTTTAAATGGGAATGAATGTGGGGTGTCCTAAAAAGATTGGGGTGTCCTAATTTATTCCTCACTATTTGTTTAGAATTACATTTTACAGAAAATTTGTAAAAAAGTCTTTGATTCACTTAATTGTTTAGTTGTATTACATGACAACTAAACAATTAAAAGTGAATTAAAGACTTTTTTTGTTTAGTTGTATTACATGAGGGCAGCGCGGTGGCAGAGTGGTTAGCACTGCTGCAGCACAGCAACTCACCCTTGGCCGGGGGATCCTGGGTTCGATCCCAGCCCCCAACCAACAGTGATCTGTGTGGAGTTTGCATGTTCTCCCCGTGTCTGCGTGGGTTTACTCCGGGATTTCTCTGGTTTCCTCCCACATGCCAAAAACATGCAAGTTTGGTTAATTGGCATCAAACTGGGGATTCAAAATTGTCCTTAGGTATGACTGTGAGAGTTAGTGGTTGTCTGTCTCTCTGTGTTGGCCCTGCGATCTGTCCAGGGTGTAAACTGCCTCTCGCCCAGAGATGCTGGGATAGGCTCCAGCCCCCCCCCCCCCCGGTACCCAAAAAGGATTAAGCGGAAGAAGATGGATGGATGGATGTATTACATGAATCTCCCAGTATTTTTAACATTGACATTAAATATACATATGTGTCATGAATGCCCCTCCGGGACAGAAATGAACCCACTCACTTGACTGCAGTGAAGCAATTTACTGGTAAAAGACAGTTCAAAATAACCAGTGCAGGTAAAAACAAAGAGGCCAACAAGGGAAACTTACATATAGTTGAATCACAGGAGGGGGAGACTGACGGTAGCAATAACATCTGGTCTGAACATAGATGTGACTGCTTTTATTTACCCTTTGTTCTTATTAAAGAACATTTATTATTATTATTTTATTGTCTTTAATAAGAACAAAAGGCCAATAATTAAAAGAAGACAAACTGAACCTACTTTAGCTATAGATATAACTGCGACAAAGCAGGAAAGAAATGCTGGGTTTAAATATGTGAGCAGTAATGGGCAGCAGGTGTGAATCATGAGGGAGCCGTGACCTAATTACCAATGCTGCCACAGCTGAGCAGGCAGTGGCAGCTGAAGGGGAGCATCTGGTGAGGGAGAGAGGGAAAGGACTCTGTCAGACCCAAATAAATATACAAAACCTAACCACCAAATAGTGACACAATCAAACTTTGAAATAAAGTGAGGATTTGAACTCAGAGCAAATCTGAGTTCAGATACATGACAATATGTCCAATTGTGTTAAAAAAAAACAAAAAAACAAACACACAGACTTATACAGGGTGTCCTAATTTTTTCCACATTACTGAATCTGGTGAAAATCTCAGGTCAATGGCTCCAGCAGAAATATGTTTAATGAGAAAAATGCTGATGTGTTCAATACTTAATTGAACATGTCGATCATCTACCATCTTCCACCCTTGGATAAGCGGTAGAAGATGGATGGAGCTACACTTAAGTCTTATAATGCAAGGGATAAGGACCTGCACTTATTTAGTGCTTTTTCTAGTCACAATGACCACTCAAAGTGCTTAACAAGTAGGTACACTAACCCTATATTCTAAGGGCCTATCAGAGACAGATACCAAGGGACAATTTAAAGTCTCCAGTTATCATGATCCTGGGCATGATGGGGGCCATGCCCAGTCTCCTGCTTGAGTTTAGTCTGTTTCTATTCGTTGGTTTCTTTGTTAATTATTTTCTGCTGTATTTGGTCTCTGTGTATGAGTTGTCTGTATTTTCTGGTTTGTTTTCTGGTTATTTCATTATTGGTTTCTGTACATTCTTTTCTGGGTTGGTTCCCGACCCATGCAGGCACTGTGACAGCTCATGCGTCATTTCCGGGTGTCAAATTCTGTTCACAGGCTGTCACAGCTGCCTGTCACAGCTGCCTGCAGTTCTCGCTCATGATCCCACAGCTGTTGTCTATCAGTTGGCCCTATTTACGCCAGTGGTGCCACTTCCCAGGCGCAGCGGCGTTAAACCTTTCCAGTTGAGAATCCCTCGGTCATCACAGCAGCTGTTAGTTGTTATTTACCTGCCTATATTTGTTCCGGCCCCTGATTATGAGCTGCATTTTGGTGTGCAATAACTGATGTTTGACACATCTTTAATGTCCTTGCTTTTGACTTTAATGCATCAAACACCGTAAAGACTGAAACATATCAAACACAAGAAACATTATTTCAGCTGTGGACACAAAATTCTAGTATTACAGAAATGAAATCATACTGCATACACACAAATGTAAACATTTATGATCTCAAATTGATAGATTTTTTAGGTTTACTGAGTTGTTGCAAGAAAGCTACCAGCAAAAATTATGCAGCATTTACTGTAAACAAATACAACAGATTATCAAATCCACATTTAAAATTGTATGGCTTGTGCACATCAGATTTTCATATTAAAAACACACACAAAAAGTTTCTATTCTTTGGACATGTGCATATTCAAACAACCATCATTAAGCTTCAACAGAGTTAAACATTTCACTAACCACTTTGCCGGGTTGCAGCCTTCCGAGGGCAGAAATTCCTTGCAGGCTCTCACATTTTGTCTGCAATTAATAGCCTGGAATAAATACCTTGTAAATTGGTATTTCAGCTAATTTAAAGTCAAGATGTCAATTCAAAAACATAACAATAAAATTGACTAGAACTAGGCATCCAGTAAATAATGAAGGATTGCCAGATTTGCACTTCTAAAAGCTACCAAGGCCATGCAGGCCGGAAGTTGTAGCAGTGACTGACCAGAATAATACTGCATTTACTTCAAGTCAAAAATACATCCCTATTCACAGAATGAAGCTTCAAAAATTACTTTCTCACAACTCTTACAGTTTTTCGCACATGCATGGAGACTAGGTGAAATGTTACATAGGCATGGATTACCACTGACAGTCACATGGTCTAGTCACACTTCAACAAACTTCAAAAATATCATCATCTCTCAAACAACCTACAAAATATCGGGTAGATAATTGGATATGAGGGATTATTTCATCATTATGGCAGTTTCACCCTACCTGGGCTGAGGTAAGCAGCTGGATGGCTTTGGATCTTTGTCTTAGCCAGCCATGCTCAATCCGTCCGTTGTCATGTTCTGCTGGGCAGGAAGTCTCAAATCGTCTACTTCCTGTTGTGAATAATACTTATACCTCATGTATTTTTGATGACAAATTATTTCAATAATTTTTAAATCTCAAAGGACAAATTTCCAAACCTAGGTTTTTAAAAGAAAATATGGAGGGAATAAATAAAAAAAAAGGTAGGGAATTCCCAAGAGATTCCCCAGAGGTCAAAGGTCATTTCCATGTTGGGGGTTCCCCCAGACACAAAGTAAACAACTTTTGACTGGCACACAGAGCCAGGCTGTGAGTATATATACCTGCCAAAACAAATCTTTGGGAGGCATTGCTGTACAACCAAAGGTCAAATACTAGAAAGGATGTCACTGTTGACATATATAGCGGGGAAATTACAACAGTCACAAGAATTGCCATGTTTCTCGCATGGATCAAACAAACACAGCTGCTGCCGTTACACTCCCACCAAAATCTTTATGATGGAAGACTATAAGGTCATGCCAACATAAAATTTTCACAATGTCACCTAATCTTTAACTGGCAGCAAGAGCACAACCTTTTGCACTGGTCTTTCCAGTTCGGAGACTGGCTTAATCTTCTCCCCACGAGCCACACTTCTGGCGTTCGAAATTCTCAGCCTCACTTTTCGGACAAGTCCGTCCTTGTCGGCCATTGCACTCGTCACAAGTCCAAGTGGCCACTGGTTTCTTGCCAACCCTTCATCCATCATGAGAACAATGTCTCATGAGTTTCATGATTCTGTGTTTTGCCTTTGAATCTGTTTATTTCCACTGGCATGGCAGTGTCGTTTGATTATAGTCGGTATAGGCTGAATGAGATTTAGAGTTGGACTGTTTTACACAGCATCCTCTCGGAGGCTCAGGCTTCTCGCTCTCCCGAGGTGGCCCGGGAGTGTCTGGTTGAGCCCCACAAGTGGTTGAGGCATGCCCCACCCTTTGGAGCCATCTGGAGCTCACAGACCTTCTCCTCTTCATAACCAACCTCCCATCCATGCTCCATGGGCTGGGCGAAACCTCCTCCACATCCATACTGGCACCGAGGAAGTGGCCCTGGGCACGGAAGTCCCAAGCCTCTCGCTGCTCTCCAGCAGCAGCAGCCCCACCTTCCCCTCCCAAACGGTGGCTCGTACCAGCCACTGAGGAACTAGAAGAATGCAGACAAGTTCTAGTGGCTGAAACTGAGCTGTTGCTGGAGCACAAGCCATGGCTCCTTCCTGATTATGTGGCCCAGGTGGAGGAAGCCTCGCTGGAGAGCACAAAGTCGGAACCAATGGTCCAGCATCCCCTGCCTTCAGCGTTGTGCCCGCCTCGCCAGACGGTCTCCACAGCTCCGGGAAGTGCCTTGTCTGGTTCTCCAGTGGCAGCCACCATCAAGCCCCAGGAATCTAGTCAAATATCAATTCATTCTCTATCACCTAGAAATGAATTGTCTTGTCTAATTCCCGGTGGGAGGGCTCTGGAGCAACCACATACTGTGACCGAGCTCTCATCACCTACCGCTGTGGTTAACTGTGTCCTCCCCTGTTCTTCCTGTCTGTCCACCGGTCCTGGCATGGAGCAGCCGGATGAAGAGGAGGTAATGATTCTGGATGATCCGGTCCCTGCCGTGCCGCTGTACCCTGGATGGGAGAGGAACGCCCCCTGTGGCCCAAAACTTGAGCCGGCTTGGAGCCCCCTGGTTTCGGCATCACGGGACCCAGTACCTTCGGTGAGGCGAGTCCTGGCTCCATCACACTGCGCTGGAGTTCCCCCTGCTTCAGTCGCCATGTCGGAGGGTCCATCAGCGTTTGCCACTATGTCGGAAGGTCCACCAGTGCCCATGACCTCATCCGAGGTCCCACCAATGGCAGCTGCCATGCCTGGAGGGTTCCAGCTTCTTCGACCACCATGTCTGTTGCCTGGGCTGCCGCAGCAGGTTCACCGGAGTCCTGGACGGCGGTGAAACTCAAGTTCAGGCAAGTGCTCTGTCTGGTTTAACATTGTCAGATTCAGAGAATTCTTGTCTGGCTCATGGTGGGGGGAACCAAGTGCAGCTGCGAGTTTTTCCCCAAGGTTGCCATGGGTCCTCCATCTTTGTCTGAGGTCACCATGGGTCCTTCATCTGAGCCTGAGGTCGTTGAGAATCCCCAACCTCTGCCAGAGGTCTCTGTGGGTCTGTCCTTCCTGCTGGTGGCCACCGCAAATGCTTCGCCTTTGTCCCAGGTTGCTGCAGGTGCTCCGCCTTTGTCCCAGGTTGCCGCGGGTGCTGCTTCTCTGTCTGAGACCATCGTGGGTGTGACACTTCCATCTAAGGCCACTGTGGGTGCAACGCCACTGTTCGAGGCCACCATGGGTGTGGCACCTCCATCTGAGACCACCGTGGGTGCGATGTCTCCGTCTGAGGCTGCTGTGGGTGCAACGCCTCTGTCCCAGGCCGCCGAGGGTGCTACGCCCCAGTCCGGGGCCTCCATGCGTGGCGCGCCCCCTCTGTCTGGGGCCTCATATTTGGTGCTGCTCCCCCTCCATCCAGGGCCACCATGGGTGCTGCTCCCCCTCCGTCCGGGGCCTCCGTGGATGCTACTCCCTCTCTGTCCGAGGTCTCCGTGGGTGCTGCTCCCCCTCCATTCGAGGGCTCCATGGGTTCTGTTCCCCCTCCCTCTGAGGGCTCCGTGGGTGCTGCTCCCCTCCGTCCAAGGGCTCCGTGGGTGCTGCGCCCCAGTCCGGGGCCTCAGTAGGTGCTGCACCTCTGCCCGAGGTCGTGGAGGGTCTCCTGCTATCCCCTCCACCCGAGGTCGTGGAGGGCCTTCTGTTGTCACCTGAGATCATTGTGGGTTCCCTGTCTTTTCCGGACGGCTGCGCGGGGCCATCACTTACTTCCTCCAGATCGATCAGCTATTATGGTCGGCAGTCCCTGCGGTCAGCAAGTGGTATGGGTTCCAGCTACCGCCTCCTGGGGGGGGCAGGAGCACGCCCTTCAGCTCAGTGGGTCAGGGATGCTGGGAGGCCACCCAACAACTTGTTTAGTTGGTGTTGGGACACTGGGAGGTCTCCCAAGGGACTACACCTTCTGTTTGGTTGGCTTAGGGACTTGGGAAGGCCACCCAATGCATTTCTGCTCGCCACCTGGTGGTTCTGGAACCCAAGCTGACCACCTGATCTGCCTTAACTTCTCGCCCAGTGGTTTCTGAGTCTCCATTGCCACCTTACTTTTTTCTGTTTGTGGGTCATGAATGAACAGCTTTTGTTTTGGTTTGGTCACTCCGTGGCTGGGTTCCCTCTCCTCCCCCCCGGGGTGGGTTATTTTTTCTTGTTGGGGCGGGGGTCTTTTCCTTTTTGATGTTGCCCTGGGGTGTCTGGATCCACCCCTTGGGGGGGGGGCACTGTCATGATCCTGAGCATGGGTGAGGGCCGTGCCAAGTCTCCTGTTTGAGTTTAGTCTGTTTCTGTTCGTTGGTTTCTTTGTTCATTATTTTCTGCTGTATTTGGTCTCTGTTTCTGTATGAGTTGTCCGTATTTTCTGGTTTGTTTTATGCTTGTTTCGTTATTGGTTTCTGTACATTCTTTTCTGGGTTGGTTCCCCACCCATGCAGACACTGTGACAGCTCGTGCGTTATTTTCAGGTATCAAATTCTGAGTGGTTAGCACTGCGGCAGCACAGCAACTCACCCTTGGGCAGGGGATCCCGAGTTCGATCCCAGCCCCTGACCAACAGTGATCTGTGTGGAGTTTGCATGTTCTCCCTGTGTCTGCGTGGGTTTACTCCGGGATTTCTCCGGTTTCCTCCCACATGCCAAAAAAATGCAAGTTAGGTTAATTGGCATCAAACTGGGGATTCTAAATTGTCCTTAGGTATGACTGTGAGAGTGAATGGTTGTCTGTCTCTCTGTGTTGGCCCTGCGATGGACTGGCATCCAGGGTGTACCGTAAAACGGGGCTATAAGGGACGGCGGGGTAATAAGGGACACTTTTCTGGGAAATGTTTTAAATGTAATTCTGCTTTTTTTATTTTGCATTTTTCCTGTGGGAATCCACGGCTGGATTGTGGGCTGGATTCCCACAGGAAAAATGCAAAATAAAAAAAGCAGAATCACATTTAAAACATTTCCCAGAAAAGTGTCCCTTATTACCCCGCCGTCCCTTATAGCCCCGTTTTACGGTACCCTGCCTCTCGCCCAAAGATGCTGGGATAGGCTCCAGCCCCCCCGCGACCTGAAAAGGATTAAGCGGAAGAAGATGAATGAATGAATGAATGAAAATTCTGTTCACAGGCTGTCACAACTGCCTGCAATCATTCTCACTTATGATCCCACAGCTGTTGTCTATCAGCTGGCCCTATATAAGCCGGTTGTGCCACCTCTCAGACGCAACGGTGTTAAACCTTTCCAATTGGAAATCCCTTGGTCATCACAGCAGCTGTAAGTTGTTATTTACCTGCCTATATTCACATGTGTGTCCCACACATCTCCTGTTTATCCTGGTGTCATCTTCCCAGACTCAGAGCTGTGTTTTTCATTTGTGTGTTTTTGTGTTTAGTGTTTCTTTTCTGTTAATCAATTTGCAAACTCACAGTCTGTGATTGGAGTCTCTGTCTGCCCTCGGAGAGGGCGGTTTATGACACCAATTAACCTAACATGCATGTTTTTGTATTGTGGGAGGGAACCACAGCCCCCTGAGTAAACCCACACAGCACAGGAAGAACATGCAAAGTCCACACAGAAACATTCCTACCCCTGCCAGCCTGAGGATTTGAACCTGGAGCCTTGTAGCTGTGAGGCAGCAGTGCTAACCACTGTACCAACATGCTGCCTAAGATGTAAAGATGGACTTTGCCTGTGATCTTTTTGTAATCAACATTTTAATGAAAAAATTATTCATTTATTTACAAGTTTTCTTTTAGTAACTAATTATAATATTATTCTTAGAAATATAATCACCATACATTGTTAAAGCAATGTAATCTCTAAGCAAAAAGTAGTTAAATTACATGGGGAAATGAAAAACAATCAATCCAATATACAGTACCTCACAAAAGTGAGTACACCCCTCACATGTCATGTGAGTACACCCCTCACAGTGATGTCTTTTTATGGAACATCACTGAAGTATGACACTTTGATACAATATAAAGTAGTCAATGTACAGCTTGTTTAACAGTGTAAATTTGCTGTCTCCTCAAAATAACTCAACACACAGTCATTAATGTCTAAACTAATGGCAACAAAAGTGAGTACACCCTGAAGTGAAAATGTCCAAATTGTGCCCAATTAGCCATTTTCCCTCCCTGGAATCACGTGACTCATTAGCATTACAAGGTCTCAGGTGTGAATGGGGAGCAGGTGTGTTAAATTCTTGTTATCGCTCTCACACTCTCTCATAATGGTCACTGGAAGTTCAACATGGCACCTCATGGCAAAGAACTCTCTGAGGACCTGACAAAAAAAGAATTGATGCTCTACATAAAGATGGGCTAGGCTATAAGAAGCTTGCCAACACCCTGAAACTGAGCTGCAGTACGATGGCCAAGACCATACAGGCGCATCTCACTAAATTAGAACATCATCAAAAAGTTGATTTATTTTGGTAATTCAATGCATAAAATTAAACTCATGTTGCATACAGAGTGATATAGTTCAAGTGCTTATTTCTTTTAATTTTGATGGTTATGGCTTGCAGCTCATGAAAACCAAAAAATCAGTTTCTCAAAAAATTAGAATATTACACAAGATGAATTTAAAAAAAAAATACATATATTTTTTAATAGAAATGTTGGTCGACTAAAAGTATTTCCATACACACACTCAATACTTGGTCAGGGCTCCTTTTGCATGAATTAATACAGCATCACTGTTTCATGGCATGAAGGTGAGCCAGCTGACGACTGCACCTGGCTCTCCCCAGCAAGAGCCAGAAAAGATCTCTCCAGTATAGAAACAACAGAAACAGAAGAGAGCACTTGCCTTAGCTCGAGCTCCACTGCTGTCCAGGACTCCGTCGATCCAGACAATGATGCCTCGGGCCCGGCCCTCTGGAGGTCCAGCTCGGACTCTGCTACGGTGGCCCCAGCAGCAGGCATGGTGGTGGATGCAGTCCTGAGACTCCCCAGTGAAGTGGCCTATGCTGGTGGCTCGCCTGACGTGGACACAGGGGGTTGGCTTTCTGCTGGCACTGGATCCTGTTCAGCTGAGGCCAGGGGATGCTCCATCATTGGCACAAGCTTCAGCTCAGTCGCAACGCTCTCCCTCCATTCAGACTGTGGCTGCGGGACTGGGACCAGGTCCTCTGGAGCTGCAGGCTCCTCCACTGTCCGGCGGCTCAATTCAAGGGCCGGTGGACACTCAGGGGGAAAAGAAGGAGACACGGAGAGAGCAGATGAATACTCTGAAGCTGCAGCAGATGGTGAGGACTCAGAGGACTGCCTAATCTGAGCCTCACCGTCAGGAGTCAGGCAAGGTAATTAGGTAATTAATTAATTGAGGTAATTAATTGAATTAGGAGAAAAAAAAACACTTGCCTGAACTCTACTAACTAACTAACTAACCTGCACTTATATAGCGCTTTTCTAGTCACAAAGACCACTCAAAGCGCTTTCATTAATACTAACCCTCTATTCTAAGGGCCTATAGGAAACAAATATCTAGGGACAATTTAGAACAGCCAATTAACCTAACATGCATGTTTTTGGCATGTGGGAGGAAACCGGAGAAATCCCGGAGTAAACCCACGCAACACGGGGAGAACATGCAAACTCCACACAGATCACTGTTGGTCGGGGGCTGGGATCGAACCCACGATCCCACGATCCCCACAATCCCCCGGCCAAGGGTAAACTGTGCTGCCGCAGTGCTAACCACTGCGCCACCGTGCAGCCCAACTCCTGGGCTGTGATGTCTTCTGCTGCAGCAGGTTAGGAATCAGCCCTCTCCGTGTCTTCTGTAGAAGAGTGCCTCCCAGGGAGCCCTTGAGGAGTCGCCCTTGCAGCCACAGCAATGGGTAGAGCCGGTAAAAAAATGGCTGAACCCTCAACAGCGGGAGGAATCGCCGAGGAGGAGGAAGAGCCAGAAGGAGTGGGAGAAACACCTGATGGGACAGCCAGAGAAGAAAAACTAGATGAAGGGACCACTGCAGGAGTTTTCAATCTTGGCAACGGGGAAACTGCTGATGAGGAAGTGGAGGCATTCTTCCGGCTTGACTTCCTTGAGCAACGGCGGGGAGTAGGAGGCAGAGACGTGGGCTCAGGGTGAAGAAGGAGAGGGTCCGGAGTCAGGGGACACTCATTAGTTAGTTTGAGCTCCCGGCCTCCCGGTGAAACCTCCTCCAGCTCCAGGGCAAGATCCGGAAGGAGCCATGGTTTATATTTCAGTAGGAGCTCCGTCTCCGCTAACTGGACCCACCTGCACTCCTCCAGCTCCTCAGCCAATGGTGTGGGCCACAGTTCAGGAGGAGAAGGGGGGGCTGCTGTGTTGGGGCCAAATGGTGTCCATTTGCGACCTCCGGGGCCCATTGGGGATTCGGATTCCTGATGGGATGAGTGAGTCTTTGGTGCCTGGGTGTGCTTCTTCTTGTCCTCTGATGGCTGCGAGATGGGGTCCCTCACCAGGCTACAGAGTTTGTGCTGTATGTCGATCACCAAGGCGAGGAAAACTGTGAGACCTGGGTAGCTCCAAAGACTGAGATGCTTCTCGATCAACCGGGCCGCGCCGTCCACAAACCCCCAAGCTAGATAGATAGATAGATGTACTTTATTGATCCCAAACTGGGAAATTACAGCTATCTCAGGAGAACGGGAGGCTTCAACACCCGTGGCAAAACTGGCGATTAGCGTAGCCACTATGCATTCCTCCTCGCTCAGTCCCAAAGCTGAAAAATCCAGGGTGGCTGACATGGCAAATCCCAGGTGAAAAAACAAAACTAGTGGAGAAAATAAAATAAACCTGAGAGCCTTTGCTGCCGTCGGAGTGAAACAAAAAAATTAACCCAAACTGCAGCCACTGGATCTCAAACTGGCCGGAGTCTTCTGTCATGAAATGCCCCACGGGGCAGAGAAGAGAGACCCACACGCAGACAGCAGTTTGTGAATTTATTAAGAGAAACAAAACACCATATCCAAAAACTGTGCTCAACACTAAACCCAAAAGACAAGCAAAGAAAACTTACAATTTATCACACCAGAAGCAGGGCTGGGTTCTGGTGGAGATAAAGGTTGGAAACTTAAGACTCCGACTAGGAGGAATGAACATAATAGCCCTTGAATATAGTTGAATATAGCTTAATACAAATGAAACAAATGATGACAGGTGCAAATCACATGAGCGGGCTGGGGAGAGAATGACAATCATCAGCTGTGAGTCATGAGGAGACGGAGCTGACAGTTTGATCGGAGCACCGCCCACCACCAGGGAAAAACCTGGAAGTGCTCCTGACCACTGCAACTCCTAAGGGAGAAATAAAGTGGAAACAAATAAGAAAGGAAACAAAACTACACTGAACAAAAACATGAGAATAAATCATACAAAGAAGCAATATTGGATATGTGAAAACAAACTAAAAAAACATAACAGGCATAGAATTCCAAAATGCAAAATAATATCAATAAGGAAAAACCAAAAGGCAAACAAGGAAAAACAAAAAGCAAAGAAGCAGAGCAAGGTGAAATCCCCCCGTGCACAGATCGTGACAGATAACATGAAAAATGACAGAAGTTACACTGACAACTATTTATCCACAATACTCCTTATATTTTTTTTACATTTTGCTTCATTACAGATTGCAAGTATATAATGGCAGAGTAGGTGCTGAAATCTGAATTCTCAGCTTTCGTCTTCCTAGGTGTCCATGATGCTGGTCGACTTTCCAGTGCAGCAAAACATACATCTTCATCCTAAGAATTTATACTTACTATTTAGTTATTTATTTATTATTTATTTATTACATACTTATGTAATAAGACAAATAAATTAAAAATTAAATAATTTGTTGTCACAATTGAAAAACAAACAAACAATAAAAAAACAACCTGTAGTACAGTTTCCTATATAATTACCTGATCTCCTCTTGTCTGACTTGAGATGCTGTATGTTTTCTCATCCGCTTTAGGTTCTTTAACTACAGAGAATATCATATTTATAATATAGATGTTGGAAAAACTGCACAATACAAGCAAATAATCAAACAAGAAATATCTAAACAGCTATCAAGTTTTGTCACTTGAGAAACCATACCTAATAATTTACAGTAATGAATAATGTAATATTATTACAGTAATAATAATAACAGGAGAAAAAAAAACATATGCAGCACTTACCCATCTTCTGGCAGAAACAAATGAAAAGGGAGCCGAGGAGAAATGATAGTAAAGCCGAGGCAGGACACAGAGAGTACAGTAGAATCCAGCACGGATGAGAGTCTTGTGGAATGTCAGGCTCATGAGGGTCACTAGCATCTAAATTAAAGACAAAGGTGCGTCAGATTTAGGCAGTCTGATGGATGGGTTTATCCAAGTGATCATGCTGAGGCTGGTTTTCAAACAAAACCTGTATATGCACTCTCCTATGAATCTGTCATGATAATTTACACAATTATTCTGTAAGTGCACAATAGTGCAATGTTAATTATTAATATTTTTGCTATAATCAGTTTGTCAGCACAAATTAAATATGGCTTACATAAGAGTACTTACTAAAGAGGATCCTTGTAATGTTACCATACGTGTAAACACATATGGAGATATGAGGCTTTTCATTCGTAACCTTGTCCTGTTGAGTTCCACAGTAGTAGAAGCCTTCATCAGAATCACTGATATTTGTGATCTGCAGGTCATAGGACTGAGACGATTCATTCTTCACCAGATGAAAACGAGGGAATGGATTCAGAGTATGATTATAATTAGAGTCTTTGTATCCATCAGCACAGGAGTTGGTAAGAGTTTTAAGGACAAGAGAAGGCTGGTTGTCATGACTGCAGTTCCTGTACCACACTATATATGCTCCAGTTGAAGCTTTACAGTCACAGTACAGAGTGATGTTCTCTCCTGGTCTAACTGTTATCACTTTTGTGGATCCTTTGGTCAAATCAAGGCTGGAAGACAAAACTCCTGCAAGACACAAACATAGACAAAAGCTTATGTACTCAGCTTCCTAATTCACAAAACAACTGCATTTTTGTAATAGTGAAATACAACCAAATGTGATATTGTCAAAATGCTTAATCAAAATATTTACCCAAAATAACGAGTAGAAAAGAGTGCAGTCCATCCATGGTTGATACTGACCCAGAGATAATGGCAAGAGTAACAAGTCTTACAAGTGGATGTCATTACTAAAGCTGATTTTCCAATATAGGAAATGCGACTTGAGACTGGCCAGCTGAATGGAACATTTTACGTGATTGTTGTCACACTTTCACAGAAGTGTGAAAATAGAAGCTATAAACGCAGAGAACTAAATTAACTGCATTTTATTTTTTTTTTAATTTTTTAAGGTTTCTGCTTTTAGTTTATCTAAAATATAGCAATGATCAAAACTGCATACATGAATAAATGAAACTAATTCTTAAAAAAATAGACAAACCCTGCTCTTCAACAGCCTTAGATTTTACCAACAGTATGCAGAGCTGAATTTTTTACTTATCTCATTAAATGTGTTATCTTTATTAAAATCAATGCATATTTATTCATAAGCACCTTTGCAAGCAGCTAATGCAACTAACATTGTCTCAAATTCCAAACAACAGACACATTTATTTTTTTAATACATGGGAATAACTAAGCAACACTATAACTGTGCAGAAACTATCAAATATCATCATGTTAGCAAACATTTTGTATCCATTAAAAAAATGGTAATTTTGTCAATGTCGGAATTGAAACCAAGAGAATATATGAAATAATAAATGTACATAAATCTTATGTTAAAACATTGGGCAAATGTAAATTTTACATTTATTTATTATGAATTATGGATTAACAACTTTAGCAAATGTGTGGAAATAAAACATTTACATCAACATATGCAAAGAAACAGTCTTAACTTTGTTCGATTTCTGCCTATAATACAGCCTGCAATGTACTTACAGGAGTTTGCATGACTTGGTTGTTTATGTGCATGCATTTCCAGTATGCAGAGCTGAGGCATGATTTGCTTGGCTTCCACAAAACCACAGCTAAAAGCAAACTATGGTATATTTTAGATTTTCTCAGGCTTCGTGGGTAGCTGATCAAAATAACAACAAAAAAAATGCCCCTTTTAACATATTGTGTTGCTAAATTTAGACTAAAAGTAGTACAAATACATCAAATTTGATCTGCTCAGACCAACTCAGAATCTCATAATTCTGATCAGATCACCTGAGAACACGTGTACTTGCACTCACTTGAGTTAATATCCCTGACTAATTTACATCACCTGCAGATGTTAAAGCCTGATCCATACAGACCTGCAGACCTGAATACCTGTGAATACTTTTGAGGTGAAATGTAAAGACACAGCACAAACAGACTTAAGTGGTGTACAGGTGTCATGCAAAGGGGCCAGGTAAAATATTTTAAAATTTTGAAATTCATATACGTGCTCACTCAACAGGTGAGTTGAGATATAAAAGCACTTAAAGCCACATGAATGCACAAAGCTAAAACATTAATAATCATCACACTGTAGAGAGTGTGGGAAATGAGGAGGCAGGTTTACGAACAGACAAAATTTATTACACTCTCTCATCAGTCATACACCGAAAAAGCATGAAACACTCAGGCATGGTTTCTCCTTTATATCCCCACTGCTCATCTCACATCTGCATGACATTTCACATCATATTGCATGACATTTAACATCACAATACATTCACCCTTAAACCCCCTGACTACTGTTTACCCTCTACTTCCTGACTGAGACGCTGTCTGAGCTGACTCACCCAAGTCTCTACAATATGCATTTTGTCTCTGCTACACTACCCCCCCCCCCCAGACAGAGTTTCAGTCCTCACGTCTTTTGGGCTTCAGTCTCCTCCCATATCTGCTGTAACGGGGGTCTCTGTGCCGGCGGGGGGGTGCTGGACATGTGTCTGACTGCGGGTGGGCCATGGCGGGGGCGGGGGGGGGGGAATCTGCTTTGCCCGTGTGGCTGTCCTGGTGAATCGTTTGCCTTGGGAGTTCTCAGTGGGGGTCTTCCACGCCGAGGGGCCCGAGCCAGCAGCACTTGCTCGTCCGCTACTACAAAGGAGGGCTTAAGTCTGTCTATGCATATTTTCTCCCGACGAACCCCCAAGTCTAACAAAAAATGCTTGTCCCCTGTTTCCAGCACTCTAAACGGGCCATCATAGGGTGGGCACAAGGGAGGGCGGTGGGCATCGTGCCTGACAAACATGAACTCCACGTTTTTTAAAGTTTTTGACACGAAAGCGCATGGAAAACAGTGGTGGGCTGGGCCGGGCAGCGTGCCTGTGTCTGCACTATGCTGCAAACGCTGAGATGGGCAGTTGTCCGGCGCGGGGTTATCTGGCAAAAATTCACCGGGCAGCCGCAGTGGCTGAGAAAAAAACAGTTCTGCCGGGGAAGCCTCCAAATCCTCTTTTGGTGTGGAACGCAACCCCAATAAAACCCACGGCAACCGGTCTACCCAATTTGCATCCGTCAACGAAGCCCTGAGTGCTGCTTTCAGTGACCTATGAAAATGCTCGCATAACCCATTGGCCTGTGGGTTGTACGCGGTTGTGCAATGGATTGCAACACCCAGGCTGTGGGCCATCGCGGACCAAAGTTCGGAAACAAACTGAGGGCCCCTATCGGACGTGATGTCTGACGGGATTCCAAAATGCGCCACCCATGTTGTTAAAAAAGCACGCGCCACGGCCGCGGACGTGGTTGCCGCCAGCGGGACTGCTTCTGGCCAGTGTGTGGTGCGGTCCACCACTGTCAGAAGGTGCGTGCACCCCTGCGATGGCAGGAGGGGGCCCACGAGGTCCACGTGAACATGGTCGAATCTTTTAGCCGGTATACTAAACGGCTCCAAAGGAGCTTTCGTGTTTCTGTGCACTTTGGCTCGTTGGCACGCTACGCAGGCTGCAGCCCACTCTTTCACTTGTTTGCGCAGGCCTGGCCAAACGAACTTTGCTCCCACCATTTTGACTGAAGCACGCACTCCTGGGTGCGCCAGATCGTGAACTGACTCAAACACGTGGCAACGCCACGCGACCAGGACCACCAGATGCGGGCGTCCCGTGAAGACATCGCAGATTGCTCTCCAGCCTTAACCCTGTTGGTCCAGATTGGAGCGCGTGCACGTCCGTATCGGCAATCTGCTCTGCGGCCATGGATGTATAATCTATCCCTACGCAGAAAGGGGCCACTACCGCGCGCGGGAGGCAGTCTGCCACCACATTCAGTTTACCCGACACATGCTGAATATCGGTTGTAAACTCCAAGATCGCGGCCAGCTGTGTCTGCTGCCCACCCGACCATGGTTCCGAAACCTTGGCCATCGCGAACGTCAGCGGCTTGTGGTCCACGAACGTGGTGAAGCTGCGCCCTTCTAGCCAGAACTGGAAGTGGCGTATGGCCAGGTGGAGAGCCAGCAACTCCCTGTCAAATGCGCTGTATTTATGCTCACTGTCGCGCAATGCCCTGCTGAAAAAAGCAAGCGGCTGCCAAGAACCGGTGACACGTTGCTCCACGACAGCCCCTATGGCCACGTCTGAGGCGTTGGTAGTGAGCGCTATCCGGGCCACCGGGTCTGGGTGCGCTAACAGTGCGGCGTTTGCCAGGGCTGCTTTAACCTCAGAGAACACCTGCTCTTGCTCCGGAGTCCATCCGACTCCATCCACGGGTTTCCGTCTCTTGAGCGCGGTGTACAATGGCTGCATGAGTTGAGCTGCGCGGGGGAGGAACCAGTTATAAAAGTTAACCATCCCCAAAAATTCTTGCAGCGTCCTGACCGTCTGAGGCTGGGTAAAGTTCGCCATGGCGCGCACTTTGTCGGGCAAGGGTATCACTCCCTCCGGTGAGACGCGGTGCCCCAAAAAATCAATCCCCGTCACGCCGAACTGGCATTTCGCTGGGTTGATTATTAACCCGTGCTCCTCCAACCTCTGGAAAACCATCCTGAGGTGGGTTACACTGGCCACCAGGATATCATCCAGATAGACGAACACAAATGGGAGATCGCGCAGCACCGCATCCATCATGCGCTAGAACGTCTGTGCTGCTCCTTTTAATCCGAATGGCATGCGCAGGAACTCGAACAAGCCGAACGGAGTTATTACTGCTGTTTTGGGTACGTCCTATGCGCACACTGGGACCTGGTGGTAACCCCGGACCAGGTCTATTTTAGAAAAAATGCGTGCTCCGGCGAGGTGAACGGAAAAATCCTGTATGTGGGGAATCGGGTAGCAGTCGTGTGCTGTGGCGTTGTTCAATCTGCGGAAATCACTGCATGGTCGCCACAACCCCTCGGCCTTAGGGACCATGTGTAGCAGGGATGCCCATGGGCTGTTCGATCGCCTGATGATGCCCAACCTTTCCAGGTTGGCAAACTCCTCACGTGCTATGGCCAATTTAGCTGTGTCCAAGCGCCGAGGTCGTGCGAAAATGGGTGGCCCGGTGGTGGTTATAAAGTGCTCCACCCCATGTTTAGCGATGGCCGCCGAAAACGTCGGGACCGTGAGCGCTGGGAACTGAGTGAGCAGTGTGTGGAACTTACCGCCTGGAGCTGTGACGTTGGCTTGTGTTACTGGCCCGGCCCATCAAGCTGTACAGGAGAGAGAGTCAAAGGACAGTGCAATAACCAGGCGCCTGTTAGCAACATCAACTAGTAAACCATGCACACACACAAAATCAGCTCCCAGGATTGGGAAACTCAGTGCTGCTATGACAAAAGTCCACTCGTATGTATGGCCGTGTAGAAATAAAGCCAGTGTTCTCTCACCAAAGGCCTTAATGCCCAAGCCGTTTACTGCCACTAGCCCGGGGCCACTAGGTCCTACCAGTCGGTCGGCGTAGATCGGCAGGATGATGCTCTTCTGGGCTCCGGTGTCTACGAGGAAACGCCTCCCTAAGCGCGAGTCCATCACGTAGAGCAGCTTGTTCTCTTCGCCGGCGGTCGCAGCTGCTACCGACTGCCGGCCTTGGCGTTTCCCAAGCGCTTGAATTGGCACGGTGGCACGCATCTGTGTGCATTCTCTCCAAAGCGGTGGTGATAGGAGCAGAGCGTGTCTGTCTGGCGCTCCTTGGCCCCCGCTGCCGCTACCGTCGGTGGCTCCTTGCCTCCTCTGGTCATCTCGCTGGGTTCCGACGCCGCTGCGTTGACTGTGAGCACTCTGGTGGTGAGGACGATCCGGTCTGCCTCCTGGGCTAGCGCACGGTAATCACGTGCGGCCAGCAACGGCGAATTGGCCAGAACCACTCTCACCTCTGTTGGAAGGTTCCGGAGGAAAAAGTGGGCAAACAGAAAATGCCCGTCGTCCGTGCCCATTAACGCCAACATCAGATTGACAGCCGAACCATCTACTAACTCAGAACGCCTCAGGAGCCTCTCTGCTCTCTCACAGTCCGAGAGCATGTAGCGGCGAGTTAGCGCATCCTTGAGAGCCTCGTATCTGTTGTGGGCTGGGGGCTGGTCGAGCAGGCTCGCTACCTGCTGAGCTGTGCGAGCATCCAGCGCTGCAACCACGTAGTAAAACTTGGTGTCGTCTGCCGTTATTCTCCGGAGGGTGAACTGGGCTTCGGTGTGGTGGAACCAAGTGCGCGGGTTGTGTTGCCAAAAGTCCGGTAGCTTGACTGAAACAGCGCACGCGTTGCTGGGGGTTCCCGTCCGGGCCATCTGTGGGATGCTTGTCACGTTGCTGGGGCTTCCCGTCTGGGCCGACTCCGGGGTTCTTGCCTCGTGTTCCATAATACGTCCAGGGTCACCAGTGTGGAGAGTGTGGGAAATGAGGAGGCAGGTTTACGAACAGACAAAGTTTATTACACTCTCTCATCAGTCATTCACAGAAAAAGCATGAGACACTCAGGCGCGGTTTCTCCTTTATATCCCCACCGCTCATCTCACATCTGCGTGACATTTCACATCATATTGCATGACATTTAACATCACAGTACATTCACCTTTAAACCCCCCAACTACTGTTTACCCTCTTCTTCCTGACTGAGACGCTGTCTGAGCTGACTCACCCAAGTCTCTACAATATGCATTTTGTCTCTGCTACAACATTTTATAAAACCCTACCTTTAAGATGACTCATCATTTCCATCACTTCAGTCTGTTACGTAAACATTTAGATCCTCATCATATCCTCAAAATGTTGAATTACTCCAATATTAACACCCAAATTAGAGTATTAAAGCTGCAAACAGCATTGAAGGCCCCTTTGTCACATGGCAGAAGCATTGGTTTTATAGCGAGTTTACACATGCTTTTATATCTGTATTTTGGTAATTTTATTGCTGGCTTTTTTATGTTTATTGTGCATGTGTTTTAGGTTAAATGCATTTTTTTTCATATAATACATAATACATTCCAGCCATGAACTACGCCCCTATAATTTCCTGCACTGGTGGAGCTGACGAAGTGGCCAATGAGAGGATGCAAAGCACTATTCGTGGCCATTTTGAATAAGGAAGGAGTCAGAACAGTCGAGAGGAACGTGGAGGATAGGTGAGTGAACGGGAGCGCAAGCACAAGAGGGAAGGACTTAAGATAGGAAGATGAATGTGCCAACGGCTTTGTGAGTAGTGATGGTGTGATGAAGCCCTGTGAATGTGTCGAATCTTTCCATTGCTTCATCAAAAGGCTGATTATATGAAGCCCGTTTAACAGCTCATTTGGTTTGCTGGTCATTTGATGTACATGTGGACGACATATTAGTGGATCTGTAAACATAATGATACAAATATTATGCCACAATCCCCATATTGTAAAGCCAAATGAAATGAATCTTTCTTTCATGCATATTATATCAAATATGTAATTGACTTACCATACCTTACTGGGAGATATCATGTTTGCTCCCAAACTGCTGACTCGCTTTTTTGGTGGCTCCATTTTCTAAGCAATGCTGTCAATCAATCTCCTGCATGTAATGATCTTTAGAATAACCTCAGATCGTGCAGAACACTTCTGTATTTCCCATACCTTTTTCAGCAAGTTGAATCACAGGAGGCATGATGTCAAGGATGGGCTGATAGCGTGGTGATGAGGATGAGCAGCAAGGCAGAGCAAATGGCTAGGCCCTCCTTCCCCTTAAGTTAATTGACTTTTTAACCCCCGTTTACTCTCTTTTATCTTTTCCTTTTAATTAGATTATCTTTTAGAGGACATTTTAAAAGAACATTTCAAGTGGGGTTTGAGGGTAATTTTTATTTGTTTAAAACTGTGGTCCATAACCTAGGTGCTGGACATTTTTTTCTATTTATTTATACTTTCACTCTGGTCTCCATAGTGAAACTGTGTACACAGTTTAAAGGATCTCTTGTGTACTGTTTAATCACCTACAATAACCTCTTATGATTGGTGTTAGTTTAAGCCTTCTGTAAATTCTATTGCCCCTTCATATAGTTCCATTATTTCATCTACACCATAATCTTCATCCCATCACAATTCCATCTCGGTGCTGCTCTGGCCTTTGTCACAGTTGAGGACTTTGATGACTGCCACACTGATGCATTTATGTCTGGTTTTACAGTGGCTATAAAAAGTTTTCACATCCCTGTTAAATTGCCAGGTTTTGGTGATGTAAAAGGAACCATTGTGGTGCACATATGTAGGTTCCATATGCTTCACATGCTTATTACAGTATGCTTATTGTTTACTGCACGTCTCAGAGAAACAAAAGGTCTGAACCTCCTAGAGGTAGCAGGAGGATGCGAAGTCTGGCCTTTTGTATGCAGAGAGACGGCCGCGAGGGATTTCCTGACCACCAGGACTTCAGGGGGAGACAGAAGACCTGAAGGGGGGTGCATTGTGATTTGGGATGTAAAGACAATGTGACTGTTTGCTTTGATGTCCTGGGGTATAAAAGTACAGAGGTGGGGGCATGCCTTCCTCTTTTCTGTTTTTGGATGTTGGAGAATGTGATGGCGAATAAAACTGATCTTGAGTAATAAACTCAGCCTCATCTTTCCACATATCTCCACACCATGATTAATATAGGTTATACAAACTATAACCTGTAGACCTTGGGTTCCAAGGTTGTCATAGCCAGGAGTGGTGCTGGGGATAAGCTCCCAGCGCTCAAAAAATGCTCCTTATGGCCTGTGTCTCAAATAGCCTCTGACAACCAACTCCAACTCCTCACCTGCTAGTGTAGCTTAGCTTCTAAGCCTGGCGTAACTGCTTCTACTGACAGGAGAAGTGGTGAAGGAGAGTCTCTGGTGCCTTCAATCCAGATGCTTTGGGTAGATGGGGCTTGACAACCTAGGAGGGTAGTGCATCTAGGGGCAGGAAAACCCTGATTTCAAACCTCTGCTTCCTTGGGGCATACCCGGTCACCGGAAAGGAAATCCAGAGTCGGAGCCCCGAACACTGTCCATTGTGTATTTAAACTTTGTTCTGGCAGCTCCTGCGATCACGCTGGTGCCAAACTGTAACAGCCTTGCTGTTCCTTTGGATGCATCAGCGACGTGGAGAGGGGGGACATGCTACATGGGCAATAGCCTGTCCTCCATATCACATTGCCCAGGCTAGCATCCAGCAACACTCACCAACACACTCACACCATACACCCTGGAGAGGTCACTCCAGATTCGCTTTCAGCGTCGACACAACACGGGAAACAACAGTTACTGGTAATAAGTCATTGCTCGATTGGCATAGAGCTTGGTGCCAGGGGTTGTTCCCGATGGTGGAAGGGATCCTTGGATCTCACTGGACAACTACCGCCCACCTCAAGCTGGGCAGCCCCAGCCAGTAAAGTGTTGTCCCACCACAGTTTGCCATCCTCATTGGGTGCATGGTGATTAGGAAATGTCAAAACAGCAGATTGCAATCATCGCACCAGGAAACAAAACAAAACAATGAAAGAAATCAGCTTTGAAACTGGGATGTTGGAACATTTGGACAATGATGTCTTTCTGAAAACCTTCAGAACATCGGTGACTTCAAGAAAACAGCTGTCATAAATGATGAGCTCAAGAGGCTGCATGTGGACATTGCCACCCTTTTGGAAACACACCTTGCTGACTCAGGCAAGCTAAAGAAGAAGGATTACACATTTTACTGGCAGGAGAAAGCCTCTGACAAGCCAAGGGAGCATGAAGTTGGCTTTGCAGTGAGGAACAACCTGCTGAATATGGTAGAGCCAGGCAGCAACACCACAGAGCGTTTCCTCACTCTTTGCCTCAACACCACCGAAGGCCCAGTCACCCTTGTTAGTGTGTATGCCCCGACACTGTCTTCTACACCGGACACAAAGGATGAGTTCTATGAGAAGCTTGCATCCATTGTCGCAAGCATCCCCAGCAAGGAGCAACTTGTTCTTCTGAGTGACTTCAATGCCAGAGTGGGTGCAGATCATGACTCGTGGCCCTCTTGCCTTGGACAGTTTGGTGTGGGAAAAATGAACGAGAAAGACCAACAACTACTTGAGCTTTGCAGTTACCATGAATTGTAGCTTGCCAACTCCTACTTCAGGACCAAGCCTCAGCAAAGGGTCTCTTGGAGACAATCATACTCAAAGCACTGGCATCAGCTAGATCTTATCCTGGTCAGGTGTGCCGCCCTTAAGAACGTCCTCCACACACGCTCTTACCACAGTGCAGACTGCAACAGATCACTCCCTGATCTGCTGCAAGATCAGGCTACAGCCAAAGAGGATCCACCGCTCAAAGAAACAAGTGAACACCCGCAATGATGTCAGCAAGATGTCGCATCCAGACCTTGTGGAAAAGTTTGCAGAGACTTTCGAGAAGGAAATGGAAACCTCACAGCCCAGAGACTCTGCCACAGATAAGTGGGAAGTACTGCGGGACACTATGCACCGCACTGCATTGGCTACCTTTGGGAAGAAATCCTCCAAGTCTCACGAGTGGTTTGAGGCCAAGTCCACAGAGATGACTCCCGTCATCTATGCCAAGCGCGCCACCCTCACTGAGTATAGGCGGTCACCCAGTGAGAAGAGCCTACAGATTCTCAGGGCTTCCCGGAGCAAGGGTCTGCAGACTGCCAGGCGTTTGCACCAACAAATACTGGACAGAGCTCAATGAAGACATCCAGACAGCTGCTGCTACAGGCAACATTAGAGGGATGTACGATGGCATCAAGAAGGTGCTCAGACCAGTCCGGAGCAAGACAGCTCCCCTCAAATCTTCCACTGGGGTAGCAATTACAGACAAGGGCCAATAGACGGAGAGATGGGTGGAACACTACTCCGACCTCTACTCCAGACAGAACACAGTGTCCCCCACAGTTCTTGATGCCATCGAGTGTATGCCAATCATAGAGAAGCTAGATGTAGAGTCAACCATAGATGAACTCAGGAAGGCCATCGACAGCTTGGCCTTAGGCAAAGCCCCAAGCAGCGACGGGATCCCCAGACCTGATCAAACACTGCAAGACTACCGTCCTGCTCCCATTGCATGAAGTCCTCTGTCAGTGCTGGCAAGAAGGGGCTGTACCACAGCACATGAGACACGCCAAGCTCATCACCCTCTATAAGAACAAGGGTGAAAGAAGTGACTGCAACAACTACAGAGGCATCTCTCTACTCAGCATCATCGGCAAAGTCTTTGCTTGGGTCATTTTGATCCACCTGCAGAAGCTGGCAGAACGCATCTACCCAGAGTCACAGTGTGGCTTTCGTGCCAAGAGCTCAACGGTAGACATGGTCTTCTCCCTCCGCCAACTCCAGGAGAAGTGCAGAGAACAGCAGATGCCCCTGTATGTGGCCTTCATAAATCTCACCAAGGTTTTCAACCTTGCCAGCAGAGATGGCCTGTTCAAGATTCTACCAAAGATAGGCTGCCCACCAAAGCATGAACGCATGGACCGCATGGACGATGGGTGCATTCCAAAGCACATTCTGTGTGGAGAACTGGCACCTGGGAGGAAATCCACTGGTCGCCCCCAGCTCCGGTACAAAGATGTCATTAAGAGAGACATGAAGGCCACTGACATCAACACAGAGACCTTGGAGAGCCTAGCAGGTGACCGTGCAAAGTGGAAAGGGACCCTGAAGCAACACCTGAAATCAGGGGTGGAAAAATGATCACTGCTACAGAAAAGCGAGCATGCAGGAAGGAAATCAGCAGCTCCAACAGACCAGAGACTACACACAGGTGTGACCTTTGCGATAGAGATTGCCACTCCTGCATCAGTCTATTTAGCCACAGACAACGCTGCTCCAATCGAGCAGACAACCAGAACCAGGATGCCTCACCCATGGTCAACCCTAACCGACTGAGGCCTAAGAAGAAGACTAAAGCTGCTTTTCCACTAGCCCAGCTCGCCTCACCTTGTTCCGTTTTGTTACTACTCGGTTCGGCCGCAGTTGTGTCTCCATAGCAGCCGGGTAAAGCGGGGTTAAGCTGTGGTGGGTGGGATTTTTTTTACAGCAAGGCGACGCCACACTCCCGTGACGTAAAACACGTGACCCAAGCAAAACATAACATGGCGGCTGTACAAGGCGACTCCTCGGTCTGTGGCTTTTTTCACCGTAAATGCCAAAAAGGACCGCCAGACAAGGGTACAGGCAGTGAGACGAAACACTCTGGAATAGTACTGCAGCTTCTGGGAGAGCCGAAGGCGTGAGGATTATTAGCTTACCGTCATATATGACGGTAAGCTAATGTTGCTAATGCTAGTTTGCTATAAGTACGTCGTACTACACTGTAATCTCTGCAAGTTATCGCTGTTAGGTACCAAAATATGTACGCTGTGTGTGTGTGTGTTTCAGATGGCTCTGTTGTGGGAAAATTACCGCTTCAAACTGTCGGTCTGGGCGTTCAGCACAGCCTGTCACTGATGTCAACACAGCTTCACAAACGATCAGTGGTTGTAGAGCTTAAGAATGTCTGTAGAAACGTTTATTTCCTGTGCAACAAATTGCTCTGATCTAAGTAAAGGAACCTTATTTCACTGTTTATGGGAATGTAGAAAAATTAGAATGTTTTGGGAAGAGGTGAGGGTAACAATTGAAAAAATAATTTCAAAACAAATCACATTGAACCCTAAAATGTTTTTGTTGGGTCTGTGTCCAGAAAAACATAACTTTAATAAGAGTGAAAGAACATTCATAGACCTCAGTTTGCTTAATGTCAAAAAATGTATTGCATTACTGTGGAAAAAGACTCATAGACCAGATGTGACTCAGTGGTTAAGACAGATGTTAACAAACCTTCCACTAGAAAGAATAACATATATACTGAAATCAAAGGAAAATGTGTTTGAGAATATATGGAGACCTTTCATTGATTATGTAAAGAAATTAAACATAACTTCTGAAGAAGAAGGTGAATGATATGTGTGGACCTTGCAAATTCCAAACTGGTGAATGTATATTATGAATTCTTATGTAATAGATACCTAGACTAAACAGAGTAGCATTGTTGTTGACTTGTTTTTGTTAATGACTGTTGTTGTTTTTATTACCTTTTTTATTTTGTTATTGTTCTTTTTAGTTTTTAAATTACTTTTGTGTTATTGTCTGACTGTGTGTGCTATGTTTGTAAAAAAAAAAGGTTCAATAAAAATATTGTGGGGAAAAAAATTGCTCTGATCTGCGTGAAAATCATGGAGAGACTGTTGAGACATCATGGATGTACCTGCTCCAGCTGCACTGAGTCTGAGGTGGTGTCATAGCAAAAAATGATAAGCTGACACAACTTGATCGCCATGTTAATAACTATATTAGCCACAAAATATATATATTCAAAAAGTAAACAGTACTGAGTTAGGTATAATAAGATATATTTGACAGTTATGATGCATTTTAGGCTAAAACAAACTTGATCTAGGATTAAAAGCAATTAAAATAATGCAGTCACAAGGTTACATGGAAAATGCTTGGTTTACTAGATACATGTACTGTAGAAATATATATTCTCTGCATCAACAATGTACTATACATGCATTCATGTAGTATTGCACTGGGAACTGCACTGACAATAAACCTCTGAAGTTTTTGCAGATGTCTCTTTTTTATATGTGAAGGTTACCACCATGTGACATAAATTTAATACTGACAGATTGGAAAAGCTGTCTAAGAACAATCCAGCAGTTTGAGAAATCACTTTTGGTTTGGTGTAAGTCTGTCAAAAGGATTATGAACCATAAAGCAGTTTGTGTTAAAATGTTAAATCCCATTAAACTCTAACCCACAGGTGTCCAATCATGTGTCATGGAGGGCCAATACCCTGCAGGTTCTCTCTTCTACCCAGTCTCTTCAGCAGGTGTTTTCACTGATCAGCAGTCAGTGGAAGAAGTTCAGTGGAATCTGCTGTTGAAGACACTGGTTGGAGGTAAAGCCTGCAGGGTCTTGGCCCTCCATGGTACATGACTGGACACCCCTGCCCAAACCCATTATGATGAAGAGTAGATGCTAATATGACCCAGAATTCCTCCATATACTGGTACTATCACTAAAGTATGCAGGGTCTTCTGCGGTGGCACATCCAACAATACAGTCTTCAGTTAATAAAATAATTACACAGACACAATTATTAGACAGGCGCCTCTATGGCTGCCGTGTCAGACAGGCGCCTCTATGGCTGCCGTGTCATTGGATGCGCCTAATGTGCGCGCCCAATGTCAAGTCAAATTCCTTGTGTGTTTACTTGTAAATATACTTGGCAATAAAGCTGATTCTGATTCTGATTCTGATTCTAATTGTTTTGGTTACTTTTCTTAAAAATGAGCCATTATTTTCAAGGTCACCCATTAATGGTTTGTACTATTGACTCTTTTCCCACCAGTGTATTAACAGACAAAAATAGAAATCATGATGCAAACACATAAGTCACTAAATTGTTTATTACAATCAGCAGCAAATTCCAGATTATTCAGAATGTGCAAAATTCAAACTGTAAGACTGGGTCACTCAGCAGCTGGGATGTGCAGCTCACACTGGTCCCAGATCAGCAGATCTTAGGATTGCATCTCTGTAAATAGTGACGCAAGGTCCAGTTTGGGGTGGATCGTTTACCTCTTGCCTAGACAAAAGACAGAAATGGGTGGTGGTTAAATAAAGGAAGTTTAAAACATATTTGGGAAATATACTTGTTGCTAAAAGCCAGTGGTGGAATGTGAATGAATGAATCTTTATTTCGGATAGATTAAAAGAAAATAGAATAATATAACAAAGGGGGAAAAAAATCTAACAAGGTCGAATTAAACAATAAGTCCTCTGATCATACAGTTCAACATAGGTTATCTGAAATGGGTGATGTATTGCCCACCCATATTCCATCCAAGAATTCAAAAGAAAAACAAAACAGGAGCGATTCCAATTCCAATGTGACAATAAAGTACTTTGTTGTTGTATTTAACCACAATTTTCATGTAGCTGCACTGATGTAAAGTCGATTTTACAAGGGCTGCGTTACATTTAAAATCATCTGTTTTTACTGTGGCCTCCGCAATCAGAATGAATTAATACATTCACTTGAATGGAATCTAGTACTTTAACTGAGGGTGTGCATCACCGAGTATGGAGTCGCTCAGTCAAAATATGGAGTTTTTATCAATAAAAGTTTGTCTTGAATGTAAAAGTGTCCCTTCTTGCCCTGGCTTCAAGTGTGGGCGGTGTTTTGTACTTGTATTGCTAAAATATAAAAGGATGCACAACAATGGGTCTCAAATATTTGTAATGTGTCCTGTTACTGCATGAGTTTATTGATGATAGACAATAAATTACACATATAAACTAAATTATATTGATGACTGAACAACTGCCACTCCCCAAAACATACAGTTGTGAACATAACTCACAAAGGATCACAAGTGATCTGACAAAAAAATAAATACATTAACAAGTGGTTTATTTTACAGTTAATACACCATTCTTTTTCAATTATTCTGTAATTAATACTCACACAATCAAATAAATCTCAGTTCAGTCCCTTTTATATTAAGTGGAAATTGTGCTACTTTGGTTTTGACACTTTACCTATAAAAGCAAAGGATTTCAGTACGTTCCACAATGGCGAGGTCCGTTGAGGGGCGGCTGCTTTCCTCTTGCCTAGATGAACAACAGAAATGGATGGTATATCAAAGCTGATATCCCTCATTATCTTAATCCCCCTCTTTTGTCTTCGTACCCCTCCACCTGGCCCTGGGAGATCAGGGCGACCTATCTGGTCTCCACCGCAGCGCCTCGGATGCTCTTTGATCTTCACTGGCGGTTGAGACCTTTTGTCCTGTTCTGAGGTGTGAAGTCGCTTTACATATGTAATCACCAAACATTCTCACATGCTTATACATATGTAGGTTATGGGATATATGATTAATATAGACCACAGCCCCCCCCCCCCCAAACGACTAAGAAAAGGACAATAGAAAAATTCACAGTTTAAGATAATTATTATGACATACTAACTGCTACACCTCTTGACAAGGAAGAAACTTTCCAGCAGCTATGCTCCTGTAGAGAATTCAGTGGTAATCGTAACAGCGTAGTAATACCACAAGTCAGTCTTAAACTGTTACAGCACAATTAGTGAACAACTTTTGAGTAGTTTGCATCAGTCCTTGTGCTGTCTGGGTTTACGTCTTCTCCCGAATCTGCTGTGGGTCCGCTTGGGCATCCTGGTGGGACCTTCCTGTAAGGAATCTGCAGCTTGGGGAGGAGAGTGATTATTTGTTCCCTGCAGGGGGGCTGAGTCTTTTCTCTTAGGGGGTCTACCCCGCCGAGGTGCTCTCGCCAACCGTGCAGGCTCGTCTCTCAACAAGAAGGCAGGTTTAAGTCTGTCAATGCTGACTGTTTCTTTTCTGTCCCCTAAATCAAGCACCAAATGCTTATCACCAGGTTCCAGCACTCTGAATGGCCCATCGTATGGTGGGCGGAAGGTTGGTTTTAAAGCTTCATGCCTAACAAAAACGAATTCAGCGTTTTTTAAAGCTTGGGGAACAAAAACCCGCGGAAAAGAATGATGTGCCGGTCCGGGGAGAGTGTCGGGGCTGTTGCTGCCTAAAAACCTCGGGCTGGAAGATGCCCTGGCAAAAAAATTCACCTGGGAGCCTGAGAGGTTGTGCAAAAACTAATTCTGCTGGGGAGGCGTCTAGATCCTCTTTAGGCGCAGCACGCAACCCTAATAAAACCCAGGGGAGTTTATTTACCCAATTTGTATCCGTTAGTGAGGCTCTGAGGGCGGCCTTTAAAGATCTGTGAAAACGCTCGCATAACCCATTAGCCTGAGGGTGATAAGCGGTGGTGCGGTGAATTGTCGCTCCTAAGCTGCTGGCCATGGCTGACCAAAGCTCCAAGACAAATTGAGGCCCCCTATCAGACGTGATGTCCGATGGGACGCCGAAACGTGCCACCCAGTTTGTCAAAAAAACGCGAGCGACTTCCTCCGCTGTGGTTGATGCCAGAGGGACCGCCTCAGGCCAGCGCGTAGTACGGTCTATCATTGTTAACAGATGTGTGAAACCTTGGGAGGAAGGTAGTGGTCCCACGAGGTCGACATGAACGTGGTCGAACCTTCTAGCTGGGATTCGAAAAGGCTCTAGAGGGGCTTTTGTGTGTTTGTGTATTTTGGCGCGCTGACAAGAAATGCGAGTCTTTGCCCATTCCTTTACGTTTTTGCGCAGGCCGGGCCACACAAACTTTTCGGCGACCATTTTAACCGAAGCTCGCACACCCGGGTGCGCGAGGGAGTGAATTGAGTCGAAAATACGGCGGCGCCATGCAGCTGGGACTACCGGGCGAGGTCGGCCGGTTGAGATGTCACATATTAGGGGGGGCACACCGTTGCGTAAACCCCTTTCCTCCAGCCTTAACCCTGTTGGTCCAGACAGGAGTGCGCGCACGTCCGCGTCACTACTTTGCTCCTCCGCCATGGCTGCGTAATCTATCCCTACGTGGATTGGGGCTGCATATGTGTCCGCGTTGGCGAAGAGTTCTGCGGCTGAGGTAGTGTGATCTGTCTCCTCGCGCTCTGGCGATGTCACAGCGCGAGAGAGGCAGTCTGCTACCATGTTAAGTTTGCCTGCCACATATCGAATGTCTGTGGTGAACTCTGAAATTGCAGCTAGTTGTCTTTGTTGCCTGCCTGACCACGTTTCGGAAATTTTAGCCATCGCAAAGGTGAGTGGTTTGTGGTCTACAAAAGCCGTGAAATGCCACCCCTCCAACCAGAACTGGAAGTGGCGGATGGATAAATGAAGCGCTAGCAGCTCCCTGTCAAAAGTGCTGTATTTACGCTCAGTTTGGTTTAGCGATTTGCTGAAAAATGCCAAAGGTTGCCAGATTCCGCCGACGTGTTGTTCTACAACCGCCCCTATGGCCAGGTCTGAAGCGTCTGTGGTTAGCGCAATGTGGGCCGAGGGATCAGGGTGAATCAACAATGTGGCGTTAGCTAGGGCACTTTTTACTTCCGCAAAGGCGCGTTCGCGCTCCGGGGTCCATTCGACCGCGTTGGAAGGTTTTTGTTTTCTGAGCGCGTCATATAGGGGCTGCATGAGCTGAGCTGCGCGGGGGAGGAAACGATTGTAAAAATTAACCATTCCCAAAAATTCTTGCAGCGATTTGACCGTTTGTGGCTGTGGGAAACTTTTAACTGCGCAAACTTTGTCTGGCAGTGGGACTGCCCCCTTCGGTGAAACTCTGTGTCCCAAAAAATCAATTTGTGACACGCCGAATTTGCATTTGGCTGGATTGATTATTAACCCGTCCTCTTCTAGTCTCCGAAAAACCATAGTGAGATGCTGTTCGTGTTCTTCCTCAGACGAGCTGGCTACCAGCATATCGTCGAGGTAGACGAACACGAAGGGGAGGTCGCGTAATACCGCGTCCATCATCCACTGAAAGGTTTGAGCAGTGCCTTTGAGGCCAAAAGGCATCCACAAAAATTCAAAATGACCGAAGGGGGTTATTACAGCTGTTTTAGGAATGTCTTCCGCTCGAACGGAGACTTGGTGATAGCCGCGGACCAGGTCTATTTTTGAAAAAATGCACGCACCCGCCAGATGTAGTGAAAAATCTTGGATGTGAGGAATTGGGTAGCGGTCATGCGCTGTCGCATTGTTTAATCTGCGGTAATCGCCGCACGGTCTCCAAGAACCGTCAGATTTCGGGACCATGTGAAGCGGTGACGCCCAGGGGATTTTTGAGCGCCTGATAATGCCTAGTTTTTCAAGGGTGGTAAACTCGTCCCGAGCTATGGCGAGCTTGGTCGCGTCTAAGCGCCGAGCCTTGGCGAATACGGGTGAGCCCGTTGTGGGAATAAGGTGTTCGACCCCGTGCTTAGCCACTGTAGCTGAGAATTTGGGAATTGTGAGTGCTAGAAACCTTGGTGAGGAGTTGATCAAACTTACCGCCTGCTGTAGTGACGCTGGCCTGCACGGGTGGTGGAGAAACTCGAGCTGAGCAGGGAATAGAAGCAAAGGACAGTGCATTAACCAAGCGTCTGTTCGCTAGATCGACCAATAACCCATGTGCACACAAAAAGTCTGCGCCCAACAAGTTAAAACTCACCACCGCTACAACAAATGTCCATCTGTAGTTGCGGCCATGGATGCGGAGGGGCAGGTTCCTTTCGCCATACGTGTCGATGATGGAGCCGTTGGCTGCCACCGCTCCATTGTCCCGGGGGCCCATGGCCCGGTCTGCTTGGGAGGGCATGATAAAACTCAGTTGAGCTCCCGTGTCAATGAGGAACTGCTTGCCGGTGTGTCCGTCCATCACATATAGAAGCTTGCTTTTTTCGCCGAGAACTGCTGCTGTTAACGGTTCTCGGCTTTGGCGTTTTCCCAAAATCGTGAATTTGCAGGGGGGAAGGCATTTGTAAGCCTTCTCGGCGAAGCGGTGGTGGTAATAACAGACGTCGCTCCGTCTGTTACGTCTTGGCCGTGTCGCTGCCGTGGCGGGCGGATTCTGCTCAGTGGTTTGTGGTTCCCCGTGGCTCCGGACATCGGCGTTGAGACCTGCGGATGTTGCTGTGGGTGTCTGTTCCCTGCAGGCGTTGACGAGTCGCTGCGCTTCACGAGCCAGCGTGCGGAAGTCTTGCTGGGTGCTGCATCGCATGTTGGCAAGCGTCCCTCTCATGTGTGGCGGCAGCGTACTGAGGAATATAAATTGGAAGAGGAAGTTGTCATTGTCCTCTTCTTTGAGCTGCAGCAAGTCCTCCATGAGGGCCTTGGGTCTGCATCCTCTGTGGCCGTAGACTGCCAGGATCCTCTCGGCTCTCTCCTCGGCAGAGGGGACGAAATTCGCCACGATGGTCGCTTTCAGTTCTCTATATCTGTCCTGGGCCGGCGGCCGCTGGATTATGCTCCGCGCACATCTCGAAGTGGCGGCGTCGAGTTTGGCGACGATGTGATAAAACTTTGTATCGTCAGCCGTTATGCCCGCAAGTGCAAACTGGGCTTCAGCTTGCTGAAACCACGAGGTCGGGTCTTCCAGCCAGAAGTCCGGCAGCTTGACGGTGACGGCGTTTGTGTGGGCCGTCCCTGATGTGTCCGCAGGGTGAGAGTGCCTTCCTTCGGCTCTCGCAGCGGCGCTGGTGCTCGGTTGAGCCCTCTCTGTCACTTCTGCCGTGGGGGAACGTCGTCCATCTGTTCCCCTGTCTGCATGGGCGCCGACGTCTGCCTGGGTCGCCACAGATGAGTCGATCGCGTGGGAATGCCTCTGGTCCATCCTCGCGTCAGGGTCACCAGTGTAGAAGAGCTTGGAATAACGAGGCGATGTGACTTATAAACCAAAGTTTATTATCAGCTTCGCTCCTCTAACAAGTCTCATCTTGTGCAGCAGTAGAAGAAGTAAGAGAGCGAACACATTCGGCTCTACGTACTTATACTCACACATAACAAAAGACATGCATATCAAAGCTGATATCCCTCATTATCTTAATCCCCCTCTTTTGTCTTCGTACCCCTCCACCTGGCCCTGGGAGATCAGGGCGACCTATCTGGTCTCCACCACAGTGCCTCGGATGCTCTTTGATCTTCACTGGCGGTTGAGACCTTTTGTCCTGTTCTGAGGTGTGAAGTCGCTTTACATATGTAATCACCATACATTCTCACATGCTTATACATATGTAGGTTATGGGATATATGATTAATATAGACCACACCTATAACCTTTACAGCATTGATATATATGTTCAGGAAGCAACTGTCATCAAACATGAATTTTGAAATTGCTTTTTTTTATTTTTTAAGGACAGTGCAAGTTGATGAACATTGATATCAGTCAATGTAAACTTGCCAGATTGTAGCCAGTGGCTAATTGCCATCTGTTGTCCGTGAGTTACAATTTTTCCTTCCTCCATTCTAATATGCTGAGCTTTAAGCTAGAGGGTGGGAAGTGCCATTTTAAAAAGGTCTTTGGTATGAGCCGGCCAGGACCTCCCAGCTGAGGGGTGGGTGCTCTACCACTGGGCTACCACTCCACTTGCCTAGACTAATTGTGATCAACCATTCAATCATTTCTAATTTTATAAATGCCAATTTTATAATTTCCTTTAAGGATTTCCCCTGAAAAACAATGAATGCAATGAAGTGGTATATCTTTACCAAAAAACAAATCTGAAGCTTTTTACCATCGCCAAGGGAGGAGGTAATGGTTTTGGCGGCGTTTGTTTGTTTGTTTGTTTGTCTGTCTGCCTGTCAGCAACATTACTCCAAAAGTTAAGGATGGATTTTGATGAAATTTGCAGGAAAGGTGTGTAATGGCACGGGAAACAGATGATTAGATTTTGGTGGTGATCCGGATCACGATCTGGATCCAGGAATTTTTTGAATATTATTTTCTATATATTATAATATTGAGCTTTTCATATACTTCCCCTTTAAGACGTGACATGCGTGGTCACGCACCAAAATATGAGACATTTATTTCATCTGAAGACGCCAAAAAAAAGCAAGAAAAGTGTGTGGTTTAAGATGGGGTTCAGAGTGTGTCCTGTTGCGAGCCTTGTGGGTCTCCGCCAAAAGGAGGAGGTAATGTTTTTGCTGGCGTTAGTTTGTTGGTTTGCCTGTCTGTCTGTTAGCAACATTATGCCAAACGTTATGAACGGATTTTGATGAAATTTTCAAGAAAGGTGTGTAATGGCACAGGGAACACATAATTAGATGAGCCAGGGGAGATGGAGGAAAGGAGGGTGTGGGAATTAATACTGCATCACTGAACATGCAAGTTAGGTTAATTGGCATCAAACTGGGGATTCTAAATTGTCCTTAGGTATGACTGTGAGAGTGAATGGTTGTCTGTCTCTCTGTGATGGCCCTGCGATGGACTGGCGATCTGTCCACGGTGTACCCTGCCTCTTGCCCAAAGATGCTGGGATAGGCTCCAGCCCCCCGCGACCTGAAAAGGATTAAGCGGAAGAAGATGAATGAATTAATACTGCATCACTGTTTCATGGCATGAAGGTGAGCCAGCTGACGACTGCACCTGGCTCTCCCCACCAAGAGCCAGACAAGATCTCTTCAGTATAGAAACAACAGAAACAGAAGAGAGCACTTGCCTGAACTCGAGCTCCACCGCTGTCCAGACTCCGTCGATCCAGACAATGACGCCTCTGGAGATCCAGCTCAGACTTTGCTATTGTGGCCCCAGCAGCAGGCATGGTGGTGGATGCAGTCCCAAGACCCCCCAGTGAAGTGGCCCATGCTGGTGGCTCGCCCGACATGGACACAGGGGGTTAGCTTTCTGCTGGCACTGGATCCTGTTCAGCTGAGGCCAGGGGACGCTCCATCATTGACACAGGCTTCAACTCGGCTGCAGCGCTCTCCCTCCATTCAGACTATGGCTGCAGAACTGGGACCAGGTCCTCTGGAGCTGCAGGCTCCTCCACCGTCCGGTGGCTCAATTCAGGGTCCGGCGGACATTCAGGGGGAAAAGGAGAAGACACAGAGGGCCTCTTTCCACCAAACCGGTTCCAGTGCTAGTTTGGTTCTGGGGCTGGTGCTAGTGCTTAACCAGTTCTTCTGGAGTGGCTCATAAGAACCAGTTGGTTTTCCACCGATATGGAGCTAGTCGGGAATTATGTCAGGGCTATGTCATTACGTAGTGTGAAGCACCCAACCACCGCAGAACACCAGAGAAGACGGAAGGTGGCGGTATGCACCTCTCACTTGTTTGCTATCCACCAGTAACCGAGAGAAGAAGAAGAAGTAGCAGCGCTAGCTTGTCAACATGTAGGAGCTTGCTGTCTCTTTGGGAGCGCTGCTTTTATTCCAAACCTGTATTACCATCCAAAAACAGTTTTATTCTTAATGGCAGAGAATGGCGGCTACGTTTAAGGACACCGGTAATCATCAATATTTCAGTTATCAGCCGTTGTTAGATAAAGTCTGTAGCGCGAGCATTGACTACACTTTTAAACATAATATTTATGTCATTTCTGTAATAGGTGGTGTTATGGCGCATTACGAGATGGAGGTCGCCTGTTATGTCATGCCAAAAAGTGATCAGCTGTCCCAAAAAATGATCGTCAGGGGCCATATTGTTATGGGTTATATTAGCCGGTAAATATATATATTTCAACAGATAAACAGTACATAGTTTGGTATAACAAGATATATTTAACACTTATGATGCATTTTGAACCCTAAACAAACTTGATCTGGGATTAAAAGCAATTAAAATAATGCCGTCACAAGGTTACATGGAAAAATGTATAGATTTACTGCATATATACATGAAGATACTGTATAAATGCATATTCTATGCACCTCCAAACTACAGAGTTGTGAAGGGTATACCCTTCTGTACTTGTATGTCATCTATTCTGGTTAAAGTACTGATTCAAGTTTTTATTCATGTAGGGATAACAAGAGACAGACTGTAAAGTGTTCAAAGTTCTTTCCCCAGAAATGATCTTGTCCAGAGCTGACAGACTGCCATGTGGTACGTTGTCAAAACAAGATAAACTCATCATTTTTGAAGCTGGCAACTTGGAACATTTTCCACAGAAAAAGTACATAGATTTAAAGTTTGTTGCTGCTTGTTCTTTAAAAAATGTGAAAAAAGTTGTCAAAAATATGAGTAAGTCCGCAAATACCTGATATATTGTCCAATACCTGGAAAAATGAACTTAAGTGCAGTAATTCAGTACTTGTACTTTCACTTCCCACCACTACAAGGTTATAGTGATTTGCATTGTCCTAAATAACTTTATATTTCATGCATATGAAATGTAAAGTCTTTAACTTTTTAATATGACCCTTCTCTCTTATGTTTTTTCTCTTATCTCTTTGTCTTATGTCCTGATTGATGGAGCCTTGAGTACTTTTATCATGTTTATAGTCAGCTTCATGTGTGCCTGTGTTTGTGTTCATGTTGAATGTAACTGTAGTTTGTAAATATGGATGTCACCTGACTGCAAAACAAATCTACCTACGGGTACAAATAAAGGAACCTGAACCTGAATATGTTTGGTGTGAGGATAACAATGTAGAAGCAGAAAAACACTTAAGGAAAGAAAGCTTTTATTTCCATAATGTGCAAAAACTTCAGACTGCTACATATGAAATATTATGTACACACAGCCAAAAATATCAATGCTGTGATAGTTACTTTTTTTACAGTCCCTCAAGCACAGACACAACACATCCCATCAGTCCAACAAGGGTGTTGGTCTGCTTTGCAGCAAAGCGAAGTTCAGCTGCTCCTCCCTCCTGCTCTGCTCCTGCTGTCTCATCTGACCATAGTCAAGAAGGAGGTCCATGTTTGTGTCACACTTCTATTTCCCTGTTTTAAAGTACAAAAATAAGCAATATAAAATAACCACACACCGAAAAATGCAGGAATTGTCAATCCAAGATTGAATGTGTCTATTCAACATCCATTTACTGCTAGTGGCATCACAACATTCAATTCAAGTGTATAATTGGTTTAATTCACTCCCTCCTTTGTGTGACTGGGTCATGATCCATCCAGGTGGATGCCCTCAATTTCCCCTATGGGGATCAATAAAGTACACAAAATCAAAATGATCTGAACATAAATTACCTAATCTGGTCTGATTAGAAGAGCAGGAGGAGGACAAGCTTGGAGCTGGACACCACAGGTCTGGCTGCTTCTCCCTCATCATCCAGCTGTGATAAATCTATTTAAAAAAAAGTGTTTTGGTTTGTGCAGTGAATAACTTAAGCCTTCCATTAAATGTGCAGACATAGAAGACAATTTTATTCAATATCAGTGTTAGCAAAGCTTACATGTCTGATTATGGAATAGAAGAATAGGAATAGATGAAACTTCATTGTACTGTACAGGTGTACAGTACAATGAAACTGTAGGTGATACACCAGCTACTGTGCAATAAAGTAAGAGAAGGATTAGATAAAATACGGCTACACTACATACAATTAAACACGAGTGAAATTTTTAAAAAAATGGCCTAAGATTATGGAAATATTACCAAAATAGTAAAAAAGATGACGTTACTAGTGTCTGGTACAAAAATCTCCCATAAAACAACGCAAGGTACCCATTCATACACAGTATTAATACCACAAAAAACGTATTTTGCACTGGATGTCTTTATAAAAAAAGTATTCTGTAAGATGCTAAGATTTCTGTTCTAGTTTCTCAAACGCGCATTTCTGTATGGCGAGGAGAAACGTTCGTGCTAAAAACAGTTAGCTTGTTAGCATAGCTAACCGAAAATACCATAGTCACAAGAGTGAGTAAAAAAAAAAAATCCGCACTTTGACCGTTACATATCAATACAAGCGGATATACTGTATATGTATACATATATTGGTTAACGTCTGGCATTTTAAAGACAATACACTTACCAGCGTGTTTTAAGCAGTTTGTTGTCCAGACTAATCCACGGCAGTGACGATGGTCCGGCTGGCTGGCCGATCCTCCAAAACAGTTCACATGAGTGGCCCCCTCCAGCTGATCTTGTACTTCTGCTTATGTCCATAGAGCCAAGAAATATGTCTCCTCTTCGCTCTAAATCTGTTTGGTTTTGGAATCCGTTGCGTGCTCCGCTGTTTGGAAAGCAACATGGCGGTCAGTAATGTTTTGAAGCTGGTCAGTTAACCACGCCCATGGCTGTGGATGTAACCAACGTAAACTGGTGCTGCCGTTGGCCCAACTAGGAGTTGGGGCCACGATTGCCCCACTTTTGGAAGCCCGGGACTGGTGCTTTAGTCAGTGGAAAACCAAAGAACTGGTGCTGATGACGCTCTGGCTCCAGTTAAGCACTGGAACTGGTTTGGTGGAAAGAGGCCCAGAGAGAGCAGGTGAATACTCTGAAGCTGCAGCAGATGTGAGGACTCAGAGGACTGCCTAATCTGAGCCTCACCATCAGGAGCCAGGCAAGATAATTAGGTAATTAAGTAATTGAGGTAATTAATTGAATGAGAAGAAAAAACACTTGCCTGAACTCCTGGGCTGTGATGTCTTCTGCTGCAGCAGGTTAGGAATCAGCCCTCTCAGTGTCTTCTGTAGAAGAGTGCCTCCCAGGGAACCCTTGAGGAGTCTCCCTTGCAGCCACAGCAGTGGGCGGAGCCGGTAAAAAAATGGCCGAACCCTCAACAGCGGGAGGAATCGCTGAGGAGGAGGAAGAGCCAGAAGGAGTGGGAGAAACACCTGACAGCACAGTTAGAGAAGAAAAACTAGATGAAGGGACCACTGCAGGAGTTTTCGACCTCGGCGACGGGGAAACTGCTGATGAGGAAGTAGAGGCGTTCTTCTGGTGTGACTTCCTTGAGCGACAGCGGGGAGCAGTGAGGCAGGGATGTGGGCTCAGGGTGAAGAAGGAGAGGGTCCGGAGTCAGGGGACGCTCATTAGTTAGCTTGAACTCCTGGCCCCCCAGTGAAACCTCCTCCAGCTCCAGGGCAAGATCCGGGCGGAGCCATGGTTTATATTCCAGTAGGAGCTCCGTCTCCGCTAACTGGACCCTCCTGCGCTCCTCCAGCTCCTCAGTCAATGGTGTGGACCACAGTTCAGGAGGAGAAGGGGGGGCTGCTGTGTCGGGGCTAGATGGTGTCCATTCGGGACCTCTGGGGCCCGTTGGGGATTTGGGTTCCTGATGGGATGAGCGAGTCTTTCCTGCCTGGGTGCACTTCTTCTTGCGCTCTGATGGCGGTGAGATGGGGTCCCTCGCCAGGCTACAGAGTTGGTGCTGTACGTCGATCACCAAGGCGAGGAAAACTGTGAGACCCAGGTAGCTCAAAGACTAGGATGTGTCTTGATCACCCGAGCCACGCCATCCACAAACCCCCAAGCTATCTTGGGAGAACAGGAGGCTCCAGCACCCGAGGCAAAACTGTCGATTAGTGTAGCCACTACGCATTGCCCCTCGCTCAGTCCCAAAGCTGAACAATCCAGGGTGGCCGACATGGCAAATCCCAGGTGAAATAACAAAACTAGTGGAGAAAATAAAATAAACCTGAGAGCCTTTGCTGCCACCGGAGTGAAACAAAAAACTTAACCCAAACTGCAGCCACTGGGTCTCAAACTGGCCGGAGTCTTCTGTCATGAAATGCCCCTCGGGACAGAGAGGAGAGACCCACACGCAGATTGCAGTTTGTGAATTTATTAAGAGAAACAAAACACCATATCCAAAAACTGTGCTCAACACTAAACCCAAAAGACAAGCAAAGAAAACTTACAATTTATCACACTAGAAGCAGGGCTGGGTTCTGGTGGCGATAAAGAACTTAAGACTCCGACAAGGAGGAATGAACATACGTAATAGCCCTTGAATATAGCTTAACACAAATGAAACAAATGATGACAGGTGCAAATCACATGAGCGGGCTGGAGAGAGAATGAAAATCAACTGTGAGTCATGAGGAGATGGAGATGACAGTTTGACAGGAGCACCGCCCACCACCAGGGAAAAACCTGGAAGTGCTCCTGACCACTGCGACTCCTAAGGGAGAAAAAAAGTGGAAACAAATAAGAACAAAACTACACTGAACAAAAACAGGAGAATAAATCATACAAAGAAGCAATATTGGGTATGTGAAAACAAACTAAAAAAACATAACAGGCATAAAATTCCAAAATGCTAAATTATATCAATAAGGAAAACTAAAAGGCAAAGAACTCAGAATACATTATACAAATAAAGAAAATAAAAAGCAAAGAAGCAGAGCACGGTGAAATCCCCCCTGTGCACAGATCGCGACAGATAACATGAAAAATGACAGAAGTTACACTGACAACTATTTATCCACAATACTCCTTATAATTTTTTTACATTTTGCTTCATTACAGATAGCAAGTATTAATGGCAGAGTAGGTGCTGAAATCTGAATTCTCAGCTTTCGTCTTCCTAGGTTTTTGTGATGCTGGTCGACTTTCCAGCGCAGCAAAACATACATCTTCATCCTAAGAATGTATACTTACTATTTAGTTATTTATCTATTACATACATGTGTAATAAGACAAATAAATTAAGAATTAAATAATTTGTTGTCACATTTGCAAAAAAAAAACAAAAAAACAAAAACAAAAACCCTGTAGTACAGTTTCCTATATAATTACCTGATCTCCTCTTGTCTGACTTGAGATGCTGTATGTTTTCTCATCCGCTTTAGGTTCTTTAACTACAGAGAATATCATATTTACAATATAGACTTTAGAAAAACTGCACAATACAAACAAAGAATCAAACAAGACATATCTAAACAGCTATCATGTTTTGTCACTTAAGAAACCATACCTAATAATTTACAGTAATGAATAACAAAATAATTAATAACAGGAGAAAAGAAGCATAAGAAGCACTTACCCATCTTCTGGCAGAAACAAATGAAAAGGGAGCTGAGGAGAAATGATAGTAAAGCCGAGGCAGGACACAGAGAGTACAGTAGAATCCAGCACGGATGACAGTCTTGTGAAATGTCAGGCTCATGAGGGTCACTAGCTTCTAAATTAAAGACAAAGGTGCGTCAGATTTAGGCAGTCTGATGGATGGGTTTATCCAAGTGATCATGCTGAGGCTGGTTTTCAAACAAAACCTGTATATGCACTCTCCTATGAATCTGTCATGAAAATTTACACAATTATTCTGTAAGTGCACAATAGTGCAATGTTAATTATTAATATTTTTGCTATGATCAATTTGTCAGCACATATTAAATATGGCTTACATAAAAGTTCTTACTAAAAAGGATCCTTGTAATGTTACCATACGTGTAAACACATATGGAGGTATGAGGCTTTTTATCCGTAACCTTGTTCTTTTGAGTTTCACAGTAGTAGAGGCCTTCATCAGAATCAGTGATATTTGTGATCTGCAGGTCAAAGGATTGAGACGAATCATTCTTCACCAGATGAAAAGGAGGGCATGGATTCAGAGAATATTATATATTTTATATTATATATTTTATGTGGCTGTTGTCACACTTTCACAGAAGTGTGAAAATAGAAGCTATAAATGCAGGCAACTAAATTAACTGCATTTTATTTTTTTATTTTTTAAGGTTTCTGCTTTTAGTTTATCTAAAATATAGCAATGATCAAAAATGCATACTTGAATAAATAAAAATAATTCTTAAAAAAATAGACAAAACCCTGCTCTTCAAAAGCCTTAGATTTTACCAACAGTATGCAGAGCTGAATTTTTTACTTATCTCATTAAAAGTGTTATCTTTGTTAAAATCAATGCATATTTATTCATAAGCACCTTTACAAGCAGCTAATGCAACTAACATTGTCTCAAATTCCAAACAACGGACACATTTATTTTTTAATACATGGGAATAACTAAGCAACACTATAACTGTGCAGAAACTATCAAATATCATCATGTTACCAAACATTTTGTATCCATTAAAAAATGGTAATTTTGTCAATGTCGGAATTGAAACCAAGAGAATATATGAAATAATAAATGGACATAAATCTTGTTTTAAAACATTGGGCAAATATAAATTTTACATTCATTTATTATGAATTATGGATTTATAACTTTAGCAAATGTGTGGACATAAAATATTTACATCAACATATGCAAAGAAACAGTCTTAACTTTGTTCGATTTCTGCCTATAATACAGCCTGCAATGTACTTACAGGAGTTTGCATGACTTGGTTGTTTATGTGCATGCATTTCCAGTATGCAGAGCTGAGGCATGATTTGCTTGGCTTCCACAAAACCACAGCTAAAAGCAAACTATGATATATTTTAGATTTTCTCAGGCTGCTTCATTACAGATTGCAAGTATTAATGGCAGAGTAGATGCTGAAATCTGAATTCTCAGCTTTCGTCTTCCTAGGTTTCCGTGATGCTGGTCGAATTTCCAGTGCAGCATAACACACATCTTCATCCTAAGAATTTATACTTACTAATTAGTTATTTATCAATTGCATACATGTGTAATAAGACAAATAAATTAAGAATTAAATAATTTGTTGTCACAATTGCAACCCCCCCCCCCCCAAAAAAAAAACCTGTAGTACAGTTTTCTATATAATTACCTGATCTCCTCTTGTCTGACTTGAGATGCTGTATGTTTTCTCATCCGCTTTAGGTTCTTTAACTACAGAGAATATCATATTTACAATATAGACTTTGGAAAAACTGCACAATACAAACAAAGAATCAAACAAGAAATATCTAAACAGCTATCAAGTTTTGTCACTTAAGAAACCATACCTAATAATTTACAGTAATGAATAACAAAATAATTAATAACAGGAGAAAAGAAGCATATGCAGCACTTACCCATCTTCTGGCAGAAACAAATGAAAAGGGAGCCGAGGAGAAATGATAGTAAAGCCAAGGCAGAACACAGAGAGTACAGTAGAATCCAGCACAGATGACAGTCTTGTGGAATGTCAGGCTCATGAGGGTCACTAGCTTCTAAATTAAAGACAAAGGTGCGTCAGATTTAGGCAGTCTGATGGCTGGGTTTATCCAAGTGATCATGCTGAGGCTGGTTTTCAAACAAAACCTGTGTATGCACTCTCCTATGAATCTGTCACGATAATTTACACAATTATTCTGTAAGTGCACAATACTGCAATGTTAATTATTAATATTTTTGCTATGATCAGTTTGTCAGAACAAATTAAATATGGCTTACATAAGAGTACTTACTGAAGAGGATCCTTGTAATGTTACCATACGTGTAAACACATATGGAGGTATGAGGCTTATCCGTAACCTTGTTCTGTTGAGTTCCACAGTATTAGAAGCCTTCATCAGAATCCCTGATATTTGTGATCTGCAGGTCATAGGACTGAGACGATTCATTGTTCACAAGATGAAAACGAGGGAATGGATTCAGAGTATGATTATAATTAGAGTCTTTGTATCCATAAGCACAGGACTTGGTAAGAGTTTTAAGGACAAGAGAAGGCTGGTTGTCATGACTGCAGTTCCTGTACCACACTATATATGCTCCGGTTGAAGCTTTACAGTCACAGTACAGAGTGATGTTCTCTCCTGGTCTAACTGTTATCACTTTTGTGGATCCTTTGGTCAAATCAAGGCTGGAAGACAAAACTCCTGCAAGACACAAACATAGACAAAAGCTTATGTACTCAGCTTCCTAATTCACAAAACAACTGCATTTTTGTAATAGTGAAATACAACCAAATGTGATATTGTCAAAATGCTTAATCAAAATATTTACCCAAAATAACGAGTAGAAAAGAGGGCAGTCCATCCATGGTTGATACTGACCCAGAGATAATGGCAAGAGTAACAAGTCTTACAAGTGGATGTCATTACTAAAGCTGATTTTCCAATACAGGAAACGCAACTTGAGACTGGCCAGCTGAATGGAACATTTTATGTGGCTGTTGTCACATACGGTACTAAGGTTTTGGCTTTTAGTTTATGTAAAATATAGCAATGATCAAAAATGCATACATGAATAAATGAAAATAATTCTTAAAAAAATAGACAAAACCCTGCTCTCCAACAGCTTTAGATTTTACCAACAGTATACAGAGCTGAATTTGTTGCTTTTCTCATTAAATGTATTATCTTTATTAAAATCAATGCATATTTATTCATAAGCACCTTTACAAGCAAATAATGCAACTAAAATTGTCTCAAGTTCCAAACAACGGACACATTTATTTTTTAATACATGGGAATAACTAAGCAACTCTATAACTGTGCAGAAACTATCAAATATCATCATGTTAGCAAACATTTTGTATCCATTAAAAAAATGATAATTTTGTCAATGTCGGAATTGAAACCAAGAGAATATATGAAATAATAAATGTACATAAATCTTATGTTAAAACATTGGGCAAATGTAAATTTTACATTTATTTATTATGAATTATGGATTAATAACTTAAGCAAATGTGTGGAAATAAAACATTTACATCAACATATGCAAAGAAACAGTCTTAACTTTGTTCGATTTCTGCCTATAATACAGTCTGCAATGTACTTACAGGAGTTTGCATGACTTGGTTGTTTATGTGCATGCATTTCCAGTATGCAGAGCTGAGGCGTGATTTGCTTGGCTTCCACAAAACCACAGCTAAAAGCAAACTATGAAATATTTTAGATTTTGTCAGCCTGCTTCATTACAGATTGCAAGTATTAATGGCAGAGTAGATGCTGAAATCTGAATTCTCAGCTTTCTTCTTCCTAGGTTTCCGTGATGCTGGTCGAATTTCCAGTGCAGCATAACACACATCTTCATCCTAAGAATTTATACTTACTAATTAGTTATTTATTAATTGCATACATGTGTAATAAGACAAATAAATTAAGAATTAAATAATTTGTTGTCACAATTGCAAAAAAACAAAACAAAAAAACCCCTGTAGTACAGTTTCCTATATGATTACCTGATCTCCTCTTGTCTGACTTGAGATGCTGTATGTTTTCTCATCCGCTTTAGGTTCTTTAACTACAGAGAATATCAAATTTACAATATAGACTTTGGAAAAACTGCACAATACAAACAAAGAATCAAACAAGAAATATCTAAACAGCTATCAAGTTTTGTCACTTAAGAAACCATACCTAATAATTTACAGTAATGAATAACAAAATAATTAATAACAGGAGAAAAAAAGCATATGCAGCACTTACCCATCTTCTGGAAGAAACAAATGAAAAGGGAGCCGAGGAGAAATGATAGTAAAGCCGAGGCAGGACACAGAGAGTACAGTAGAATCCAGCACGGATGACAGTCTTGTGAAATGTCAGGCTCATGAGGGTCACTAGCTTCTAAATTAAAGACAAAGGTGCGTCAGATTTAGGCAGTCTGATGGATGGGTTTATCCAAGTGATCATGCTGAGGCTGGTTTTCAAACAAAACCTGTGTATGCACTCTCCTATGAATCTGTCATGATAATTTACACAATTATTCTGTAAGTGCACAATAGTGCAATGTTAATTATTTATATTTTTGCTATGATCAGTTTGTCAGCACAAATTAAATATGGCTTATATAAGAGTACTTACTAAAGAGGATCCTTGTAATGTTACCATACGTGTAAACACATATGGAGGTATGAGGCTTATCCGTAACCTTGTTCTTTTGAGTTCCACAGTAGTAGAAGCCTTCATCAGAATCACTGATATTTGTGATCTGCAGGTCATAGGACTGAGACGATTCATTGTTCACAAGATGAAAACGAGGGAATGGATTCAGAGTAGGATAATAATTAGAGTCTTTGTATCCATCAGCACAGGAGTTGGGATGAGTTTTAAGGACAAGAGAAGGCTGGTTGTCATGACTGCAGTTCCTGTACCACACTATATATGCTCCAGTTGAAGCTTTACAGTCACAGTACAGAGTGATGTTCTCTCCTGGTCTAACTGTTATCTCTTTTGTGGATCCTTTGGTCAAATCAAGGCTGGAAGACAAAACTCCTGCAAGACACAAACATAGACAAAAGCTTATGTACTCAGCTTCCTAATTCACAAAACAACTGCATTTTTGTAATAGTGAAATACAACCAAATGTGACATTGTCAAAATGCTTAATCAAAATATTTACCCAAAATAACGAGTAGAAAAGAGTGCAGTCCATCCATGGTTGATACTAACCCAGAGATAATGGCAAGAGTAACAAGTCTTACAAGTGGATGTCATTACTAAAGCTGATTTTCCAATACAGGAAACGCAACTTGAGACTGGCCAACTGAATGGAACATTTTATGTGGCTGTTGTCACATACGGTACTAAGGTTTCGGCTTTTAGTTTATGTAAAATATAGCAATGATCAAAAATGCATACATGAATAAATGAAAATAATTCTTAAAAAAATAGACAAAACCCTGCTCTCCAACAGCTTTAGATTTTACCAACAGTATACAGAGCTGAATTTGTTGCTTCTCTCATTAAATGTATTATCTTTATTAAAATCAATGCATATTTATTCATAAGCACCTTTACAAGCAAATAATGCAACTAAAATTGTCTCAAGTTCCAAACAACGGACACATTTATTTTTTAATACATGGGAATAACTAAGCAACTCTATAACTGTGCAGAAACTATCAAATATCATCATATTAGCAAACATTTTGTATCCATTAAAAAAATGATAATTTTGTCAATGTCGGAATTGAAACCAAGAGAATATATGAAATAATAAATGTACATAAATCTTATGTTAAAACATTGGACAAATGTAAATTTTACATTTATTTATTATGAATTATGGATTAATAACTTAAGCAAATGTGTGGAAATAAAACATTTACATCAACATATGCAAAGAAACAGTCTTAACTTTGTTCGATTTCTGCCTATAATACAGCCTGCAATGTACTTACAGGAGTTTGCATGACTTGGTTGTTTATGTGCATGCATTTCCAGTATGCAGAGCTGAGGCATGATTTGCTTGGCTTCCACAAAACCACAGCTAAAAGCAAACTATGATATATTTTAGATTTTCTCAGGCTGCGTGGGTAGCTGATCAAAATAACAAAAAAATGCCCCTTTTAACATATTGTGTTGCTAAATTTAGACTAAAAGTAGTACAAATGCATCAGATTTGATCTGCTCAGACCAACTCAGAATCTCATAATTCTGATCAGATCACCTGAGAACACGTGTACTTGCACTCACTTGAGTTAATATCCCTGACTAATTTACATCACCTGCAGATGTTAAAGCCTGGTCCGTACAGACCTGCAGACTTGAATACCTGTGAATATTGTTGAGGTGAAATGTAAAGACACAGCATAAACAGACTCAAGTGGTGTACAGGTGTGATGCACAGGGGCCAGGTAAAATATTTTAAAATGTTGAAATTCATATGCGTGCTCACTCAGCAGGTGAGTTCAGATATAAAAGCACTTAAAGCCACATGAATGCACAAAGCTAAAACATTAATAATCATCACACTTTATAAAACCCTACCTTTAAGATGACTTATCATTTCCATCACTTCAGTCTGTTATGTAAACATTTAGATCCTCATCATATCCTCAAAATGTTGAATTACTCCAATATTAACACCCAAGTTAAAGAGTTTTAAAGCTGCAACCAGCATTGAAGGCTCCTTTGTCACAAGGCAGAAGCAATGGTTTTATAGCGAGTTTACACATGCTTTTATATTTGTATTTTGGTAATTTTATTGCTGGATTTTTTATGTTTATTGTGCATGTGTTTTAGGTTAAATGCGTATTTTTTTCATATAATACATAATAATACATTCCAGCCATGAACTACGCCCCTATAATTTCCTGCACTGGTGGAGCTGATGAACTGGCCAATGACAGGATGCAAAGCACTATTCGTGGCCATTTTGAGTAAGGAAGAAGTCAGAACAGTCGAGAGGAACGTGGAGGATAGAATAGTGAACGGGAGCGCAAGCACAAGAAGAAGGAAGGACTTAAGATAGGAAGATGAATGTGCCAACGGCTTTGTGAGTAGTGATGGTGTGATGAAGCCCCATGAATGTATCGAATCTTTCCATTGCTTTATCAAAAGGCTGATTATATGAAGCCCGTTTAACAGCTCATTTGGTTTGCTGGTCATTTGATGTACATGTGGACGACATACTAGTGGATCTGTAAACATAATGATACAAATATTATGCCACAATCCCCATATTGTAAAGCCAAATGAAATGAATCTTTCTTTAATGTATGTTATATCAAATATGTGATTGACTTACCATACCTTATATAGATATCATGATATCATATTACTTAGATATCATGTTTGCTCCCAAACTGCTGACTCGCTTTTTTGGTGGCTCCATTTTCTAAGCAATGCTGTCAATCAATCTCCTGCATGTAATGATCCTTAGAATAACCTCAGATCATGCAGAACACTTCTGTATTTCCCATAACTTTTTCAGCAAGTTGAATCACACGAGGCATGATGTCAAGGATAGGCTGATAGCGTGGTGATGAGGATGAGCAGCAAGGCAGAGCAAATGGCTAGGCCCTCCTTCCCTTAAGTTAATTGACTTTTTAACCCCCGTTTACTCTCTTTTATCTTTTCCTTTTAATTAGATTATCTTTTAGAGGACATTTTAAAAGAACATTTCAAGTGGGGTTTGAGGGTAATTTTTATTTGTTTAAAACTGTGGTCCATAACCTAGGTGCTGGACATTTTTTTCTATTTCTTTATACTTTCACTCTGGTGTCCATAGTGAAACTGTGTACAGTTTAAAGGATCTCTTGTGTACTGTTTAATCACCTACAATGACCTCTTATGCCTGGTGTTAATTTAAGCCTTCTGTAAATTCTATTGCCCCTTCATATAGTTCCATTATTTCATCTACACCATAATCTTCATCCCATCACACTTCCATCTTGGTGCTGCTCTGGCCTGTGTCACAGTTGAGGACTTTGATGGCTGCCACACTGATGCATTTATGTCTGGTTTTACAGTGGCTATAAAAAGTGTTCACATCCCTGTTAAAATGCCAGGTTTTGGTGATGTAAAAGGAACCATGATTAATATAGGTTATACAACCTATAACCTGTACACCTTGGGTTCCAAGGTTGTCATAGCCAGCAGTGGTGCTAGGGATAAGCTCCCAGCGCTCAAAAAATTCTCCTTATGGCCTGCGTCTCAAATTGCCTCTGACAACCAACTCCAACTCCTCGCCTGCTCATGTGGCTTAGCTTCTAAGCCCGGTGTAACTGCTTCTACTGACAGGAGAAGGGGCGAAGGAGAGTCTCTGGTGCCTTCAAACCAGATGCTTCGGGTAGATGGGGCTTGACAACCTAGGAGGGAAGTGCATCTAGGGGCAGGAAAACCCTGATTTCAAACCTCTTCTTCCTTGCGGCATACGCGGTCACCAGAAAGGCTTCGGGAGTCAACCCTGAGGTGAAATCCGGAGTCGGAGCCCCTAATGCTGTCCGTTGTGGATTTAAACTTTGTTCTGGCAGCTCCTGTGATCGCGCTGGTGCCAAACTGTAACAGCCTTGCTGTTCCTTTGGCTCCATCAGCGACGTGGAGAGGGGGGACATGCTACATGGGCAATAGCCTGTCCTCCATATCACATTGCCCAGGCTAGCATCCAGCAACACTCACCAACACACTCACACCATACAGCCTGGAGAGGTCACTCCAGATTTGCTTTCAGCGTCGACACAACACGGGAAACAACAGTTACTGGTAATAATACTGCTGAGAAGGTGATCGGCTGCAAGCTCCCATCTCTCCAGGATCTGTACATCTCCAGGACCCGGAAGCGTGCTGGCCGGATCATAGCCGATCCCTCACACCCTGGTCACGTACTGTTTGCCCCCCTGCCCTCTGGTAGAAGACTTCGGTCCATCCAGACTAAAACCTCGCGTCACATGAACAGCTTCTTCCCCTCTGCCATCAGACTGCTGAACACTAAGTGACTTATTGACTCTCGTGCACTATGTACAGCAGCTCATCCAGACTCATGTCAATCATCACTGTTTTCTTCCTGCATTACCGACTGCACTATATAGTTCTCCACAGTATCTGCTGCTCGCTATTATATTTTAACTGCTGACCAGTATCACATACTCTTATTAGTAGTAGTAGATTAGTTTATTTGACAGGGACAGTGCAATAAACATAGACAATTAATCAAAGACAATCAATCTGATGTGTTGCACATAGAGTGTATAGCTATTAGCTAATTTGCAACTCTTGTCCCTGGATGGGCTTTAGAAAAAAGAATCAAGATAAAAAATATACACAATAACCACATACATCAATGCAGAAAAATTATAAATACACAATTATAAATATTATAAATATTATAAATACACAAATATAACAGCCTGACTCACCTTTAACATAAATATTATAAATACACAAATATAACAGCCTGACTCACATTTAACACATATAACATAACTCACATTTGCCTATTTCAGGCCTTCCTCCCTCCGTCACTCACTATAAACAAACACATTTATTCCTTCCCTTCATTCACTCTCACTTTGCAGACAAATAATTCATACATGAGTACATTCTTGTTTATTTTTCAGCCAGTTTTTAACATTTTTAGTGAATGTTTTAAAGTCCGTTATTATTTTAATTTCATTTGGCATTGTGTTCCAGATGTGACTGCCCTTTATAGAGAAAGCTGTTTGTCCAAATGTGGTTCTGCGGTGGAATATTTTACAGTTATTGTTAACAGAACTCCTGGTGGCTCTGCTGCTGTCCTGTCTTTGGACGAAACCAGCAAGTGGCTCGGGTGCTGATTTATGGAAACATTTGAACGTTAATTTCAGAAGACAGAGGTCAATGAAGCTCTCAAAACTCAATAGGTTGTATTTTTTTAAAACATTACAGTGATGCCACCTAATGGGCTTTTTGTCCAAGATTTTTAGGGTTTGATTATATAATGAACCTATATGTCTTATTGTGGAAGGGGCTGCTTGAGCCCAGACTGTCAAACAGTATGATATATGAGAAAAAACCATAGAATGCATATACAGTGCAGCTGCTTCGTAAGGTATGTAATATCTAATTAATTTAAAGCAGTTCAGATTTTTTTTTACTGTTTTTGAAATTTTCTTTATATGAAGATTAAATTTGAGTTGAGGATCTAGTACAATGCCAAGGTATTTGAATTCTGTAGCTAAACTGATGTCATGATCATGTATATTAACTTTAAAATGTTGCAGGTTACATTTTTTGATTGAAAAGCACATTGAGACTGTTTTCTGAAGGTTCAGCAATAGATGGTTCTTGAGGAGCCACTCTTGGACATCAACCATACTTGTAGACAGTACATCTGCAGCCTGTGCTGGAGTCTTGGCAGCTGTGTAAATAACTGCATCATCTGCATAAAGTTGGCATGTTGCAGCTGAGCAGTGTAACGGCAAGTCATTAATAAAAATGCTGAAAAGTAAAGGACCAAGAATGGACCCTTGTGGGATACCCATGCGGTTGTTTAAAAATGAGGATTTATCCTGGTGAACTTTTACACACTGTTCTCTATTCTGGAGATAAGATGCAAACCATTCTAATGTATTTGGGGAGAAGTTAAAAGATACCATTTTGGATAAAAGCAAACTGTGGTTTACAGTATCGAAAGCCTTTTTGAGATCTAGAAAAACAGCTCCTACCACATTACCCCTGTCCAAGGACTGTTTGACGTTTTCAATAAGGCAACAATTTGCTGTTTCTGTTGAGTATCCTGGTCTAAAACCAAATTGATGTGGATGAAGAAGTTGACTGTCTTGTAAGTAGTCTATCAGCTGTGTAGCTACAACTTTTTCAAGAACCTTAGATAGGACTGGTAAGATAGAGATTGGGCGGTAATTGCATATATCGTCTTTACTGCCTGATTTATGAACTGGTATGACGACAGCTTTTTTCCAGCCAGATGGAAATGTACTAGACCTAATGGAGAGATTAATGAGATGAGTCAGTGGTTTGATTAATATTTTGCTGTGCATTTTGAGAAAGGAGGTGCTCATATTGTAGATATCATTAGTTTTTGAGTTTGACAGTGTTTTAACAATACCAGCAATTAACTTCTCATTTACCTCATCGATGTGAAAAGTATCTGTTGGGAGTATGGAATTTGTGTTGTTGAGCACATTTGGCAGCACAAAAATTTTTGTTAAGTCTTCCACAGAGCCCACAAAGTGTGAATTAAATTCATTTGCCAAAGTAGCCTTGTCACTGACGGTCTTGCCATTGATTCTAAGTTCCTTTACCCCCTTCTGATCGTTTTTTTTATTAGTTAAGTTATTTAAATGCCTCCATAGGGAACTGTTGTTACCCTTTGCATGATCTATCAGTTTATTGTAATAAGATATTTTTGATTTTCGCAGCTCATGTACCACTTTATTTCTTAAACTTTTGTACACAAGGTGATCATTTTGTAGTTTGGAGGTTAGTGATGTTTTCAGTGCATAGTCTCGCCTCTTCATAAGTTTTCTTATTTCATTATTTAACCATGGTAGGCTAATCTTCTGTTGTCTACTTTTAATTTGCTTTGAAAATTTTTCTATAGACTTTGTGATTGTTGCAGTTATAAAATTACAACAATCATCTACAATCATCTACTTCACATTCTACACTTTATTGCATGTATAGTTTATTTCTTTTATCTTATCATGTTTAATGTTGCAGCATTGCACCGAGACAAATTCCTAGTTTGTGTACTACATGAACAATGGCAATAAACCTGATTCTGATTCTGATTCTGATTCTGATTCTAAGTCATTGCTCGATTGGCATAGAGCTTGGTGCCAGGGGTTGTTCCCAGTGGTGGGAGGGATCCTTGGATCTCACTGGACAACTACCGCCCACCTCAAGCTGGGCAGCCCCCAGCCAGTAAGGTGTTGTCCCATGACAGTTTTCCATCCTCATTGGGTGCATGGTGATTAGGAAATGTCCAAACAGCAGACTGCAATCGTCGCACCAGGAAACAAAACAAAACAACAAAAGAAATCAGCTTTGAAACTGGGATGTTGGAACATTCGGACAATGATGACCGGTCTTTCTGAAAACCTTCAGAACATCAGTGACTTCAAGAAAACAGCTGTCATAAATGACGAGCTCAGGAGGCTGCATGTGGACATTGTCACCCTTTAGGAAACACACCTTGCTGACTCAGGCAAGCTGAAGGAGAAGGACTACACATTTTACTGGCAGGAGAAAGGCTCTGACAAGCCAAGGGAGCATGAAGTCGGCTTTGCAGTGAGGAACAACCTGCTGAATATGGTAGAGCCAGGCAGCAAGAGCACAGAGCGTTTCCTCACTCTTCGCCTCAACACCACCGAAGGCCCAGTTACCCTTGTTAGTGTGTATGCCCCGACACTGTCTTCCACACCGGACACAAAGGATGAGTTCTATGAGAAGCTTGCATCCATTGTCGCAAGCATCCCCAGCAAGGAGCAACTTGTTCTTCTGAGTGACTTCAATGCCAGAGTGGGTGCAGATCATGACTCGGGGCCCTCTTGCCTTGGACAGTTTGGTGTGGGAAAAATGAACGAGAAAGACCAACGACTACTTGAGCTTTGCATTTACCATGAATTGAGGCTTGTCAACTCCTACTTCAGGACCAAGCCTCAGCACAAGGTCTCTTGGAGACAATCATACTCAAAGCACTGGCATCAGCTAGATCTTATCCTGGTCAGGTGTGCCGCCCTTAAGAATGTCCTCCACACACGATCTTACCACAGTGCAGACTGCAACAGATCACTCCCTGATCTGCTGCAAGATCAGGCTACAGCCAAAGAGGATCCACCGCTCAAAGAAACAAGTGAACACCCGCAATGATGTCAGCAAGATGTCTCATCCAGACCTCGTGGAAAAGTTTGCAGAGACCTTCGAGAAGGAAATGGAAACCTCACAGCCCAGAGACTCTGCCACAGATAAGTGGGATGTACTGCAGGACACTATGCAGCGCACTGCCTTGGCTACCTTTGGGAAGAAATCCTCTAAGTCTCACGACTGGTTTGAGGCCAAGTCCACAGAGATGACTCCCGTCATCGAAGCCAAGCACGCCACCTTCACTGAGTATAGGCGGTCACTCAGTGAAAAGAGCCTGCAGATTCTCAGGGCTTCCCAGACGCTGCTCCAATCAGGCAGACATCCAGAACCAGGATGCCTCACCCATGGTCAACCCTGACCGACGGAGGCCTAAGAAGAAGACTAAGAGAAGAAGCACAACCTATAACCTGTACAGCACTGATGTGTTCAGGAAGGGACTGTCATCAAACATGAATTTTGAAATTGCTTCTTTTTTTTTTTTAAGGACAGTGCAAGTTGATGAACATTGATATCAGTCAATGTAAACTTGCCAGATTGTAGCCAGTGGCTAATTGCCATCTGTTGTCCGTGAGTTACAATTTTTCCTTCCTCCATTCTAATATGCTGAGCACCAAGCTAGAGGGTGGGAAGTGTCATTTTTAAATGGTCTTTGGTATGACCCGGCCAGGACCTCCCAGCTGAGGGGTGGGTGCTCTACCACTAGGCTACCACTCCACTTGCCTAGTCTAATTGTGATCAACCATTCAATCATTTCTAATTTTATGAATGCCAATTTTATAATTTCCTTTAAGGATTTCCCCTGAAAAACAATGAATGCAATGAAGTGGTATATCTTTACCAAAAAGCAAATCTGAAGCTTTTTACCATCGCCAAGGGAGGAAGTAATGTTTTTGGCAGCGTTGGTTTGTTTGTTTGCTTGCTTGCTTGTTTGTTTGTTTGTTTGTTTTTCTGTCAGCAACATTACTCCAAAAGTTAAGGATGGATTTTGATGAAATTTGCAGGAAAGGTATGTAATGGCACGAGGAACAGATGATTAGATTTTGGTGGTGATCCGGATCATGATCTGGATCCAGGAATTTTTTGAAAATTATTTTCTATATATTATAATATTGAGCTTTTCATATACTTCCCCTTTAAGACCTGACATGCGTGGTCACACACCAAAATGTGTGACATTTATTTCATCTGAAAATGCCAACAAAAAGCAAGCAAAGTGTGTGGTTTAAGATGGGGTTCAGAGTGTGTCTTGTTGTGAGCCTTGTGGGTCTCCGCCAAAAGGAGGAGGTTGTAGAGGAGCTGGAAATGATGAGGCGATTTTGTATTAAAAACAGAGTCTTTAATGAACAGCTCTTCTATCTTGTCTCATCTGGTGCAGAGCTTGGCAGAAGGCAAAGAGAAAGATTTCTGCCCAGCTCGCTGGTTAAATACAGGCACACATCAAAGACATGCATTACACAAGCCGACATCCCCCGTTCTCTTAATCCCCCATTGTTCTGTTATCTCCTCCCTTCGTCTTGGGAGGTGCTGGGAATTCCTCTCCTCGCCTTGGGGGGCGAAGGTGTCTAGTCCGTCTCAGCCGCCGCGTCCTGGGACGTCTTTGTTCTTCACACGGCGGGTGAGATTCCTTTGTCCTTTCCGAGGTGTGAAGTTCCTTATATATGCTGTCCCAAACATTTCCACATGCTCTAACATATGTAGGTATGGAATATATGAGTAATATATACCACAGGCCCCCCAAACAACTAGGAAAGGACACAGAAAGGTTCACAGTCTAGGGTAATTACTACGACATACTACGTGTTACAGCTGTCGCCACCGAAGAAACTTTCAAGTAGCCATGCACCTAAGAGAGTTCAGTGGTAAACATAACAGCATAGTACAATCATAAGTCGGTCCTAAACTGTTGCAGCACAATTAATGAATAATTGCGGAGTGGTTGGTATCAGTCCCTGTGCTGTCTGGGTTTTAATCTTCTCCCAAAACTGCTGTAGGTTGGTTTAAGCATCCTGCTGGGATCTTCTTGTGAGGAATCTGTAGTGTGGGAAGGAGGGAGATTATTTGTTCCCTGCCTGGGGGCTGAGACTTTTCCCTTGGGGGGTCTACCTCGCCGAGGTGCTCGAGCCAACTGTGCAGGTTCGTCTCTCAACAAGAAGGCAGGTTTGAGTCTGTCAATGCTGACCGTTTCATTTCTATCCCCATAATCAAGCACAAAGTGTTTGTCACCATTTTCCAGCACTCTGTACGGGCCATCGTATACTGGGCGTAACGTTGGTTTTAGAGCTTCATGCTTAACAAAAACAAACTCAGCGTTTTTTAAAGTCTGAGGAACAAAAACTCGTGGAAAGGAGTGATGAGCTGGACCGTGGAGAGAGTCCGGTCCGTTACTGCCTAAAAACTTTGGGACTGGGAGGTGCCTTGGTTCCGGGTTCTCCGGTAAAAATTCGCCTGGGAGTCTGATAGGCTGAGCAAAGACTAATTCTGCAGGGGAAGCGTCTAAATCCTCTTTAGGTGCCGCACGCAACCCCAATAAAACCCAGGGAAGTTTATTTACCCAATTTGTGTCTGTTAATGAGGCTCTGAGGGCGGCCTTTAAGGACCTGTGAAAACGCTCGCATAACCCATTAGCCTGAGGGTGATAAGCGGTGGTGCGATGAATTGTTGCCCCTAAACTGTTGGACATGGCTGACCAGAGCTCTGAGACAAATTGAGGCCCCCTATCTGACGTGATGTCTGATGGGACGCCGAAACGTGCCACCCAATTTGTTAGAAAAACGCGAGAGACTTCCTCCGCTGTAGTTGCCGCTAGAGGGACTGCCTCTGGCCAGCGCGTGGTGCGGTCTATCATTGTTAGCAGGTGTGTGAAACCTTGGGAGGAAGGTAGTGGCCCCACGAGGTTGACATGAATGTGGTCGAACCTTCTAGCAGGAATTGGAAAAGGCTCCAGAGGGGCTTTTGTGTGTCTGTGTATTTTGGCGCGTTGACAAGGAATGCAAGTTTTTGCCCATTCTTTTACGTTTTTGTGCAGGCCTGGCCACACAAACTTTTCGGCAACCATTTTGACCGAGGCGCGCACACCTGGGTGCGCGAGGGAGTGAATTGCGTCGAAAATGTGGCGGCGCCAAGCAGCTGGTACTAACGGGCGAGGTCAGCCGGTTGAAACATCACATATTAGGGGGGGCACGCCATCGCGCAACCCTTTTTTCTCCAGCCTTAACCCTGTTGGTCCAGACAGGAGCGCGCGCACGTCCGCATCACTGCCTTGTTCTTCCGCCATGGCTGCATAATCTATCCCTTCATGGATAGGTGCTGCGTATGTGTCTGCGTTAGTGAAGAGTTCCGCTGCTGAGGCAGTGTAATCTGTCTCCTCGTGCTCTGGTGGTGCCACAGCGCGAGAGAGACAGTCCGCTACTACGTTAAGTTTGCCTGCTACATGTCGAATGTCTGTGGTGAACTCTGAAATCGCAGCTAGCTGTCTCTGTTGTCTGCCAGACCATGGTTCTGAAATTTTAGCCAAAGCAAAAGTGAGCGGTTTATGGTCCACAAAAGCCGTGAAACTCCGCCCTTCTAACCAAAACTGGAAGTGGCGGATGGACAAATGGAGCGCCAGCAGCTCCCTGTCAAAAGTGCTGTATTTGCGTTCCGTCGGGTTTAGCGATTTGCTAAAGAATGCTAAAGGTTGCCAGACCCCGCTGACAAGTTGTTCTACAACTGCGCCATGGCCAGGTCTGAAGCATCTGTAGTTAGAGCAATGCGGGCCGAGGGATCTGGGTGGACTAACATTGTGGCGTTAGCTAGGGCGTTTTTTACTTCCGCGAAAGCGCGTTCGCGTTCCGGGGTCCATTCGACCGCGTTAGAAGCTTTCTTTTTTCTAAGCGCGTCATACAGGGGCTGCATGAGCTGAGCTGCATGGGGGAGGAAATGGTTGTAAAAATTAACCATCCCCAAAAATTCCTGTAGCGATTTGACCGTTTGGGGCCGTGGAAAACCTTCTATCGCATGAACTTTGTCTGGAAGCAGAACTGCCCCTTTCGGGGAGACTCTATGTCCCAAAAAGTCAATTTGCGATACGCCGAATTTGCATTTGGCTGGATTAATTATTAGTCCGTGCTCTTCTAGCCTCTGAAAAACGGTAGTGAGGTGCTGCTCGTGCTCTTCCTCGGATGAGCTGGCTACCAGCATGTCGTCGAGGTAGACGAAAACAAAGGGGAGGTCACGTAGGACTGCATCCATCATCCGTTGAAAAGTTTGAGCAGCGCCTTTGAGGCCGAACGGCATTCGCAGGAATTCAAAAAGGCCGAAAGGGGTTATAACCGCTGTTTTAGGAATGTCTTCAGCCCGGACTGGGACTTGGTGATAACCGCGGACTAAGTCTATCTTTGAAAAAATGCGCGCACCCGCTAAATGTAGTGAAAAGTCCTGTATGTGAGGTATGGGGTAGCGGTCATGCGCTGTAGCGTTGTTTAATCTGCGGTAATCTCCGCACGGTCTCCAAGAACCGTCGGATTTCGGAACCATGTGAAGTGGTGAAGCCCAAGGGCTCTTCGAGCGTCTAACTGCCCAATTTTTCGAGAGCTGCAAACTCGTCCCTTGCTATGTTGAGCTTGGCCGCGTCTAAGCGGCGAGCTTTGGCAAAAACGGGAGGTCCCGTTGTTGGAATGAAGTGTTTAACCCCGTGTTTGGCTACAGTGGCTGAAAATTTGGGGGTTGTGAGTGCTGGAATTTGGGTGAGGAGTTGCTCAAACTTACCTCCTGCCGTGGTGACGTTGGCCTGCACAGGTGGTGGAGAGACTCGAGCTGAGCATGGAATAGAAGCAAAAGATAGTGCATTAACCAGGCGCCTATTTGCTAGATCAACTAGAAAAGAGATCAACTAGAACTTGCTAGATCAACTAGAAAATCTGCGCCTAACAAGTTAAAACTCACCGCCGCTACAACAAATGTCCATCTGTAGCTGCGGCCGTGAATGAGGAGGTGCAGGCTCTTTTCCCCGAACGTGTTGATGTCAGAGCCGTTGGCTGCCACAGCTCCGTTGCCCCGGGTGCCCATGGCTCGATCTGCGTGGGAGGGCATGATGAAACTCAGCTGAGCTCCTTTGTCGATGAGGAACTGCTTGCCTGTCTGTCCATCTGTCACGTATAACAGCTTGTTTTTCTCGCCGAGAACCGCTGCTGCTAACAGCCCTCGGCTTTGGTGTTTCCCGACATCGTAAACTTGCAGGGGGGAACACATTTTCGGGCTTTCTCGGCGAAGCGGTGATGATAATAACAGACGTCATTCTGTTTGTTGCGCTTGGGCCGCGCCGCTGTCACCGTGGGTTGAGTCTGCTCCGTGGGTTGTGGCTCTCCAAGGCTCGGGGCGTCAGTCTTGAGGTCTGCGGATGCTGCTGTGGGTGTCAGTTCCCTGCAGGCGTTGACGAGCCGATAAGCCTCGTTGGCCAGTGTGCGGAAGTCCTGATGATTGTTGCACTTCATACCGGCGAGTGTCCCTCTCATGTGTGGTGGTAGCGTGCTGAGGAAAATAAATTGGAAGAGGAAATTATCATTATCCTCCTGCTTGAGCTGCAGCAAATCCTCCATGAGGGTCTTTGGATTGCCCCCTCTGTGGCCGTAGACTGCCAGGATCTTCTCGGCTCTTTCCTCCGCTGACGGGACGTAATTCGCCACGATGGTCGCCTTGAGTGTCTCATACTTGTCCCGGGCCGGTGGTCACTGGATCAAGCTCCGCACACACCTCGAAGTGGCGGAGTCGAGTTTGGAGACGATATGGTAGAATTTAGTATCGTCTGCCGTGATGCCCGCCAGTATGAACTGGGCTTCAGCTTGATGAAACCAAGAGGCCGGGTCTTCTCGCCAGAAATCTGGCAGTTTGACAGCGACGGCGTTCGTGCACATCATCACTGTTGTGCCCGCCGGGTGAGAGTGCCTTGCCTCGGCTCTCACGGCGGTGCTGGAGCTCGGTTGAGCTCTCTCGGTGCCCTCTGCCGGGGGAAACAGCTGTCCGCTTGTTCCCTCGTCTGCGTCGTCGCTGGCGTACGCCAGAGTCGCCACGGATGACTCGCTTGAAGAACGCCTCCGGTCCATACTCGCGTCAAGGTCACCAGTGTAGAGGAGCTGGAAATGATGAGGCGATTTTGTATTAAAAACAGAGTCTTTAATGAACAGCTCTTCTATCTTGTCTCATCTGGTGCAGAGCTTGGCAGAAGGCAAAGAGAAAGATTTCTGCCCAGCTCGCTGGTTAAATACAGGCACACATCAAAGACATGCATTACACAAGCCGACATCCCCCGTTCTCTTAATCCCCCATTGTTCTGTTATCTCCTCCCTTCGTCTTGGGAGGTGCTGGAAATTCCTCTCCTCGCCTTGGGGGGCGAAGGTGTCTAGTCCGTCTCAGCCGCTGCGTCCTGGGACGTCTTTGTTCTTCACACGGCGGGTGAGATTCCTTTGTCCTTTCCGAGGTGTGAAGTTCCTTACATATGCTGTCCCAAACATTTCCACATGCTCTAACATATGTAGGTATGGAATATATGAGTAATATACTGTATACCACAGAGGTAATGTTTTTGCTGGCGTTAGTTTGTTGGTTTGCCTGTCTATCTGTTAGCAACATTACGCCAAACGTTATGAACAGATTTTGATGAAATTTTCAAGAAAGGTGTGTAATGGCACAGGGAACACATAATTAGATGAGCCAGGGGAGATGGAGGAAAGGACGATGTGGGAAAACTTGCAGGTTAGTGTTTTTTTTTTTTAATTTTTATTTCCTCCGCCAAAAGGAGGAGGTAATATCTTTTGTCTGTCTGTCTGTTAGCAACATTACTCCAAAAGTTATGACCAATCACATATCAAAAAAACTGAGAGCAAAAACAGAGAAAAACAAACAGGAGAAATTAAGTTGAGGGTCTGTGAATAATTTATGGGCTTATATTTGCATAAACATGCATGATAAGAGAATATTTGACTGTTTTTATAAATATTGCTCTGGTGTTTAAAACGGTGTTGACTAGCCTACAGGAACATGATAAAGTCTAATTTTAATTGGATGTTTTTCTCAATTTTTACATGTTTAACATTTTACAAAAAACACAGCAGGTGCTTAGGCCCCAGTTTTATAGCCTTTAAGTATTTTGTGTAAAGCTTTACAAAATATTTGCAAGTGAACAATCCAATTTTCTTCTCCTTTTTCATCAAAAAAAAAAAAAATCAGATGCTTTGTTTACCTTGGCTTTGGCCACACAAAGACTGTTGATTTCACACACTGCACATCTCAGACCCAGCCGCTTACAAACTGGTTGTAAGCTTCTAGACCTTTGTAGGATCTTAGTTGTTTAAGAGTATAAGCAGCACTGGTACTGTACAATAACACATTAACTATGTCTGGATAGGTGATGCTAGCCCACTTCTCCATGTCTTCTGGCCAGTTTTGCTTTGGAATGAGACAGGGGGCCTGCTTCTCAATGAAAACTAATTTGTCATACTGCTGTCTGTTTTCATTATCAAGAATTTCACAATTATTTCCAATAAATCTTAGAAAGAAACTTGAATTAGTATTTTTCATCAATATCACATGCAGAAATGTTGCATTTATAAAACTGCTGCATTTCTAACACTGTCATTTGGAGGAAATGAGCTGCTTGGCCGAGGTCTGTGCTCTCTGAGTGCTTTTCTAGTTTCTTTTTGTGTTGACTTCTTTCATCTAAGAGGCTGTTTGTTGGTGTGGCTTTCCTGTATGTCTGCTGCTCACCACAGTGTGTTGCATAATGGCTCTGTTTAGCTTTATTGTCAGCCATAACAAAATAAGCTACAGAAGATCTTATTTCTAATATAAAAAAAAAAAGACTACAAGAGAAATTCATCACATAGGGTTCAAGTAGCAGTGTGAACAGGAAATATGCTTATATTGAATTTAAAAAAATAGTCATTACCCTTTATGAGTCGCCGATGAGCATTCATAACATTTGCTGATATGTGAAATACCGTAACAGGAAAACAATTCAGTTGCATCACATTAAGGTCAACTGCATAAAACCACCGTCAGCTTGTCTTGTAGCTTCTTAAAGGGACCGTAAGGACTTTTCATCACCACTGAATGTCACACTGGAGTTTTGTTCTTGATTACAAAGTTGGTGCTTTCCCACACACATACCACGCATCCAATGACACAATGCCAGATCCAGCCCAATCCCAAATTCTTATTGCCCCTTTCATTCACACCACACTGAGGGTGTAGGGGTGTGTAAAAGTGTAAACATTTGTACTTGTGCTCCAGAGTGAAATATTTCTGATCCATCTCTCTCACTGGTGTTGTGTGAACTGGCAAAGACTCATTGCAGAAGGAACAGTGACTTTAGAGCTCACTTTACAGCATAGATTTCATCCAGTCTACTCAGATACCCCAAAAAGGAATTTTTTTGGGGTATCTGGAGTGGCTACCAATAGAAAAACTCTGAAAAAACACAACCCTGTCACTATGTTAGGGTCAGCCTTTGCATCAGTACTTAAATGAGCAGCTTTGATTTTGCTCTGGCTGTGACATAAGAACCCGATCTCACAGCAGTGTTACCACCCTAGCAGCTTCATCTTCACTCATTTAAAAACAGTGGGAGGATTCCCATGAATGTCCAACCCCACAGTGACAGTGCTATTAGCCTGCTGCAGAGTTTGCCTGGTAACCATGGTGACCCCACTAGACATGTCTGCTCCCACCTCGTTCATAGTCTACAGGTGATAATATCTTGCATCATTCTGGCTTATTTTGTTATATTTTGGACATAATATTCTGGCACATATGCCTGCTAGCATCTTGGGTTGCTTGCTGCTGTCTACCACCACAAAGATCGCCTTGGCAAAGAGAAGAAGTCATCTTTATTGTCATTCAATCCATACAGCCAATCATGTACAGAAGAACAAAATTACTTTTCTCCTACTTACAATGTTAATTACATCTAGAGTCAGGAGGGGTCACTGTCATGCAAGGCGCCACCACAAACAACTTCTCCTTCCCTCTTCTATTTTTGCTGAGCATCAAGCCAGAACACAGGAAGTACCATTTTATATGATCTCCAGTATGACCCGACCAGGGATCGAACCCATGACCTCCCAGTTGTGGGGCAGATGCGCTACCAACTAGGCCACCACTCCAGTACTAGGCTACCACTTCGGTTCATGAGGCTGATGAATGAACCTGAATGATGAAAAAAAAAATCACTGTGTGAGCAGGTCATCATGAAGAAAAACATTTCATATCCAGTTTTACCCCACTCCTGGTCACGTTTTTTTTTTTTTTTCTCTCTCTCTCTCTCTCTCATTTGCTTATTTTAACAAAATGTGAACCGGTTCTTGCTGACATATACTATTAAAATGAGCACCTGTAGTACATAAAAGTCTACATCCATGTTGTACATTAAACTCAACAGAAACCTTTTCTTAGTCTCTCCTTTGCTAAAGATCTACATAATCCTGCAAACCTGTCTTCTCTCTTATTAGTTAGCACTTCATTCCAAAAACCTAGATTAAAATAAGAAAACAATTATCACAAATACCAAATAAAATAATCAATAGATTGTCATGGGCGGTGAGAGCACGCACCCTCCTTCCCGTTTATCTCTCCTCAGGTCATCAATGCACCTGAGTGAGAAGACGCACTTGCTCCCTCTCATCAGCCAGCGTTTATAAGGAAGCGCTCTTCAATGACTCAACGCTGGCTCGTCTGGGTATACTGCCCATTATTAGGACAAGCAAGTATAATCGTTCACACAGGTGGAAACGTTACTCACCTGTTTATTCTCTTCTCCCTTCAGGTTGTTGCCATCATGCGGGTGTGTCTCCGAGACTGCACCTGCCACCTCGTCGCACTCAACCTCCACTTGATCAGGCACCACCAGCTCCATTCCCTTCACCCTGCTGGTTCGTCTATTCCCCGCTGGGGCCCTGCTTGTTCTCCCTTGGAGCTCACGTAAGTGGTAATTTGGCCAGCCCATTTTCCCTTACTCTGTTCCTCCATTTACAGCTCTCGTCTTCTCTCCACAGGCCGTTTCCTCTGGCGAGTGACTGTTTGAAATGTGTGTTGTGATTTGATTGGTCTTTCTTGTTGCTGTATCGTGCACGTGAGCTGATTGTTAATTACAATCATGACATAGATATTAAATTATAAATACTAAATAAAGCAACTGAAATATTGCATGACCAAACATAGTGATCCGGGTGAGTGTGCCATAACCAATATCATCAAATTCATTTAAAAAGGTTTGAAATATTTCCCTTTTTGTAATGAATATATCAGAATTTATCTTTTTCAGTTATATTACAAAAAAAAATAAAATAAATAACTTTAAGTGTTTTAATTTACCGAGAAGCACTAGAAGACTTTTTTTTCTTAACAGGAAAATAAATTGCAAGCCGCTTCATCTGCTGTATGATAAACAACCCCTTTCATAGTATCTGGCAATCCAGGCAAACCCATTACGATCTGGACTTCCTCTAACACTACTTGATGCAGGCCAAATGACGCTGTAAATTCAATTCAGTTTAATTCACCTTTATTTATACAGTGCCATTTCACAACAACAGTCATCTCATAGTGCTGTGAAACTCTAGGGGAAAACCCCACAATTGCAGAAAGACCCCAGCAATCAGGCGATCCCATGTGAGCAAGCACATGAGGAAAAAGAAGAAAGAGGAAAAACTCCCTTTTAGCAGGAAGAAACCTCCAGCAGAACCAGGCTCAATGAGGGCCAGTTGTCTGCTGCAACTGGCTGGGGGTGAGGGGAGAGAAGAAGAAGAAAAGAACAGACATGTACAGAGCAAACAGCATGGCAGGGACTTAATCTATGGGAGAGAACAAACAGATGTTAATGACCAGCAAAACATATTTCATTGAGAGTGAAGACAGGAGGGATGCCCAGTGTACCGTTGGAGGTCCCCCGGCTGTCTAAACCTATTAGCAGCATAACTAAGGGAGGGTTCAGGGCCACCTGATCCCACCCTAACTATAGGCTGTGTCAAAAAAGAAGATTTTAACCCTATTCTTAAAAAGAGATTGAGACTGACTCCCGAATCCAGATTGGCAGCTGATCCCAAAGGAGAAGAGCCTGATAACTGAAAGCTCTGCCTCCCATTGTACTTTTGGAGATTATAGGTATTACAAGTAATTCTACATTTTTTTAAGGCGCCGGAGAGATAGGCGGCCATACCAGCAGCAGCTCTCTCGTGTCTTTGTGTTTTTTCTGCTCATCCTTGTATATAGTGTGTTGTGGAGTGTGTCAAATAAGAGGCAGATCCATGGGACAGACAGTTTATTACACACTTCACATCTCACAAGCACAGAACAGAATGACTGAATTTCACAAGCACTCCTCTCTCCTCTCAAATCCTCTTCACACGTTTCATGGAGTTTTTCCCTCACACAGCATGACATCTACATCACACAGCATTCAACCTCTGAATGCCTCTGAATGCCTCTGACTCCTTCCTGCTATATCCCCAGGAACTCTCTGGGCATTGTTCTCCCATGTTTATTCCTTGTCTCTGTCTAAGAATCTCACAAGCACAGAACAGAATGACTGAATTTCACAAGCATTCCTCTCTCCTCTCAAATCCTCTTCACACGTTTCATGGAGTTTTTCCCTCACACAGCATGACATCTACATCACACAGCATTCAACCCCCTATGCCTCTGACTCCTTCCTGCTATATCCCCAGGAACTCTCTGGGCATTGTTCTCCCATGTTTATTCCTTGTCTCTGACTAAGATGCTGCATAACCCCCTCCTACACCCCCCCCCCAGCGTCTAAGATAGAACATCAGTCCATACGCTCTCTTGGCTTCAGTCTCCTACCATATCTGCTGTAACTGGGGTTTACCGCCTCTGTGGCGCTACTGTGCCAGTGGGGGGCTGCTGGGAGTGTGTCTGACTGTGGGTGGGCTGTGGCGAGGGGGGGGGGATTTGTCCGTGTGGCTGCTCCGTTGCATCGCTTCCCTGGGGAGCTCTCCGTGGGGGTCTTCCACGCCGAGGGGCCCTAGCCAACAGCACCTGCTCGTCCGCTGCTACAAAGGCGGGTTTGAGTCTGTCTATGCCAATTTTCTCCCGTCTACCCCCCAAGTCTAGCACAAAATGCTTATCCCCTGTTTCCAACACTCTGAACGGTCCATCATAGGGTGGGCACAATGGAGGGCGGTGGGCGTTGTGTCTGATGAACATGAACTCCATGTTCTTCAAAATTTTAGGCATGAAAACATGCGGAAAACAGTGGTGGGCCAGGCCCGGCAGCGTGCCTGTGTTTGTGCTACACTGCAAAAGCTGAGACGGGCATCTGTCCGGCGCGGGATTATCTGGCAGAAATTCCCCGGGCAGCCGTAGAGGCTGCGCAAAAACAAGCTCTGCCAGGGAAGCTTCCAGATCCTCTTTTGGCGTGGAGCGCAACCCCAATAAAACCCACGGCAACCTGTCTACCCAATTTGCATCCGTCAGTGAAGCCCTGAGTGCTGCTTTCAGTGACCTATGAAAACGCTCGCATAACCCATTGGCCTGTGGGTTGTATGCGGTTGTGCGATGAATTGTAACACCCAGGCTGCGGGCCATCGCGGACCAGAGTTCGGAAACAAATTGAGGGCCCCTGTCGGACGTAATGTGCGACGGGATTCCAAAACGCGCCACCCATGCTGTTAAAAAAGCGCGTGCTACGTCTGCAGACGTGGTTGCCGCCAGTGGGACTGCTTCTGGCCAGCGCGTGGTGCGGTCCACCACTGTCAGGAGGTGCGTGCACCCCTGTGATGGAGGGAGGGGGCCCACAAGGTCCACTTGAACGTGGTCAAACCTCTTAGCCGGTACCCGAAACGGCTCCAAGGGAGCCTTCGTGTGTCTGTCTACCTTGGCTCGTTGGCACGCCACACAGGCTGCAGCCCACTCTTTTACTTGTTTGCGTAGGCTCGGCCACACAAACTTCTCTCCCACCATTTTGACCGACGCGCGCACTCCTGGGTGCGCCAGAGTGTGAACCAACTCAAACACGCGGCGGCGCCACGCGACCGGGACCACCGGATGCGGGCGTCCCGTGGAGACATCGCAGATTAGGGGGGGCATGCCATCTTGCAGCACCCTGCTCTCCAGCCTTAACCCTGTTGGTCCAGACTGGAGCATGCGCACGTCTGCATCGCTAATCTGCTCCGCGGCCATGGCTGCGTAATCTATCCCCACGTAGACCGGGGCCACCACAACGTGCGAGAGGCAGTCCGCCACCACATTCAGTTTACCCGACACATGCTGAATATCGGTAGTAAACTCTGAGATCGCGGCCAGCTGTCTCTGCTGCCGGCCCGACCACGATTCCGCCATCGCGAACGTTAGTGGCTTGTGATCCACGAACGTGGTGAAGCTGCGCCCTTCCAGCCAGAACTGGAAGTGGCATATGGCCAGGTGGAGAGCCAGCAACTCTCTGTCAAACGCGCTGTATTTACGTTCGCTGTCGCGCAACGTTCAGCTGAAAAAAGCGAGCGGCTGCCAAGCCCCGGCGACGCGCTGCTCTACGACAGCCCCTATGGCCACGTCTTAAGCGTCGGTAGTGAGCGCTATCCGGGCCGCCGGGTCCGGATGTGCCAGCAGTGCGGCGTTTGCCAGGGCTGCTTTAACCTCCGAGAATGCCCGCTCTCGCTCCGGGGTCCATTCGATCCTATCCGCGGGTTTCTGTCTCTTGAGCGCGGCGTACAATGGTTGCATGAGCTGCGCCGCGCGGGGAAGGAAACAGTTATAAAAGTTCACCATCCCCAAAAATTCCTGCAGCGCCCTGACCGTCTGAGGCCGGGGGAAATCCGCCACGGCGCGCACTTTTTCAGGCAGTGGGATTGCTTCTTCCGGAGAGACACAGTGCCCCAAAAAATCAATCTCCATCACGCCGAACTGGCATTTCGCCGGGTTGATTATTAACCCGTTCTCCTCCAACCTCCGGAAAACCGTCGTGAGGTGGGTTTCGTGTTTGTCTTCGGACGCACTGGCTACCAGGATATCGTCCAGGTAGACAAACACGAACGGGAGATCGTGCAGCACTGCGTCCATCATGTTCTGGAACGTCTGTGCCGCGCCTTTTAACCCGAATGGCATGCGCAGGCACTCGAATAAACCGAACGGAGTTATTACTGCTGTTTTGGGTATGTCCTCCGCGCGCACTGGGACTTGATGGTAACCGCGGACCAGGTCTATTTTGGAAAAAATGCGTGCTCCAGCGAGGTGGACGGAAAAATCCTGTATGTGGGGAATCGGGTAGTGGTCGTGTGCTGTGGAGTTGTTCAACCTGCGGAAATCACCGCACGGTCGCCATGATCCCTCAGCCTTAGGGACCATGTGTAGCGGGGATGCCCATGGGCTGTTCGAACGCCTGATGATGCCCAACCTTTCCAGGTTGGCAAACTCCTTGCGCGCTATGGCCAGTTTAGCTGCGTCCAAGCGCCGAGGTCTTGCAAAAACGGGCGGCCCGGTGGTGGTGATAAAGTGCTCCACCCCGTGTATAGCGATGGCCGCCGAAAATGTCGGGACCGTGAGTGCTGGGAACTGAGTGAGCAGTGCGTGGAACTTACCGCCTGGAGCTGTGACGTTGGCCTGTGCTGTTGGCTGGGTCACTCGAGCTATACAGGGGAGAGAGTCAAAGGACAGTGCATTAACCAGGCGCCTGTTAGCAACATCAACCAGTAAACCATGTGCACACAGAAAATCAGCCCCCAGTATATGGTAATTCAGTGCTGCCACGACAAAAGTCCATTCATATGTACGGCCGTGTAGAGATAAGATCAGTGTCCTCTCACCAAAGGTCTTAATTTCCGAGCCGTTTGCTGCCAACATCATGGGGCCGCTAGGTCCTGCCAGCCGGTTGGCGTAGGTCGGCAGGATGAAGCTCTTCTGGGCTCCGGTGTCCACGAGGAAACGCCTCCCCGAGCGCGCGTCCGTCAAGTAGAGCAGCTTGTTCTCTTCACCGAGGGTCGTAGCTGCTACCGACCGCCGGCCTCGGTGTTTTCCCGAGCGCTTGAATTGGCACGGTGGCGCACATCTGTGTGCGTTCTCTCCGAAGCGGCGGTGGTAGAAACAGAGCGTGTCTCTCTGGCGTGCCTTGGCCCCTGCTGCTGCTACCGTCGGTGGCTCCTCGCCTCCTCTGGTCATCTCGCTGGGCTCCACCGCTGCCGCGTTGACTGTGATTGCCCGGCTGGTGAGAATGATCCTGTCTGCCTCCTGGGCTAGTGCACGGTAGTCACGCGTGGCCAGCAATGGCGAATTGGCCAGAACCGCTGTTGCCACTGTTGGAAGGTTCCGGAGGAAGAGGTGGGCAAACAGAAAGTGCCCGTCGTCCGTGCCCATTAACGCCAGCATCTTCTCCATCAGGTCTCCGGCCGAACCATCTCCTAACTCGGTCCGTCTCAGGAGCCTCTCCACTCTCTCACATTCCGAGAGCGTGTAGCGCCGGGTGAGCGCAGCCTTGAGTGCCTCATATTTGTTGCTGGCTGGTGGCTGATCAAGCAGGCTCACTACCTGCTGAGCTGTGCGGGCCTCCAGCACTGTGACCACATGGTAGAATCTGGTGTCGTCTGACGTTACTCCCCGGAGGGCGAACTGGGCCTCGGTGTGGTGGAACCAAGAGCGCGGGTTGTGCTGCCAGAAATCCGGTAGCTTGACTGAAACCGCACAGGCGTGGCTGGGGGTTCCAGTCCGGGCTGTCTGTGGGGTGGCTGCTGCCTCGCTGGGGCTTCCTGACTGGGCCTGCTCCAGGGTTCTTGCCTCGTGTTTCATAATACATCTTGGGTCACCAGTGTGGACTGTGTCAAATAAGAGGCAGATCCATTGGACAGACGGTTTATTACACACTTCACATCTCACAAGCACAGAACAGAATGAATGAATTTCACAAGCACTCCTCTCTCCTCTCAAATCCTCTTCACACGTTTCATGGAGTTTTTCCCTCACACAGCATGACATCTACATCACACAGCATTCAACCCCCTATGCCGCTGACTCCTTCCTGCTATATCCCCAGGAACTCTCTGGGCATTGTTCTCCCATGTTTATTCCTTGTCTCTGTCTAAGATGCAATATATAAATATGCAATATATAATATAAACAATTCATTAAGTGCAGAACGGTGGAGGCTGAGATCAAATATAAAAGATAGAAAAATAAGCTTACTAATATAATGAGGACCTGTAAGAAAGAATATTACAACAGAATATTAGAGGATAATAAAAATAACTTAAGAGGAATATGGCAAGTACTCAATGGGATTATTAGTAGAATGCTAATTATCCATCCATCCATCCATCTTCTATCGCTTTTCCGGAGGTCTGGGTCGCGGAGGTAGCAGTTCAAGCAGAGAAGCCCAGACTTCCCTCTCCCCAGCCACCTGCTCCAGCTCTTCAGAGGGGATACCAAGGCATTCCCAGACCAGCTGGGAGACATAGTCTCTCCACCGAGTCCTGGGTCTGCCCCGGGGTCTCCTCCCAGTGGGACATGCCTGAAACACCTCAAGTGGGAGGCGTCCAGGAGGCATCCTAATCAGATGCCCATACCACCTCAACTGACTCCTTTCAATGTGGAGGAGCAGCGGTTCTACTCTGAGCCTCTCCCGGATGACTGAGCTCCTCACCCTATCTCTGAGGGTGAGTCCAGCAATCCTACGGAAAAAGCTCATTTCAGCCGCTTGTATCCGCGATCTCGTTCTTTCGGTCATTACCCAAAGCTCGTGACCATAGGTGAGAGTAGGAACGTAGATTGACTGGTAAATCGACAGCTTTGCCTTAGAACTAAGCTCCCTCTTCACCACAACAGACCGGTACAACGTCTGCATCACTACAGATGCTGCTCCAATCCGTCTGTCGATCTCTCGCTCCATTTTCCCCTCACTCGTGAACAAGACCCCAAGATACTTAAACTCCTCCACTTGGGGCAGGAGCCTGTCCCCAACCCGGAGAGGACAATCCACCTTTTTCCGGCTGAGGACCATGGACTCGGACTTGGAGGTGCTGATTCTCATCCCAGCCGCTTCACACTCAGCGGCAAACCGTCCCAGCAAGAGCTGTAGGTCATTGCTGGATGAAGCCAACAGGACAACATCATCTGCAAACAACAGAGATGAGATCCTGTGGTCACCAAGCATGACACCCTCCATTCCCTGGCTGCGCCTAGAAATCCTGTCCATAAAAATGATGAACAGGATCGGTGACAAAGGGCAGCCCTGGCGGAGTCCAACTCTCACTGGGAATGACTCCGACCGAGTGTTGGCAATACGAACTAAACTCTCACAACGGTCATACAGAGACCGACTAGCTCGTAACAACAAGCCTGATACCCCATACTCCCGAAGCACCCCCCACAAAAATCCACGAGGGACGCGGTCAAATGCCTTCTCCATGTCCACAAAACACATGTAAACTGGTTGGGCAAACTCCCACGAACCCTCAAGAATTCTCGAGAGGGTAAAGAGCTGGTCCGATGTGGCATGGCCGGGACGAAAACCACATTGCTCCTCCTGAATCCAAGGTTCGACCAACGGCCGGACTCTCCTCTCCAGTACCTTGGCATAGACCTTCCCAGGGAGGCTGAGGAGTGTGATCCCTCTAAAGTTGGAGCACACCCTCCGGTCCCCTTTTTTGAAGAGAGGAACCACCACCCCGGTTTGCCATGCCAAAGGCACTGCCCCCGACCTCCATGCAATGTTGCAGAGGCGTGTCAACCATGACAACCCAACAACATCCAGGGCCTTGAGGTACTCGGGGTGAATCTCGTCCACCCCCGGGGCCTGGCCACCAAGGAGATTTTTAACCACCTTGGCGACCTCAGCCCCTGTGATAGGCGAGTCATCCCCCTCGTCCCCAAACCCTGCTTCCTCTGTGGAAGGCGTATCAGTGGGATTGAGGAGATCCTCGAAGTATTCCTTCCACCGCCTGACGATATCCCCAGTTGAAGTCAACAGTGTCCCATCCGCACCATACACAGTGTGGACGGGGAGCTGCTTTCCCCTCCTGAGCCGCCGAACAGTTTGCCAGAATCTCTTTGAAGCCGACCGAATGTCTTGTTCCATGGCCTCACCGAACTCCTCCCATACCCGGGTTTTTGCTTCAGCAACCACCCGAGCTGCACTCCGCTTGGCCTGCCGGTACACCTCAGCTGCTTCGGGAGTCCCACAAGCCAACCAAGCTTGATAGGACTCCTTCTTCAGCTTAATGGCCCCCCTCACCACTGGTGTCCACCACTTGGTTCGGGGGTTGCCACCACGAGATGCACCGACCACCTTGCGGCCGCAGCTCTGGGCCGCCGCTTCAACAACAGAGGTGGAGAACATGGCCCATTCAGACTCCATGTCTCCAGACTCCCTCGGAATGTGGTTGAAGTTCTTCCGGAGGTGGGAGTTGAAGACCTCCCGGACAGGGGCCTCAGCCAGACGCTCCCAGCACACCCTCACTATACGTTTGGGTCTACCAGGTCTGAATGGCTTCCTCCCCTGCCATCGGATCCAACTCACCACCAGGTGGTGATCAGTTGACAGCTCTGCACCTCTCTTTACTCGGGTGTCCAAGACATACGGTCGCAGGTCTGATGATATGATAACAAAATCGATCATTGACCTGCGACCTAGGGTGTCCTGGTGCCAGGTGCACATATGGACACCCTTATGCTTGAACATGGTGTTCGTTATGGACAGACTGTGGTTAGCACAGAAGTCCAATAACTGAACACCACTCGGGTTCAGATGGGGCAGGCCATTCCTCCCAATCACCCCCCTCCAGGTTTCACTGTCGTTGCCCACGTGCGCATTGAAGTCCCCCAGTAGGACAATGGAGTCTCCAGGAGGAGCACCCTCCAGCACCCCAGTCACAGTCGCTAATTATCCAGAATATTTTATTGAAAATGGCAATTTGATAAATAATATGGAGGATGTGGCCAGTGGTTTCAATAATTTTTTTGTAAATGTTGGTCCTGAATTAGCAAAATCAATAGTGACAACAGAAACAAACAACAGTGGTTCTGTAAATGAAATAGACGATAGAAATCCAAACACAATCTTTTTGGGTGCAGTTACTGAAAAGGAAATTATCAAGACTGTGAGTAAATTTAAGAACAAAAAATCAACGGACTGGAATTAAATTGACATGACAATAGTGAAAAAAGTAATTGAAGGAATTGTTAAGCCACTCACCCACATCTGTAACCTGCCATTTCAAACTGGTAAATTTCCAAACAAAATGAAAATAGCAAAAGTAATACCGCTATACAAAACAGGAGACAGTCATTGTTTCACAAATTACAGGCCAGTCTCTTTACTCTCACAGTTCTCCAAAATACTTGAAAAAATCTTCACTAAGAGACTGGATGATTTCATTGAAAAACACAACCTCCTTACAGACAGGGCGGTTTTAGAGCAGATAAATCTACATCTTTGGCACTGATGGAACTTATAGAAGAAATTACTAGTTGTATAGATAAAAAAAAAGTTTGCTGTAGCAGTATTTATAGATTTAAAGAAAGCTTTTGACACCATTGACCACAGAATACTACTAAAGAAACTGGAAAGGTATGGGATAAGAGGGATCGGACTGAGTTGGGTGAAAAGTTATTTAAGTAACAGACAACAATTTGTACAAATTGGTGAGCACAAATCACCCTTCATGGACATCACTTGTGGTGTGCCCCAGGGGTCAGTTTTGGGACCCAAACTCTTTATTTTGTATATAAATGACATATGCCAAGTATCAAAAATTCTGAAATTTATTTTGTTTGCAGATGACACAAATATCCTTTGCACTGGTGAGAATTTGCAGCAGGTTTTAGAGGTGGTCACAACTGAAATGAAAAAGTTAACGCAGTGGTTCAACAAAAATAAATTATCTCTAAATCTAAAAAAACCCAAAGATTATGTTGTTTGGAAATTATAAAATAAATCATGGAATAATGGTAACGATAGGTGATACCAGAATAGAAACAGTACAGGAAAATAAGTTTCTGGGGGTGACGCTAGACAATAAAATCTTCTGGAAACCTCACATCAGTCACATCCGGGCCAAGTTGGCAAAATGTATAGGGATACTGGGGAACACAAGACACATCTTGGACTATAAATCATTGGTCTTACTGTACAATTCACTGTTTCTACCTTATCTTAACTACTGTGTAGAAGTCTGAGGAAACACCTACAAGACCAACCTACAGTCAATATGCACATTACAAAAAAGAGCTATAAGGATAATAAATAATGTAGGGTATAGAGACCATACCAATTTGTTGTTTTTAAAGTCACATGTCATAAAGTTCATCGATTTAGTTAAATTTAAGACAGCACAAGTCATGTACAGGGCAATTAATAATCAACTCCCAACTAATATACAAAAAATATTTTAAAAAAAGTGACAATGACCATAATTTGAGAGGAGACTTAAACTTTACAAAACCCAAGATACGAACAACCAAGAAAAGTATGTGCTATCTGTCTGTGGGGTGGATTTGTGGAACAGTCTGGAGCCGGAACTGAAACTACGTACAAACAGAAATCAATTCAAAAAGAGGTACAAACATTATTTGCTGAAAGGATATATGTTAGAAGGGTAGTATTTATATGTACGATTCACTACGCTCACTCTGGGACACTATGGGACACTATGGAATGGTGGGTGGGACAGCACTGTGTATATCTGTGTTGTTTGAGGCTGGTTTTGATGTATGGACATCAATGTATGCTAAGATGGATGGGTGTTAATGTTGATATGTACACAATACAGTTAATTGTTTACTTGGGGTCTTAAATGTGGTAATTTGTATATAATTCAGATGGGTGTATTTATGGGAAAGAGGAGATGGAATTAATAAGTGTTCACTTCTTCCTTCTCCCTTTTGAACACTGTACTGTTACTTTATTGCATTTGTCATTTGTTTTGTTTTTGTTATACTTTTTTGTTCAAAATAAAGTATCTATCTATCTATCTATCTATCTATCTATCTATCTATCTATCTATCTATCTATCTATCTATCTATCTATCTATCTATCTATCTAAGATGCTGCATAACCCCCTCCTACAGTGTCTCTTTTTCACCAGGGCTCTGTAGAAAGACTCGGATTAACGACTGGATCAAGTTTTTTTCTATTTTAGCCCCGGTCTTTCTCTTATTTTTTCTCTCCCTTGGGCAATGGACAACAGAGGTCGGGGAAGATGCATTGTTTATACACACAACCAGCTGATCGCACTGAGGAGCCCGGTGCCGGGAGCACCAAAGCACCTCATCCCGCATGGGCTCAGGAGAAAACACCACAGTAGAAGTGCTGGAGCTAAAGTGAGGATGAGGAGAAGGAAGCATAAACCGGCTGTACCGATGTTCATCACCAGGAACGTGCGGTCACTGGGAAACAAAGCAGATGAGCTCATAGCACTGGTCAGGATGCAAAAGGAATATCATGAGTGTAGTATCATGTGTTTTACAGAGACGTGGTTACACTCACAGATCCCGGATATTAACGTAGCGATACCTGGTGACTATCCAGGGGGGCAGGGATGTTATAAGTAGCAGGAAGAAGAGGGGAGGAGGATTAGCACTTCTTCTGAATGAAAGATGGTCTAATCCTGGACACATTTATATGAAGGAAAAGCGCTGGTGCCCGGACATTGAACTGCTGGCTGTGAGTGTGAGACCCTATTATATGCCGCGAGAAATGACGTATACCTTGGTAATTATCATTTACGTCCCACTGTCAGCTGACACAGCGGTGGCCTGTGACGTCATCAGCTCCATTACTGCCACTTGTACTGGAGAAGCACCCGGACACATATATGGCCATCATGGGTGATTTTAATCATGTCTCACTGGGAAAAACATTACTAAACTTTCACCAGTTTGTTGACTGTCCCACCAGAGAAAATAAAACGCTTGACTTACTGTATGCCATTGTCAGAGATGCATATATTATCACAGCTCTACCCCCCATTGGCAAATCGGATCACTGCATGGTCATGTTATCACCCAAGTACATTCCCCTTGCGCAAAGGCAGTCTGCTTATACTCAAACTGTAGGGAGGCGGACACAGGAGGCTGCTGATGCACGAAAGGACTGCTTCGAGACGACAGACTGGAGCATATTCTGTGAACCACATGGGGTGGACATAGACAATAAGATAAGATAAGATAAGATAAGATAAGCCTTTATTAGTCCCACAACGGGGAAATTCCAGGATTGCAACAGCACAGGGATAGCAACACTCAGAGCAACAATCAGAAGGCAAGAAAAAAAAAAAAAAAAACAAGCAAGCAAGAGCAGCTAATATACATATGTACGTATTACTATAAAATATATATATATACACACACACACAGACACACAGTGCAGAGCATTGTAGCTGGATGGAATAAATATATGAATATATGAACACACAGTGCAGAGCATTGTAGCTAGATGGAATAAATATGTAAATATATAAACACCCACAGTACGGAGCATTGCAGCTAGGTGGAATAAATATGCAAGTATATAAACACACACAGTGCGGAGCAATGTAGCTAGATGGAATAATATGTAGATATATAAATATATAAACACACCCAGTGCTGAGCATTGTAGCTAGATGGAATAAATATGTAAATATATAAACACACACAGTGCAGAGCATTGTTGCTAGATGGAATGAAACAGCATAACCGTCTACTTAGTTATCCTACATGGTATGATTATGTGCCCATACATATTCTCACCCTCCATAGCGACCGGTAAGTTCCTAGTTGTATGCCGGAGGGGACCATTGTGTAAGTCTATTGCATCTTTTGCATTCAAAAAACTATTAGTTTGTTACGTCTTTTTGCTATCTCTGCGAGCAGCCCTGCTTAGGTTGTACAGTCTGACAGCCGTTGGTAGGAAGGACCTACGAAACCTCTCGGTTATACAATATACATATACAATATGGCCGACTGCATCACAGAATACATCAGATTCTGTGAAGACACAACTATGACAGCTCAGACTGTACACTGTTTCCACAACAACAGACCATGGGTTACCAGTGACCTGAAAGCACTTCTGAACAAGAAGAAGAGAGCTTTTAGGTCCGGAGACAAGGAGAAACTGAGGAGAGTGCAGCACAAGCTGAGAGAGATGCTGAGGAGGTGCAAAGACAATTACAGGAGGAAGTTGGAAGATAAACTCTGGCAAAACAATACCAAGCATGTGTGGATGGGAATGAAACAAATAACTGGGTGCAAGGGGAGAGACAGACAAACATTTGGGAGCCTTGAGAGAGCTGATGAGCTGAATCTGTTTTTTAATAGGTTCAACTCGCCATCTGTCACCCCCACAACACAGCCAGAACCCCCCCCCCCAACAACCTCCTGTACAGCACCTCTCTCCATCCCCCCCCTCACACGCCTCTCCCTCCTCGGGATAGATCAGGTCCCCCCCCCCACATCACTGTGACTACAGACCAGGTTAAGAAACAGCTGGACAGACTTCATCAGCGGAAGGCTGCAGGCCCTGATGGCATCTCCACCAGGATCCTGAGAACCTGACCCAACCAGCTTGCTTCAGTACTGAAACACCTGTACAACCTGAGCCTGAGTCTGGAGAGAGTACTGGTGCTGTGGAAGATGTCCTGCCTGGTTCCTGTCCCCAAGAATTCATCGGACCTGAATGACTATCGACCTGTTGCCCTCACATCTCATATGATGAAGGCCCTGGAGAGACTGGTCTTAGCACTCCTAAGGCTGCAGGTGAAGACATGGCTGGGCCCTCTGCAGCTTGCATATCAGCCCCATTTAGGAGTTGAAAGCGCTGTCATCTACCTGCTGCAACGAGCCCATCTGCACCTGGATGGTGGAGGAGACACTGTGACAATCACATTCTTTGATTTCTCCAGTGCCTTTAACACCATCCAGTCACTGCTGCTTGTTGAGAAACTGTGGGTGATGGGGGTCGACAGCTCTGTGATCTCCTGGATTGCTGACTACCTGACAGGCAGGCCACAGTTTGTCCGGTTGGGCAGTGTCTTGTCTGACGTGGTGGTTAGTGATATGGGAGCTCCACAGGGGACTGTGCTCTCTCCTTTTCTCTTCACCTTACACACCACTGACTTTCAGTACAATGCTGAGTCATGCCACCTGCAGAAATTCTCTGACAACTCAGCTGTTATTGGGTGTTTAAGAGGGGGAGAGGAGGGAGAGTACAGGGCACTGGTAGACAGATTTGTGGAGTGGACAGAGCAGAATCAGAAGAAGGTGAATGTCAGCAAGACCAGAGAGATGGTGATTGACTTCAGGAAGAAGAGGATGCCTTCTCAGCCATTGCAGATTAGGGGGGAGGATGTGGAGGTGGATGAGGATACAAATACCTGAGTGTCACGATCAGCAACGGGCTGGACTGGAGAGCCAACACCAATGCTGCACACAAGAAGGGGATGAGCAGACTCTACTTTCTGAGGAAGCTGAGATCCTTCAACGTGTGCAGCAGGATGCTGGAGCTTTTCTACTAGACCATTGTTGCCAGCGCCATCTTCTTTGCTGCGGTCTGTTGGGGTAGCAGTATCAGGGCCAGTGACACCAACAGACTTGACAAGATTATCAAGAGGGCTGGCTCTGTAATTGGTCTCAGGCCGGAGACCTTTGAGACAGTGGTGGAGAGGAGGACACTAAATAAACTGCGATCCATCATGGACAATCCTGATCACCCCTTCCACCACACACTGGACAGACAGCGGAGCATTTTCTCCAGCAGACTGCTACAGCTTCACTGTCGAACGGTCAGGTACAGAAAATCTTTCCTGTCATATGCCATTTCACTGTACAGTAACTCACTCTGATGTTGTATTCTGGTCATAACAATACTGCCATACTGCACCTTACAGTCTAATTGGTACCTCACATCTCACTCTGCTCCTGATAGTCCTGCACTGCACAGCGGGTTTGATTCATGTGTCTATACAGGTCACCATCTTTTCATCTATGATCTAGATATGCTTTTTTTTTTAGTAGTTTTTACTTTCCATCGGTAATCCCTTTGTCTTTTATCTGTGTGGGTTTCTGTCAGTTGGTTGTCTATTGTCATGCTGCTGTTACACTGCAATTTCCCAGTTTGGGATCAATAAAGTACATCTGTCTATCTTTTTTGGGAGCATAGTGCTCTGTTAGGATGAAAATGTAGTATCAGATCTTTTAAATAACAAAGGGCCTTCAGTGTTTCCTCCGGCTTAAAGTCCGTGGTGCGGTGGCAACATATTTTTCTGGGGGGAAGGGGGGCTGAAAACACATGACACTATTGTAACTGGAAATGTTAATTTTATGCTATTTCTTTCTTTGTTTCTTTAAATTTTGCACAGTAACTTTGCATATGGAAGTTACCATATGAAGTATTGTACAACCAAGGCTTGAATGTAGGAATATTGGGCCAGCTGGGGTCCCACTCAGATGTCCCATGTTTGGACTTTTTACTGGTGTGATCCTTCTCTCCTTCCTCTGCTCTCACCTCTCCTGGACCCTCTACCTGAACACTTTCCTCTCCTTGGTTCATCTCGTCTGTCTCATCTTTCCCTCTCTGAGCCCTGTCTTATTCAGGTTCTCTCTCTGTCTATAGTGGTATACAAACAGGTTATAAAATACCAAGCGTCACATTTTTTCCTGCAAGATTTTTTTTTTTTTGTCATGGTTTAAATAAATGACAAAAATAGGTTTGATTTTTGTATTTTTATTCTTGTGTTTCTTTTTTTTCCATTGAGAAAGAGTAGAAAAGAGAAAGGGAAAAAAATCATAATAATAATATCCTGATGCATACTTAAATTATATGATCAGAGGAGGGTATAGTAGCCAGAAATTCTACTCATGTAAAAGCAGTGTAATGAAATTAATAATTAAAAGTAGACAACCAAAAATTTCTAGTTAAGGGTACAAAGAGAACCCACTTCAAAACATGAATAGTGACTTCAGTCTTTAAGGTTTGAGGTTTTTCTCCAAAATTTATAACAATTTTCTTATAGTGTTTTACTTTTCTTAGTAAATTTATCTAAATTTGCAACCAGTTTCCTCATTTGTAATTTTCTCTTGTAAAATTATGACTTTTCTTGTATAGCCTATTTGACACTCTGTTATGAACTTGTGGATTATTTTTGAGCTAATTTTGTCTATTTTTTCATAAAATTACCATTTTTTTTTAATTTAAGTTTTTGTAAAGGGTATACATGTCATTACAGCATTGCATTGTTTGCATTTTCATCACATATTCCCCCTTTTTTTGTTTTTGACATTGGAAAAAAATTATTACAACACCCTTTCTTTTAAGTGAAAGAAAAAGAGAAATTAAAAGAAGAACAAAAAACAAAACAAAATAAACAAAAACGCAAAACAAAAAACAAAAACAAAAGAGCAGAAAAATAAAAGAGCATCTGAGTAGCGTTGGAGCAAAAAGAGGTGCCATTATTGAAATGGTATTTGTCAAAGGTTAGATCTGATGGAAGACACATATGCATTCCAGGGTTGCCAAAAGTTCAAGAACCCATCCATGTCCTGTCTCAGTGCAAATGTCAACTTTTCCATCGAATAAATGTCCTGAATCACGTTAATCCAATCTTCCGGTGTTGGGCAGTATTTCAACATCCATTTTTTTGTGAGAGCTTTTTTACTTGCCAATATTAAAACAGTGAATAAGTATTTTTCTCCTCGTCTTTCCAGTGATTCCGGTAGTAAACCCAAATACAAAGTTACAAAAGAAAAGGGAACTGTTACTTTGAATATTTTCCCCAATATTGTCTGTACATTGGTCCAATATTGGTGGATAACTGGGCATGACCAAAACAATTCAATTCAATTCAATTCAATTCAACTTTATTTATATAGCGCCATTTCACAACAACAGTCATCTCATAGCACTATCAACTGTAGGGGGAACCCCCACAGATGCAGAAAGACCCCAGCAATCAGGCGATCCCCTGTGAGCAAGCACTTGCGATGGCGGAGAGGAAAAACTCCCTTTTAACAGGAAGAAACCTCCAGCAGAACCAGGCTCAGGGAGGGGCAGTCATCTGCTGTGACTGGCTGGGGGGTGAGGGGACAGAGAAGATGAAAAGAACAGACATGTAGAGAGTAAACAGCACGATGGGGACTCAATCTATGGGAGAGAACAAACAGATGTTAATGACCAGCAAAAAAAAATATTTCATTGAGAGTGAAGAAAGGAGTGAGGCCCGGTGCATTATTGGAGGTCCCCCGGCTGACTAAACCTATTAGCAGCATAACTAAGGGAGGGTTCAGAAACACATGATCCCTCCCTAATTGTAGGCTATATCAAAAAGGTAGGTTTTAGCCCTATTCTTAAAAACAGAGATCGAGTCTGACTCCCGAATCCAGATTGGCAGCTGGTTCCACAGGAGAGGAGCTTGATAACTGAAGGCTCTGCCTCCCATTGTACTTTTGGAGATTCTAGGTATTACAAGTAATCCTGCATTTTGGGAGCGTAGTGCTCTGTTAGGATAATATGGTAGTATCAGATCTTTTAAATAAAAAGGAGCCTGATTGTTTAGAGCTTTGTAAGTAAGAAGAAGGATTTTAAACTTAATTCTAAACTCTATGGGAAGCCAATGAAGGGAGGCCAGAACCGGAGAGATATGATCTGTCTTTCTAGTACCTGTTAAAACTCTTGCTGCAGCATTTTGGATCAGCTGAAGACTTTTTAAAGATGTTTTAGGACAGCCTGATAATACAGAATTACAATAATCTAATCTCGAGCTAACAAAAGCATGGATCAGTTTCTCAGCATCACTCTGAGACAAGATGCTCCTAATCTTGGCAATATTACGCAAATGATAGAAGGCAGTCTTAGAAACAAATTTAATATGTGAATTGAAGGACAGATCCTGATCAAAAATAATTCCACGGTTCCTCACAGAGCTATTAAGAGAAAGAGTAACCGCATCCAAACTGAAAGTTTGATTTGGAAAGGTATTTCTAAGGTTTTTTGGACCAACAAGAATGACTTCAGTCTTATCTGAATTTAATAGCAGGAAATTACAAGTCATCCAAGCTTTGATTTCCTTAAGACAGGCTTCTAACTTGGCTAATTGATTACTATCATCTGGCTTCATTGACAGGTATAATTGTGTGTCATCTGCATAACAATGAAAATGTATACAGTGCTTTCTAATAATGTTGCCTAACAGAAGCATATATAAACTAAAAAGAGTAGGGCCTAGCACAGATCCCTGTGGAACTCCATGACTAAGCTTTGAGTTGAAAGAAAACTCATTATTTACATGAACAAACTGGAAAATATCAGATAAATAGGCCTCACCGTTACAGGCCCGTGGCTCCGAGAGAGATCCGTCGCTGCCAGAAATCCACGGAGCTGCTCATCCGTAAGCTGCCCATCCAGCGCCTGGTGAGGGAGATCGCTCAGGACTTCCAAGACCGACCTGCGCTTCCTGAGCTTCGCCGTCGTGGCTCTGCAGGAGGCCAGCGAGGCCTACCTGGTGGTCTCTTCTTTGCTAAGGGGGTTGCCATCATGCCCAAAGACTTCCAGCTGGCCCACCGCATCCGCGAAGAGAGAGCTTGGACTTTCTGCTGCACATTCACCAACCATAATGCTCCGCACTGTGTGTCTATATATATATATTTATAGTAATATGTACATATGTTTACTAGCTGTTCTTGTTTTTTCTTGCCTTCTGATTGTTGCTCTGTGTGTTGCTATCCCTGTGCTGTTGCAGTCCTGGAATTTCCCCATTGTGGGACTAATAAAGGCTTATCTTATCTTATCTTATCTTATCTTAAATAAGATCTAAACCACTGCAATGAAGTTCCATTAAGTCCAACATAGTGTTCTAATCTATCAAGTAGAATATTATGAGCAATAGTATCAAAAGCTGCACTAAGGTCTAAAAGGACAAGTACAGAAACCAGTCCATTATCAGATGCGATGAGGAGGTCGTTAGTGACCTTCGCTAAGGCTGTTTCAGTACTATGATGGATTCTAAACCCAGATTGAAACTCTTCAAGTAAACCATTTCCCTGCAGGTGGTCAAATAATTGCATAGCAACAACTCTTTCTAAGATTTTTGAAATGAAAGGGAGATTAGAGATTGGTCTATAGTTAGCTAAAGCTCCTGGATCTAGCGTTGGCTTTTTGAGTAAGGGTTTAATTACAGCCATTTTAAAAGCCTGCAGTACATGGCCTAAAGTTAATGAAGAATTGATTATATGAAGAATAAAGCTACCAATAAGTGGGAAGACTTCTTTAAATAACCTGGTAGGAATAGGGTCTAAAAGACAAGTTGAAGGTTTGGATGAGGAAACCATTTTGTCTAACTCACAAAGGTCGATTGGAGTAAACTCATCAAGACAGACATCAATTGAAGGAGTTGTAGTAGTTACAGTATTTAAGTTAACTGTGGGAAGAATCTGATTGATTTTATCTCTGATGGATGAAATTTTATTATTGAAAAAGTTCATAAAGTCCTGACTAGTGAGCTCTAAGGGAATGCTAGGATTGACAGAGTTCTGACTCTTTGTCAACCTGGCTACAGTGCTGAAAAGAAACCTGGGATTATTCTTGTTCTCTTCTATTAATGCAGAATAATAACTCGTTCTAGCTTTTCTAAGAGATTTTTTATAGATTAAAAGATGATTTCTCCAAGCTAAATAGATTTCATCTAAATTAGTGGAGCGCCATTTTCTTTCTAATTGACGAGTCTTCTGTTTTAAGCTACGAGTTTCTGTGTTGAACCAAGGAGTTAGAAATCTCTGATTAGACTTTTTCTTTTTTAAGGGTGCCACCAAGTCTAGAGTCTGATGCAGAGAAGCTGTAACACTATCCACCATGCTATCAATTACAGAAGGAGCAAGCTTTCTATAGCTTATTTCCGTTGTGTTGACACATGGCATAGAGGAAACAATCTGCATAAATTTGGTAACAGCATCATCTGAGAGGCATCTACTGTAATAATATTTTTCTTTAGGAGCCAAATAGTCAGAAATAGTAAAATCAAAGGTTAACAGACAATGGTCTGACAGTACAGGGTTATGAGGAGACACAACAAGATTTTCTATTTCTATGCTATATGTCAGAACAAGGGCCAATGTATGGTGGAGGTAATGAGTAGAATTTCCTACTTTCTGAGAAAACCCAATCGAGTCTAATATTGAATTAAATGCCACATTAAGGCAGTCACTATCTACATCCACATGTATATTAAAGTCCCCTACTATAATTATTCTATCAGATTTCAGCACTAAATCAGCTACGAAATCAGCAAATTCGGATAAAAATTCTGAATAGGTTGATGGGGGACGATAAACTATGGCAAATAAAATTGGGTTTAACCTAAAATTGCTAAAGTGCCCAATACTGAGGACCAGGCCCTCAAAGGAATTATAACATGTTTTTTGCTTTACATTAACTAGTAATTTGGAATGGTAAATTGTTGCTACTCCTCCTCCACAACCAGAACTTCTGGGATTTTGACAGTTTAAATAACCAGAGGGAGTTGATTCATTTAAACCAACATAATCCTCTTGCCCTAACCAAGTCTCTGTAAGGGATATTAAATCAATCTGATGATCAATTAACAGATCATGGACTAACAGAGACTTGGGAGTTAGAGACCTAATATTTAATAAACCACATTTAATTTTTAAATTATGAGGAGGAACAGAGGCCAAATCATTCAATTTAGAGGCTTTATGTTTAATTTGAGTTTTACCAGTATTTTGCTTAATCACTTTGGGATGCTTATATATTATATTTTTATTTACTTTGGAGGGAGCAGACAATGATTTTCTGATGGGGAAGACTGGGGCTAAGTTGAAACAAACACATGAAAATGATTTGCAGTCTTTTCACCACACAAGCGCCAACAATTGAACCCTTTACGAGTAAATTTGTTTTGTGCAGGTGTTCTGAAAAATCTTACCAAATTTTTCCATCCAAATTCTCTCCACAGCAGGGATGAGGTACTTTTCCATTGTTGTTTATTTAGCTTTTCCCATATTTCGAGTTGTAAATTGAAATTCCCCTCTTTTTCCCATCTCGCTTTTATATATGATGTGTTGTCTCCTTTTAAGTCTTGAAGACCATGGTATATTTTAGAAATGTATCTGATCCCTGGGATCCCTTTATATGCCATTAAGAATACCTTCAGAACACCTGACTGGGCCCTTTCCAAATCCTCCTTTTTAAGTATTTTGTTTATGTGGTGTCTAAGCTGAAAGAACCTGTAAAGGTCTTGATTTACTAGACCTTGTTTTTTCAAATCTTCAAAAATCATAATATTTTATCAGTCCTTTCATTTGAAACAGACTGTGGTAATTTTTGACTTTTTTTCCCTTATACAATTTACACTTTTGACCATATTTTTGCAAAGCCAGAACAGAACATTAAGGATTTCAAACAAAAAATATTAACAAAATTATATTTAGTGAAATAAATTAAATTAAAAAAGATGCAGTTACTTCTGTTATAATATTTCTATATATTTATAGTTTTTTAGAACTCTCTTCACCAACCAGACAGCAGGAAAAATCTCCCTTATTTTGAAATCCAAATATTGGCATGTTTAGTTTGCCTGAAGGCTGCTGATGGATTAAAGGCATTGACTTCATCAATTTCGGTCATCTTAACTTGCCAGGTACATAATAATGAACATAAATTTGTCAGTATTGTAGTGGATAGTGAAGTAAATCCTCAGCAGTTCAGTCACTCTTGCCTTTCTCTGCATATGAACCCTAACCACACCTCTTTGCTAAGCGACTCTTCATTATTTTTCATGTTACCAGTAGGTTAAAACCATGATAAATGTCTCCACTACTTGCATACCTCTTCTGCCTTTTTTTCCGTGTTTAAACTATTTTAGTAAGCTCATGCTTCTCTCGGCCAGCAACACTAGAGAGACACTCTGTCTGCCGACTGGAATGGTCACGCAGGTGGCGCGCTTTCAAACTCTGACATGCAAATTTATTTATTTAGCGAATGCAAAGTCCTTAAGCCAAGCAGTTGCCTCCTGGTTTGCTGTATGGAGGGTGTGTAATCCTCCTTCCAGTCTTTGGAGCGGGCAAGCCTCTATGATGTGTTCCATTGTTTGCTCCTCTCCACATGCGCACAGTGGGCTAGGGCTACTGCCCCATCTGTGAAGGCTGGCCAAGCAGGGGCCATGTCCAGTCCTGAAGCGATTGAGTGTAGACCACTGTCTCCTTGGGAGGTTGGTGCCCGGGACCTGTTGGTTGGGGTTTATCACCAGCTGTTTGTTTGGGACCTCCTTGGTCTCCCATTCCTCTTGCCAAGCTGTCTGGATGGTAAAGTCAGCTGAGGGAGGGTTTTTCCAAATCGGCCGTCTGGATGAAAGTCGGGCAGTGGGTGGGGTGTAGATATCTGCATGGATTGGTAAGTGAGGAAAATCTTTAACTTTTTGGAGCATCCTTTGAGTTAATGCTGCTCGCCGGATGTGTGGAGGGGCTATGTTTGACAGTACAGAGAGCCAGGGGAGTGGTGTTGAGCGGATTGTTCCAATTATAGTTCTCATGGTTGAGTTGAGCTGGGTGTCTACATGGTGTGTGTAAGATGACCTGGACCAGACAGGGGCACAATATTCTGCTACAGAGTATGAAAGGGCCAGTGCTGAGGTGTGCAGGGTGGAGACTGCCGCCCCCCATTTTGCACCAGCGAGCTTGCAGAGCAGGTTGTTTCGTACTTTCACCTTAGCAGCCGTCCCCTTGATGAAATGACTGTCATGCACGTTGTTGGTGTGTGTGCTTACGAAGGGTCATCTCTTAATTTATTTTTCTTAGATTTATATTTCCTCTTAGCATGGCGGCATAACTTCAAGGGTGGCGACCCACCATGCAGGAATGTTAAAAAAGGAAACCCTGGACCTGAATATTTAGGGCAGGGGTGTCAAACTCATTTTAGCTTGAGGGCGAAATACCGCTGGATTTAATGTCAAGTGGGCTGCTCCAGTAAAATAATGGGAAAACAACCAAATGACAAGTACATTGTGAAATGTTTACATTTATTGAACTACTGATCTTTTACAAAACATGAACAACCTGAATGATTAATCTTCATCGAAGTATGAACAACCTGAATTTATTTCTTTTCTGTGCTGTCTTGAACTGAAGCTACTGACGAACAATATCTTACTCACGATAAAAAACAAATGCCATTTAAGGAACCAGATATATTGCTGCCATCTACTGTTTAGTCTTGGAATTTGTTTGTTTTTTGAACAATGACCCCGGTTACATGGTCACAATAAACCGATTACTGGCAATAAACTGATAATGGCAATAATCAGCTTTCTTTTGTTTACATGCACTGAATAAACAGATAATTGGAGGATAAACAACTTGAGTTAATGATCCCAGTTTATGGGCTTATTCTGTTTACATGGCCACTTGAATAATCAGATAACTGCATAAATCCAGTAATAACCGGTTTATTAGTGTACATGTAAACATGATCATTGGCCATGTTTACACGCACATGAATAAACACTTATGATTGGATTTCTGGAGTTTCAATCTAGATTTAGACCCTTAATCAATTATTAGCAGGTGAAATAACATATTTATAAGCTATAACAGCCCTTTGAGACTATTCACAAGTTGGACAGAGAACATGTTATATTATAATCTTGACAATTCAACCTTGAAGAACCAAATCAAGTTATTTTTAAAGCATGAAAACTGTTTCAATCCAGATTAAGTCTCTTAATCAATTTTTGGCTGGTGAAATATAGAACTATTTGTCAAATGCGTGCGTCTTAGTGCAGCGCATGTGGAAATTGAACATGAATACCAAACGCAGGAGTTAGTTGAGTGTGCTTATTAACAAAAGTGAGAGTGTCCAGCATACAAGCAATGAATGTCACTAGCATACTGTACAAGGGAAACTGTCCGGACACTCAACAGCTCGAGGGAAAAATAGAACTTGAAGGAAATGGCCCGGCACTACAGGTGGAACTGAATTGGAGTGGGTGAATATGGGAAAAACTTACAGAGCTTGAGCGGTCTGAGACAGTCCCAGGTAGCCATCCCAGTAGAACGCAAATGGCAGAGAGCAGGCTGGTGGAAAAGACGATCCAACTACAGCAGCACTGGCAGTTAGTTCTATACCGAGGGGAACAAACACTGTGTAGACCAAACAATGACCCAGCAATGCACATCAGTGAACACAGACCTTAAGTACTTCCACTAATTAATCAACTGAGTGCATGTCAGTGTGTGTAATGAGTTTGTGGATGTATGAGCATGTAAGTGAGAGTGAATGGTGTGTGCGGGTGCAGAGAACAGCATGTGTGTGAGTGAGTGTGCTGAGTGAAACACAAATGACAAACAGCTGTGGCCCTGACAGGAGGAGGGGGCATGGATGTCAGCTGTCATGTAGCAGGCGAATCCCAAGGCTCTCAGCAGCCTGACATATGGACCTGACAGACGACAGACACAAAAAATAATAATAAAAGGAAATGAGCCATGTCATGAAGCAGGGTAGGAAAAAACTTAAAACCCCTGCTCATGACAGAGTCCCCCCACCCCCCGACAGGTGGATTCCAGACACCCAAGGAGGAAACAAGGCCACAGAAAATGAAAAAAACCCTGCCTCTCCCAGGAAGCACTGTCAACACTACCCAAGGTGGGCGGTGGGGGGAACAGGTCAGGAGGGAACCAAACCAATAAATTATCACAGAGCACACAGTGAAAACACAGTAACCATTTCAACCCCAACACCAAGAAAAACCTCCCTAAGGCCCCGGAGTTCACAAGGTCAGGGGGTCGACCAAAGTTCCAAACCCCAGGGTCCCAATGGTGCAACCAATCAGGTGGCCGACCAGCATCCCGGGCCAGCCAAACAGTCCAGGGAACCGAGTCAGGTGGCCTACCAGGAAAATTAGGCCCCCCAACCCAATGGCACAGTACATCAGGTGACCGGCCTGGGAACTTCAGCCACGAGTTCAGGAACAGCAGCCCGGGTGGTTGCTCTCCAACTGAGAGACCCACAACCAGGGAGGAGCAATGAAGCATAGCTGCACCCACGACGGTCCCGGTCCGGGACATGGCAGCACCCACGGTGGACCCAAACCAGGCCATGACTGCACCTGCGGTGGCCCTGCCCTGAGACAATGTTGCACCCACGGTGGTCCTGGCCTGGGACCTCATTGCTCCCACGGTGAGCCCCGGCTGGACCTGTGTAGCACCCCCGGAGGACCGTGGCCGGGCCCTTGCTGCACCTTCAAAGGTCCCGGGCTGAGACATTGTAGCACCTGTGATGACTCTGGACTGGAGCTCAGCTTTGCCCGCGGTGGTCCCAGCCTGGGACATAGCAATGTCCATAATGACCTCCACTGCAAGCTCGGCTGACGAACCTGGATCTTCAACATCCCCAGGTGGCATTGACTGCTCTCCAGCGACCCTGGCAGGCAGCTCAGTGACAAGAGAGAGAGAGTCCGGGTCAGGGTCACCGACAGCAGCAGAGCCCAGTGAGGTGAGCCCAGGTGCAGCAGCGAGCTGCCCCTGGCTCTCCCCACTAAGAGTCAGGCAAGACAGCTCTGCAATAGGCAAGAGAGAAACTAAGGAGCGTACTTTTTTTAAAATTTATCTTTTGTTCATATGAAAGACAAAAAATAAAATAGAAAGATGTCTTTACCTTCTTTACATGTTTCAACTGCACTGCAGCCTTCGTCAGAAGAGTCAGCTGATTGCTGCCAAGTGACATTTATCAGCTGATTTTCGTAGGCGGGGCCAGCTCAGCAGATCTGTCAGATCCACCGAGCCGGCCCTGCCTCCTGCCATCAGATGGTCTCTGGAGAATGTAGTCCCAGGTGTGGGAAAGCATAAAGGCTCCCTCATCTCGGTTCATGGTGTCTTTTCCCCGCTTCCTGATCTCTATGGCCTCCTTGATCCAGCGTTTGTGTCTGTTGCTCTCCGATCCAATAATTTTTGTGTTGTCCCAGTCCATGATGTGATTATTTCTTTTGCAGTGATCTGATATTGCTGGTTTTAATGTTTCTTGTTCTGCCTTTTCTTTTTGTGATCTTGTGAGTCATCCTTGTGTTTCCTTCAGATCGCCAAGGTCTTGCAAAAACGGGCGGCCCGGTGGTGGTGATAAAGTGCTCCACCCCGTGTTTAGCGATGGCCGCCGAAAACGTCAGGACCGTGAGTGCTGGGAACTGAGTGAGCAGTGCGTGGAACTTACCGCCTGGAGTTGTGACGCTGGCTTGTGCTGTTGGCCGGGTCCCTCGAGCTATACAGGGGAGAGATTCAAAGGACAGTGCATTAACCAGGCGCCTGTTAGCAACATCCACAAGTAAACCATGTGCACACAGAAAATCAGAGACCAGGAGCGGGCAACACAGTGCTGCTATGATAAAAGTCCACTCATGCGAGCGGCCATGTAGAGGTAAGGTCAGTGTTCTCTCACCGAACGTCTTAATCTCCGAGCCGTTTACTGCCACCATTCCGGGGCCGCTAGGTCCTGCCAGCCAGTCAGCGTAGGATGGCAGGATGACGCTCTTCTGGGCTCCGGTATCAACGAAGAAGCGTCTCCCCGAGCGCGAGTCCGTCACGTAGAGCAGCTTGTTCTCTTCACCGGCGGTCGCAGCTGCTACCGACTGCCGGCCTTGGTGTTTCCCGAGTGCTTGAAGTGGCACGGTGGCGTGCCTCTGTGCGCGTTCTTATCCGAAGCGGCGGTGGTCGAAGCAGAGCATGTTTTTCTGGCGCTCCTTGGCCCATGTTGCCGCTACTGTCGGTGGCTCCTCGCCTCCCCTGGTCGTCTTGCTGGGCTCTGCTGCCACCGCGTTGACTGTGATCGCCTTGGTGGTGAGGATGATCCGGTCTGCCTCCTGGGCTAGCGCACGGTAGTCTCGCGCGGCCAGCAACGGCGATTTGGCCAGAACCGCTCTTGCTTCTGCTGGCAGATTCCGGAGGAAAAGGTGGGCAAACAGAAGGTGCCCGTCGTCCGTGCCCAGCATCTTCTCCATCAGGTCTACGGCCGACCCATCTCCTAACTCGGTCCGCGCCAGGAGCCTCTCCACTCTCTCACATTCCGAGAGCATGTAGCGCCGGATGAGCGCAGCCTTGAGCGCCTCATATTTGCTGCTGGCTGGTGGCTGATCGAGCAGGCTCGCTACCTGCTGGGCTGTGCGGGAGTCCAGCGCTGTGACCACATGGTAGAACTTTGTGTCGTCTGCTGTTACCCTCCGGAGGGCGAACTGGGCCTCGGTGTGGTGGAACCAAGAAAGCGGGTTGTACTGCCAGAAATCCGGTAGCTTGACTGAAACTGCACACGCGTTGCTGGGGGTTCCAGTCCTGGCTGTCTGCAGGTTGGCTTCTGCGTCTCTGGGGATTCCCGACTGGGCCGGCTCCAGGGTTCTTGCCTTGTGTTCCATAATACGTCTTGGGTCACCAGTGTGGAGTGTGTAAATGAAGAGGCATATCACATCAAGCATTCCTCTCTATATATCAAGTCACACTTCACAAGGATCAAGGCACTTCCTCGTCACAGCATGACATCTACACTACACTTTATTCAACCCCCTCTCACCCACTTGGGCATTGTTCTTCCATGTGTATTCATTGTCTCTGACTAAGGTGTGAAATAACCTGAGGCCCATAACATCACTTTTTCACTCTGCTCCTGATAGTCCTTCTTTGTGCAATGGGATGATTCATGTGTTTATACAGGTCATCATATATTAAGTTATGATGTACAGTATATAGGTTTTATAGTCGTGTTAGTTTTTACTTTCCATGGGTAATCCCTTTGTCTGTTGTGTATGTGTTTCTGTTGTTTGGTTGTCAACTGTCATGCTGCTGTTACACTGTAATTTCCCAGTTTGGGATCAATAAAGTACATCTATCTATCTATCTATCTATCTATCTATCTATCTATCTATCTATCTATCTATCTATCTATCTATCTATCTATCTGTCATCTACTTGCAGCAAACACATCATTCCGGAAGAGGAAAGGAAAACTCTTGACATTCAGGGACAATGCAACAAATGGTTGCAGGCAACTGGATTACATATTGGTCAGGAAGAAATGGAGGAATAGTGTTAAAAATACAGAAGCCTACAACTCCAACTCAGCAATGTTGGATCACAGAATAGTAACAGCTAGCATCCGCCTGAGCTTACGAATGCCGAAAACTAGGGCGCGAGTAAAGTGTGACTGGCAGAGCTTCTAAACAGATCAGGAAATGCAACAGAGGTACACCATAGCTGTAAGAAATAGCTTCCAGTTTATGGATGATGAGACAAATGATGAGGTGTACATGAAATTTGTGAAAGCAAATAAAGAAGCCATGGAGGAATGCGTAACGAAGAAGCATTGGGTGAAGAAGTCACTAAGAGCAAAGCATCTAGACATATAGTGGCTGCTAGAATGGAGGTAGAGTCAGCACACTCAAAATTCACAGATAGCGGAACATCAGATGACAAAAAAGAATGGAAATTAGCTCTACAACACCTGTACAACACATGCAACAAATTAAAAGAAAAGGAACTAAGAGCAAAAATTGACACAATTGAACAGGCCCATGGAGATCAAAAGTTTGGAGAAGCATGGAAAGTTTTGAACAAGGTGTGTGGAAGGAAGATTGCTAGAGAAGGACGAGTTGCAGGATCTAGTCCTGAAGAAAGAGTGAATACTTGGTTCACACACTTCAAGAAGCTGTTGGGCAGCCCACCAGAAGTTGATGACCCAGAGGAAGAGATCCCAGTGATCTATGAAGGGCTGGATATAGAGGATGGCCCCTTCACAGAGACAGAATTCAAGAAAGTGAAGACACCCCAAAAGTAGGAAAAAGCTCTGGACTAGATGGCATACCAAGTACTTCCAGTAGTAGGCCATCTGGTGCGGCTGCCCTCAGGGAGGAGATACAGAGTCCCCAAGTGCAGGTTCAATAGATACAAGAACTCATTTATCCTGACGTCAGTAAAACTTTTAAACTCAGATAAATAGGTCAGGGACACTTATGACTCCTGTTCTTAATGACTGCTGTTATATATTTATGTATGTATGTACTTGTATTATTATTGGGTTTTATTTCATTTATTATGTACTACATCCATTGTGTATGTGTGGATTGTGTGGGTGCAGCATGGGTGACAAGCCCAAGACAAATTTCCCCTTGAGGGACAATAAAGTTTATCTTATCTTATCTTATCTTAAGTACTGTCAATTTGACAATATTGGTCTCAAATTCAGTAACACGGTGCTAATGAAGAATAAAAAAACAGAAATATGGTCATTCATGAATATAATCCCAGTACTCAAGTCGGGAGACCTGTCCAGCACCGACAACTACCGAGGCATAAGTCTAACCTGTGTAATTGCCAAGATGTACAATCGAATGATACTGAACAGAATAAGAAGTGCTTGATATAAAGCTAAGGAGAAACCAGAATGGCTTTAGAACCAAACGTACAACAGTCGCCCAGATTCTGGCACTAAGAAGAGTCGTGGAAGGGACGAAAGCCAACAACCTACCAGCAGTGTTGACCTTCACTGACTTCAAGAAGGCATTTGATTCAATCCACCGGGGTAAAATGATGAAAATACTAAAGGCATATGGAATTCCACCAAGACTGGTTCAGGCCATAGAAGCCATGTACAAGGAGGTCAGAGCAAGAAAAATAACCCCGGAAGGTGAAACAGAGCTGTTTAATATCACAGCGGGTGCATCACGATCTGAGCACGAGGGTATTCCACCAGGCTCAGTCTTTCTGCCTTTTGTCATATTTGTACAGTGTTGTTGTTTTGAGTTGCGTTCCTGTAATTTTACCCTTGGATAACTTGTCACGTATTCTGTATTGTGTCTTAGTGTGATTTAGTTTCCTGTTTACATACAGTATTGTTTGATATTTGCATTTTTTAGGTTACTTGTCTTTATTTTGCCACCACTTTATATTTTTTATTCTGTTCTGTTCTCTTTCTAGGCTGACAGCAGGCAGTGATGTTTCCGGGTGGTTGCTCCGCGTAGGCGGGGTCCCTATCAGCTGTCAGTTCACTCTCTTATTGCTCCCGACTGGTCCTAATTATGAATCGTTGTTTCCTTCTGCCTGCTCATGTGAGCCACACCTGTCATTATGTGAATTGTTTTTGACCCTATTTAAGGGCAGTTATTTTCATTTCCTGTTGCTGCTGTCTTGTTTGAATTTCTCCTCGTCTCCACCAGAGCCCTGCCTCGCTCTGGTACGCTTAATCTGTAAGTTCCCTGTTTGTTTGTATTTTCTGTTAAGAGCACTGTTTGGACTTATTCAATTCAACTTTATTTATATAGTGCCATTTCACAACAACAGTCATCTCATAGCACTTTCAACTGTAGGGGAAACCCCCACAATTGCAGAAAAACCCCAGCAATCAGACAATCCCCTGTGAGCAAGCTCTTGGCGATGGTGGAGAGGAAAAACTCCCTTTTAACAGGAAGAAACCTCCAGCAGAACCAGGCCCAGGGAAGGCCAGTCATCTGCTGCGACTGGCTGGGAGGTGAGGGGATAGAGAAGATGAAAAGAACAGACATGTCTGAGATCGTGGGGTCGATCCCTGCCCCCGGCCAACAGTGATCTGTGTGAAGTTTGCATGTTCTCCCCGTGTTGCGTGGGTTTACTCCGGGATTTCTCCGGTTTCCTCCCGCATGCCAAAAACATGCAGGTTAGGGATACGGGACGCTTGCGCACGCAGCGACTGGCAGCTGGTGGCTTGTCACCAGACTGCAAAACAAATCTACCTACGGGTACAAAATAAGTACAAAAAAAAAAAAACTGTCGAGAGCAAACAGCACGACTGGGACTCAATCTATGGGAGAGAACAAACAGATATTAATGACCGGCAAAAGTATTTAAATGAGAGTGAAGAAAGGAGTGAAACCCAGTGTACCGTTGGAGGTTCCCCGGCTGTCTAAATCTATTAGCAACATACAGACGTGGACAAAATTGTTGGTATCCCTCTGTTAATGAAAGAAAAGCCCACAATGGTCACAGAAATATCTTGAATCTGACAAAAGTGGTAATAAATAAAAATTCTATGAAAATTAAACAGTGAAAATCAGACAATGCTTTTGAATTGTGGTTCAACAGAATGATTTTAAAAAACAAACTCAAACTTGTCCAGGCCTGGACAAAAATGATGGTACCCTTAACTTAATATTTTGTTGCACAACCTTTTGAGGAAATCACTGCAATCAAACGATTTCTGTAACTGTCAGTGAGACTTCTGCACCTCTCAACAGGTATTTTGGCCCACTCCTCATGAGCAAACTGCTCCAGTTGCCTCAGGTTTGAAGGGTGCCTTCTCCAGACAGCATGTTTCAGCTCCTTCCACAGATGTTCAATAGGATTTAGATCAGGGCTCATAGAAGGCCACTTTAGAATAGTCCAATGTTTTGGTCTTCGCCATTCTTGGGTGTTTTTAGCTGTGTGTTTTGGGTCATTATCCTGTTGTAAGACCCATGACCTGTGACTGAGACCAAGCTGTCTGACACTGGGTAGCACATTTCTCTCTAGAATACCTTGATAGTCTTGAGATTTCATTGTACCCTGCACAGATTCAAGACACCCTGTGCCAGATGCAGCAAAGCAGCCCCAGAACATAACAGAACCTCCTCCATATTTCACAGTAGGGACAGTGTTCTTTTCTTGGTATGCTTCATTTTTGCATCTGTGAACATAGAGCTGATGTGCCTTGCCAAAAAGTTCCAGTTTTGTCTCGTCTGTCAATAGCAAATTCCAGTCTGGCTTTTTTATGATTTGTTTTCAACAGTGGTGTCCTCCTTGCTCGTCTCCCATGAAGTCCACTTTGGCTCAAACAATGACGGATGGTGAGATCTGACACTGATGTACCTTGACCTTGGAGTTCACCATGAATGTGTTTAGAGGTTGTTCTGGGCTCTTTTGTTACCATTCGTATTATCCGTCTCCTCCTGCGGCCACGTCCAGGGATGTTGGCTACAGTCCCTTGGATCTTAAATTTCTGAATAATATGTGCAACTGTAGTCACAGGAACATCAAGCTGCTTGGAGATGGTCTTATAGCCTTTACCTTTAACATGCTTGTCTACAATTTTCTTTCTAATCTCCTGAGACAACTCTCTCCTTTGCTTCCTCTGGTCCATGTTTAGTGTAGTACACACCATGTCAACAAACAGCAGAGTGACTACTTGTCACCCTGGCCAACTGACTGATTACAAGTTTGTAGACACCTGTGATGTTAATTAGAGGACACGTCTTGGTTGAACATGTCCCTATGGTCACATTATTTTCAATCTTTTCTAAGGGGTACCATCATTTTTGTCCAGGCCTGTTTCATGAGTTTGTTTTTTTTTAAATAATTCTGTTGAACCACAGTTCAAAAGCATTGTCTGATTTTTATTGGTTAATTTTCATAGAATTTTTATTTATTACCACTTTTGTCAGATTCAAGTTATTTCTGTGACCTTTGTGGGTTTTTCTTTCATTAACAGAGGGGTATCAAAAATTTTGTCCATGTCTGTAACTATGGGAGGGTTCAGGGGCACATGATCCCTCCCTAATTATAGGCTATATCAAAAAGGAAGGTTTTAACCCTATTCTTAAAAAGAGAGATAGAGTCTGACTCCCGAATCCAGATTGGCAGCTGGTTCCACAGGAGAGGAGCTTCAAAACTGAAGGCTCTGCTTCCCATTGTATTTTTGGAGATTCTAGGTATTACAAGTAATCCTGCATTTGGGGAGCATAGTGCTCTGTTTTGATAATAGGGTAGTATCAAATCTTTTAAATAGAAGATAAATAAAATAAAATAAATAGATATGAGCTCTCTTTCTAGTACCTGTTAAAATGCTTGCTGCAGCATTTTGGATCAGCTGAAGACTTTTTAAAGATGTTTTAGGACAACCTGATAATAAAGAGTTGTAGTAATCTAATCTAGAGCTAGCAAAAGTGTGGATCAGTTTCTCAGCATCACTCTGAGACAAGATGCTCCTAATCTTGGCAATATTACGCAAATGACAGAAGGCAGTTTTAGAAACAAGTTTAATATGTGAATTGAAAAACAAGATCTTGATCAAAAATAACTCCAAGGTTCCTCACAGAACTATTCAGAGAAAGAGTAACCACATCCAAATTAAGAATTTGATTTGGAAAGGTATTTCTAAGGTTTTATGGACCAACTAGAATGACTTCAGTCTTAACTGAATTTAATAGCAGGAAATTACAAGTAATCCAGGCTTTGATTTCCTTAAGACAGGCCTCTAACTGCTAATTGATTACTGTCATCTGGCTTCATTGACAGGTATAATTGTGTGTCATCTGCATAACAATGAAAATGTATACAGTGCTTTCTAATAATGTTGCCTAACTGAGGCATATATACATTAAAAAAGAATAGGTTCTAGTACAGATCCCTGTGGAACTCCGTGACTGAGCTTTGAGTTGGAAGAAAACTCATTATTGACATGAACAAACTGGAACCTATCAGATAAATAAGATCTAAACCACTGCAGCGAAGTTCCATTAAGTCCAACATAGTGTTCTAATCTATCAAGTAGAATATTATGATTGGTAGTATCAAAAGCTGCACTAAGGTCTAAAAGGACAAGTACATAAAGAAGTCCATTATCAGATGCGATGAGGTCATTAGTGACCTTCACTAAGGCTGTTTCAGTACTATGATTGATTCTAAACCCAGACTGAAACTCTTCAAATAAACCATTTCCCTGCAAGTGGTCAAATAATTGCATAGCAAGAAGTCTTTCTAAGATTTTTGAAATGAAAGGCAGATTAGAAATTGTTCTATAGTTAGCTAAAACTCCTGGATCCAGAATTGGCTTTTTGAGTAAGGGTTTAAATACAGCAGTTTTAAAAGCCTGCAGTATATATTTATATCACGGACGCACAGATAGCCCCAAATGTCTCCCAAGCCGGTGGACGGAGCTACTGTTTATAGCAGGAGACGGTACAGCAGGGAAGAACTGCTAGCACTCAACCGCCACCTGGTGCTAACGGAAAAACTCGACATACCGGGAGAACTGAGGTGAAAACGCCGTGGGTGCCGGGCTGGAGTAAGGTGGAAGGCAAGAAATATAAGGTACAGACCCACCCTTCCATCCGTTGTTATGGGGAATGTATGATCGTTACTGGGAAAGGTAGATGAGCTAGCGGCTATCTCCCGCTACGATAGCATATACCGGGAGTGTAGCCTGTTTCTATACACAGAGACTTGGCTAACCGAATTAGCAGCAGATGCTAACATTGAACTGGAGGGTTTCCACGCGATACGGGCAGACCGAACATCAGACAGTGGCAAAGTAAGGGGCGGTGGAGTGATAATGTATGTTAACAACAACTGGTGCAGACCGGGACATATCACTGTTAAACAACGACACTGCAGCAAAGACATTGAGTTGCTAGCTGTTAGCATGCGGCCTACATATCTCCCGAGGGAATACTCACACGTGATCTGCATTGTTGTTTATGCAAATCCGACGGCGAACGCTGGGACAGCGCATGACATCATCCATTCAGTAATTGGCAGGCTGCAGACAGAACACCCAGATGCTCTTCTCCTCATCTCAGGCGATTTCAACCATGTTTCACTGTCTCCCATTCTACCCACGTTTACCCAATATGTCACATGCCACACTAGAGACAATAAAACAGTGGACTTATTCTACATAAACACTAAGGAGGCGTACACCTCATCACAACTCCCCCCACTCAGGAGATCAGATCACAACTTGGTTCATCTCCGGCCGGTGTACAAACCCCTAGCGCACAGACAACCTCCGGCCATGCGCACAGTGAAGTTATGGTCTGAGGAGGCAATGGACACTCTAAAGGGCTGTTTTGAAACCACCGCCTGGGAGCACCTCTGCGATCCACATGGTGAGGACATCGATGGCCTCACTCACACCATCACGGACTACATCAGCTTCTGTGTGGACAACACCGTTCCCACCAAGACCATACGGTGTTGCTCAAACAACAAACCCTGAGATAAAAACACTTCTGAGAGAGAAGAAGAGGATCTTCAGGTCGGGGAACAGGGAGATGCTGAAGTCCGTACAGAGGGAGCTGAGGAGAAAGATCAGAGAAGGCAAGGACAGCTTCAGGAAGAAGATGGAGGACAAGCTGCAACAGAGCAACATCAGCGGGGTCTGGAGAAACCTTAAACCTTAAAACCATCTCTGGGCTCCAGAATACCTCCCCCCTGGCCACGGGGGGGGGGGGGGGCAGGGAGTGGGCAAACAATCTGAATCTGTTTTTCAATAGGTTTGACCAACCACCCTCCCCCCTGACTGCACAACAACCACTGCTGCCTCTAAAGACATCAAGTCCTGCTGCCCACTCCCCACTCCACCAACACCCTCCCACTCCCAACACACAGCCCCCCAACCTGACCCTCACTAAGACCCAGGTGAGGACGGAGCTGAGGAAGATCAAGGCGAGGAAGGCGTCTTGACCAGACGGCATCAGCGCAAAGCTCCTCAAGTCCTGTGCAGACCAGCTGTGTGGGATTGTGGAGTACATCTTCAATCAGTGCCTGAAGCTGGGGAGGGTACCACAGCTGTGGAAAACATCTTGTGTGGTACCTGTACCAAAGACTTCCCACCCCAAAGATCTGAACAGCTACAGACCAGTGGCCTTGACGTCCCACATGATGAAGACCCTGGAGAGACTGCTCCTTGCTCATCTCCGCCCCCTGGTGGGACCAGCGATGGATCCACTCCAGTTTGCCTACCAGCATGGCATTGGGGTGGAGGATGCGGTGATCTTCCTCCTTCACCGTTCTCTGTCCCACCTGGAGAAGCTCGAGAATGCGGTGAGGATCATGTTCTTTGACTTCTCCAGTGCTTTCAACACCATCCAACCGATAATCCTGAAGGACAAGCTGCTGTGCGCAGGGATGGACCAGCACCTGTCATCATGGATCCTGGACTACCTCACAAACCGGCCACAGTTTGTGAGAACCCGGGACTGTGTGTCCGACACGATCATTGGCAGCACGGGGGCCCCCCAGGGAACGGTTTTGGCTCCCTTCCTGCTCACCCTTTATACTGCGGACTTCTCACACAACACAACACACTGCCATCTACAGAAGTTCTCTGATGACTCTGTGATCGTTGGCCTCATCTCCAACGGAGATGAAGCTGAGTACAGAGGGCTTATCCAGGACTTCGTGGACTGGTGCCATCGGAACTGTCTCCAGATCAACGCGAGGAAAACTAAGGAGCTGGTGGTGGACTGCCGCAGGCAAGGACAACCCCTCACAGCACCAGTAAATATACAGGGAACAGACATTGAGATGGTGACATCCTATAAGTACCTGCGTGTTCATCTGAACAATAAACTAGACTGGTCACACAATACTGATGCACTCTACAAGAAGGGACAGCGCAGGCTGTTCCTACTGAGGAGACTCAGGTCTTTTGGTGTACAAGGGACGCTGCTGAAGACATTCTATGACATGGTGGTGGCATCAGCCATCACTTTTGGAGTGGTCTGCTGGGGCAGTGGCATTACAGCAGCCGATAGGAAGAGACTGAACAAACTGATCAAGAAAGCTAGCTCTGTCCTGGGGCAGCACCTTGACCCAGTGGAGGAGATAGGAGAGAGAAGGATGGTGGCTAAACTGTCATCTCTGGTGGAGTCCGAGTTCCACCCTATGCAGGACATACTGAATGCACTGAGGAGCTCATTTAGCAGCAGACTACATCATCCTAGGTGCACAACCGAGAGGTTTCGCAGGTCCTTCCTACCTAGGGCTGTCAGACTGTACAACCTAAGCAGGGCTGCTCGCAGAGACAGCAAAAAGATGTGACAACCTAATAGTTTTGAATGCAAAAGACGCAATAGATTTACACAATGGTCCCCTCCGGTATACAACGAGGAAAATACCGGTCGCTATGGAGGGTGAGAATATGTATGGGTACATAATCATACCATGTAGGATAACTAAGTAGATGGTTGTGCTGTTTCATTCCATCTAGCTACAATGCTCCGCACTGTGTGTGTTTATATATATATTTATATATTTACTCTTTCTAGCAACAATGCTCCACACTGTGTGTGTTTATATATTTGCATATTTATTCCATCTAGCTACAATGCTCCGCACTGTGTGTTTATATAGCTACATATTTATTCCATCTAGCTACAAAGCTCCGCACTGTGTGTTTATATATTCATATATCTATTCCATCTAGCTACAATGCTCCGCACTGTGTGTTTATATATCTACATATTATTCCATCTAGCTACAATGCTCCGCACTGTGTGTGTTTATATATTTACATATTTATTCCATCTAGCTACAATGCGCCGTACTGTGTGTGTTTATATATCTACATATTTATTCCATCTAGCTACAATGCTTTGCACTGTGTGTTTATATATTCACATATTCATTCTATCTAGCTACAATACTCCGCACTGTGTGTTTATATACTCATATTTATTCCATCCAGCTACAATGCTCCGTACTGTGTTTATATATTTATATATCTATCCCATCTAGCTACAATGCTCTGCACTGTGTGTCTATATATATATATATATATATATATATATATATATATATATATATATATATATATATATATTTATATTTATATGTACATATGTATACTTGCTGCCCTTGTTTTTTGTCTTGCCTTCTGATTGTTGCTCTGAGTGTTGCTATCCCTGTGCTGTTGCAATCCTGGAATTTCCCCATTGTGGGACTAATAAAGGCTTATCTTATCTTATCTTATCTTATCTTATCTTATCTTATCTTATCTTATATTATCTTATCTTATATGGCCTAATGTTAATGAAGAATTGATTATTTGAAGAATAGAGCTACCAATAAATGGGAAGACTTCTTTAAATATCCTGGTAGGAATAGGGTCTAAAAGACAAGTTGAAGGCCTAGATGAGGAAATTATTTTATCTAATTCTAAAAGGTCAATTGGAGTAAACTCATCCAAACAGATATCAATTGAAGGAGTTGTAGTAGTTACTGTATTTAAGTTAACGGTGGGAAGAATGTGACTGATTTTTATCTCTGGCAGATAAAATTTTATTATTGAAAAAGTTCATAAAGTCCTGACTAGTGAGCTCTAAGGGAATGCTAGGATTGACAGAGTCCTGACTCTTTGTCAACTTAGCTACAGTGCTGAAAAGAAACCTGGTATTATTTTTGTTCTCTTTTATTAATTCAGAATAATAACTTGTTCTAGCTTTTCTAAGAATTTTTTTTATAAATTAAAAGATGATTTCTCCAAGCTAAATATATTTCATCTAAATTAGTGGAGCACAATTTTCTTTCTAATTGACAAGTCTTCTGTTTTAAGTTATGAGTTTCTGTGTTGAACCAAGGAGTTAGAAATCTCTGATTAGACTTTTTCTTTTATAAAGGGGCCAACCTGTCTAGAGTCTGATGCAGAGAAGCTGTAACACTATCTACCATGCTATCAGTTACAGAAGGAGTAAGCTCTCCGTAGCTTATTTGTGTTGTGGTGGAGATAATGGGTAGAATTTCCTACTTTCTGAGAAAACCCCATCGAGTCTAATATTGAATTTAATGCCATATTAAGGCAATCACCATCTATGTCTACATGTATGTTATAGTCCCCTACTGTAATTATTCTATCTGATTTCAGCACTAAATCAGCTAAGAATTCAGCAAATTCGGATAAAAACTCTGAGTAGGCTGAGACTTATGTTGTGTTATTTTCAATAGCCTCATAAACTCACAGTTCAGTGCATGGGTCTCATCTCTCTGCCCTGAAGGGCAATTCATGGCAGAAGACAGCGGCCAATAAGGGACCCAGCTCCTGTGAGTTTGTGGATTTTTTTTTTCACTCACTTGCATTCTTTGGAGCTAATCATGTCCCCAGCAATTCATAACAGGTGTGCTACAAGGGGATAGACTAGCTCCCTTCCTCTTCGTCATAGTCCTTGACTATGCTCTAAGAAAATCCATGGAAGGAAGGGAAGAGGAACTGTGATTCACCATCCATCCCAGAAGATCAAGATTCCTCAAGGAAACACTAACTGACTTGGACTGCGCAGATGACATAGCGCTGCTATCAGATCTGATAAGACAAGCCCAGGAACTACTAATTAGAGTAGAGGTTGAATGTAAAAAGGTTGGCCTTGGTATCAATGTAAAGAAAACAACGTACCTGACCTACAACATCAAGGAAACAGGACCGCTGAAAACAAAAGAGGGTACTGAGCTAGAAAAGAAATAAGACTTCAAATACCTGGGTTCATGGATAGACAGCATGGAGAAAGACATAAAGACACAAAAAGTACAAGCATGGCATGCCTTGAACAAGATAAAGACTATCTGGGAGTCAAGAATGTCGAGGAATCTAAAGATCAGATTCTTTCTGGCTACCACAGAGTCCATCTTGTTATATGGATGCAAAAGCTGGACAGTAACACCGCAGATAGAACACTCTCTAAATGGTACCTACACTTGCATGCTGAGGAAAATGCTCAGTGTAAAATGGTGGACACATACAACCAATACATAGTTGTATAGTGACCTTCCCCCAGTAGGGAACAAAATAGCAGCAAGGAAAATGCAACTTGCTGGACACTTCCACCGCCACCCGGAAATGAGCGCCCACAAACTAGTCCTGTGGCAACTAACCCACAGTCAACGCACCAGAGGGAGACCACGACAAAGCTATGTGGAAGTCCTAAGGCAGGATACAGGTGGAGTCACTGTAACGGAACTGGGAACACTAATGAATGATAGAGGTTTGGATGAAGCATGTGGTCGCTTGGCAACCAAGTAAGTAAGTAAGTAAGTAAGTTCTTCTTTGGTGAATACAGTTCTCTCTCTGAAACTTGGTTCTCCTAGTCTGTCATATGTAAAAGTCTGGTCTGTGGCTGCTGTCTTTATCTTTTTGGGTATGTATGGCTCTCCTCAATCTCAGATTTGAAGCAGTCCTGGGTGGTGGTGATGTCCATCACAGCAGGGTTCTCCATACTGCCCTCACTCACCGCATTCATCTCTTGATCTTCAGCAGCGTGCACAGACTCACTTGTTTTGGGGGCGCTGCTCTCAGTTTGCGGCTGTAATTCTTGAACAGTGGGATTCAGAGCAGATGAGTTGTGGGATTCAGCTATAGGGCCCACTTGAAGTGCAGGACCATATATTCTTTTGTGATATTGTTTTTTTTTTCCTCTATCACATGACTTAGATGCATTTTTGGAGGCAATGTTGTATGCCTCAGCCATCCTATTTCTCCACTCCTCTGCATAGTTCTGGTGAGTGCCTAGGTAGTCCTCTTTTTCAGTCCCAAATAATAAGTCTACTGGCAATCTGGGTTGCTTGCCAAAAATCAGAAAGAAGGGAGAGTAGCCTGTGGCTTCATTTTGTATACTTTATTGATCCCCAGAGGGGAAATTGAGGGCATCCACCTGGATGGATGAAGCAGCCACGGTATGGCGCTATCCCTTTACCATTCACACACACATTCACACCTAGGGCCACTTTTAGAGTCTCCAGTTAACTTAACTTGCATGTTTTTGGCCTGTGGGAGGAAACCGGAGAACTCCCAGAGTAAACCCACGCAGACACGGGGAGAACATGCAAACTCCACACAGATCACTGTTGGTCAGAGGCTGGGATTAAACCAGGGATCCCATGGCCAAGGGTGAGTTGCTGTGCTGCCGCAGTGCTAACCACTGTGCCACAATTTACTGTACAGCTGTATGCTTGAGTGACCTTAGGGAGATGGCTTTTTCAGTCACTTTTCTCTCTGTTGGCTGAGGTTCTTAGCATTGCGAGCATGGTTCTTTTGAATCTCTCTCTTTAGCTAGCTAGCTAGCTAGCTAGATAGATAGAGAGAAAGAGAAATAGATGGATGTACTTTATTGATCCCAAACTGGGAAATTGCAGTGTAACAGCAGTATGATAGTAAACAACCAAACAACAGAAAACACACAAATGACAGACAAAGGGATTACCCATGGAAAGTAAAACTAATACTACTATAAAAAAGCCTATATACATCATAGCTGAATAGATGGTGACCCGTATAAACACATGAATCATACCCGCTGAACAATGCAGGACTATCAGGAGCAGAGTGAAATGCGAGGTACCAATTAGACTGTAAGGTGCAGTATGGCAGCATAGTTGTAACCAGAATGCAACATCAGAGTGAGTTATTGTACAATAAAATGGCATGCGACAGGAAAGATTTCCTGTACCTAATCGTTTGACGGTGAAGCTGTAGTATTCTGCTGGAGAAAGTGCTCCGCTTTCTGTTCAGTGTGTGGTGGAGGGGGTGATCAGCATTGTCCATGATTGATCTCAGTATATTTAGTGTCCTCTTCTCCACCACTGTCTCAAACGTCTCCAGCCTGAGACCAATTACAGAGCCAGTCCTCTTGATAATCTTGTCAAGTCTGTTGGTGTCGCTGGCTCTGATACTGCTACCCCAACAGACAGCAGCAAAGAAGATGGCCCCGGCAACAGTGGTCTGGTAGAAAAGCTCCAGCATCCTGCTACACACGTTGAAGGATCTCAGCTTCCTCAGGAAGTAGAATCTGCTCATTACCTTCTTGTGCGCAGCATCAGTATTGGATCTCCAGTCCAGTCCGTTGCTGATTGTGACACCCAGATATATGTAGTCCTCAACCACCCCCACATCCTCCCCCCTAATCTGCAATGGCTGAGAAGGCATCCTCTTCTTCCTGAAGTCAATCACCATCTCTCTGGTCTTGCTGACATTCACCTTCTTCTGATTCTGCTCTGTCCACTCCACAAATCTGTCTACCAGTGCCCTGTACTCTCCCTCCTCTCCCCCTCTTATACACTCGACAACAGCTGAGTCATCAGAAAATTTCTGCAGGTAACATGACTAGGTGTTGTACTGAAAGTCAGTGGTGTAAAAGGTGAAGAGAAAAGGAGAGAGCATAGTCCCCTGTGGAGTTCCCGTATCACTAACCACCATGTCAGACAAGACACTGCCCAGCCGAACAGACTGTGGCCTGCCTGTCAGGTAGCTGTTTGGCCATTTCCCTGGTGATGGTATGGTGTAGTGTGAGAACCCTTGACACCAGAGAGCTCTTTTACGTGATGAAGCAGTTTGCTCTCAGATTCTCTCCCCCAGGTCATATTTTTTTTTTTTTCTGGAAAACCAAACTTGAGACAAAGATCATTAAACAACTTTTCCACTACAATCTTGGCTGATTTGTTTGTCGTGGCATATGTTTGAACAAATCGAGTGTAATGATCCATTATGACCAAAATATAAGCACCTTTACATTCCTCTAAATGCAGGAAGTGTTACAGAGACAAGCTGGAATGGATGCATTGTTTTGGTGCTTTGCATTGGTGCCTGTGTTTGCCTGTGAGGTTTTCTTTTTTAAGACACTCACACATTTGTTACAAAATGTTCTATGTCTCTTTGCATTTTGGGCCAAAAGAAATGATCCCTTATCAGATCTAATGTCTTTTCTGTGCCTAGGTGGCTCATTTTTTTATGCAGCTCATCTAAAATAAGTGGGCAGTACACTTCTGGGAAGACAAGCTGATTCTTTGTTTGCTTTTTGCGATACATAATCCCAGCTGCCCTGATCTCTAGTCTGTCCCACTCTTTCATTAGAGCTTTAAATTCAATACCCTCATCCTTAAGTTCTCGTGTTGTCTGCTATTTTGTGTTTATACATTTTGCCTATCAAAGGGTCTTCTTTTTGAGCAATTCTTATTACATCTCGGGACAATGGCTGATGAGTGTTAAGCAAATTATCCATTTCCAGCTGTTCCTGAAGAGCACTGAGTGACACTGAGCAAAGGTGTGGACACTGTTCTTTTTGTTGGACCAAGATGCCTTGTTCTGTTGCCTTAACTGAGTCTTGACATACAGACTGGGTACACTCGCGCATGTATTCCTCAGAATCGAGTGGCATCCTAGATAAACCATCTGCATCTGATTTGCCAGGCCTATATTTGATGGTAAAATTGAAATCTGCTAACTCTGCCACCCATCTCTTCCCAGTGGCATTTAACTTTGCTGTTGTGAGTATGTAAGTGAGGAGGTTATTGTCCGTATACACCACAAAAGTGGGAGCATGAAAACGATAATCTCTGAAGTGCTCACAGATGACCCACTTGAATGCCAGAAATTCCAGTTTACCAGAATGCAGATGATAGTTTCTCTCAGGAGAAGTTAGTGCCCTGGACCCGTAAGCTATCACTCTAAGTTTGCCCTGATCATGCTGGTATAGCACAGCTCCCAGTCCCGCCTGTGAAGCATCTGTGTGTAGAACAAATAGCTCATTTAGGTCTGGATAACCTAGCACTGGTGGAGTGGAAAGTTAGTCCACAATGTGGCAGAGGACCTGGTGATGATGTTCAGTCTATAAAACCTGAGTGGTGGATGGTAACTCCTTCTTTTTTCTTTTTGTTTTCTCTCTTTGAGATCTTTTGAGCCTTTGTGGTGAAGATGAAGCACTGGGTGGAGCTGCTAAAAGTTCATACAGAGACTTAGCTATGCGAGAAAAGTCTTGAATATAAGGCCTGTAGTAAGACCGGAAGCCCAAAAGCTACCTCACTTCTCCCACTGTGCTTGGGTACCTTCCTTTTAATGCCTGTACGGGGCCACTTCTTTGGGGTCCATGCTGTGTCCTTCCTTTGACACTATCCTGCCCAAAAATCTGACTTTAGCCTTAAATAGTTCACATTTTTTGTGGTGAGCTTAACTCCATGCTGCTGGTATCGATGCAGTACTGCCCTTACATGGTGTACATGGTCTGCAAATGAACTACTGTGGACTAAGTTATCATCCAAGTAAGGCAAGCAGACATCATCACGTAAACCCCATAAACATTCCACGATGCTTCTCTGAAATTCAGCAGGTGCTAAACTTAGGCAAAAGGGGATTCTGACTCGCTGATATAATCCCCACGGAGTATTGAAGGCAGTGAGTGGCTGGCTTTCTTCATCCAGGAAGCCTTGGTGGTATGCTTTGCCCTGATCTAGTACTGAAAACCATGAGCTACCACTCAGACTGTCTAACATATCCTGTCTACGTGAAATGGGATGTCTGTCTGGCAGTGATTTATGATTTAGTTCTCTGTAGTCAAAGCGCAATCTCAGTTCACCTGACTTCTTCCTCACACATACTATGGGGGATGAGTAGGGTGACTGATTTTTAATCCATCCCCTATTAATCAATTCCTGCAGGTAGTTTTTAACCTCCTGGTGTAAGGGTTTTGGAACACTGAAATAAGTATTTTGGACCAGAGTTGGGTCAGTTAGTGTAATGTGCATATGCAGTGAAGGTATATAGCCTACATCATGTTCATCACACGCAAAGGCTTTACACTCCTCCCTCAGCATGTTTCTCATTTGAGCCTGCTGGTCATCAGTTAAGTGAGCTAGCACTACAGGTGGGTCCCAAGCTTCACCACTGTTAGTGGAAGATTGTGTGGGGTCAGAACAGGGTGTGTATTTTAATGTCACTTTATCTGAGTTCACAAGCTTTTGTTTCTGTGTCACGGGTTGGACATTTGCTGGGTACACCACTTTAATGCCTTCCATGGAACCCAGAATGACATGTGGGCGTAATGTGATGCTGTGCCCTGTGGTATTGATTACTGGAACAGGCACGGTGACAGTCTTACCCTGTTTCATGGTGAACAATACCTCTTGGATGTATAGTCCTTCTGGTAAGTCTGTACTCTCTCTAGGACAAAACAACATTATGGTGTCATGTTGGACCTGTGAGCGTGTACGGCATCTAATTGCGGTGATTTCACCTGAGTGCAACACAGTTATTTCCTTTTCTTTTTTAACTGTAATTTCATCAACAAACAGGTTGGTGTGTATTGACTGGATAAAAGTTTTTGCAGTGTAGGAGTCTATGTTGAAAGCACTACTTATGACGTCTGCAGCACTGTCACTACCTGCGTTATTTTGTTGTTGCCATAGCTTTTCGTTAACCACTTCCTCTGTGACATTAAAACCAATGATGGGATCTTCAGGTTCGTTGGGATCACTAGAGACCAATACAGGCACCAGAAGACAAGTGTTGTGGTTGTCTGGTCTACTAAGTTTAAAATCTACAGGCGCATCTCAATAAATTAGAATGTCAAAAAAAGTTGATTTATTCAGGTAATTCAATTCAAAAAAATTAAACTTCTATATTATATAGAGACATTACACAGAGAGTGATATTTTTCAAATGCTTATTTTAATTTTGATGATTATGGCTTACAGCCCATGAAAACCCCAATTTCAGTTTCTCAAAAAATTAGAATATGACATAAAATTAATTTTAAAAAATAGTTTTTTAATAGAAATGTCGGCCGACTGAAAAGTATGTCCATGTTCACACTCAATACTTGGTCAGGGCTCCTTTTGGATTAATTACTGTATCAATGTGGCGTAGCATGGAGTTGATCAGCCTGTGGCACTGCTGAGGTGTTATGAAGGTCCAGGTTGCTTTGATAGTGACCTTCAGCTCGTCTACATTGTTGGGTCTGGTGTCTCTCATCTTCCTCTTGACAATACTCCATAGATTCTCTATGGGGTTTAGGTCAGGAGAGTTTGCTGGCCAATCAAACACAGTGATACCATGGTCATTAAACCAGGTTTTGATACTTTTTGATACCTTGAAAAATAAACCACATTTGGTCAAATTTGACAAGTATGAACTTTTCAGCCCCCTCCCCCCGTACATTTTATGGATTCTACTTACAATATATAATTATAGGAGGTAAATAATTGAGTTAACAAACACTAGTATTCGTGGGAAAGAAAAGCTTTTTTGACTTTAACATCATTATACCCACATTTTGTGAATTTCAACACACTTTTCTTAACGTATAAGGCAAAACATTAAAAGCTGCTGCAGAATAAAATGTCATTTCTGATTATTCTAACACAAAACTCATTGGGCTAAAATTATGACTGCAACCTCATTGCATTAAATATTCACAGACATAGCTTCGCTAATTGCATGGACAAAAAGTTATGTCCGCTTTGCTCAAAAGCAGCCATCGACCTCAGAATCAGAAGAAAAACCGCTTTAGCTGAGCAAGGCGTGCTCCCACAACGATCAGTTTCTGGCGGCCCATCACTTTTCGGCAAGACACCGGCAGCTTCTCTTGTTTTGAACATGTTCAAAAAGTTTTGTGGCAAGAAAAACTGGTTCCGACTGTAAAAACCACTGGCAAAAGGCAGCACACTGATGCTCCCAAGCACCCGCTGAGCTGCGAGACACAGGGGTAAATGTGTTTTTAAAGAACAGTTAATAAATGCAGTAAATACCATGACATTTCAGTGTATGCTGGATCTGACATCCATAAAAAAGACGTGTGGAAGATGAAAGCAGATGAGACAGTAAGCTTGATGACACATGAACTTTATTCACCTCCCAACATAAAACACAGAAGACTCCTTCCGGGGTCTCTGGGTGCCTCCTTTTATACCACTTTATTTCTGCCCAATGAGACCCAGGGAGCCAAAGACAATATACACAGTACACAAAGTTTGTCTGGCACATTAACCTTACAGGACACGAAACCCTGCTTATCACTCCCCTTCCCACTCTAGCAAACTCCGGTGTGTCCTGACTCCCTGGGGTGTGGCCACTCCTTTCTGTTACATCTGAGACCCCCTGGTGCCACTTCCTCCTCCAGTCAGTCCTCTATTCCATCTTCCCCCCCGACTTCCATCTGTGGGTGGAGAACCCCTCACTCACTGCCCCCCTCCCCCGAACACCCAGAAAGGGGACTAACCCCCCAGTGTCATGGGCTTGAGCCGGCGCCCATAGTGGCTGTAGTGGGGGGTCGCCTGTCCGGCCAAAGTGCCTTCCTGGTGAGGTGTACGGGAGGACACGTTGGACTGTGGAGGCGAAGAGGGTGGGGGGGAGCAGGTTAGCATTGTGAATGCAGTACTTTACTGGGGAAACACCAACTTGCGGAACCACCATCAGTGGGCGACCGTGCCGGGGAGCTTGGGCCAACACCACCTGTTCATCTGCCAACACATAAGTGGGCTTCAGCCTGTCAATGCAGATGGTCTCCTTACCCCCTCCCCCCCCCCCAAGTCTAGCACAAAATGCTTTGCCCCAGTTTCCAGCACTCTGAATGGTCCGTCGTACGGTGGGCACAGCAGGGTTCTGTGTGCATCGTCCCTGACAAAAATGAACTTGGCACTCTGTAGGCTTTTTTGGATGAAGGTGTGGAGAAAACATTGGGGGACCAGGTTCAGTGCATTAGCAGCCTCTGTACTGTAAAAAAAATTGCATAGGCAGGACAGTCCCGGGTGCGGGATTTTCTGGTAAAAAATCCCCGGGGATCTGCAGCAGCTGAGAAAAAAATGAATCCCACCGGGGAGGTTGCCAGATCCTCCTTAGGTTCAGAGCGCAACCCTAACAGGACCCAGGGCAGGCGGTCGACCCAATTTGAATCTGTGAGTGAAGCTCTTAGCGCTGCTTTAAGCAACCTATGAAAACATTCGCATAACCCATTAGACTGGGGGTTGTACACAGTAGTGCAGTGGATTTTGACCCCCAGGCTCTGGGCCATCATGGACCAGAGATCTGAAATGAATTGTGGACCCCTGTTTAAAGTGATGTCCGATGGGGATCTGAACTGTGCAACCCAAGCCGACAAAGCTTTGGTGTGCTTGTGCACTTTGGCCTGCTGACACATGACGTACGCTGTAGCCCACTCTTTCACATCCCTGTGTAAGTGAGGTCAGACAAATTTCGCCTCCACCAGTTTAATCGAGGCACGTGTGAAAGGAAGTGGACTGACTCAAAAATGTGGTGGCGCCAAGAGCTCGAAACCACTGGGTGTGGGCGACCAGTGGAGACATTGCAGAGCAAGAGGGGCACCCTTCTTGCACCACCCTGCTCTCAAGTTTTAACCTAGTAGGCACGGACTGGAGCCCGCAAATGTCCGTGTCCCCGGTTTGCACCATGGCCATGGCGGGGAAATCTATTCCCATGTAGACTGGGGAGACTAATACACGCAACAGGTAGTCAGCCACGACATTAAGCTTACCGGCTACGTGTTGAATGTCAGTCATGAACTCTGAGATCGTGGCCAAATGTCGTTGCTGCTGGGCCAACCATGGTTCCAAGACCTTGGACATTGCATATGTTAGCGGTTTATTATCAATGAATGTGGTGAACTTGTGCCCCTCCAGCCAAAACTGGAAATGGTGCATTGCCAGGTGGAGGGCCTACAGCTCTCTGTCAAGCGTACTGTACTTGTGTTCATTGTCGTGCAAAGTACAGCTGAAAAACGTGAGCGGCTGCCATGAACTGGAGACGTACTGCTCCACCACTGCCCCTATGGCAATGTCAGACACGTTGGTGGTGAGTGCTATCCATGCTGACGGGGCCGGGTGGGCCAGCAAAGCAGCGTTAGGGAGTGCTGTTTTGGCATTTGTGAAAGGCTGGACTCGCACCATGGTGCAGCCAATGTCTGCCGCGGGCTTCTTCTTTTTTGAGCATGGCGTACAACAGTTGCAGCAGCTGGGCTGCTCGGGGGAGGAAACAGTTGTAAAAGTTGACCATGCCCAAAAATTCCTGTAGGGCCCTCACGGTCTGTGGACGCAGAAAATCCAACACAGCGCGCACCTTATCAGGCAGCGGAATCGGGCCCTCTGGCGAAATGCGGTGACCCAAGAAAATCAATCACTGGTACACCGAGCTGGCACTTTGCCGGGTTAACGATAAGCCCGTGCGCCTCCAACCTCTAGAAAACTATTTTGAGATGGGTGAGGTCCTCCTCCTCGGACGTGCTAGCTACCAAAATGTCGTCTAAGTAGACAAAAACAAAAGGCAGGTCACAGAGCACCGCATCCATCATTCTTTGGAAGGTTTGCGCCACGCCCTTTAACCCAAATGGCATGTGTAAAAACTCGAAAAGGCCAAAAGGCGCTATTACCATGGTTTTGGGCACATCCTCCATGCACATAGGGACCTGGTGGTAACGGCGGACCAGAGCCACTTTAGATGTGTGGGATGGGGTGCCGTTCATGTTCCGTGGTGTTGTTCAAGGGCTGGAAATCGCCGCAGGGTTGCCACGACCCATCGGCCTTGGGCACCAAGTGTAGCGGGGATGCCCACGGGCTGTTGGAGCGCCTAATGATGCCCAACTGCTCTAAGTTGGTAAACTCCTCGTGTGTGCTGGCTAGTTTAACTGTGTCCAGGCGCCGAGGTCGCGTGAACACTGCTGGGCCTTTTCTGGTTATGAAATGTTTGACCCTGAGTTTGGTTACTGTAGCAGACAAAGTAAGAACCGTGAGTGCTGGGAACTGTGAAAGCAAATGCTGGTACTTACCCCTGGAGCTATAACGTTAGCATGTGTTGTTGGCCCAACTCCTCGAGCTGTGCAGGGCAAGGAGGAAAAAGAAACAGCATCCACTAACTGCCTGTTGGCAACATCAATGTAACATTAAATGAGTTAATAATTATGATCAGATATAACAATTATTTAATTTATATTAATGTATTGGAACCTGAGATGAATTCTCGGTTCATACACACAGGAAAAATTAACACTCGTGGAGGGGCACCAGCTTCCTTTTAGGAAGCAATTCAATCTTTAATTTGACCTTATCCCCGTTTAATCACTCAATAAATTAATTAATAATCAGTCTCAAAATTTTAGTCAATTTGATACTGGGAACTTAAACCAGACTCAGAATGAAATAAATTCTCAACAACTTGTCTCATTTTCACGTATTTGTTAAATTAAATGATAATTAAAAGACATTGCAGTGATTTCATTAACCATAAAATTAAACTTGTAAATGATAGATTAACAATTTGAACATTTGCAGAACCAAGGTTAAACTTAAATGAATTTAGATCAGTTTGAAGTTAACGGATTATGGAAAACATAATGCAAATTTATGAGGAAAATGAAATTAATTATATGGAAAATTCTGGATTACTCTTAAGAAAATAAAAACGGAATTTTAATGAAAAGGAGTTATGTTAATGATTCCTAAATTTGCATCTGATTAGATATCAAATTATTATCAAACCTCAAACATTTAATTAAGCAGATGAATAAAATTGCAGCTCACGTGACTGGCGTGATGGTTGAAGTTGAGTTCTTCCGTCGTCCTTGTGAAGCTTCCGTGGATGATGAGGGGAAGTATCTGCCTGCAGATACTTCAGGGTCCACAGTTCAACCTTTATAGTCAAGTGGTCAAACAGGCTGGATTTTGACTGTATGACTCACAGTTGGAGCTTAGGTCAAGCAAAGATGACGATAGTGGTTCCTTCAGTGCTGGGTAACGAGGCGGAATCTTCTTTCTTCTCCGTTGGCAAGCTTTTCCCAGAGGATTCTAGGATAATTTGTAACATCTAATCCGATATCAAATCAAAAAGAGTTTCGAACTTTAGAGAAAAGAACTTCTGGTGTGGGAATAGCCAATAAAATTATAAAAATAAAGTCAGGATTAAAACTTAAATTAAAATTGAAACGGTGGTGTTACAGAAAGTTTAACAGGTAGAAAATTATAGGAGTAGAGACGTCTAGGATTGGTGTTTTTAACTCCTAATTAGAATTGAACTCAAGAAAGAAAGAATTCCTAGGCGTTTAAAGAAAAACATTAAAAGTACATGAAGTTACAGAACGCAAAGTTATGAGTTATCTGCTCTGTGATCGTAGGAGAAAAAAAAAAAAACTTGGGAGAAAGCATCTTTGTTCGGCCGTCTTTTTGTTCCTTTCTTCTCCCTAAAAAGATCTCTGCTGTATAGACAAGACGTTAAGTGACAAAATAGTAAGAGCCGAAAGAGAGTGAAAAAGGGCGTTGTTTCCTTTTTATATGGGGAAACTTTCGCGGGCCTCCGTGATTGACAGGAGCTCAGACCAATATCCTTCCTTTGTGGGTGGGCTTTGAGAACTTTAGTCCAATAAACAAACAGTCTTTTGTCTGGAACTTTGAGAGAGCTGTTTTCGCGCAAGGATTGGCCGTGATAGGTCACATGATTTAAGAAACGTTTTTGGTAACTTTTTTACACTTAATATTCATCTATACCCTTGTATACAGTGGGGCAAAAAAGTATTTATTCAGCCACCAATTGTGCAAGTTCTCCCACTTAAAAGATGAGAGAGGTCTCCAATTTTCATCATAGGTATACCTCAACTATGAGAGACAAAATGAGAAAAAAAAATCCAGAAAATCACATTGAAGGATTTTTAATGAATTAATTGGTAAATTCCTCAGTAAAATAAGTATTTGGTCACCTACAAACAAGCAAGATTTCTGGCTCTCACAGACCTGTAACTTCTTCTTTCAGAGGCTTCTCTGTCCTCCACTCGTTACCTGTATTAATGGCACCTGTTTGAACTTGTTATCAGTATAAAAGACACCTGTCCACAATCTCAAACAATCAGACTCCAAACTCCACTTTGGCCAAGACCAAAGAGCTGTCAAAGGACACCAGAAACAAAATTGTAGACCTGCACCAGGCTGGGAAGACTGAATCTGCAATAGGTAAGCAGCTTGGTGTGAAGAAATCAACTGTGGGAGCAATTATTAGAAAATGGAAGACATACAAGACCACTGAAAATCTCCCTCGATCTGAGGCTCCACGCAAGATCTCACCCTGTGGGGTCAAAATTATCACGAGAACGGTGAGCAAAAATCCCAGAATGACAAGGGGGGACCTAGTGAATGACCTGCAGAGAGCTGGGACCAAAGTAACAAAGGCTACATCAGAAACACACTATGCCGCCAGGGACTCAAATCCTGCAATGCCAGACATGTCCCCCTGCTTAAGCCAGTACATGTCCAGGCCCGTCTGAAGTTTGCTAGAGAGCATTTGGATGATCCAGAAGAGGACTGGGAGAATGTCATATGATCAGATGAAACCAAATTAGAGCTTTTTGGTAAAAACTCAACTTGTCACGTTTGGAGGAGAAAGAACACCATACCTACTGTGAAGCATGGGGGTGGAAACATCATACTTTGGGGCTGTTTTTCTGCAAAGGGACCAGGACGACTGATCCATGTAAAGGAAAGAATGAATGGGTCAATGTATCGTGAAATTTTGAGTGAAAACCTCCTTCCACCAGCAAGGGCATTGAAGATGAAACGTGGCTGGGTCTTTCAGCATGACAATGATCCCAAACACACCACCCGGGCAACTAAGGAGTGGCTTCGTAAGAAGCATTTCAAGGTCCTGGAGTGGCCTAGCCAGTCTCCAGATTCCAAACCCATAGAAAATCTTTGGAGGGAGTTGAAAGTCTGTGTTGCCCAGCGGCAGCCCCAAAACATCACTGCTCTAGAGGAGATCTGCATGGAGGAATGGGCCAAAATACCAGCAACAGTGTGTGAAAACCTTGTGAAAACTTACAGAAAACGTTTGGCCTCTGTCATTGCCAACAAAGGGTATATAACAAAGTATTGAGATGAACTTTTGTTATTGACCAAATACTTATTTTACCAAGGAATTTACCAATTAATTCATTAAAAACCCTTCAATGTGATTTTCTGGATTTTTTTTTTCTTATTTTGTCTCTCATAGTTGAGATATACCTATGATGAAAATTGGAGACCTCTCTCATCTTTTAAGTGGGAGAACTTGCACAATTGGTGGCTGACTAAATACTTTTTTACCCCACTGCATAAACTAAGTTAACCCTAGTGATTAATGTAACTTATGATCAGTGCTTGTAAATTAACATACAGGAATAAACATTCATTTAAACATTTTAGCATGCACATATTTAAATTAAGGATTAATATGTTTCAAACCCATTATTCATTTTCCACATTAAAACATCAAGGGTCCATTTACCTTTCCTGGTGTCCTGGAAAGAGAGGAAAATGTTGAGAAGTGAGTTAATACAGGTGTGATTAAAAGGTTTGCTGGTTAAATCCAGCAAACCTTTTAATCACAAACCTTTTTTTTTTTTTTTTGCGCAAGATGGTGCCCACGGTGGTCGCCATGGTGCTTCGCTGTGCCCTTTGTTTGTTTTTGTTTGTCAATTGTGTGTCTGCCTGCTCTTATACCCGTGAAGAGCTTCTAAATATCAGGACTTTAACTCCCACGGACCTACTCCCAGTTTTTTTAGCTCCTGCCGCCGATCTGATTCATTGCTTGGCTCGAAAAGTGAGACGGCGAAAGAGAGGAAGGCGAGCGGGCGCTCTCGTCCGGCTCCACAGGAGAGGCACGCGCACGGCTTTGCCTGGCATATTTCTGTCCAATGCCAACTCTCTCTCTAACAAGGTAGATGAACTGAGACTGCTGAAGCGTTTTAAGGACCTCTCTTCCTCGGCTGCCCTCTGTTTTACCGAGACCTGGCTCAGGGAAAATACACCGGACAGCGCGCTGCGCCTCGAGGGATTTCAGCTGTTTCGTGCTGATCATGACACAGAGCTCGCCGGTAAATCCTCAGGAGGAGGAGTCTGCTTCTACATCAACAGCAGCTGGTGCTCTGATGTAACGGTAATTTCCAAACACTGTTCTCCCGCCCTGGAATTTCTTTTTATTAACTGCAAGCCATTTTATTCCCCGCGGGAGTTTGCTTCATTCATCCTCGTCGCTGTGTGCGTCCCTCCCGACGCGGACGCGCGTGAAGCTCAGCGCGCGCTCGCGGATCACATCCAACACACGGAGCGCACTTTTCCAGACTCTCTGGTTATTGTGGTTGGCGACTTTAACCAGAGCAATCGGAGCCACGATCTCCCCCGCTACAGTTTATTAAATGCCCCACCAGAGGAATAAACACACTGGATCACTGTTACACTACAGTGAAGGACGCATATCACGCTGTTCCCCGCGCTGCACTCGGACTATCTGATCACGTGATGGTCCACCTCATTCCCACATACAGACAGAGATTGAAGCTCACTAAACCTGTTGTGAGCACTACGAAGAAATGGACCAGTGAAGCTGAGGAGAAGCTGGAAACGTGCATGGAAATAACTGATTGGGGCATGTTTAAAGGAGCCACGCATGATCTGGATGAGTACACGGACACTGTGAACTCATATATCCACTTTTGTGAGGAGAGCATTCTTCCATCGTGCACCAGGGTGAGGTACTCTAATGATAAGCCCTGGTTCACTGCTAAGCTCAGACAGATCAGGAAGGAGAAGGAAGCAGCACTGAAAAGTGGAGACAGGGGCTGCTACAGGGAGGTTAAATATCGGTTTAACAGAGAGCTGAGGAGAGCTAAATCTGTGTATTCTGAGAGACTCCAGCAGCAGTTCAATGCTAATGACTCGGCTTCTGTGTGGAGAGGACTGAGGCAAATCACCAATTATCGGCCTCAGGCTCCTAAAGGTCAGGATGACAAAGCCCTTTGTCAAAGACTGTCCCAACACTATGCCCGTTTTGACACCTCGTCAACTGTGTCCAACTCCCCCCCTCCCTCCAGCTCCACAGCCTCCACGATCCCTACTTCATCAAAGGCGCCCCCCCTCCTCCCCCCCTGCCCTTGTCATCAGTGAGCAGGACGTGCTCAAACAGTTCTCCAGACTGAACCCGCGCAAGGCCCCCGGTCCGGACGGCGTGTCTCCCTCCACCCTGAGACACTGTGCGAAAGAGCTGGCTCCTGTCTTCACAGACATTTTTAACACCTCCCTTAAGCTATGCCACGTGCCGACCTGCCTCAAATCCTCCACCATCATCCCTGTCCGCAAGAAGCCACGAATCACTGGACTTATCGACTACAGACCTGTAGCGCTCACCTCTGTAGTCATGAAGTCCTTTGAGCGCCTGGTCCTGCCCCACCTCAAGTCCATCACCACTCCCCTCCTGGACCCGCTGCAGTTTGCCTACCGAGCCAACAGGTCTGTAGACAACGCAGTCAACCTGGCCCTCCACTCCATCCTGCAGCACCTGGACTCCCCGGGAACCTACGCCAGGATCCTGTTTGTGGACTTCAGCTCCGCATTCAACACCATCCGCCCCGCTCTGCTCCGGGACAAGCTGTCCCTGCTCAACGTGCCTGACTCCCTCTTCAGGTGGATCACCGACTTCCTGACGGACCGGAGGCAGCATGTGCGGCTGGGAAAGACTGTCTCAGACTCTGCTAGCATCAGCACCGGATCACCCCAGGGCTGTGTACTTTCCCCCCTACTCTTCTCCCTTTATACCAACTCCTGCACCTCCAGCCACCAGTCTGTCAAGTTGATCAAGTTTGCGGATGACACCACCCTCATCGGGCTCATCTCCAACGGCGACGAGTCCGCCTACAGGAGAGAGGTGGCCCAGCTGGCGTCCTGGAGAACAACAACAACCTGCAGCTGAACGCTCTGAAGACAGTGGAGATGATTGTGGACTTCAGGAAAGTCACAACCCCTCTGCCCCCCCCTCACCCTCACAGGCTCTCCCATCACCACTGCTGATTCCTTCCGCTTCCTAGGCACCACCATCACCAGGGACCTCAAGTGGGAGCCGGCTATCAGCTCCCTCATCAAAAAGGCCCAGCAGAGGATGTTCTTCCTGCGGCAGCTGAGGAAGCTCAAGCTACCCACCAAGATGTTAGTGCAGTTCTACACAGCCATCATTGAGTCCATCCTCACCACCTCCATAACCGTGTGGTACGCAGGAGCCACTGCCAGGGACAGACTAAGGCTGCAGCGCGTCGTGTGCACTGCTGAGAAGGTGATTGGCTGCAAGCTCCCATCTCTCCAGGATCTGTACATCTCCAGGACCCGGAGGCATGCTGGCCGGATCATAGCCGATCCCTCACACCCTGGTCACGTACTGTTTGCCCCTCTCCCCTCAGGTAGAAGACTTCGGTCCATCCAGACTAAAACCTCCCATCACATGAACAGCTTCTTCCCCTCTGCCATCAGACTGCTGAACACTAAGTGACTTATTGACTCTCGTGCACTATGTACAGCAGCTCAACCAGACTCATGTCAATCATCACTGTTTTCTTCCTGCATTACGGACTGCACTATATGGTTCTCCACATTATCTGCTGCTCGCTAATATATTTAAACTGCTGACTAGTATTACTCACTCTTATTCTACACTTTATTGCATGTATAGTCTATTTCTTTTATTTTATCATGTTTAATGTTGCAGCATTGCACCGAGACAAATTCCTAGTTTGTGTACTACATGAACAATGGCAATAAATCTGATTCTGATTCTGATTCTGATTCTGAAATCCAGCATGTCCCAGAGGTGCCAGTAGAGATCAGTGTTGAGCTGTGGATCTTTGTGGGCCATATGACGTACTCCAGAGTTCTGTTCTATGTCTCCACTGTTTATTGGGCCGTAACTTCAAAAGGAAGTGCATTAGGGTGAATTCCTGAGACTGGTTTTTAACAAAGGAATGTGTAAAGAACTGAGGTCCACACGAATAGTGGTTTCAACAAAGTTCTCTTTTAAAACTAGGAGCGGGAACATTAACAGGCGGCAACATCAACACATCGCCATTTTCATATCATATCACTCGGTGAAGGTCAACTCTGACCTGTGACACAGTCTTAAAGACACAGCACACACAATTATCACATTATATGACATCTCCCCCTTTTTTTTAGTTTTTTTTTTTTTTTCAGAACAAAACAATTTTCAGTTCAAACATTTTTTCATTTCCATTTCACCCTTCCCCACAGCCCATGGCTTAATCATTGAACCACATATAACCACACTTATCACAGTGAACACGTGAATTTCTCTCTTTTTTCATTTTTTTTTTTTCTCTACAAATCTAGTCTTTGCACAGGTTTAATCATTCTACCAGACCGGGTAAACAACAGTCCTTGCTTTGGGTCTGGCGGTTTGACACTGGATTCTGGTAAAATAGTGTCAGCGGCAGCTGCAGTTTCAGGCTGCTGATCGACAATCTCTGGCTGCAGGTCATTTGGAGCTGAAGAGGGTATCTCTCTGGCTGATTCAGGATCATGTTGCAAGTGACGGCGGTTGCGTCGCAAAGTTGCTCCCTGGGGTGTTTCAATAAAAAAGGAGCGAGGTGTGCTGCTTTCTCCTGTGACAACAGCGGGTGTTTTCCAGGATTTCTGATGGTCCAGCTTTGTGAGGACTGAATCTCCTGGCTTCAACGAAGGTAGGGGTTTAGCTCCATGGCGCTGATTAAAGTAGAATGCTTGTTTCTGTTTCTCCATTGCATCCTTGTTCCTGACGACTTCCAGATCTGGCCATCGGGGCTGAAGATTCACTTCGAGTGTAGGAAGAGTTGTTTTGATCTTTCGACCCATAAGTAGCTCTGCAGGACTCACGCCTGTGGTGGTGCAGGGCGTTTATCGAAAGCACATGAGGGCGAGCAAAGGATCTTGCTCCTTTAAGATTCTTTTTGCTGTTTGAACTCCCCTCTCTGCATGTCCGTTTCCTTGGGGGTTATGTGGACTTGAGGTGATGTGCAAAAAGTCAAACTCCTTTGCAAACTTTTTAAATTCTTGGCATGAGAATTGAGGCCCATTGTCAGATACAACCACATCTGGACAACCAAACCTCGCAAACACTGCCTTCAGCTTTAAGATCATCTGAGAAGCAGTGGTTACTGGCAGATGAAGTATCTCGAGGAACCGAGAGAAATAGTCTGACACAACAAGGTAAGTGTGCTTGTTATGCTCACACAGGTCAACAGCAAGTCTCTTCCAGGGTCGATCAGGTAGAGGGGTTGACAAGAGAGGCTCTTTTCGCTGAGCTGGTCTCATCTCACAACACACCTGACAGGACTGGACTTTGCGTTTGATTTCAGATGAGATGCCAGGCCACCACACAGATGTGCAGGCCCGCTCTCTGCATTTTGTCAGACCTTGATGTCCATCATGTATTCGATCCAAGATGTCTGCTCTGAGCACATCCGGAATCAGCATGCGGCTTCCTCTGGTGATAATTCCATCGCATTCAGACAGTTCATTTTTAATGGGAAAATAGTCTCTGATAGCTGCTGGGACATTGCCTATGTATTCTGGCCATCCTGACTTGATGTACCACAACACCAACTGTAGGTTACAGTCAGCTGCTGTAGAGGTCTTTATAGTGTCTATTTTATGTGTAGTAGCTGGCAAGTTATCAATAACTGCTGCTATGTAGCACGCTACATCAGAGTGAGTATCAGTCTCGTTTTCTACGCACTGTAGTGGACTTCTTGAGAGTGTATCAGCTACTACCAAGGTCTTTCCCGGAGTATATTCGGCTGTCGGTTTGAACCTCATAAGTCTCATAAGTAGCCTTTGGCACCGTATTGGCACATTGTCCAGGTCCTTTTTGTTCATGAGAGGCACCAAGGGTTTGTGATCTGTAACCAACTTAAAATCTTCCAGACCACAGAGGTACTTCTCGAATCTCTCACATGCCCAGACACTCGCCAAACACTCCTTCTCTATCTGTGCATATCTAGTCTCGGCCTCTGACAGACGACGTGAGCAGTATGCCACAGGTTTCCAGTTTCCATCGTGCAGTTGCAGTAGTACTCCACCTATACCATAGCTGCTGGCATCGGCTGATACGGCAGTAGGTCGATTCACATCATAGAATTTCAGAACTGGAGAAGTAGACAGAATGTCTTTGATGCGTTGAAATGCCTCCTGCTGAGAATGGTCCCACATCCACACTGACTTGGATTTCAACAGTTCATATAGTGGCTGGCCCACTGTTGACAGATTTGGGATATATTTCCCTAGGTAGTTAAACATGCCCAGGACACGCTTGAGGTCATGTACGTTCTGTGGTGGAGGGAGCTCGCGGATTGCCTTGACTTTATCAGGGTCGGGTCTCACGCCTGATTTGTCAATTTCTTGGCCCAAGAAGTGAAGCTTGTTTTGTCTAAACTTACATTTTTCTCTGTTCAGTTTAAGTCCGGCTGACTCAATCCTTTCCAGTACCTTGCTGAGACGCTGGTCGTGCTGTTCAGGAGTGTCGCCGTACACCAGTATGTCATCCATGTAGATAGCCACGCCTTCCAGGCTGTTGAGGGTGTCTGTCATTTTGCGCTGAAAAATTTCAGGAGCGCTTGTGATCCCAAATGGAAGACGTTTGAATGCATATCTCCCAAAGGGTGTGATAAAGGTTGTTAATTTACTGCTTTCTGGATGGAGAGGAATCTGCCAAAACCCGGAGGCAGCATCCAATGATGTGAATGTGGTTGCTCCACTAAGTTTTGCAGTGATTTCCTCTGCAGTAGGAAGAACATACCTCTCTCTTCGTACAGCTTCATTTAACCTCTTTAAATCGACACAGATCCGCACTTTTCCATTTTTCCTTGGGACTGGTACCATTGGCGCGCACCAATCTGTAGGATCAATCACAGCTTCAATCACATTATTCTCCTCCATACGCTGCAATTCCTCTTTAACCTTCTGCAAAAGTGGCAAAGGGACACGACGGGCAGTGTGCACTGTGTATGGCTGAGCATTCTCTTTTAACAGGATTTTAACTGGTTCTGTTTTAAGTGTTCCATGCTCACCAAATGCTTTGTGTACTTCTTCGACACGCTTCACAAGCCCCATTGACATTGCTGTGTCTCTGCCCAGCAAATTGTTTGCATTATTGCCACTGATGACATACACAGGAAAAGTATATGGTTTTTCTTTGTATTCTGTGAAGGCTTGAAATTTTCCTATACAGTCCAACTGACCACCCGGGCTGCACAGTGTGACATTAGATGGCTCTAATTCCTTCTTAGGAACTAGTTCGTTAAATGTCTTTTCTCCCATAATGTTTGCATCTGCACCCGTATCAATTTTAAAATTGACTGGTGTTGTTCCAATTGTAAGCTGTATGGTCCATGGGTCATCATTTCTGTCTGTTTTTGTGACTGCGCCCAAAAAAAATGGTGTCTGGGAAACTGTCTCTTCAGTGACTTCTCTGACTGATTTACTGTGACATTTCTTTTCCCAATGACCCACCTTTTTACACTTGTTGCATGTTGACTTCATGGCTGGGCACTTTTCAGGATCTCTGTGTTTGAATTTTCCACATCTTCCACACCATGAGTCTTTTTGCTCTCCACTTTTTTTCTTCTTTGGTTTAAATGGAGATCTTCCTCTGCCTGCTGCTTTTCCCTGGATCTCCTGCACCGTGGCGTGTGCCTCCCCCTGCTGGTGAACCTGGAGGACAACCTCCTCAGACTGGCGAACTGTTTGAATAGTTTGGGCAAGCGTTAGATCAGCCATCATCTGCAGTTTACGTGACAGCTCTTTATCGAGGATGCCCACAACAATCCGGTCACGGATATGTTCATCTCTCTTTACACCAAAGTCACAGTGTTCTGACATCTCATGAAGGGCTCTGATAAACATTTCCACTTTCTCACCGGGCCGCTGCAGCCTCTGGTGAAAACAAGCGCGCTCATGGATCACGTTCCGTTTAGGACAGAAGTACTCGTCGTATTTTCCTAACACAACGTCAAACTTCTTTTGATCCGTTTCCTCAGTAAAGGAGAATGATTTGAAGATGTTTTCAGCTTCGGGGCCCATGGCGTAAATCAGTGAACTGACCTGAATTTCGCCGTCCTCTTTATTCAGTTTTGTAGCCATCCGGAAACGCAGAAAGCGCTCTTTCCAGCCCGCCCATTCATTTGGACGATGAAAAGGAAAACTTTCCGGGGGATTAAACTTGGCCATCTTACTGAAGCAGAGCGTCCGTCAAGCACTTCTGACACCATGTAAAGAACTGAGGTCCACACGAATAGTGGTTTCAACAAAGTTCTCTTTTAAAACTAGGAGCGGGAACATTAACAGGCGGCAACATCAACACATCGCCATTTTCATATCATATCACTCGGTGAAGGTCAACTCTGACCTGTGACGTCACCACAGTCTTAAAGACACAGCACACACAATTATCACATTATATGACAGAATGTGAATTCAATTGTGGCCTGGGGTAAAAGAATAGTTCCTGGCTTTCCTTTTCCTGGGTGAAACAATGTCTTTAAGCTGAAGAATAATTCTTACTGATGAGCCAAAGTGAGATGATGCTACAGTCCCCCCTTTTGGTATTGACGGTGAGTTTTATTCAGCGTTGATACCAAACCTAGGCATCAAATTCCAATTTGGTGATTCTTGATCCAAACGCTGAACTAAACGTTCTGATGTCCACAAGTTTTAAGCTTGTAAACAGTATCTATTCCAAAGTGTAGATCCTTAAATTTGGTTTTCTGAAAAACTTCTAGAAATTTTCAAAAAAAATTATTTGGGTATGACCAAATATAAACAGGTTTTGACATACTTGATATAAATGTTTTGGGTTTGCCGTAAAATATCTATTCAAAATTTCAAAAGTAGTTTAAATATGCGTAAAATCTAAATAGAGTGCAAAGGATATATGCAGTATTTGTCTATACGCATGCATGTATTCAAAAGTCTTAGGAGTCTAGATCAAAAGTAAAATTTTAAAAAATTCTTGCTCATATTTGAGGTAAAGATTTAGACTAATCAATACTGAGGTAACTCAAAGAGGTTCAAATTGAATTGGTTTAGCTACACTAAACCATGGTTCCACAGATGTCCAAATGATAGGGTGTTTGAGGCTTTGATTCAGAAAAACTGAGTGGACATGGGGTGTCGTCATCGTTCTTTGAATGGCAACGAGAAGTAAATTTGGATTTACTGTGAAAAGGAAAAGATGATGTGATAGCGTGTTCATTGCTGAAGTGTTAACTCAAAAGCTAATGTTTCTAGCTACTTCTGAGAGTAACATAGACATTGGTTGTGTGTGAGCATAGTCAACCTTTAACACAAAGAGCAAAGAGTTCAAGACCTTGTTGAGTTTGACTGAAGCTTCAGAGCAAGCATTCAAAACCAACACAGTGTCTTGCAAGATTTTGGTGATGGTTTGTTGTTTGAAGACCTGGCATTTTGGTTTAGCGGTGTTGACCGAGTTAACAGTGGGCGTGCTAAGGCTAACAAGAGGCTCTAACGATGAGGCTGTTCTTGAGAATCCACCTGGGGATTGTTGGCTTTTTGTCTTGACTTGGCCCAGTTCTGACTGGGTAAACCGTGGGTGGGGTTGCTAGGTAGAGGGCTAAACTGTAAAACAGGAGGGCCATCATCCTGGCAAACAGAAAAGTGAGTGATTTTGGATCTTAATCTTCTGGTTGATCTTTCTTTAGATACCTGATTGGCAAATGAAAATTATTCTCAGAGGTGGAACAATTCTTTTTGGAGATTGAACTCTAAACCTTAGATTGTTTTTCACCTTTAGTGGAAATTTTGATGTTGTTAGCTCAAACTAATGGTGTTTAATGTTTTGTGTGTACTATTTGATAATAGTAAATTGATTGAAATTTATTAGATTTTACAGAGGCCTTTGAAATTAGTTTTAGGGATAATTTGGTTTTAATTTACCCTTTTCTTTTGGAAGTTTGGATGCGGTTAACTAATTGTTTGGAGAAATCTGACTGAGTGTACCTGAGGCTAGTAGTTAACTACAGTTATTTCTCAGACGTAGGCTTGGTTTTAATCTTATTTATGAACTTACTTTGACAGTGTTGTACCCGACAAGTCCCACGGGGTTTTGGTAAAGTTTGCTCTGATTTTGGTGAGCCCATTTGAAAATGGGGTCTTGGATTTGGCACTTGAGTGGCCAAAGTTTGTTGTTGACAATGCGTGGATTCATCCACTCGGGCAGGAATTTAGGAGTGATTTTCCTTTCCTGTAAATTGATTTCTGGTGTTTGCGGTACAAATGTGGGGCGGAAGATCTTGTCCCCCTTTGCAGTTTGTCATGTGAGAGTCTTTGGTTGTTGTACACTTTGTGTCGTTTGGCGAATCAGTCCAAATGTTTTTGAAATACAGCCTTGGGAGCTTTGTATGTCGTTTTGACGCTTTTGTGTTCTGCAGCTGGAATGTTATGGGCATTGGCAGTCACCACCACCCTCTGGTTTCGAGGAACTTTGAGCGGTGGCAATGATGGTTTGTCAGAAGCAAGAATAGGATTGCCATTATGAAGCTGCAGAGGAAGTTGTGTTGCAGAAAGTGGTTTTAGTTTTGGTATGTTGAAGGTTTTAGAGGCAGAGAGCGCATGTACCATTTCATCCAACCGGTGTTTGATGGTTTTATGGATCATTTGGGCATGAGTTTCAGTAAATGTGCGCCTTGCGTTTGCAAAAGTTGGGTTCATCGTCGCAAAAACTTCAGATTTTGTAGGGTCTAGAGAGCCGGTTGGTGTGGCTTTTGTGACCATGCGGGCCTCATGGGTGGGTGGGTGGGTTTCAAAATGTGACACCAACATTGAGTCAAGGGTATCAAGGGGGCCGTTTGGAGTTTTCTGCTCGGCCACTGAGTTTTCAAGGTCATTTGCGTCTTTGGCTTGACCTTGTATTTGAAGGTGACTTTTGACTTCTTGAGGACAGTACTCACCTTGTTCTTTGCGGTCGCTTTCAATCGGTTGCAGTTGTTCCAACAGTGCTAGTTGTGTGAGACTTGGGGTGTCCAAAGTGTTCAGAACAAAGCACCGTGATTCAGTTGTCCTTGTTGGGTCAAATGGGTGAGGGTGTTTTGTTTGAGCCCATAGTTTGAGGTTCTTGAAATCAATCAGTGGCCCAAAACGGTTCAGTAGGTCTTTGCCAACGAGCAATGGGATGGAGTCCAGTTTGGACACATAGACCGGATGTGTCAAGGTCATGGGTCCAATGGAGATGTTTAGGAGCGACACGCCCAACAGGATTGTTTTAGTGAGCACATATGGTCGCACGGCTAATGAACAGGGTTCCAGTTTTAAATGTTTGTGAGCGCGGTTAGCGGCTACACGTAGTTTGTTAAAAAGGTTGTGTGACATGAGAGTGATGTCAGCAGCGGTGTCTAAAACAGCGTCCTGAATCATCATGTCTTCAAGGGTCAATGGAAGGTAGAATTTCCGTGTCTCTCGTTTAAATCGCATAGAAATTGTGGAACCGGTGGTTCGGCACAGAATTGTGAAATGTTGTTAGAAGAGTGGTCTGTGACCTGTGGTTGGGCTGTCATAACAGCACTGGACTGCGTTGAGTCCTTTGGTTCTTCCTCATTTGCAAAAGGGATTTTCTTCCTGCATTTTCTTCATTTGGAACGTTTGTTCTGAGTTGTCATAGCTGATATAGCTAGAATGTTAGCAGTTCTATTTTCTTTGCTGCTTTGAATCTCCGCTAGGAGGTTTTCGACAATTTCAATATCTTCTCTAGTGAGAGTAGGAGTTTCTTCTTCCTTCCAAGGTTTGTGGTAGATCTCTGCTTCTGAGCTTCTGTGATGAGATGGAGACCATTTGTCATGGTTATGTGTGTCTTTGTATCGGTATCTGTCATCATGGTAATCCATATCACGTTCTTGTGACCTATCCGATGGATATGGTCTACGACGGTAGTCGGGTTTTTGCAAAGTTGGTCCAAAGTGAGCTCCAGAGGACCTAGTTCAGTTTTGACCTTGATGAGGTCCGTTGGAAAAATGTTTCAGCTGTTTATGTACTCGTGGTGTAGGAGGTGGAGTAGAGCAAGGAGCTCCTTCCAACTCCAAGGTGTTAGATGCATCGCTAATAGCTAGCACTGTGGCAGGCTTAGCGTGCTTGTTGCGACTTTGTTGCTGTTTTTGGAACACATAGTGTGCGAACTCTCTTAGCTGACTTATTGAGTTTGACCTTGGGTTAGCTGTAACTCCAAGGTGATGACTCACGGTGGGCTGGAGGTTTTGGATGAAGAGGGTCTTGAAATTGTGGTCTTCTTCCATCCCTGGTGTATTTTGAGATCCGAAATATGCCCGTAGGAGTCGCTGGTAGTAGGCCTGTGTCGGCTCTGAGCGTCCTTGCTTCACGGCTAGGGCTGCGGTTAGCCCTGCCTGTAGGCAGTCGTCGGAGAACTCCTTTTCGATGGCTTTGCAGAACAGCATGTAGTCAGCTTTGATGTTTTCCGGCTGTCTGTCTATGAATTTTGATACTGGCCTGTTAGATGTTAGTTTAATCAAATAGATGCAATCATCAATCGTAGCATCAGGATACTTATGCAGGTAGTAATCAATGTCCTGTAAATAGACTTTGGCAGCAGGTGAACCCATAGGACCCGGATCAAATTTCGTGACATTTCGCGCAATCTTGTCAAGGACGCGGTCTGAAGGGGCACACGCAGTCCGTCCATGCGGTCGTCCGTACTCGAAACGGGAATCGGGCGAGGGAGCGAGGTGAATGTCCCAGTGTTCATCTGCTTCCTTTAGGAGCAGTTGACATTCCTTGTAGTCATTCTTCACATTTTCAAGTTGACCTTCAACTCTTCTGAGTTCCTTCTTTGTGTCTTGAAGGGCATCTTCAAGTTCATTGTTGTCTTGGTGAAGCAAGTCATTATCATGCCTCAATCGTTTATTTTCTGACTCTGCACGGTTCAAATCTTGTAAGGCTTCATCAAGTTGATTTTGAGCCTTGTCGTTCTCTTCCTGGAGAGATAGGATTGTTGTTTGTTGATTTGCTAGCTTGTACTCGGCTACCTTTAATCTCGCGACTATTGCTAGCGCAAACTTACCTAACACACTAGTGAGGTCCTTTCCTTCTGGTGGCTGTTCAGTGTGGTCTTCCAAAAGTTCTTCAGTGAGTTGCTTAAAATCTTCGGGCTATGTTTCCTTGACCCGTGTTGTGAAGGTTGAAATTAAATCAGAAATCCATCCTTCTAATGTTGCTTGAAGGTCATCCAGTTTGTTTAATCGGTCGGTGGTCTGTTGACTCGTCATGTTTTACCATTGTTGTTATTTAGCTAAAAAAAACAACTTGTTGATTATTGTTAATTTGTTAGACAAGGGTAAACCTTGAGGTTTTATTTTACAAACGTGATAGTTGAAAGTTCCTTTAGAATTTGTTCCAACTTGTAGGTTTGTAATATGGGAAGTAGGATTTTGAAATTATTTAGAAATGTAGAGATGCTTCAATTAATTCATTTGTTGAAACTGTATGTTGATAAATAAATTTGAATTGAAATCGGTTTGAATTTGTGTTTCACAAAACAAAATAAAAATTTAGATTGTGTGGATTGACTTCTTTACTTAGATTTTCAAAGTCTAGTATTGGAATTTCTCATCAATAACTAGCTTTGGAATTTCTCTGAATGACACTTTGAAAGTGAGGATTTTATTTACAAAAAGAAATACAAAAACAAAAGAGGTTAAATGCTTTAAAGATTTAAGGTTATGAGTTTTCATTTTCTTTTAAAGTTAAGGCTTTCCTTTTGTTTTATTTGTTAAAGCCTATTTTCATTTGAAGCTTTAAATGTTTTAAATATTTACAGATTAGAAACAAGTGAATTGCTTTGGATATTTGGTATCCAAGGATTTCTTAGGATTGAAGCTAATAGTGATTTGTTTTGATTGTTATCTATAAATTTCTTATTTACAGAATAATCAATGTTTGCACCTTTTGACTTTTTCTTTTAAATCCTGGAAAAAATTTTAAAATTATGCAAGTTGGTTAAATGTTTTTGTTTTCCTGTGGAGAAAACATGAACCAAGAAATGATCCAGTGAGTTTAAATAACACCTAAACTTCTCTTAAGTGCTAATTGCTTAATGTGGTTTCCTAAATTTGAAAAGAAAAAAAATTTATAAATATTCACTGAGTCTGTAAATTTGTTAAAATGCACAGGTTTAATCCTACATTAAGATTACTCTTGAGTAAACATCAGCATTAGAATCCTTAAGCTAAAACTGGGTTTCTGTGGGAAAGGAATCACACAATGTCACATTCCAAAATGGCAAAATAAACACAAATACAGCTTCAAAGTTTGCACTTTTTCTTAAAAGTGTGTAAATATGTTTGCTTTTAACTTAAAATATTACAATGTGTGGTTACATAAGTGATTAAATACAATAGGTATGTTTATATATGTCCCTGCTTTAGGTCTATCCACGCAGTGAGTGGGGTCTCACCACTGAGAAAAACTTTTAGCAGCCAATAAGTCTATTTCCTTTTGTTCTTGGCATAAAACTTTGAGTTGGTGTTAAATTTAGTTTATTCCGAATAATATGGATTGCTTTGAAATTACTTTGAAGACTTAATTTGGTTATAAATTGGCTTTAAAGATTAGGGGTTTAAATAAAAGATGCAGTCCCTATGTTTGACCACAAGATGGAGGCAGTTTTCGTCTGCACTCCCGGAAGAGGAAACCCAATGATGTCACTCAGGGAGTCCAGGGTCTCTACCCAAAATGGCGGCTACCGGGAACCTGCTTTAAATGGACTTAAGATGGCATTGCTCGGCCGATCTACACATGCGCAGTTTTCGTGCACAGCCTGTCGTTTGTGCGCGCAACTGTGAGCGTGCACGTGACATGTGGATGCGGGCGCGAGTCTATCGATAAAACCACGCCTTGCTTTTCAAAAGTGGGAGAGCTTTAAATCTCCTTCAATATCCATTCAAACTACTTTACACAATAGTCAGTTCATTTAAATTCCCCGGGGTTTGCTTCACCTGTGGGATTTTGATCTAATGGGGTACAAACAGGATTGCTTCGCTGTTCGGTCCCAGGCCTATTTTAATTATTCACCGTGTAATCACGCTTCTTAAAGGCGTCGGCGGGACGAAATTTCAATATCGCTAAATCATATCTTAAATTTTTGTGTGAGACGAGCTAATTTGAACCGCACATGTTTTGGTGTCAACAAATGTCGCATAAGGTGACAATGCGCTATTGAAGTATGATTTCCTTGAGAGCTGTCTGACTCTGCCAAGCGATCAGCGGCTAAAATGGCCACTGACTGTGTGACGTCAGGTCAGGAAGCGACCAGCAAACACTCGACGGACATTGCGTGTTGTTTACGTTCGGCGATAACGGATATTTCTAGGAGTACTTGTGGATTACAAATAGAGTATTTATTACGATTAGGATTTCAGTGATCGAATTAATTATGGTTTGGCGTTGTGTTGTCTACGGGTGCGACGGTATACCGGAGGAGCACGCGGTGAGTGTTTATGAATTTCCCCTGCCTGGGAAAATCAGAACCGCATGGGTGAAATTCGTTCAGAAAACGCGAAAAAATTGGAATGATGTCGGAAAATCACCCAACATGTGCAGTAGACATTTCGTTGACAGTGATTTTGAGAATAAGATGTAATTTGAAATGAAATTAGCAAAAAGATTGCTGATAAAAAAAAATCGGCTGTTCCAACTATATATCCGTTCATTTCAAAGTCCCACTCTCAGACAAGTGTCAGTGACAGTGGCGTGAAAAGCAAGGGTGATCTACCGATGCGATCTGCTGTCAGAAAAAGAGAAGTAAACAGGGTAAGTTTTCTTTTTTTAATATTCACTGCCAATATTTACTAAAATTATTTACAAGCAATGAATTTCATTGCCTTAACAACTTATCAAATATTAGAATTTTAGGGTATTCATACTAATCAAATATGAAATATTCAGTGCTGTATAGGGAGGTGGTTGTGTCTGTTTGCTCAAGTTATATTTCTATATATGTAATCCAATTTGACACCTCTGGAATGAAATTATGTTGATCTACTGTTTTTGCAGATGTTATCCACTGTCACTCAACCTTCAAATACTGTGGATTTTTTTTTTGAATTTGATTATTCAGCAATTGTCCTCATTGCAGTCATCCATGTGAGGTAACAAGTCACACTAAAGGCTCTCTGTTGGTGATCAAACAACATTGTCCACATTGTGTTGAGGATCGATCCTGGCACAGCCAGCCGATGATCAGGGACATGCCAGCTGGTAACATACAGCTTTCATCCGCCATTCTCTTCACTGGGGCGTCATATGTCAAGGTCCTCAGAGTTCTAAATGCAGCCGGTATCGTTGGAATTTCCACGACCACTTACAAGGAGCTTTCGATTTCTAATTTTTATTAAATTAATTTTATTTCAGAATATGTGGATGATCTGATGAATACTCTTTTCGACAAAACCTTGGTTGATCCAACCCACTTATTGGAGCAGTGGCACTCTGTACAAGCCAGAGTTCCCGCAACATTGAGTGCCAAATTTCAGTGTCCCATCAAAGCTGATGCTGTTGAGCAACATGTATCTAGATTTTCAAAATCAAACATGTAAAAGTAGAATAAATTTCCAATTAGCAATGAAAGTTCAGCTTTCAATTGTTAGGGAAGCAACATATTTTGCTAAGACAAACAAATATAAGCCTAAGATTTTTAGAGAAATGTGCTTTTAAAAATTGAACACGAATTTTACACCATAAAATGGTAGAAAAATTACTCTAATGTATATTAGATCCGACTTTGATGAATGCTGAAATATTAGAATTATAAAATTGACATGCACATTAATAAACTCATTATATGATTTTAAAAAACTTTATTTAAATAACATTGATCACAAATCTAATCTTGGTAGGCAAAATCCCTTGTAGTGATCAGATGGGAATGTTTCTCTGATGAGGCTCACAGCACAGGCAGGCAATATCACCCTCACTTCTTTCCCAAGATATCCCCAACACCACCGGACCAGTTGCCTGTAGGCTATGAATCTGTATCGCCTGCAAAATATGGGGTTGGCATTGATTATTCCGTTTGCATTGATTATTGAATGTATTGAATGATTTCTTCATAATTGATCTGGAAAATTAAAACACATGAATAAATATTGTTTAAAAACTCACTCGTGTTGACTTGCGTCATGATCACCATATTGCTGTCTGTAGGCCAGATAAGCTGTCTGTAAAACCCAGATGTCAAGACAGACAGAACGGAAACCGGGGTGATCAGTGATTCACCTTGGTAGGTTATCATCTGTGTATCCACAGCCCTTCAGTTCTTCTAGTTTCTCCTTCACCTTCAATACCTCCTGGCAGCACCGAGATTCAGTTGATGTTGGCATAATGTTGCATTTCTCACAAGTGCACCTGTTAAAAAAAAAAGGTATAATCAGATGCTTATAATAAACTAATGGCTCGTGGGAGTGCTATATAAATTGGTCTATGAAGTTTGATTAGAAAATATTTAAAACATGTAAAAAATTTTGAGCAGAAAGAGAAGTTATAGGAAAACAATAATGAATCACAATAATCATGATCCATGATCCATCATGATCCATGATGGATCATGTTGATCCATCAATCTCTTAAGAGAATTATGTAGCTTTTGAGACTAGGATTAACATGATGATGGTTAACAACATCTCCTAACAAACTCGTAAAGTACACATATTATCCCTCACATACATTATCCTTTCATTTCCAATGATAATGTTTCTAAATGTTTCTAATGTTTATAAGTCACCAAGTAAGGCAGCGAGGGAACAATTGGCAGTTTTATTTTGATAATTAAGTGTGTGACCATGCATATCGCCTAAAAAAAAAAATTTCAAAGCATATTTTACCAATATAAATCTGCGAGCCGCTCGTCCTCAACGTGGTCTGCTCCCGTCTCTGTTTCGTCCTCGTCTTCCTCCGCACCCTTGGGCTCGAACAAATACGGCTGAATAACCCCATCAGCACCACCCAAAACTACTTCATCATCAGATTCTTCAGTTTCAATATCATCACTTATATTGCGGTCGTCATACTCCATAAAATAATCACTGTCCGAATCACTCTGCTGTCGTTCAGCCATTTCCTTTTTCTCCCTGACCTGACGTCACTGCTGCCCGCCCCTATCGAGAGATGGCGGTGCTGCAGCATCACTAAGTGAAAGATGGGCTATTAACAAATAAAGTCATTTATGGAGGCTGGTGACACATTTTAAATCACGGGAATGGCCAGAATGGAATATTTTCATACAATCAGTTTATTGGTTCAATAAAAAAATGTCACCGTCCGAGGACTTTAAGCATGCATTAACACAAACACTGAGCCAAATGGGGTGGGGTTCTCTCCCCCCCTTCACGGTCAGCACACACACACACACACACACACACACACACACACACACACACACACACACACACACACACACACACAGAGCAGAGCAGAGACCTCAGGGAGAGTGGGTCGAATTCACCCCCTCCCCTTCATGACACAGAGGCACAGAGACAATAGCTTGCAGCTCCTGGAGCTCAGGAGAGGCACAATTTCACTTCACTGTTGTTGTTGTTTTTTTTTTTTGTAAAAGTTATAAGTTGACCAAACCACACAGCTTATGCCTTAATTTTTCATTCTGAGTGTGTTTCAAGTTGAACCCCAGCCTCTCACAGGCAGCACCATAAACTGTAACGTTATATGAGTTAATAATTATGATCAGGTATAAAAATTATTTAATTTATATTAATGTATTGGAACCTGAGATGAATTCTCGGTTCATACACACAGGAAAAATTAACACTCATGGAGGGGCACCAGCTTCCTTTTAGGAAGCAATTCAGTCTTTAATTTTACCTTATACCTGTTTAATCACTCAATAAATTAATTAATAATCAGTCTCAAAATTTTAGTGAATTCGATACTGGGGACTTAAACCAGACTCAGAATGAAATAAATTCTCAACAACTTCTCTCATTTTCATATATTTATTAAATAAAATGATAATTAAAAGACATTGCAGTGATTCCATTAACCATAAAATTAAACTTGTAAATGATAGATTAACAATTTGAACATTCGCAGAACCAGGGTTAAACTGTTAAATGAATTTAGATCAGTTTGAAGTTAACGGATTATGGAAAACATAATGCAAATTTATGAGGAAAATGAAATTAATTATATGGGAAATTCTGGATTACTCTTAAGAAAATAAAAGCGGAATTTTAATGAAAAGAAGTTATGTTAATGATTCCTTAATTTGCATCTGATTAGATATCAAATTATTATCAAACCTCAGGCGCTTAATTCAGCAGATGAATAAAATTGCAGCTCACGTGACTGGCGTGATGGTTGAAGTTGAATTCTTCCATTGTCCTCATGAAGCTTTCGTGGATGTTGAGGGGAAATATCTGCCTGCAGATATTTCAGGGTCCACAGTTCAACCTTTATAGTCAAGCGGTCAAACAGGCTTTATTTTGACTGTATGACTCACAGTTGGAGCTTAGGTCAAGCAAAGTTGCCGATAATGGTTCCTTCAGCGGTGGGTAATGAGGCGGAGTCTTCTTTCTTCTCCGTTGGCAAGCTTTTCCCAGAGGATTCGAGGATAATTTGTAATATCTAATCCGATATCAAATCAAAAAGAATTTCGAACTTTAGAGGAAAGAACTTCTGGTGTGGGAATAGCCAATAAAAATTATAAAAATAAAGTCAAGATTAAAACTTAAAATTGAAACGGTGGTGTTACAGAAAGTTTAACGGTAGAAAATTATAGGAATAGAGACGTCTAGGATTGGAGTTTTTAATTCTTAATTAGAATTGAGCTCAAGAAAGAAAGAATTCCTAGGCGTTTAAAGAAAAACATTAAAAGTACATGAAGTTACAGAACGCAAAGTTATGAGTTATCTGCTCTGTGATCGTAGGAGAAAAAAAAAAGCGTGGGAGAAAGCGCAGCTGCTACTGACTGCTGGCCGTGCTGTTTCCCTGGCTTCTTGAATTGCCACGGTGGCAGACAGCGTTGGGCATTCGAGCCAAACCGGTGGTGATAGGAAGAACGTCCTGTTCCTGCTTCTCAGCGTCTGTCCCAGCCACCCCCAATGGCTCCTCGGCCTCGCTGTAGTCCTTCATGGCTGCTGGTGTCGTTCCATGCACGCTGAAAGCTGTCTTTGCCAGGATGGTGTGGTCCGCTTGTTGTGCCAGGGCGTGGTATTTCTTGGCCACCAGCAGAGGTGAATTGGCCAGGAGCACTCACACTGTAGCTGGTAGGTTCCTGAGGAAGAGGTGGGCAAATGGGAAGGGTTTGTCGTCCTTCCCCCTCAGTGCTAACATGCTCTCCATCAGCTCCACAGCTGACCTGTCACTCAATTGGGAGCATGTGAGGAGTTTCTCTGCTCTCTCACTGTCCGACAGGGTATAACGTTGAAGCAGCATCTGCTTGAGCGCGTCATATTTCTCCTGGGCTGGTGGCTCCTGGAGCAGGCTCATTACTTGCTGTGTGGCACACATATCTGGAGCAGTGACCACATGATAATATTTGGTGTTGTCCATGGAGATCCCCCAGAGTGCGAATTGGGCTTCCACATGTAGAAACCAAGTGGTCGGATTAAGTCCGGGAGCTTGACTGTGACAGCGCATGCCGTGCTGGTGTTCTCCCTCTGGGTTGTCTCCGGGGCGGTGCTCGGTTCGTTCTCCATTGCACATCTTCAGGTCACCAATGTGGAAGATGAAAGCAGACGAGACAGCAAGCTGGACGACACACAAACTTTATTCACCTCCCAACATAAAACACAGAAAACTCCTCCCGGGGTCTCTGGGCACCTCCTTTTATACCACTTTATTTCTGCCCAATGAGACCCAGGGAGCCAAAGACAATATATACAGTACACAAAGCCTGTCTGGCACATTAATGCTTACCTTCTCCTTCCCACTGTCGTGAACGCCGGTATTGCCTGACTCCCGGGGGTGTGGCCAGTCCTGTTACATCTGAGACCCCCAATGCCACTTTCTCCTTCAGTCCTCTACCCCCCCCCCCCCAACTTCCGACTCTGGGTGGAGAACCCCCCCACTCAGTGTCACCACAGTTGCATATTTTTAGCAAGAAGGGGTAATAACTGACACAGGTGGGAAAAGTTTGCCTTGGAGTCTTTCTGGAAGAAATTCTGTCCTCCTGACCTGCTGCATAACAGACTCAGTGGAAACTGGGGATCACTTTTGTATCTGCTACTTTTTTGTGATACCAAATGGACAAATTGGGAATAGCACTTCATTTATTGAAAAAGTTGCTGCTCTTGTGTCCTATTATTTAACTTTCACACTTTGCAAATGGCTGTACATTTGACACCCCTGATTTAGAGCTTTGTAAGTGAGGAGAAGGATTTTAAACTTAATTCTAAATTCTATGCCAGTGAAGGGAGGTCAGAACCGGAGAAATATGATCTCTCTTTCTAGTACTTGTTAAAACTGTAGTTGCAGAATTTTGGATCAGCTGAAGACTTTTTAGACATGTTTTACGACAGCCTGATAATAAAGAGTTACAATAATCTAATTTAGAGCTAACAAAAGCGTGGATTAGTTTCTTAGTATCACTCTGAGACAAGATGTTTCTAATCTTGGCAATATTATGCAAATGATATAGAACAGTCTTAGATACAAGTTTAATATGTGAATTAAAGAACAGATCTTGATCAAAAATAACTCCAAGATTCCTGACAGAACTATTAAAGACCCTGATTACTGAATCAGTAAATGCGTTTGAGTCTACCAGATCAGACAAAAGTGTATTATCAACTGTCCAGCCAAATTTGAATGTTTAAAAATATCGCCAGCTATGTAAAACCAGCTTTAAAAATCTTGAAAAATCAGACAGCCCTCTCTGCTCTGAAATGGTGGGGGCACGTCTGCAGCAACCACAAGTATCCATCAAGTTCCGCCCCCTCGGAAAGACACGACCCTTCAGCAAGATACACCCACTCGGCAAGCAGTGTCCACTACTCTTGGTTTCTTTGTTGACTTAATGACGGTTGGCAAAAAGATTTTTTTTTTTTTTTAATAAAAAGTGGTATATGGAAAGGAGGCCAACAAGATTTATAGCCAAGATGTCCTTTGAGGGTTTATTAGATGGATAAACCTAAACTAAAAAAAAAAAAAAAATTACAGCCAAGGTGTCCTTTGTGAATAAACCTAAACTGTATACAATTCTTAATGTCCACCAGTAGGAGAAGCAGTTTAACTTTCCTTTTTTATTTTTACTTTTTACTATGTTCAAAAAGTGCACTTATCTGACCTTTTCATTATGGGTTTAAAGGTGCCAAAGGATGAAAATCATGATGAAATAATGAATTAATAGCTAACAGTCCCGTACTAAAAGACCCCTGGCCACTTATAGAAGCTACTGCCAGCCAGTTATATTAACAGTAGTTTATTTTATCACCACTAAGTTTTGCGTTATAGCTTAGATCATTTTAAAGGCAAATACAACAAGATAAAGACCCGAACAATGCTTAATTGCATATCAATAGTCTTGGACAGCAGGCTCTGTTCTTTGATGCAAGACACTTCTTTTAAAGGACACAGGACTTTAACAAGAAACCTTTTAATGAACAATATGAACACACAAGTCACAGAACACTTAAAAAAGCAGCATATCAATAAAAGACACACACCAAAAAATCTTTAGGGCTCAGCTCTATCCTTCCCCTCACAACTTGACAGGAAAGGCTCCTGTACATCACAGAAATGGGATGCAAGCAGTGTGCACATAAGGCCAAAGTCAATGTTTTTCAAGGTTTTGACAAATTTGGGGTTTGTAAGATTTTATCTGCAACTCTTACTGACCTTGTTATGTTTTGGCTTCTGTGGCACACGAAAAATTGGGCCCAGTTTACCAGCTGCCATCTCCAGTCCTTCTTTGGTGACGAGTGAAAATCTCTTTCCCTCTCTACAGTGGGCAAGTCTGTTGCGTCTTTTGCATTCAATACTAATAGGTCGTCACATTTTATTGCTATCTCTGCGAGCAGTCCTGCTTAGGTTATAAAGTCTGACAGCCGTAGGTAGGAAGGACCTGCGAAACCTCTCGGTTGTGCACCTAGGATGATGTAGTCTACTGCTAAATGAGCTCCTGAGTGCATTCAGTATGTCCTGCATAGGGTGGGACTCGGACTCCAGCAGAGACGACAGTTTAGCCACCATCCTTCTCTCTCCTATCTCCTCCACTGGGTCAAGGCGTTGCCCCAGGACAGAGCTAGCTTTCTTGATTAGTTTGTTCAGTCTCTTCCTATGGCTGCTGTAATGCCACTGCCCCAGCAGACCACTCCAAAAGTGATGGCTGATGCCACCACCGTGTTGTAGGTGGTAAGTCTACTTTGCGTAAGTGTGGAAAAGACTTATTAGGTGTAAGTCTTCCTTGCCTGTGGAGTGAAAAATTACTTAGGTCTGTCCACCGGGACTGAGGGTCAAAACGGACTGTACGGAGGGTTGTAACAAAGTTCAAATATGATAAAAAATAACACAATGCTGCATGGCAGGATAAACAGGACAGAACTGAAACCGTGAGTAGTCTGGATAAAGGTACATACACTGTGGTAGTGAAGGTAACAGTGAAAATAACAGTCATTGTAACAGTGACTGTAAGTACAGTAGATCACCCCACTGAAGGTGAGGTGAGAGCTGAATAAGTAGAGGCAGGAGGTGACTAGGACAATCAGGCACAGACGTGAATAATTAACACCACTTAAGAACCAATCACAGGAAATCAAGGCACTATCACAATAAGTAAACACAAGGTGAAGAGTAAGACAGGATGATGGCAATAACAATAATGCAAAGGACAACATGAGTAAGAGTAGATATAACTGAAGTAGAATATAACTTAAAGCAAGGGCATGAGAATACCAATAATGATGATGAACACAATAAAGAGTCCGAAAGGAACACAGAGTATCCCCCCTTTAATGGGCAGACCCAGACGACCCTTGGATTAAGAGAGGGACCCCCCCAGCTGGGTGGGTGGTGGGGGAAAAGGCCAGGCGGGCCAAAACAAACACCTTCCCCAGTTTGTGGGGACAACCCAAAGTCTAAGACCCCCCAAAAAATAAGGTGGGTCAGGTGGTCTCCCAAAGTCCCAGGACCTCCGGACTGGAGAACAAAGAGGGTCAGGGGGTCTACCCAAGTACATGGGTCCCCAGACTGAGGAGCAGGGTGGAGCCTCCCAGAGTCTCTAGTCCACCAAACCATGGGACAAAATGGTTCAGGGGGTCTTCCTGAGTCCACAGGCCCCCAAATCAGGAAACAGGATATGCTGGGAAGACACCGAGGTACGCTGACCTCAGGAGCTGACAGCTGAAGTGTGCCAACCACAGGCACCACTGACTGAGGCGCACCTGCCTCAGGAACCAACAATTTAAGTGCACTGACCTCTGGATGAGACGGCTGGGGCGTGCTGGCCTCTGGATGAGATGGCAGGGACACGCTGATCTCTGGATGAGATGGTTGGGGCACACTGACCACTGGATGAGATTGCTGGGGTGCGCTGACTTCAGGATAAGATGGCTGACCTCTGGATTAGGTGGCTGGGGCATACTGACCTCTGAATGAGACGGCTGGGGAGTGCTGACCTCTGGATGAGACAGCTGGGGAGCGCCGACCTCTGGGTGAGACGGCCGGGGAGTGCTGACCTCTTGATGAGACAGCTGGGGAGTGCTGACCTCTTGATGAGATGGCTGGGGAGCACTGACCTCTGGATGAGACAGCTGGGATGAACCGATATCTGGGACAGATGACTGAAGCGCGCAGACCTCATGTGCTGATGGTTTGACTGCGTTGACCCCCGAATGAGACGGCTGGGGTATGCTGACCTCAGCATGAGACAGCTGGGGCTGAAGTGCATCCATCCCAGATGCTCAGGAATCCCTCTCTGACATCCCCACCTCGGACAGGGAGGAAGAGGTAAAGGTTTGCATAGGCGCCACACCATAACAGTCAGCAGAAGAGCTTGGCGGAAAGAGCTCAGAAGCAAATGGAGGCTGTAACTGGGTCTCGCCATGAGGAGTAAGACAAGACCTCTTTAATACAGATATTAAGAAAATAAGGAAGAGTTACTCACTTTAACTCCTGCTCTTCTACTTGCAAGGAACCTGATGACTCTGCTGCTGGTGCAGGGGTGAAGATCTCAAGAGGAGTAGTCTCTGCAGGGGCATACATGAGAGGTGAAGTAGTCTTTGCAGAGGTATGCATGTGAGGCGGAGCAGTCTCTGCAGGGGCGTGCATGTGAGGAGAAACAGCTTCTGCAGGAGTGTGCATGTGGAGAGAAGCAGTGGCAGCGGTTGAGCTCACCTCCTCCGTTATGGATCCAACTGAGGTGAAGATGACCTCAGAGAAACAAGGAGTAGAGGTGAGTGGTAGAATACACATGGGGCAACAGCAGAAACAAAAAATGAGGGCTCAGCAGCAATAGGAAGTGGCTGCTTACTGGGAACAAAGCAAGACCTCTCACTATTTCACAGTGTTCCAAATTATTATGCCAATGATATTTGTCTCTAATTTTCCTAAAAAGTCGATGCAAATGAGTCAGTATAATTTTCAAGTGATCAACCATTAGAGCATAATTCAAATTTTATTGAACAAATCTCCCAATGATAACTTATTTTGCAAAAAAAAAAAAAAAAAAACTCAAAATGCACAACCGAGTTTCAAAACATTTTATTAGTTGTAAAGAACTGAAAATGGTCATTTGTTGAATTTGCAGCATTAGGAGGTCATATTTACTGAAATCAAAAACTATTTCAATCAAAAACATCTTAACAGGCCAAGTTGCATGTTAACATAGAACCCCTTCTTTGATATAAACTTCATAATTCTTGCATCCATTGAGCTTGTGAGTCTTTGGAGAGTTTCTGCTTGAATTTCTTTGTAAGATGTCAGAATAGCCTCCCACAGCTGCTGTTTTGATGTGAACTGCCTCCCGCCCTTTCGACTGAGGATTTTCCAACGGTTCTCAATAGGGTTGAGGTCAGGGGAGGATGGGGACCATACCATGAGTTTCTCTCCTTTTATGCCCATAGCAGCCAATGACACAGGTATTCTTTGCAGCATGAGATGATACGCTGTCATGCATGAAGATAATTTTGCTACGGAAGGCACGGTTCTTCTTTTTGTACCATGGAAAAAAGTGGTCAGTCAGAAACTGTATATACTTTGCCGAGGTCATTTTCACATCATCTGGACCATCTAGGGTTTCAAGGCACTCATCAGTAATCAAGACTTTTTGAAAATTAGTCTTCATGTATTTCTGAGCTCACTGCAAATGTTTCTGCTTGTGAGCATTGGTAAGGGGTGGCTGAATAGTAGGTTTATGCAAAACTGCAAGCCTCTGGAGGATCCTACACCTTGAAGTTTGTGGGACTCCAGAGGCACCAGCAGCTTCAAATACCTGTTTGTTGCTTTGTAATGACATTTTAGCAGCTGCTCTCTTAATCCAATGAATTTGTCTTACAGAACCCTTCATCATTATGCATTTATCTGCATGAACCACTCTGTGCTCTGAATCAGCCACAAATTTCTTCACAGTGCAATGACCACGCTTAAGTTTTTGTGAAATATCTAATATTTTTGACCTTGTCCAAGGCATTGCAGTATTTGACACTTTTTGGCAGCAGAGAGATCCTTTTTCTTTCCCATATTGTTTGAAAGATGTGGCATGCATAATAATGTAGAACATCCTTTAATGTAGTTTTCCTTTAATTGGGCTCACTATGACAGGTGTCTGAGATTGATATCTGTGATCCAAAGAACCCTGAGACACAATACCATCCATGATTTTAATTGAAATGCAAAAAATTTAATGTTAATGACATTAAAATACTATTTGCATAGTAATTTGGAATGTGGTGTAGATGTAAAAAAAATGAGAAAATACTTGCCTTGTCCTTAGCTCCATTGCTGCTGAGGCTGCTGCTGCTGCTGCTGCTGAACCTGCCTCTGGAGAACCAGACAAATCACTCTGAGTGGTTACGGTGACCACCTAGCGGGGAGCTGTTGCGGAGCGGCGAGGAGCTGGGGTTGGAGTGGAAGAGAGGTGTGTAGAAGTTGTGGAAGCCAAGGGACATTTCACCATTGGCACAAACTTCCGGGGTGCTGGGACTGGCGAGTGGCGAGGAAGTGTTGAAAACGTCGAGGCCAGGGGACGCTATCTCATCGGCACAGTTCCCGGCGTCTTGGGGAGACACCTCCCTTCCCCATGGTGTGGCTGCGAAGCTGGTGAGCCGCGAGGAAAAAGGGATGTCGGAGTCAGAGGACACTGCGCTGTTGGCACAAACTCCGGTGCCCCACATAACTTCCTCACCAGCCCGCAGTATGTCCGGTGGAGGTTGGGAACAGTGCCCAGTAGTCCCGCCAGCTTGGGGTATCTCTGCAGACCGAGGTGCACCTCCACTATCCCAGCCTCAGCATCCAGGCACTCCAGGACCTCCTCTGGTGTGCGGCAGGTGCGGGTATCCGCGACAAAGTCCTGGGTGAACTGGGCTGCCCGCTGCTAATCCACATTAGGACCACCGGCCACCGACCTCCCCTTGCCCACTGAGTCCTTCACTGGGATGAACTTCTGTCACGTTTGCCCCTTTGGGGTGTAGTAGAGAACCCAATCGCTTAGTGACATTCAAACATGATTTATTTGAAAAAAAACCCCAGAATGCAGCATGAGGGCTGGAAAAAATAACACAAAGTTGAATGGCAGGATAAACAGGAGGGAACCTAAACTGTGAGTAGCTTGGCTAAAGGTATGTACGCTGTGGGAGTCAAGTGGTAGTGAAGGTAACAGTGAAAATAACAGTTATTGTAACGGTGACTGTCAGTACAGTAGATTGCCCCACTTAAGGTGATGCAAGAGCTGAATAAGTAGATGCAGGAGATGATTAGGACAATCAGACGCAGCCGTGAATAATTAACACCACTATAGAACCAATCACAGGAAATTAAGGCACTGTCACAATAAGTAAACACAAGCTGAAGAGTAAGACAGGATAATGGTAATAATAATAATGTGAAGGATAACATGACTAAGAGTAGATTTAACTGAGATAGAATATAACTTAAAGCAGAGGCATGAGAATATTAATAATGATGATGAACACAATAAAGAGTGCAAACGGAACACAAAGCATGGAAAGGGTCTGTGACCCTGTCCAGATCTCTACAATATTTACACAGCTTTACAATTCACAAAACATATGAATTCATTCAGTACTGAAATGGAACCAAATTCTAGATTAAAAGTATTACCCATAATGATCATAATAACAGAATACAGCACATCCATGACATCCTGGAAATATGGACATGACCACGTGTTGAGGTTAGCTTTATTGGGGGTAAACAGCAGGTAGTACACAGTGCAAGGTGTAGTTTGAAGCAGGAAGAGCAGGAAAGAGGGCGATTGGTCCTGGGCCATCACCTAATATACCGTGAGGCACCCTGACGTCACATGTGCGTGCTACAGCAGCATAGTGCGTCATGCCATTTTACACACACCACATTTACTCCCCCATCCCTGAGAAGCTCAGAACATTAGCTTACTTAACTAGTTTAGCAGAACATGCTGGCATCAGAAAAAAACGTATTAGCGTATCGGCTAATGTAAAATAGAACACGCACATGACTGGGCTGAACAGGCCAGTATAAAGAACCACTTAAAGTACATTTCAACCATAACATTACTAACTGGGCCACTGGGTAGACTGCCAGTGTGCCTGCATGGTCATGTGGGTTAGTCTGCCACTTGAACTGACCACACACTAGCTATTTATGAACTCAGAGTCTTTAACACAGTTCTTCTTGAGCTCAGCAGGGCCTCTGTTGAACCAGTGCTGGGTGCAGCCCTGGATACACCAGCTTGGGCAACTCCCGAGGGTGCCCTACTGGAGTTGCGGTCTGTTCATTGGCAAAGTTCCAGTCTGGATCCCACACTGGCTGGGTCAGTTGTGTTCGGTCCGCAGGTACAAGCGTCTGAAAAACACATTGTCCCTTGCTGCCAAGGCCATGGATTAGCATTGCTCATAGCCTAGCCTTGCTAGCTTTTGCTAAGTCGATGGTGGACATGAATGTTTTAAATGACTCGTACTAACGGGACCAAGGAACAGGTGGCTTACCAGTAAGCACAAGGAACGGCGGTAGTGGTGTCAGCAAAGTCTCCATTATCCTCGTCACCAATGTTATGTCTGGAAATATGGGCAGATATGACCACGTGTTGAGGTTAGCTTTATTGAGGGTAAACAGCAGGTAATACACAATGCAGGATGTGGTTGGAAGCAGGAACAGCAGGAAAGAGGGTGACTGGCCCTGGGCCATTATGTAATATACCCTGAGGTACCTTGATGTCACACGTGCGTGTGTGTATGTTACCACAATGTAGTGTGTCACACCATTTTACATACAGTACACCACATTGTTGTCTGCTGTGGCATGGCATTCCACTGTTCTTGAAGGGTGGCCCTCAGGTCATTGAGGTTGTGGGGTGCAGGGTTATGAGCCTCTATAATGCGACTCAGCTGATCCCATAGGTTTTCTATAGGATTCAGATGTGGAGAAAGTGCAGGCCACTGCATTTGAGGTACCCCAGCCTCTAGCAGCCATTCCCGAATGACGTGACCTTGATGACCTGGAGCATTGTCGTCTATGAAGATGAAATTAGGCCTGTGTTGTTCATGCAGGGGCACAATGACTGGATTAATGATGTTATTCAGGTAGTATCGGCTGGTCACTGTAACATTCACAAGGTGTAGGACAGTTTGTATTGACTAGACACACCTGTCCAGACTGTAACACCACCACCACCAAAGGCTCGTCTGGTGACAACAGTGGCTGATGCACAGCGCTCTCCTTGACATCTCCAACATCATTGGCAGCCATCATTTATACTCAACATGAATCGACTTTCATTAGAGAACAGCACTGAGGCCCACTGGTCCCTTGTCCAGCGCAAATGCTCCCTGGCCCATACAAGATGATGACGCCTGTGCCTGGTGGTGTGGTCAGGTACCCTTGCAGGTTGTCTAGCACACAGACCATGCCGATGTAAACTGTTTCAAATGGTCTAACGTGACACTTGGGTGCCTCTCACCTCTTTTATTTTGTAATTTGAATTTTATTGGGTTTTCAATTTAGAAAATAAAACAGAAACAAACAAACACAAAAAAAACAACAAAAAAAACAACAAAAAAACAAACAAAAACAAACAAAAAAAACAAGTATACCCAGTGAGAGGATAAAACATTCCATTTCCACCCTAATACTCTTAAAATGATTAGCTTAATCTACTACACCTATAAAGGTAAGATAGGATCCCCACTTATTATAGAAGCTGTCCATCCTGTCCAGAAGCTTATATGAAAGGCGTTCTAGTGCAGCAAGCTTGCCCAACTCCCTGAGCCATTGAGCTACGGGTGGGGCAGAGGAAGATTTCCAGTAAAAAGTGATCAACTTTCGGCCCAGCATCAAAGCAGTCTGAATCCACTCGGCATCAGAGATTGGGTCTTGAATCATTGATGGATCCCCAAGGACAAAAAGTCTCTGAGTAAATGGCACTTCTTGCTTAACAATTGTCATAATATGTCTATGGATCTGCAACCAAAAGTCCTGTATTACCGGACAACTCCAGATCATATGGATTAATGTGCCCTCCCCCTGTAGACATCTCCAGCAGCTTGAAGAGTGAATGAGATTCGCTCTCAACATTTTACGAGGTGTCCAGTAAAATCGATTCAAAATTTTAAATTGAACAAGTCTGGTTTTCAATTCCCTAGACACTTTCTTCCCATTCTTTAAAATATTTGCCCATTCAACATCAGTAAATTGTGAATTCAGATCTTTTTCCCATACGTGTTTAAGGAATGTAGAATCTTTATTTGAGCTCTTAAGGAGCATTAAATAGAAATTTGAGGCCTTAGATCTTTTGCCACAGGAACTCAAAGCCTGGATGAGCCAATCTACATCAGGAGGAGGGGTAGTTGTAGATCCAAAGACTTGACACAGCAGATGTCGAAGTTGTAAATATTTCCAAAACTGATTCTGTGGTAGTCCATACTGTGCCCGTAGAACATCAAATGATTTGAGAGCTCCCCCTTCATATAGATCTTTTAACATCAAAATGTCCTTTTTCACCCAGATTTTCCACATAAATGGGGATTTTCCAATATGGAGACTTGGGTTAAGCCAAATAGAAGCCATAGAATGAAGATGAGAGCTAAACTCTAGTATAGAAGCAACTCTCTTCCAAACGTATTGTAAAAAGGATATAATAGGATGCGACTGAAATTCAGAAGACAGTTTAATTGTGATTAGATGTACTAAGGGAAGAGGGCTGCTCAAATAATTCTCCAAATAAAACCAAGGGGGAGCTCTCTCAGGGGGGAGAGCCCAATGAATCAAATGTCTAAGACTAAAAGCGTAATGATATAAAACCAAATTTGGGACCCCCAAACCTCCTGAATCTATAGACTTCTGCAATCTTTTCAACTTTAATCTAGGGCGCTTACCATTCCATAAAAACTTATTGCACAACCTATCAAACTGTCGAAAATAACCAACTGGGATCCTAAGAGGAAGAGATTGCAGAAGGTAATTAAATCGGGGTGCACAAATCATCTTAATAACATTGACCTTGCCCCAGAGAGACAAAAAAAGAGGTGACCACCTTTCTATGTCTATTTTAAATTTTTCAAGCAAGGGTTCAAAATTAATCTGAATCAGATCTGATAAAATGTGAGGAAACAGGATGCCAAGATATTTAATTCCTAATTTTGGCCAAGAGAAGCCTATATTTTGACCAAATGTAAACAGTGTTTTAGGGCAATAAGATGTTAGAGGGAGAATTTCTGATTTTATCCAGTTAACTCTATAACCAGACAAACGTGAAAATTGGTTAATAATTTTAAGAAGAGCTGGAATTGATTTTTGAGGTTGCTCTCACCTCTTTTAAATGTGCCTGGAGTTGAGTGGCAGTCATCATCTGGTTCCGCAGGACACTTTTGAGTAGTGTATGTATATATGGTAGAAAGGAGGGATGGGAAGGGTTGTTAGCTTAGCAAATGTCCTCTTCTGCCCTAACACCTCTTTGAAGTGCAGAGGGCCCCCTATCACACAACTAGTCCTCCTGACTGCCTTGTTGAGTCTCCTTTTGTCCTTTTCTGTGATGTCTACACACCAGTGGTCTAAAGAAAAGGGGACTGCTGATGAGACGGCTTTGACATAAAAAGGTCCCCAACATAGTCCTGCACATTCCAAAAGACATCAATCTCCTCAGCATATGAAGTTGGCTTCGGCCTTTCTTGTATTGTGAGTTGGTAATGAGTGACCAGTTCAGTTTATAATTGAGATGCTCACCACTGTAGGCTTTGTATTTTTCCTTCAGAAATCTACTCCCTACCTCTCCTTGGCTGAGATAGAGTGCTAGACATTCCAGTCCACAAAGTCCTCAGTGACACATATGTGTACACCTTCATGTTTATCTGAAAAACAGCTAACAATTGCTGAATCATCAGGGAATTTCTAAAGGTTACAGCTGGCTGTGTTGTGGGTGAACTCTGACAGTAAGCTGAAAAGGGGAGAGGACTGTCCCCTGAGGGGCCCCCATGCTGTAAACCTCCACTTTTGACTCACAGTCCTGCAGCCATCATTACTAAGGTCTATTGGAAAGGTAGTCAGAGATCTAGGCCGCCCAGATGATGGTGTATGCCTGCTCCCTTCAGCTGAGCACTGAGCATTAATTTATATGGTGTTGAATACGCTGGAGAAGTTGAAGATCATGACTCTCACAGTGCTACTGGTGCTCTTCAGGTGAGCGGGATCTATAAAGCAGGTGGATGACTCAATTTTCCACCCCAATACCTGACTGATACATGAACTGGAATGGGTCTATGGCTTGTTACTTCACTTTGGGATGTCAATGGAAAATACAGCTTATACAGTATGTCTGAATTAAGACTATCCCTTGGATTAAATTAAAATTAAAAAAATTAAAATTGGTTAAATTGTTCAACGGTGGTTAAGGACAAGTCATTTCACAAGCTTCATCAGATGCAATAAAAGAGCCACGAGCCCCCTTTTTACTGCAGCCACACACGAGGTCTTCCATAGAACATGGGCGCTGTCTATGCTCAGCTTGTGCATACAAGACCACCTCACATAGCTGAGCATGGAGAGTCAAATCTATTGAAGAACACGTCATGCTGGGATACATAATCTGTTCCACCTGACTGCTGCCTTGCATTCAGTGATGGCTTTAATTCTACTCTAGACTTATTGGTTATTTGTAGTGTTCCAACAAAATAGTTTGCTCGTGCTGTCAAGCCAGTTAACCACCCACTTGAGCATTGGTATGTTTTTAACCTCTTGCACTCCGGGATACCGCGGGCGGTCACGTCTCTGTGTCCTAGTGCATCCTAGTGCGCACTGAGATGCACAGTGCGCACTGAAAAAAAAAAGAAAAAAAAGCTGCATTTCCGTTCTTCCAGTACAGACAGCCGTGAACAGAAAGCCAATGGAATGTTTTGATTGATTTAGATTTGATTGACCTCTCATTCAACTAATAAGAGCCTTGAATTGGGTTTCTGAAACCTTGAAGAACCAATGACTGAAAACCAAGCAAGAAGGACCTGCCTACCAACGACTGCGAATACAACGAGCCAATTGAAGCAGAGAAGTTTGACGATTGAAAGCGTGCGTCCCGTGCGTAAAATCTGTTTTGTGTAAGCCGCTGTGTGTAACGGTAGCGTCCGCCAGTCTTTTTTTTATTACTACTGTTCTTATTTGTTTTGAAAAATCGTTCGCCAAAACTGCAATCATGGAATCATGGTTTGACCGGGTTGCGTGACCAGAACCACGAGTCGTAACAAGCGGACCAGCGTCATGTTCATCTGACAATGAAGAACAGATGTTCGCCAACGACATTGCTGTTGTGGACAGGTAAGTGTTATAAGCTAAATTATTCTTTATCACTGAAAATAGTAATAAAAATGACTTTTGACCGATCGGTAATTACAACGGTGCATCATCGCCACATGACGGACTGTTGACGGACAGTTTTTTGTGTACCGAGCTCCTCGGTAGCGGGGGGGGGGGGGGTTGTTATCCTCCACATTGCAGATATTTTAGTGTAATTTTTATTGCACTGTAGGTTATTTTTTCTTGTAAAAAAAGGCCTGTGGAGCGTGTAAATAATGAGATGGATTTGGTTCAGGCAGTTTATTACACGACTCACACAAGGAGCATAGACAGAATGGCATACAAGTAGGAACTCTTCCTTTAAATAACACGACATCCTTCTAGACTCTTCTCACACACAAAAGATAATCTCCTTCTACAATCTTCTCACACACAAAAGATAATCCCCCCGTCCGACTGCAGTCAGTCCATTCATCCTTGACACCTCCCTGTTATTTTACTAGGGCATCTAGAAACTTCTCACACACAAAAGGTTAACTTTGCGTCCTTTGTTCCTGTCTAAGGTGGTAAACCATTATGCACTCCCCAGGTTGCCAACCCCCCCCCAGCAACTTAGATAGGACAAAAGGGTAACAGTCCACATGCTGTGATAGAACCATTAACATCAGTCCACATGCTGTAGAACAATTAACATCAGTCCGCATGCTGCTTGGGCTTCAGTCTTCTGCCGTATCTGCTGTAGCCAGGATTCGCCGCCTCCGTGGCGCTGCCATGCTGGGGGGCTGATGTCTGGGGGTGAAAACTTTTTGACTGTCCATGTGGGTGCTCTGGAGAATCTTTTCTCTGGGAAGTGCCCCGTGGGGGTCTTCCACGCCGAGGGGCCCTCGCCAACAGCACTTGCTCGTCAGCCACAACGAAAGCAGGTTTAAGTCTGTCTATGCCAATTTTTTCCCTCCTACCCCCCAAGTCTAGCAAAAAATGCTTATTCCCTGTTTCCAGCACTCTAAACGGTCCATCATAAGGTGGGCGCAGTGGGGGGCGGTGGGCGTCGTGTCTGACAAACACAAACTCTGCATTTTTCAAAGCTTTAGGCACAAAAACGGGCGGAAAACTGTGGTGGGCAGGGCCCGGCAGCGTGCTTGAGTCTATGCAACGCTGCAGCAGCTGAGACGGGGAGCTGCCCGGCGCAGGATTATCTGACAGAAACTCCCCAGGCAGCCGGAGTGGTTGTGCAAAAACGAGTTCTGCTGGGGAAGCTTCCAGATCTTCTTTAGGCGCAGAACATAACCCCAATAAAACCCATGGTAGCCTGTCTACCCAATTTGCATCCGTCAGTGAAGCCCTCAGAGCCGCTTTTAACGACCTATGAAAACGTTCGCATAACCCATTAGCCTGCGGGTTGTACGCGGTTGTGCGGTGAATTGAGACACCTAGGCTGCGGGCCATGGTTGACCAGAGTTCAGAAACAAATTGAGAGCCTCTGTCGGACGTAATGTCCAACGGAACTCCAAAACGTGCCACCCATGCTGTTAAAAACGCGCGCACCACCTCCTCGGCCGTTTTTGCCACCAGCGGAACCGCTTCTGGCCAGCGCATGGTGCGGTCCACCATTGTCAGGAGATGCGTGTATCCCTGTGAAGGCGGAAGGGGGCCTACGAGGTCCACGTGGACATGGTCGAACCTCTTAGCCGGGATGCGAAACGGCTCCAAAGGAGCCTTCGTGTGTCTGTGAACCTTGGCTCGTTGGCATGCCACGCAGGCTGCCGCCCACTCTTTCACTTCTTTGCGAAGGCCCGGCCACACATATTTCTCTCCTACCATTTTGACCGACGCGCGCACCCCTGGGTGTGCCAAAGAGTGAACCGACTCAAACACGCGGCGGCGCCACGCAGCCGGAACCACAGGCCATGGGCGACCCGTGGAGACGTCGCAGATTAAGGGGGGAATGCCGTTAAGCAGCATCCTCTTCTTCAGCCTTAACCCTGTTGGTCCAGACTGGAGCGCGCGCACGTCCGCCTCACTAGCCTGCTCCGCGGCCATGGCTGCGTAATCCAACCCTACACAGACCGGGGCCACAACGGCGTGCGAGAGGCAGTCTGCCACTACATTCAGTTTGCCCGACACATGCTGAATATCGGTAGTAAACTCTGAGATCACGGCCAGCTGCCTTTGCTGCCGGCCCGACCGAGGTTCTGAAACTTTGGCCATCGCGAATGTTAGTGGCTTATGGTCAACGAATGCAGTAAAATTGCGCCCTTCCAGCCAGAACTGGAAATGGCGAATGGCCAGGTGGAGAGCCAGCAACTCTCTGTTGAACGCGCTGTATTTACGTTCATTGTCGCGCAAGGTTCTGCTGAAAAAGGCAAGCGGCTGCCAAGCCCCGGCGACGCGCTGCTCCACGACAGCCCCTATGGCCACATCTGAGGCGTCAGTGGTGAGGGCTATGTGGGCCTTTGGGTCTGGATGTGCCAACAATGCGGCGTTTGCCAAGGCTGCTTTAACTTCCGAGAACGCCTGTTCTCGTTCCAGGGTCCATTCGACCCCATTCGAGGGTTTTTGAGTGCAGCGTACAATGGCTGCATAAGCTGCGCTGCGCGGGGTAGGAAACGGTTATAAAAGTTCACCATTCCCAAAAATCCTTGTAACGCCCTGACCGTTTGCGGTCGGGGAAAATCTGTCACTGCGCGCACTTTGTCAGGCAGCGGAACTGCTCCTTCGGGAGAGACGCAGTGCCTTAAAAAATCAATCCCCGTCACCCCGAACTGACATTTCGCTGGGTTGATTATTAAACCGTGCTCTTCCAACCTTCAGAAAACCATCGTGAGGTGGGTTTCGGGTTTGTCTTCGGACGCGCTGGCTACCAAGATATCGTCCAGGTAGACGAACACGAAAGGGAGATCGTGCAGCACTGCATCCATCATGCGTTGGAACGTCTGTGCTGCCCCTTTAAGCCCAAACGGCATGCGCAAGAACTCAAATAAACCAAACGGAGTTATTACCGCTGTTTTGGGTATGTCCTCAGCACGCACTGGGACTTGGTGGTAACCACGGACCAAATCTATCTTAGAAAAAATGCGCGCTCCTGCGAGGTGAGCAGAAAAATCCTGAATGTGGGGAATTGGGTAGCGGTCGTGTGCTGTAGCGTTGTTTAACCTGCGGAAATCGCTGCAAGGTCGCCACGAACCTTCAGCTTTAGGGACCATGTGTAGCGGGGAAGCCCGTGGGCTGTTTGAGCTCCTGATGATGCCTAACCTCTCTAGGTTAGCGAACTCCTCATGCGCTATGGCCAGTTTAGCTGCATCCAAGTGCCGAGGTCTTGCAAAAACGGGCGCCCCAGTGGTGGTGATAAAATGCTCCACCCCATGTTTAGCGATAGCTGCTGAAAACGTTGGGACTGTGAGTGCTGGGAACTGAGCGAGCAGTGTGTGGAACTTACCGCATGCTGCTGTGACATTGGCTTGTGCTGTTGGCCGGGTCACTCAAGCTATACAGGGGAGAGAGTCAAAAGACAGTGCATTAACCAGGCGCCTGTTAGCGATTTCTACCAACAACCCATGTGCACATAGAAAATCAGCCCCCAGTATATGGTAATCCAATGCTGCTACAACAAAAGTCCATTCAAATGTATGACCGTGTAGAGACAAGAGTAGAGTCCTCTCACCAAAGGTCTTAATGTCTGAGCCGTTTGCTGCTGCCATCTCGGGGCCGCTGGTTCCTGCCAGCCGGTCAGCGTAGGTCGGCCGGATGAAACTCTTCCGTGCACCAATGTCCACGAGGAAAGGCCTCCCCGAGCGTGCATCCGTCAAATAGAGCAGCTTGTTCTCCTCCCCGAGGGTCGCGGCTGCTACCGACCCCCGGTCTTGGCGTTTCCCGAGTGCTTGAAACTGGTACAGTGGTATACATTTGCGTGACCTCTCTGCAAAGCGGCGGTGGTAGAAGCAAAGTGTGTCACCTCCACGTTCCTTGGCCCCCGCTGCTGCTGCCGTCGGTGGTTCTGCTGCTGCCGTCGGCGGTATCCTTGCCTCCTCGTGTCGACGTGCCGGGCTCCGTTGCTGCCGCAATGGTCACGAAGGCCTTGGTGGTGACGATGATCCGGTCAGCCTCTCGGGCTAGCGCACGATAGTCCCGTTTGGCCAGCAACGGCGAATTGGCCAGGGCCGCTCTCGCCGCTGTCGGAAGGTTCCTGAGGAAAATGTGGGTGAAGATGAAGTGGTCGTCGTCCATGCCCTTTAACATCAGCATCTTCTCCATCATGTCCACGGCCGAACCGTCTCCCAACTCGGTCCGCGTCAGAAGCCTCTCTGCTCTCTCACCATCGGAGAGCGTGTAGTGCTGGATGAGGGCAGCCTTTAGCGCATCATATTTGCCGTCGGCTGGTGGCTGATCGAGCAGGCTCTCGATGTGCTGAGCCGTGCTGGCATCGAGCGCTGCGACCACATAGTGGAATTTCGTATCATCCGCCGATATCCCTCGGAGGGCGAACTGTGCCTCGGTTAGGTGGAACCAGGAGCGCGGGTTGTGCTGCCAAAAATCAGGTAGTTTGATCGCTACAGCGCACATGAAGCTGGGGGTTCCAGTCGAGGTTGGCTCCGGGGATCTTCCATCGTATTCCATGATTTGTCTTGGGTCACCAGTGTGGAGCGTGTAAATAATGAGGCGGATTTGGTTCAGGCGGTTTATTACACGACTCACACAAGGAGCATAGACAGAATGGCATACAAGTAGGAACTCTTCCCTTAAATAACATGACATCCTTCTAGACTCTTCTCACACACAAAAGATAATCTCCTTCTAGAATCTTCTCACACACAAAAGATAATCCCCCCGTCCGACTGCAGTCAGTCCATTCATCCTTGACACCTCCCTGTTATCTTACTAGGGCATCTAGAAACTTCTCACACACCAAAGGTTAACTTCGCGTCCTTTGTTCCTGTCTAAGGTGGTAAACCATTATGCACTCCCCAGGTTGCCACAGGCCACACATTTTTTACGTGGCATGCTTCTTTGTGTGTGGGGGGCTTGTTTGTTCATTCATTCATTCATGAATGAATAAACAACTCCCCCCACACACACACACACAGCCCTGAGTGTCACCTTTCATTAGAGCCCAAGATCAAGTTTCTATGTTGAATCATTCAAAAGTTATAGACATTTTTCCAAACTGTGCCATTTGGCACAATTTGGCACAGTTCAAAAATGCCTGGGAACAACCTGAGAAAAAAGCTGTGTAATATATTCAATTTTTGTGTTATTGTTACAAAATTTTGACCTCAGCTTGATAACACTTGGTTCTACATTTCTGTTGCATTTTCCAGCCAGTATCTGACAGCTGTGTGTTATTTGCAAGCATTTGTATCTAAAAAAACACCCAGGCAAGCTTTATTTTCTTCAAGTTCAGTATGTTTAGATGACTGTTACTCAGTGGCAGGAGCACTTAGAGAGATTATGACTGTTTTGCCAAAAAATTCTAAGTGTTTTCTTTTAAATGAGACCAACCCCTTGAAGATGCTGCAAAGGGTTGAAGAACAGCTTTTGATTTACTTTGGGTACGTTATTTTTAGGCGTTTTTAGGGAAATTGACCAGAGTGCAAGGGGTTAAACAATAATTCTGTTACGCAAAGCATTATTTCAAACTGTAAAATTACCAAGCAGTGGATATGGCAATATCATGCTGGTTTAATCTACTTGCATGTTAAGGTCCAAAGCCATGATGGACTATTTTTCATTTTGGGTTTGACTATGTCAGATCACAAGAAGATTGGGGATAGCAAACTTTTTATTGTAACCTTCAAATGGTATTGCAGAGTCATCAGTAAATATGTCAAATTAAAAGTCATATTGAAAACAAAAGATAAAGAAGGTTGATGAATTACAGCTGATGGCTAACAGGAAATGAAAACAGGAAATTGCTTGAAAACTTCTATAATGCGTTGTTATGAACAGGCAGCCTTCCTAACTGTTATCTGATGTTACAGATCACTACCACCAAAGCAAGTGAAGCAAGAGCAAAATTTCATCAACAACAGAAAAAGCTCCACATGTCTGTATGTTTGTAATTGTCTCCTAAAATTCCATAACTGTCAAACATCTTACTATCTGAATATGACCATTTCATAGAAATAGAGACAAGATTCAAAGGCTTTATTATCATGTCCACAGTTAAGAAATGCTACAGTTCCTGAGCAGTGAAATTCTTACTTTGCTCTCCGAACGAATGCCAAGATAATAGGTACAGAAACAACAATTCTAATAAGGTCATGACACACTAACACAGTAATTCAATCCTAATACTAATGGATGCTAATAACACACATAACAATACACAGTTAGGCAGTTAGGACTCCTTAAGCACACCTTGATACTAAATACGAAAACTAATGAGCACTAATAACACACACAAGGGAGTTTGGACAGTTAAAGCAGTTCAAGCAGTCAGACAAGAGGAGTGAAATTGAAAACTCACTGGATGACTAAAGTGATAGTGGTATATTGCTGTCAGAGACGATGTGAACCTGAGATGGCATGAACCTATGTACAGTGTGCAAATGAGCATTGTGCAACGAGCAGTGAATAATTACATATTACAAATTAGCACCTGGTGCTAATTTCTGTACCAGTAGTACCAGTAGACTTTGCATGATAATTAGCAACAGAGATGATATGGATATCAGACGGTGACGCTATATCTACTGTACAGGTGAGCAGTGTAGAAATTTAGCAGCCGATGTGTGAGTTCCTATATGCAAAGCTGTGTTACGGACTTTTAGGAGTTGTTATCTGTTTAGGAGTCTGATGGCAGTGGGAAAGAAGGAATTTTTCATTCTGGTTGTCCTGCATTTCATACTTCTGTACCTCCAGCCTGAGGGTAGAAATGTCCCCCACTCACCGGGACCCCACTCACCCCCAGTCTGTGCTGGAGGAGTGGAGTCCCGGAGGATGGCATCAGCTCTCCTTTGGACTCTGTGGTAGTGCTTTGCAGAGAGGGGAGTGGAGTCCTGATGATCTTTTCCACTGTCTTCACTACTCTCTGCAGACGTTTGCAGTCCAGACAAACAAACACTACGAACAAAGTACTATAGGTTCTACATCAGCAACAAGTACTGTCACTGGACTGATACAGAAAGCAAAAAATAAAAAATAATCTGTCATTCGTGTACTTATTCATCCTTAAAGACACACTCTGGTGGCTTTAAAACCACCTCAAAATCAAATGTGTATTGCCCAAAATAGTATATTGTGGCTTTTTTTACTCAATAAAAATTTTCATTGCCTTGCAATTACTTGGAAAGAGCTTTTACATCTTCCACCTACTTAAGTTAAGTATAGATACATAGATAGATAGATAGATAGATAGATGTACATTCTTTATTGATCCCAAACTGAAAATTGCAGAAAAATGTATGTGCAGATCTATGAATATTCTAATTAGCTCCACCCATACTCCCTGTCATGATTAATTGATGCAGCAGGTGGAGCTGATGGTGCCTGACCGGGTGGAGAACGATTGCAGCTGAGTGTGGATGATGGGGCAGGTGAGCGCAGGCAGTCCCCAAAGACGCACCCGCACTGGTGGCAGCAACCTGAGAGAGAAAGGATAGAGAGAGACGAAGGTGAGTGCGAAAGGTTCACCGATAGCATAAACAATACTTGCTTTGTTTTTGCTGCGAGGCAGTATACCCAAATGAGCCAGTGCTGAGGCACTGAAGAGATGGTCCTAATACACGCTGGCTGAGCAGAGGCAGCAGGTGCGTCTAATCTCCCAGGTGTGTTGAAGAGAAGGAGGGGGCGCGTGCTCACCAGACCGTGACAGTGCCCCCCCCCCCCCCAAGGAGCGCCTCCTGACGATCCACTAGGCTTCTCTGGGTGGGCTCGATGGTAGACCCGGGCCATCCCCTTGTCGTGAAAGTGTGACTTGGGGATCCAAGAACGTTCTTCGGGGCCATAGCACTCCCAGTGGATCAGGTACTGTAGGCCCCAACCTGACGGCGAACGTCCAGGATCTGCTGGACCGGGAAGGTGGTGTGGCCGTCGAGAGTCCAGGGAGGAGGAGGTGGCTTTGGGGGAGGACAAAGGGGGCTGACGGAGAGAGGCTTGATGTGAGAGATGTGGAAGGTCGGGTGCACTCACAGGGTCTATGGGAGCTTTAACCGGACCGTGGCATCGTTGAGCACCCTGGTGATGGGGTAGGGTCCCAAAAAGTGGGGCAACAGCTTCTTAGAGTCTGTCTTCAGAGGGACCTGGTCTGCCGCCAGCCAGACTTGTTGCCCAATGGCGTACTTGGGGACAGGGACCCGCTTCCGGTTGGCCACCTGATGATTCCGCTCAGACGAGTGGGTGAGGGCGGCCTGGGTGGACCTCCAAATGCGGCGACAGCAGCAAGCATGGGCTCCCATGGACGGCACCATGACCTCTTTCTCGGCCATGGGTAACAGAGGAGGGGTGTAGCCCATCGGGGCCTTGAAAGGGGTGAGCCCCATGGTGGTTGAGACAGCCGAGTTATGGGCATACTCCACCCAGGTCAGGTGTGTGCTCCAGGTAGAGGGCTTCTCGGCTGCTACACACCTGAGATTGGCCTCCAAGGACTGGTTGATGCGCTCGGCCTGCCCATTGCTCTGTGGGTGATTTCCAGAAGTGAAGCTGACGGTGGTCCCAAGCGTGTGTCAAAAAGACTTCCAGACTTGGGACGTGAACTGGGGGACCCGGTCAGACACGATGTCACAGGGGATGACGTGCAGACGGATAACATGGGAGGTGAGTAGCTCGGCAGTCTCTGTGGCTGAGGGAAGTTTAGGAAGGGCAACCAAGTGAACGGCTTTGGAGATGGTAAGGATGATCGACTTCCCGTGGGAGGGGGGAAAACCAGTTACAAAATCGAGAGTGATGTGGGACCATGGGCGACCAGCGACAGGTAAGGGATGCAGAAGACCAGCGGGGGGGTGGGGGGGGAGTCTGACTTGCCTCGGACACAGGTTTGGCACGCCTTGACGTACTCCTGCATGTTCCGCGGCAGTGTGGGCCACCAGAATGCTCGCTGAACTAGATTGATGGTATGGGCTATCCCAGGGTGGTAGACAAAGCGACTGGTGTGGCCCAGGTAGATGCATCACTGCGGAGGGGGGCAGGAATGAACAGGCGGTTATGGTGGTATCCTGCTGGTTCGGGCTCCCGAGACTGGGCCTGTCGGACCCGCCGCTCGATATCCCAGGTAAGGGCTCCAAGGATACAGGAAGAAGGGACAATTGGCTGGGGAAGGGACGGGGGCGCTACCTGCTTGGAATCAAACTGGCCAGAGAGGTATTCCGAGAGCCAGGCCGGTAGGTGATGGTGAAATTAAACCTATTGAAAAACAAGGACCAGCGGGCCTGCCTGGCATTAAGTCAGTGGGCCGACTGTAGATACTCTAGGTTTTTGTGGGCGGTCCACACGACTATGGGGTGAATAGCCCCTTCTAACCAATGCCTCCATTCCTCCAAGGCCAATTTAATGGCCAGGAGTTCTCTATCCTCTACATCGTAATTCCTCTCAGCTGGCATGAGCCATCCATCCATCCATCCATCCATCTTCTCCCACTTTAATCCTTTTCAGGTCACGGGGGGGGGGGGGGGCTGGAGCCTATCAGACTATCCTGGTCTGAATGCAGCCTCAGAGCGAGACCCTCGGCGAGTGGCCAACCACAGACCGGTGGTGGGCCCTCCAGCCTCCATGTGAGGCTGGACAGAGACTCTTTGCTTCATCGAGAATGATTCTTTCACTCGGCCGTTGTGGTGGGGTGGGGCGGGGAGTCCTCCGCTACCATCTCCCCTAGCATGCAGGGTAAAATGCAAGATGAGAACCTGTGTCTTCTCTCCGGTATTTCAGCTGGGACACTGAGTTTTTTCCAAATAAAATTAAGCAACAAGTACTGTCACTGGACTGATACAGAAAGCAAAAAATAAAAAATAATCTGTCATTCGTGTACTTATTCATCCTTAAAGACACACTCTGGTGGCTTTAAAACCACCTCAAAATCAAATGTGTATTGCCCAAAATAGTATATTGTGGCTTTTTTTACTCAATAAAAATTTTCATTGCCTTGCAATTACTTGGAAAGAGCTTTTACATCTTCCACCTACTTAAGTTAAGTATAGATACATAGATAGATAGATAGATAGATAGATAGATAGATAGATAGATAGATAGATAGATAGATAGATAGATAGATAGATAGATAGATAGATAGATAGATGTTCATTCTTTATTGATCCCAAACTGAAAATTGCAGAAAAATGTATGTGCAGATCTATGAATATTCTAATTAGCTCCACCCATACTCCCTGTCATGATTAATTGATGCAGCAGGTGGAGCTGATGGTGCCTGACCGGGTGGAGAACGATTGCAGCTGAGTGTGGATGATGGGGCAGGTGAGCGCAGGCAGTCCCCAAAGACGCACCCGCACTGGTGGCAGCAACCTGAGAGAGAAAGGATAGAGAGAGACGAAGGTGAGTGCGAAAGGTTCACCGATAGCATAAACAATACTTGCTTTGTTTTTGCTGCGAGGCAGTATACCCAAATGAGCCAGTGCTGAGGCACTGAAGAGATGGTCCTAATACACGCTGGCTGAGCAGAGGCAGCATGTGCGTCTAATCTCCCAGGTGTGTTGAAGAGAAGGAGGGGGCGCGTGCTCACCAGACCGTGACAGTGCCCCCCCCCCCCCAAGGAGCGCCTCCTGACGATCCACTAGGCTTCTCTGGGTGGGCTCGATGGTAGACCCGGGCCATCCCCTTGTCGTGAAAGTGTGACTTGGGGATCCAAGAACGTTCTTCGGGGCCATAGCACTCCCAGTGGATCAGGTACTGTAGGCCCCAACCTGACGGCGAACGTCCAGGATCTGCTGGACCGGGAAGGTGGTGTGGCCATCGAGAGTCCAGGGAGGAGGAGGTGGCTTTGGGGGAAGACAAAGGGGGCTGACGGAGAGAGGCTTGATGTGAGAGATGTGGAAGGTCGGGTGCACTCACAGGGTCTATGGGAGCTTTAACCGGACCGTGGCATCGTTGAGCACCCTGGTGATGGGGTAGGGTCCCAAAAAGTGGGGCAACAGCTTCTTAGAGTCTGTCTTCAGAGGGACCTGGTCTGCCGCCAGCCAGACTTGTTGCCCAATGGCGTACTTGGGGACGGGGACCCGCTTCCGGTTGGCCACCTGATGATTCCGCTCAGACGAGTGGGTGAGGGCGGCCTGGGTGGACCTCCAAATGCGGCGACAGCGGCAAGCATGGGCTCCCATGGACGGCACCATGACCTCTTTCTCGGCCATGGGTAACAGAGGAGGGGTGTAGCCCATCGGGGCCTTGAAAGGGGTGAGCCCCATGGTGGTGGAGACAGCCGAGTTATGGGCATACTCCACCCAGGTCAGGTGTGTGCTCCAGGTAGAGGGCTTCTCGGCTGCTACACACCTGAGATTGGCCTCCAAGGACTGGTTGATGCGCTCGGCCTGCCCATTGCTCTGTGGGTGATTTCCAGAAGTGAAGCTGATGGTGGTCCCAAGCGTGTGTCAAAAAGACTTCCAGACTTGGGACGTGAACTGGGGGACCCGGTCAGACACGATGTCACAGGGGATGACGTGCAGACGGATAACATGGGAGGTGAGTAGCTCGGCAGTCTCTGTGGCTGAGGGAAGTTTAGGAAGGGCAACCAAGTGAACGGCTTTGGAGATGGTAAGGATGATCGACTTCCCGTGGGAGGGGGGAAAACCAGTTACAAAATTGAGAGTGATGTGGGACCATGGGCGACCAGCGACAGGTAAGGGATGCAGAAGACCAGCGGGGGGGGGGGGGGGAGGAGTCTGACTTGCCTCGGACACAGGTTTGGCACGCCTTGACGTACTCCTGCATGTTCCGCGGCAGTGTGGGCCACCAGAATGCTCGCTGAACTAGATTGATGGTATGGGCTATCCCAGGGTGGTAGACAAAGCGACTGGTGTGGCCCAGGTAGATGCATCACTGCGGAGGGGGGCAGGAATGAACAGGCGGTTATGGTGGTATCCTGCTGGTTCGGGCTCCCGAGACTGGGCCTGTCGGACCCGCCGCTCGATATCCCAGGTAAGGGCTCCAAGGATACAGGAAGAAGGGACAATTGGCTGGGGAAGGGACGGGGGTGCTACCTGCTTGGAATCAAACTGGCCAGAGAGGTATTCCGAGAGCCAGGCCGGTAGGTGATGGTGAAATTAAACCTATTGAAAAACAAGGACCAGCGGGCCTGCCTGGCATTAAGTCAGTGGGCCGACTGTAGATACTCTAGGTTTTTGTGGGCGGTCCACACGACTATGGGGTGAATAGCCCCTTCTAACCAATGCCTCCATTCCTCCAAGGCCAATTTAATGGCCAGGAGTTCTCTATCCTCTACCTCGTAATTCCTCTCAGCTGGCATGAGCCATCCATCCATCCATCCATCCATCTTCTCCCACTTTAATCCTTTTCAGGTCACGGGGGGGGGGGGGGGGCTGGAGCCTATCAGACTATCCTGGTCTGAATGCAGCCTCAGAGCGAGACCCTCGGCGAGTGGCCAACCACAGACCGGTGGTGAGCCCTCCAGCCTCCATGTGAGGCTGGACAGAGACTCTCTGCTTCATCGGGAATGATTCTTTCACTCGGCCGTTGTGGTGGGGTGGGGCGGGGAGTCCTCCGCTACCATCTCCCCTAGCATGCAGGGTAAAATGCAAGATGAGAACCTGTGTCTTCTCTCCGGTATTTCAGCTGGGACACTGAGTTTTTTCCAAATAAAATTAATCATTGCTGTGGTATTTTCATGTCTGTGGGTAAGACATGTAATTTAAAAGAAGAGGATTTCTTGCTCTTACAGCCAAAAACTGAACATGTATAATCTACCATCTTTCCAAAATAGGAAAAGCTCCTGCTGTTCCTTGGCTCCTGTCTTTTCCCCCGAGGGAGTGAACTCAGGTCTGTTGCCATGCCCAGTGCTTAGCCTGATTGGTTAATTGTATAACCAAAGCCGGAATGCTTACATAGCTATAAATGCTCTGTCCAAACTCATCTTTTTGGGGGGGTCAGAGCTTAACTGGAAATTCAGAGCAGAAAAACACAGACTTGAGACATTTGAGTCATTTAACTCTTGATATATCTTGTAAGTCACAAAAACATGCTACAGACATGTTAACAACAGAAAAAAAAACTTTTTTGGTGGAGTGTCACTTTAAAAACATACATTCAAAGCCCTAGTCCAGCCTACTGTGATGATCAGGCAAGCGTGCTCCCCCTCCCCTCCTGTTCTTGCCTTCCCGTCTCCAGAGGATTAAACACACCTGCGTGATTACACACCTGCTGCATCTGATGAGCCAGCGTATTTAAGATCCAGTGTGTGGAGAGTCCATCGCTGGATCGTTTGGGTTTGCAGCCACGCTTTAAGTCAGACTTTTATCTCATTGTTATAGAGAAACTTGCACATTCATCTTGTGTTTATTGCTCTTCAGGTAGCTGGCACCCGCAGGTGTGTCTCTGGAGTTGATCATGCTCGCCTGACCACAAAGATCCACGACGTCCACCCAGGTCTCTGCCTTCCCCTGTCCCCTGGTCCTTGCAGGAGTTCCTTGCTGGACTCCGCTGCTCTAATAGTAAGGCTTACACCTTTTGAAGCATTGATGGGCTACACACCACCTCTGCTGCCCATGGCAGAGAGGGTCCTTGCGGTCCCATCCATGGAGGCCCATGCATGCCAGTGCCGCCATCTATGGAAGGCCACGGAAGCTCCCCTCCTTCGCTCTGCGGAGTGCAACACACAGTATGCCAGCTGCAGATGGGTGCCGGCGCCGAAGTACACGGTGGGACAGAAGGTCTGGCTGCTCACTGACAAGATCCCATTCAAAACAGAGTCCCGGAACCCCTCCCCCCCAGCTATCTGGGCCCGTTCACCATCAAGCGGTTGATCAATGATGTCACCGTTCGGTTGGACTTGTCGCCCTCTATGCACATCCCCCCGATTTTTCACGTCTCTAAGATCAAGCCCCTCTCCACTAGCCTGCTCTGCCATCCTCCGGATCCCCCACTGCCCCGCCAGATCATCGACAGCCAGACCACGTACACGGTGTAGAGGATCCTGGGCGTGTGTCATCGGGGGCGTGGGTGCCAGTACCTCATCCAGTGGAAAGGACACGGTCCGGAGGACAGGTCCTGGATCCCAAGGTCCTGGATCCCAAGGTCCCATATTTAGGATAAACGCATGGTGCAGGCGTTCCATCAGGCCCTTTGCCGCAAGCCCAGTGGGATGCTGGGAGGCATCCGAGGAGGGGGCACTGTGATGATCAGGCCAGCATGCTCCCCCTCCCTTCCTATTCCGGCCTTTCTGGCTCAGGAGGATTACACACACCTGCGTGATCACACACCTGCTGCATCTGATGAGCCAGCATATTTAAGATCCAGTGTGTGGAGAGTCCATCGCTGGATTGTCTGGGTTTGCAGCCATGCTTTAAGTCAAGCTTCTATCTCATTGTTATAGAGTAAGCTGTGCACTCATCTTGTGTTTCTTGCTCTTCAGGTTGCTGCCACCCGCTGTGTCTCCAGAGCTGATCACACTTGCCTGACCAAGAAGATTCACAATGTTCACCCAGGTCTCTGCCTACCCCCTGTCCCCTGGTCCTCGCAGGAGTTCCCTGCTGGACTCCGTTGCTCTAATGGCAAGTGTGCTTTCCTACATTATTCTCCCTTTGGAGAATCTGTCCCTAATAACCTCTTTCTGCTCTGTCCCGCAGGCTACGTGCACTCCAGGGGGCACCTATCTTGTTGGAAATTTAAGTTGGCATTTTTGTGTTTTGTTTTCTTTAGTTTATGCATTTTTATTTTCTGTTTTGTTTTCAATAAACTTGTGAAACTTTTTATCAGAGTCTGAGTGATCGTTCTGGCTGCTCTGCGTTTGAGTCTAACCCTGTTCTGAATCATGACACTTACCTCAGGAATATCACACATTTAACTTCTAATTGCACAAATCTGGGGACCTTATCCTTTTGACACATAGACTTTATGACTGGATTGATTTGCATCTTGAGAAAATTTAGAACAACCTATCTTCCACCAACCACACTCACCACATAAATACAAGTATAGCTCATTTGAAACTTGACTGATGGATCATAGCTTTATTTCTGTCCTCGCTGTGGTAGCATGGCCTCCTTTTTTCAGGTCACAAACTACAACACTTTCTAGATATGCATAATTAGGTCATCTACACTGCCTTCCCATCCCTTAAATGATTTTGAAATGTCAACTCAGGTTGCTGGCATGTATCAATTGACTAACATATCTGAAATTCAGTTTATTACTATAAATGAGATGTGAATGGAGTCCAGGGAGTGCAATAAACAGTAATTGTGTTTAATTTCATATTTTATGATGGCTTATACTGTATTTTAACCTGTTATTTAAATTAGGAACAAATTGCATGCACTGCACCATATGCCTTTCAGTGCAGATGTTATCAAGAGGAATTTCAACTTTCAAGCTTCCTGTTCAAGTCCATCAGCAGCATCAGACAGACTCCTGTTGAAACTGCAAAGTTTTCCATTTAGATCCACAACAGTTAAGGCGCTTTTCCACTAGGGTCAGTACGGTACGGTTCGGTATGGTTCGGCATGGTTTGTCCGCTTTTACACTAGGGACCAGCAGTCCCACAGTTCTGTTTTGGGGGAACTGTTCCTATTTTTTCGGACCACTGAAGAGTAGGTCCGAAGCATACCGGCCCGGTTACGTCAAGCCACTGCTGGCCATTGATTGGTCTGGGCGTAGCATCATCAGAGTGGGCGTTACGCTGACGTTCCTGAATCACTCGTGGGCCACCATTTGCAATTATTCGTGTGTGAGCCAGCCAACAAGTGATATTATAAACAACAACGATAGAATGGCTTAACAGAAATCAGCAGAAATCAACACAGCAGAGTTTTCTGTGCGTTTCGGCTGATGAGAGAATGCAGAGGGAAGCAGACTGAGCTTGCAGTGGGGAGCACAAGAAGACGCACTGGAAAATAGACAGTGACGCACCGGGAATTAGACCCAGCCACCCAAATTGAATTGAATGTACGGCTGGGGCAGCACTCAACTTCAGCAGTTGAAGCCGTGATATTGTGATATACAGGACGGTGAGTGATGTGATATTCATGATTTATGTTATTTTTTCCAGCCACTTAGGACAGACGAAAACTTAATCGTGTTTAAACGATGACCTAGCTCAATGCTAAGTCCGTCCTTGTATGTTGCTTTTTTGTGTTGACAATATCTGATGAAATAAGGTAGTTGTAATCCTGGTTAAAAAGGTGGGGTTTTTTTTGTTTTTTTTTTTACATGTTGCACTTTTGTGCTGTGTATGTACTTAATTTGTGTGTATTTCATTGTAGAGTCCAAACAGGATCTGCTCGGAATGGCGATGTTTTGACACCAATGTATTGTGACAGGTAAACAACACATCATATTTATAGTCAAATCTTCTGCTTTTTAAGTTAAAGTTTAGGTAAAGTGCCAAATTTAAAGAAGCACAATTTCCACTTAATATGAAAGGGACTGAACTGAGATTTATTTGATTGTGTGAATATTAATTACAGAGTAATTGAAAATGAATGGTGCATCCAATAATAGCCACCGTAAACCGCTTGTTTATTTATTTATTTTTTTTTATCAAATCATTTCTGTGATCCTTTGAGTTATAGTCATAATAGTGTATCTTGCACTTTGGGGAATGGGAGTTGTTCAGTCACCATTAGAATTTAGTTTATATGTGTAGTCTATAGTATTTCATCTTTAAACATAGTATAGTTTAATCTAGTCTATAGTATTTCATCTTTAAAGTCTATAGTATTTCATCTTTAAACTCATACAGTAAAAGAACACATTACAAATATTTGAGACCCATTGTAGTGCTTCCTTTTATATTTTAGCAATACAAGCACAAAACACCACCCACACTTGAAGCCAGGGCAACACAGCGGTGGCTAAACTTTTATTGATAACGTTATTTCACACCATCACAACAACTCAGGATCTAAACTCAGTGTAAATGATGTAGAGATTGAAAGGTTATCCAAAATTAAAATCCTTGGCATAATAATTGATAAAAAACTTTTTTGGAAGTCACATATTAATTATATTAAAGGTAAAATATGCAAATCAATCACAATACTACACAGAGTGAAATATTTGCTGAATCAACCCACACTATATAGTTTGTATCATTCATTAATACTCCCATACATGACATATTGTACTGAAATATGGGGAAATACATATAAAACATATATCCAGTCTTTATGCTTCAGAAGAGAGCTATTAGAATAATAAACAAAGCTGCTCACAGGGAACCAACAAACCCACTTTTTCTTAAATTAAAAGCTCTCAAGTTGAAAGATCTGGTTGAGTTTAAAACTGCAGTAATAATGTTTAAAGCTAAGAATCTATCACTGCACGCAAATATCCAAAAGTTGTTCTAAATAAGGGAGAAACAATATCATTTCAGAGGAACATGTATATTTCAAAAACCTTCAGTGAGAACTACCACCAAGCAACACTGTGTCTCAGTGCAAGGAGTCAGACTGTGGAACGCTTTTGGACCTGAATTAAAATCATGTACAACGCTTGGCCAATTTAAACAAAAACTAAAGGAAGAAATATTCCAAACATATATACAAGATGACATGTAAAATCACATAAGGGTTGGACTTCTGGGAAGATGGCGGAGAGGCATAACGCTTAAATAGGGAGCTCTCCCTAGTCGGGTTAAAAATCTTTGCTAAATGGCCAACTCGATATAAATAGGTCAATAAACCAAGGGATGAAAACACGAAGAAGCCGGGCACACGGAAAAAAGCAGGGTAAAACTAAATAATCCCTCTTCAACAACACTGGAGAAATCGCTGAACATGAGGCCCCAAAAAACGAAGAGACTTCAACAGAGAAAATGGAGGACGCCAACCTTGATATTATGAACACTGGCTTCGCCAATATAAGTAAGGACATAAAAGACCTCAAGCGACAACTCCAACAGGATTTAACGGCTCTTAAGGAAGAACTGAAAAAAGAGGTGAAGGAGGAAATTATGTGTCTCCGAAAAGAAATAGACCGCAAGCTACCAGAAAACATGGAGGAGCTGCGCACTCAACGGGTATGTATGGTGGAAACTCAAGCTCGAATATCAGCGGTGGAAGACTGGAAGACCGAGGCAAACGAGCTGCAGCAGACCCTGACGGCACAGACACAGAGGATGCAGGAAAAAATAACCGACCTGGAGAGCAGGTCCAGGCGGAGCAATATACGCATCTTTGGGATACCGGAGGGCACTGAAGGCACCTCGATGGCAAAATTCATAGATCAATTCTTAAAAAAAGAGCTTGAGCTGCCCGATGAAACAAACCTGCAGATCCAATGTGCACACAGAGCCTTGGCACTGAAACCGAACTCAAACTCTGCACCCAGGTCAGTTGTGGTAAACTTTTTAAAATATGACATAAAGGAAAGAATTCTGACACAAGCGTGGAAAAAAAGATAGGAGTTGGCGACAGACAGATATTCTTTGATCATGACTAACTGACAGAAATTGTGCAACAGCAAAAGAAATGTGCCAACATTAAAAAAATGCTGAAAGAGAAAAAAATTAGATTCCAAACGCCGCTAACGAAGATGAGGATTCATTGGGATGATGGCGTGAAAACCTACAACACGGCCAGGGAGGCAGCACGGGACATGAAGGAGCGAGGCTTTGTGGTGAGCGTACCCGAGGAAGCGGCTGAAGCAGGGGCGGCACGGAGCGCACCGAGACAGCCGGAGTGGAGGCGAGTGAGTGGCAGAGTACGGGAGACAGACATGGTGCACCGAGCCCAAGAAAAACTGCAAGGCTTTCAAAGGAAAGCTTAGATTATAAGAAAGAAGGGCATAGAATAAATGAAGGCCAATAAGGCAAGGTAAAAGAGAAGTAAATACACGATTGGGAGAGGTTAAAGTGATTTTTGTTGGGACATTTCTAGACTAAGGTTTATTACTTGGGTAGTAACTACAGGTCTAGGGAGGGCCCCTCACTCAGTGAGGATATTCCCTCCATCCTCCAACAGGGACCAATGGGCAGAAGAAAGACCCAAAGTTCGGAGGTTGAGGTTCTTTAATGTATTTTTGTTCATATACAGTATGTGTTAGCTTTGTTGTTAAAGGGGTTAGGAGCACAAGTTAAAAAAATGGAAAAACATGAATATGGTTAAAAATCTTAAGATAATGACATTTAACGTGAATGGTCTGAACTCACCTGTTAAAAGGGAAAGAATAATAAGAAAATTCAAGAAGGAAAAAGCCGAAATTATATTTATGCAAGAGACACATTTGAACAAGACAGAACATGAGAAATTAAAGAGATTTGGCTATAAGAACTCCTATTACAGTTCATTTAAAGGAGGAACTAAAAGGGGGGTTATGATACTAATTTCAAATAAAATACAATTTGACTGTGAACAAGAAATCCAGGATAAAGAAGGCAGATACGCAATAGTAAAGGGAAGAATAGATGGATGCAGATCACATTAGTGAACATCTATGCTCCACCAGAAAGTGACAAGGGCTTTTTTCAACATATGTTTGACCTAATAGCAATACGCAGTGAAGGAGTCCTAATTTGTGGAGGCGACTTAAATGCTGTCATGGATCATGAAGTACTAAGAAGACAAAAAAACATGTAACAAAGTTCATTAGAACCTCACTGGCAGAAATGGGCATGTTAGACATATGGAGGGACCTGCACCCACTGGAAAAAGACTATACACATTATTCAGCAGTCCATAAAGTACACTCTAGAATAGATTACATCCTTATGAATTAAGGTGACAGACACAGAGTGAGAAAATGTCAGATTGGAGGGGCAGAAATATCATATCATAATCCAATATATATGGAAATATATTTAAACAATAGAGAACGACAAACAACATGGAAACTTAATGTAGGACTATTAAATAAGATAAGATAAGATAAGATAAGCCTTTATTAGTCCCACAATGGGGAAATTCCAGGATTGCAACAGCACAGGGATAGCAACACTCAGAGCAACAATCAGAAGGCAAGAAAAAAACAAGAGCAGCTAGTATACATATGTACATATTAATATATATATATATATACTGTATATATATATATATATATATATATAGACACACAGTGCGGAGCATTGTAGCTGGATGGAATAAATATATGAGTATATAAACACACAGTGCGGAGCATTGTAGCTAGATGGAACAATATGTACATATGTAGTATAAATTGCCTATAAAAATATTTGTCATAAGGTACAGGAATTATTTATTTTATTTAATAGTGGGTGTGAAAGGGGGCGGAGTTGAACTGTCACTTCTACACCCGCTAAATTAAATAAAAGCACTCGTAAAAGGGGGCACCAGTCCTAACGGACAATTATATTAACTTTAATTTTAATTAACTTTGTACCTTAAATTACTTAATGAATCAGTCTCAAAGTTTCAGTGAGTTTTTGTCCTGCCGTGATTAGGAAACCTGTATATGCGAAAGGAAAACACTTTCAACTGCTCTCATTCACTCTTTTATTAAAATCATTCAGGTTACATGTCATGGCGTTCAAATGATGAATAAACAGATTCAGATGATAACAGCGTAATATATCACATCAACTGATATTGGGTTCCTGAACATAAAATCCAGCTTTACACCTCTGCAGAACCAAGGAGAACTAGACTTATGTTTCAACGGTAAATGAGGCTGGAATGTTTTAACAAAACAACGCAATTTTATGGGGAAAATTCATAAGCTAATTATCTAAAAATGACTCCTGAATTAATCTACAAAAATTTTAAGGGCAGTTACTTAAAAATGACAAAGTTTTTCTTCAGTTTACAGTTCCATCCTGCGGCTGAGAGACTAATTGAGCCCTGAAATACGGGCCATATTCAATTGTAATTTAATTGTTAGGACATCACGTTTTAACCCAGGAAATAGGAGAAATAAAAGTTTCACTCACACACGGCCGTAGGTCCAAGTTTCCGCGGGTCGGTACCGCTGGGTTTTGAAGTTAGGACGTCGGAGGAAGCTGCTGCAAGATGCCTCCTCACAGCCGTGGAAGTGTAAACTCAGCTGGGGGCTCTCCAGACAATGGCAGCAGTGGGTGGTCTGTCACAGAGCGGCGTGAAAAGTCCTTTGAAAAAGAGTCCAAATTTGGGGTCTCTTGTAGCGGGATCGACCCAAAGACTGAAGGAAAATCTTCTCAGTCTCTGTTCACTTTAAACTAGGCAAATTAAAGGTCCACTTTAATGGCGTGAAAAGTCATTAAAAAAATGTTAGAAAAACATTTACTAGGATAAGAATGGCTTCTGAGGTGAAGGAAAAAGTTTGAGAATTTGATTCTCTAAAAGGGACGAGCTCTAAAGAAAAAATGGCTTCTCCTCAGTTTCCAGAATATAAGGAAAGACTTGACAAACACACAGAGAATAAAATAAAACTTCACAGGGCCTTGAAACGGTGGAATAAAATCTTCTTCTGAGATCTAGATTACTATTCTGCTTCTTTAATCTTAATTTAGTTCCTAATCTTTCTCAAAATCTCTTTCTTTCTTCTTTCTGTGTTTCTAATTCTTAATTCTATTACCGCTTTGCTGTTCTAATCTTCCTGCCTGTTCTTTGTCTACCCTTTTTCTTCTTTTCTGATCTCTTTTTCTTTTTCTAACTTTTTCTGTTCTCTGCTGATCTCTGACTAAACTCAAATCTAACTTCTCTTTTAAAGTTACCTCGCCGGGTCGTAAAACTGATGATGTAGTCACAAGACTGACCAATCGGCTTTTTCAGAAGCAGTTTGAAATGGCTGCTATCCAATGTGAGAACACTTCTTTGTTTGAGAGCAGCCAATCAAATGAAGACACCATCCCATGAAATTTCAGAGGGAAAATCAACACTCAGTCAGTTCTTATGAAATAAATGCTCAATATAAAATCTAACTAAATTAAATGACTTGGCTAATATATGATGATCATGCATTTATACCATTACTCCAATAACACTCATGAATATAACATTTCTTATACATAATTATAATACATGCATTCACATTTAGATCAAGATTAGAACAGCAGAACATGCAGCAAACCATGGTTGGTGATAAGAGGGATGATTTTCAGTGTCCTTAGGATCCAGAGGATAAGCTGAAAGAAACTTAATATTTAGAACAAATTAAAAGTCATCCTATGTACTGAAAACACATTCCGTAGGTATCCGCTAGGAGGTACTGTTGAGCTGTAGATGATTTCCTTTAGTATCTGGGCGAAGGTACCTAGACAGCATAGGCTATAAAACCGTCAGATTAAGTGGTTTATGACTCTTTTAAAAACATTGGTTTCCTGTGAAAAGGTACGTTATCAAATGCAGTGTTCATGTTGAGAGGTCTGGTCTCCTGAGTTTTATGTTCCTTTGAGCCTTTAAAAGCAAATTCTGATCCTTACAATCTCTGCAAGAGGCAACTGTTTACATTGGGGTCCTGGGAAAGCAAGCATCTTTGGTCAGGCCTGGAAGAAGCCTGCATGAGTCAACATAAAAGCCAGTGATATTCCTGAAAAGGCAGAAAGGTGATATTCCTGTGTAATGAATAAAATGAAATTCCTGTAAACTGGAGAGAAGTGATCTTCTGTCTCGGCTGTGAGGAGACGATGATGCTACAGATCCCCCCTTTGTAGCGACGGTGAGCATCGGTCAGCGTCGGTACACACCCATGGCAGCTTCGTCTCCTTGGCAACACTTGACCTAAATACTGGGTTAAAAGGTTTTTGTGATGTCCATACACACTAGCATGCAAACAGTATCTATTACTAAGTACAGATCTTTGACTTTGGTTTACTGGAAGGACTTCCATGAATTTCCAAAAATAATTTGAATATGGACAAATGTAGATTATAAAATTGACTTGGAGTAGTAAGCTAAGGCATAGGTCTTGAAATGACTCAAAAATTCTAGCTACAAAAATAAGTGCGTAGTCTTACATACCTGAGGTAGGAATTTTGGTCTACAATGAAATAGCTATCATAGTTGTTAAAAAAAAAAAACATAGTTTGGATGGGTACAAAAATCAAAATGGAGTGCAAGAGCTATATATAAAAATATAGGTTTGTATATAAGCATGCATATAACTTCAAAAATTAAAAAAAATAAAGAGAAATAAAAGTCAAAACAAAGAATGCAAAACAAAAATGTATTGCTTATCTGAGGTAGATGTTTAGGTTAAGCAATATTGAGTTAATTCAAGGAGGTTCGAACTGAATTGGTTTAGCTGGACTAAACCATGGTTCCACAGAGGTCTTACTCAGAGGGTGTTTGAGACCTTTGTTCTGGAAGACTGAGCGAACATGGAAAGTCATCATTGTTCTTTGAGTGGCAATGAGGAATAACTTTGTGACATCTGAAACAGGGGCAAGAAGCGGTGAAGGCAGACTCGTTGTCAAAGTGTTAGCTGAAAGTCTAATATTTTTAGCTACCTTTCGAAGAAACACAGGCATTAGATGTGGGTGAGCAGGGTCTCCCTCTAACATGAAGAGTGACAAGTCCAAGACCTTGTTGAGTTTGAATGAGGCTTTGGAGCAAACATTCAAAACCAACACAGTATCTTGCAAGGTTTTGGTAACAGTTGGTGGTTCAACTATCTGGCATTTCAGTGTAGCGGTGTTGACTGATTTAACCGTAGACGTGCTAAGGCTAGCAAGGGGCCCTAATGATGATGCCGTGGTTGAGAATCTACTTAAGGATTGTTGACTTCTTGTCTGGGTTCTGTCCAGTTCTAACTGGGCGAAAGTAGGTGAGAGTGCTAGGTAGAGGGCTAAACTGAAAAACAGGAGGGTCATCGTCCTGGCCAACGAATAGAAGTGAGTCATTTTAATCTTGAGCTTCTTGTCAGTGTTCCTTTTCTTGAGGTACCTGAGTGGTAGGTGAAAGTTATTCTTAGAGGTGGAACAACTTTGTTAGAGGCTGAGCTCTAAGCTATTAGTGTTTATCACCTTTAGAGGGTTTTGTGATTATTGACTTAAGCTAGTGATGTTGTTGATTTTGTTTGTACTACTTTGAAATAGTAACTTGATGATACTGAATGAAATTTTGCGGGGTCTTTTAAGGTTAGATTTTAAGGAAGTCAGTTAGTTTGGGTTAACTTTCTCCTTTTGAAAGTTTAATGCAGTTACCTGATTGAGAAAGAGAAATGCGACCGAGAATGTCTGAGGCTGATAGTCAGCTAATAGTTATCTATCGGGCGCAAACAAGATTTTAGGTTTGTTTACTGACTTAATGGAACAGTGTTGTCCCCGACAAGTCCCATGGGGTTTTTGTAAGCTTTGATTTGATTACGATGGACCCATTTGGAGATGGGGTCCTGGCGACCTTTGCTTATTTTGATTTGGTAAACGACCGGAGAGAGTTTATCTGTGATCGTGTGTGGACCTGTCCACCTGGGGAGGAACTTCCGAGCGAGTTTTCCTGCTCGTGTGTTGGTCTGTCCTGTCTGAGGAATGAAAGCATAATAGTAAACCTTGTCTCCCACTTGGAGTTCGTCATGTGAGGCTTTCTGATCGTAGTAGGCTTTGCGTCCTTCAGCTGATCGGTCCAAATGTTTTTGGGCAAAGGCAAAAGTCTGTCGGAGATGTTTGGTCAGGTCAGTCATGTACTGGTGAGTAGTGTAAGCTGTAGCAACACTGGCTTCTCCAGGTTGGTAGAGTAAATGCAGGGGCAAAGTCATTTGCCGGCCTGTCATCATTTCAAAAGGTGACACCCCCGTAGCTTCATGGGGTGTGGCTCGGATGGCCATTAAGACCAGCGGGAGTTTTACATCCCAGTCTTTTTGGTGTGGTGAAACATACTTCTTCAGTATGTTGATCACAGTTCGGTGGGTTCTTTCAACCTGTCCGGAGGATTGTGGGTGGTGACTAATATGGAAGTTAGCTTTAACTCCCAAGGTTTCCCACAGTTGTCGCATGACTTCGGCGGTGAAATGAGTGCCGCGGTCAGAGTTGATTCGGCTTGGCAGACCAAACCTAGAGAATACGTGGTTCATCAACAAGTAGGCCGTGGTTTCTGCCGTGTCATTAGGAGCAGGCAGGCACTCGACCCATTTGGTGAAAGCACATGTGACTGTGAGGAAGTATTTGTTTCCTCTGGCTGACCGTGGAAGGGGACCTACCCAGTCAATTTGGAGGTCAGACCATGGGAATGAAATGCCTCTTTTCTGTAGGGGTGCTCGATGCATCGGGTTGGTTGGTTGAAACTGGCAACATACGAGACATCCCTTGATATAGTCGGCTACATCCTTTCGCATGTATGGCCAATATGCCACTTGTTTGAGCGCGTTGTACGTCGCTTTTACGCCTTTGTGTCCTGCAGTTGGGAGATCATGGGCATGAACAATCATCACCCCCCTCTGGTTACGAGGGACCACAAGCGCAGGCGTAGGGAGTTCATCGGAAACATGAACTAGAATGCCATTTCGCAGCTGCAAGGATGATCGTGCGGCAAAAAGTGGCTTCAAGTCTGGAGTGTCAGCGAGATCCGAGTCGGATGGTGCATTAAGTGCAGGATCTGAGATGTAATGTATCATTTTATGGACCGCAGGGTCAAGGGTTTGAAGAGAGATAAGGTCAGCGTCAGTGAAAACAGGGTCAACCGCAAGGGGACCTGTGGTTGGTGTCGTGTCTTGGGACCTGTTAGTCTGGGCCCTAGTGACTGCGCAGACTGTAGGGGTGGGTGGGTGGGACTGTGAAGTCGGCACCTGAGCAGAATCAAAGGACCAGGGTGTGCCTTGTATAGCTCCTTGTTTTGCAAGTGAGTCCACAAGGTCATTCCATTCTTTGTCCTGACCTGGTGTGCGCGAGTGACCTCTGACCTTTTTCCAATACACCTGGAGGTTGTTGGAGGTGACCAGGTGATCACATGCCTTGAAAAGGTCTTGATGTTTAACCGGTTTGCGGTTGGAGGTTACAAAACCTTTGGCCTTCCAGAGTGCTAAATGACAAGTGAAACTGAGGCGTGCATAGTTGGAGTCAGTGCAGATGACCAATGTGCGAATGCCATGGTCTACAGCAAGTTGCAGTGTAATGAGCACACCTGCGATTTCCGCATACTGAGATGATTGGGAACCCAGTTGATAGTTGTGGGGTTCACAAGGCTGATTGTTCAGCCATGCCACACCCACACCAGCACGAATGTGAGTTTCATGGTGAAAAGAACAACCATCGACATAGGCGGTGACCATATCTTGGCAGATGTTCTGGTCAAAGTAGTGATGGTTTGGGTCTTCAGTGACTGTAGGTGGCTCTGCACGAATGGATGGTCCTGGAGTGTCCTCAGAGCACCATTGGCAGGCAGCCAAGTCTGTGCCGAGAGGGCTTCTCAACTTTTGTGCGTAGCGGACCTCCACATCAAAGCTTTGTAGAGCCATCAACCAGGAGGCTATTCTGGCATTTGTTACAACGCCTTCTCTGATGCGTTGACTGTTAAGGAAGACCACTGGTTGGTGGTGAGTCTCAACTGTGATTCTCTGGCCTCCTACATAGTTGGAGAAATGCTTGACTGCCCATACAGTGGCCAGAAGGGCTTTTTCACAGTCCGAGTATTTCAGTTCCGGGCCAGAGAGGGTTTTGCTGGCATAGGCCACGACTCGTTTGTCGTGGTCATAGATTTGGTATAATCCAGCACTTAAGCAGTTGGCAGAGAACCCCACTTGTAAGAAGAATGGCTGGTCGCAGTTGGGATAGGCCAAACATGGTGCTGTGCATAACTTTTGCTTCAACGCTAGCATAGCCTGTTTTTGAGCCTCAGACCAAATGAAAGGGGTGTCCTTTTGTAGGAGGTCTGTAAGGGGTTTTGCCACGTCTGCATAATCCTCCATGAACTGATGTAAGTAATTGCATACCCCAAGGAAGCTCCGGAGTTCGGAGATGTTGGTAGGGGCTTTGATGTTTAACACACCTTGAATTCGTGCCGTTTGTGGTAGTACCCCTTTGGATCCTACCAAGAGACCGACATAGTTGACTTTGGTTTTGCACCATTGGCATTTGGAGAGAGAAATTTTGGCTCCAGCTCGCGTGAGCTGGCTAAGGACATGGTCAATTTCAGTGAGGTGGGTGTCCAGAGTTGGACTCCGAATGAGAATGTCGTCAACATAGATGAGGTTACCTCTGTCTCGGGCGTCTGGACATGCTTTGTTCAAGAAAATGTTGAACTCTGCAGGAGAGTTGGCATAACCGAAAGGGCATCGGGTGAATGTGTATTGGCGATTCGCGAACGTGAAGGCCAGTTTGTGTTGGTCTTCAGCTTGGACAGGAATAGTCCAAAAACCAGAAGCAATGTCCAGTGTTGAGAAGTATTTGGCATCTTTGACTCTAGGGAGTTCTTGCTCCAGTTGAGTCATAGGCCACCTAGAGAGAGGAACTTGAGTGTTCAATTTCCTGTAATCAATGGTGAGTCTCCACTTACCATTGGGCTTTAGGACAGGCCATAAGGGAGCCAAGTAGGTACTGTTGCATGGCCTGATTATGCCACGGTCCAGTAAATCATCGATTATTTCTTGTACTGGGCCGTACGAGGCCAAGGGAATCTTGTACTGCCTGACGTAGGTTGGAGGGGTGTCAGGTGGTGTAGGAATACGTACTGAGTGGATTGTGGTCAGTCCACAGTCAAAGGAGTCTTTGGAGAAGGATTGTTCATACTTAAGAAGAACTTGGTGAAGTTTTTCACATTCTTCGTCAGAGGTTAGGGCATCAGCATCAGCTACCACCTGTGCAATCTCTTCAGCGATAGTGAGGACTGGTTTCGGCGGAGCATCGCTGGGATTGTCATTGGTTTGCTGATCGGACTCCGATGGAAGGAGTTCAATGGCTTGGACAAGCATTTGGTCATTGTTAGTCAAGTCGATTCGTCCCACTGACTCTTTGTCAGGGGTTGGTATTCACACAAGAGCGATGGCCTTAGAAGGCTTAGTGTAAATGACTGTAGGTTCAAGAGAATCGGCCCAAAGAGAATCAGGGAGGCCGCCTAGTACAGGAACAGTCAGTTCAAAATCGTGGAAATCTGTGGTGATGAGCCAGCCAAGAGGCGTGGCCTTGGGCAGGACGATGGTCTCTGCCGTGGGATTGTTAACCGGTAATGTGGTGGTTCTGTATTCTAGGCTTAGAAGGGGCATGGCCTCCAGAGTTAAGCCTAGATTGTCAAGCAAAGGAGCCGGTTGGAAAAATGCTTGTGGATGCATAAGTTTCTGTCCTGTTTGAATGCATAGTTGGACCGGATAGCACGTGACATTAGCAGGTATGAGACAATGTTGAGTGTTCAGTACCTGGCAGGCCTCAGGGATGGTTTGGCCTGACTTTAGAGTGTCAAGATCTGGTTTAGAGTGAGCATCTCGAACTGAGGTGAGAGACCATAAGACATTGTTTATGGTATCAACCTGGGTTCCAAGTCTCACAAGAAGATCACTGCCGATGTAGACTGCATGTGGCAGGTCGGGAACGACCAAGAAGGGATGCGTTAGCAGTCTGTGGTTCCACTGAAGGTGGAGGGCGCAGATACTTCTGGCGACCAATGTTTTGTTTGATTTGGTCCCAGCAGGGAAATGAAAAGACTCGTTAGTGACCATAAGGTCAGGGTATTTCTCGTGTAGAGAGTCAAAAAGTGTCTGGCTGATTGCAGATTTATCAGCCCAGAAAGCCAGTACCACATCTTCTATGTGGGAGCTTTGGATAGCTAGTCCTTTGACCACTTGGGGGCAGTACTCTTCATCGACTGCCCCTGGTTTTAGGGTGCAAAGAAATGAACTGTGTTCATTTAAGGTTGGGTTGTCAGATGTGGTGACCTGAAAAGGGGTGCCTGTTTCAGCCTGGTCCCCAAGGTCACCTTCCGTCAAACTTTGTTGGGTCAGCAGTGCGAGTGGGTTGACTCCTGGAACATCCAAGGTGTCAAGAGTGTAGCACTGTGATCCGGTTGCTTCAGGTAGAGTGGTTGGAAGAGGTTGTCGAACTTGAGCCCATAGCTTTAGATTCTTGAAGTCTATCAGAGGCTCAAAGCGATTAAGTAGATCCTTGCCTATCAGCAATGGAATTGAGTTGAGATTGGACACATAGACCGGGTGGATCAAGGTCATGGGCCCAATGGAGATTTGTATCAACGACATGTGTGACACAGTCGTGTTTGAGGGTGCATAAGGTTGAATAGCTAAGGAGCAAGGTCTTAGTTTCAAGTCTTTGTGCGCAGAATTAGCAGTGACACGTAGGTGTTCAAAAAGGTCACGCGACATGAGTGTGATGTCCGCGGCGGTATCTAGTAGGGCTTCGTGCGTCATCACATCTTCCAAGGTCAATGACAGAAAAAATTTTCGTGCAACCCCCCTTTCGGTTAAATCACACAGAAATTCTTGGACCGGTGGTTCAACGCAGATTAAAGAGTCGCCGGTTTCGGGCGAGTGAGGTTTCCCAGGTAGCTGGACTACCAAAATGGCACTGGGTGGCGTTGCATTTTGGAGCTCCTCCTGAGTTTCGGGTGGAGGATGCTCGGTTGTGTCTTCGGTATCCTTCCCCTTTGTAGTAGGAGAATCCTCAGGGTTGACTTGTGGCAAACCTAAAGGATCGTTTGGGGTGGTCACAATATTTATGGCTAGGACATCTGGTTTGTTGTCCTCTTTCGCCTCCTTTTTCCTCTTCAGTTTGTCAAGTATGCGTTGGAGAGTCTCCAGGTCTTCTCGGCTGGAAATGGGCTTTCCTTTCTTCTCCCAGGGTTTGGAGTTAAACTTTCCAGGGGGAGGTCTTGCTTCCCTGTTGAAGTTTTTCCAGCGGTACGAAGGAGGTGACCACCTCCCGCGATTATGCAAGTCTCGAAATCGATATCTGTCATCCCGGGTATCCGTACCGTATTCTCGTGACTTACCTGGTGGGCTTAGTCTCTGACGGTAGTCAGGTTTTGGTGATGTTGGCTTGGAACTTGGTGTCAAAAATTTTTCCGGGTCATGACTCGACTTATCTTGACTAGAGGACTGTCGTCGTTTTATTTGTGACCGAGATGCTGGAACAGGGGCTGGCCTTGGGGCGCCCTCTAGGTCCAGGGTGTCTGATGCGGTGTTGACTGCTAACACCGCGGTAGACTCGGTATGCTTCTGAATGCTTTGTCGCTGTTTCTGGAATGCATAATGTGCGAACTCTCTTAGCTGGTTTATCGAGTTTGTCTTTGGGTTAGCTATGACTCCAAGGTGGTGTCCAATCGTGGGATGGAGATTCTGAATGAACAGAGCCTTGAAATTGTGGTTTTCTTCCATCTCAGGCGTGTTTTGAGATCCGAAATATGCACGCAGGAGTCGCTGGTAGTATGCCTGTGGGGGCTCTAAGCGACCCTGTTTCACAGCTAGGGCTGTCGCTAGCCCTGACTGTAAGCAGTCGTCGGAAAACTCTCTTTCAATGGCTTCATAGAGTTTCCGGTGGTTCATCTTGATGTCAAATGGTTGCCGATCTATAAATTTTGATACCGACCTGTTGGATGTCAACTTGATCAAATAAATGCGGTCGTCAACAGTAGCATCAGGGTATTTACGCAAGTAGTAGTCGATGTCTTGCAAATAAGCCCTGGTATCAGGTGACCCACTGGTTGAGGGGTCAAATTTCGTGACGTGGCGAGCGATCTTATTGAGATCTCCATCGGATGGAATTTGCACACGTCTTTCACGTTGCCGTTCGGGTCTGAACGGGTCAGGTGAGTGTGAGCCGGGGGAGTCCCCATCCCATGAGGGGATGCCCCCCTTTGTCGAGGGAACCGGCCTGTTCATGGATTCTGATCTCAGATCCCTTTGTTTGCGGTGGTCTTCCAGCTCTTCTTGGACGTCATGAAGACCTTGTTGTGCTTCTCGTAGGAGCAGTTTGCATTTCCCATAATCGGAGCTTGTTTCGTCCAACTGACCTTCAACTTCCTTGAGTTGATTCTCTTTGTAAAGCAGGGCGGTTTTCAATTCCTCGTTTTCTTGCTGAAGTGAGGTATTGTTGTCTTCTAGTCGTTGCTTTTCTTCCTCTGCTTGTTCCAGATCTAGCAACGTCTGATCGAGCGTAGCTTGGGTGTCTTCTTTCTCTATGCGAGCTTGTTCCTGCTTTTTCACAAGGGATTTGTTCTCTTCCTGAAGAGAAAGGATGGTTGTTCGTTGTTTCACCAGTTCCTTTTCGGCGTAGAGTACTTGGGTTTCAGCTCGTTTTAGCCTTGCAACTAATGCTAGTGCAAACTTTCCTAACACACCGGGGATTTCCTTTGCTTTCGGTGGGTTAGCTTCGCATTCATCTGAAAGTTTTTCCGTGATTTGCTTCAAATCTTTTGGTGGAGTATCCCGAACTTGTTTGGAGAAACCGGGTATAAGGTCGGAAGCCAACTCTTCCAATATTACTTGAAGGTCATTTAATTCGTCAAGTGGACTCGACATGTTTGACCGTTTGTGTAACACTTAGCTTGAAATCAATTCATTGATTATAGCTAAAGTTGTGAGTCAAGAGTTAACCTTGAGTGTCGTTTTACAGTGAGGGTAATTACAAGCTTCTTTTTGGAGTTTGTTTCAACTTCCAGGCTTGTAAGAAGGAAAGCAAATATTTTGGAATTCTTTAGAAATGTGGAATACGTGTTAGTTTATTTGTCAACACTGTATTTTGATTTGTATTTCACAAGACAAAAGCAAAAAAAAAAAATTGTGTCGATTGACTTCTTTCAGTTCAGTTATCAAAGTGTAGTTTTGGAATAGTCCTCAACTAGGTTGTGAATTTTTTGTTGAATCTCACTTGAAAGTAATGATTTTATTTACAAAAGAAAAAGAAAGCAACAAAAATAGAAAAGGTTAAATGCTTTAAGGCTTTAGGGTTACAGTATAAGTCTTCACTTTGTTTTAAAGTTAGAACTGGCTTGGTTCTATTTGTTAATTAAAGCCTTTCAATGTTTTAATATTTACAAGTTAGGAAACAAATTAACTGTCTTTGCATATTGTCACTAAGGCTTCCTTAGGATTAAAGTTAATGATTATTTAAAAAGAGAAGAAAAAAAAAATGTTTTACAGACTAGTCAAAGTTTTCACCTTTTGACTTATTTCAAATCCTGGTGAGAAATAGTGAGTTGGTTAAATGTTTTCCTTCTCCTGGGGAGGAAATATGAATCAAAAGCAACACTGACTGTAAATAAGCTAAAGCTTTCAAGTGTTAATTGCTGGATGTGGTTTCCTAATTTTGGAGAATTTTGGTTAAATATTTAGTAAATCACTAAATCCTTTACCAACATGCACAGGAGTAACATTAACTTGAGTTTAAATGAACATTGTCATTTATTTGAGTCCCTAAGTTGAATGGCTTCCTGTGAAAGAAATTGCACAAAGTGATCTTTAAAACAAAACACATATATATAGCTTAAAAAGTTTGCAGACTTTTAGCGTAAGATGTGTGAATATATGCTTTTAACTAAAAAAATTAAAATATGTGGTTAACATATGTGAGTAAATACAAAGTCTATGCTTCTATGTTCTTTCACTGTGTATATATGCAGTCAAAAGCTCTTCCACCAATGAGAACAAACTTCAAACCCACAAGTTTCCTTTTCCTTTTGGTTCTTGGGATCAAACTTTGAATTGGGTTTAAATTTAGGTTGTTCCGGATAATTCGGATTGATTTAAAGTCAATTTGGAAGCTCTGTTTGATTATAAATCAGCTTAATAGATTTGCTCTGCTTTAATCCGAGGGTGCATTCATGCAAGAAATGCAACTCCTATAGTTGACCACACGATGGAGGCAGTTGTCTCTGCCCTCCCAGGGGGAGGAGACACTGGGGACGTCGCTCTGGGCGGGTCTACCGGTCTCACTCAAAATGGCGGCTAGGGTGACTCCATCTTAGCGCCTTCAAAATGGCGTCTGCACGCTTACTCTGCTCATGCGCAGTTTTCGTGCACGCCTTTCGGTCACGCGCGCGACTGTGCATGTTCACGTGACACGTGATGCGGGCGCGAGTCTCAGCGACAACGCCACGCCTTGCTTTCCAAGATGAGAGTTTAATCTCCAACTTTCACAAATAATGTTACCCCTTTAATTCCGGGTATAGTTTAGTGCTACTTTCCCCAGCGGTTTATTCAGTGACCAGATCAAACCGCGTCCAGCTTAATCTGACGTCACCACGCTTGGGTAATTAAATTACAGAACTGGCCAGTTTAATTACTCCTTTCGGGATAATCGCCGGAAGGTTAAACTGGCGAGAGACAGGACGGTTTTCTTCGCGTTTCTGTCACTCTCGGCCTTTATGTTTCTTAATCCAGCATATAATAATACTGCTTAAACTTTGCATGCATCAAAAACTGTTGACTTTAGTGGGTGAATCGCTCACCCCCCCTTTGCTATCAGCCTCCTCAGCGGGAGGTTAGGTAAACAAACACAGCAGACACACACAGGCAGGAGGAGAGATGCAGCCTCAGCCTCTCAAACAACACACAGACTCGCCAAATAGTGGATCAATATTTGCAGGAAAAAAAATTATGATTTCAATGAATTTTCTTTTTGCATATACGTTTCCCAATTACAGAGGCCTCACAGCGGGGCACCATTAAGCTGTAGTATAAATTGCCTATAAAAATATTTGTCATAAGGTACAGGAATTATTTATTTTATTTAATAGTGGGTGTGAAAGGGGGCGGAGTTGAACCATCACTTCTACACCCGCTAAATTAAATAAAAGCACTTGTAAAAGGGGGCACCAGTCCTAACGGACAATTATATTAACTTTAATTTTAATTAACTTTGTACCTTAAATTACTTAATGAATCAGTCTCAAAGTTTCAGTGAGTTTTTGTCCTGCCGTGATTAGGAAACCTGTATATGCGAAAGGAAAACACTTTCAACTGCTCTCATTCACTCTTTTATTAAAATCATTCAGGTTACATGTCATGGCGTTCAAATGATGAATAAACAGATTCAGATGATGACAGCGTAATATATCACATCAACTGATATTGGGTTCCTGAACAAAAAATCCAGCTTTACACCTCTGCAGAACCAAGGAGAACTAGACTTATGTTTCAACGGTAAATGAGGCTGGAATGTTTTAACAAAACAACGCAATTTTATGGGGAAAATTCATAAGCTAATTATCTAAAAATGACTCCTGAATTAATCTACAAAAATTTTAAGGGCAGTTACTTAAAAATGACAAAGTTTTTCTTCAGTTTACAGTTCCATCCTGCGGCTGAGAGACTAATTGAGCCCTGAAATACGGGCCATATTCAATTGTAATTTAATTGTTAGGACATCACGTTTTAACCCAGGAAATAGGAGAAATAAAAGTTTCACTCACACACGGCCGTAGGTCCAAGTTTTCGCGGGTCGGTACCGCTGGGTTTTGAAGTTAGGACGTCGGAGGAAGCTGCTGCAAGATGCCTCCTCACAGCCGTGGAAGTGTAAACTCAGCTGGGGGCTCTCCAGACAATGGCAGCAGTGGGTGGTCTGTCACAGAGCAGCGTGAAAAGTCCTTTGAAAAAGAGTCCAAATTTGGGGTCTCTTGTAGCGGGATCGACCCAAAGACTGAAGGAAAATCTTCTCAGTCTCTGTTCACTTTAAACTAGGCAAATTAAAGGTCCACTTTAATGGCGTGAAAAGTCACTAAAAAAAAATGTTAGAAAAACATTTACTAGGATAAGAATGGCTTCTGAGGTGAAGGAACAAGTTTGAGAATTTGATTCTCTAAAAGGGACGAGCTCTAAAGAAAAAATGGCTTCTCCTCAGTTTCCAGAATATAAGGAAAGACTTGACAAACACACAGAGAATAAAATAAAACTTCACAGGGCCTTGAAACGGTGGAATAAAATCTTCTTCTGAGATCTAGATTACTATTCTGCTTCTTTAATCTTAATTTAGTTCCTAATCTTTCTCAAAATCTCTTTCTTTCTTCTTTCTGTGTTTCTAATTCTTAATTCTATTACCGCTTTGCTGTTCTAATCTTCCTGCTTGTTCTTTGTCTACCCTTTTTCTTCTTTTCTGATCTCTTTTTCTTTTTCTAACTTTTTCTGTTCTCTGCTGATCTCTGACTAAACTCAAATCTAACTTCTCTTTTAAAGTTACCTCGCCGGGTCGTAAAACTGATGATGTAGTCACAAGACTGACCAATCGGCTTTTTCAGAAGCAGTTTGAAATGGCTGCTATCCAATGTGAGAACACGTCTTTGTTTGAGAGCAGCCAATCAAATGAAGACACCATCCCATGAAATTTCAGAGGGAAAATCAACACTCAGTCAGTTCTTATGAAATAAATGCTCAGAATAAAATCTAACTAAATTAAATGACTTGGCTAATATATGATGATCATGCATTTATACCATTACTCCAATAACACTCATGAATATAACATTTCTTATACATAATTATAATACATGCATTCACATTTAGATCAAGATTAGAACAGCAGAACATGCAGCAAACCATGGTTGGTGATAAGAGGGATGATTTTCAGTGTCCTTAGGATCCAGAGGATAAGCTGAAAGAAACTTAATATTTAGAACAAATTAAAAGTCATCCTACGAACTGAAAACACATTCCGTAGGTATCCGCTAGGAGGTACTGTTGAGCTGTAGATGATTTCCTTTAGTATCTGGGCGAAGGTACCTGGACAGCATAGGCTATAAAACCGTCAGATTAAGTGGTTTATGACTCTTTTAAAAACATTGGTTTCCTGTGAAAAGGTACGTTATCAAATGCAGTGTTCATGTTGAGAGGTCTGGTCTCCTGAGTTTTATGTTCCTTTGAGCCTTTAAAAGCAAATTCTGATCCTTACAATCTCTGCAAGAGGCAACTGTTTACATTGGGGTCCTGGGAAAGCAAGCATCTTTGGTCAGGCCTGGAAGAAGCCTGCATGAGTCGACATAAAAGCCAGTGATATTCCTGAAAAGGCAGAAAGGTGATATTCCTGTGTAATGAATAAAATGAAATTCCTGTAAACTGGAGAGAAGTGATCTTCTGTCTCGGCTGTGAGGAGACGATGATGCTACAACATATATAAACACACAGTGCGGAGCATTGTAGCTAGATGGAGTAAATATGTAAATATATAAACACACACAGTGCGGAGCACTGTAGCTAGATGGAATAATATGTAGATATATAAACACAGTGCGGAGCATTGTAGCTAGATGGAATAAATATGTAGATATATAAACACACCCAGTGCGGAGCATTGTAGCTAGATGGAATAAATATGTAAATATATAAACACACACAGTGCAGAGCATTGTTGCTAGATGGGATGAAACAACACAACCGTCTACTTAGTTATCCTACATGGTATGATTATGTACCCATACATATTCTCATCCTCCATAGCGACCGGTATTTTCCTAGTTGTATGCCGGAGGGGACCATTGTATAAGTCTATTGCGTCTTTTGCATTCAAAAACTATTAGATTGTCACGTATTTTTGCTATCTCTGTGAGCAGCCCTGCTTAGGTTGTACAGTCTGACAGCCGTTGGTAGGAAGGACCGGCGAAACCTCTCGGTTGTGCACCTAGGATGATGTAGTCTGCTGCTAAATGAGCTCCTCAGTGCATTCAGTATGTCCTGCATAGGGTGGAACTCGGCCTCCAGCAGAGATGACAGTTTAGCCACCGTCCTTCTCTCTCCTATCTCCTCCACTGGGTCAAGGCGCTGCCCCAGGACAGAGCTAGCTTTCTTGATCAGTTGGTTCAGTCTCTTCCTATCGGCTGCCGTAATGCCACTGCCCCAGCAGACCACTCCAAAAGTGATGGCTGATGCCACCACCGTGTCATAGAATGTCTTCAGCAGCGCCCCTTGTACACCAAAAGACCTGAGTCTCCTCAGTAGGAACAGCCTGCGCTGTCCCTTCTTGTAGAGTGCGTCAGTATTGTGTGACCAGTCTAGTTTATTGTTCAGATGAACACCCAGGTACTTGTAGGATGTCACCATCTCGATGTCTGTTCCCTGTATATTTACTGGTGCTGTGAGGGGTTGTCCTTGCCTGCGGCAGTCCACCACCAGCTCCTTTGTTTTCCTTGCATTGATCTGGAGGCAGTTCCGATGGCACCAGTCCATGAAGTCCTGGATAAGCCCTCTGTACTCAGCTTCATCTCCATTGGAGATGAGGCCAACGATCGCAGAGTCGTCAGAGAACTTCTGTAGATGGCAGTGTGTTGTGTTGTGTGAGAAGTCCGCAATATAAAGGGTGAACAGGAAGGGAGCCAAAACCATTCCCTGGGGGGCCCCCGTGCTACCGATGATTGTGTCGGACACACAGTCCAGGGTTCTCACAAACTGAGGCCGGTTAGTGAGGTAGTCCAGGATCCATGATGATAGGTGCTGGTCCACCCCTGCGCACAGCAGCTTGTCCTTCAGGATCATCGGTTGGATGGTGTTGAAAGCACTGGAGAAGTCAAAGAACATGATCCTCACCGCATTCCCGGGCTTCTCCAGGTGGGACAGAGAACGGTGAAGGAGGAGGATCACCGCATCCTCCACCCCAAAGCCATGCTGGTAGGCAAACTGGAGTGGATCCATCGCTGGTCCCACCAGGGGGCGGAGGTGAGCAAGGAGCAGTCTCTCCAGGGTCTTCATCATGTGGGACGTCAAGGCCACTGGTCTGTAGCTGTTCAGGTCTTTGGGGTGGGAAGTCTTTGGTACAGGTACCACACAAGATGTTTTCCACAGCTGTGGTACCCTCCCCAGCTTCAGGCTCAGGTTGAAGATGTACTCCACAATCCCACACAGCTGGTCTGCACAGGACTTGAGGAGCTTTGCGCTGATGCCGTCCGGTCCCGACGCCTTCCTTGCCTTGATCTTCCTCAGCTCCGTCCTCACCTGGGTCTTAGTCAGGGTCAGGTTGGGGGGCTGTGTGTTGGGAGTGGGGGGGAGTTGGTGGAGTGGGGAGTGGGCAGCAGGACTTGATGTCTTTAGAGGCAGCAGTGGTTGTTTTGCAGTCAGGGGGGAGGGCGGTTGGTCAAACCTATTGAAAAACAGATTCAGATTGTTCGCCCACTCCCTGCCCCCCGTGGCCTGGGGGGAGGTATTCTGGAGCCCAGAGATGGTTTTAAGGTTTCTCCAGACCCCGCTGATGTCGCTCTGTTGCAGCTTGTCCTCCATCTTCTTCCTGAAGCTGTCCTTGCCTTCTCTGATCTTTCTCCTCAGCTCCCTCTGTACGGACTTCAGCATCTCCCTGTTCCCCGACCTGAAGATCCTCTTCTTCTCTCTCAGAAGTGTTTTTATCTCAGGGTTGATCCAGGGTTTGTTGTTTGAGCAACACCGTATGGTCTTGGTGGGAACGGTGTTGTCCACACAGAAGCTGAGGTAGTCCGTGATGGTGTGAGTGAGGCCATCGATGTCCTCACCATGTGGATCGCAGAGGTGCTCCCAGGCGGTGGTTTCACAACAGCCCTTTAGAGTGTCCATTGCCTCCTCAGACCATAACTTCACTGTGAGCATGGCCGGAGGTTGTCTGTGCACTAGGGGTTTGTACACTGGCCAGAGATGAACCAAGTTGTGATCCGATCTCCCGAGTGGGGGGAGTTGTAATGAGGTGTACGTCTCCTTAGTGTTTGCGTAGAATAAGTCCACTGTTTTATTGTCTCTAGTGTGGCATGTGACATACTGGGTAAACGTGGGTAGAATGGGAGACAGTGAAACATGGTTGAAATCGCCTGAGATGAGGAGAAGAGCATCTGGGTGTTCTGTCTGCAGCCTGCCGGTTACTGAATGGATGACGTCACGCGCTGTCCCAGCGTTCGCCGTCGGATTTGCATAAAAACAATGCAGATCACGTGTGAGTGTTCCCTCGGGAGATATGTAGGCTGCATTCTAACAGCTAGCAACTCAATGTCTTTGCTGCAGTGTCGTTGTTTAACAGTGATATGTCCCGGTCTGCACCAGTTGTTGTTAACATACATTATCACTCCACCGCCCCTTGCTTTGCCACTGTCTGGTGTTCGGTCTGCCCGTATCGCGTGGAAACCCTCCAGCTCAGTGTTAGCATCTGCTGCTAGTTCAGATAGCCACGTCTCGGTAAACAAAAGGATAGAGCATTCCCGGTATATGCTATCATAGCGGGAGATAGCCGCTAGTTCATCTACCTTTCCCCGTAACGACCGTACATTCCCCATGACAATGGATGGAAAGGAGGGTCTGTACCTTATATTTTTTGTCTTCCGCCTTACTCCAGCCCGGCAACCACGGCGTTTTCGCCTCAGTTCTCCCGGTATGTCGAGTTTTTCCGTTAGCACCGGGTGGCAGTTGAGTGCTAGCAGCTCTTCCCTGCTGTACCGTCTCCTGCTATAAACAGTGGCTCCGTCCACCGGCTCAGGAGACATTTGGGACGATCTGTGTGTCCGTGATATCAGAATCAGAATCAGAATCAGAAAAAGATTTATTGCCAAGTACATTAACAGATCACTGATAACATACGAGAGAATTTGACTTGACACAGAAAATGAACCTGCATTTCCATGCCGCGGCGTGTGTCTGAAACGCGCCTGTCAGCAGGAGGGTACAGGTAGCATAAGAAATAATACAATAGGAAGGAGCAAAAAAATCATTTATTCAGAATACTGGTCACATGATCAATATTATGATTACAAGGGGAAAAAAAAAGCCCTCAATGCACATCAGCGGACCAAGATTTCACAGGACACAAAGAGAGCAGTGAGTGAATCTTATTTGTCAGTTTGTGGATCAATATGAGTGCACTGTTGAAGCAAGTGTTGTATCAGTAAGAACAACAAGGACACTTTGGCAGGAGATGTTTTGTCTGGCTACTGGCAATCGTCCTTGGCAATTGTCCGAGCAGCTGCTGTCCAAGGCCTTGTGCTCAGTGTTTTGAAAAAACAGACTGCAGACAATCAGGAGGAATTTTTATAGGGAAATTGAGCCAAATAGAACTGATCACAGAGAAGGAACTTTATTTTCTTCTGTAGATTCAGTACTTAATCCTTCATTGCGGGGCGTTGAGTCCGTCGTGGATAGACCTAAGCGTAATCATGATGTAATCCACCTTCCGAGACAGTTCTCCATTTGTCGCTATCAGGGTCTTCTCCAATTTTTCAATTTGATGGATGCACCTCGCCTGGCCAGCATTTTGATAGGTTGTATCCATCTTCAGCAATTTGTGGTACACCAGGACAATCCCAGTTCCAATCAGAACGATCCCAATCACCATTATTACGAAGACATACAAATCTTCAATATCTTCGATAGAGAGATTAGTCAGGCACAAGATCCTCCAATTACTTGTCTCCCGTAAATAGCCCGCTGGAGCCGTCCCTGCGGGGCAAACAGCTTCCCCCGGAGCACTTTTCCTTGTTGAAAAAATAGTGTCAATTGCGTTCAAAGCCCAGCTTATTAATTCCATAATTTCTTTCGACGGTCAGCAGTTAGACGCAGACAGACAACAGCAAGCTGGGATCCAGTTAGTTGGGGGGGAAGGAAAAAAGTCAGAAGCAAGAGAGAAGCAAAAAGGCGTCTGCTCTCTTTGGAGGCGGAAGTGAATGAATGGAGTGAAAAACCGGATCAAAAAGAGAGAGGAAGGGAAAAAAAAAAGACTCAGAATTGAGCCGCTGTTGCAAAAGGCAGCCGACTTGTGTGGCGCCGGAAGTGAAGAGAAAATGATGAGAAAATGAAAGAAAGAATAAAGTTAAACATAAATCAGAATCAGAATCAGAATCAGAATCAGGTTTATTGCCATTGTTCATGTAGTACACAAACTAGGAATTTGTCTCGGTACAATGCTGCAACATTAAACATGATAGGATAAGAGAAATAAACTATACATGTAATAAAGTGTAGGATAAGATTAAGTGATACTGGTCAACAGTTAAAATATATATTAGCCAGCAGCAGATACTGTGGAGAACTATATAGTGCAGTCGGTAATGCAGGAAGAAAACAGTGATGATTGACATGAGTCTGGTTGAGCTGCTGCACATGGTGCACGAGAGTCAATAAGTCACTTAGTGTTCAGCAGTCTAATGGCAGAGGGGAAGAAGCTGTTCATGTGACGGGAGGTTTTAGTCTGGATGGACCGAAGTCTTCTACCAGAGGGGAGGGGGGCAAACAGTACGTGACCAGGGTGTGAGGGATCGGCTATGATCCGGCCAGCACGCCTCCGGGTCCTGGAGATGTACAGATCCTGGAGAGATGGGAGCTTGCAGCCGATCACCTTCTCAGCAGTGCGCACGACGCGCTGCAGCCTTAGTCTGTCCCTGGCAGTGGCTCCTGCGTACCACACGGTTATGGAGGTGGTGAGGATGGACTCGATGATGGCTGTGTAGAACTGCACTAACATCTTGGTGGGTAGCTTGAGCTTCCTCAGCTGCCGCAGGAAGAACATCCTCTGCTGGGCTTTTTTGATGAGTGAGCTGATGGTCAGCTCCCATTTGAGGTCCCTGGTGATGGTAGTGCCTAGGAAGCGGAAGGAATCAGCAGTGGTGATGGGAGAGCCTGAGAGGGTGAGGGGGGGCAGAGGAGTAGTGACTTTCCTGAAGTCTACAATCATCTCCACTGTCTTCAGAGCGTTCAGCTGCAGGTTGTTATTGCTGCACCAGGACGCCAGCTGGGCCACCTCTCTCCTGTAGGCGGACTCGTCGCCGTTGGAGATGAGCCCGATGAGGGTGGTGTCGTCCGCAAACTTGATCAACTTGACAGACTGGTGGCTGGAGGTGCAGGAGTTGGTGTAAAGGGAGAAGAGTAGGGGGGAAAGTACACAGCCCTGGGGTGATCCGGTGCTGATGCTAGTATAGTCTGAGACAGTCTTTCCCAGCCGCACATGCTGCCTCCGGTCCGTCAGGAAGTCGATGATCCACCTGCAGAGGGAGTCAGGCACGTTGAGCAGGGACAGCTTGTCCCGGAGCAGAGCGGGGCGGATGGTGTTGAATGCGGAGCTGAAGTCCACAAACAGGATCCTGGCGTAGGTTCCCGGGGAGTCCAGGTGCTGCAGGATGGAGTGGAGGGCCAGGTTGACTGCATCGTCTACAGACCTGTTGGCTCGGTAGGCAAACTGCAGCGGGTCCAGGAGAGGGGTGGTGATGGACTTGAGGTGGGACAGGACCAGGCGCTCAAAGGACTTCATGACTACAGAGGTGAGCGCTACAGGTCTGTAGTCATTAAGTCCAGTGATCCGTGGCTTCTTGGGGACAGGGATGATGGTGGAGGATTTGAGGCAGGACGGCACGTGGCATAACTTAAGGGAGGTGTTAAAAATGTCTGTGAATACAGGAGCCAGCTGTTTCGCACAGAGTCTCAGGGTGGAGGGAGACACGCCGTCTGGGCCGGGGGTCTTGCGCGGGTTCAGTCTGGAGAACTAAGTAAGTAACTAAATAAGTATATTGAGGAGAATGATAATGGAGAAGTGGATCCAACAATACTATGGGACGCACTAAAAGTCGTGTTAAGGGGTAAATTAATGGTTGAATCAGGAAAAGCAAAAAAGTCTAAACTGGAATCATCTAAACAAAGATGTGAAAGATTGAGGGAATTAGAACGTAAACATCAGAACACAAATGATCCAAAAATATATCAAGAAATTAAGGGAGAAAAAGTAAAGATAAAAGAAATACTAATAGATGAAATTGAAAAGAAAAAAATATATATTTAAAACAAAAATATTATGAAATTGGGCCAAAGGCCACAAAACTGTTAGCAAAATGGTTAAGAAAACAACAAACAGTGAATAATGTATATAAGATTAAGGACCCCATCACAAACAAATCAACAGTTATCCCAGAAAACATCGAAGAAATATTCCATAAATTTTATCAAGCACTATACTCGCAACCCGAAGAGACAAATGTTAACCTCTTGCGCTCCGTTGTCCCACGGGTGGGCAAGTCTCTGCGTCCTAGAGCGCACGAGAGCGCACGAGGGCGCTCTTGTGCGCTCTAGGACGCATGATGGAGATTGTGATGTAGGTGGTGTATGGCGTCCAAGCGCGCACTGAAAATAAAAGCTGCAGACACAGCCGCGAAAAGATTAGTTCATCTGATTGACCTCTCATTCGACTAATAAGAGCCTTGAATTGGGTTTCTGAAACCTTGAATGAATGAATGAATGAATAAGGTTTATTGTCAATACTACCATACGTAATACATACAGGAGAATTGAAATTTGACTTGACATTGGGCGCGCTCCTTGTAAGCGCATCCCATAGCCGGGGCAGCCCGAAGGCGCCACTCGAACAGTGGGGAGGGGGGGGGGGGTAAAGGGGGGAAAGGAGGGGAAAACATAATAGGAGAGAGAAAAAAGCATTGTTGATCAAAATAAAGCTCATTTTTATGACCAATATTGTGATTACAAGAAAAAAACTCTCAAATGCACAATTAGCAGACAATAGAATTCACACGAAGACAAAGCAGTTGAGCGAGTCAGTGTATGTTTTTATATATTTCAGTGTATGTATCAGTCCTGTAATGAATGTTGTATGCAGTGTAATGTAGGTGTGTCAATCGCTAGTGAACAGCAGAGGGCGCCTCCTGGCAGTGGATGGATGTTAGTCATGTGATCTATGGCAAGTCCAGAGTCTCTCTCTCTTGCTTGCAGGTGGCAATTGAAGACACATGGTGTCCTTGGGAGTCCAGTCTGCTGAAACAACAGCGATTGTGTCGATTGTTTGGGTTAGCAGAGCTGATCCTTCCGCTTATCTCCATCGAGGAGGAATGTAAATATAAACAGGGCGCCAAAGACAAGGTCAAATCTGCACAGTGCACTCAGAGAATAGAATTTCCCTCACCCGTGCAATTCTGTGCTTCAAAATTTCTGTGTACAGCCTTAAACTTTAACATTTCTCTGGAGAGCACTGGCGACTTCAAGATGTATTCCACCATCTGAATCACCATTCAGTTCACCATGCCGCCTCGTGCACTCCCCAACTGGTCGAAGTTGGTGAAGGAGCTTGCCTGGATCCGCATTTTGAACAGCTCTCCACCTTCCTCAATTTCTGAAACACCAGGAAAACTCCAGAGCCAAAAATAGAAATCCTGTGTCATAGCCAATAGATGTCTTCTGCATCTCCAGTCAAATCATACAGGTCCAATTCTTGGGCTCCCCCTTGGCCTGGTTCTTGTTGAAAAGTGGTGACAATAGCACATTTAAGCCGCTTCCAAATCCATAATTTCCGTTTAGATTAAGATTCAGCAGAAGAAGAGCGACTAAACACAGACACAAACGCAACATTGCAAGCTGGGAATAGATCAGGAAGGCAGGAGGAGGGAGGAGGAGGAAATGCGACTGCTCTCTCTGAGGGCTGAAGAAAGAAAAAAGAACCAATGACTGAAAACTTGGCAAGAAGGACCCGCCTACCAACACAGCGAGCCAATTGAAGCACAGAAGTTCGCTGAGCGGTTTTGTCTACAAAGACTGGGTGAAGAGAGACTGCTTCAGCAGCCACAGGCAGTGCTTTATTTTTTTTTTTTTAATTCCAGCAGAGTGTTTAGGATTCTCTTATATGGTCATCATAGACCGATGGAGGCCGACGACGAAGGTCGTAAATCATTCACCAAAACCGCAATCATGGAATTATGTTTTGACCGGGTCGCGAGACCAGAACCACGAGCGGACCAGCGTCGCGTTCGTCTGACAATGAGGAAGAGAAGTTGGCCAGGACAATGTGGCTGTGAAGAGGCAAGGTGTTATAAGCCAAATTATTTTTTATCCCTGAAAATTGTAATCAAAAATGACTTTTGACCGATCGGTAAATTACAACTGTGCGGCGCACGATGTCCGAAGTGCATGCGCCGCGTTACACGGTTCGTTCGTCGCCTCCGGACTGTGACAACCCCCCACACACACACACACACAGACACAGCCCTGAATGTGATCTTTCATTTGAGCCCAAGATGAAGCTTCTATGTTGAATCATTCAAAAGTTATAGATGTTTTTCCAAACTGTGCCATTTGGCACAATTTGGCACAGTTCCAAAATGCCTGGGAACAGCCTGAGAACCAAGCTGTGTAATATATTCATTTTTTGTGGTATTGTTACAAAATTTGGACCACAGCTGGATAACACTTGGTTCTACATTTCTGTTGCATTTTCCAGCCCGGATCTGAAGCTGTGTGTTATTTGCAAGCATTTGTATCCAAAAAAACACCCAGGCCAAATTTATTTTCTACAAGTTCACTATGTTTAGATGACTGTAACTCAGTGGCTGGAGCACTTAGAGAGATCATGGGGTTTTTTTGCCAAAAAATTCAAAGTGTTTTCTTTTAAATGAGACCAATCCCATGAAGATGCTGCAAAGGGTTGAATAACAGCTTTCGATTTACTTTGGGCACATTATTTTTTGGCGTTTTTAGGAAAATTGACCGGAGTGCAAGAGGTTAAGGATATAAAAAAAATTCTATACACATTGGACTTGCCATCAATAGGAAATCAACAAAATGAAGTGCTAACAGCAGAAATAACAACACAAGAGATTAAAAATGTGATTAAGTCACTAAAAAATGGTAAATTACCAGGTAGTGACGGATACCCGTCTGAGTTCTATAAACTGTTTATAGAAGAACTCACGCCACAGCTCCTAAAGTCATTTAATTGGACATTAAACAACAACAAAATACCTCCATCATTGAATGAAGCCATTATTTCAGTTATTCTAAAGCCAGGAAACGATAGGGAACAATGTGGAAATTATAGGCCAATCTCTTTATTAAATGTGGATTATAAAATATATACAACAATTATCTGCAAACGAATAAAGACATTCTTGACAGAATTGATAGAGGAGGATCAGACTGGTTTTATAGAGGGACGTCAAACACATGATAATATCAGAAGAACAATACACATAATTAATCAAATACATTAAGAAAGAAAAGTGCAGTAATAATGAGTTTAGACACAGAAAAAGCATTCGATAGGGTAATTGGAAGTTTCTATATACTGTGCTGGAGCGCTTTGGACTTAATGAAAAATCAGTGCAATGCATAAAGACACTGTACCGAAAACCTGTGGCAAGAATCAAGATAAATGGTAGCTTAACAGACAAAGTAAATATACAAAGATCAACTAGACAGGGATGCTGCCTATCGCCCACCTTGTTTGCTCTGTTCATAGAACCTGTCACAACTCGCCGTCCCCAGTCATCTGCCTCAGCTGCGCGCACACCTGCGCCTCGTCAATCACAGACTATTTAACCCACTCGGCCCAGAACATCGGTCTGGAGCCGTCTGTTAATCAACGCTCTCAATCCCTCTGCAGGATCGTTCCTTCCCGACCTGCAGCCTCTCCTACCAGCAAGTAAGCTGTATTTTCACTCACCTGTCTTCCAGTCTCTCCCCTGTGCATAGGTGGATTCCCTGGCGGCAGATTCCTCCCGTCCTCGCCACCTCCTCTTCCTCCTCATCCATCCCTCGTCGAGCGTGCAGCAGGGCGCTGTCTCCCAGGCAAGAGTTCCTTTGCCAACGCCAGCCACCGTAACATCTGCAAATAAGCAATGCTCGGTACATAACCCCGCATGATGAAGGTTAACTCATATTCCTGTCCCTGCTCTGTCCATAGGGTTGCCTGGCTGCACGGCGTGCTATTCTGCCCCCAGCGCTCCTCGTTCACCCACAGACCATTCACATTTCGCATACACGCACCCATACATCTCTTGTTGCTGAATAAAGCCTTTGAATCTCACCTGAGCCTACGTGTGTGTTCCCTGGGCCAGTAATTATGTCAGAACCACTGGCTCAAGTGCTGCGACAAAATAAGAAATTAAAAGGTGTAACAATAAAGGGAGTGGAACACAAGATTGGGCTGTTTGCAGACGATATTATAGTTTATCTTGAACAACCAGATAAATCAATAATGGAAATGATGGGCTTAATAGAAAATTTTGGAAAATTATCAGGATACAAGATAAAAACATATCAAAAACACAAATACTGACATTCTACTATAACCCTTTAAACCAGATAACCGATAAGATCAAACTAAACTGGAAACAAAAAGAAATAAAATACCTTGGAGTGAACATACCCAAAGATTTAAGTAAAATTTATAAAGCAAACTAGAAAAGCACTCGGAGAGCGCAGACCTCCGCCAAGCGGCACAGTTCCCCCCATACAGTGTTTGTGTGTACGTTTTCAGATTCCCTGAGCATGAAAAGATATGACTAGCAATTGGATTCACAATGATTATTTGTTTATTTGACATGGACAGTGCAATAAACAGACAATTAATGAATGACAATCAATGGGATAGTGATAGGATTAGTAGTTCAGTAGTGTAAAACGGGGCGATAAGGGACGGCGGGTTAATAAGGGACACTTTTCTGGGAAATGTTTTAAATGTAATTCTGCTTTTTTTATTTTGAGCAGGACGCTGAGTTGTGTTGTTATTGTCAAATATCCATGAATCCTTCATCAAATCTAGGCGGAAGCAAAATTAAAAAAGCAGAATTACATTTAGAAAAGTGTCCCATGTTACCCCGCCGTCCCTTATAGCCCCGTTTTACGGTTGTAAACGCATTGCCTCCTTGGCGGAGGTAATAAACTGAAGTGTTGGTGTGTCCATCTCCTCCACTGACGGATGCAGATTGGTTAGACAGGTTGCCGTGGGTTTTATATTATATTGGGGTTGCGCTCCGCGGCAAAACAGAATTTAGAATCTTCCCCGGCAGAGAGGTCGTTTTTACGCAGCGCCTATAGCTGGGCGGGGAATTTGTGGCAAATAATCGGGCGGCGGACAGGTGGCCGTGTCAGGTTTTGCAGCGTGGCGCAAAAACAGGCACGCTGGCGGGCCCAGGCCAGCAGTGTTTTCCGCGTGCTTTTGTGCCTAAAACGTTGAAGAACACGGAGTTTGTGTTGGTCATACACGACGACCAGCGCAATGTGCGCAGCGCCTATGGCTGGCACAGGCACGCTGGCGGGCCCAGGCCACCAGTGTTTTCCGCATGCTTTTGTGGCTAAAACGTTGAAGAAGGCGGAGTTTGTGTTGGTCAGACACGACGCCCAGCGACCTCCATTGCGCCTGCGCACATGTTGAAAATGGCCGTATGTCACAGTGTGGAAAAATGCTTTAAAAAATTCCTGTATGCAGACGGTGATGCGGATCATCCCCAAAATTTAATCAGTTCTTCCTTGTACCATTTCCAACAACGCCTGAAAGTTTCATTGAAATCCGTCCAAAAGTTTTTGAGTTATCTTGCTAACCAACAGACAAACAGACAGACAGACAGACAAACAGACAAACACACAGACAAACACACAGACAAACCCCGGCAAAAACATTACCTCCTCCTGGCCTTTCGGCCTGGCGGAGGTAATTATGATAGGTTAGAACAAGAAATAAAAAAAGATATTGACAGGAGGTCAATCTTAAACATTGATCTGAATTCAAAAATTGAGACAGTCAAAATCAGTATACAACCTAGACTGCTTTAACTCTTCCAAGCTCTACCAACAGAGATTCCTGGTGCTCGGTTCTCAAAATGGGACAGGATGATATCAAGATTTGCTTGGAGAGGAAAAAAGCCAAGAGTGAAATATAAAACTCTCCAGTTGCCAAAAGAGAAAGGCGACATGGGTCTAACGAGTCTAAAAGAATATTACTACTCAGCACAAATAAGATATATGTTGGTGTGACAGAGGATACGAGGCAAAATGGAAAGAAATGGAAAAGGAAATTGAGGGACTCCCAGTACAAAGCATAATGGGAGATAAGGATGCGTATAAGCAAATCAAACAAATAGATCCAATCACTAAATTTACTTTGGAGCTGTGGTATAAAATAGTACAAAAGTATAATATAAAGGAGGACATAAAACTATTGAAATGGGTAGCATTTGACAGTCAGTTTGAACCAGAAAAGCAAGATAGGGGATACAAAAATCTGGCGAACAAGGGAATCACAGCATGGGGCAATATGAAAAAAAAAGATTTCGAGAGCTTTGTAAACATGAGAAGAAAATTTAAACTAGAAAAATCTGAATTCTTCAGATATCTGCAGATGAGAGATTATTATACGAGAAGGATTAGGCATAACCTCCACACAGATGTGAGTGAGATTATACAATTCATTTTAAGCTCATATGCAGGAAATAAAATAAGAATTATTTCAAAACTATATCAGAAACTTATGGCAAACAAACATTCAAGTAACTGTATAAAGCAGAAATGGAAGAAAGAGCTAAATTTAAGCATAACAGAAGAAAACTGGCAAGAAATATGGAAAACACAGCACACAACAACAAGTTCAAGGACATGGAGGGAATTTGGATGGAAAAACCTGATTCGCTATTTCATTACACCACAGATCCAAAGAAAATATACAAATACTAAATCTATGTGCTGGAGGGATGTGGGGCTCAAAATGCAGACCACACGCATATGTTTTGGAAATGCAGCAAAATCTCATCATTCTTGAAATCTATTTGTGTGATAATACAGAGGATATTAGGATATAATATACCACTGAACTGTAACTTGATGTATTTATATGATCTTAAAAGGGACAATGTAATAAAGGCTGAAGATAGATATCTAGTTAAAATCATGCTGATTGCATGTAAAAAAAACAATTACAAGAAAATGGCAATCAGAAGTTCTTCCTGACCAAGAGCAAAGGACAGGTATTGTTGAGAATATACGTCTAATGGAAAAACTAACATATCGACAGAGAATGCAAGAAGGACAATATGAAAAAAAAATGGTGAAAAATGGACACAATACAAAGAGCAACAACGAGACAGAAATTGAAAGAATAACCAAAGAAACTGAAAAAAACAGAAGAATCTAGAGATGGAAACTAAAAACTTGATGCTCCAACACTTGTCCCCCCCCCCTTTTTTTAGTCACCCTTATTGTCATTCAACTGCACAACCAATCATGTACAGTAGAACGAGATTGTGCTTTACCTGTCTACAGTGTCAATCACACACACCCCAAGTGCAGAATCAGAGGGCTGCTGCCATGCAAAGTGCCGCCACAGATTTCCCTCCTCCATTCCATTATTGCTGAGCACCAAGCTGGATGGCAGGAAGTTCCACTTTTATATGGTCTTCGGCATGACCCGGCCAGGATTTGAACCCCTGCCTCCTGGGTGTGGGGCCGATGCTCTACCAACTGAGCCACCACTCCGGTATTGTTTGTTGTTTTTTTTTTTTTTTTTTTTTTTTTTTTGACTGTATGGTTAGTTCCTTTTTTAAATATATAGAGATTGTGATCTGAATGTAATATGTATGATGAAAACTGAATAAAAAACAAAGTTACAAAAAAAAAAAATCACATAAGGATTATCATATCCAGTCTGTGTTGTGCTGTTGCTTAGTTTTTGTCACGTTTTGTCTTGGCTTTGTTCTGATTTGTAATCACTCTTCTTTTCATTTCTTTTTCAATTCTTAGATGGGACATGGGTGGGCAATATAAGCTGCGGCTTCAGCCATCACCCATTTCACATAACTTATGTTGAATTACTGTATATAATCCGAGGAGTTGCTGTTTAATTTGACCTTGTTGTTTTTTTCCACTTTGTTAGATTATTTTGTTCCTTTCTTTAATTCTAATCTATCCAAAATAATTATTCATTCATTCATTCATTCATTTCTCAAATATGTTTTAAACTTGCTTTGATTATCCACCACCCATTTCTGTCTTTCATCTAGGCAAGGGGAAAATGATCCGCCCAAACCAGACCTTGCCTCACTATTTACAGAGATGCAGGCTGAAGATCTGCTGAACCGGGATCAGTACGAGGGACTGACCAGTTGCTTCTCAGTGAGGCAGCATGGCTGGCGTGTGTGACCCATTCCAGTTTCTTTTTTTTTTTTACAGTTTGAGTTTTGCACATTCTAAATAAATAACCTGTAACTTGCTGCTGATTGTAATAAACAATTTAGTGATTTATGTGTTTGCATCATGATTTTCTATTTTGTCTGTTAAGACACCGGTGGGAAAAGAGTCAACAGTACTTTTTTTTTTTTTGTTACTTATTTGTACCCGTAGGTAGATTTGTTTTGCAGTCTGGTGACAAGCCACCAGCTGCCGGTCGCTGCGTGCGCAAGCGCCCCGTATCCCTAACCTGCATGTTTTTGGCGTGTGGGAGGAAACCGGAGAAATCCCGGAGTAAACCCACGCAACACAGGGAGAACATGCAAACTCCACACAGATCACTGTTGGTCGGGGGCTGGGATCGAACCCACGATCTCACGATCCCCTGGCCGAGGGTAAACTGTGCTGCCACAGTGCTAACCACTGCGCCACCGTGCACCATACGAACCATTTAACAGTGACTTTGAAAATAATGGCTCATTTTTAAGAAAAGCAACCAAAACAATTATTTGCTGAAGACTGTAAGACAAAATAGAGACATCTGCAAAAGTACAAAGGTTTATTGTCAAAATTCCCAGGGCAATACTACATGAATACATGTATAGTTCACTGTTGATGCAGAGAATATATATTTATACAGTATCCACATGTAGTCAGCAATACTCAATACGATATATTTCCAGTTAATCCACGTATTTCTCCATATAACCTTGTGACTGCATTATTTTAAATTCTTTTAATCCTAGATCCATTTGTTTTGGCTTAAAAGGCATCATAATTGTTAAATATATCTTATGCCTAACTCAGTACTGTTTACCTGTTGAAATATATATTTGACGGCTCATATACTACAATATGGCACCTTATCCATGTTTTGCCACGACACCACTGGCTGGAGCAGATAAATTCCATGACGTCTCAACAGTCTCGCCACGATTTTGACACAGATCAGAGCAATTTGTTGCACAGGAAGCTAAACATTTCTACAGACATTATAGCCACTTTGCATTTGTGAAGATGGGGTCACATCACTGTGTTGAATGTTAACGCCAACCATTTGAAGCAATATTTTTGCCACAAGAGAGCCATCTGAAACACACACACACAGAGAAGACATATTTTAGTACCTAATATCGATAACTTGCCGACATTACAATGTTGTACGGCGGACTTAAAAGCAAAGTAGCATTAGCGATCATTAGCTTACCTTGATATGTGATGTACTTTGTATCCTCATGGCTTCTCCTTTATACTGCTCTATGGTTTTCTAAACGCTCCAATACTTTTCCAGAGTGTGTAGTATTGCCGCCTCTGCTTTCTGTTCTCCCTTTTTGCATTTATTCAGGCAAAAAAAGACAGAGAAGGCAGACACCGTGTAACCTGCCAGCTTGTGTTCTGCATAACGCTACGCTTGTTTTACGCCAGTTACGCTGATTTTACGTAACGGGAGGGAGGGTTGCGCCGCCTCCCTGCGCCTCCTCCCTCAGCCACTGCAGATTTGGGGGGAGGATGTGGGAGTGGTTGAGGACTACAAATATCTGGGTGTCAGGATCAGCAGCGTGTTGGACTGGAGATCCAACACTGATGCTGCGCACAAGAAGGGGATGAGCAGACTCTACTTCCTGAGAAAGCTGAGATCCTTCAACGTGTGCAGCAGGATGCTGGAGCTTTTTTATCAGACTGTTGTTGCCAGCGCCATCTTCTTTGGGGTAGCAGTATCAGGGCCAGAGATACCAACAGACTTGACAAGATTATCAAGAGGGCTGGCTCTGTAATTGGTCTCAGACCGGAGACCTTTGAGACAGTGGTGGAGAGGAGAACACTAAATAAACTGCGATCCATCATGGGCAATCCTGATCACCCCCTCCACCACACACTAGATAGACAGCGAAGCACTTTCTCCAATAGACTACTACAGCTTCGTTGTCGAACGGCCAGGTACAGGACATCTTTCCTGCCACATGCAATTTCACTGTACAATAACTCACTATGATGTTGTATTCTGGTCATAGCTATGCTGCCACACTGCATCTTACAGACTAACTGGTACATCTGTGTGTCTGTGTGTGTGTATATATATATTTTATAGTAATATGTACATATGTATATTAGCTGCTCTTGCTTGCTTGTTTTTTTTTTTTTTTTTTTTTTTCTTGCCTTCTGATTGTTGCTCAGAGTGTTGCTATCCCTGTGCTGTTGCAATCCTGGAATTTCCCCGTTGTGGGACTAATAAAGGCTTATCTTATCTTATCTTATCTTATCACTTTTCACTCTGCTCCTGATAGTCCTTCTTTGTGCAATGGGATGATTCATGTGTTTATACGGGTCATCATATATTAAGCTATGATGTATATAGGTTCTATAGTCATGTTAGTTTTTACTTTCCATGGGTAATCCCTTTGCCGTGTGTGTTTCTGTTGTTTGGCTGTCAACTGTCATGCTGCTGTTACACTGTAATTTCCCAGTTTGAGATCAATAAAGTACATCTATCTATCTATCTATCTATCTATCTATCTATCTATCTATCTATCTATCTATCTATCTATCTATCTATCTATCTATCTATCTATCTATCTATCTATCTATATTCCAACCCACTTCAAATGGGACCTAGTGCAGTGGAAACACAAAGCGGGCTGAACTGTACCATCCCATCCCGTACCAAACCGTACCATAGTGACCCTAGTGGAAAAGCGCCTTAGATCTTTAGATATGGCAATTGGTGGCAAATAAGTTTTGAAAGTGCTGTTTAAGTTGCTTGAAAGCTTAGGTACTTTATGGCAGTGGAGGTATAGCAGCTTCTCCTGTAGAAAATTTTGATAATAAAACTAACTTTCCTTCATACCCATTTGGTTTATACATAGAACTGTGTGCATTAGAAATGTCACCTGCTGGGACATCTTGCTCATGATTTTCTGAAGCATTATACAGAAGGCCAGTGGAGGAGACAGAGTGCTTAATATACAGCTTAGGGCAAGTTACTAAAAATAAAATAGGAACTAATTACCCTTACTAGTTATATAGTTATCTATCAGAATTTCTTTACCAAATCACTACATGATTAAAGTAATTAGTTTTAGGAAAATAACTAATGTCACTTAAATTATTGGTGAAGAAGCTACATATTAATCACACATTAACATAATTTCCTGTTTAATGCCAACAGTTTTTAAAATTGCATTTATTCACAATTAATTACCAGTACAAACAAGGGATTTTTGACCTTGCTGTATGGGAAATGGTGGTCCGCACATACGTGAGGAACGTGCCAAAGCTGAGCCCTACAACAATGTAGCCGGGAGATCCCCCAGTCTTATTGACTGTGTTTACCACAGATAGATCCAATACAACCTGACCCGTTCAGCTCATTTTCTACCACGAGATCATTCTGTGTGGTCCCCCGGATTGCTCTGTGTCATCTGCTCCTAACAGTGTTCAGCTCTGGTGCTGTTAGCCAACTAACCTCTCCTAGCTGAATGCTAGTTGAGTTAGCTCATGGTCTCATAGAGACAAAATGATAACTATAAGTGTTCATTTAAATTATCTTCTATAATATTTTAAAACGGTTAAAAAATTACTATAAAATCACGCTGAATAAATTAAACTGTAGAGACTGTGTAGATTTTTGTCCTGTGAGGCTTTCACATCATCAAGCTCTAGTTCTGTATCATGTCCGTGGATCTGTAAAAAGAATTAATTAATTCATTTATTCAAAATAAAGGCCTTAATTATAATTAAAGTGCAATTAATCCTTAATTCTGACATTCATAGGTATCACTACCGCTGATATTATCTTAAAACTCAACTTAAAACAGCAGTCATTAAAATAGTAAATCTATGACTTTTTCCAGGCAAATTTTAAACCTCTCTCCTCAGCAATTCATGACCAAGGTTTGGATTTTCAAATAAATTTGCAATTTTGTCCATGTAATTTTGCAAGTTTTTTTGTGAATTTGCTATTTTCCTTAAGTTTATGTGACCCCCCCGTAAATTTGACTTTTCGTGTGAGTTTGCTATTTTTTCCATATAAATTTGTGTCCTTTTTATTCACACATCTGGGACTTTTTTCCATGTAAACTGCCCATCTGTTTTGCACAAGCAGTATTTTTGAGATTTTGTGGGGAATATAAGTATTTGTCAATCTGTGAACATGCTGAAATAATAAACCCGAAGGTGCAGAAAGCAAGCACACAAACTTGCATTGAGACATTCAGAGATAAATTAGTTGAGCTGTACAATAATATTACTAGTAAGAACATGGTAGTAATTTGTGGAGATTTCAATATTGATTTACTAAATCCATATCAACAAAATGTAATTACAGAGTTCATGAATTCTATGTACAGCATGAGTCTGTATCCCACAATAACACATCCCAGTAGAATCACAGTTCACACTGCTACACTATTCTTGGAAATAAAAACAGAAATACAAGCTACCCAACCAATTTTTCAAAAAATAATAAAACGACTCAGAGTGTGAATGCAGCTTCACCTGCAGATGAATTTAATAACTTTTTTATTAACATTGGTCCTAATTTGGCTCGAGAAATACCCATTACGGCACCCACAGGTGATACAATAAGCAAAAACACTGCTATAAAAGACTCCATTTTCATAAAGAACACAGACGAGAGAGAGGTCATTGAAATTGTTAAATCGTTTAAAAGTAAAACATCTACGGACTGTGATGACATGCTTGACATGACTGTATTGACATGCTCTTAGTCAAAACTATTATTGAATGCTTAGTTAAACCACTGACGTATATCTGTAACCTGTTTCTCCAAACAGGTATATTTCCCAATGCAATGAACATAGCTAAAGTAATTCCGATATACAAGACGGGTGACAGAGGGGAACTTTCAAACTATAGACCTATTTCACTATTGCCGCAATTTTCCAAGATACTTGAAAAAATATTCTATGAGAGAATTGACAACTTCATACTGAAGAATAATTTATTGTGTGAGCAGCAATATGGGTTCAGACACAAGAGGACAACTGCATTTGCTGTAATGGAATTTATAGAAAAGATATCAACTGCCGTTGAAAATAAAGAGTATTCAGTTGGGGTATTCCTGGATCTTAAAAAAGCATTTGATACAGTGGATCATAATTTATTATTAAAGAAACTACAAAATTGTGGTATTAGGGGAGTAGCACTGTCCTGGTTATGTAGTTTCTTAAAGAATAGATATCAGTATGTATGTGTTGGTAACAAAATCTCACAGTTACTGAAGGTCACTTGTGTAGTCCCACAGGGTTCAGTTTTGGGGCCATTGTTATTCAATATGTATATAAATGATATATGTAAAGTTTCAGAAAAAATGGATTTAATATTGTTTGCCGATGACACTAATTTATTATGCAGTGGAAGCAATTTGGAACAACTTTTGGATACACTCGGAAAGGAATTAGGAAAGCTTAAACTGTGGTTTGATTCAAACAAATTAATGCTCAATTTAAGTAAGACAAAATTTATAGTTTTTAACAACCATCACAACAACTTAGTATCTAAACTCAGTGTAAATGGTGTAGAGATTGAAAGGGTATCCAAAACTAAATTTCTTGGTGTAATAATTGATAATAAACTGTGTTGGAAGTCACATATTAATTATATTAAAGGTAAAATATCCAAATCAATTGCAATACTACACAGAGTGAAATATTTGCTGAATCAACCCACACTATATACCTTGCATCATTCATTAATACTCCCATACATGACATATTGTACTGAAGAATGGGGAAATACATATAAAAACAAACATATATCCAGTCTTTATGCTTCAGAAGAGAGCTATTAGAATAATAAACAAAGCTGCTTACAGGGAACCAACAAACCCACTTTTTCTTAAATTAAAAGCTCTCAAGTTGAAAGATTTGGTTGACTTTAAAACTGCAGTAATAATGTTTAAAGTGAAGAATCTATCACTGCCCGCAAATATCCAAAAGTTGTTCCAAATAAGGGAGAAACAATATCATTTCAGAGGAACATGTATATTTCAAAAACCTTCAGTGAGAACTACCACCAAGCAACACTGTTTCACTGCAAGGAGTCAAATTATGGAACGATTTTGGACCTGAATTAAAATCATGTACAACGCTTGGACAATTTAAACAAAAACTAAAGGAAGAAATACTCCAAACATATATACAAGATGACATATAAAATCACATAAGGATTGTCATATCCAGTCTGCGTTGTGTTGTTGCTTAGTTTTTTGTTGGGTTTTTTGTTATATCTTTCACCCTTTACGTTACTTAATATAACAATAATAACTCGGACCATCGACGTAATGTTCACGGTTTATTAGCGTAGCAGCAACTCACAGCACACAGCCAACGACAACACACTCTGACATTACAGGTTACCCATAATGCTTTTAGCAAAGCACTACGACGGGTGCCGTAGTAAACCAAAATACATAACATTTTTTTTGTCACATTTTGTCTTAGCTTTGTTCTGAATTGTAATCGCTCTTGTTTGTTTTTCTTTTGAATTCTTGGATGGAACATGGGTGGGCAATATAAGCTGCGGCTTCAGCCATCACCCATTTCAGATAACTTATGTTGAACTGTATAATCAGAGGAGTTATTGTCTAATTTGACCTTGTTGGATTTTCTTTCCCCCTTTGTTATATTATTCTGTTTCTTTTAATCTGTACTTTTAATCTATCCAAAATGAAGATTGATTGATTGATTGATTGATTGATTGATTGATTGATTGATTGAACTAAAAGTTTCACCATTATTTTAGTTTTCTTAGTCCCTTTAGTGGATTTCTTAGAACAAAATTTAAGCATGCAAAACACAGTAGGTAACCTGCAAAAGCATATAATTTGGTCAAAATTTTCAGTCTGTGTGTCAAAAGCAAATATTTACTGTATGTCAATGAAACTGTCACTACCATCAAAATGAAGACTCCTTTTCCCAGCTCAGTGGCGGTCCTGGCTTGTATGACATCCTAGGTGGCCTGCCTCCCTATATCCCCCCCCCACACACACACACACAACTGTTGTGTTTACAAATCTACATGCTGATGAGTCTGTACAAAGCTATTTTTTATTAGAGATGCATACCAAACGTCATAAAAGACATTTGAATATGAACATAAGAATAAATACAACATATAATATAAAACGTACAAAAAACAATTAAACACAACACAAATAAAATAGAAATTCATTTTCTTCAGTGCATAAATCCTTCAAACACATAGAATACTACACTTAAAAGAATCAATCTGCCAATTACACCACTTTAACACAGCAATTCATACTTTGAATGAAAACAGACTGAGGGCAGCTGTGGCGGAGGTGTAGTGTGACCAACTACTAATCGGAGGGTCAGGGGTTTGTTTCCCACTCTGCAGTCTACCTGTCAAAGTGTCCTTGAGCAAGACACTGAACCCCCTGTTGCTCCTGGTAGGCCAGGCCAGTGCCTTGCGTGACAGCTTCACCACCGTGAATGTGTGTGTAAATGGGTGAATAGCAGGACCTGCAAAGCACTTTGGTCATCCAGAGTTGAGTAAAAAAGTGCTATATAAGTGAACGCCATTTAACATTTACTGAACTGTACACCTGCGACCTAAAGCCTGACCTTTCTTGTTTTCCTTGTTGCAAATGAGTTACATCATCATATGATAGGTGCTCAACAAGGGTGTGGTTAATACTGATGACTGCAAGACCAATAAAGAGGTTCTTTGTCAGTCAATCAGTATCATGATTTACAGTTTAATTTTAAAAACTATAATCATAATCATCAATATTATGTCAGAATGGCTTGAAATGTTTCACTCTTCCTCTGGAAGAGTAAGAGATGAATTTAGTTCCCAGGCAGATGGAAAGGAGCTAGGTATCTGGACCTGCATTACTTGTGTGATGAATATTGAGAACTCTTATTGAATTATCTTGCTAAAATACATTAACTTCTTAAAAAAAACTACTTTATTGAAATAGTTTTTCTATTAACAGTAAACATGCAATATTCCTGTTTAGTTTATTGCAAAGACAACTGTTTGAAAAAAATCACAATCAATAAAACAATTCAACAACTCATTTTTTATTATGGTTACTTCAGTCAAATATCAGTTTGGTTTTATTAATTTGAGTCCAGCCCTGTTCTATCCACATAAGTGCTATCGGATCTTCCAGGTTCATTACCATGTGGGAAAAGAAACAAAAGAAACAAACAAACAAACAAACAAACAAACATCAGAAAAAAATCTGATTATTATTCCAGATGTGATAGAACATTTTTAAACTCTTCTCTAAAATAACCTCAAGTGGGTTTTATTTCACAGCACATCAGCTTTAGCCTGTAGTAAGTGCACTACCGTTCAAAAGTTTGGGGTCACCCAGACAATTATTTTGTGTTTTCCATGAAAAGTCACACTTATTTACCACCATGAGTTGTAAAATGAATAGAAAATATAGTCAAGACATTGACAAGGTTAGAAATAATGATTTGTATTTGAAATAATATTTTTTTCCTTCAAACTTTGCTTTCGTCAAAGAATCCTCCATTTGCAGCAATTACAGCATTGCAGACCTAACATGATTGCACAAGGGTTTTCTAATCATCCATTAGCCTTCTGACACAATGAGCAAACACATTGTACCATTAGAACACTGGAGTGATAGTTGCTGGAAATGGGCCTCTATACACCTATGTAGATATTGCACCAAAAACCAGACATTTGCAGCTAGAACAGTCATTTACCACATTAGCAATGTATAGAGTGTATTTCTGATTAGTTTAAAGTTATCTTCATTGAAAAAAAATGCTTTTGTTTCAAAAAAAAGGAAATTTCTAAGTGACCCCAAACTTTTGAACGGTAGTGTATATAATCAACATAAATTTACTGAGATCTCTGCAGGACTTTAAAACTCATTTTAAAGTGAATTAATCAGCCACATCACACCGTAGTGTTTTTATCAAATCAAATCAAACTTTATTGTCATATTGCTGTACATACAACTGTAGTGCAGGCAAGATGAAATTGCGTTCTCTTGGCATCCATATAAATAGAAGCAACATGATTTAAGACACACTCACACATAGCTTCACCCCCCCCACCCCCACCCCCCATCCATTCACACATCCCTGAGACATACTTGGGGAAAAAACTAACTAACTATAATATACAGTACAAATAATATACAAAATGTCCGTAGGTGCAGTAGTGTGTATGAGAGATTCCGGGTTAACTGTTCAGCATCCTCACAGCTTGTGGAAGGAAGCTGTTAATCAGTCTGGTGGTTCTGCCTCTGATGTTCCAGAATCGTTTACCAGATGGAAGAAGTTCAAAGTGTTTATGCAGAGGGTGAGAACGGTCCTTGACAATGTTCAGTGCCCTGCTCCTACAACGGTTCTGAAAAAGTTCTTGGACAGAGGGGAGGGAGACTCCAATTACCCTCTCATCCCCCTTGACTATCCTCTGCAGTGCTTTTTTGTCTGACATACTGCAGCTGGAGTACCATGTAGCAATGCAGTACGTCAGAACACTCTCCACCACACCTCTGTAGAAGGTCCTGAGGATGCAGACGGGGAGAGAGGCCTGTTTGAGTTTCCTCAAGAAGTGCAGTCTCTGCTGAGCTTGCTTCCTGATCCCCAAGGAATTCTTGCTCCAGGTCAGGTCCTGCGAGATCTGCACTTCGAGGAACTTGATGTTCTCCACTCTCTCCACTAAACGGCCTCTGATGCTGAGGGGGACGTGCTCAGGCTGTGACCTCCGGAAGTCGATAATCATCTCCTTCGTTTTGTCTACGTTGAGCACCAGATTGTTCTCCCTTCACCAGCCCTCCAGGTCTCTCACTTCTTCCCTGTACATTGATTCCTCATCCCTCTGAATAAGTCCCACCACTGTGGTGTCGTCTGCAAACTTAATAATCTGGTTCCCCTCGTGTCTGGATACACAGTCATGTGTTAGAAGTGTAAACAACAGTGGACTGAGTACACAGCCTTGAGGGGATCCGGTGCTCAGCGTGACAGAGTTGGAGATGTTATTTCCAACCCGGAGAGACTGAGGTCTCTCAGTCAGGAAATCCAGGATCCAGAGACATGTGGCGGTGTTCAGACCGAGAAAGAGTAATTTCTCCATCAGTCTCTGGGGAATAATGGTGTTGAATGCTGAACTGAAATCAATGTACAGGAGTCTGGCGTAGGTGTCTTTCTGGTCCAGGTGGGTGATGTCAGAGTGTAGGGTGGTGACTATAGCATCCTCCGTGGAGCGGTTTGAACGATATGCAAACTGGAGTGGGTCGTGTGATGCAGGGAGGCAGGCTGTAATGTGTGGTTTGACAAGCCGTTCAAAACACTTCATTACAATTGGTGTCAGTGCAACAGGACGATAGTCATTCAAACAGGACACAACTGGTTTCTTTGCCACCGGTACAATGATAGAGGTCTTGAAGCATCTGGGAACGATGGCCTGACTCAGGGAGATGTTATAAATGTCAGTCAGGACATCCGCCAACTCGCTCGCGCAGTCTCGGAGCACACGTCCCGGAATGTTGTCTGGACCTGCAGCTTTGCGTGGGTTGACTCTGGTTAGGGTCCTCCGTGTGTCCGCTGTGTTGATGGTAAAAGCTGGTCCGACCGATGGTGGGGGTGGGCCAGCCCTCCCTCTGATTGTCGAATTTGATGCTTCAAAACGTGCAAAGAAGTTGTTAAGCCTGTCTGGAAGCGAAGCGTCATCATCATCGACCCCCTGCCTAGACTTATAGCCCGTCAGTGTCTGAACTCCCTGCCACATCTGCTTGGTGTTCCTAGTGTCACAGAGGTGTCCCTGGATTTTCTCCACATAGGCACGCTTTTCCACTTTAATTCCCTTTGAGAGCGCAGACCTGGCTGAGCGGAGGGCGATCCTGTCCTTTGCTCTGAAGGCTGCATCTCTGGCTGTAAGCAGCGAGCGCACCTCTGCAGTCATCCAGGGCTTATGGTTACCCCGCATAGTGATGGTCTTCACTGTAGTGACATCCTCTGTGCACTTCGCAGTGTAGCTGGTGACCGCATCAGCATACTCCTCCACATCTGTCTTGTCTTCCTGGGAGGCTGCTATTTTGAAGACCTCCCAGTCTGTGTGCAGAAAACAGTCTTTCAGTGCAGAGGTTGCACTCTCTGGCCAAATTCTAATTCGTTTCACTGCTGGCCTGCTGCGCTTCAATAAAGGTTTGTAGGCAGGCAGCAGCATCACGGATATGTGATCAGAAAGGCCAAGATGGGGGCGGGGTATCGCCTTATATGCATCTGTGTTTGTGTACACTAAGTCCAACATATTCTCTCCTCTGGTCTTAAAGTCTACACATTGTTTAAACTTGGGGAGCACAGTCTTTAGGCTGGTGTGGTTAAAATCCCCCGCAACCACCACAAAACTGTCCGGGTGTGAAGTTTGGATTTCACTAATCGCATTGTGCAGTTCCCCGAGTGCCTTCTTAGCATTAGCTTTAGCATTAGCACTCAGCGCTATGTAAACACCAGCTACAAACACGTTGCTGAATTCCCTCGGTGAATAATATGGCCGACAATTTACAATAAGGAACTCCGCCAACGGAGAGCAGTGTTTAGACACTAACGTGGCATTGACGCACTAGTTCTTGTTAACATAGATGCATAGCCCACCCCACTGGCTCTTACCGGAGCTCACCGTTTCCCTGTCGGCACGGAATATCGCCATATCTTCCAGTTGAATGGCCTCGTCAGGAATGTTGCCGTTGAGCCATGTCTCCGTGAACGCAAGCACACAGCAGTCTCTCCACTCTCTCCGGGTTTCTCTCAGCAGACGCAGCTCATCCAGCTTGTTTTCGAGGGAGCGGACGTTAGAGAGAATGAGCAACGGTACCGCTGGTCTGGAGGGGTTAGCCTTTAGCCTAGCATGGATCCCGGCCCTTTTTCCACGCTTTTTCTTGCGTTCGCTCCGCTTACGCCTCCTCCTCTCTCGGGTAGCTTCCAGCGGGGACTCCGCCAGAATTCCATGCTGGCGTAGAATGTCCAAGTCACAACCGATCGCCGCGATTCTTGCAGCGTGCAGTACCTTGATGTTTAATAAGGTCTCACGGTTTTAAGTTTTACAGAATGTACGTCTGGGAAGATCAAAACGCTCAAAACTCTCACACTCGCTGATGCCAAGAGGGGCCGCTGCGTCCGTGCGCGCTGCCGCCATCTTATATTGCTGACATTAGTATTAAGAACTAATAAATCCACTTAAATAAAACAGTTATTTAACATGTTAAATTAATTAATGTGGCCAGGTAAACTGGAGTATATCGGAAAAAAAAAATAATGTCTTGTCGTGTTATTAAAGCTTAATAATCAAATGCTGCTATTTTGGGAGTCATTATAGTGCTTTAACATTAAAACCACTGCACAATTCAAGCACAAAACTTATTTTTAACGTTTTTCCCTACTTTCCACTTCAGAAGTCTGCCATTAAAGTTGTTTGATGAGGGAGTGTGAGGAAACCTGCTGGAATCTGTGAGCCGCAGACTGACAGTCTTGGAGGGCATCTGCGTCCTGCCTGCAGATGGTGTCCATTTGCCACAAATAAGCTGAGCACAGACAAATAAAAATCTTTTTTTTTTTTTCTCATTCTCGTGGTGCCTCCTAGAGAATGCCACCCTGGGCCGCCTATGTGGCCCATATCAAAAACTGCCACTGTCCCAGCTTTATGAATAAGAGCATGCCAGTGTTTAGCCATGTTGTCAATAGAAGAAGAAGCCAACTTTATTGTCATTCAGTCCATACAGCCAATCATGTACAGCAGAATGAAATTACGTTTCTTCTACAATGTTAATCACATCTAGAATCAGAGGGGCCACCACAAACAACTTTTCCTTCCCCCATTCTATTATGCTCAGCACCAAGCTAGAAGGCGGGAAGTACCATTTTTATATGGTCTTTGGTATGACCAAAGACCACAGTTTACTGTGTATTTTTTTAATGAAAACTGTCATGGCTTTGGATAACAGCGGCTGAAAATGAACTGGGCAACCCTTTTCTCTCTGTTGCAGAGCAATTTTAAAATTATAGTCAGAGGCAATTCTAGAGTCTCTTGGGGGCCTAGGCAAAAATTCACAGGAGGCCCCTCCAACAAATGTTCATCATACTTACATAAAAAATAATCTGCCCCCCCCCGCCACACACACACACACACCTGCATTCGCACACATACAAACACATAAATACAGGACCACCACAAGTAGTGATGACGATAGGCTACTTAATATTAGAAAGACAATTAAAAGGATTCAAACTCATCACTGCTGCCAAAAAACTGCCGTTATTATGTTCGATGAAATCTGTTGCAGTCAGTTTTTTTTTTATTACATTATTCACCCAAGCTCATTATGAAAACACTTAGAATAAACATCCCTCACATCAGCTGCACCCCCATCCCTCTCCTGGAAGTGTGGGGGAAAACCTCTGTGGTTAAACTTGATTATTTTTTAGAGCCAGAAGCTGCTATTTATTCTGCTGCAGTTGCCTAGTCTCATGACTTAAAAGCACCACGTGAATAAAAAGAACAAATTTACCCCTTTATTAAATGTCTGGCTTTGAGGGGTCCAGGACACTGCCTCGGCAAACTGGCCTCTGACGGTCCACTTTCCACTCCCCAGAAACTGTTCTGTCCATGCCAGTCACTTTTGTCTGTCCTCTTGCTCGTTTCCTCAGTGTTGACGTGTCTTCATCTGGAGTGCTCTAGTCCATCACCACCTCCTCTCTGGTCTGGTCCTCCAGAGGCCACCAGCGGTCAGGACCAATCCCTCGCCGCTCTTCTCTACCCCAAGCACACAACTTCTCTGTCCCAGCCTTTAGAACTAACAGGTGTTCAGTCACAGCTGCCACACTTGCACTCCTATCAGCTCACCTCACTGTTTTTTCACAATCTTTATTCCTTAGGTGAGATGCACCATTGAAATTGGTTCAAACTGCCCCCCTCATTGCCATAAAATAAGTAACTTTTACTGGCTTTTGTAAGGCCCATAAATTACTTTTTCTGTTTAATAAAGGTTACTTGATTTTTAAAAATAGCATTTACATGAAGAAAGAATGATACAAAATTACTGTCAAATGTTAAGTAACACATCAAATTAAAGGTCACATTTCAAATAGAAACACCAAAATGATAATTCTACATCTATCCATCCATCTGCTTCCTTTTGGTACACTGGATCCTTGATGTAACGTTTTTCATGGAGATCCACTGGACTGCTCTGGTCCTTCACCCAGGACCAGTTTTCCTTAGGAGACCCTATCAGGAGCAAGTTACCCCCAACAACATACCTCCTGGGATCATTTGGGCACTCAAACCCCTCCACCATGATAAGGTGGCGATCCATGGAGGGGATAATTCTATATAATATTTTTCAAAAGAAACAATGCACTATTATTTACAAGGCAATATTTACCAGGTCAAAAAAGAGATCTTTTTTTTTTTCAGTGTGTGAACATGCACAGAGCCTGAAGCACAAAGCCAGGGTTGACAGAGAAAGTTTTTAACTGCCTTTGTGACACCTGTTAACTCTGATTGCAGCTTTCAGTTTTGTTGAGTAAGGATACAAGCACAAAGCCTGGGTCAGTTGAATGAGCTTCCTAGTGCAGCCCCTGTACTTGACAGAGTGAGGTGTGTGTGTGGGGGGGGGTGCTTTAGGGAGTTCTGTGCTACTATGGTCATTGCAAATTCTCCACATGACTGTATTGATTCAAAGTTGGTCAGCCCTCGGGGGCCCCCTTCTGACCTGCATGGGGCCCCAAGGATTTTCCAGTCTGGCCTGCTGCCACAGAGCACCCCAGATTATAGTCATGTTACTGTGTGAGGGGAATAGATTGAAAGACACTGAATATGATTTAAAGTTTTCACTGAACTAATTTGCACTGAATTATGTATTTTGACATTTTACAGTAAGTATACAGTATTTATGTGTGTACAGTGCACATTTTTTGAGTTACCTACTTATTCTCCCAATGAAATGTTTGGGTAATCGTGGATACAGTGGTTCTCAGAAATATTTGACTGCACCCTCTGACCACCCTCAGCCACTGTAAGATCACGATTCAGAGCATGATCAACAATTGTGGCTCTAATTTCATTGGGAACAGGCCTATGTAATTGGCCTATCTTCCTCTCCCTCTTCCTCTTCCACCTCGCACCCTTACGCCTCTCCTCCTCCTTCTTCTTCTTCTTCTTGACCCACCTCATTCTCTTGATGTCCTTCCATTTTTGTATCAAAAATTATAATTGTTCGGTGAAGGCTTTATATATGCTGCCAATTGAAGGCTCATTGGATTCAGCTCTGAGCTGTTCTAAAGAACTGGAATAATAGAGTAAATCAAGAGTTCTTTTTCAAAAACAGATAAGCCCAATTGGTTTAATATAGAGAAAAATAACATTTTCATCTGTTGGTTTATAGGTGTTCATATTTCCAATTCAGCTTCTCAGACATGGTCACTTGAAATATGAGTATCTCAGACATAACAAAGCAAAAAAACAAGCATCAACTCATAGTACTTTTTGAGAATTTAATAGTACTTTTTTTTGCAAAAACATATAAGTCCACAAGGCCTTCTTTTGCAAAAATAGACATGTCCTGAAAACCATGCTATTTTGTCTGGAACATACTTGAATGTCCATTAGCATCAATGTAGTATGACTGACACACTGATTTAGGCATATCCATTCAGTAAAATTGTAAAATATAGCTATAATAAAGCTATAATTCAAGATTCAAAGATTTTATTGTCAGTACTGCTATACGTACAGGCCATACAGGAGAATTGAAATGGCGTTTCTCTCTCTCTTCATTGGTGTGCACAGTATAAAAAGAAAAGGAATAGAGCTGGAAAAAAGAAAACAACAACAACAGCAGTCTAATATACAATATGTACAGTAATGCAACCTGTGGTGCAAATGGCGATAAGAAAGACCCAGACCTCCCATAGTGCAAAATTGAGATAAACAATTAAAGATGGTAAAACCCAGCAATCCTATATACAGACAACTAGAGATGTAATACCTGTAGTTGCAGTTCAATGTGGTAGTGTAGGTGCAGATAGTAACAGATAGGACTGCACGTGATCAGTATTGCAGTGACAGATAGACGGTAGCAGATATTGCATTTGTGCAAAAAGTCGTGATTAATGTTAATGTGCAGAGACATACAGCAGCAAAATAGCAAGAATTCTGATAATTAAAGATAATAGTAGTAAGAACTCTGAATATTGTTTGCTGTTCCGACCTCGTTTGCGCCCTACTGGTGAACGCATCACTGGTTCATCTGCTTCATCAAAATTATCCATATTTGACATAAAATGCAACAAAATTGCAAAAAAAAAAAAAACTGGCAGGGAAGCTCACAGCAAGCAGGTGCTGTGTTCAAAATGCTCACTGCTTCCCCATATAGTGTACTATATAGTGAATGTGCAGCCAACGGAGCAGTGAGAGAAGAGCTTCACATCACAATATAAACTACCTTAAGGTATTTATATTTAATAATTCAGCAAAAACAATTTGATTTAATAAGATAACATTAAGATAAGATAATACATATTTACTACAAATTACATGCAGATATTCATTTTTTACCACCGTTAGTCTGTTACATTTTACTGTCTCGCGTGATGACGTCATTAACCGTGCCACGAAAACAAGCCCAGTAGTGTCCAAAAGCGGTTAATTTTATTGTCATATTGAGTTTACTGTATAGTCCACAATATCTAAATTCACTATATAGCCAGTAGGGAGTGAGTGAGTGAACATTTCGAACAAAGCCAGGGGAATAAGTCAGAGTGATCAGACTGGGAAGGCAACCAAGATGAGTCACGTGACCCAAATACCAAGCGCTGATTTGCCGTGTAGAGTTATCTGCTTTTGTTAAAAAAAAAAAAAACTTCTTGGCATTTATGGGCTTTTGGAAAAAACCAAAAAACAAAAACATGAATTTGTAGCGTCTATAACATAGGACATATTGGCTTTTGAGAAAAAAAAAATAAATTTGAACTTCTATAAGTAGGTAATGTTAACAGTTGTTTGATGTAAAGAGGGAAATTTTCTTGGAAGTTGGGTTTTCTCGGTTTTTGCAAACTCTTCAGTTCTTCCCTACCACCCAGAGCCTGTATCAACTCCTTCCTGAAGTCTATGTGACCTTCTTCCTTCTCTAACTTCCCCCACTTAAAAAATATATTGCAATGTAATTTCTCTATATCAAGATACATATCTCGATATGTATTTTCTGTACTGAATGTCCTTTAAAATTTAGCTTTACTTACATTTTTTTAGAAAGTTATACATACAAAGATTCAAAGATTTTTATTTGTCAATACTTCTATACTGTACATACAGGACATACAGGAGAATTAAAATGCCATTTCTCTCTCTTTTAGTCTTTTGTGCAATATATAAGAAAAAAGGAATAAGGATGAAAAACAACAGTATCTATGCACAGTAATGCTACACGTAGTGCAAATAAAGATAAGATAAAACCCAGCAATCCTATATACAGAAAAGTAGAGCCGTAATGCCCGTAATTGTGAGTTCAGTGCTGTAGTGTTGGTGCAGACAGTGACAGATTGGACTGCACATGATCAATATTGCAATAACAGACAGACAGCAGCAGGTATGGCATTTGTGCAAATGGTTGCAGTAAGGTGTAGAGCAGGGATGTCCAATCATGTGCCATGGAGGGCCAAGACCCTGCAGGCTTTACCTCCAACCAGCTTCAACAGCAGATTCCACTGAATTTCTTTCCACTGATTGCTGATAAGTGAAAACACCTGCTGAAGAGACTGGGTAGAAGAGAAAACCTGCAGGGTCTTGGCCCTCCATGGCACATCATTGAACACTCCTGGCGTAGAGACATACAGCAGCAGATGTATTACTGTTGGTGTACCAAGTCTTTCTGTACAAACAGCTGAGGTAGTTATTGTGTGAGTGAATGTATTACGGTCCAGGGGTGGTGGTGGGGGGAATTTTTAGAGTTCAGGGTCCTGATGGCCTGGTGAACAAAGCTGTTTAGTAGTCTTGTGGAGTAGGCTCTGGTGCCTTTTCCCCAAGGGCAGGAGGCTGAAGAGGGAGTGTGAGGGGTGGGAGGTGTCACCTGCAATGTTGATAGCTCTGCAGGTGAGGCAGGTGTGGTAGATGTCTGAGACGGAGGGGCAGAGGGGCACCAAAGATCTTGCTGGCTGCTTTTACTGTGCGTTGTAGTGTCTTCCGACAGGAGGCGGAGTTTACCACACAGTTAATACTTGGCGGTCTAATAAGTGACAGAAATATAGTTTATCACTTTTTTTAAAAATGTGTCTACATTCCAGCAGTTGTTTATTTGGCGAACCGCTCACTCTTATTATAAAGGGTTGCAAGACAGGATAGGAGCTCTTATTTTGAAAGTTTGTTTGCTAAGTTCATTAACTTAGCGAATGAACATGCAGAGTTCAGACTTGAAATGTTTATCTTCTCCTGTTCCCCTCCACCAACGTTTCCTGTGCTTAAGATGAGCCTACATTTATTCTGTTATCTTCCTTTTCATCTCTGCTCACTGCAGTTTAGATTTCTCTGTGAGCATGCAGGGGGGCAGGACAGCTGCACTGAGCTAGTGAGCTTCCACTTTTAGATTTCAGTGGCCAAGCTGCAGACAAATCTGTCTTGCAGCGGCAGCAGCTCATTTTAACGTGATAAATATTTGAGTATCCGCGAGATAATGATTTATGTATGGCGAGCGGCCAAGTGTTCCAATACAATGAATATGTCCGGTATATCACCCAGTCCTACTCCTACTCCATTTCTCTTCCTATCTACACCATGGTAGAACAGTTTAAATGTACCTTCAACGCTCCAAGCCTTGCTTCTCTTCTATCTGGTTTCTTGAACACACAGTATAGCTATCTTTCTTCTCTCCATCATATCAGCCAACTCTCTGCCTTTACCAGTCATAGTCCCTACATTTAAAGTCCCTACTCTCACCTCCACACTTGTACCTTTCCTTTTCTCTCTCTCTCCCTCCTAACACGCCTCCCCCCTTCCCTCCTCCTTGATGTTTGACCGACAGTAGTCCAATTTCCAACGGAACCCTGTCGGTTAACAGCACCGGTGGTGGTCATTGTTAACCAGGGCCTCAACTGATCTGGTATGAAAGTCACATTTGTCATGATCCACATGTTTGATTTGGCAAAGGTTTTATGTTGAATGCCATTCCTGACACAACCCTCCCCATTTACCCGGGCTTGGGACTAGGAGTACAATGGTTTGTGCACCCCCTGTGGCTGGGTTTCAGCTGGAAATTTGAGGGCTTTTATCTGACAAGGAAATCATTTTGTTGGTCATATTCTTTAAACTTATATTAAACGACATTTAAGATTGACGCCATCTGTAATTCACTTTTGTAGGTCACTCAAAGATTATGGAGTCACCCATAAGAAAGCTCTTTTCTCTCTCTCTGTAGGTAACCTTCAAATGAGTGAGTACTAAGAGCAGAATCCAGCACGACAATGGTGCGGAAGTATGGAGGAGAGATATTTTGGAGTGTCCTGATGTATACCATTATAAGATAAGATAAGATAAGATAAGTCTTTATTAGTCCCACAATGGGGAAATTCCAGGATTGCAACAGCACAGGGATAGCAACACTCAGAGCAACAATCAGAAGGCAAGAAAAAACAAGAACAGCTAGTATACATATGTACATATTACTATAAATATATATATATATGACACACAGTGCGGAGCATTGTGGTTGGTGAATGTGCAGCAGAAAGTCTAAGCTCTCTCTCCGCGGATGCAACGGGCCAGCTGGATGTCTTTGGGCATAATGGTGACCCTCTTGGCGTGGATGGCGCACAGGTTGGTGTCCACAAAGAGACCCACCAGGTAGACCTCGCTGGCCTCCTGCAGAGCCATGACGGCGGCGCTCAGGAAGCGCAGGTCGGTCTTGAAGTCCTGAGCGATCTCCCTCACCAGGCGCTGGAAGGGCAGCTTACAGATGAGCAGCTCCGTGGATTTCTGGTAGCGACGGATCTCTCTCAGAGCCACGGTACCGGGCCTGTAACGGTGAGGCATATGCAAATGAAGCAGAATTATAAGAGAAGTTGTCTTTTGACAATAAAAGGTCTTTTCAAAAGTAAAACTTTAAACACTTTAGATTAAAAGCTCAAATTCAGTTTTGGCTTCTGTGTTGATGTATACTGACTGAAACCCTTGAAAGCATTCAGAGGGCAAGGCCACTAAGCATACATGGTGACATTATGCTCAGCATGAATTTAAATTAATCTTACATCTTCAAAGCCAGCCTCCTTGACTTGGTAAACCATTCTTGCTTACGCGTGTGTGGTTTTTAAGGCTGTCTTTATGCAGAGGATTAATATCAGTCATTGAAGGACTCTGTAAGTACTACTGGAGTATTTTCCTTATTTAAGTGGGATTTTCATGGAAAAGCTGTGCTTTGCGTTCACTCTTGCCTTTATGCAGATATGTGGAGTTTTTCTGTCTAAGTGTGTGTGTGTGTGTGTGTGTGTGTACAATATGTGGCATTGTTTGTACACCTTGCCCCTGTATACAATACCAGAATGGATGTTCATATCCCCAATGACACACACAAGGTCAGTACTATCCTGCACAGAGCAGCTGCTAATATTATAAGTTCAACATCCAGCCTTCCAGCTTGTACACAGTCTGGGTGCCACTAGATGGCATTGTGGCTGTTTGTTTAAAAACTGCTTGCCTTGGACATATGTTGCATTGTACATCATTTAGACTGACTGCATGTGTCTTAATTTTGCAGTAACCTTTGTAGCTCTGGCTTGCATTAATTATCTAGTTTTCCAAAGCAGGAAAACATTAGATTTTATGAGTTGAATCTCTTTAAGTGGGAAGACTTGGGGCCTCAAAGGTGCTGTTTAGAAGAGGAAATGGTCAGGATATCAAAGGAAATGCTCAGAACCCTCCAACAGCAAACCCCTGAAAGAGTACTGTAGAACAGTTTTATGTACAGTGGTGTGAAAAAGTGTTTGCTCCCTTCCTGATTTCTCTTTTTTTTTTTTTGTAATGTTTGTAAAACTTAAATGTTTCAGATCATCAAACAAATTTAAATATTAGACAAAGATAACACAAGTAAACACAAAATGCAGTTTTTAAAAGAAGATGTTTATTATTAAGGGGGAAAAAAATCCAAACCTACATGGCCCTGTGTGAAAAAGTGATTGCCCCTAAACCTAATAACTGGTTGGGCCACCCTTAGTAGCAACAACTGCAATCAAGCGTTTGCGATAACTGGCAATGAATCTTTTGCAGCGCTGTGGAGGAATTTTTGGCCTGGTTCCAAGGTTGTCATAGCCAGGAGCGGCACTGGGGTTAAGCTCCCAGTGCTCGTAAAATGCTCCTTACGGCATGCGTCTCGAAAAGCCTCTGACAACTAAGTCCAACTCCTAGCCTGCCCGTGTGGTTTAGTCTCTAAGCCCGGCGGGACTGCTTTTACTAATAGGAGAAGGGGCGAGGGCGGATCTCTGGCGCCTTAAAACCAGATGCTTCGGGTAGATGGTGGCTCGTCAACCTGGGAAGGTAGCCCATCTAGGGGAAGGTAAACCCTGATTTCAAACCTCCGCTGCCTTGCGGCACACCCGGTCACAGGAAAGGCTTCGAGAGTCAACCCTGAAGAAAAATCCGGAGTTGGAGCCCCTAAGGCAGTTCTCTGTTGTGCTCAACATCGTTCTGGCAGCTCCTGCGACGGTGCTGGTGCCAAACTATAGCAGCCCTGCTGTTCCTTTGGATTCATCAGTGACGTGGAGAGGGGGGACATGCTGCATGGGTAACATCTTGTCCTCCATATCTTCCTGCCCAGGCTTGAATCCTACCAACGCCCAACGCTGGAAGGTAGAACACCGGTGTGCATCGGCCTGTTCAGTCACAGGCGGTACTGTTCCAGCAGAGTAGACGTTTAGGATTCTCGTCCATGGTCATCATAGACCGACGGAGGCCGACGGAGGAATTTTGGCCCACTCATCCTTGCAGAATTGTTGTAATTCAGCCACATTGGAGGGTTTTTGAGCATGAGCCGCCTTTTTAAGGTCATGCCACAGCATCTCAATCGGATTCAGGTCAGGACTTTGACTAGACCACTCCAAAGTCTTCATTTTGTTTTTCTTAAGCCATTCAGAGGTGGACTTTCTGGTGTGTTTTGGATCATTGTCCTGCTGCAGAACCCAAGTGCACTTCAGCTTGAGGTCACGAACAGATGGCCGGACATTCTCCTTCAGGGTTTTTTGGTAGACAGCAGAATTCATGGTTCCATTTACCACAGCAAGTCTTAAAGGTCCTGAAGCAACAAAATAGCCCCAGACCATCACACTACCACCACCATATTTTACTGTTGGTATAATGTTCCTTTTCTGAAATGCTGTGTTACTTTTACGCCAGATGTAATGGGACACATGCCTTCCAGAAAACTCAACCTTTGTCTCGTCAGTCCACAGAGGATTTTTCCAAAAGTCTTGGGGATCATCTAAGATGTTTTGTGGCAAAACTGAGACAAGTATTTATGTTCTTTTTGCTCAGCAGTGGTGTTCGTCTTGGAACTCTGCCATGCAGGCCATTTTTGCCCAGTCTCTTTCTTATGGTGGAGTCATGAACTCTGACCTTAACTGAGGCAAGTGAGGCCTGCAGTTCTTTGGGTGTTGTTGAGGGGTCTTTTGTGACCTCTTGGGTGAGTCATCGCTGTGCTCTTGGGGTAATTTTGGTCGGCCGGCCACTCCTGGGAAGGTTCACTACTGTTCCATGTTTTCACCATTTGTGGATAATGACTCTCTTTGTGGTTTGCCGGAGTCCCAAAGCTTTAGAAATGGCTTTATAACATTTTCCAGACTGATAGATCTCAATTACTTTGTTTCTCATTTGTTCCTGAATTTCTTTGGATCGCAGCATGATGTCTAACTTTTGATGATTTTTTGGTCTATTTCACTTTGTCAAGCAGGTCCTATTTAAGTGATTTCTTGATTGAGAACAGGTGTGGCAGTAATCAGGTCTGGGTGTGGCTAGAGAAATTGAACTCAGCTTTCCAAAGATGTGATAAACCACAGTTAATTTATGTTTTAACATGGGGGGGCAATCACTTTTTCACACAGGGTCATGTATGTTTGGATTTTTTTTCCCCTTAATAATAAACACCTTCATTTAAAACTGCATTTTGTGTTTACTTGTGTTATCTGTGTCTAATATTTAAATTTGTTTGATGATCTGTGTGGGATAACCCCCACAACAGACTGGGACAGGCACAGCAATGTGTGTATTAATGTCTACAGGCAGCCCCGCTTCCTCTGGCTTTTTCCGGCTCACTACTGTGATGTTAATGTGCCATTCAGGCATTGTGTTCATGCTTCCTGTCCTTACTGTGTCTATACACTGATAACAATATGTAGATGTGCCTTGTAACCTCTTTTGTCCTGCAACTCTGGAGCAGAGGCGAATCCTGGCTAGCAATCTCCTTATTGTTATGTGTGTCTCTCAAATGCAAATGCCCATACCTACTGCTGTGAATGCCTTTCATGTATTGTTTGTAGCTGGGTATACAGTATAAGCTCACTGAAATCCATGTTCACTCTCTCACTCTGACGACTGCTCATCTGCACACTTTGCTGGAGAGCCTCCGGGCTCGCCCATGGGGCGAGCTCCGTGATGGCGGCATGATAATAAACCTATTTAAACCTTCACATCGCTGCCTTATTTTATCATCCGCCACACTGGTGACCCCGAGGAAGCACACGTTTTGTGCGACGCAGCCTCCTGGTCTGGACAGTTACGCTGGTGACCCCGAGAATGCACACACTTTGTGCGACGCAACCTTCTGGTCTGGACAGCTACACTGGTGACCCGACGCTGAAAAAAACATGCTGCCGGCGAACGCAGCACCCGGCGGTGATGCTCCGACGACAAGCGAACGCAGCAGCTCCCTTCTGCTTCAGGAAACTCTCCGGACATCACCCACGACCGGGAAAGCCGCAGCAAACTTCATGGTGGGATCTGCACGCCTAGATCGGCACATCCACGCTGGACCGGCCGCTCTCACAGCTTCTCTCCATACAAGAGCGCACGCACCTTGTCCTCTCTCCACGACGGCGACCTCCATGGCCGACGGAGAATGCAGCGCGTGGACCTGAACGCACCATGGCCGAGCGAGTGACAAAGATCGTCTCCTCCCTCTCACCGCTCCAACGCATCTACACGAGCTCGAGGGACAAAGATCGTCTACTCCCTTTCACCGCTCCAACACAATGAACAGGGATGATTAAGCTCCCTGACCCTGGTTCTCCTCTCCAGCTAGCCCACCCACGCACAGAGCCCCGGCACACACATCGAGGAGTTATGAGGACGGCGCACCACACACGGGACGCATACGGCTCTACAGACCCCCATCCTCCTTCGCCGCTGCACACAGGCCCTTCAGGGTTGCTCGTACACCTGAGGCACGCACGCAGCTTGCTTACAGGATTTGCTAATGGTCTTAGCCACGGCGCACATAGGGAATTCAGCAGTCTACGGTTCCCAAAGGCTTTAAGGTTGTGCCTGCACCTAAAGTCAACATGCCAAGCCCCTTTGCTTTTGTTTTTTTTCTTACAGCCGCCCCTGTTTTTCTTCATGGCCGCTGTTAACCCTCGCCACTTCCTTTTTCTTCATGGCCGCTATTAATCCTTGCAGGACTTAATCACGAGAGGAGCCAGTGACTAATTTTTCTTCTTGTGGATCTCCGCACATTCAACGGTACAGCCCCTCGACAGTGCGGATCCACAAGCAATTTTTGCGTGGCCCAGACGATTTTGCCGTCCAGGGCCGGCATTTACTACCCCCCACCTCCCTCCACCTCTGCCTGCACAGAACTTTCCCTGCTCGCTGACAAAGCCGGACTATCGAGGCCTCGGCCACCTGCCGAGCCCTCTGGGGGGGGAGCGTGTGGGATAACCCCCACAACAGACTGGGACAGGCACAGCAATGTGTGTATTAATGTCTACAGGCAGCCCCGCTTCCTCTGGCTTTTTCCGGCTCACTACTGTGATGTTAATGTGCCATTCATGCATTGTCTTCATGCTTCCTGTCCTTACTGTGTCTATACACTGATAACAATATGTAGATGTGCCTTGTAACCTCTTTTGTCCTGCAACTCTGGAGCAGAGGCGAATCCTGGCTAGCAATCTCCTTATTGTTATGTGTGTCTCTCAAATGCAAATGCCCATACCTACTGCTGTGAATGCCTTTCATGTATTGTTTGTAGCTGGGTATATAAGCTCACTGAAATCCATGTTCACTCTCTCACTCTGACGACTGCTCATCTGCACACTTTGCTGGAGAGCCTCCGGGCTCGCCCATGGGGTGAGCTCCGTGATGGCGGCATGATAATAAACCTATTTAAACCTTCACATCGCTGCCTTATTTTATCATCCGCCACAATCTGAAACATTTAAGTGTGACAAACTTACAAAAAAATGAGAAATCAGGAAGGGGGCAAACACTTTTTCACACCACTGTCGGTTGGCATCAACTTCTCTTAAAAAAACAAAAACAGAATCTATGCACAGCTGACATGAATGAATGAATGAATGCATGAATGAATGAATGAGTCGTTATTTCAGATAGATTAAAAGTAAAGATTAAAAGAAAAGGAACAGAATAATATAACAAAGGGGAAAGAAAAAAATCTAACAAGGTCAAATTAAAAAACTCCTTTGATTATACAGTTCAACATAAGTTATCCAAAATGGGTGACGGCTGAAGCCGCAGCTTATATTGCCCACCCATATTCCATTCAAGAATTCAAAAGAAAAACAAAACAAGAGCGATTGCAATTCAGAACAAAGCTAAGACAAAACATGACAAAAAACTAAGCAACAACACAACACAGACTGAATATGATAATTCTTATGTGATTTTACATGCCATCTTGTATATGTGTTTGGAGTGTTTCTTCCATTAGTTTTTGTTTAAATAGTCCAAGCGTTGTACATGATTTTAATTCAGGTCCAAAAGCGTTCCACAATCTGACTCCTTGCACTGAAACACAGTGTTGCTTGGTGGTAGTTCTCCCTGAGGGTTTTTGAAATATACAGTGGAGTAAAAAAGTATTTAGTCAGCCACCAATTGTGCGAGTTCTCCCACTTAAAAGATGAGAGAGGTCTCCAATTTTCATCATAGGTATACCTCAACTATGAGAGACAAAATAAGAAAAAAAAAATCCAGAAAATCACATTGAAGGATTTTTATGGAATTAATTGATAAATTCCTTGGTAAAATAAGTATTTGGTCAATAACAAAAGTTCATCTCAGTACTTTGTTATATACCCTTTGTTGGCAATGACAGAGGTCAAACGTTTTCTTTAAGTTTTCACAAGGTTTTCACACACTGTTGCTGGTATTTTGGCCCATTCCTCCATGCAGATCTCCTCTAGAGCAGTGATGTTTTGGGGCTGTCACTGGGCAACACAGACTTTCAACTCCCTCCAAAGATTTTCTATGGGGTTGAGATCTGGAGACTGGCTAGGCCACTCCAGGACCTTGAAATGCTTCTTACGAAGCCACTCCTTAGTTGCCCGGGTGGTGTGTTTGGGATCATTGTCATGCTGAAAGACCCAGCCACGTTTCATCTTCAACGCCCTTGCTGGTGGAAGGAGGTTTTCACTCAAAATCTCACGATACATGGCCCCATTCATTCTTTCCTTTACACGGATCAGTCGTCCTGGTCCCTCTGCAGAAAAAAACAGCTGAAAAGCATGATGTTTCCACCCCCATGCTTCACAGTAGGTATGGTGTTCTTTCTCCTCCAAACACAACAAGTTGAGTTTTTACCAAAAAGTTCTGTTTTGGTTTCATCTGACCATATGACATTCCCCCAATCCTCTTCTGAATCATCCAAATGCTCTCTAGCAAACTTCAGACGGGCCTGGACATGTACTGGCTTAAGCAGGGGGACAAGTCTGGCACTGCAGGATTTGAGTCCCTGGCGGCGTAGTGTGTTTCTGATGTAGCCTTTGTTACTTTGGTCCCAGCTCTCTGCAGGTCATTCACTGGGTCCCCCCATGTGGTTCTGGGATTTTTGCTCACCGTTCTCGTGATAATTTTGACCCCATGGGGTGAGATCTTGCGTGGAGCCCCAGATCGAGGGAGATTATCAGTGGTCTTGTATGTCTTCCATTTTCTAATAATTGCTCCCACAGTTGATTTCTTCACACCAAGCTGCTTACCTATTGCAGATTCAGTCTTCCCAGCCTGGTGCAGGTCTACAATTTTGTTTCTGGTGTCCTTTGACAGCTCTTTGGTCTTGGCCATAGTGGAGTTTGGACTCTGACTGTTTGAGGTTGTGGACAGGTGTCTTTTATACTGATAACGAGTTCAAACAGGTGCCATTAATACAGGTAACAAGTGGAGGACAGAGGAGCCTCTTAAAGAAGAAGTTACAGGTCTGTGAGAGCCAGAAATCTTGCTTGTTTGTAGGTGACCAAATACTTATTTTACTGAGGAATTTACCAATTAATTCATTAAAAATCCTTCAATGTGATTTTCTGGATTTTTTTTTTCTCATTTTGTCTCTCATAGTTGAGGTATACCTATGATGAAAATTGGAGACCTCTCTCATCTTTTAAGTGGGAGAACTTGCACAATTGGTGGCTGACTAAATACTTTTTTGCCCCACTGTACGTGTTTCTCTGATTTCCTCCCACATGCCAAAAACATGCAAGTTAGGTTAATTGGCATCAAACTGTGGATTCTAAATTGTCCTTAGGTATGACTGTGAGAGTGAATGGTCGTCTGTCTCTCTGTGTTGGCCCTGCGATGGACTGGGGATCTGTCCAGGGTGTACCCTGCCTCTCGCCCAAAGATGCTGGGATAGGCTCCAGCCCCCCCACGACCCAAAAAGGATTAAGCGGAAGATGAATGAATGAATGAATGAATGAATGTTCCTCTGGAATGATATTGTTTCTCCCTTATTTGGAACAACTTTTGGATATTTGCGGGCAGTGATAGATTCTTCACTTTAAACATTATTACTGCAGTTTTAAAGTCAACCAAATCTTTCAACTTGAGAGCTTTTAATTTAAGAAAAAGTGGGTTTGTTGGTTCCCTGTAAGCAGCTTTGTTTATTATTCTAATAGCTCTCTTCTGAAGCATAAAGACTGGATATATGTTTGTTTTATATGTATTTCCCCAAACTTCAGTACAATATGTCATGTATGGGAGTATTAATGAATGATACAAAGTATATAGTGTGAGTTGATTCAGCAAATATTTCACTCTGTGTAGTGTTGCAATTGATTTGGATATTTTACCTTTAATATAATTAATATGTGACTTCCAACACAGTTTAAGTTAATTTCGGATATCCTTTCAATCTCTGCACCATTTACACTGAGTTTAGATACTGAGTTGTTGTGATGGTTGTTAAAAATTACAAATTTTGTCTTACTTAAATTGATCGTTAATTTATTTGAATCAAACCACAGTTTAAGCTTTTCTTATTCCTTTCCGAGTGTATCCAAAAGTTGTTCCAAATTGCTTCCACTGCATAATAAATTAGTGTCATCTGCAAACAGTATTAAATCGATTTTTTCAGAAACTTTACATATATCATTTATATACATATTTACAGACATTAAATTAACAAATTGTGAGATAATAGTATGGAGTTAAAATAAATGTACATTTTTTCAAACATAAATAAGCAGCAAACAAAACAAAAACTCCTGTGTGATTTTCAATGGTGCATTCAGACCAAATGTAAAGCACACAAATACACCTGAGTTAGCACATTTGTTTCTGAAGAAGGTGGTAGTGATAACTAATCAGCTTTGAGATTCCGCTGTCACCAAAGTACCAACACTGGAGACTAAACTTCTTTGAAAATGAGACTGTCACTCACCTTCAGACAGATGGACCAGAACTGAGTGTTGGGACTTTATCCACCCATGTACTCCTGCTACAGATGTGCTAACGAGGGCTAGCAGGATAGCAATATAAACAAACATCATTAAGCTGAAGTTTGTAGAGGAGGCAATGGTATTTTCCCCAGCTGTGTACCCTGTTGCATAATGTTGTAAACCGAAACATGATGGCATTTTGGGGATTTCCACAGCAGGTAGAAAGCAGCTGTAGAAGTTATGAAGACAACCGCACCCCTCTACAACTTGCTTGGATGCAAATTTGCATCTATTTGTGTCTTTGCATTGACTTTGCATGTAATTGCGCCACATGTAAAATTTGTACTTGGTCTAAACACACCTTAACTGATTTGATCACGTTGGCACCCTCAATGAAAAACTCCAGAGGTACAAGTTGTTTCTGATAGACTGAGTCTATATGGGGAAAACTTTTCCTTTAAATGCTACTGAGACACTTACTGTATGTGTTATTTACCTGTGAAAAGTGTAGCGTTTTTCTTTTATGCTAATTATCCTTAAGAAGCTAAAGTCCTGCATCCCTATAAACAAAATGACTGATTAAGCAGAGTGATTAGGTATACTCAATCATTCAAGCAGAAGCAAGCTGCTTATTACTAACTGCTAATATATACAGCAGACTATATGGTGGAAGCTCACAATGTTGTTCTCATTACTAACATAATATTTCACACTTTTGTGCAAACAGCAAATGTTCCAATAAATAATTTGTTAAAAATAGCTGCAACATATATTCAGGAAAACAACAATTAAAATGTAGCATTACATTTCCAAATCTAATCATTAAATTCTTACTGGGTAAGAACTAAATGCATTCATTAAACTATATACTAAAACCTAAAATCATATTTTGCTACCACATTTTTTAATTATTTGTTTATATGCAGTATTTGTTCTGCTTTGACAACGAGACCAGCATATTTTTGTTGTTTGTGGTGCTGTGCTCTCACATTATCCAACATTTTCTTCTCTTGTTAAATTTGAAAAGCATATTTAAAATTCCTTTCATTGAAATTTCACCAACCACAAAGCCAACACAAAATTAATCACTTGCTTTTATCTACTGCATGGTCCACCACCCATATTTTCAGTGGTACCTCCATATCAAATTCCATTTGAGTGTGATGTGGGTAAGGTATGTTTAAAGTTTTCTTTTCTTCTTTTATTTTGGTCTATTTCTTTTCACTGATACGTTCACAACAGTAGCTCCTGCTTCCACAGTTTAAGGAACTGTCATCTTCTTCCTGTTTTGTAAGCACTGGCATATTCTCCTTGTTTCTCATATTTTTTCTTTTTATCATGATTAATCAGTTTTGCTGAGAAAAAACTGAACTAGAGTTGAAGAGCATTAACCTCTTGCACTCCGGTGTACCGCGGACGGGCACGTCTCTGCGTCCTAGAGCGCACGAGGGCGCTCTCGTGTGCTCTAGGACGCACGAGGGTGCTGCGTAAAGAGCGCACTGAAGCTGCATTTCCGTTCTTGGCTCCGTTCTTGGCATTTCCGTTCTTGGCTGCACGGTGGCGCAGTGGTTAGCACTGCGGCAGCACAGTTTACCCTTGGCCGGGGGATTGTGGGGATCGTGGGATCATGGGTTCGATCCCAGCCCCCGACCAACAGTGATCTGTGTGGAGTTTGCATGTTCTCCCCGTGTTGCGTGGGTTTACTCCGGGATTTCTCCGGTTTCCTCCCACATGCCAAAAACATGCATGTTAGGTTAATTGGCTGTTCTAAATTGTCCCTAGATATTTGTTTCCTATAGGCCCTTGAATAGAGGGTTAGTATTAATGAAAGTGCTTTGAGTGGTCTTTGTGACTAGAAAAGCGCTATATAAGTGCAGGTTAGTTAGTTAGTTCTTCCACTACAGACACAGCCGCGAACAGATCAGATATGATTGACCTCTCATTCGACTAATAAGAGCCTTGAATTGGGTTTCTGAAACCTTGAAGAACCAATGACTGAAAACCTAGCAAGAAGGACCCGCCTACCAATGCTGCAAATGCAGCGAGCCAATTGAAGCACAGAAGTTCGAAAGCTGTTTTGTGTAAGGCTGGGTGGAGAGACTGACTGCTGCAGCAGATGAAAAAAGGACCCGCAGGAAGAACCGCCATAGACCCAGCAGCACAGAGACCATCCACAAGTGCGACCTGTGTGACAGGGACTGCCATTCACGCATCGGCTTGTTCAGACACAGGCGGTGCTTTTTTTTTTTTTTTTATTCCAGCAGAATAGACGTTTAGGATTCTCTTCCATGGCCATCATAGACCGACGGAGGCCGACGACGAAGGCTGGGTGACACACACGCGTTCGCCAGTCTTTTTGAATTACTACTGTTATTTGTTTTGAAAAATCGTTCGCCAAAACCGCAATCATGGAAGCGCAAAACCGCAATAATGGAATTATGTTTTGACCGGGTCGCGAGACCAGAACCACGAAGCTGCGGTGACCGCGGTGACTGCGCCGCGGTCGCCACATCGCCACATAACTATTCCGTCATGTAGCGATGGCCGATGTCCGTCCTCTGTAGCGGGGGTGGTGGAGGGGTGGGGTGGTGGGAGTTGTTATCTTCTACATTACAAATATTTTAGAATAATTTTTAGTGCACTGTAGGTTATTTTTTCTTGTAAAAAAAAGCCACACATTTTTTACGTGGCATGCTTCTTTGTGTGTGGGGGCTTGTTTGTACATTCAGTCGTGAATTAATAAATAAACAACTCCCCCCCACACACACACACAGCCCTGAGTGTCACCTTTCATTAGAGCCCAAGATGAAGCTTCTATATTGAATCATTCAAAAGTTACAGACGTTTTTCCAAACTGTGCCATTTGGCACAATTTGGTACAATTCAAAAACGCCTGGGAACTACCTAAGAACAAAGCTGTGTAATATATTCATTTTTTGTGGTATTGTTACAAAATTTGAAACTCAGTTGGATAACACTTGGTTCTACACTTCTGTTGCATTTTCCAGCCCGGATCTGAAGCTGTGTGTTATTTGCAAGCATTTGTATCCAAAAAAACACCCAGGCGAAATTTATTTTCTTCAAGTTCAGTATGTTTAGATGACTGTTACTCAGTGGCCGGAGCACTTAGAGAGAGATTATGACTGTTTTGCCAAAAAATTCAAAGTGTTTTCTTTTAAATGAGACCAACCCCATGAAGATGCTCCAAAGGGTTGAAGAACAGCTTTTGATTTACTTTGGGCACATTATTTTTTGGCATTTTTAGGGAAATTGACCGGAGTGCAAGGGGTTAAAGGATTAAAAAAATATACTTGTTCAATCTGAAGTTGATTTAGTCATTTTACACTTATTTTTACATTTTACAATATGTCAGAAAACCAGGGATCTTTTAAAACTGTGACAAGTAAGAGTATGCTTTCAAACTATGTTTGGCACTAGGTGGAAAATTTACACCTGTGTAGAGGAGTGAAGTACTCTGATTTGCAAATGTATACAGAGTCCTGCAGTAGGAGGTCCTGACTATTAGGCTGGGTTATGCTCCCCCTCTGCCCTGCACATCTATGATGCGTGTATGCTTTGGACAAGGACGTGCATATATGGCTGTATACATACTTAACGTTTTACGTCTACTAGGCCAAACGTTTAACTAGGCCACGTGTATAACCATCATCTGCAGTTTTACCCCAGCCCAATAGGTAGTGCAAATGTGCTGACTTGCCAGTTTATTCACCAGTTATATAAAAGAGAAGAAAAACAAGAGCCACATGCATTATAGCAACAACAGTAGCAACTGCACTAAGGTGAAAAAAGGAAATCCTGTGTTTACTACCGGAGTGGTGGCCTAGCGGTAGAGCATCCACCCCACAACCGAGGAAGTCGGGGTTCAAGTCCCGGCCGAGTCATGCCAAAGACCATATAAAAATGCACCTTCCTGCTGTCAAGCTTGGTGCTCAACAAAAATGGAACGGAGGAGAGAAATGTTTGGGGCGGCAGTGGCTCAGGAGGTAGAGCAGGTCGTCCAAAAACCAGAGGGTTTGCAGTTCAAATACCACTCTCCCTAGCCATCCTGCCGTTGTGTCCCTGGGCAAGACACTTTATCCACCTTGCCTCCAGTGTCCATGACACTGGGTATAAATGTTCGATAGTGGTCGGAGAGGCCGTTGGTGCAGATTGGCAGCCACATTTCAGACTGACAGATTTGTTTCATTGCTGTCTCTTGTATCTGTGGGAACATTTGTTTTAATAAAGATAATATTTCAAATAATAATTATTATTCATGGAATGTGTGTCCCACAACATGCACGCAACCCTGTTACCATAACCTTTTTAGCATGGTAGAAGAAGAAGAAAGCAGTGAATCACATGATACGCTGGACTTGTCATTATCAAACAGTTTTCCAAAAGAATGGGTAGAGCAAAGGTATGTCCTCTCTTCTATTTTTCATATTTTTATAACATAGTTAGCCTTGATTGAATGTCTCACTCTACCTCATGCAACCCTGTTATGCATATGATCAGAATAAGACAATTATTTTTTTTATTTTTTCTTTACTTATTTACATAAGTAAGTTTGTCCTCTTGGTCAGCAGTAACAGCTAGCTAAACAGCTAGCTTCTACTCCTGAGAGAAAGCTAACATTCGTCTGGATTTGCAACCCTTTTACCTGCAACCCTGTTGCTGTGGGTTGCACCAAGTATTGTAAACACCAAATAAATCATGTAATAAAAATTGTACCATTGATCTGTAAGCTGAGCTAATCAAGCCTTTGATAGTTTATTACCTATTATTGATGAATATGTAGCAGAAAATCAGAAAAGTGAAGGTTTATTTTTCAAGAATTTTGAAGCCCAAATGTCCTCCAATTCTGGAATGACCCATATACTGTATGCCAAGCATCCGATCACTAAATGTAAGAATTTCACTGCAGTTACCAGCAAATAATCTGTACAAAATCTATCTCAATAGAAAAAAACTCAGAAAATAGATTTGGAGATGAAATATCTGAATGTAAAGATAGTGGGAAAATGATGTTTGTTCAGGAAATAAAGAAGGTGCGTTAAAAACAAATTAGTGATGGTTTGTTTAATTAAAGGTGTTTCTGAGTGATGTGTTGTCTGATTATCTGTGTTCAGACTTCTGTTTGTGGATATGGTTTCTCTTAATTTTAAATATTGTAAACATACCCCCAACATAACCTGAACATAACCTAGTCAGGAGCAGGTTATACTCACAGCCTTTGTTACCATAGTTACAAACATACTAAACAACTTTTTGGAACCGAAAACTTAGAGTAACCACAAACTCTGAGTTAACTTACCCAGGTAAGCCACTAAACATGATTTCAGGAATTCCCCCCGGTCTCTCTTTTCAACTTTGAGAATAAAATCTCACAAAATCTTACAGAAGTTCAGTAAATTAAAAAGATGGCGCTCCCCTGCGGGTGACGTCACAGAGCTCTTAAAGTAAAATTTGTATTTTTTTCTGCTATTTTTCTCACTTTTTATACATTGCTTCAGAACAACACCTAAAGTAAATAGTAAATATGACCGCTCGACCCTGTTGCAGCTGAGAGAGCGAAGTTGGAATTTGATTTTTGACTCCGGTGTGCTGGACTGCTTTCCAGAGTTGTTGTTGATGCCCAGTCAGCCTAGAGCTGATGCTAACAGGCCGAAGAGGCAACAAGGAAGGCGGAGAGGAGTCAACAGGAGGCTACACAACTTGGCTAGCAGAGGCAGGTTAACCATCCCATTCAACCTACTTGATAATGTTCAGTCTTTGGATAATAAAATGGATGAGCTACATGCATGGATATTGAAGCAGCATCACATGCGGGACTGTTCCATGCTGTGTTTATGTGAAACATGGCTGGGAGAGGACATACCGGACGAGTCCGTAGCACCAGCAGGTTACACCATTTACAGAGCAGACCATGACACAGAAAGGAGTGGTAAGACCCGCGGGGGAGGGACACTATCTTGGTGACCTTGTCCTGGTGTACTGACTGTAAAGTTGTCTCTCACTGCTGCGTTGAAGATGGGGAATATCTGACCTTAAAGTGTAGACCATTTTATTTATCCAGAGAACTGCAATGTATTATTGTCAGTGTTGTGTATATCCCCCCCCCTCAACAAAGGAGGAGGCTGCACTGAATGAACTGCACAACATGAATGAACATGAGAACATGTATCCTGACAGTGCTTTTATTATCCTGATAGATTTTAATCACTGCAGTCAGGAAAAAAATGCCAAAACTGCATCAGTTTCTGACTTTTCCAATAGAGGAAATAATGTACTGGATCACCGCTACAGCAACATTAAGAATGCATACAGTGCAGAGCCCAAACCTCATTTTGGCAAATCTGACCTCCTGGCAATGTCGTTAAAGCCCATTTACACCAAACGGCTGAAGTCTGACCCGGTGGTTGTTAGAACATTCAACACCTGGACTGACAGTGCACTCGAAAAACCTGTAAAGTTGCCTGGAAGTCACGGATATGGATGTCTTCAAAGAGGCTACAGAAAATATATATGCCTACACAGAGACTGTCAGTGACTACATCAGTTAGTGTACATCTGTCTGTGTCCCCTCTAAAACTGTTAGTGTCTTCCCAAACCAAAAACCCTGGTTTAATGCAGATGTGCACATGAAAATCAGGAAAAGATGTGAGGCTTTCAAGTCGGGGGACAATGAGGAGTACAAGCAGGCTCATTATGAACTACGTAAATCCATCAGGACTGTTAAAAGAGAATATTCCTATAAACTTGAAAACCTCTAACTGCAGATCAACACACGTAGTATGTGTCATGGCCGCCAATCACAGCACCTGTGCACGCACCTGCCTGTCATCTCCTGCAGCCCTATTTATTCCATCAGGACCAGTGCTGGGCGCGGAGTCGTCTGATTCTCTATGCTGAATCAAGTCACGCCTGCCTCCGTGCTTCCCTGCACTCAACTCTCCAGCCTTTGGCTTCCTAGCCCTGCTGAACTACGTCCGGGCCGGTTCCACCCGGACCAACTACCAAGTAAGCCTACTTGCAACTCATCTTGTCCGATTCCCCTGTGCACAGGCGGAGCCCCGCGACGGTGGACCTCCATCTCCCTCCAGGCGGCGGACTCATCCATCCACCTCCAGCTAGCCAGCCCCGCAAACACTGTCTTCCTGGCTGCAGCTTCGGCACTACCTGAGCTACTCCAACATCTCCTGACAGTAAGCGCTGTAACATCTATCATGCTGCATAGATTCAGGTTCAGGTTCAGGTTCAGGTTACTTTATTTGTACCCGTAGGTAGATTTGTTTTGCAGTTGGTGACATCCATATTTACAAGCCACTAATTACATTCAACATAGACACAAACACAGGCACACATCTTACAAAATAGGTAAATATAAAATATGTACAATATAATTTTTATAGCTTGTTCAACTCTTTGACAGCAGCAGGGACAAAGCTGTTTTTGTAGCGCTGGGTTCTACTTTTTGGGACAGCAAACCTCCGTCTGGAGGGAAGAAGCTGAAAGTTGCAGTGCAAAGGGTGGGAGTCATCATTTAAAATCGAGTCGGCCATCCTCTGTACTTGTCTGGTGTACAGGGATGTCAGGCTCAGCTGTGACTCACCAAGCAAACGACTGGACCATCTGACTGCCTGATCCAAGGATTTCCTCTGTTTCAGTTTTATCTGACCAAACCATGACATTAAAGAAAAGGATAAAACAGATTCAATAAAAGCCCGATAGAACATAGTCATTATGGTTCGGTCAATTTGGAAGCGTGCAAGTTTCCTCAAACAATGCAAATTTTGCTGACCCTTTTTGCACACCCTTTCACAGTTCACCTCAAAGTTCAATCCACTATCAATAATTGTCCCAAGATATTTGTACGATTGTACACATTCGGTGGTCTGGCCTTTTAGTATGGTGACTTTGTGCCTGGGAGTTTTCCTCCTAAAGTCAATAATCATATCTTTCGTTTTTGTTGTATTCAGCTGCAGGTAGGAATCCTCACACCAGTGAACAAAGTCATCAACTACTGGGCCGTGGCCACTCTCACCATCCTGGAGGAGACTGACAATGACTGAGTCATCAGCATACTTTATAATGTGTCTGTTGTCATGTCTGCTCCGACACATGTTTGTGTACAGGATGAAGAGTAGTGGTGACAACACACACCCCTGAGGAGAGCCAGTAGAAGAGCACTTTAGGTCAGACAATGTGCCATTGACCCTTACTCTCTGCGTCCTGTTGGTTAAGAAATCCAGAATCCAACCCACCAGATTATTGCTTAAATCAAATTGTTGCAGGAGCCTTTCAACTAAAATATGAGGTTGAATTGTATTAAAGGCAGAAGAAAAGTCCACAAATAAAAGCCTGGCGTGTGTCCCATTAAAATCCAGATGTTTAAAAAGCATGTCAAACAGAGTGACAGTGGCATCCTCCACTCCTCTGTGAGGCCTATAGGCAAACTGCAGAGGATCCAATGCATGTTCAGTTTGCCTTAGGACCTCACGTCTGACCAGTTTTTCAAAAATTTTCATTAAAATTGAAATCAAAGCAACTGGTCTAAAGTCGTTTACCGTTTTAGGACAGCTGGATTTTGGAACGGGAACAACCACGGCATCTTTCCAGATCTTAGGCACATGTTGTGTCTGTAAGGACTTATTGAAAATATAATGAAATATAGGACTCAGTTCATGTGCACAGGACTTTACCAGGCGTCCACATATATTATCAGGGCCCTGACTTTTGTTCACTTTTACAGCGCGGAACTCCCTTATAACATCCTGCATCTCAATATTAAAGTGCTGATTGTCTTTGAGTTTCTGTTTCAAATCTTGGATTTCTGTGCTAAAATCAAAGGAGTCAAAACGACCATAAAAACAATTAAGAGCATTAGCCAGCTCTGTGTCTGAACTAAAACCATCTAAAAACACACAATTACTGCGCTCTGTGCTCTGAAGGCCTGCAATAGTTTTCATACTGGCCCAGGCCGAACCAAGTTTATTTGCTGCCATCTTGCTTTCCAACTCTGATTTATAATTCTGTTTTGCTCTTAAAATTTCGGCCTTCAGCTCCTTGGTGGCAACCTGTAGCGCAGAAACAGACCCTTGTTTAAAGGCAAGAGCTTTCCTCTGTAAGCAGGATTTAACTGATTTAGTAACCCATGGTTTGTTGTTGGGGTATATTTTGACACGTTTACGTGGAACAAACTTATTTTGACAGTGAGCCATGTATGAGCATGTGAGCTCAGCCAGAGAGTCCAAATCATCCCCGCAGGCCATTATGAACATCTTCCAGTCTGTACAGTCAAAGCATTCCTGGAGGCTGTGCTCTGAATCTTCTGTCCACACATCAATGTCTCTCGTCTCCACCTTGCCTCTTCTGAGAGCAGTTTTATATGTGGGCAGCAAATGAACACAGTTGTGATCTGATGATCCTAAAGGAGGAAGGGGGAGTGATTTATAGGCCCTCTCTATGGATCCATAGCACAGGTCCAATGTCTTTTTTCGCCTGGTTGGGCAGGAGACATACTGATGAAAGTTTTTAAGTGTCTTCTTTAAAGAAACATGGTTAAAATCCCCAAGAATGAAGTTTGGCGCCTCTGGAGAAATTGACTGCAGCCGCTGCACCACATCAGAGATGGTGCTGGAGGCGGAGTCAGCGTCTGCCCTCGGATGAATGTACACAGTTGTGATGAAAAGTTGGGGAAACTCTCGAGGCAAATAAAAGGGGCGTAGTGACACAGACAGCAGCTCCACATGGGGTGTACAGATGCGCTCTCTGACCGTGACAGATGTGCAGTACTGCTTATTAATGTATAAACATACTCCGCCCCCCTGACGCTTCCCAGTTACCTCTTCCTGCCGATCCGAGCGCAGCGGAGCTCCAAAGCCGTCAATCCACAGGTCTGCATCCCGATCATGCGCAGTAAGCCAAGATTCAGTGAAAGCCATGACGCAGCAGTTCTTAAAATCCTTCTGGTAACGTACATTGCCTTGAATTTCCTCCACCTTGTTTCTCACAGACTGTGCATTCCCAAAAATGATCGAAGGAAGAGGAATGTTACCAAACTGACGTCTCCTAAGGCGCAATTTCACACCTCCATGTCTTCCACGCTTCCTCCTGCCGCTTCTTTTTTCACCGCTGTGTCCGTCTCTCAAAATAAAGTCCGGCAGCTGAAATTTGGGCGCAATCAGAGACTCTGCACCAGCTGTGTTAAAGCGCAGCAACACGTCCCTGGAATATTGTATTCTGCCCGCTATTCTGCTCGTCATGGAGCCGAACGCGTTTACCTCAGAGACAAAGAGCCAGAACACAGAAAGCAGCAGTGCGAGATATGAGAGGAAATCCATATTGCAGATACCAGGGAGCCGTTCGCCATATATTCCACAAACGCTCCAGGGCAGAAACGAACTGTATTGAACTGTAAACTAACGGCCCTTGTCTCATTCCAGGGTTGCCAGGTTGTGCGGTGCTCTGCCGGCCCCAGCTGGAGATTACGGATCGCACTACACGACATTACACCATATACCCCTACTCACGCATCCACTCACTCATGTTTACAATAAAAGTACGTTAATTGTATTCACGCTGAGTCGTGTCTGTTCTGTGGGTCACCTGAACCATGTCAGTACGACTCCACCAAAGTGACCCGGCAGACAGCGCGCTGGCGCACCGAATTAACCATCTAGAGGCTCGGGTAGATCAATTAGCATACCAACAGCAGGTGATGCTAACTCAGCTAACCCGCATCACCGATAGGTTAGATCGACTGGTTAGCCCACAGGGTTTCCCCACAGCACCAACTAGCTCCTCTGCTCCCGCTAGCTCTACCGCTAGTTCCACTGCTAGCTCCACTCCTAGCCCTTCTTCTCCAGGCCCCGCTTATCGGCTCACTCCCGTCCCTACTCCCGCTCGCTTTAGAGGTGTGTTGGGGGAGGCCAGGGGGTTCCTCATGCAGTGCGATATAGTTTTCCAACGGGTACCCGGGGATTTTCCCACTGACCAAAGCTGTATCGGCTATATGATCAATTTGCTAGAAGGACGGACTTTAGCTTGGGCATATGCGGTAATGGCTAGGGCTGATTATGCTTCTATGACATATTTACAAATTACACAGGATTTTCAGGAGGTTTTCAGCCACCCGGACCGGGAGGACGTACTCACCTCTCGTCTATTAAATCTTCGGCAGGGGTCGAGGGCGGTCGCCGACTATGCCGTGGACTTCCGGGTCGTGGCTACAGAGGTCGGGTGGGAGGATGCCTCTCTGAGTAGTGTATTTATTAGGAGTTTGAGCCCTAGCCTGCGGGATGAGCTGGCCCGCCTGGAGAAACCCTCTATGCTGCATGAGTGTATCTCCCTGGCTATTAGCATCGATAACTGTCTGAGGGAGCGGGCGGCTGAGCGCAGAACTTCCGGCTGCTCGGGTAACATGTCACGCCGCTCCCTCCAGCCCCCCCGCTGGCCCTCCCGTCAGCTGACATCTCAGAGGACCAAGAGCCGGAGGTCATGGGTGGGTCGAATCTTCCTGTTGCGGAGAGACAGCGCCGCCAAGAGTTGGGGTTGTGCGTCTATTGTGGGAGCGAGGAGCATGACCTTTATTCCTGTCCCAAGCGGCCCAAAAGGGGAGGTCCGTGCATCGCAGTGGGGGGTTTCACGGACGTTACCTGCAATGATCCCCTCACCCATTTCCTAATCCCTATCCGGTTTTGTTTCGGTCATAGGGAACACAACACACATGCACTCATTGACTCAGGGGCCGAGCAGAGCTTTATTTCTAGGAGCCTGGCAACCCGTCTGGGTCGGCCTATGCAGCTGTTGAAAACTCCCCTCAAACTCATTGCCCTGTCTAAGGCATCATTAGTCACTGTCACTCATCGGGTCGCCTCGGTGCCAGTTATTATTTTGGGCAACCATCGGGAGGAGTTGAACTTGTTTGTCCTGCCGGTGTTATCCTCCCCGGTTATCCTTGGCTATCCTTGGCTGCACCTGCATAACCCGTCTATTGACTGGTGTTCGGGAAGTCTAGTTTCGTGGAGCCCTTTCTGCCTAAGTGCCTGTCTGCAGTCTGCTGCATGCTCGCCTGCCACGCCTCTGGGTGTCCCTGCCTCTCCTCCTCCTGACCTGTCAAAAATGCCACTGGAATACCACGACCTTGGGGCCGTCTACAGCAAAACACAGGCCCTTTCCCTCCCCCCTCACCGACCGTATGATTGTGATATTAATCTGCGGGCCGGCGCTCTGCTGCCATCCAGCAGACTTTACAACCTGTCTGCTCCAGAGCGCGTGGCCATGGACTCGTATATTAAGGAGTCCCTAAGCTCAGGCATAATTAGACCTTCATCTTCGGTGGTGGGGGCGGGGTTTTTCTTTGTGGGGAAGAAGGACGGCTCTCTCAGGCCCTCCATTGACTTCCGGGAACTTAATAACATCACCATCAAGGATAAGTTCACACTCCCTCTCCTCAACTCAGCGTTCAACTTGCTGCTTTACCAAGTTAGACATGTGCAATGCCTATCAACTGGTGCAGATATGAGAGGGGGATGAGTGGAAGACGGCCTATTAGGACCCCTAGTGGGCATTTTGAATATTTGGTCATGCCGTTTGGGCTGACCAATGCCCCGGTGGTTTTCCAGCGCCTTATACAGTAAATGATGTGTTGAGGGATTTTTGGGGCACCTTCGTTTTTGTCTACCTTGACGATATCCTTATTTTTTCTCAGTCTATGGAGGAGCATCGTATTCACGTCAGGCGGGTCTTGCAGCGGCTGCTGGAGAATAAGCTCTTCGTCAAGGAAGAGAAATGTGAGTTCCACGTCTCCCGGACCTCCTTCCTCGGCTTTATTATCGCCCCAAAGGAGATTATCCTGGATCCAGCCAAGGTGAAGGCAGTGGTGGACTGGCCTATTCCCCCATCGAGGAAACAGCTCCTGCAGTTCCTGAGCTTCGCAAACTTTTATCGCCACTTTGTTAAGGACTACAGCCGCATCGCCCTCCCCCTCACCAATTTGACCTCCACCAAGGTGCTGTTTCATTGGACGGAAGAGGCGGACGCTGCGTTCTCCAAGCTGAAGGTCAGGTTCTCATCGTCGCCAATTCTGACGCAGGTTGATCCCGCTCTTCAGTGCCTGGTGGAGGTGGACGCCTCAGATTCTGGGGTGGGGGCTGTCTTGTCCCAGTGCTGTCCGGCTGACAGTAAAATCCACTCCTGCGCCTACTTCTCTCACCGCCTGTCCCCAGCGGAGCGTAACTACGACATTGGGGACAGGGAGCTGTTGGCGGTTAAACTGCCCATGGAGGAGTGGCGGCACTGGTTACAAGGAGTGTCACAGCCATTCATCGTCTGGACCGACCATAAGAACCTGGAGTACCTTGGGACCGCTAAACGGCTGAACGCCCGACAGGCCCACCGGTCGCTTTTTTTTGGATGGTTCGACTTCACCATCACCTACCGCCCTGGGTCAAAGAACACCAAGCCCGACGCCCTGTCTCGCCAGTTCGCCCCGGAGATGGCAGAAAAGGCTGAGCACCCCATCCTTTCCCCAGCATGCATCATGGGCGCCCTCACATGGGGCTTCGGGATAAGGTCATAAGGGCGCAGTCTGATGAGGCCGACCCGGTGGTGGTGGGGGGGGGGGGGGTCCAGCGGGCAAGTTATTCGTCCCTGCAGCGGTTCGAGGGGAGGTCATCCAGTGGGGGCATACCTCCAAGTTCACCTGCCACTCGGGAAGGGCACGCACTGTGGCACTCCTGAGCGGAAGAAGTCTGCCCAACGGTTTATTGGTCCATTCCCCATATGTCGGATCATTAACCCGGTGTCTGCGCGTCTAACTCTCCCCCCCTCCCTCCGCATCTGTCCAACCTTTCATGTTTCTCAGGTGAAGCCCGTCTCCTCCAGCCCGTTGTGTCCCCCTCCCAGGTCTCCACCTCCACCAAGGGTGATTGACGGCGACCCGGCGTGGTCCGTCTCCTCCATCTTGGACGTCCACCGTGGGGGGCGTGGCCTGCAGTACCTGGTGAACTGGGAGGGCTACGGGCCAGAGTGGAGGTCCTGGGTGCGTCCTGCCTTCGTGCTCGACAAGCAGCTCATCAGGGACTTCCATCGGACACATCCGGGTAGGTTGGAATGCCCGCCGAGAGGCGTGCCGTGGGAGGGGACCACTGTCATGGCTGTCAATCACGGCACCTGTGCACGCACCTGCCTGTCATCTCCTGCGGCCCTATTTATTCCATCAGGACCAGTGCTGGGCCCGGAGTCATCTGATTCTCTATGCTGAATCAAGTCACGCCTGCCTCCGTGCTTCCCTGCATTCAACTCTCCAGCCTTCGGCTTCCTAGCCCTGCTGAACTACGTCTGGGCCGGTTCCACCCAGACCAACTACCAAGTAAGCCTACTTGCAACTCATCTTGTCCGATTCCCCTGTGCACAGGCGGAGCCCCGCGACGGCGGACCTCTGTCTCCCTCCAGTCGGCGGACTCATCCTTCCACCTCTAGCTAGCCAGCCTCGCAGACACTGTCTTCCTGGCTGCAGCTTCGGCGCTACCTGAGCTACTCCAACATCTCCTGACAGTAAGCGCCGTAACATCTATCATGCTGCATAGGTTGAACTGTAAACTAACGGCCCTTGTCTCATTCCAGGGTTGCTAGGTTGTACGGTGCTCTGCCGGCCCCAGCTGGAGATTACGGATCGCACTACACGACATTACACCATATACCCGCACTCACGCATCCACTCACTCACGTTTACAATAAAAGTACGTTAATTGTATTCACCCTGAGTTGTGTCTGTTCTGTGGGTCACCTGAACCATGTCAGTATGTGGCAGGGAATTCAGTCTGTCACGAACTACAAGAAGAATACAGACACCGGGGTCAGAGACCCCACCCTACCAGACAGCCTCAACAGGTTTTATGCCAAATTCCATAGCCTTAATACAGACACCCTTATAGAACACCCTTGCAATTCTATGAACTCTGCTTTCACGGTGACACATACACAGGTCTTGAGAGCTCTGAAGCAGGTGAATCCCCGTAAGGCACAGGTCCGGATGGAGTCTCTCCCCAGAGTTCTAAAGGCCTGTGCAGAACAATTAGCTGGTGTGTACACAGACATTTTCAACCTTTCTTTAAAGCAAGCTGTGGTCCCATATGTATTTAAATCCTCTATTATTATCCCAGTTTCAAAGAAACCTCATGCATCCAGTCCAAATGACTTTAGGCCAGTAGTGCTTACATCAGCAGCTATGAAGTGGTTGGAAAAGTTGATCCTCACACACATCAACTCAGTGGTCTCAGAACATATGGGAGTATTTTACTTTTTATTTTTTAATTATTTATTTATACCTGTGGTTCTACACAATTAATTCCTATGTGCCTGAACTGTATATCTGAGTACAAATGGCAAATAAAGTTCTTGATTCTTTATTCTTGAAAATGAAAAATTAAGACTGTCCTACATATCCTTGTGAGGCTGACATATTAGTTTGGAATGTATATGATTTTACAAGATTTATTTTAAAATTTCCCTGTTTTGCACTCTCTGTGGAGCCTTCCAACACACACAGACACATACACAAAAGCAAAATCTCATGGATTTTTTTTTTTTTTAGTGAACAAAGGAGTTTGACATACCTGCGTGACCAACATCATCTTCTTCGTCTCTTTGCGGCATCAGCAAAACACGACTGCATGGTCCAAAAAGAAAATTACTGGATGAACCTGTGGACACTGTCATACAGTAGTTTTAGTAAAGCAGAAGTAGGAAATAAATAGGGTCTGACATCATTGCCAAAGTGTTTTGCAGTGGATTTTGCTGGAAGAGGGAAGACAAATATCCTGATCAAAGGGAAGCTGCCTGGTCTCAGAGGTAGTAGAGCCCAGCATAATTCAACAGGCTGAAACAAAAGCCACAGCAAGGGGTAAATGCCATGCAATGTCCTTCCATAAAAGGTCCATGGAGAAACATTTTAAGCTAAACTAAATATGGTGTACATTGCCTTTACGGAATTGGATTTACAATAGAGTGTTTATTCATTATAACTGACTATTATTGGTTTCCTTGTGTCTTTTAAGTATCAGGTACATGTAGAACTATTGTTTGTCATGATCCTGGTTGCACTGTCTTGTCTCTGTCTCCCTAATTACTTATGCCCCACAGCTGCTGCAGGTTCACCAGCCGCTTCTCATTTGTGCAGCCTTTAACCCTTTAATTGCCCAGATTAAATGGACGGGTCACACGCCCCCCAGTGGCACATCGCAGCAACTGCATATGGCAACTTATTGACGTCCCCTGGCTATACTGAGAATTTGTACTAATCTCTATTGATCTGACAGTTTAGAAGGTGGCAGAGACGTGTCGAAGGAATAATGGCTGACATGGAATATAGCAAAGAAGGAGAAATCCACATTATTATTCTTTCTTTTTCCATTTTAAGCTTACATACCAATGTGTATGCCTTCACGATCGGTCATCGCTGCAGCGACAATGACAGAAACTGCATGAAACGGGAAAAATAGCTGTGTAATACAAACGAAATTCATGTGGGATAATCAAAAGAGTTTGTAGATGTGGTACACAGGTGTAAATTACTAAGTAAACGTGTTACATCGACCTCGATGTAACAAAAAACTGAGCTCCCCGTACAAAGACAGCGGCACCCACAGGCGGTTTGGATTCCCACAGGAAAAATGCACCAAACAGAAAAAATAACCACGTAATACAAATGAAATTCACGTGGAGTTTGTAGATGTGGTACAAGATGTAAATGGCTGAGAAAACACAGAAACATCGGTTACGATGGATGAAAACGGAGTGGGCGGGCGAGCCCCCCTCCCGGTAACAGGTAAGAGAGAAATATGGGGGTTTTTTTACATTTTATTGATTTTCTGGTTAATATACTTTGAAGATAAGATAAAAACATACCCTTGCAGACAAATTGGCATAAAAAAAACTGGACCACTCTTTATGTAAATGTGTCAAAGTCCACTTTTGAGTGAGTTATGTAATTTATATAGCTGCTGCAACATTATGCAAATTAGATGCGTAAATTTATTGCTATCTGAAACTTTGGATCATATTCTTCATTTTTCTAATTGACAGTGAGCCATTATCTCTTGTAACTTTTAAGTTATAGCCTTAGAAATCTGAACTATTTTATTGACAAAATTTTTTACCACTCTTGACCACTAGGGGGGCCTTGAGTTGCCTTGCATTTCTCCAGGTGCACATGGCGCCTAGAGCAGTTAAAGGGTTAAATAGGGAGCAGAGCTTCACTACTTCACGGGGACATCAACTAAACACGCTACAGCTGACAGCTCCTCACTCCTGACTCAGCCTCTCCTCCAACGTGGGAAGCCATAAGACTAAACTTCTACCTTCCTGCCTCCTCATTTCTATGTTATTCTCCTCTTACCTGTGCACAGGTGGATCATCCTCCTGCCGGACTTAGGCTTCTTCCTCCCGGCAGTTCCGGATCTTCTGTCCTCCCGACGGACCCAGGATTCAGTCCTCCCGTCGGAAGGGAGCCCCTGTCATCAGTTCAACATCTGTAAGTGGACATTAATGAACTGTGCAGTGATCTCTCTTTACTCCCTTGACTCAGGAGAGTCTCAGCCCTTCACTGTAAATATCTGCACCGGGATTTCACTCACTCACCCATCATTACAGCCGGGAGGGGACCGAGGAGCGACGGCGGTTTCATAGCCTGCAGCTCTCTGACCTGTAAGGCAACAGTTCATTTCGTCTGTGCCATTTTCTGTGTCACAGTTGCTCATCCCTCTCCTCCCCTCTCCCCACAGGGTTGCCAGACTCTCCACGCACCTCACGTCACTTTCTGCACAATAAATCATTGTTACAATTTCGAACTGAGTCAGTAGTCTGCTTCTGGGTCTAAATAGCAAGTCATGTCAGTACGTCCCCGTCCGTTAGACCCCGCAGACGCTACTGACGGTGCGAGTACGAACCATCTTAATCCTTTGAGTGTGACTGTCGCTGAATTGTGACATAACCCTTAGTGGTCAAGAGTGGTAAAGATTTTTTGTCAATAAAATAGTTCAGATTTCCAAGGCTGACCGGAGGTATAAAATAAGTGCAGGCGAGACACGGCGAGCTGAAGGCTTAAGAGTTTTTATTCCTCCATCATGAGACACACTGCAGCACCGTGTGCTGTGTGTGCGCTGTTGTCAGTGCGCTGTGAGCGAGCTCCCTAAGGCATGTAAAGTCAACACATTTATACAGACAAGAGAGAATGCATGGCACATTTACATATTGATATACATAACAGTCAATACATATCAATTGCTTTGATTAACTGGCACCAGACTTCTCTCCTTACTCTGGGGATGTATAACAATAGGACAAAAGAGAATGCAAGGAACAAACATTTACATATTGATATCAGTCCATACATATCAATTGCGTGATTAACTGGTTGTCCCCCAAGGGACTTTCTGTTTGTATGCAATCCCTGCTGAGTGTGAATATTATCAGTCTGCATTGTGCTGGGTGCCCACACGTGTGCTGGGTGCCCACACCGCTCCCCCTAGAACGGTCAGAGGCTGTGGTGAGGCTCAGCCTATGAAGTCCTCTGAGTCCTCACCACCTGCTGCAGCTACACACCTTTCACCTGCTTTCTCCATGTCTCCTCCTTTGCTCCCTGAGTGTCCGCCGGTCCCGGGATCAAATCGCCAGATATTGGAGGAGCCTGTGGCCCTGGAGGACCTGGTTCCAGCCCCACAGCCACGGTCTGGACAGAAGGAGAGCACTGAGACTGAGCTGACGCCTGCGCCGATGAAGGAGCATCCTCGGGCTTCAGCTGAGCAGGATCCAGTGCCAGCAGGGAGTCGACCTCCTGTCACTATGCCGGGCGAGCCACCTGCGTGGATCACTTTGCTGGGGGGTCCTGGGACTGCACCAACCACCATGCCTGCTGCAGGAGCCGCTGCAGCAGAGCTGAAACTGAACCTCCAGAGGGCCGGGCCCGAGATGTCGCCGCATGGATCGACAGAGTCCTGGACGGTGGTGGAGCTTTTCCCCAGGGTCACCGAAGTTCATCAAACTGTGCCAGAGGTCTCCGTGGGTCCAGTCTCTCCGGCAGAGATCTTCGTGGGTCCAGCTCCTCAAGCTGAGGTCATCACAGGTGCTCCATCCCAACCCGGGGCCTCTGAGGGTGCTGCTTCCCCATCAGATGAGTTCATCGCGGGTGCTCCGTCGCAGCCTGGGACCTCCGTGGGTGCAGCTCCTCCTCAGTCCAGGTCTCCGTGCGTGTTGTGTCCTAGTCAGGGACTGTTGTGGGTGCTGCGCCCGAGCCTGAAACCAACATGGGTGCTGCGTGCCAGTGTGGGCCCGCCGTGGGCGTTGCGCTGCAGCCCAGGGGGTATCCTGGGTGCAGCTCTGGCCCAGTCCAGAGCCACCATGGGTGCAGCTCTGCTCCAGCCCGGAACCACCGCGGGTGCTGCTATGTCCCAGTCCGGGACCACCGAGGGTGCTGTGAGACAGTCCGAAAGCGCCGGCATCCCCTCTCCTCTGCCAGACGCTGTCGTGGTTCCCTCTCCTCTGCCAGAAGCCGTCGTGGTTCCCTCTCCTCTGTCCGAGGTCATTGTGGTTCCCTCTCCTCCGTCCGAGGTCATCGAGGTTCCCTCTCCTCTGCCCGAGGCCATCATGGTTCCCTCTCCTCCACCTGACATTGTCGTGGTTGCCCCAAACTCTTCTGTCCCCTCCTTCATTGGGTTTCCCCGTGGGGCAGCCTCCTCCTGGGCCACCCCTTCTGTTTAGGTGGCTGAAGGACCCTGGCTGACCGCCTGACAGACTGTGCCGTTGCGTTGGGTGGCTCATATTCTCCGGCAGGCCACCCTACTCTTACCACCTTGCCGTTTGCCAGGCCTGAGACTTTGGCCAGCCACCTGAACTGTCTAGCTCTTTGGTCCAGGGGGTCTAGGTGCCTGGTTTTGCTTGGGTGTGGGCCCTGAGTGGGGTATTGCTTCGCTCCCTCCTAGCCTGGTTCCCCCACCGCCCTCCCAGGTTGGTTCATTGTTTTTCTCCTGTTGGGGTGGGGGGGGGTCTTTTTCTTTGATGTTACCTCGGGGTGTCTGGATTCCACCCCTTAATGGGAGGCTCTGTCACAAGGCTGAGCGCGGTGTGTCACCGTGCTCAGGCTCTTAAGGAAATTCTGATTATTTCCTGTATTTTTCCCAGTGTTTGTTTATTTTTCTATATGTTGGTTCAGAACATGTTCTTAGCTGTCAGTTGTTCAGTTTTGCATTCATGTCATTATTATTATTATTATTATTATTATTATCCTAGCATTTAGTTCTGAGTGTTTATATTTCATTTCTTTGTGACATAGTCCTCCACCTCTGCTTCCAGACACTCCTACCTTGTTATCATTTTGTGTGTTGCTCAGCTGCCCCTGCCGGTAATTAGGTCAACCTGCCTGCTCAGGTGATCCACACCTGAGGTCACTTGCTATGACTGTTTCCATGCCTTATTTAAGGCTAGTCGTTTCTCCCACTCATTGTCAGAACCTCATCATTGTTGCTACCTGTTTCTCCCATCAGAACTCCTTCCCCATTCCAACATGCATTCCTGCATTCTCGTTTTTCTGCCCATTCATCTCATTTGTAAGTTTATTTTTTGTGCACTGTAAGAACTTGTGTTTTCTTTATTACATTCCACAACTAGCAGTACAGCATCTGGGTCTTCCTCTCTGCCCCAAGGGGCTATTCATGACAAGTGTGATGATTCCATAGAACAATTCATAATGGTATTGGCCCATAATAAATAGCCTCCATTCTCATGTGGATTAACATTTTTTTTTTTTTTTTTAACTACAGCATCATAGGGGCAGGGTAACATCATCAGTTAAAGTGCTCTTCATCTGGTTATTTTTTGATTAATGATTTATAATTATCCCAGGTATGTGGTTAATCTGCAATCTAATAAATGAATTAGATACAGTATTTAGTGTTTTACTCCAATTTGTAGAAAATGCTTTTTTAGAACACAACATATTAATAGTGATCAAGTAGGCCTCTGTTGAAGTTACCATCAGAAATATAGGTCAGCTGTGATACATTGTGAAGTGCGTTATTTGCAATATCTACCAAGATCAATAATAAATCTTCAAGAATTAAACATGTAGCAGTGTCCAATACTACTCTGGGGCGAAAGATAAAGAAAATGGCCAAAATCCACTGCTCACTCCATGACATCCCATCAAGGTCAATTTGTTGCGCTTTCTCATCTCGCCTGAAGAGCCCCGCGTGCCTCATACGGCGAACACACATTTTAACAACGGGGGAATCGGTCTGTCAGAAAGACACTTTAAGTCTGCATTGCCCGCCGTTTAGTCCAAAAAAAGCACTGCAGCTGCAGCGTCACTTGGCGCTGCAGACACATGAGAAAATTTGCCCGAAATTATTGTCTGGGTGACTCCCACTTAGCTCCTTTCACACAGAGCCAATTTTCAAAAACACACATGCACATGCACGCACACACACACACACACACACACACACACACACACACACACACACACACACACACACACACACACACACACACACACACACAGAAGCATAGACCCGGCAAGTTAGAATGCATGCGGGTATCCAACCTCAGACACACTCACACATTCACATTCTAACTCTCCCTTCACTCGAACAGCTTACTCTTGCAGCATGCCAAAACTGGGGTCACAGCCACTCATGGTGAATGAGTGCCAAACAGACTTGAAGAGAGGAGGGGAACCCAAACACACACTCGCGCTCCACGTTCTCCCTCTCACTGCACCATCCTTTGTGTGCCCCCCTCCCTCCCATGCGTCTGCTTGTCTCAGTGCTTCACTCTAAATGGAGGCTGTTTTTTTAACCCATTAGCCTTATTAATCTTTTTTAATCAGCAGAGTGTTAACACTTGTTAGCATCATTGTTAGCTACATTCCAGTCCAGTGAGGATTAGCATTCAGCAGGTTAGTCGCGATGTCAACCGCAGCCCCAGAAGCTAAACATGTCCCATTAGCAACCAATAGGTGACTTGTTCACAATTAGTGACCAATACGAGATAATTACACTTTGTGACATCTCAGAAAGAAGCCTGGACTTGAATGCACACATGAATGTTTATATGTCTGGACACACACACACAGTGAGGAAGTGGAGCGGATTAAATAAACCAAGGGAGATGAGGAGGGACGAGTTAAATGAAGGGAAGAAAAGGAGCTTTCCCCTCCACCTCACTCTAATCTGTTGTGATTGTATCTATAGTCAGGTCTGTCCATGGCCAGATGGCCCACAACAAACACATACACAGAGGCACGCTCATGCAGAAAGATGACCAGAGGCCTACTGTATATTCTCACAGGAAAGCAATCTGAAGTACTTTACATTCCCTAACAATATTACCCTATAATTGGTAGGAAGAGAAAAATGAAAATCAATATTTGAAATGACCAAAGATATTCAATTAGAAAAAGTCAGTGGAATTAAAGACATAAGGAAAAAGAGAATTAATTAAAAGAAGGGAAGGGCAGCATGAAGACAAAGCAGAAGGAAATAAAGGACAAAACAAGACTTCTTCCTTTTTTATCTCCTCTTGTGTTGTTGCAGCGTGTGACTGTTTCGACCCGCTGGCGAAAGGGTTTGTGTTCAATCACACTTTCCTCTGAGACGGAAATTAGAGTGCTCTCTTTGGAGCCTCATGGCGCACACATTCACAAAGCATCGCACTTGCCCTCTTACACACAAGCAGACACGCATTCCTGCTCTAAGCACATGGACTTGCGTGCATCCATATACACACATACACAGGCACACACTGTGCTTTTCTTTCCCTGAGTAACCAGTGTCTTCCTGCCTGCCTAGCTGGCTGGCTGGATGCTCAGGGGCAAGTCTGACATGAATCCCGACTGATGCCTGTTTTTGCACTCCGATAATTCAATTAGGAGGGAGGATGGCCCATGCCCTACTGCACACACCGATCAGAAGTTGTGCCAAAACCCCAGGCTATTGGGTTATAGTGAGCGCAGGGATACATTACATGATGTTACCTGCATCCACTGATGAGAAGAGACAAGGTGTGATCTATGGAGCATCTTGGCTGGCTCGGTGGCAGTTTGACCAGAGTAATCCTGCAGGGAGGCTGTGAAGACCCACTAAACCATGGACACCTACCAAACTCAGTTTATATGCAAAAAGCAAGAGTGTAAAATATGAAAACAGCTTCCATACAGAAAGTACTGACATGCAAACTCAACAACTAAATGCCTACAGGCCATACCTACTATGGCTGTAGACATGCAACATGTTGTAGAGGAAAAAAATGAATAATTCAGGGGAGACACATTGAAATGCTACAGCTACTTCTATGCATGGCACAGACAGTCACCGTATTGGTTAATGAATGCAAAACTTATGTGAATCATATCTTAAATTACTTAGACGACGATATTTTCTACAAACATGCAGTGAAGACGTTAAAGTAGCAGCAGGAATTTTATCAACTACTGGGATGTCGCACTGTAGCTCCTCTCTCAAACCACAACAAAGCTGTAGTTTGGTCACACCTCCTAACACTGGCTGTCACCAACTGTTCTTCCTCCTTTCAGTTTTCCATTAGCAAAGTCCATACTAATGACTAACCACAAATATGTCGGCAGTGGTCCAGCTCTCTGCACTTTTCCATTGTGTTTCGGGAATCTAAAGCCTCCTGACTCAGCTGGCGAGTCCCCTGTGGTTCCTCTGCAGCCTCCAAAGAGCAAAGCAGAATGGGCACAGATCAGAAGAGCCTCTGAGAGTGAGCTTGCTGTAGCACAGAGGCACTGCTCTGATTGCCCAACTAGTGCCCACCCCCCTGGGGGACCATGTGTAACGGCTCCCCAAAAGGAACCTCAAGACACCCACAGGCTGAAAATGGGAATCAGCAAAGGCCTGAAAAGAGTAAGCTAGCTCACTTCCAGTGGAACCTTCTGAGGAACCAACAAGAGGCTATTGGAGGAGGAAAAGCTGTTAGAAATACTATAACCATAAATGTACACATAAGTCAACTAGAAAAGCACTCAAAGAGTGCATACCTCCGCCAAGGCTCCTTCTGTCCCTCATGGATCACCTCCAAAATTTAATGGGTTTGTGTGTAGGCCACGAGCCAGTTTTGGTGAAAATTGCATCAAAGTCTATCCACTAGTTTTGGAGGATTCTTGTGAACGCACTGTGAGAAGATAAGAGCCTTGGTGGAGGTTTGCATTCTCAGATCATCACCAAAATTTAATGAGTTCATCCTTGGCCCAAGGGCTACCTCTGGTGAAAATTTAATCAAAATCCATCCAGTAGTTTTTGTGTAATCCTGCTAACAGACAGACAAACAAATAGACGCATGGACAAACAAACAAACAGACAAACCACCCCCATTACATTACCTCCATGGTGGAGGTAATAATAAAAGACGTCACATAACCATGTGGGACAAGATGTGCTTCAGTTTGTTTCACAGGTTCATTAGAGTCCATGCATCATTATATGGAATGGGTAAATGTTCATTAAGAGATGTAGACAAACATGATAACTACACTATTCAGTGCTGTCCAGAATAACAAACTATAGCAATCACCATGGGACAGTGTGCATGAAATAAGCCACATAATAACTGGAAGTAAGATATATGTTTTGGTGTGATTCACAGCCATGCAGTGGTATTTGAAAAATAGAATAGAATAGAATAGAAATGTATTGTCATTGTTACATGCAGGGCCTGACATTTCACAGGTGGTGGGTAAGGCAGCCACTCACTAGCCACTTTGGTGGGTTGAGGTTTTCTCAAGCAACATCTAAATAATAAGCCTATTGCAGTGTGGGACTACAATACTATAACTCCCATGAGCACTATCTGTGCACACAGAGTGTATTCTCATTGGTCCACTGTCGCTGTGGGCATGGTCTGGCTCAACTTCTGGCGCAGTACACAGGACTGCTCCAGGCTGGGGTACAGGAGAAACTGCGGATGCTGTGCTCTGCAGGTCGGTTTGTTTTGTGGCCAGAAATGACGAATGACAGCAGTCCAGCCAGCAGAACACACCCTGTCCCCGCTCTCAGCAATCAGATCACCAAGGGAATTTCCACTGATCCTCCGTTGTTCCAGAGTGAGTAGTTAATAAACTGCCCTCTCCCCCCACAGCAGCTCCTACCTCTGTGGTTAAATATGATTATCTTTAGAGGAAGAAGCTCCCATTTACTGTCCAGTATGACAGAGTGAAAAGGTGACTAAACTTTGAAATGTTGCTGTAAAGAGCAAATGAAGCTTCTTCTGAGGTGAACTTGTGTTTATCTGTAATTATCTATGAAATCTGTGACATGCAACTTTTTCATGGAAGTAAAACCTCGAATTATGTATTTTTAATGTACTGGTCCAGAGGTGTCAAATATGTGGCCCGCAGGCCAAAAATGGCCCACCAGGGGGTCTGAGTTTTTCTCTGAATTTACAGCTTTCTTTCTAGTAAACTTCTGACTTTTTCTACAGATTAGAATTGTTCATGTAAATTTGAGACATTTTTCTTCTTAAGATAAGACTTTTTTCCTCGGTTTTCTTTTTCTTCTTTTTTTCTGTTAAAAACAGTGTCGATTTAGATTAAATCCATCAGTAACTACTAATGAGGTGGTGCAGCCCTGAATGGGGGTCTTAATTCATAGAGGTCATTTTCAACCTCTATCAAGGGCCAAGGGGTAGGAGTAGCCAAATGGGAAGGGGTAGGGATACAAATGAGAATTGGGATGGACCCCAAATCTACCTGTACTTTGCTCTCATATTGCAAATATTTTTCTAGACTGTTTTACAGCATCTACTGTTGTTAATAAATAATTCAGCAGTGTTTGTCTTACTATTTTTATGTATGTATAAGGGTCATTTACTTTTAAAATGATTGTAAATTTAGTTCAAATAAAATTTAGTGTGCAATACTAAAATTTGATCATATTAAACATAATTTTCCAACCACAAAATAGTGGCTAATGAAAAGGCTGAATGGCTAGTAACTTTGGAAAATCACTAGCCACAGTGGCCGGTGAGCAAAAAAGTTAATGTCAGGCCCTGGTTACATGAACAACGAAAATCGGCTTATCAGCTCTGTTCTGTTAAGCAATAGATTCTTAAGGTAGATAAAAACTATATACAAACACTACTGTATACAAAACAACTATCACACAATATAAGAACACACAGAGATTAAAAACAAGGTGCATGAGTCATTGAACACTGCTTTGTCCATTAGACTGAGAGTGGATAGTTGTTCAGTTGGTGGGGGTGGGGGGTGAATGCATTTAACAGCTTGTGGGAAGAAGCTGTTTTTGAGTCTGTTTATCTTTGTCCAGATTGTCCTGTATCTTCTGCCGGAGAGGAGGGGCAGAAAAAGGAGTGCCCAGTGTGTGAGGGGTCTCTGATTATACTGCCGGCTTTCCTCTGGAGTCTGCCAGTGTAAATGTCTAACTACTAACTAACTAACCTACACTTATATAGCGCTTTTCTAGTCACAAAGACCACTCAAAGCGCTTTCATTAATACTAACCCTCTATTCTAAGGGCCTATAGGAAACAGATATCTAGGGACAATTTAGAACAGCCAATTAACCTAACATGCATGTTTTTGGCATGTGGGAGGAAACCGGAGAAATCCCGGAGTAAACCCACGCAACACGGGGAGAACATGCAAACTCCACACAGATCACTGTTGGTCGGGGGCTGGGATCGAACCCACGATCCCACGATACTGATGAGGGGTAGTTCAGGTCTTTTCTGTCCTCCGCAGTACAGCAGCCAAACCACACTGAACAGCAGTAGGTCAGGAGGCTCTCAGTGGTGGAGAGGTAGAAGTTAATCAGCTGGGGTTGTGGTAGATGGGCTTGATGGAACTTCCTGAGGAAGTACAGTCTTTGTTGTGCCTTCCCCACCTGGTGAGAAATACAGTGTTTGTGGACCAGGTGAGGTTGGCCGAGATGTGGAGTCCCAGGAACTTGAAGCTCTCAACCCTCTTTATCTCTTCTCCATCGATAAAGAGGGGGGAGTGTTCAGTTTGTTTGGATCTCCTGAAGTCCATCATCATCTCTTTGGTGTTGGATGTGTTCAAGTCCAAGTTATTGTCATCACAAAATTGCCTCAAATGCAGGATCTCCTCCCTATAGGCTGACTCGTTATCCTTAATCAGTCCTATGATTGTGTTGCTGTCAGCAAATTTGACAATGGTGTTGCTGGTGTGGATTGCGGAACAGTCATGCATGAAGAGGGAAAAAAAAGAAGGGGGCTGAGGACACAACCCTGTTGTGTGCCAGTGTTCAGGATAAGAGTGGAGGAGATGTGGTCTCCTATCCTGATGTTCTGGGGTCTATTATTGAGGAAGTCGAGCATCCAGGTGCACAGTGAACTGCTCAGGCTGAAGTTGATCAACTTCAGAACCAGTTTGTGAGGTAGAACTGTATTAAAGGCAGAAGTGAAATCCACAAACAGCATCCTCACATAGGTGTCACTGTTATCCAAGTGTGTGAGGGCTGTGTGGAGGGCCGTTTTGATGGAGTTGTCTGTTGACCTGTTTGCTCTGTATGCAAACTGATGTGGATCAAGATCAGCAGAAATGACAGGCTTGGTATGAGACAAAAAGAGTCTCTCAAAACATTTGGTGATTATGGGGTTGGGGCAACTGGGCGGTAGTCATTCAAGCAGCTCACTGTATTTTTCTTGGGCACGGGAACTATGGTGGCTGACTTAAGGCAGGTGGGAACCACAGACTGCAGTAACAAGATGTTGAAGATGGTAGTAAAAAAAAAACCCAAAACACTCCATCTGGACCAGCAGCTTTCTTTACTTTGATTCTGCGCGGGATGGTTCTGACCTGGTGCTGCTGCAGCTGGATGGAAGCGTCACTTGTTTCTGGAGGAGGAAGACAGGTGTGGGCTTCTTTGTTGCGTTGGTCGAAGTGGGCGAAGTACTGGTTCAAAGTGTCCAGTAGGTTACTGTTTGAGGAATCTGCTGAGGTCTGTCTGTCCTTGTAACCAGTGTCATGGATGGCGAGAGCGCACCCTCTCCTTCCCGTTCATCTCTCCGCTGCTCATCATTGCACCTTAGGGAGAAGACACACCTGCGCCCTCTTATCAGCCAGCGTGCTTAAGGAGGCATCCTTCCGTGACTCAACGCTGGCTCGTCTGGGTATACTGCCGTGAACAGACAGCAAGTCATCACAACACCAGTAAAGAAGTTATTAACCTGTGCGCTTTTTCTCCATTGTGCAGGTTGCTGCCATCATGCGGGTGTGTCTCTGAGGGCTGTGCATGCTCTCCTGCCACAATTTTTCCCACGACGGTAACCTCCACCCGGTCAGGCTCCACCAGCAGTCTCCTACCCTGCTGGTTCGTCTATTCCCCACTGGAGTCCTTCCAGCGCTCCCTTGGAGCCCACTTAAGTGGTAATTTGACTCACTCATTTTCCCTATCTCCATTCCTCTGCTTACAGCTCTCGTTCTCTCTCCACAGGCCCATTCCTCTGGTGAGTGACTGTTCTGTAGCAGTGTGGTTTTTGCTATTCAATAAAACATTCAAATGTGTGTACTGTTTGATTGTCTCTTTGTTGCTGCACCTTGCACGTGGGCTGAATTATCTTATCAGTCATGACAGAACAAGCCAACCTTAACCTCAGCTCAGCAGGTGCAACAGGGGGACAATCCACTCTGGATCGCTTATAGACGACCAAGCAACAGGTCACCGTGATGAACCAGCAGCTGCAAACAATGATGCAGCAATTGGACACCATCATTTGTCATTTGGCTGGGATGGCTCCTACAGCTCCTCCTCCTCAGCCTTCTCCCGTTATTCAACCACCAGGTTGCTGTACCACCTCCATTCCCTCACCTGCCCCGTTCGCGGGGGAGGTGGGGAAATGCAAGGAGTTTTTACACCAGGTGCGGATGTATTTGGAGCAGGTTGGGGGGGGGGGGGGGTACCCGACAGATGTCGCTAAATTTCAGTTTTTCACCCTACTGTTGTGGGACCGAGCCCTCAGTTGGGCTCAGGCCACAGCAGACAGCCCTGAGGGCTGTAGTTACACGTATGACCAATTTGTGGCCGCTTTTTGTCACGTGTTCAACCACACTGAGAGTTGGGGGAACATAATGAGCCACCTTATGACTCTCCGCCAGGGGGCTCGGTCTGTGGCCGAGTTATCTGTGGAGTTTCATGTCAAAGCGGCAGACTCGGGGTGGAATGAGGTTGCGCTATGCAGCGCATTCCTCCATGGGTTAAACACCCATCTCCGCGACGACCTGGCAGTTTATCCTCTTCCTGAGACGCTCAATGGTCTTATTGATCAGGCTGTGGGGTTGGACAACTGCTACCGTAAGCGCGCGAGGGAGCGACATGCCTCTCGCTCTTCCGCCAAGTGTGTGCCCGCTGTGTGGACTGATACTGGTGGGGCCGGTCCTCCTCCAGAGCCGATGGACCTCAGCCGGGTTCGTCTAACCGAGGCTGAGCACCGGCGAAGGAGGAGAATTGGCTCGTGCTTTTACTGTGCTTCCCCCAGAGCACGGTCGGGACGAGTGCCCCCAGCAGCCAAAAGACACGGCCCGTCAGTAACCGTGGGGGGTCTGGCGACCAGGACCAAGTAAACTCCCCCCGGCAATTTTTCTATTCCAGCCCTCGTGCAATTGCAGGGGTCGAGAGGAGAGTCTTGTCGTTAGCTGACTCAGGGGCAGAAGGCAATTTTGTGTCAGCCCGGCTCATCCGGGACCTGGGTATTCCCACTCTTAAATTGCCCGATCATCGTGTTACCACCATATCTGGCCGTGAGGTTGCGGTTATCGCCGGATGCACGCGGCCGGTTGCTATCCTCTTGTCCGGGAATCATTGGGAGGAACTAACGTTCCTAGTTCTCCCAAATTCATCATCCCCGATGAATCTAGGTTATCCGTGGCTCTGGAGGCACAGCCCCATAATAAATTGGGGGCGGAATTCCATCTCCTCCTGGAGCCCGTTTTGTTTGGCCAATTGTTTAAGTTCAGCCGAATGTGCTCCATCTCTTCCGGTCTCTCATCCTCCAGTTGAGCCGCCGGATCTCAGCCTCGTTCCCCAGGCTTATCATGATTTAGGGGAGGTCTTCAGCAAGTCGAGAGCGCTGTCGCTTCTGCCTCATTGCTCTTATGACTGTGCTGTGGACCTCGTCCCGGGGGCGAAGCTGCCATCCAGCCAGCTCTACAGTATTTCTGGGCCGGAGAGGGAGGCTATGGAGAAGAATGTTAGAGTCGCTGAACGCCGGCCTTATTCGGCCATCTTCGGCCCCTCTCAGGGCCGGATTCTTCTTTGTCGGCAAGAAGGATGGCTCGCTGCACCCGTGTATCGATTACCATGAGCTCAACGCTATAACAGTTAAGGACAAATATCCCCTGCCCTTAATGAATTCTGTGTTTGAGCTCCTTCAGTGCTCATGTTTTTTTGTTTTTTTTTTACCAAATTAGACCTACGCAACGCGTACCATCTCATTTGCATTCGTGAGGGGGATGAGTGGGAGACAGCATTTAAAACATACTTGGGGCAATTCGAGTATGTGGTGATGCCGTTTGGGCTCACCAACACTCCCGCTGTCTTCCAACAGTTAATTAACGATGTCCTCCGCGATATGCTCTACCAATTTGTTTTCATCTATTTGGATGACATTTTGATTTTCTCCCGCTCGCCAGAGGAACATGGGGTCCATGTAAGGGCCATTTTACAATGGCTCCTGGAGAACCAGCTCTACGTTAAGGCCGAGAAGTGTGAGTTCTCCACAACATGTACTTCCTTCTTGGGCTTCATAGTGGCTGAAGGGAGACTGATTGCCTACCCGGCCAAGATGAGGGCAGTGCTCTATTGGCCGACACCCCACTCCCGTGGGGAGCTTCAACACTTCCTCGGGTTTGTGAACTTTTATCGCAGGTTCATCAGGAACTATAGTGGTGTCGCACTGCCCTTAATGCAGCTGACCTCTGTTAAGGTTCCCTTTCAGTGGACCGAGGCAGTGGAGCAGGCCTTTTCCAAATAAAAAAAGGCCTGTTCACTGACACACCAATCTTGGCCCAGGTTGACACGCAGCTCCAGTTCGTCCTTGAGGTGGACACTTCTGATTCGGGGGTGGGTGCTGTTCTCTCACAGCGCACATCCTCCTATCAGAAGCTCCATCCGTGCGTGTATTTCTCTCGTCAGCTTACACCAGCCGAGAGGAATTAGGATGTGGGGGACAGAGAGCTGCTTGCCATTAAGTTGGCATTAGAGGAATGGAGACATTGGTTAGAGGGGGCTATTCACCCCATTGTTGTGTGACCCAATCACAAGAACCTTGAGTACTTGTGGTTGGCCCGCAGGCCCGCTGGGCTTTATTTTTCTAGCGATTTAATTTTACCATCACTTACCGGCCTGGCTCTCAGAATACCAAACCAGACGCTCTATCGTGCCAGTTTAATTCCGAAGAGGTAGCGCCCCCTTCCCACCCCCAATCCATTCTAAACCCCTCATGCGTCCTTGGTGCCCTTATGTGGGATATCGAGCGGAGGGTCCATCAGGCCCAGTCTTGGGAACCTGGGCCAGCAGGGTGCCCCCCGGATCTCCTGTACGTCCCCGCTGCCCTCCGCAGTGACATCATCCAGTGGGGTCACACCAGCCGTTTCGCTTGTCATCCTGGTATCACCCACACGATTGATCTGGTTCAGCGGGAGTTCCGGTGGCCCACGCTGTGGCGGGACATGCGGGAGTACGTGCGGGCCTGTCAGACCTGTGTCCGGGGCAAGTCCGATTCCTCCCGCCCGTCTGGACTCCTCCATTCCCTCCCCGTTCCTGGTCGGCCATGGTCCCACATCGCTGTAGACTTTGTCACTGGACTTCCCCCCTCCCACGGTAAAACTGTGATATTGACCATCATGGACCATTTCTCCAAGGCTGTCCACTTGGTGGCTCTTCCCAAACTCCCTTCGGCCTTGGAGATGACTGCCCTGCTGACGGATCACGTGATTCGACTCCATGGTATCCCAGTGGACATCGTGTCTGACCGGGGCCAGCAGTTTACATCACAGGTCTGGAGGGTCTTCTGCCGCACCCTTGGAACGATGGTGAGCCTCTCCTCTGGGAACCACCCCCAGAGCAATGGGCAGGCAGAGCGCGCCAATCAGTCTTTGGAGGCCACCCTGCGGTGCGTGACAGCCAAGCACCCCTCATTGTGGAGTTCACACCTGACCTGGGTGGAGTATTCTATGAACACGGCTGTTTCCACGTCTACGGGGCTTACCTCTTTTGAAGCGTCATTGGGGTACACGCCTCCACTCCTGCCCATGACTAAGAGGGAGGTTGCAGTTCCCTCTGTGGGTGCTCATATTCGCTGCTTCAGGTGCATCTGGAGATCCACGCACGCCGCCCTTACCCTGCTCTGTGGAGCGCAACCGGCCTGCGGTGGATAAACATCGGATGCCCGCGCCCAAGTACACCGTGGGGCAGCAGGTCTGGTTGGTGGTCAGTCAGGTGCCGCTGAAGACTACGTCAAAGAAGCTGTCTCCATGCTTCATTGGGCCCTTCCCGATCTCCAGAATTATCAACGATGCCTCGGTTCAGCTGAGACTCCCACCTACCCTCTGAGAGAACCCGACCTTTCATGTCTTGCACATCAAGCCCCTCTCGGTCAGTCCTCAGTGACCCCCCCCAAAGCCACCTCCTCCTCCTCGGATCATCGACGGCCACCCCGCCCACACAGTCCGCTGGATCTTGGATGTTTGCTGTCGGGGCCGGAGTCTCCAGTATTTGGTGGATTGGGAGGGCTACGGCCCGGAGGAGCGATCCTGGGTTCCTACAAGCCGAATCTTGAATAAGGAGATGCTCCGGTCCTACCATCAAGCCCATCCCGACAGACCTTGTGGACCGCCAGGAGGGACTCCTAGAAGGAGGGGGGCTGTCATGGGTGGTGAGAGCACGCCCCCTCCTTCCCGTTCATCTCTCCGCTGCTCATCATCGCACCTGAGGGAGAGGACACACCTGCACCCTCTTATCAGCCAGCGTACTTAAGGAGGCATCCTTCCATGACTCAACGCTGGCTCGTCTGGGTATACTGCCGTGAACAGACAGCAAATCATCACAACACCGGTAAAGAAGTTATTAACCTGTGTGCTTTTTTCTCCATTGTACAGGTTGCTCCCATCGTGTGGGTGTGTCTCTGAGGGCTGCATGTGCTCTCCTGCCACAACTTTTCCCACGACGGTAACCTCCACTGGGTCAGGCTCCACAAGCAGTCCCCTACCCTGCTGGAGTCCTGCTGGTGCTCCCTCAGAGCCCATGTAAGTGGTAATTTGGCTCGCCCATTTTCCCTGTCTCCATTCCTCTGCTTACAGCTCTCATTCTCTCTCCATAGGCCCATTCTTCTGGCGAGTGACTGTTGTGTAGCAGTACGGTTTTTGCTATTCAAAAAAACTTTCAAACGTGTGTACTGTTTGATTGTCTCTTTGTTGCTGCACCTTGCACGTGGGCTGAATTATCTTATCAGTCATGACAACCATTGTATTTCTTGATACCCTGCCACATGTTTCTGGTGTCATTCTTGTCAAAGTTTTCCTTGATACGCTGCTTATATTTGCACTTGGCCATTTTGATGCTTCTCCACAAGGACTGGTGTGCTTCTTTATAAGCCTGCCCGTCTCCTGAGTTTAAGGCACCATCCCATGTTGTAAGCAGAGTCCACATTAGGGCTCGGAATCATTAATTTCCAGAATTGATTTGATTCCAGTTCTTGAGGTTCTGAATTGATTCAATTCTGATTCGATTCGATTCAATCTGATCCCGATTCAATCAGGAAAATTACTATTTTAATAGCTATTTTACTTGCCAGGGGGAAAAAATCTTAGAGACCTAATGCTGCAAATTGTCATGAATGCCCCTCTGGGGCAAAGAAATGGGCCCATTCACAGGCTTTCTTCTCTTTGGCATGATTTAGCAAACAAAAGCAAAACAAACGTGAACAAGAAATTTTGCCAGAACATGAGTGTGTTAGTGTGAAGGTCGCTGTGCCGAAGGCAGTGTGCGACCTTTATAAATAAGGAGACAAATTCAGAACACCCGTGAACAATCAATAATCAAGGAAATCAAAAGCAGCTGCAAATAATTAACAAAGGCAAAAACTCCTAACGCAAAACCACAAGTAAACAAAAGGCGCTGTCAAAACAAAAAGAAAAAGCCCAAACCTAAATCATGACAAGAATAAATATGATAACATAACAATGAGAACAATAATCATCAAACCCAAGCATAACTGTGAACATGATAAACATAATACTAATAAACAGGACTATGACGAACTAAACTAAGACTAAGGTAAGGAGAATGACAAAACAGAATTCAAAAGATAATCATGGCAAACAGAAATAAGTGGCAAATTCAAGGGAACATAAATGGGGACATGACCGTGAAAATGAACACAATAACCAAAGTGAGCTGAAGTGAAGAAAACACAGTGAATAACAAAAGTAAAAAAGCATGAGCATGGTCCCCCGACCATGCTCAGAACCTGACACAAATTGCACCAGGACTACTTTAACTTTGTTAATACATAAATTACCACATAAAGAACTGACCCAAAATCAGTTACAATAATGCACTTTTTATTATTTAGCATATGTTAAATAACTGGAGTGGTGGCCTACTTGACAGAGCATCCGGCCCACAGCCAGGAGGTTGGGGGTTCAAGCCCCAGCCGAGTCATACTAAAGACCATATAAATATGGTACTTCCTGCCTTCTAGCTTGGTGCTCAGCATAATAGAATGGGGGAAGGAAAGTTGTTTGTGGAAGCATCCCAGTTGATTCTAGATGTGATTAACATTATAGATAGGAGAAATGTTATCTCATCTACTGTACATGATTGGCTGTATGGACTGAATGACAATAAAGCTGGCTTCTTCTTATGATTTTGCAAAGTGCTAACAAGTGCTTTCTTTAGTGCAAAGGGTGTGCAGTGTCAAGTTAACAACCCAGAGTATGTAAACAACAAATTCAATGCATGAAGCATGTATACATAATCTCACTGTATTTCAGTCCCTCCAGGATTTCGCTGGTCTTTTCTGTAATTGTTGCAGCCCAAAAAGCCTGAATTTCTGGAAGCTTTTCCAAAAAAGTTGCAACATTTTTAGAAGTTTTTTGCACTGAAATTTGTGTGAGGAATTCAGATTTTAAAGTAGCTGCTTTTTCCATAGTTGACAGCGATGCTATTCTATGTCACACCACAAGTTATGTTGTTTTTCATCCTTATTCCTTCTTTTCTTGTATATTGCACACACCACTAAGAGAGAGAGAAACAACATTTCAATTCTCCCGTATGTCCTTTACTAACTAACTAACTAACTAACCTGCACTTATATAGTGCTTTTCTAGTCTCAAAGACCACTCAAAGCGCTTTCACTAGTACTAACCCTCTATTCTAAGGGCCTATAGGAAACAGATATCTAGGGACAATTTAGAACAGCCAATTAACCTAACATGCATGTCTTTGGATTGTGGGAGGAAACCGGAGCCCCCGGAGTAAACCCACGCAGCACAGGGAGAACATGCAAACTCCACACAGAAAGGTTCCAACCCCTGCCAGCCTGGGGATTCGAACCAGGAACCTTCTAGCTGTAAGGCAACAGTGCTAACCACTGCACCACCGTGCTGCCCAGTATAGAAGTACTGACAAATAAAAATCTGTGAATCTTTGAAGAAAAGCACAGGATTGCCAAAAAATTCCTGTTAAACATTGATTTATTTAGAATTAAATGCTCAGTAAAACTGTCAAAAAATGACCACCATTATATTCTTGCTGAGAACTTAAATAAAAAAGATAAATAAAATGATTAGTCATTAGTCAGGCTTTTTTTATTTAATATTAAAATTTGTTTGAGGATCTGAAACTTTAAAGTATGACTGTCATCACCCGCAGCTCACGGGCTTCCACCTCAGCTGTGCGCACACCTGCGCCTCGTTAGTGTGCCGCTATTTATTCCATCCTGCCCTGAGCTGCAGCCTGGAGCCGTCTGTCTCCCAACATTGGAATCTCCCAGCAGCTTCCTCCTCATCAGGCCTGCTGAACTACGCTAACGGACACGTAAGCTGTCACTATTGTCCTTTCACCTTCTTCTCTCAGCCTCCCCTGTGCACAGGTGGATAACCCGGCGGCGGACTTACCCTCCATCGTCCCGCCGCTCCTCTGCCTCACCGCTTCGCCCGGACGCACAGCAGGACGTTGTCTCCCAGGCTTGGGACCTGCCAACGCCAGCCACCTCATCTCTGCAAGTAAGCACAGCTCTAGATCACGTTCCCGTGTGGTTGCCTAGCTAACCCCTTTTCTCCTCTCTCCCATTGGGTTGTCTGGCCGCACGACGTGCTGCTCTGTCCTGGCTTGCATCCTCCACCCGCATCACACGCTAATCACTCACACACGCATCCATACACTCACCTTGTTGTTAATAAAGCTGTCAAATCTACCTGAGCCTGCGTGCGTGTTTCCTGGGCCGACAATATGTCAGTACGGCTCCAGCAAAGCGGCCCAGCGGACAGCGGGCTCGCACGCCGTTTTTCCACCCTCGAGGCTCGGGTGGATATGATAGCTCACCAACAGCAGGTGATATTTAATCAATTGACATTAATTACTGACCGGTTAGACCGCCTGGATCCTCCACGGTCCTTCCCTCCGGGTCCTCCTGGTGCCGCGGCTCCGGCTGTCTCCTCGGCCGGCCAGCCTGACTCGGGGGCGCCAACCCGTCTCACACCCATCCCAACCCCCGCTCGCTTCAGCGGGAAACTCGGTGGAGCGAAGGGGTTTATTACTAACTAACTATCTAACCTGCACTTATATAGCGCTTTTCTAGTCCCAAAGACCACTCAAAGCGCTTTCACTAATACGAACCCTCTATTCTAAGGGCCTATAGGAAACAGATATCTAGGGACAATTTAGAACAGCCAATTAACCTAACATGTTATTCTGCAGAGTGAGTCGGTGTTTCTGCGCGTCCCCGGGGATTTCCCCTCAGACCACAGCCGAATCGGTTACATGGCCAATCTGCTCGAGGGGTGAGCGTTAACTTGGGCTTATGCCGTAATGACGAAGCCCAGTTACGCTAACCTCTCGTATGACCGGTTCGTGCGGGACTTTCTAGAGGTTTTTGACCATTCCCGTCTCGACAGCGTCCTCGCTGACCGGCTTCTCAGTCTCCAACAAGGAGGCCGGTCAGCGGCGGAATACGTGGTCGACTTCCGGGTGGCAGTGGAGGAAGTGGGCTGGGGAGAGGCATCTCTCTGCAGCATTTTCCTCCGTAGCCTCAACTCTGGTCTGAGGGATGAGCTAGCTGGCCAGGACCTCCCAGGGCGACTCTCTGAGCTAATCTCGCTCACGATTAGCCTGGACAACAGGCTGCGTGAGCAGGCTGCGGAGCGGAAGTCTGCCAGCCGCTCGCGCGGAGCTTCCCTCCGCCCAGCTCAGTCTCGCCCCCTGGCGTTACCGGCTCCGGAGTCCGCCGATGAACCAGAGGCCATGGCTATCGGGCGCACTAGGCTCCCTCTAGCGGAGAGACAACGCCGGCGGGAACGGGGTCTCTGCATGTATTGCGGAGATGACCAGCATCCCGTGGAGCTGTGCCCGGTGAAGCCAAACGGGGAGGTCTGCGAGTCACTATAGGGGGCCTCGCGGACTCTAACCGGTCTAACTCCCTATCCTCTTGTACACTGCCCTTACGGTTCTGTCACAACTCCACTGGGCACTCCATTCACGCACTGGTGGATTCCGGGGCAGAGCAGAGCTTTATTTCTAAAAGCCTGGCAACCCGTTTGGGCATACCATGTCAACCACTGCCTAACCCCTTAAACTTGGTCACACTCTCCCGTTCTCCCCTGGGTACTGTTACACATAGCACGAAAGCAGTCCCCATCATCGTCTCCGGCAACCACCGGGAGGATTTGTCCTTCTACGTCCTGCCCTCCTTGTCAGACCGTGTCATCCTGGGATACCCCTGGCTGCGGCTGCACAACCCTGTCCTGGATTGGAGGACTGGCAGCGTCCTGTCCTGGAGCACCTTATGCTTGGGCACCTGTCTCCAGTCGGCGCCCTGCGCACCGTCTTCCCCTCCATCAGCGCCCGTCTCCGAACCTCCGGACCTGACCCTGGTGCCGCCGGAATTCCACGACCTAGGGGCGGCATTTAGTAAGTCCAGAGCTTTGTCTCTTCCCTCGCATCGACCCTACGACTGCGCGATCAACATCTGCCTGGGGGCCCCCCTGCCGTCAGGCCGTCTGTACAGCCTCTCTGCACCGGAGCGAGAAGCTATGGACACGTACATTAAGGAGTCGCTCAGCGCTGGGATCATCCTCCCCTCTTCGTCCCCACTTGGCGCGGGGTTCTTCTTCGTGGCAAAGAAGGATGGGTCCCTACGCCCCTGTATAGACTTCAGAGCCCTGAACGACATCACCATTAAGGACCGTTACACACTGCCCCTTATGGACACTGCCTTCCACTCCCTCCAGGGGGCGACCTGGTTCACCAAGCTTGACCTCCGCGGCGCTTACCATCTTGTTAGGATCCAGGAGGGGGACGAGTGGAAAACGGCCTTTAGGACGCCCAGCGGCCACTTCGAGTATCTCATGATGCCGTTTGGGCTTACCAACGTACCTGCCGTCTTCCAACGTCTTATCAACGACGTCCTCCGGGACTTTCTGGGAGTGTTCGTCTTTGTATATCTGGATGATATACTCATCTTCTCCAAGGCACGAGATGAACACCAGGCCCATGTGAGGTGGGTCCTGCAACGGCTGCTGGAGAACCGGCTGTTTATTAAAGCCGAGAAATGCGAGTTTTATGCCTGAACCACCTCCTTCCTGGGGTTCGTCATTTCGCATAACCAGATCCTCCCCGACCCCGCGAAGGTTAAAGCGGTGGTCGAGTGGCCCACGCCCACGTCCAGGAAGCAGGTGCAGCAGTTTATTGGCTTCGCAAATTTCTACCGGCGCTTTATCCCTAAGTTCGGCGCCATCGTCTCCCCCCTGACCTGCCTCACGTCACCGAAGGTGCCTTTCCAGTGGTCCGAGGAAGCGGCCACCGCCTTCAAGACCCTCCAGGCGGAATTCTCGTCCCCCCGGGTCCTGACCCAGGTCGATCCTGCGCTTCAGTGCTTAGTGGAGGTTGACGCATCTGACACGGGGGTGGGGGTGGTGCTTTCTCAGCGCTCACTGGTGGATGGAGTCAAGCGGCCCTGCGCCTTCTTCTCTCGACGGCTGACGGCGGCGGAACGTAACTATGACGTCGGCGACAGGGAGCTTCTCACTGTCAAGCTCACGCTAGAAGAGTGGTGTCACTGGTTGGAGGGGGCAGCCCAACCCTTTGTGGTCTGGACGGACCACAAAAATCTCGAGTACCTGAGGTCAGCGAGGCGTCTGAATGCCCGCCAGGCGTGCTGGTCTCTATTTTTTGCTCGTTTTAACTTCACCATCATGTACCGTCCAGGCTCGAAGAATGGGCTGTCCGACGCCCTCTCCAGACAGTTTGCCCCCGAGGGTCCAGAAGAATCCGGTCATACCATCCTGCCCAAGTCGTGCGTCTTAGGAGTGATCTCCTGGCCCATTAAGGACAAGATTCTGGACGCTCAGAAGACGGAACCGGATCCTGGCGGGGGGCCGGAGGGGAGGCTCTTTGTTCCATCTGCAGTTCGGGGTGAGGTGATCCATTGGGCCCACATCTCCAGACTCGCTTGTCACCCCGGCATTACCCGCCTAGTGAGTTGGCTGCAGCACTCATTTTGGTGGCCAGGTCTCCATAAAGACGTTACCAACTATGTCCGGGCCTGTCCTCAGTGTGCAACCAGCAAGACCCAGAACTCTCCACCTGCCGGTCTACTCCAGCCCCTGCCGATCCCGGGCAGGCCCTGGTCTCACATCGCCCTTGACTTCGTCACCGGTTTACCAGTCTCTAACACCTATGACACGGTCCTGACAATTGTGGACAGATTCTCCAAGGCCGCCCATTTCGTGTCCCTTCAGGGTCTCCCTTCAGCACGCGAGACGGCCGATCTACTGGTCCACCATGTCGTCAGACTGCATGGTATCCCGCTGGACGTGGTCTCGGACAGGGGCCCATAGTTTGTCTCCCAGGTCTGGAGGAGCTTTTGCAGCGCCTTAGGGGCCACGGTGAGTCTCTCCTCAGGTCACCACCCCCAATCTAACGGGCAGTGCGAGCGCACGAACCAGGAGTTGGAAGCCGCTCTGCGCTGCGTAACATCCTCCAATCCTTCATCCTGGAGCTTCTACCTGACCTGGGTAGAATACGCCCATAATTCAGCCCAGTCCACGGCAACTGGAGTGTCACCCTTTGAAGCGTCCTTGGGGTATAACCCCCCTGTTTTTCCTGAGCAGGAGGGTGAGCTAGCCGTTCCCTCCGTCCAGGCGCACATCAGGCGTTGTCGGAGGATTTGGGCCAAAACAAAGGACGCGCTTTTACGCACAGCAGCGCGCAACAGCTCCACCGCCAATCGTCACAGGAGACCAGCTCCTGCCTACCAGGTGGGTCAGCGGGTGTGGCTGTCGTCTCAAGACATCAACCTGAAAGGAGAAAAGAAGAAATTGGCCCCGAGATTCCTCGGCCCTTTCGTGATCTCCAAAATCATCAACCCGGTGGCTTTGCGTTTGGCCCTCCCCCCCTCCCTCCGTGTGTGTCCCACTTTCCATGTCTCCAAGCTTAAACCTGTTGTGTCCAATTCACTCTGCCCTCCTCCTAGGTCTCCTCCCGCGCCTAGAATGATCGACGGTGACCCGGCGTGGGGTGTTTCTGCCATTCTGGACTCCCGGCGTCGGGGTCGCGGGCTGCAGTACCTGGTGGATTGGGAGGGTTATGGGCCAGAGTGGAGATCCTGGGTGCGCTCTTCGTGGGTGTTGGATCCAGACCTCATCGCAGAGTTTCACCGGACACACCCAGGTAAGCCAGCGCCAGGAGGCGCTGGTAGGGGGGGGTGTATTGTCATCACCCGCAGCTCACGGGCTTCCACCTCAGCTGCGCGCACATCTGCGCCTCATTAGTGTGCCGCTATTTATTCCATCCTGCCCTGAGCTGCAGCCTGGAGCCGTCTGTCTCCCAACATTGGAATCTCCCAGCAGCTTCCTCCTCATCAGGCCTGCTGAACTACGCTAACAGACACGTAAGCTGTCATTATTGTCCTTTCACCTTCTTCTCTCAGCCTCCCCTGTGCACAGGTGGATAACCCGGCGGCGGACTTACCCCCCATTGTCCCGCCGCTCCTCTGCCTCACCGCTTCGCCCGGACGCACAGCAGGACGTTGTCTCCCAGGCTTGGGACCTGCCAACGCCAGCCACCTCATCTCTGCAAGTAAGCACAGCTCTAGATCACGTTCCTTTGTGGTTGCCTAGCTAACCCCTTTTCTCCTCTCTCCCATAGGGTTGTCTGGCCGCACGATGTGCTGCTCTGTCCTGGCTTGCATCCTCCATCCGCATCACAAACTAATCACTCACAAACGCATCCATACACTCACCTTGTTGTTAATAAAGCTGTCAAATCTACCAGAGCCTGCGTGCGTGTTTCCTGGGCCGACAATATGTCAATGACAACTTAAATAAAAAAAGATAAAGAAAAGAATTAGCCATTACAACAACTAAATTGCACTGAATGCATGTTAGAGTATGGAGAAAATTAAGGCAGCACCTTCTTGAATCTTGAATTTAAATACTAAGACCCCTGAAAATTTTGTGGTCTTCTTCTATTCTGAAATCCACAACAAAGCAGGGATGCTCCTCCACTGACAGCCTCTTCCTTTCAGAATGTCTCAGTGCAGGATGGGTCTTGGAGTGGAAACCCAGTCTTCACAGATCTGAAGGGGATGTGAAAAGAAGAATAGATTTCAAAGTAAAATTAATAATCATATTTTTAGATCCCCACACCACAGCAGGGCTTAAAAATTTAGTCTCTTTTTTGTTGTTGTTGTTTTTGTTTATATTTAACTACAAGTTAACTTTCAATTTTTGAAAAGGGTTTAATTTCCTGGAGGATTTGATCATTTCAGTTTAGTTCAACTGAGTAAAAATGGCTAGTTGTACTGCAGCCTTTATTAATTCTGCCATTTTGATTTTATTGTGATTATTATTATTATTATTATTATTATTATTATTATTATTATTATTATTATTATTATCTTGGAATTTCTAAATTGTGGGACAAACAAAGGCTTATCTTATCTTATCTTATCTTATCTAATCTTATCTTATCTTATCTTATCTTATCTTATCTTGTGTTATCTTGTCTTATCTTCAAATCTCTCACTTAAGTGCTAGAAGCCCAAAATTAAGTGTCCAATACAAACGTTACATGAAGGCAGCCGCCTCCGTCATGAAGTCCAAACTAAAAATATACCTTTATACTGCATTTATTTACAGCCTTTAACCAACAGGTACCTACTGTATCCATAGTTTGTAAAAAAATAAAAAAAAACACCATCATGCTGAATGGATTATTAATTTACAACACAAATGAAAAAAAAAAAAACAACAACAACAATATTTTACTTACCCCCAAACAGCTGCAATAGTCTTCCTCTCTGGCCTGTTGTCTGTTCTCCGTCAGGCCTTTTCCACCAGGGTGGTTCAAGTGCTTAACTGGAGCCAGATTCTGACTTGGCACCAGTTCTTTGGTTTTTGACCTGCTAAGCACTAGTCCCAGGCTCTCAAAAGTGGTGCTAAACTAGCCCCAACTCCTAGCTGGGCCAGAGCTGCGAACTAGTTGACGTTGGTTACGTTCACTGCCGTGGGCGTGGTTAACTGACCAGCTTCAGAATATTACTGACCACCATGTTGCATTCCAAACAGCAGAGCAAGCATGATGAATTTCAAAACCAAACAGATTTGGAGTGAAGAGGAGACACATTTCCTGGCTCTGTGGACGTGAGCAGAAATACAAGATAAGCTGGAGGGGGCCACTCGGACAAAGCCCATTTTGACCTGATGAAGTGTTTTTGGGGATAGGCCAGCCGACCGGGACCATCCTAACTGCCATTGTACAAACTGCTCAAAACACTACTGGTAAGTGTACTGTCTTTAAAATGTGAAAAGTTAACAAAAAAAAAAAATATATATATATATATACATATATACGTATATATATATATATATATATATATATATATATATATATATATATATATATATATATATATATACACACTACCGTTCAAAAGTTTGGGGTCACTTAGAAATTTCCTTATTTTTGAAAGAAAAGCACTTTTCTTTTCAATGAAGATAACTTTAAACTAATCAGAAATACACTCTAATATCTAATATACATTGCCAATGTGGTAAATGACTCTTCTAGCTGCAAATGTCTGGTTTTTGGTGCAATATCTACATAGGTGTATAGAGGCCCATTTCCAGCAACTATCACTCCAGTGTTCTAATGGTACAATGTGTTTGCTCATTGCGTCAGAAGGCTAATGGATGATTAGAAAACCCTTGTGCAATCATGTTAGGTCTGCAATGCTGTAATTGCTGCAAATGGAGGATTCTTTGACGAAAGCAAAGTTTGAAGGAAAAAATTATTAATATTTCAAATACAAATCATTATTTCTAACCTTGTCAATGTCTTGACTATATTTTCTATTCATTTTACAACTCATGGTGGTAAATAAGTGTGACTTTTCATGGAAAACACAAAATAATTGTCTGGGTGACCCCAAACTTTTGAACGGTAGTATATATATATATATATATATATATATATATATATATACACACGCTTGTACTAATATGAAACAACCAAAGTGTGGATATTTTTTACTCACTCTTGTGCCTATCGTATTTTCCGTTAGCTATACTAACAAGCTAACAGTGTTTTTACCATGACCAAATGTTTCTCCTCGCCATAAAGAAATGCTCGTTTGAGAAAACTAGAACAAAAATCTTAGCGTCTTACAGAATACTTCTTTTTTTAAAAAGATATCTAGTGCAAAATAAGCTTTTTTGTGGTATCAATAGGGTGTATGAATGGGTGCCTTGCATTGTGTATATGGGAGATTTTTCCCCCAAAGACGCTAGTAACGTCATCATTTTTACTATTTTGGTAATACTTCCATAATCATGGGTCACTTTTTTTAATTTCACTTGTGTGTTCTGTCACCGTGTTTTATCTAATCCTTCTCTTACTTTATTGCGCAGTAGCCGGGTGGAGCACCTACAATTTCATTGTACTGTACAACTGTACAATGACAATAAAGCCTATTCTATTGCTATTCTTCTATAATCAGACATGTAAGCTTTGGTAATATTGATATTGAATAAAATTGTCTTCTATGTCTGCACATTTAATGGTAGGCTTAAGTTGTGCACTGCACAAACTAAAACACTTTCTTTTGTATTTACAGATTTATTATACCTGGATGATGAGGGAGAACCACCCAGACCTGTGGTGTCCAGCTCACCTTCGCCAGCACCAAGCTTGTCCTCCTTCTGCTCTTTCTCCTCTTCTCATCAGACCAGATTAGGTAGTATATGTTCAGATCATGACCCAGTCACCAAAAGGAGGGAGTGAATTAAATCAGCTGAATTGAATGTTGTGATGCCACTAACAGTAAATGGATGTTGAATAGACATTCAGTCTTGGATTGACGATTCCTACGTTTTTCACTGTGTGGTTATTTTATATTGCTTCTTATTTTTGTACTTGAAAACAGGGAAACTGAAGCGGGACACAAACATGGACCTCCTTCTTGACTGCCTGGAGAGGTCAGATGAGAGACAGCAGGAGCAGAGCAGAAGGGAGGAGCAGCTGACCTCCACTTTGCTGCAAAGCATCCAGAAGATGGAGGACAGTACTGATACCCTTATTGGACTGATGGGACACGTTGTGTTTGTGCTTGAGGGACTCAAAAAAAAGTAACTATCACAGCATTGATATGTTTGGCTGTGTGTACATAATATTTCTTATATAGCAGTCTTAAGTTTTTGCACATTTTGTAAACAAAAGCTTTCTTTCCTTAAGTATTTTTCTGCTTCCACATTAAGTAATTGTTATCCTCACACCAAAGCTATTTAGGAAAAACAATGCAAATCACTATAACATTATAATGATGGGAAGTGAAATTACAAGTACTGAATTACTGCACTTAAGTTCATTTTTTCAGGTATTTGACAATATATCAGGTATTTGTGGACTTTACTCACATATTTTTGACAACATTTTTTACATTTTCTAAAGAACAAACAGCAACAAACTTTAAATCTACGCAATTTTTCTGTGGAAAATGTTCCAAGTTGCCAGCTCCAAAAATGATAAATAATGAGTTTATATTCTTTTGACAACGTACCACATGACATTCTGTCAGCTCTGGACAAGATAATTTCTGAGGAAAGTACTTTTAACTTGTACACTTTAGAGTTTGTCTCTTGTTACCCCTACATGAATAAAAACTTGAATCAATACTTTAACCAGAATAAATTACATACCAGTACATAACTCTGTAAACATGCCTATAAAATGTACTGTATACATACACCATAAATACTTCAAAACAGAGTACACTGAGGAGTGATTGTCAGCTGAATGCTTTTATTCATTAATGCTTTTGCACTACTTCACATATGTTATATTTTGTAAATGATATGGCTGGCACTAAACAGGTTATTGCTCCCCACTGTTAAAGTACTCCATTCAAGCTGCCCTAATGTCATCCCCTTCTATGTTTGCATGGTCAGGTAATGGTTGAACTGGAGGCTGACTGTGATCATGTGTGTCTGGGAGTTCAAAGTTGTCACCATGTTCCTCACAAATATTACACTGGTCAACACCAAATTTATTGTCTAAGTTTGTTTTTTTTTTAGCTGATTTAAGACAATTTTGATGCACTGAATCCAAAAATCACATTGGTTTCGCTCAAGCAGGACGCAACAGACGAGACGACCTCTGTTACTACCACCGGCGATTCGCTGAGAGGGCATACAAGTGTGTGCCACCATGCAGTTTCAAGAGCTCGGGAAACTCCAAAGCCGGGAACCGTTAGCAGCTACGGCTCTCGGTGAGGCCAACAGGCTGCTCTACATCACTGATGAAGGCTCCGGGCGACATTTCCTCATAGACACCAGAGCTCAGGTGAGCTTCATCACCCCGACCTACGCTGACCGAGTGGCTGGACCCTGCGGCAACGGGGCAAAGGCGGCGAATGGCTCGAACATCAGCACTTATGGTGAAAGGACCTTGTCTCTGTCCTTACATGGCCGCACTTATGAGTGGACTTTTATCATAGCGGCGGTGAGTTTCAACATGTTAGGTGCTGATTTCTTATGTTCACACGGGTTGTTAGTTGATCTCGCAAACAGACACTTAATCAATGCACTGTCATTCTCTTCTATCCCCTGTGCAGCTCGAGTGTCCCCACCACCCGTGCAGGCCAACGTCGCCACAGCAGGAGGTAAGTTTGACAAACTCCTCACCCAATTTCCAGCACTCACAGCTCCCAAATTTTCGGCAACAGTAGTGAGACATGGGGTGGAGCACTTCATCTCCACAACGGGCCCCCCTGTTTTCGCTAAAGCTCGGCGCTTAGATGCGACCAAGCTCGCCATAGCATGCGACGAGTTCGCCAGCCTGGAAAAACTGGGCATTATTCGGCGCTCGAAAAGCCCATGGGCTTCGCCACTGCATATGGTCCCGAAAGCTGACGGCTCCTGGAGACCTTGCGGCGATTATCGCAAATTAAACAATGCTACAGTGCATGACTGCTACCCAATCCTTCACATCCAGGATTTTTCACTACATCTGGCGGGTGCGCGTATTTTTTCTAAAATAGACCTGGTCCGCGGCTACCACCAAGTCCCAGTCCGACTTGAGGATGTCCCTAAAACGGCCGTAATAACCCCTTTTGGTCTTTTTGAGTTTCTGCGCATGCCGTTTGGCCTTAAAGGCGCGGCACAAACGTTTCAGCGTATGATGGATGCTGTGTTACGCAATCTTCCTTTCGTGTTTGTCTACCTCGACGATATTTTAGTCACCAGCACGTCTGAGGAGGAACACGAAAATCACCTCACTACAGTTTTTCAGAGGTTGGAAGAACATGGGTTAATAATTAATCCAGCCAAGTGCCGATTCGGCGTGGCGCAGATTGATTTTTTGGGACACCGCGTTTCCCCAGAAGGGGCAGTCCCATTGCCTGATAAGGTGGGCGCAGTGGCAAATTTTCCCCGACCACAAACGGTCAGATCGCTGCAAGAGTTTTTGGGAATGGTAAATTTTTACAACCGTTTCCTCCCCCACGCAGCTCAGCTCATGCAGCCATTATACGCCGCGTTTAGAAAGCAAAAGCCCTCCAACGCGGTCGTGCGGTCCCCGGAGCAGGAACGCACGTTTGCAGAAGTAAAAAGAGCCCTGGCTGACGCCGCGCTTTTGGCCCACCCCGACCCCTCAGCCCGCATAGCGCTTACCACAGACACATCAAATTTAGCCATAGGGGCGGTCGTGGAACAGCACGTGGACGGGGTTTGGCAACCGCTAACGTTTTTTAGCAAATTCTTAAACGAAACCGAGCGCAAATACAGCGCGTTTGACAGGGAGCTGTTAGCGCTTCATTTGGCCATTCGCCATTTCCAGTTCTGGCTGGAAGGTCGGCGTTTCACGGCTTTTGTCGACCATAAACCGCTCACTTTTGCGATGTCTAAAATCTCAGAACCTTGGTCGGGCCGGCAACAAAGGCAGCTGGCCGCAATTTCGGAATTTACCACGGACATTCAGCACGTAGCGGGCAAACTCAACGTGGTGGCAGACTGCCTCTCCCGTGCCGTGACATCGTCAGGGCACACGGAGGCAGATTATACTACCGTAGCCGCAGGGCGCAAGACCAACGTGGAAGCGTACGCGGCCCCAGTTCATGTAGGGATAGATTACGCAGCCATGGCAGCAGAACAGGGTAGTGAAGTGGACGTGCACGCACTCCAGTCTGGACCAACAGGGTTAAGGCTGGAGAGCAGGGGTTTGCGGGACGGTGTGCCCCCCTTAATCTGCAACGTGTCAACTGGGCGACCTCGCCCGGTAGTCCCGGCCGCGTGGCGCCGCCGCGTTTTTGACACGGTTCACTCCCTGGCGCACCCGGGAGTGCGCGCTTCGGTGAAAATGGTGGCGGAAAAGTCTGTTTGGCCGGGCCTGCGCAAGCACGTAAAGGAGTGGGCAAGAACATGCATGTCTTGCCAACGTGCCAAAATTCACAAGCACACGAAAGCTCCTTTAGAACCGTTCCGAATCCCGGCCAGGAGGTTTGACCATGTGCATGTCGACCTCGTGGGCCCCCTACAATCATCGCAGGGGTTCACACATCTTTTAACAATGGTGGACCGAACCACACGTTGGCCAGAAGCGGTCCCGCTGACGTCAACTACGGCCGCAGAGGTGGCTCGCGTTTTTTTAACGACCTGGGTAGCGCGTTTCGGAGTCCTGTCGGACATCACGTCCGATAGGGGGCCTCAGTTTGTCTCAGAGCTCTGGTCTGCGATGGCCAGCAGCTTAGGGGCGACAATCCATCGCACTACCGCGTATCACCCCCAGGCTAATGGTTTATGCGAGCATTTTCATAGGTCTTTGAAGGCTGCCCTCAGAGCGTCACTAACGGATGCAGATTGGGTTAACAAACTACCGTGGGTTTTATTGGGGTTGCGCTCTGCGCCCAAGGAGGATCTAGACACCTCCCCAGCAGAATTAGTTTTTGTACAACCTCTCAGGCTCCCCGGTGAATTCTTACCAGAACATCCAGAGCCGGGGCGCCTCCCAGCTCTGAGGCCACTAAGCAGCACGGGAGCGGACATGCTCCCGGGCCCGGTTCATCACACTTTTCCGCGGGTTTTTGTTCCCCAGGCTTTAAAAAATGCCGAGTTCGTTTTTGTTAGGCACGAGGCTTTAAAGCCAACCCTCCGCCCACCATGTGATGGTCCTTATAGAGTGCTGGAACCTGGAGATAAGCATTTTGTGCTGGATTTGGGGGATAGAAAAGAGACAGTCAGCATTGACAGACTCAAGCCTGCCTTCATGTTGAGTGACGAGCCTGTACGGGTGGCAAGAGTACCTCGACGTGGTAGACCCCCAAGGGACACGTCCCAGCCCCCCCGCAGGGATCAAATAACCACTCTTTTCCTCAAGCTGCAGATTCCTTGCAAGACAGCGCCGCTGGGACGCCGAGGCAGGCGTACAGCAGATTTGGAAGACGGTTGAAACCCAGACGACACACAGACTGATGTGAATGTGATAATGTGTTTTAAGATATGCTGTCGGGGTTATCATGGCAGTTTTAAGGCGGACATGGGGCATAGACTATACTGTTACTGTTATCACTGTGCTTTTAATGTGATCAACTTGTATAGTTATGCCAGTCATGTCACCATATTCTGTGGACCTAAATATATTGTCCTTTTCTTAGATGTTTGGGGGGGGGGGGGGGGGGCTGTAGTTCATATATCCATATCTGCATATGTATAGACACAGGGGGATGTTTTGTGATTGCATGTGTGGAATGACCTCACGTCTCAGAAGAGGACAATAGGTCCGGACCGCCTGCGGAGAACAACGAGGAGATGGAGGCGCGGCGGTGAAGACCTGAAAAGACTTCCTGACCCCCCAGGGTCAGGCGAAGGAACGGGAGGACATTGGAAGGAGACACTGGATGATTAGAAGGATATGACAAGGATGTATGATGTTGGCTTTTGTTGTGTGATGTATAAATATGGGGGTCTGACTGCGATCAGCCTCTTTCTGCTTTTGGTGCGACATGTTGGGGATGTGAAGCCAACATTAAATCTGAATTACAAAACCATGCAGCCTCTTCATTTCACGCTCCCCACAATATTACCTTTATATAAAGGTAAGTACATGCACAGTATCAAGTAAGTACTAAGTAAGTACAGGTTTTTATTTAGCACCTGATTGAGAGAAACAGATGTCATTTTCGGATTCAGCGATGCAAAATTGTCATAAATCAGTTGAAAAAACACAGACAACTTACAAAAAAAAATATTTTTGTAACCTTGTATTATCAAGTATGCAGCAGGTGAGCACCATTTTCTTGCTCAGCTACAGTTTGCAGCTGCCCAAAGCCATTTCCACATCTGAATGTGCACAACTCATCCGGTAGTTGTAGTTACGTTGTTCAGGGTTGAGTCTGCCTGTGTCCGAAAAGGGTTTCATCAGCCATTTCTGTATGGGGTCGGCTGGATGGTGAAATCCGGTGTTGTACCAAAAAGTGATCACCGTCTACAGGAGCCAGGAGCGCCCGCTTGTTAAAGGTGCACTGCCTTTCTCAGTCCACCTACAATGTGTCTAAATGTTTTGAGGTTTTATTGCATCTGAAAAATTATCGTGTTGACCAAAGTGTTGCAGTTTGGATAACAACGTATAGAATTTATCAAATTGCAATTGAATATATTTATGTGCAAAAACCTTGTTGTTTTGGAGGTACACTTTTTCACTTTTTTACACTTTTGGAAGTATACAGAATATACAGTATACTTATACAGTATCTACATGTATATATACAGTAAATCTATGCATTTTTCCATGTAACCTTGTGACTGCCTTATTTTTAATTGCTTTTAATCCTAGATCAAGTTTGTTTCGGGTTCAAAAAGCATCATAAGTGTTAAATATATCTTATTATCTCAAACTAAGTACTGTTTACCTGTTGAAATATATATTTAACGGCTAATATAACCCCATAACAACATTATGGCACCTGGCAATCATTTTTTGGCAACTGATCAGTTTTTGGCATGACATAACAGGCGACCTCCATCTCGTAATGCACCATAACACCACCTATTACAGAATCGATATAAATATAACATTTAAAAGTGTAGTCAATGCTGACTAGTTGAGCTACAGACTTGAGCTAACAACAACTGATAACTGAAATATTGATAATTACTTGTCTCCTTAAACATAGCCGCAGTTCTCTGTGATTAAGAATAAAACTGTTTTGGGATGGTAATACAGGTTTGGAATAATAAAAGCAGCGCTCCCAAAGAGACAACAAACTCCTTCATGTTGACAAGTTAGCGCTGCTTCTTCTTCTCCTCTTTTTACTTCTTCTTCTGTGGTGTTCTCTGGGGTTGCATAAAGACGCTTCACCCTACATAATGATGCAGCCCTGATGTAATCCCCGACTAGCTCCATGTTGGTGGAAAACCAGCTGGTTCTTATGAGGCACTAAGTCGAACTGGTTAAGCACCGGCACAAGCACCAGAACCGAACTAGCACTGGTTCTTTTTTGGTGGAAATGAGGTATGTGTGTTTTCCTTTTGGAAATTGTTAATCTGTCGTCGACTTTTATGTTCCAACATGATGCTGCACGTAGTACAAAACCGTGTTTATCCCCGTTTTATGAAAAATATTTGAGAACTGTTGAGCACAGTCTTTAGCCGTGACCTTTGTTGATAAATTAACGTTGGCAAGTCTGCTCTATGGCTGTCATGTAAACACGGAAGTAATGTGAGCGTGCGGCGCATGGAACTCTCACACGATTGTTCATCACATGAGACTTCAGCCAGCTGCTTGCATTTTGTATTTCACAGACTGTAAAAGCATTATATTAAAAGATCACTCCACAGGTTTTGTGGATCAATATTGACTCAGAGCTGCGGCCGCAAGGTGGTCGGTGCATCTCGTGGTGGCAACCCCCGAACCAAGTGGTGGACACCAGTGGTGAGGGGGGCCATTAAGCTGAAGAAGGAGTCCTATCAAGCTTGGTTGGCTTGTGGGACTCCCGAAGCAGCTGAGGTGTACCGGCAGGCCAAGCGGAGTGCAGCTCGGGTGGTTGCTGAAGCAAAAACCCGGGTATGGGAGGAGTTCGGTGAGGCCATGGAACAAGACTTTCGGTCGGCTTCAAAGAGATTCTGGCAAACTGTTCGGCGGCTCAGGAGGGGAAAGCAGCTCCCCGTCCACACTGTGTATGGTGCGGATGGGACACTGTTGACTTCAACTGGGGATATCGTCGGGCGGTGGAAGGAATACTTCGAGGATCTCCTCAATCCCACTGATACGCCTTCCACAGAGGAAGCAGGGTTTGGGGACGAGGGGGATGACTCGCCTATCACAGGGGCTGAGGTCGCCAAGGTGGTTAAAAATCTCCTTGGTGGCCGGGCCCCGGGGGTGGACGAGATTCGCCCCGAGTACCTCAAGGCCCTGGATGTTGTTGGGTTGTCATGGTTGACACGCCTCTGCAACATTGCGTGGAGGTCGGGGGCAGTGCCTTTGGCATGGCAAACCGGGGTGGTGGTTCCTCTCTTCAAAAAAGGGGACCGGAGGGTGTGCTCCAACTTTAGAGGGATCACACTCCTCAGCCTCCCTGGGAAGGTCTATGCCAAGGTATTGGAGAGGAGAGTCCGGCCGTTGGTCGAACCTCGGATTCAGGAGGAGCAATGTGGTTTTCGTCCTGGCCGTGGCACATCGGACCAGCTCTTTACCCTCTCGAGAATTCTTGAGGGTTCGTGGGAGTTTGCCCAACCAGTTTACATGTGTTTTGTGGACTTGGAGAAGGCATTTGACCGCGTCCCTCGTGGATTTTTGTGGGGGGTGCTTCGGGAGTATGGGGTATCGGGCTTGTTGTTACGAGCTATTCGGTCTCTGTACGACCGTTGTGAGAGTTTAGTTCGCATTGCCAACACTCGGTCGGAGTCATTCCCAGTGAGAGTTGGACTCCGCCAGGGCTGCCCTTTGTCACCGGTCCTGTTCATAATTTTTATGGACAGGATTTCTAGGCGCAGCCAGGGAATGGAGGGTGTCATGCTTGGTGACCATAGGATCTCATCTCTGTTGTTTGCAGATGATGTTGTCCTGTTGGCTTCATCCAGCAATGACCTACAGCTCTTGCTGGGACGGTTTGCCGCTGAGTGTGAAGCGGCTGGGATGAGAATCAGCACCTCCAAGTCCGAGTCCATGGTCCTCAGCCGGAAAAAGGTGGATTGTCCTCTCCGGGTTGGGGACAGGCTCCTGCCCCAAGTGGAGGAGTTTAAGTATCTTGGGGTCTTGTTCACGAGTGAGGGGAAAATGGAGCGAGAGATCGACAGACGGATTGGAGCAGCATCTGCAGTGATGCGGACGTTGTACCGGTCTGTTGTGGTGAAGAGGGAGCTTAGTTCTAAGGCAAAGCTGTCGATTTACCAGTCAATCTACGTTCCTACTCTCACCTATGGTCACGAGCTTTGGGTAATGACCGAAAGAACGAGATCGCGGATACAAGCGGCTGAAATGAGCTTTCTCCGTAGGATTGCTGGACTCACCCTCAGAGATAGGGTGAGGAGCTCAGTCATCCGGGAGAGGCTCAGAGTAGAACCGCTGCTCCTCCACATTGAAAGGAGTCAGTTGAGGTGGTATGGGCATCTGATTAGGATGCCTCCTGGACGCCTCCCACTTGAGGTGTTTCAGGCACGTCCCACTGGGAGGAGACCCCGGGGCAGACCCAGGACTCGGTGGAGAGACTATGTCTCCCAGCTAGTCTGGGAACGCCTTGGTATCCCCTCTGAAGAGCTGGAGCAGGTGGCTGGGGAGAGGGAAGTCTGGGCTTCTCTGCTTGAACTGCTGCCTCCGCGACCCGGACCTCCGGAAAAGCGGTAGACGATGGATGGATGGATGGATATTGACTCAGTCAAACTTGGATCAATTCAAATTGTTGGATCGATCTTTTAAACCCACCCCTAGTACGCACCTCACCATTGAGCCACAATTTCTGGTTCAGGAACACCAGTGTCTTAGTTGAGAGCACGCTCTCAGTGCAATAGCTGATATATAAGAGCACAGCAGATGTGTGGCCATCCAGGTCTGTCCCTCTGCAAATACCCCCCCCCCCCCCCAGTCATACTCTTACACGAAGATGCTGCTGCTGCTGAAGTATTTATGTATGATTCATGTATGTTTATTCTTGTCTTCTGCTTCCTCGTTGTCTTCTTCGTCTACTTTGTCTTGGTATGCCATGCCAATATCTCCACCTCATGAATGGAACGTTCATTCTTGCGCTTGCGCCTTTCAACGCGTTCAGGTCGTGGGCAGTCGGCACGGTCACAAAATTTGGGCTGCACCCGGTCATCTGCGGTCAAGCACTGCGGACACTAGCAGAGCGGAGACATAAATTTCATCACACGAGGTTTCCGGTTACACATACACGGACAGGAGAGGTGCAGCATGAATCCAGCTTTAGGTTCTAGTGATTGTTAGTTCCCCTATATTTGTCAGTCATTGTCTCTGTGTCCTTGTGACGCCATACTAGGTGTTTCCCTCTGGCTCCTGTGTTCCTAGTCTGTGACCATTTATTAGTGAGTTTTGTCCTCCACGGCTCTGTTTGTGTTTCGGCCCCTGTGCTGCCATTATTTTGGATTTTCTTGCAAATAAATCATTATTGCACCAAAGTTCAGCCTGCCCTTGGAGTCCGTCATTCCTGTCTGCCAGAGGTAGCTCCTGACACATCTTTCTTGCTGCTGAGTGACCGGGAGTTGGTGAGAAATAAGACTTGGGGTTGGCGGGTTGTACGGGTTTACCATTAGCCTGGCCTTTAGCCCTGCTCTCCTCCCCCTCTTCTGTTTCCTGTGTTGCCGCCACCTTCACCACTTCAGCAGGGGGATGGTAGGAGAGAAGTCTGCAGGCCTGCAGAATGAAGTCTCATCTGCTGTTGCTAAAAGTGTAGTGGCTGTTTTCCAAAAGCATGAGCAGCTCAGCTCTGCTGTACTGCACATGTGTGGCTGTCCCAGAGAAAAGAAGGAAAAAGAAGCTCAAATAAACAATATAGCAAAAATAGCTGCTAAAACATCAAGAGTGCCAGGCCGCTGCATCTACCCGTGCTGCTGTCTTGTTTAGATAGATATTTAATAATTTGTGTAAACTACACACTAGTTGTTCAGTTGTGACTCACTCCCACAAGCCTTTGCAGCATGATGACGCTTGACATCATAGATTTGAAGAGAAGGGCATTGGAAAACACAGCTGACAGCACCCAGCCATTGCAGAATATCTCAGCTGATTATTTTAATTTAAAAAAGCCCTGCAAACTCTAACCTATTGCACCTTTAAAGATTGAGAGTGAAGAACCAAAAGATTTTCTAATGAAAAAAAAAAATTACTTGTGGTTAAACCTCCAACTGTGATGCACACATGAGAAGGAACAAAGCCAAGAAGAACTGAAAGTGTTTTGGCAACTCAGGGCAACTCAGCACCTTAGCTTATGTGGTTGTTGTTGTTGTTGTTGTTGTTGTTGTTGTTGTTTAATTACCGCTTCCAACCACAACACAGTTCCGAGTTATGTACATTCCACCGAAGAGGAAACAAACTAAATCAGTACTGTTATGCAGCATTTGAAAAGACATTTATAACAAATATTGCAGTTATACTGTATGCATCTGTCAAACGAACCAGCCATTTTTTCCTTTAGAATAATGTTGATATTTCAGTAAAACTAAATCGCATTACTTGTATTCAGTTGACCTGATGTAAAATCAATATGGTTCAGAAAACTTAGAGATAAAAAAGCAATATGTTTATTTTCACCATACTCAGAAGGCAGCTTTTCATTCCCAGACAATAAAAACACACACCCACAAACAAATATGCCCAGCTTCACTGACAGACGCACTGAAAACTCACTCACCCATGAACCCCTTACCACCACCACCACTCACAACACACACACAAATGCCTTGCACCAATGCCCTCCTTCCACACCATTGCCCTGCTAATGTAATTCTTGACATGACACTGTTGTTTTTCTTTTTTCTTCCTCGCACTTGTTGAGGAGCACTGAACACCATGTCCTCTTAAATAGGGTGAGCAGCAGACCAGTGTGCACGCTTCTTTCCTCAGCTTTTATGTGTGCACTAGACGTTGTTCGTGGTATCATTAAAAAAAAGTGCACTATTGTTGGCACTCAGATTGTGCCTCTAAAAGCAAAGTTCACTCAGGAAGCATTTGTTCCGGCAGGAGATGAGTAAGGAGATGAGTCGTTTTCCCTTCATAGCCACAGACACGCAAAGAAGCACTGGACACAAACACTAATACAAAGATGCCCAGATTTAAGCTTTCCCACACACACGTACACTGTTGTGTACTGATATAGACCCCTCCGGAGGCAATGAGAGGGGAGATGAGTTGATGGAGGGTTGCAGGTAGTGGGTGATATTAAGGGTGTTTTATTTTTAGGGGGGGAACGGAAGTCGAGAGCTTAGACTGCACCCTGTCCACAAATGAAAACAAGAAGCATGAAAAATAGATGAATAGAAGGCCCTCCATCTGGAATCATGGTGAGATCGGGGCAGCAAAAAGACAACACACGGGTAATGACTGAAGATATGGGTTATTTATCTGTTCTCTGAGTGGTTTCACTGTGATCTCCCCTAAGGGCGCAGCGCCTTTAGCTGAAGCCACATACACACCTACAGTTCACAAGTTCAACACAATCCCTTTAACATGTGAACTGATCGCATATGGTGCTCTTTATGAGGTCTGGCAGGCACAGTGTCAGCTTGTAGCCTTTATTTTATCAGGATATTCCCACTGAGATGGGAGGGCAGCCAAGCTGACAACGCGGCGAGACATCCACATCCTTAAGACCCACACAGCAGAAAGATAGAAAAGAAAGGAAGAGCAAGAATGGGAAAGGCAGAGCTAAAGCAAACGAGGGGGAGATGGGAGCATACAATTTTAAACGCCGTACAGACAGAAACTCATTCAAACCCTTAAGAACTCCCCATAGATTCGTCTTTCACTGTACCAACAGCTTTGAACTCAGTGTGCAGAGCT